>CP136892.1:78198333-79516666 GCA_034359265.1 Canna indica
TTCCACCTTGTACAAATTATTCGACGTCCTTAGAGCCTTCAGTACCATCGTGGCTCCATCTTGTACCTCCAAGACTCCTCCTGCAGAGAATGTCGTATAGCCCCTAGTGTCAAGAACTCCAAGAGACACTAGATTTCTTCCTAGCTTCGGGACATGACGAACATTTGCTAGGATCTTTGTCGAGTCATCATGTAATTTTAATTTCACTGTTCCGAATCCTACAACTTTGCAAGGAACGTTGTTGCCGACACAAACTACTCCACCATTGGTGCGCCGATAATCCACAAATGTCGTCCGATGTGGAGTCATGTGATAGGAACACCCAAAATCCAGGAACCACTCATTAATGCTACTGGTGGTTGATCTGTTCGTCTGCTGACCTGGATTGCATGTTGCATGATCAGATATATCAGAAGAAGATGAAGAGAATTTTGACCTGAGGTGTGTTGTCGCCGACGAGACCGTCGTTGCTCACGGCGTGTCTTAGCAGTGCGTGTGCCATTTGTCACGACCAATACCTCAACTTTCTCAAAATTTACATAAGAGGCCTCCACATGTGCGTCTTGACCCTTATTTTGTTGCTGTAATTTTTTCTTAAGACTGCGACATTCTGACTTAATGTGACCTCGTTTCTTACAATAATAACAAGTGACATTTGATTTGTTACCTCCTTCTGCTTCATTAGACTAGAGAGCTTCTCCTTTCCCTCCACCAGAGGAATTTGCTGTAAGATGTGTGTCCATGAGCTCCTTAGACACAAGAGCAGTGATCACTTGTTCTGGAGTAATAGTAGTCTTTCCAAAAATCATAATTTCACGAAATTTTTTAAAAGAAGTAGAAAATGAACCTAAAAGGAATAAAGCCTTATCTTCCTCTTCAATTTTGACACCCATATTCTCCAGGTCCATGATGATTGTCTGAAAAGTATTGATATGCTCTTTGACCGATGTGCCTTCTGCCATACATAGGAAATTGAGCTTCTGCTTCAAAGTCATCTTACCAATGAGAGTTTTGTCCTGATACAAGAATGCGAGTTTGTCCTAAATATCTTTAGCTGTCTTTTGGGATGTAATTTCTCGAAGTGCTTCATTTGACAGGCTTAGGTACAAAACTGCAATTGCCTTTTGCTCCTTATATTCTTTATCCTCCTCGGTCCCCTACATCTTATCCTTATCAAGAATAGCATCATGTATTTTTTTCATAGTTAAGATCGCTTTCATCTTCATTGACCAAAGTGCATAGTTGACATTACGATCTAACTTCTCAATATCAGATTTGGTACTCGCCATGGTTAGGAAGTAGGCTCTGATACCAACTGTTAGGAAATTTAGGGTAATTTCTTGCAGGATATACAAAACCTGAACCCAGCGAGGAAAACAAAAAACCAAATCTGATAATAATAATGCAGGAAAAACAAAAGACACAAGGGAGTTAACGTGGTTCGGACTCGGCGGGGTGCCGATCCTACGTCCACAGGGAGAAGAGGATACTGTTTTATTAAATCCAAAAAAAAAACTTTTACAATAAGAGTGCAATAATCTAAATCCCCTTCAGAATACAGCAAACTATCTTAAATTAATTGAACTTGAAACTGGTACGGAGTAGAGGCACTGTCTCTGCAAGATATGCCTTGAAACTGAACTCCTGCTGCTGTATGTCAGAAACTGAGAAGGGGCACTCCTTAGGAAAAGGGTCGTAGCGGCACTCTTAATTTTCTGAATCTCTGAAACTCTCACATGGGGATTTTCTCTTGGTGTGAGATTATTTTAAAACTGCATATTAGACCCCTATTTATAATAGAGGGGGATAGCCGATTCATGCATGCTTTATTGGAGAAAAAACCTCCAAGAAATTTGCTGCTCCGTCTGATTTAATCGAATGGCTGAAATACTTCTTTTGACCAAAGAAACTTGTAAAATACTTGGTGGCTTCACGTAATGCCTTTACATTTTTCTCCCTTTGAGTAATCAAAAGCAATATTTGATTTGCACATCATCAATTTGAAAAATTTTATGTGTGCTGCTGCAACATTGATATGAGTATCTTGAGAAGATGATGGGTTGGGCTCCCAGACCCATGATAAAATCATAATTTATTTTGATCGAGTCCGGTTCAATATGGTTCAATCAAATTGGCAAATTGGTTCAAGCATATCTTGATTTGGATCAACTTTGATTTGGATTTGGTCGAACTCGTTAGATTCGGTTCGGATCCAATTTGAGTCAATCTCTAACATGTTCATCATTTTTTATCAAAAAAAAAAGTTTCACCATTTTGTGATCTGCTCTCCTTGAGAAGTCGAAGTAAGGGGGGCAGCTGGTCATGGTAGAAGCATGTATGTAGTGTGATTTTGCATTAATTGCTGCTTCCTAGCAATTAATGAGAGCTTTTTTGAGGTAGCAACCCCTATACTCATTACTCATTAGGGTTTAATTTCTATATATTTTTATGAAATACATGCCTTTATTAACGGTAAAAGGAAAAAATACAAAATCATTTTGAGACGAACATATATATAATTATTTGAATAACACTGTAGTTGTTGTATATATGAGTTAGAGATGAAAGAAGGAGATCAAACGGAGAAACTCGTAGGACTAGGAGAGAATTAAGACGCAACCACAGAGGTTTGAGCTGAGGCGCAAATTTTTTTTTCAAAGATTTTTTGGAAAAATTAGTAATGATTCATCACATAACTAAAGAATATATGTGGATGTATTTATATGAGTTAGAGAAGGTTGGGTGCTTGATGGATCAAATTGGTTGCAAGACAATTATTAATTTTATTGAAAGCATACTAAATAGAGTAACATATGTTCAACTTGATACAGTCGTCTCTGGCTAGACTTTAACATAATGCTATTATAGAGAGCTTCGGGGGTGTAAAATATTATGGTATTATTTAGGTAAACAAGGAGAGCAATTGAAAGTAGATTCAAGAGAAGCGACAATAAACCTTCTTGATTAGATGATTAATTAGATGAAGAATCAAAGGTGGTGTGAAATATATATTGTGACAAAAGGGTGTGATGAATGCGGAGAAGGATGCCATCAAGTGATTGATGATGATATTTCATTAGTTGTGACTCGATGGCTTACAAGAAAATGGAGTTGTATGGTCAAAGCCACATTAATGCATCAAATTAAGGGCAAGGAGATATATGAATATTCATTAATTCCAACAAGAATTGCCTAACTACATATACATAATTTGGGCATGCATGTTATCAACTTCTCAAGGGTGGATAGTTACATTCGCAATCATACAAGAAAGTCCTCACAGTGAGTTCTTGTCAATAGAGACTAAGGGATGTCATTCTTTTTCTTTTTCTTTTACCAACTATAAATGACTAGAAATTAAAGTCTGACAGAGCCACGATCAAAGATATCATAGTACAAAATATAATTCAACTCAGGGGGTCGGATTGTGGACCAAACAGATCGGTCCATTACAATATGAGCGTGATTTGCTACTCAGTGGGCAACTTCATTAGTCTCTCGATAACAAAATGATATATAAGAGATATTACACCTAGACATCAAATAAAATTTATCGTCGACAATAGTAGAGATAGTCTACGGAGCTTGAACAGCGCGCTTTGTTGATTACATCAACAACAATTTTAGAATCAGACCCAATGGAGAATAGAGGAGTCGAATTCTCGATCGCAAACTGCAATGCTAACTTAACGGTCATAGCTTCAAGTTGAATGACACATTCCCTTGAACAGAAACGTCCTTTAGTCGCAAGACAAGCACCTTCTGAGTTCCGCAACATAAAACCTAAGCCACCATGGGCGTCCAAAAAAGATGCGTCACAATTAAATTTTAAAAGGTCAGGAGTTGGGGGAGACCATTTGACCAAGATATTAATGTTTCTAGAATTGCCCTCAGACCTAGGTTTGCTCATGCGGTCATGAGTGAAGGCTAGGATACGGGACACGAGGTTCATGGGGGAAGGCTGCCTAGCCTCATGCAGCAAACAGTTTCTAGCGTACCAGATGAACCAATAGAAATTGACAATTAAAGTTAATCTGAACATCTCAACTCCCCGGGAGGAGGATGAATAGGCTAACCAATCACTGGAACTCCAATTGACCAGACTGTCTAGACCAAGGCCCGTCTTAAGGGAAAGATTATGCCAAACAGAACTAGTGAAGCTACAGTCAAATAACATATGTTGGATAGTTTCGGACTGACTTTGGCAAAAAGGGCAAGGGTCAAAATCAAGAATTTTAAGGTAAAGGAGCCTTGCACGAGTAGGAATACGCGGGTGGAGGAGCTTCCAACAAAAGAGCTCAACTTTAGGAGCGATATTTAATTTCCAAAGAAGGTTCCACCGGGCCAGTGCTCCAAACAGACAAGGTACAGGTTCATGGCTTCTAAGAAAACTATATGCCGATTTGGCGGTAACTCTACCCCTAGAGTCCTTACTCCAAATATAGGTGTCATCCTCAGGGTTCATAGGCAACATAATTCTCGAAATGGACTCCCCCAAAACCGGACCGAAATTACAATCAATAGCATCAGACATCGAATTTTGTGCGAGTAAAAAAGAACTTACATACACATCATAACAGAGCAAATTAACATTGAAAAATATTGGCTTTAAATATAAGGGAATATCAGACACCCACAGGTCATGCAAGATAGAAGTGTTACTTCCAGACTTAATGAGCTTGGTAAAACCAGAAAACATCAGATTAAACACTTGCCTAAACAATCTCCAGCTCCAAGAGCAATGCTTATCCGAGTAAAGGAATGAGTTCCTCAAGTTATGGTATTTAGCTGAGACTAAGCAAACCCACAAGGAGGGCCCATTGTTAAGATAGTCTGTCATCCTAGTAGCCTGTAAGGAAAGTTCCTTACAAGTAAGGTCATGAATGCCTAGGCCACCCGAATTTTTAGGGCCGGTAATCATGTCCCAATTAACCAAATGAAGGCCATGTTTATCCTCCCTATTGGACCACAACAAATTTCTAATAATCTGTTCCAACCTATCCATCAACTTTGATGAATACCAGGAGACAGCGAGGGTATGAACGGGAATAGAATTGATGATCGAATTGATAAGAACCACTCGGCCAGCTTGGGATAAAAAGAAAGTTTGCCAAGAACCTAGCCTAGATTTGAACTTGTCAATGATTATCTCATGGGCAATAGGAGGGGGACGCTGCGGGGCAATAATAGCCCCAAGGTACTTAAAAGGGAATTTGCCTCTACGCATATTTGAGAAATTACAAACATGATTCGCTTTATCAGAAAAGATATCCTTAGGGAAGAAAATTTTCGACTTAGCGAAATTAACCGACTACCCCAAAAAACACTATACTTTTCAAAAATAATTTTAATGGTTTGTAAACTTTTTTTATTAGCCCTAAAAGCCAAAAGGATATCATCGGCAAATATTAAATTAGAAATAGCAGGACCATTTCTAATCTTAAAAGGAGTCATGGCTTTAATGTCAACCGCATGATTAATTAAATTGGTGAGCACCTGGGCCGTAAGCACATATAGGTAAGGCGATAGTGGATCACCCTGCCTAATGTCTCAGTGTGATTTTAAAAAAAATAGACAACTCAGATCGAGTTAATCAAACAAGAGAAAGTAGCGGTAGAAATGCAAGAATAAATCCAATTCACAAACTTGTAGGGAAAATTGTAAGCTTTTAAAATCGCAGAGATAGCAGACCAAGAGAGTTTATCATACGCTTTTTCCAAATCAATTTTGACTAAGATATAAGGGGTTTTTGCCTTAGACTTAAAAAGAGAGTGAGCCAACTCCTGAGCCGCCAGAATGTTATCTTGAATGCATCTGCCCTTAACAAAGACAGATTGCTCGGGAGAGACTAAATCAGGGACATGAACTTTCATGCATTAGCAATGACTTTAGCTAGAATTTTGTAACATAAATTACACAGGGCAATAGGTCCAAATTCTCGTCGAACAACAGAAGGATTGAGGCACTTAGGAATAAAAATAAGCATGGTTTTGTTCCACTCGAGAGGTAAGAAAGCTGAATCATAAAAGTCATGCATACATTTCATAAACGAATCAGCAAAAATACACAAATACTTCTTATAAAACTCGGTAGTAAATCCGTCAAAATCTGGGCTTTTGCCATTCGGCATCAGCCTAATAACATCAAAAATCTCAGAAGCAGTAAAACACCTAACAAGAGTAGAAGCCACATTATCATCCAAGGACTTAAATTGCAAGTCATCACAAATATTAACAAAACTAGCATTACCATTAGCCAGAGGGCTTTATACTCATAAGTAAATGCAGATAAGATAGAGCAGTTATCATGAACCAAAATACCCGAAGAGAGCCTAAGAGTAGAAATTTTATTAAGCCTACAATGGGTGGTCACCACACGATGAAAAAAAGTCGAGTTCAAATCCCCGTCAACAATCCATTTTACTTTAGCCTTAGACCACCGTTTTAGGTTAATTTGTCTACGGATAGCACTAGCTTTATTGTAGAGGGCGCGTAAATTAAGTTCGTCGGCTGAACTCAACCCACAGTCGGCATCAAATTTTTCAAACTCGATAATATCAAATAACGTAGATTGTAAATTACATTCCAGATTACCAAGGTTAAATTTATTCCAGTTAGATAAAGCAAACCGCGTAAATCTCAGACCCAAATTAAATTCATTGTGCGGCAATAAAGATTGAGGAATTTCATCCCAAGCATTATTAACAACATCAACAGAATCAGGGTAATCAACCCAAAAATTTTGAAATTTAAAGAGACGATTGCTAGAAGTAGATTGAAGAAAGCGGATTAAAAGCAGACAATGATCAGAAATTCCACGAGGTAAATGTGTCACAGAGGCAGAATCATAAAAATGGAGCCAAGCAGCGTTGCAAAAAGCCTGATCAAGTCGAATTAAAATACGCACATTCCCCGATCTATTATTGCACCAGGTATAAGGCGTCCCCGAGAAACCCAAATCAAGCAGACCATTATCATGAATAAAGCTTCAAAAATCCACAATCGAATTATGGGCTCTAAAGGGAAGACACTCTTTCTTATCCAAATCATACAAAATAGAGTTGAAATCCCCACAAATAAACCAGGGAAACAAAGAAAAATCAAAATCAGAGGAGTTATACCAGAAAACACTACATGAACCGACGACAGATTTTCCATACCAATAACAGCAAAAATGCATTGAGCTTGAAGAGATAATACATGAACCGAGAGGACAGAGGAGTTTCAGGCAAGCAAAAGCCTACCCGAAGCCCCAACCGATTGTTGCGCTACTCCGACCCAGGAGCGGCCAACCGACTTAATGAACTTAGAAGCCAAGTTAGTATCAAAATGAGTCTCTTGTAAGGCGATCAAATGGACAAAAAGTTTTTTACCTGCAAACGGATGTCATCTCTTACCTTGCGACGCTAGGCACCGTGCGTGTTCCAACATAAATAGTTCATGGGGACACAGTCTAGCGGTAACGGAGGCAGGAGCCAAACCTTCGGCAAGAGCAGAATATGTCACCATAAGATCATCACCGGGCGGTTCCTGAGCGGCAGAGGAAGCCACCATTAGAATCTCCTCCCGACGAGCCTCAGGGTCAGAAGGTGGCACCGCAAGAGCATCCGCTGCGCGGGGGTGCTTCGGACGAGCGTGCTCAGCATACGGGGACATCGAGGTCAGAGCCTTAGGAGGCTTATTGCTTTTTCTCGACACCCTCGAAGGCATCTTCACCGGAGGAGCATTGAGAAGATCTGGACAAGCAATGGCGAACACAAAAGAGAGGTCGGAGACCATCTGATCCATAGAACGAGCCAGATGAGACGAGGGAGAAGAAGAGGGGGCATGAGGGTTAGAATGAGGCGAGTGCAGGAGCGGTGCAAGGTGAATAGACGAGGACTGGGTGAGGTGACACCAGGAGAGTTAGAGGAAGACGACATGGATGGAAACGTGGACGACCACAATTTGGGCGCCCAGACCTGGGTCCGAAGCGTCAGCACGAGCGAAGGGGATTGCGAGAAGGAGGGCAGAGGAGACGTAGGAGTGATAGACGCGAATGTGCCACGTTGCATGGATCCAGACACAACCGAGGGGCGTAAAGGGGAAGGGATCGAATCTCGCGTGTCAGAGGAGATCACGCCATTAAGGCTGGCACAATGACGGTTGGGTGAGGGGACCGAGGCAACAGAGCCAAAATTTAATGCGCCACGATTCGCAATCAAGCCCGAATCCGCAGCGGTGACCTGATGCATCGAATTCGGCACAAAACCCGAATCGTCATTAATGTCGTCAGTAGAAGCGACAAAGGCGTGAGAGGCACGTGAGTGAGTGTGGCCACGCCCGTGCGCCATACTAGGCCGTGAGACAGACCACGAATGGTCATCCCGTCGGCGCTTGCGGTGGCGCCGGCTAACAAGGACCCACGGACCACACGCCTGAGAAGGCAAAATCGACGATGAATTCAAATTCGGTTGAGGAATCGAGCCACTCAAGGGCACAGTAGCAGAATCAGAATAAGTGGAATTCGTCACAGCCCCAGAAATCGAAACAAGTTTAAGCGATTCACACTCGATCTCACGATGACCGATCAAGCCACACGAAAAACAAACCATCGACAAGTTCTCATTAGAAATCGACTGGAAAAATTCCCGATTAGGCTCCCCAAACCAGAGCCCCTGCCGCAAGGGCTTCGACAAATCAATCTCCACACATACACGGACGTACCAACCACGAATAAACACAAAAGAACGTTGATCGATCAATAAAAGCTTACCGATAGAACCAGTCAACAGAGAAATGGATTCAACATTCCAAAGCTCAAACGGTAAACCCACAAACTAAATCCAAATCGGAGCCGAAGAAAACTCCTCACACCAAGGTAGAAAAAGAGGCCGCCAAGGAATCAATCTGAGAGCATGGCCTTGGAGAGAGTACGGTCCTCCAATGAGGACCGCATTGGAGGATGCCGACTCCCGAAATCGAAAAACAAAATACCTATCTTCAAGGTCCAAGGCAAAAACGAAACCCTTATTAGAGAAAACACGAGTAGCCCACAAATTAACAATCGGAAGAGGGGGCGAATGCCCAAAAAAATTTTCAATCAAGCAAGATTCCCACAGAGCAGACCAAAATAAAATCTGTTCGGACGAGAAATGGACGAATTCAAAAGTAGACGATTGAATATGGCGAAGAGTAGGGTTGGTGCTTACCTGAGCACGCGAGAGATTACTCCCTCGAAATACCTGAGACCAAGACAGAGTCGCACAATTCGCATTAGGACGTGGATCAAACGCCACATGGGGAAGGGGGGAAGGGGAACGAGCCATCGGAGGGACCACAGAAGTAGTCTTAGCACCAGCAGCAGGACCATAAGGGAGGGCACCATAGGATGATCTAAGATGAAGTGGCGGAGAGGAATAGGAACGAAGGTTAGGCGAGGGTGGGGGATCAGGAGGTCGAACACGACTCATCGCTCCTCCCCGTAGCACTCTCGATGTATTCCTTGATCCTATCACTAGGTATCACACATTTAGAAAGAACTGGGATATCGTCCTAATAGTTACACTCGCCGCCACATGGAAAGTTACGCGTTTATATAGATATTGGATAATTATATAAAAGGATCTTTCCATAGGTGTAGAGTTAATGTAGCACCATGACATGATTTCCAATCTTGTAACAACTGGGACATTGATATGATATTTTGTCAGTGTCTACGCCTACATAGGAGAAATCTAATCGATATCATTTTCATCCATTTTTCTCTCTCTCTTTTTTAAATTCCTTAGGCACCCTTTCTCTTTCCACGATAGGTCTTAGCGCATTATCAATCGCTCGATGTGATTTTATCACTTTAGATGAATGTCTTCTAACTATGATTGCCCTAATATTAATTAGTAATGATTTTCGATCGGAATGGATGAATCAAAGCAAACTTCTTTAGCTACATGATGTCTACGGTTATATATGACTAGGTTTTGGTAGCTAGCATGTTGACATTTTGCAAAGAGAGGGGAAAAAGAGATGCATACAAATTTAGTGCGTGCAAATCGGATAAAACAAAATTAAAGTAACTAGTATAACTAGAAATAAATACGAGGCATATAAGGTGATAAAATCAATCGTATAGCAGGCCACCCCTCGGCAATAGGCTGGCCAATTAAATCATTACACTATAGGGTGTGGTTTATTGTGGAATTAATATATGTACACCCAATTAATTAAGTTGCCATTTCAGGGTAGACACTTGCATTTCTAGGCATATATCAGCTTTTAAAGCTAATATATTTGGTAACAATTTGTTCACTATCTCACAAACTTTTCCATTGCCACATTTTACTGATTATTGCAGCTGGCATGCGCTTTTCTTTTAAAAAATCTTCTAAGATGTTGTGATCATAAGAGGAATGGTAAGTTCTTTTTTCTCTCATTTAAATATTGCATATATATATATGCTCATATTAATTAAATTCCGTTTGACAAAATTTTTGTCATGAATGATTTATCAGTTATTGCCTGAAGTCGGGGTGATGTGGACCTTTGCATCTCCTCATCCGGCATGGCTCTAGGGGTGACCAGCAAAGACACTCAAGTAAGAAAGAATCCAATATGATGAGTATGAAATTGGAATCGAAAGTATACCTGATATGTGTCGTGTCTATTTTATGAGATAGATCGGGGATGTTCCGGGCAATAATACCCCCAGAATCTCACGGGGATATGTCCTAATTAAAAGTGTCGAAGTTTTTTCCGAAGATGACATGCTCATTATTGTCGAATCCCTGATAATTAACAAACGATGTTGATATCCTTGTTTGGCCGGGTGGAGCCCCCGGGCTATTAGTTGGTTAGATCTGAGTATGATTCATGAGTGTTGGCTCATCCGGGCCTTATTCGGCCAGGCCCAAAGAGTTAGTCTGGTCCACAACCCCCGAGCTTAGTCGAAGTCCGAGGACTTCGTGCTGAGTTCTGATAGTGTGTCGACTTATGTTTGTCAGTTGAGCTCTTTCTATCTGCCAAGTTTCTAATATCGGGCTAGTATATGATCAGTACGTGTTGTGTTTCTTTCCTTAGCCAGATTGTCATAGCTAAGAGATCTCGGTGTGCTTCGATTTTGTCGCTCCGCGACTCTTCGATTTATGTTATCAATGTGGCGGTCGCAGGAGGGAAGGGATGCCTTTTTCACGTGCCCGCCACCTATCAACGTCTATCCAGCCTTTAATTCTTGTAGGGAGTAATTATGGCCTAGATATTCGAATGTCTTTTTCTGAGGCACTCGAGTACCTGCTGCCGATTGACAGGCCTCGCTCCGTTAGTGGGGTGTGACCAACGTCCGTTAGATGGGGAGGCTATCTCAGGTCTTTAAAATCCCATGTCTCTCCCTTTTTCCTACTCCTTTAAGCTCTAGCACGAAGTGGGGTTGGAGTGCTATGAGTTGTGATTCCTCTAGAAGTCGGCCTTGGGCTGGCAGTAAATAGATCAAGGATTGATGTGGGTTCACACCACGAGTCTTATGAGGAGGTGAAGGGAGGTCGGTTGTTGGTGACCAAGAGAGCTCTGTAAGAATCTACAGCCAAAGGATTGCGGTGGGTTTACACCGTGGGTCTTATGAAGCGGGCATCGCTCTCATCCCAACCGATATAGGCGTGTTGGGCGTTCGCCTTGTTTCTGGAAGTCCTAGTCGTGGGACATGCCCTGCTCCGATGGTTATGTTGGTGTCCCTTCATGACTCGGCATGTCGCCCTCATCCATTTTGTCCACCACTGTTCCCGGCCAGTTCGGCAAGGTAGAGCAATACCATGGGAGAAAATAGTCTCGTTAATCAAGCTTCCTTGCTCTCGGCGGCATTAGAAGTGGTAGGAGTGTCATAAATACTGTTGTAACGATGGAGTGTTTTCTCTCATATAGTTATCCTTTGTTTTATATCCCCCTTTTGTAGACTTGTGAATGTATGTCTTCCCCTTGAGGGTTTATGAATATATACGCATATTCTTTTTTTGTGATGCTTCTCCTTTGGTGTTTTTTTCATGCTTTGTTGCGGAATGCCGACGTTACATGGTTGACCGGCTCCTTTGGAGCCGAGTATGGCGCTTGGGGTCGTTTTGTCCCAACTAGCACTATCTGGCTGGCAATTGCTCGGGTCGAGGAGTGGCGTTTCTTTAACCGATGTTAGCTAGTCGGCAGCCATGGATCACCTTTACATTGAGATCAAACCCGTGTCAAAGGTAGAGTTAGGACCTAGGTTACCTGTTTGGTAGTTCGTCAATCTCCCTCGAAGTTGTTCAAGTCCAGGGTTGTGAGTGAAGGTGTTGGGCCGAGACTAAGGAAGCTAGGGCCGAGGACCATGCTTGGTGTCAAGCTGAGCTCGCGGGGAGCGTGAGGCAAGACCGTGCTTGGGGTCGTTGAGGTCTTCAAGGGAGCTGGGGATAAAAAACAATGACGTTGAGGTCGAGGATCAAACTTAGTGTCAAACTGAGTTAGTGAGAAGCATGCTTGGGGTCATTGAGGTCTTCAAGGGTGCTAAGGCTGGAACTTGTGGCGCTGAGATCGAGGATCAGACTCGGTGTTAAATCGAGCTCGCGAGAAGCATGTTTGGGATCATGCTCATTTAGAGTGAGTCGGTCTCATTTAGAGCTGAATGCCACATTTAGGGCCGAGGACCAAACTCGATTTCAAACCGAGCTCATGAGAAGCGCTTCGAGTCATGGGCACTGAGGCCGAAGGTGGTGCCACTGAGGTCGAAAGTGGTAGCGCTGAGGTCGGAGGTGGTAGCGTTGAGGCCGAGGACCATGCTTTGGGGTTATACCAAGCCCGCAAGGAGTGTATGGCAGGACCGTGTCAATGGTCGAGAATGATAGATGTGCCGCGGGGGGATGGAAGTTGTTGTCGTCATCAAACGGTGTTCTGTCGCAAGATTGTGGGAGTTCCATTGTTGTGCGCTATGAGATAGCTTAAGTAGTATGGACTAATTAAAAGAGATGTGGGAAAAGGGGGAGTAGTATCATTGAATAATTGTCAAATAATAGTACATCGGATCCCACCAAGTGGGGTACTTGGCCCATGCGTGGTTGTGCCTCGTTAAAACATTCAAAGGGAAATCCTTGTGGAACAAAAAAAAACCACAGTGAAGGAAAAAAGAGTACATCGACAATTTGTAGTTTAAGGGGGATTGCTTAGCTCTGTAGTTGGCCCGCAGGGAGGCCTCATTCCATGTTCGCGGGAGTTCTCGTCCGGAGAGTTCAATGATTTTGTAACCTCTCTTGTCTATGTCTCTAGTTCGGGGCGAGTTTCTCTTCCCCGGTTGGCTTTATCTGGAGTTCGATCTTTTAGCACCAGATCTCCCTCTTTGAAATTCCTCGAGTTGTCGTATTTCCAAGCTATTCTGAGCTTTATGGCATCTTCCCTGACACTAGCGACCTCTCGTTATTCTTCAACGAGATCCAGCTCGGCATGTCGGGCCTCTGAGTTACTTTGTTCATCAAAGGTTGCTCTTCGAAGGTTGGGCTCTGCAATCTCAACTGAGATCATGGCCTCTACTCCATAGACGAGTCTGTAGGGAGTTTCTTGAGTGGACGACTGGGCAGTTGTATTATAACCCCATAGTACTTTGGGCAGCTCTTTAGTCCAATGTCCCTTGACTTTGTCGAATTTCTTTTTGAGTCCCACCAAGATGACTTTGTTGGCCTCCTTAGCTAAGCCATTGGTATGCATATGCTCTACTGAAGAGAAGAGCTGTTGGATATTGATGTCCGAGCAGAATTCTCTCAACCGTTTATCCATGAATTATATGTCATTGTCGTCGGTGAGTTCGTGTGGTATGCCATATATGCAGATAATCTTCCTTCACACGAACTTTTTGATTTTTTTTCTGTCGCAATTAAGGCCAATGGCTCGCCGTTTATCCACTTGGTGAAGTAGTTGATGGCTACTATCAAGTATTTGACTTATCCTGGGATCGAGAGGATGGGACCGAGGAGAACAATCCTCCACTTGTGGAACGACCAGCTGGTTTCTGAGCTGTGTAACGACTCGAAGTGTTTTTTTGAGACTTTTGAGAATCTCTAGCACTTGTCACACATTTTGACGTACATGCCATATTGTGTCTTCATGGTTGGCTAGAAGTATCTGACCAAAAGGATTTTAGCTGCGATGAATCTTCCTCTGATCGATCTGACTACTGCAGATGCCTTCGTACACTTCTACTATTACAATGTCTGTCTGGGTTGACTGATGCACTTAAGTAGTGGCTACGAGTATCCTCTTCTATAGAGTTGGTCTTTGATAATGGTGCAATAACTTGTCATCCTTCAATATTTTTTTATTCGAGATGTGATTTGACACCTCTCCCTGTTTGAGGTAGACTATGTATGAGGGTCCTCCAGTCGATTGTCTGCTCGATTGCTTGGACTTCGACCGAGGTGTCAATTGGCTAGATGCTCGATTGACCGAGGACTTGTTGGACGACCGACTTATTGTTTTGAGGTTTCTTGGTCCTAGCGAGCTTATATAACAGGTCGCCTCGGGTGTTCTCTTCTCGAGGTATGTGCTAGATCACACAATCATCAAAATTAGTTATTAAGGAATGTACTATGGACAAGTACCTTTCTAGGGAGGGTCCCTTGCTTGGCAATTGTCGTTGACTTGTCCTACGATAATCTGTGAGTCACTTTTAATGATCACTTTCTGGGCTCTAATGTCATAGGCGAGCTTTAGTCTGGCGACCAGGGTTTTGTATTTTGCCGAGTTATACTTGCTTTGAGTTGGAATTGGAGGGATTGCTCCAAGGCGACTCCCTCATCATTATCGAGGATAATTCTAACATTGCTTCCTACTGAGTTAATTTTTGCTTCCTTCATTGGAGGGATTTATAATTTTTTTGTAATTTATAAATTATTTGGTTAATTTTTTAATTTTTTTATAATTTATGAATCAATATTATATATATATATATATATATATATATATTATAATTAAAATTTAATAAATTATATTAAACCGATCGGTTAATCCGAAAATTAAATTTTTCAAAAATATAACTCGAAACCGAAAAAACCGACTCGATTTCAGACCGATTTTTTGGTTAACCAAAAAATCGGGTTTTTTTTCTCACCCCTAGCTACCTAAACCTCTTTTGGGCTGGTCCATCCTACCGGTCGGTAGGTACCATGGGTTCCTTCCGCATTGCCTCGTCCACCACCTGCAGAAAGGTAGTATCATCGGTGTAGTGTATTACTCTGCCAATTTGTACCCTCAGATCCTCCACGAATCGCCTCACCCGGTCCTTCTCAGTCACCACTAGGGATGGGTGGTAACGGTACAATCATGTGAATTCAATCTCATACTCTGACACCGTCATAGTGCCGGTTTGGCGAAGCTGCTCAAACTCCCTAGCCCTCCTTTCGCAGACATTCCTAGGTAGGTACTTCTCAATGATAGCAGTCCAGAATTCTCCCGACGTATGGGCTGGTGCATGAGTACTCCTACACTCCCTCCATGACTGGTGCCACTCCTTCGTTGGGCCACTAAACTGCAACCCAGCTATATGTGCCATCGTCTCAGAGGAACACTCCAAGACTTAGCATAACTCTATGCAGTCATTTAGGAACGCTGTCACCTCCACTGCCTGTGAATACTGACAGGTTCAGCTTTATAAAATCCATGTACAACAAGCTGCGTACCACCGGCTCTCACCAGTCCTCCTCCACGTATCCAGACTGAACCGGCTCGACCAGCTCGATCACTGTGAGTGCCACTGGTGGTACAGGTGGGGTCTGCTACTGCGCTAGCTCCCGCTCCTTACGAAACTCCTCTCGCTCCCTACGGAACTCCTCCCATTCTCGACGAAATTCATCCCGTTCTCTGCGAAGCTCCTCGGTCGGCTCCGTCACCTGGATCTCTAGCAGTACAACCCTGGGATCCTGCGCTGCCTCCTCCTGAGCCACCTTGCTGGTAGCACGGCCTCTGCCTCGATCGTAACCCCGGCCTCGGCCTCGTCTGCCAGCGGAGTTACTTCCGCTTTCACTCATCACGACATCATCATATGCATCCATTGCTATTAAATAAGAAAGCAAGTACCACATAATTTTAATATATAAACAACAACTTAAATTAAAAAATATGTACCACCGCTGGTGCGCAGGTTCAGCTGTCGATCTCATGACTAGGACATACCATATGTGAACAGGCTAGCAATACCCCCCAAACGATACCTACTATCCTATTGCCATACCCGCTCTGATACCACATTATCACTCCCCAATTCCAATATGACAGGCCAGGGTACGCCACGTGCCCCGAAGCCTAAACCAAACTAAATCACATAAACAACAAGACCAGACCTGAACATTTAATAACTTTTCAAGAATTTATCAAAGACATATATTTTCAAGAAAACCCTAGACCACCAACTCAATAAATAGCAAATGTTCAAATCGGTTTCAAAAGTTTAATTACTAAACAAGACACCTCAAGTAATAAAAGTGCGAAAACAAATAAACCAAGTCGACATGACTCAACGACTTGGGTATCCCCTCGACCACGACATGTTACGAGATCCGCTGCCCTACCGCCACCAGCCGCACTACTGCACCTATGCCTGACCCTGAAGCATCAGTCTCAACAATGAATAATTTGCTGAAATCAGGTAAAGCTAACACTGGTGTGTTACTTAAAGCAATCTTCAAATTTTCAAATGCTACTTGTGCTTTATCAGACCACTGAAATGTCTGCTTCTTGAGCAAGTCAGTTAAAGGATCGGCTATTTGAGCAAAGCCCTTTATGAACCTCCTATAATAGCCTGCCAAGCCTAGAAAACCCCTCAATCCTTTAATGTTCCGAGGTATTGGCCATATATAGTTGAACTGCTTCAACTTTAGCTGGGTCAACTTCAATACCAGCATGAGTAACCAAGTGTCCCAAGTATTAAATTGATTGGCAACGAAAAGAACACTTACTTTTCTTTGCTACTAATTAACTTGTTTTCCCTGAGGAGTTGTAGTACTATCCTTAAGTGTAACTCATGGTCAGCTATAGAACTGTTGTATATCATAATATCATCAAAGAAAACTAGTATGAATTTCCTCAAATAAGGTTGAAATATTATGTTCATGGTAGCTTGGAATGTCGAAGGTGCATTTGATAATCCAAAGGGCATGACTAGAAATTCATAATGACCCTCATGAGTCCGGAATGCAGTCTTGGCTATATATGAAATATGGACTCTAATTTGATGGTAACCAGCCAATAAATCTAGTTTAGAAAAGATTTGAGCTCCACCGAACTTATCAAATAACTCTTCTGCAGTTGGGATAGAAAATCTATCCCTCACAGTCACTGCATTTAAAGCTCTATAGTCCACACAAAACCTCCATATCTCATCCTTCTTCTTAACTAATAAAACTGGAGATGAGAATGGACTGGTGCTATGTTGAATCCGTCCTTCACTGAGCATATGTGTCACTTGTCTTTCTATTTCCCCTTTTTGGAAGTAGGGATATCTATAAGGTCTTGCATTCACTGGAGGTTGATTTGGAGCTAAATGTATCCTATGGCCAGTTTCCCTGACAGGAGGTAATCCTTTTGGTGGAGCCGAAAATATCTTCGAAGTCATTCAACAAACTTTGCAGTTCAGGATGCTGACAGCTATTGTTGTTTGTATCCATAGGACTCAACTCAAGCTGATACATTTCCATGATAGCTTGAGTTTCACAAATCTTAGTTAGAGTGCTGCATTGGATAGCTCTGCCATTTGAAGACTGTTCTCCCTTCCATCTGCATGGGTTGCCTTGTAGATTAAATTCAAATTTCAAGCTGGCAAAATCCATAATAACTGGACCCAGAGTGGCCATCCAAGCCACCCCTAACACAATATCAGATCCTCTAATTGGCAATGCAAAAAAAATTAGTTGTAATTGTTGTGCCTTGGATTGATAACGGAACATTCTTAATGACACCTTCACTTTGAATTTTTTCACTACTTCCCACCATGACATTAAAAGGAGCTGCATGCTCTATAGTTAATTTGAGATACTTCAACATTCTTGATTGGATGAAATTATAAGTACTTCTACCATCCAAGAGTACTTGTACCTTTTTGCCTTTGATTGTTCCTGTGAATCTCAAGGTGGTAGGTGAAATGCACCCAGATAGAGCATTAAATGAAATAAGGGATTGTTCATAATTTTCACTACCCGGTACCTCATGTTCTATTTCAGTGTCATCCACTCTAAACCATCATCCAGCATGAATAGCTGAGGAGATTTACATTTGTGACCATAAGAATATTTATCATCACAGTAGAAACATAGGCCATGTTCCTTTCTTTTTTGTGCTTCAGCAGCTGAAATTCTTCTGGGTGTCATTCTACTCTCCGCTGATGTAGCAGTCGAAGCAAAAGGTGTTCTGGACAATGGTGAAGTACCAGTAGATAGCATGCTCTTTGCAAGAGTTGGTAACAATCCTTGAGCCTTAGCTGGTGTATATATACTAGCTTGGATATTTCCTTATTGCAGCAGCCTTGGCCTCACATCTCCTGGCCAAAGTCACTGCCTCGTGCATTGTAGTTGGCTGAAACGATAATACATCGGACTTAATATCTGTTCTTAGCCCCGAAATGAAACAACTGACCAAGAAAAACTCGGGTAAATCCGTAGTCCGCAAGGCCAACTCCTCGAACATGGTCTCATAGTCTTCGACCTTACCAACTTGTAGTAATTTTGTCAGTTGGCCCTCAGGTGGCTCAAGGTCGGTAGGTTCAAACCGCCGGCGGATTGCTTCAACTAAATGTCGCCACCCTGAAAGTTGCTTTCTTTTCTGCATCCAACGGAACCATCTTCGTGCCATTCCATCCATCCGAAACGAAGCCATAGTTACCCGATGTTGATCCTTCATAGAATAAAAATCAAAGAAATCCTCAGCTGCCGCAATCCACTCTTCAGCATCAGAGCCATTGAATAGGGGCAATTCGATTTGCGGCGGTTTAGGTGGGAAAGGAAATTCATCTTCGTCGGCTCCGTCCCCTTTTGATGCCATCCGCCATCGAGGCCTTTGACAGCTAGTACTGCCTGTAGGCGACTGTTCTGCTTTAGCCTTATTCCATTGTACCATCTGGTTATTGAGCAACCCAATCTGAGAGGAGATCGTTTGCAAAATGTGTTGTTGACCTTCAATTGCTTGTTCTTGCGATGTCACATCAGCTATCAAACCCTCAAGCAATTGATCGTGACGCGTATTGGTCTCCTATAATGCTCTAACAGACTCGGCCAGTGCCTGATAACGAGGCTCCATACCAATCAACCAAAGCGGGTGAGGATGATGAAAGCACCAAATGTCAGGTTAGGAGATTACCTGGTTGGGTTTCAGTCGATCGACAGCCAATCTGATGCGTATCGTCGACTCGCGATCGTCCAACTCAGTCTTTCTTGAGTAAGATTGGCGAGGAAGATGAAGGAGATTAGGGATCTGGGAAAGAAGAATAGAGAGGCGGGAAGAAGAGAGAAAGAATTTTAACGGAATTCATATATCAGCTGCTTTATTAATTCCTCAATCCACTATCACTACTAGAAATTGAGTCTTCAGCAACGGCTATCGGCAACGGCCGCTCAAGCCGTTGCTATTTGCAACGGCATTCTTACGGCCGCTCAAGCCGTTGCAGATATGTTGTATCTGCAACGGCTTTCTAACAGACACGCGAGCCGTTGCTAATGATTTTAATTATCAGCAACGGCTTTCTAACGGACAAGTGAGCCATTGCTGATGATAACTTATTAGCAACGGCTTTCTAACGGACAAGTGAGCCGTTGCTGATAAGTTTATATAGGTCACAGATCGCGCCCGCCCCTTCTTCCTCTCGCTGCTGCCGCCGCCTCCTCCTCCCGCCTCTCGCCGCCGCTGCCGACGCCGACGACGCCGAGCTGCTGCTGCCGACGCTGTCGTCCGTCCTCGACCGCCGATTTCAGGTATTCATCGTCGCCCGACCATCTCTTCCCGTTGCGGCCAGCGGGAAATCCGACCAAAATCCTATTTTTAGGGTTTCGACTGGCGGCTGACGACCGATGGCCGCCGCCGGATCTTGTACAGTGTCCGGACACTGTAATCCGGCGCCGAAAATTGTAAATTCATTTTTATTTATTTATTTATTTATTTGTTAATTAATTATTTAGATTAATTGTTTAATTTGTTAGATTAATTTTTAGGGTTTATATTAATTTTTAGTTTAATTTAGTTAGATTAATATTTAATAATAGTAGGTTAATTATTTAAATTAATGAAAATGATGTAGATTAATATTAATTAATTAGTTAAAATATTGTTAATTAGTCCAAAGTTGTCATAAGTGGACTCACGTCGGAATTGTCCACTTCGGCATTGCGCCAGAATCGTCCACTTTGGACGCGCGCCGGAATAGTTCATTTTGGACTCCTGCCAGAATCGTCTAATTTGGACTCGTGTCGGAATTGTCCAATATGGACTCGAACTGACTCGAAACATTTAGAAAATAATCATCCATCCAACGAGTTGATACGTTTCACGTACGCATCGACGAGTCGGATATGATTTAGCAAAACCTTAGATCTGTTCGGGGATTGTATGTTCGTGTAAAAGAAGTAGATGATCTTTTATACGACGTACAATTCTTGAATTGTCCCTGATTGGACAATTTGGGAATATAGTTATTTGTACTGCACTTACGTTTTTCTTTTAACTGTTAACTAATTATTCTAAATTTCGACAGCATCTCTCTTGTTCTCCGATACGCGCCCAAATGATATGCGTATTCGGAGAACTGTAGGGAGATGCTGCTGAAATTTAGAATGAAGTTAGCGGTTAAAATAAGTACTTAGTGCAATATAAATAACATAAATTCTGAATGGAATAGGACAATCTCACCTAAAGACATTAACCAAAGCAATTGTCATTGATTGACAGAATCATGTCGGCTGATCGAAGTTGGATGTACCGACATCTTGATCGTGGAGCTTTAACGAATGAGTTTCGATTAGGCGTAACGAACTTCCTAAATTTTGCCTATTCGAATCAGAATTTCGTTAGCATCGGTGATCAAATCCGATGTCTGTGCTGCATTTGTTTGAATGGACGATTTTTGGATCGGGAGACTGTCACTCTACATCTATATAGCAAAGGATTTGCACCAAGATATTTTCTATGGACTTGTCACGGGGAGTCACGTGAAGTCAGGATGTCGAGTAATCCCGTCGTTCAGACATATGGTGAATCTTCCTCTGCTGGTGCTTCTTCATCTAGTCAATCTAATCCCTATAAAACTATGATACTTGATAGTCTTGGGGGTCAATTCCACCTGAATGATAATGTTGATCGGCCAGTTCTTCAGACATCAGTCCCACCAGATACTACAGCGGTTGATATCACAGAAGTACAAACTGCTGTAGAGATTGAATTACCGAATAAAGAAATTGCAGAATTTTACGAGATGTTGAAAGCTGTCGATGAACCTTTGTATGAGAATTGTCCTAAATACACTAGGTTTTCAGCAATGACACAGCTCCTAAACATCAAGGCCGATTGTAATATCAGCGGGGGTTGCGTATGATCAGATTGCAGGATTGATTAATGGAATGCTGCCTACTGATAACAAGTTTGAGCCAACTTTTTATAAGACTAAAAAGCTAATGAGAAATTTGGGGCTTGGGTACGAAAAAATACACGCGTGCCAAAATAACTGCATTATAAAGAAAATATGCGATTGGATAATTGCCATGTATGTCAACATCCTCGTTACAAGAAGAAAAAATCGGTCCGACAGAAAAATATCTCGTTTAAGGTGCTTCGGTATTTTCCACTAACACCGAGGCTTCAAAGATTATTCATGTCGAAAAAGACAGCCCCCTACATGAGTTGGCATGCAAGAAGTCGTGATGATACAGTAATGACTCATCCATCCGACAGTGAAGCATGGAAACATTTGGATACATATTATCCTTCATTTGCTAGGGATACTAGAAATATAATATTGGGATTGTGCACAGATGGTTTTAATCCGTTTGGACATTCTGCAACTCCTTACTCAGTTTGGCCAGTGCTGCTGACAGTTTATAATTTGCCACCGTCAATGTGTATGAAAGATGAATTTATTTATCTTTCGATGATTATTCTAGGTCCTAAGGGTCCGCGAAAAGAAATTGACATATTTCTCAGACCCTTGATAGATGAATTGAAAACATTGTGGACTGAGGGAGCTGTCACTTATGATTGTCATCGGAAGCAAAACTTCAATTTAAAGGCCGCGGTCTTGTGGACAATCAATGATTTCCCGGCGTACGGCATGTTGTCTAGTTGGAGCACTCACGGCCGACTCTCTTCTACGTATTGTATGGAACACTCTAAATCAATCAGTCTTCAGAACGGACGAAAAATCTCATTCTTTGATTGTCATCGTCGATTCCCACCGGCTAATCATCAGTATCGAAGGAATCGTAATAAATTTACTAAGGGCAGAGTCGAAAGAGATGGGTCACCACCGATGTTGTCTGGTGAACAAATGTTAGCACGTGTTTCAGCACTTCCAGATATAGTATTTGGTCACAATGAAAGAGTGTCAGGTTTCGGCCAAACACATAATTGGGTGAAAAAAAGTATCTTTTGGGAATTGCCCTATTGGAGTTCATTATTGATTCGACATAATTTAGATGTCATGCACATTGAAAAAAATGTGTTTGATAATATTTTCAACACTTTGATGGATATTTCCGGAAAAACTAAAGATAATGTCAAAGCCCGACATGATATGAAAATACTTTGTAAAAGACCAGAGTTGGAGTTACAAGAGGTCAATAGACGATATCTGAAACCGAAGGCCCTATATGTGTTAAATAAACAACAGATCAAAGATGTTTGTCAATGGATAAAAGAACTCAGATTACCCGATGGATATGCTTTAAACTTATCTCGATGTGTGAACGTCGATGATTGCAAAATATCAGGGATGAAGAGCCATGATTGTCATGTATTCATGCAGAGATTACTTTCGATCGCATTTTGAGATCTTCTACCTGATAATATTTGGGGTTCGTTGACTGAATTAAGTATGTTTTTTAGAAACATTTGTGCAAATGTCCTTCGAGTCAAAGATATGTCAACACTTGAAAATAATATTGTTGAAATCATATGCAAGCTGGAGCAGTTTTTCCCTCCTTCATTTTTTGACTCGATGGAGCATCTACCGATACACTTGGCATACGAGGCACGAGTTGGTGGCCCCGTTCAATATCGATGGATGTACTTATTTGAAAGATACATGAATCGTCTGAAGAAAAAAGTAAAGAATACCGCAACTGTTGAAGGATCAATATCTGAATCGTATATCATCCAAGAAATTTCAACATTCTGCTCATTTTACTTTGAATCGATAGTACAGACAAGATTTGATCGTCTTCCATATAATGACGACGAGGGTGTTCGACATTCAGATGGACGTTTAAATATATTTTATCACTCTGGTTGTGCTTTTGGTTCTCGTCCATCTCGACACTTAAGCGAGGAAGGGTATCATTTGGCACACTTGTATGTATTACTCAATTGTCCAGAGATTGAACAATTCATTGAAATATTTGACATTGAGATGGTGCAAAAATACTCTATTCACAATGATGAAGAATTGAAGAGATTACGGAATCATGATTTCCCTACTTAGATTCAGACTTACAGCAAAGATCACAGAGCTAAAATAGATGAAAGAATATTTGAGTTTGTTAGTGGACCGTCGCGACTTGTGTCGTGCTATAGCGGATATTTTGTTAATGGGTATAAATTTCACATGGTTGAATATGCATTTACAAAGAAGACGATGAATGCTGGGGTCTGTGTGAAAGGGACAACTTATGTTGAATGTGATATGGATTTTTATGGACTGGTGGAAGAAGTGATAGAGTTGCACTACTTCGGCTTGAAATCAGTTATTCTATTTAGATATCATTGGTTCGATACAACAGAAAGGGGCATGAAAGTTCATCCAAAATACAAACTTGTTGAGGTTAATTACAAATCTAAATTGGCAACAAATGAGCCTTTTATATTGGCATCACAAGCCGAACAAGTATATTACGCGAAGTATCCGACTCGAAATAAAGATAGAGCAGATTGGCGTGTAGTTTGTAAGACAAAAGGTAGAGGAAAAATTGATCCGATAGTAGAAGAAAATGAGCTGATACCTGATATGACAAATGGTTTCTATCAAGATGATGATCCTCCTGCTGTAGATCGTATTATTCTAATACTCGAGGATGCAGACACAACGTCAATTCAATTAGAAGTTGAATATGCTGATGATGACGATCATGAAATTGAGGAAGCTGGAGATGAAAATGATGAAGAAGAGGAGGAAGAGGAAGAATTCCAAGACTATTATTCAGATGATGAGGAATAATTGTAAAGTATATATTTTATTAAATATATCTCTATTATTTATACAATAATCTGATTATATGTCTATTCGACAGATATGTCTGGTCGTGGTTATCGTTGCAGGAGAGCTTCAGAGTCTCCGACCGGTGAGACTCCTACACTTACTCATGCTGCTGATCCTCCTGTTGTTGATCCTCATGCCGATGATACTGCCGAGGCTAGTACGAACAGGTGGCAGTCTCCACCAACCATAGAGTCACGTAGATTTATTAGTGTAATTGGGGAGCGGTAATATATCATGAATTATGAATCATTACAAATTTATTATATCATAATATAATATTAAATTTTATTTTTGTTGTGCAAGTTCGAGCAAGAAGAAGTGCTGAGGAGCATTTCTTCTACTATTCGACGATACATGCACGGGGCATGGCCTACGTGGTCTCACGTGCCTAGCGAACACGTCGACATGTTATGGCGCGAGTTTGAGGCACGTGTTATTATTTTTTTTACATGCATGATGATTAATATTGGTACCGATATTATTATTCAGCAGGCTCGCTATACATGGGCTGAGGACCAAAGGCCCTTCATTTACGCTGCCTGGGAGGCTATTTCCCGGGCAAGGTACAACGGGCAGTTGGGGCAGGCCCGGTCCCAAGCGATGGCACGAGCTGGGACTACTATTGCGGAGACTCGGGGATACGGCCCCGATTGGATTACTCCGGATAAATGGGACCAGCTCGTGGGAATATGGTCGACAGATCGATGGCAGGAGGTTTCTAGGAATGCGGCTAGAAATCGCATGTCGGGGGGAGCAGCGCGTCACACCAGCGGCTCTATTGCATTTGCGGTGCACGCGAACCGTATGGTAAGTATACCTTTTAATTATATATTTTATTTGTTACTATGTGTACTAATTAATGTATTTGTTTTGTAAATGTAGACGACGATGTCGGATGACGGGACTGTCCAGCGTCCCTCCCCGATGGCGGTATTTGAGTGGACTCACCGTCAAGCACATGGGACGGGGGAGTACATCGACAATCATGTTGCATACGTTATGGTAACTATATATTTGTTTAAATTATTCATTATATATTTATAATTTAAGTTTTATGATAAATATTAAACAAAAAACCAAACTCGAGTAGGAGACCTACAGCCAGACGGTGGTGCAGCGCGGGGGCACCCCTGAGGACTTTGACGCAGCAACGTGGGTCGAGGCCGCAGGTGGCTGGGACCATGGCCGCGTATATGGCTTTGCAGATAGTGGTCATGCGCGAGCCGTACTAGGGCCACTTGGGGCACCGACCCCTCCGGTCGCTGGTGAGCGGTCGTCCACCTCCAGATCCAGTTATGATCATAGTAGCAGAATAAGGACTCTAGAGGAGACGGTCGCACGTCAGACTGAGATGATGGAGCGCCAGAGTCAGATGATGGCGGAGATGCATGCTATGCTACGCAACATGTCAGGTCATCCCGAAGCAGGCATCTCTTCGGCATCATCTCATCCATCGTCCTTGAGTCAATCCACGCCGGTGTACACTCAAGCACTTCAGACCCCGCCAAATGATCCAGGCCATTCTCCATTGTCATCGTGAGATTTTTTTATATTGACTTTGTTACTGAGATATTATACTTGTTTAATTTATTTTGTTTGGATATTGATACTTCAATTTTGCATTTGAATAGTTTTTATACTATTGTGGATAATTATAAATATAAATATAATTATTTTGATGTATATCTTGGTGTATTTGTGATGTGTGAATGAATGTGTGTATGAGTGTATGGGTGTGTGAGTTATGTATCAGATAATGTATCAATGTATCAATGAAAATTTAAAATTTTAATTTTTTTCGTTACCAGGTTCACATCATCAGCAACGGCTTTCCCACGGCCATCTGTGGGAAAGCCGTTGCTAAAAGTTTGTCGAAAGTTGTTGCTGATGACCTACAGCAACGGCTTAGCAACCGGCTTTTACTAACGGCGTTGCTACGGGCTCACCAGCCGTTGCTATTAATGTTATCAGCAACGGCTCCGCGTCCGTGGCAAAACCGTTGCTGATAATATTTTTAGCAACGGCCCGAGCGATCGTTGCTGATCCGTTGCTAAGTTATCAGCAACGCGATTTTCTGCCACCGCTCCATTGCAACGGCGCCAGCCGTTGCACGCCGTTGCTGATGCCCATTTTTCTAGTAGTGTATTAATATCATTTGTACATAGTATTAATGAAAACATTTTACATGACGTAATCACGGCTCCAATAGGGTCGACTCCTTATTCGTGGTTCTCCTCGCGTGCGGCTTGCCAACTCAGCATTCCGCTATTGCTTTATTGCCTGACGCGTATCTTGCGTATCCGCTTCGATTCCATCCTCACTTTGCTGACGAGTACCTGAGCGGCTCGTGACATTATCTTAGAGATAAAACGGAGAAATGAATTAAAGATTAGGTGACATATATATAAACAGCATGTGCATGATTGACTTTCGTACTTAGCATTTAGACACCTGTTTTGATGCCAACACCAAGATGAGTCGAGTACTGCCTGGCGCATTGCGTGAAAAACAAAGTAATAATTCAGCTTGCATTAAAAATTTAGGTCCGAAAGAGGCCTCTAAAGCATATATACCATTATACCATGGTGCATAAGTAGATAGGGTTGCTATTATTCAGATAATGAGTTGGCTTCGAGGTTAATGTTCTCATGTTAATTTGTACGTGCATGTTAATCAATTGCAAAATTCCATCTAAGTAATTGGCACTATTTGAATGTGTAAGAGGTGATGAAATGAAACACTGAAATAAGCATGCATGTATGTAGTGCCAGGAAAATTAGTCCTGCAGCTTGCTTAATCATATTAATGAATAAACACATGAGCTGCAGGTTTGCAATTAATATATAACTAATTTGGTACTAGACATTGAATGGGATAAAGCAGCTCATAAATGAGATAATAATTAATGTTTAGATGGTCTCACATGGGATAGTATTAGTTTGTCTTGGCGAGTAATTAAGTAATTGATGTACGTTTTATATTTAGATCGACTTGTTTTCTCTTAATTAATTAGGAAGTATTTGATTGGATGATATGGTGAAACTATATATGATCCCATAACTAGGAGTCCAATATTTTAAAGTATACTATCAATCAAATAAAATTTCGATAAAGTCTAATTAAGTTAGACTTAACACCAATGTAATCTATGCTTATTTCTTTTCAAATGTCAAATTTTGAGTATAAAGGTTTTTTTTTTTTTTTCATTTCCTCCTCAAACTAGTTGAATTCATTCACTTTCTAATTAGAAGCATTCACTTTGTGATTAGGTTCACTTGTCACAAATTTTATTCTGTGATATTATTAGTTAAAAAATAAATAATTTAATTTATAAAATAATTCAATTAAATTTTTTGTAATTAAATTTAATTAAAATTAACTTAACTATTTTAATTAAACTTATTTAGCCTAATTAAAAATAAATATAAATAAATATTTTTTTCAATAAATATGGGTGTCACTACAAGAAAACTGGGTATCACCAACGAACTAAATCCGTCGGTAATACTCTTACCGACGGAGTGTCTGTCGGTAAACTCCGTCGGTAAATGCCTCCTCGATAATACCGACGGAATTTGATAAATCTGTCGGTATTATCGACAGAATTTTCTTTTTGTTGGTATTACCAACAAATATATATATCCGTTGGTAATACCAACAAATATTTATCTGTTTGTATTAATTACCAACAAAAATATTTCTGTTGGTAATACCAACATATGTATATCTGTTGGTAATACTAACAATGTCCAATACCAACAACTTTCGTTGGTATTAGTAACAGATACATCAATCGGTGATACTTCTGTTGATATTACCAACAAATAGACTTCTATTGGTATTACCAATGGATACACCTCTGTTGGTATATCCGTCGGTATTATCAACAGAATCTATTCGTTGGTATTGTGTACCTAAATCAATCCTAAAATCATTATAATTCACACGAAATCATAAAAATAATTTTTGAAACCACCTATGAAACATTGCATTTCTAAACCCACACACATAAACTTAAGGAAATCATTGTATACAACTGATTTTCAAAATACATTGTGCTAGTCAAACATTACATTGTTTCGAAGTTTCTATGCATTAAGATTATTTCAAAAATACATATAAAATAATTTTTTCCAAAAAATAAATTCTTACACTTCAACCTTTTTTATCGGCACATAAAAATAAAAAAAATGTGAATAAAAGATCTTAGATATGATAATAATTTAGAAGCTAAAATTTATTGAATGTAGCACAGCTAATTCACAAAGGTCAAGAGGCATAAAGATGAAGATACAAGATAATGTACACCCCTACCTAGATGATGAAAGCCAAGGTAGGGAGCATGTGATTCCTGACAATGAGCAATTTGCATCAAATTTTAATTTGAAGATTCACGGTATGCATGGAGAAGACAAGAACAAGGACTGGTTTGTGGCAGAAGAAGATGAATCATACGTGCAGTTTAATTAAGAATGATTAATTTCCTTAAGTTTTAATTAAGTTAGACCACCAAGAATCATTAACTTCCTCAAACCATACGTGCTGAAGAAGCATTTCACAAACAAATATGTTAACGCCCAGGTATTCCTAGTGTTTCTGTGTTCTTGAAGAGGTAACAGAGATACCATGAAAACATTCGGGCTGTCATAGATAATATGAGAGATGCTGGTGTCAAGTTGGTGCGATTTCTATTCAACATCTATTATGGAACAGTAGAGACATGCAATTGTTGTTCTGAACATGAAGTGATTATTGGTAGTGCTATCTTATGTTCATGTCACTTGAAAATGACACTCTTTTGAAGCTCTGTTTCTAAGAACAATATTCTCTCTTTTACTAATTTTTTGGTTGCTGGATGAATCATACTTGAAAATTTAGCAATAAAATAATAAAAAAACTATCAAATGATTAATTAAGAATGTAATTTAATTTACTAATCAATAATCATAACCTAGTTGATGGAGGTGGAGGTGATGGAGGTGGTGGAGTTGGTGCGATGGAACTCGAAGGAGGGTTGATTCCGAAGAAATGACAGGAATACCAAGTTGTGTCAACAACAAACGGATTTGAGCCTCCACTTGTGATTGCATCGATGTCTCCAAATGGGTAATGTACTATTGCATTGATGCCACCTTCCTCTGCATAGTGTTCCACTCATCATGTGTTCGACCATGCTCATAACTTGAGGATGTACGGAATCCTGCAGAGCTAGAACTCCCAATAACAGATTTAACACCCTCTCGACATCCAAAACCATAAATTCGATTATGAGATGGAGGTCCAGAGGCATTAATCCATTCTTCGTGATCAAAATTCGGGTGTAATGATGCATCTGTGCCATACTTCTCTATGATCGATGTTTCATAAGTCTCCTGTATATTTTTTTAAGAAAATAATTCATTATTATATTTCAAAAATTAGCTAATTATTAGTTAAAACAAGTACATACCACAACTTTTTGTGATTTGTCGTCGACATTGTCACCCTCACCACTATTTCGCTTATGGGTGTGTTTAAACAACTCAAGATGTGTAGGTGGCCAATTCAACTTTTCTTCCTACAAAAAAGATAAATAATATTTAATTAATAATCTTAACATAAATTTTGTATGACAACAATATTATCAATATCATACCAATTTTTTTCGATGAGCAACAAATGAAATAGATCCACCTGTATGAAGTGTAATGTCACTATCTACTTCTTTCTTGCGATTGAGACGACCGACTTCTGATTTTCTCCTCCACTTATTTGTATCCCAATGCTCAATAATAAGTTGATTCCAAATATCTGGAGGTATCCATGGAGGACCAAAATCGCTAGTTTGACGGATATCATCGGTATTAGTCTTTCTTTTTGCATAATTTCTAGCATCACACATATTATCATAGAAGCGTCGACAAGTTGTCATGTCCTATATTTCTTGAACCTCATCGGTCTGAGAAGGATCTCAATAATAAACTGTCTAAAAAAGCCAAATACACAATAGTGGGGAGAAAAACTTTAATTTTAGGGAGTTTATATGTCAACAACGTATAATTATCATAATCAAATATTTAAAATAAAATACTTTAAATTTATCCCAAAGTAATTCATTGAGATGTGATGGCACTTCAGACCAATATAATCATACACCCGTGAAATTTTCCTTAATAATTGATGAAATGTCTCGAACCACTTATGTCTCGGAGAAATTGTAAAAAAGATATTCACAAATTAATAAATCTAATGCTTAATTGGTTACAACATCATATTAGTTGGTTCAGATTATGATAAAAAGGTATAATGCTTAGATTATTATACTAATTGCTGTTTTGTGTTTAATTAACAGTAAAAGTTCATTCAACTATAATTAACAGTAAAAGTTCTAAACTTACCGTTTGTATTGATAAAAAATGGCATACTAATTCCCAGTATGAATATTTGGATTACTAAGATAATAATATTTGGATATATGTACTTATATCACATGATTTCCTTGAGATCTTCATCAAATAAGACTTCAGGAGGATTTCTGATAAGAAAATTTCGGATTACAGACTTCAGGAGGCAAGTGGAATCATGTTTGCTTCAAACAGAGGAAATTAAAGGTGCTAGTGGTAAGGAAAAAGAGACTGTAATACTCCACAATAAATCAAAGCCACTAATATATAAAAGGGGAAAAGAAGCATATCATATGCCAACCTAATGTACAGTTTCCAAAAGGACATATAAACCTAAAGCACTGCAGCACAACAGTGGATGAAATATCTTGTTACCAAAAAGAGATGATAAAAAGGGATGATGCTCAATACAGATGAGTAGTTACTAAAAAAAATAGTTATTGGTTGATTCATACTTATCAAGATAGAGTAGCTAAGGGTTTTAGAAGGACCTAAAAATCAGTTTAATGCCAATAGCAAATGAAATACACAGTGAAGTAAAAAAGCACGAGGTTACTTTAAATGCATAATCCAAATGGGGAAACTAAAAATCTAATGATCTATATTTACTTATCAATAATTAATAAGCATCTATCATCTAGTGTCTCTGATGGTTGTGAAGACTGATTTGGTCCTCTTCCTCGATGTGAAGTATCATCACTATATGTAGGAGCAGATGTAGATGGCACAAGAGGAGCTAATGGCATCAAATGCAAATGGACCGAAGGTGGTGAGGGTATCGGTGCTGGTCCTAACGATGTCGATGGTGTTTCTAGTGGAACGGTAGGAGTAGGCATAGACATCGTGGCTCTAACTATAGCATCAGATGATGATGACTATGTAGAAGTCACAGAAGGATAATATTATCAACTCCCCATGTGCAATCCAATGTGTGTAGTGAGACATAAATCCCTTCGAACATAAATGATATGTCACATCATCTTGATAATGATATTAATGATTAGTACATTGTCGACATGGGCACCTAGCTAATTTTATCACCAAAAATATATTGAGTTTTGGAGTATGCAAAATCAAGAAATTCCTCGACTCCATGCATAAATTCATCGGTCAAAACTCCTCTAATTATCCGACGTTTCATCCAACTACGATACGTAGACATTTTGGTTAACTTTTTTAACCTAGAAATAATATTAAGCACATTAGTTATTAGATATTTTCCCTTAAAAATAATGTTGATGCAATATTCACCATTCAAGTGTTATATAGCTAGTGAACATTCAAGTGTTTTTAACACTTGACGAATTCAGAATTTTGTCAAGCTAATGGGTTTTGCTACAAATTCACAGCTTTAAAAAAGAAAAATTCAACCACTTCCTATAGGCTTAACTTGGTCCTAAAAAGCATACAAGTTATGCAAACTCGTTCTTACTCTTTACTTCCTCGTCTGTATCATTTCATTAATTAATGAAAATGATCTCAGGACCCAGGGACAAGCCTACCCATTATATCAAGAAAAAAGAAATATCAACTCATGAAAATTAGTTTCACCAACACCTTGTTGGGATATGTGGCAATTGATTTGCCCTAACTATTTTATGTTGCACTACGCAGAGTCTTCGGCGAGCCCCCGGAGATTTTTTTGGGCCCTTTGAACAAAATGGGTAATACTACCAATATATTCAATATAATAACACATCCAATATTTGAATGTTGGCATCCTTTAATGACAATAGCATGAAGATGAATGTTGGCATCATTAGAAGCAAATAACATTATTGAAGATCATTAAAGAAAATAGCACGAAGATGAATGTTGGCATCATTAGAAGCAAATAACATTATTGAAGATCATTAGAAGCAATAGCATGAAGATGAATGTTGGCATCATTAAAAGCAATAATATTGAAGATCAATAGTGTTGATCACAAATAACATTATTACCAATCTGTGCCTCTAAAAAATCTAGTTTACCATGAACTTGATGGGTGAAATCAAAAAGCTATGAAGGATGAGAACCATGAAATGGAAGGGCTTCAACATCCTACCCTAGAAAAAAAGCAACCAAGATCGAGAGATCGAGAGAAAGAAAGATCTAGAGAGAGGTGAGAGACGAACCCAGCAAGCGAAGACGAATCTGATGAGCAGCGATGTGCAATAGATCGATGGAGGTGGCGGATTTTGTCGGCTAGGCAGAGAGGGAAAGCGTCGAGTGGCGAATTGTGTCGACTGGGGGAAAAGTCGCATGCAAGACTTCTGTTGGTAGGGGAAGAGACGTGCGTGGTTGGAGAAAAGAAGGACAATCGAGAAACAAGGATTTGTCGCGAATACTTTTGTTGGCAGGGGGATTGTCGGAGGGATTTGTCGCGGCTGGAGAAAAAAGGGTGCGGTCGGAGAAAGAAAACGCAAGTTTTTGTCGGCTTGGGGGGAAGAGGGTGTGGTCGGCTGAAAAATAAGAGGGAATTGAAAATAATATAAGGTTTTATAAATTTTACCGACAAAATATATATATGTTGGTAATTGTGTTGGTAATACCAACCGAATCTATTTGTTGGTAATAAATCCGTCGGTGAAGCCTTGTTTTCTTGTAGTGTGTCAATAATATGTTTCTATTAATAAATACACATATAAACTAATTATATTATATATTTCAACTATATATAAATTAATTATCTTCTTATTTGAGGGTGTCATTGGACACCCCTAATTTGAATGTGACTTCACCACTAGTTGGATGGAAGATGACAACGGTTTAGTTAACGATATTTTTTTTTGTTATGAAAACCAAAATTGATAAAAAAAAATTCGTTAACTAAAATTGAAATCGAAACCGTTCGGTTTCAAAAACTAGTATCCGAAACCAAAATCGGTTAGTTCGATTTGAATAGAACCGGTTACCCATTTTTCATATTCTCTAATTGAAATCAAAATCGAACCGTAAATTCATTATCCGAAACTAGATTTTGCTATTCGATTAACCGGTTTCAATTGCCACCCCTAATGGAGAATGAAGAATGAGGAATATTATTCTTTACCTCAACACAAGGAATAATATTCTTCATCTATTCCTTGTTACATTTTTTTAATATTGTCTTTCAATATTTATAGTATTACATAAGAATATAGAAATCAAATTGTTAAATTAATTTTAATAATTTTTTATTTTAAATAGATAATACTATTTTTATTATAGAATATTATTTTAATAATTAGTTTTTAAATATTCAATTATTTTTTATGAAAATCAAATAAATAATATTTTTATTATTTTAAATTAATAAATTATTTTACATTAATCTATATTTCTATTATTTTTTTATTAATAAGAATAAATTATAATACATTTTATCAAATTTTAAAAAGATATTTTAGTCATTTTTCTTTCAATTCCTTGTCTTTTATTATGAAAAGCAAATAAAGTAATATTATTCTTTATCTATTATCTATATCAACCAAATAATATAATATTATTTAAATTTATTTCATTTATTATTTATTCATATTTTTTATAATTTTATTTTATCCAATCAAATACATCCTCGTTAATTCGGCTACATACAAGTTAAGAGGAGGAGAGGTAGATCACATCATTTGGATAGTTAAACATCGCTTTTCTATATCATCTCTCTGGCGTCTACCAATTAATTGCATTAGGAGGGCATCTTGTCAAGCAATTCCTCCATTTTATTTTTGTAATTTATTGTATTTAATTTATGGGTGCAATTATTTTGTGGTCATTTTTCATATGTTGCGGATTAATAAGCTTTTATTAATGGAGTTGCACAAATTCAAACTTATGCATCCCCACTACAATAAATCATTGATATTTCGACGTCAGAATAAACTAACATTTCGACGCCAACAGATGTCGAAATGAACATACTAACGCCAGCAAAAATAACGAAAATGAGTGGAATATGACGAGAGCCTATATGTTCGTTTCGACGCATGAGCAGACATCAAAATGTTCGACATATCGACGCCTGCGTATAGGCGTCAGCAAAGGTTTTTTTAACATATCGGGGCGTGTCAGAGGTGCCGGTATATTTATTTTTTTAATAATAATAATAATCCTCGAATTCCATTGCATTGCAACGGAATTCGAGGAGCTGCCGCACACAGAATTGGAATTCTACGTGCAGCGGAAATCAAAAGGCGTGAAAAATGAATCCGCGCCTTTTGGAATTCCGCGTGCGGCGAATTAAGGGCAGGCGCGAATCTGCGCCGCTTGATTTCCACACGTGGCGAAAACCGAGCGGTGCGTATCCGCACCTGTTCAAAAAATAAAAAAAAAATATTTAAATAGTAATAAATTTTAAAAATTTTGATATAAATAAAAGTTTAAAAAAAATACCAACCTTGTACAAAATTTAATATCTTGAATGAATTTGATAACCTGTAAAAAAAGAGAAAAAAACATTAGTGAAAAAAATAAGTAAGAATAGAAAAGAAATAAAATGAAAATCTCCATGTTCGGTCATCTGGCTTGAAGAGATAATAGGAGAAAGAAGAGGATAGAAGAGAGAAGAAAAACGAGGAAGAAGAAGAGGAAGAGAAAAAAAATGAAGGAAGAAGTATAAATAGAAAAAATATATTTAAAATAAATAAATTTTTAAATTTAAAAAAAAAACCTACAGGAGGCGGGAGATTAATTCCCCGCATCCTAACTGGGCGAGCGCGCCAGCACGCGCTCGCCCGCTTACCCGCGCCAACTGGCGCGGGTTAACGGGTTGGCGAGGCCAACTTGGCGCCGAAATGTTTCGGCGTCTCCTGACAGCAGGCACCGAATTTTTTCAGCGTCTCCTGACAGCAGGCACCGAATTTTTTCGGCGTCTGCTATCAAAAGTCAATTTTTTTCGACGTCTATTGTCAAGCATCGAAATTTTTTCGACGCCTTCAATAGACGTCGAAATTTATTGTATTAATTTTTTTTAATAATTTTACATTTCGACACTTATAGTAAGCGTCAAAATTTTGACGTCGGTATATAACGATTTTGTTATAGTGCCCCTACCTACATTTGTTCGTGTTTATTAAATATGCTCTTAAATGTTAGTTTATAGTAATCCCATATGCCTACCAACAACTTCAAATTTGAGATAGATTTTTTTGGAGTAATAAGTGGCCCAAGATACGAGAAATTCGAAAGAAATTGCGTTAATTCATGAAGCTCGATCATATTTTCTATTATCATCGACTCATCGTTACTGAAAGAATTAACCAGATGGCAACACGTAACTTGATGTCCAATCGGTGGTGGCTGCGATTCTAAGCTTTGTATTAGTCTATGGCTCCTTATAGTTTCTGTTATTGGCATTGTTCTTCTAGAACTTTGTGGGCTTCTTCTATCTTTTTTAACTCTCTCCTTCCTTATTTTGTGCTGTATTACCTCTTGAATGAATGCAAGTTGCTTTTATTAAAATAAAAATGGCAACATGTAACCTCAGTCCAAATTTTACCTCCACTTACAAACTCGAACAACTTTGAGAAAGATCGACAAATACCAAATAGATAACTTTTGTCCTAATTCTACCTTTAACAGGAATCTAATCTCAGCCCGAAATTTCGTTAGCAACCCTAAAGGATGCCGATTAGCTAAACATTAGCAATTGTCGTCCCGACAACACCATGCTCAAACAAAACATCTTCATACGCCGTACTCAGCTCCAAGAGAGCTATCGACCATGTGACAAACATCGAACGAGGCTCCTAGCCTTCGTGACAGCTTCCATCTCAGAACATGGACGACTTCGTCAAGGGAATACCTGAAGATTCTGCACCAAGCGCGTAACCTCGGTCCTAAATTTTCTCATAATAAGAACTCAGTGTAAGTCGAATGACCTAAACTAAGGGGGGTGAATAATGTGTTTACTAAATACTTAAGCTTAAATTAAACTAGATGAATGCGAAAGTAAGTAAATAAGACAACTAATCAAAACGCAATAGCAATGCTAACAAGATATTTATATAGTGGTTCGAGATCATTCCTTACTCTACTACTTAAGCATTGTCGCTTAGGATTTTCAACTTAGCGTTACTAGATCAAATTTGTTTCGCTACAATGAGGACTTTACATCGGAGAATCTCCGTCCTCACACCGAATGCACTTCCACACCTGAAAGTCTCTGCCTTCCTACCGCGCGAAAGCATTCTCCCTCCTCAGACTCTAGAGGACAACAAATTCTAATCCTAGTAAACTAATTAAACCGATGGAGTATTTGCAACTCCTTTGCGGGCTCCATAACGGGAAATTATATATTCTGTCAAAGAAAGTCTTTCACGTAAATTGCTTTGAATGGATAAATATTGGCTGATCTTTACCTCAAATTAGCCGATAACCTCAATATTGGTTGATTTTTGCAGTTTGCTAATTTTTCCGATTTCAAGTTTTTAATTAGGATTCTTTGCATCATAAAAAGGATTTACAACATATACTAGACACCCTAAGCCTATACTCTAATTTCCCGATGAAAATCGAGCGTCGGCGAGCATCATTCTAATTTCTCTAGGGGTGAGCAAGATTCACTGATTCACCGAAAAAATTGAAAAACTGATCGAACTGAAATCGAATTAACCGAACCGAATTTAATTTGGTTTGGTTAACGGTTAATTTTTTTTGAAAATTCGGTTTTTGGTTCGATTCGGTAAATTAATCGAACGATTCGGCTGATTTACTGATTAACCAAAATTGATTTTCATATATAAAAAATAAAATTATATATCATATGTTATGATTTGCTTTGGTGGTTAAGATGCTAATGTTATGTTTCACCAACCCAAGTTCAAATCTTAGTTAGATATAATATTTATTTTATTTTGATCATTATAGATATAATAATTTCGGTTGTAAGATTTATATCAAATAACAATATTTGTTTTATTTTGATCATTATAGATATAATAATTTCGGTTGTAAGATTTATATTAAATAACAATATTTGTTTGAGTGGTTGAGGTGATATATATGTATTTGAGTGGTCTAAAGTTTGAATATTGATAAGGTATTGATATATATGTTTTTTCACAATTTTTTCGGTGAATTCGGTAAATTAATCTAACAGAACCGAAAAATTCGGTTAACTGAACCGAATTAACCAAATTTTTTAGTTCGATAAACGATTAATGGATAAATCAAAATTTTGATTCGGTTCGATTAATAATCGAACCGAACCGTTGCTCACCCCTAAATTTCTCTAATTTCTCCAATTTTTTCGATCGAACATTAGTGCTCAAACCACGCGTAAATCGACTTGGAATCTGAAAATATTTATTGCTCAAAATAACATTAGTTCTGTATTTGTTTCTTATCATCAAAATCGAGATCAAGACCAAAATTGAAAACTTTAGCCCAGCCTCAACCTGTATTTGTTATTTTGAGCAATAAATATTTTCAGATTCCAAGTCGATTTACGTGTGGTTTGAGCACTAATGTTCGATCGGAAAAATTGGAGAAATTAGAGAAATTTAGGGGTGAGTAACGGTTCGATTCGATTATTAATCGAACCGAATCAAAATTTTGACTTATCCATTAACCGTTGACCGAACCGAATTAACCGAATTTTTCAGTTCGGTAAACGGTTAATGGATAAGTCAAAATTTTGGTTCGGTTCGGTTAATAATCGAACCGAACCGTTGCTCACCCCTAAATTTATCTAATTTCTCCAATTTTTCTGATCGAACATTAGTGCTCAAACCACACGTAAATCGACTTGGAACCTGAAAATATTTATTGCTCAAAATAACATTAGTTCTGTATTTGTTTCTTATTATCAAAACCGAGATTAAGACCAAAATTGAAAACTTTAGCCCAACGCCCAGCCTCAACCTGGAGACTTGAGAGCAGATCACTACTCCAAGAAGTAGCTACTAATTGGCCGACATCGGCCAAGTAGCGTCAGAATGCTCTTCAACCCCACTAGTTATCGACCATGTAGCGTCAACCAAATGCTCATCAACTAATCAAAGGGCGTCAGCACCCGACAAAACACTTAGCTCGCAGTCAGCAGAAAACAAAAATAACACACAAGCAATATAGCAAAAAAATAAAACATCCAGACGCATACTCACAAGCCCATGATACAACTATATTCCTCAGTGAGGTCCAACTTGCTCTTGCGGGCTTCAGAACTGTTTTGTTCATCGAGGCTCGCTCCCAAGGGGAGGGGCCTCGTGGTTTTTGTGTCGTCATGTTCGAATAGTGGGTTGGCCGAGGTGCCTTCCTCTCGAGGCAAACGTTGGATATCAAACGGTGATCATTGTTAATTGCTAATGAATGGATGAAGGATTGGTACTGTAATGCCAAAAAACTTTAAAATAATATTTTATTCGTGAGCAGGGGACTGTGGCCTTGAGTCAGCGCGGATTGGCGTAGAGATTTGGGTTAAACCCAGGTAAGCTTTAAATATAGAAAAAAAAATTATTTACCTTATTTCTATGAATTAGCATGCTAGGATGATAGAGGGTCTTAGCGGTTCAATCAGAACTCGAATAGAAGTTAGAATGAATTAGTTATGGATTTTAAAAGTCGGGCGAATAAGTAAGGGCGTTTTGGTAATTTGGGCCAACCAAGGCCCATAAATTACCAAAGGGGTTGCACGATTGTTGTTTTAGCCGCACGTCACCCAAGAGAGAGAGAGAGAGGGAGAGGAGGCGACATCAAGAGGAGGAGGAGCCGTCGGAGCCGGGATTTTGCGAGTTCGTCGACGCTCAACGTAGGACGATCTCTCGCTTCTTCTTCCTACCCGATTTCTCCAAAAAGGTGAGTGAATTAGCCTTCCTATTTACCTCTTTTCATCAGACATGCCACCACCCCTATGTCACGGGGTTTTGTCGATTTTTAATCCAATTTCGTCGTATTTGTTGAGCTTTCGTATCGAGGGTTTTCTATCGTCGTTGTGATTTCATCAGATCGAGTTTTGGGCAATTTGGCCGCCCCTACCCTTGCTGTGCCACCTCCTTCTTCTTCAAATTCTTGATGTTTTCTTGAGGATTCTTGATGGTTGTTGAGGTCTCTTGGTGCTTGTTTGAGATCTTGAGGAAAGGAGGGGTTTATGGGAAGAATTAGGGTATGCCGCCCCCTTTAAGGGTCCTTTTAGGAGTCCTAGGGTGGCCGGCCAATTAGAGACAGAATTTAGGGAAATAAAAATAGGATTTTTCCACCTAATGAACATACTTTAGGGTACATTGATCTAATTCTACACATTAGGGAATTATAGAGACATTCAAATAGAGAACTAGGGACACTTAGAGACACTGATACCCTAGGACGACACTCGGGAGGGCCAACCCTTAGGGAACCCAAGGGGACCGAACCCTCTATAGCCCTAGAGCACCCGGGTAGAGGAGGTAGGCCGGCCCTAGGGTACACGGTTAGGATTGCTAAGACGAGCTTAAACTGCGTAGGGTAACTAAGCGGTTTTGTATTATTTTATGCTATACATGCTTGCTTTTCTTACAATGATTGGACGTGCCATACCTTATTTTCATGATTGTTGTATATGCTGTGAAATCATGATTTTTAGCACTATTTCCATATATATTTGTGTGTGGTTGTGATGGATGATGGGAGGAGGCGGAGGTTGAGGTATGCCCTTGACATACCCTTTACCTACCTGTTGATAGCACATTTATTTTATATCAGATACCTGCGTGTGTGATGTTGTGATATGTTTATTGCATTTCTCGAAAGCCTCGCTGGTGAGGGGAGGGTATGCCCCAAAGAGACAATGTTGGTCATATTCTGAAAGTTCGACTGGTGATGAGAGATCATATCCCAAAGAGACAGTCTGAAGACCCCATCGGTGAGGGGAACGTGTGCCCCAAAGAGACGGATCAAAAGAGCTGTGTCGGTGAGGGGAGAGCATACCCCAAAGAGACGACATTGATTGAGTGATAGTTCGGGGGCCACGTCGACTACCTTCCCTCTGTGGCGATGAGGACCGACAGGTCCGGGTTGAGCATGTGGATTATTGCATTGAGCATGTTTATATGTTGTGGCATATTTCTTGCAGGTTGCTACATGATGGCGTGGATGATTGCTCTGCTAAAAATAAATGCTCCAAAAAATTTGCTTTATATTTCTTATGATTACTTATATGTTATTTGATTTTGCATGATGATGTTGTGTGGTGAAATTGATGACTGATCTACTCACTAAGTCCTAGTTAGATTTACCCCGCACTCTGTTGTTTTGCAGCACCTGAGTTAGATCAGAGAGGTACCGAGGTGCAGTAACGTGGCTGGTTGCGATAGGGCAGCGGGTCTCATGACATGTTGTGATCGAGGGGGATATCGAGTCATTTTTCTCTTTCTTGAGTTGTTGAGTCATGTCGATTCGATTTATTATGTTTCTGCACTTTTATTACTTTAAGGTGTCTTCGTTAGTAATTAAGCTTTGAAACTGATGTGAACATTTAGTTATTTATTGAGTTGGTGTTTTGGGATTTTTCTTGAAAATAAATATCTTTTAAAAATCCTTGAGATATTATCAAATGTTCATGTCTAGTTTTGTTATATATGTGATTTGGTTTGGGTTAGGCTTCGGGATACGTGGCGTACCTTGGTCGGTCATATCGAATTTGGGGTGTGACAAGTACCTTTTCATAGAGGGGTCCCATGCTCGGGAGCCGATCTAATTTCTCGACGAAGAGTCACTTTGTGCTTTGGGTTCAGCTTGGAGTTGAGCTTCTATGAGTGCCACCTGCTCGGGCGGTGCTCGAGTATGCTCGGGCTCTGAATTGTCGGCAGGTTAGGGCCGCTCCCGAACATCCTTGCTCGGGTCCATCTTGGGTGTCCTGGACCGCTATTCGTCGAGGGATACTGAGAGTGCTTGGCGGGGTGGAGCACTCGGTTCCTCCCCTGGTTTGGTTATTTTTTGCTTCAAACATTCGTTGTAGCACTGGCAGGCTTCTTTTTGGTCGGCATGAAGTACCCCCACTTTTGTCTCTAAAATGGAGAATATGAGCACCAGGTGGGGTGTCACACAACGATTTCCATGTTGTTTAGTGAGGATCGCCCTAGAATAATATGATAGGGGCTGAGGATGTCAATAACCAAGTATTGCACGACGATCGTCTTCGTCTTTGGCCGGGAGTCGAACGTCGTTCTCAACCATACAAAACCTCATACGTTGACCTGTTCTCCATTATAGGAGCGAAGCGAGGCCTTGGTTAGTTGTATTTTTTTGAACAATGAGTGAAGGAGGATGTCGGCCAAGCTTCCGTGATCTACTAGGACTTTCCTGACAATAAAATTGATGGCGATTATAGAGATGACGATAGGGTCTTGTAGTTTTTTATCAATTCCCTTAAAGTTAGATTCATGGAATGATATTATCGGGGCTCTAAAGGTGGGCCTTTGCAGGCGATCGTTGTGTCGTCAACCATCATGATGACTCGGAGGGACCTTTTCCTGGCCGAACTTGTCTCGCTTCCTCTCGCAAATCTACCGGCTATGTAGTCGATGACCCCATGAATCTCGTTGGTCGACCGATTAGTTCTATCGTCGTCTTGGTGGCCCCTCGGTGTGGCCTAAGGGAGTTTTACTCCGACTTTGGCGTCGGTGGTCATGGTTGTTCTGATCCCGGCTACGGCTTCTTGTACGATCGATATAGCGGTCGAGTCATCCTTCTCGTACCAAGTTCTGGATCTAATCTCTTAACACCATACACTCCTCGGTGGTGTGTTCGTATGTGCCATGGAATGCACACCTCTTGCTTTTATCAGCATTGGATTATACCTTTTGCTTTTTCGGCGTTAATGGGATGCTTGAGAAGCTCTTTTTATCGAGCTTTTTGGCCTTTCTTGTCCTTGGCGCCGTCTTGGAGGTCTGCCTATCAGCCTTTTCGATCTCTCTGAGTTCTTCCATCTCCATATAGCATACGGCTCGCTCTCGGAACTCGATCGTACTTCTTGGTTTGGACAGGACAACCTGGTCCATGAAATATCCGGGTTTCATATCGTGCTTGACAGAATATAACTCGACGTGAGGGTTGAGATTGAGGATCTCCATGGCCACGGCGTGGAATCTTTTCAAGTACTCTCTTAACAGCTCATGTTGTCCTTCCTTGATGTAGTGAAGAGAGTCCTCGATTTTGGAGTAGATTCGAGATGAGGAGAACTAGTTGGTGAATGCTCCGGAGAACTCCTAGAAGGTGTGAACTGATCCCAACGAGATGGTGGAGAACCATAGTAGTGCGGCCTTCTCTAAAAATATGGGGAAAGCTCGGTAGAGGATGGAGTTGGTTGTGCCATTGAGGAGCATTGTTGACCTGAGCATCATCAGGTGGGTGGTTAGATCACACATGTCGTCATAAGGTTGAAGAGTGGTCGATAGTTTGAAGTTGTCAAGAAGACGAATTGTCATGATGTGCTCGACAAAAGGTCCCAAGTCGACGGCGGGAGGAGGAAAGACCTCTGTGGCTCTGCTTCCCTCTTCTTCTCTTTGGTGGTGTGTGTGGGAGACCATCTCAGAAGATCAAGATTGGTCTCCCGGCTCTTTCGAGATGACTATCTTCATCATGTTTCGAGCGGCGACGCTCGTGCTCGGCCGGGTACTGCTCCTTGATTGCGGCAACGCCTCGACATATGCTGCTAACCTTTGGTTCTATTCCCGGAGATTGTCGACCAGGCACCCTAGCTCTTCTGATGTTGGGTTGATGGGCATCAGAGCGTCATTCCTCACCATGTTAGCGTCTATAGGCGTTAGGGGAACGCTGCTGCTAGGTTGCTGCCTATGTGCAGTGGCATTCGCCTGACTTCATGTGTCTACCATAATGAGCATGTAAGATTTATTCGGCCACACGATGGACGTCAAATATTTTTTTCTGAAGTCGGGGGTGATACAGGTTTATGCGTCTCATGGTTCGGCATTGCTCCGGTGGGGGGACCTGCAAAGATACTTTGACGCTCAAATAAAAAAGAATTTCATATTGTGGGTATGAATTGAAATTGAGAGAGTATATCTTATGTGTCTCGATCGTGCCTGTTTATAGTACATGTTAGGGATGTTTTGGGTCATGATGTCTCCTTGAACCTCGCGGGGATATACCCTTAATTAGTCAAGGTTTATCCCAGATGTCGCATTCATTATTGTCGAATCATTGATAATTAATAAATAATGTGGATGTCCTTGTACAGTTGGATCGAGCTCTCGAGCCAAGTTATAATTGGTTTGACTTGAGTCTAGTTCATGAGTGTGAGCACAATCTAGTCTAGTTTCATCAAGTCCAAAGTGCTAATTCGGTCCAAGTTCTATTAATAAATACTTTTATTTTCATATCTAAATATGTAATTATGTTTTATTCATTTTATATATTAATATATAATAAATATTATTATTAATTAAAATAAACTTGATAAAAAAACATTTTGATCCCGTTAAGAAACGCGAGAATTTTTCTAGTTAGCATCAAAATTTAGAAAAAGAAAAATAGATTCATGGACTGATATGTCAACAGCGGAGCTGGCAATGTACGATCCCTCGTGATTGATGGGTATGTATAATCCACTTCATTAGTACATGGCATGTGATGACAAAGATTGCGTAGATGCATGACTTATATTCATTTATTGCCTCCGAAATTTCTCGGGCGTGCACGCTCGCCCTCTTTAGCTAACTTGTGGTCTTGATTCCCCGCTTCCAATTGGGCTGATGGTGGGCATGCAGGCATGCAAGGGATTCATGTTGCGATCAGTTGAGTTACATTAATCTCTTCTTCAAAAGTCGAGCTAATTAAAATAATTTGGTCCATTGCATCTTCCAAATCCATGGTGCTGCTCGCCCCTCTTTATCTACAAATTGCAAATGATATATAGGGCAATGTACTTCCAACAAATCGCCGTCCCCATATCCTTCCACCTTCCTGTTGTTGGGCGCCATGGATGGATATGATGCATGAACAAGGGACAATAGGAGAAATACAAAAACAAATATATCGGTCACAAATATCTTCCCACATGAAGAAGAGGTCAGGAAAAAATATCTTTCTAACATATCTAATATCTTCGTTGGCACAAGGGAATGGATGGGAGAAAAATTCCTCACACATATATCTTGAGAGGTAATTAGATACAGAGGAGGACCACCTCCCGACCAGCTTCTTAGGGAACTTTTTTTTACAAACTTAGGCAACCCCAAGTTAGCAGCCAAACTGCAGAATATTCTTCATAGTCATTCAGACTGAGTACTTCTTAAGGACACAACATTGCAATCAAATTTGAAAGAATCTATGATGAGATCATACAGCAGTCACTGCCACCACCAGCGTTCCCTGTCGAAATGTGCTTTGGATGACGAATTTAATAACCTTTTCATAAATTGTGGCCTTAAACGTGAGGATCGATAGCATTCCACGCAGACGAAACTGAGTCCAGATGTTTAGTTGGGATAAAGATTTAGCTGGCGAGCATCTCAGCCGTCAAACCGAGGACAGCGTCACAGCGGTCCCCCGGTCCATAGAAACCTTGGTCCAGTGGCCTGTGATTCTGTGAACCCGACAGTGTTGCGGATCCTCTCCAATCGAGGTTCCCATTTGAAAACGTACAAGTACCTTCATCCGAACGTTAATCGCCGTGGGACCCGCTCGTTGTCAAGCATGGACGGGTCCTGTCGTGATCAGGAACCAAGTGAATGGATCTTTTTTACAACCCTATCCCTCGAGAAATAGCACGGGCTACTTCGCTATCGGAGCCGGGCCCCGCCGCATTATTTTTCCCACCCGAAAATGAGCCACGTCATCCGTGACGATGTGCGCCCCGCGGTTTCTTCCCCTCCTCCGCACTCGGACCGTGAACTAAATAAGCGTCGTGGAGTTGTCCGGCACACTCGAGTCGGTTCAAATTGGACCAATTGGGTACCTGGGTCATCCTTAACAAATGTGATCCTGCGGAACATGTGACTGTCTCGCCCTCGCAGAGTCGCAGATATTTGTAACCGCTAGTTGGAGCGGCCGCTTATTATTTTCTTCAGAAACCAATAAGAATCTCCCTCGCTAATTTTTTTCTAGACTTCTTTATGCTCTGCCCTTTCCATCCACTTCTTTTCTCGATCTTCTACGTGTCCGATTTCTCTCAAGGGTAGGAGAAGGTTCAATCGAAAGAGATACTACATCGAACAGAAGAGGAGAACAAGAGAGAGCGAGAGAGAGAGACAGATGAAGATACAGTGTAATGCATGCGGCGCGGCAGAGGCGACAGTGCTCTGCTGCGCGGACGAGGCTGCGCTGTGCTGGGCCTGCGACGAGAGGGTGCACGCCGCTAATAAGCTCGCCGGAAAGCACCAGAGGATCCCTCTCTTTTCTGAAGAGGCCAGCGGAGGCGCCGGGGACAGCACCTCTTCCTCCTGCGGCGTCCCCAAGTGCGACATCTGCCAGGTATTCCTTCTTGCGCTTTTCTTCCTTACCTTTTTTTTCTTTCGATACCTGTTAAGTTTAGAATTTTGGGTTCTTGTTCCCCTTGGTCCGCTGCCTGTTCGGTAAATTGTCTTGCTTCGTCTTGTTTGAGTACACAAGGTGAGTTGTGCTATTTATCTTCAAATTCACGCGTCTCTGTTATTCATACCAGTTAATTTCATGACTTTTGATAGAAGTGGAGGTTGATTCGCTGGCCAAATTCTGCTTCAAAAATGTAGTGGTCTACTCCTGTCTTTATCAAAAATATGCTGCTTGGAATGTTGTGATTTCTGTAGAGCAATCTTGTGCTAATGCTATCATAAAACGTGGAAGATCCTTAGGCAAGAGTTGAATGAAAGATAAAAAGGAAATATGAGTAAATAAAGCAAGGTTTTGCTTCGTGCTTTGAGTGATTCATAAATTCTTGTTCTACATGGTGAATTTGATTATGAATGAAGGTGTCAGATAACTTCGAAGGCTGGTTCTATTGGAATCACCACTTAACCCCTGCGAAAAATTTGGTCTAGATTGAAGATGTACAATTCTTGTTGAGCGTTGAGCTAGATTTACTATACAATTGTATAGTAGGTCGATTGCATCAAACATGATCGTTCCTCAATTCCGTACTAAGCATAGTGCTTCCTATAGTTAGGTAAAGAACTACTTTTTGGAATTTAATTGTTTTGAATTTTTTCATGATGGATCACTAAGAATCTAAGTCTTTGGACTTTACATTGTGATGATAAAATCTTGCTTTATCTAAGACTTCTGGACTGGGCAAAACACTATATTTTCTTTTTTAAACTTGAATGAAATTAAGCCAAGTTCGATATTATGCATACAAGCACAACATGAGATTGGCAAGTCAATGATCTTTATAAGAATAATGTGATCAAGATGCAAAATCTAAGAGATTGTTATCATCGGTCAATTTATTGATTGCACAACAATTAATGATCATATACAGATTCCGTGCATTCAATAGTCATTGCTTTGATGATCCCTGTCAAACAGTTTCCCTGGCCCGACAATATGTAGCCCAGAAGGGAAGGCCTGATTTCTCCATTAGTCAAGCTTGATTTTGTAATTGTGTTCTCTTCCCAAGCACAGAGTTCAATGATAATCTTGGTCAAGAGGTGACTAGATGCTATGAGGTGATCATACAGTATAACTCAATATAGCAACAACAATTTTGATTTGAAGGGTTCGATTGTGAGGGTATTTATGTCGGAGTTTGTCATCTAGTTGGACTTACCACTTCATCACTTGTACAGCCCAATCCAGGTCTTTTGGAAGCGACTGGTGATATTTGTCTTTGCCTCCTAGGTTAGAGTTTAGGTCAATTTTATATGTTTGGCTGTGGGTGTGGAGTATCTAGCTAAGACATATGTCTTTGGTTGTAAAATTAAGAATGGGACATATTTCTAGTGATCATATTCTAATAAACTGATTGAGAAGCAAACATTACATGTATGTTGCTAGGTGTCCTCTTTTCTTTTAAGTGTGTATAGCAAAGGGAAAATAAAAGGGATTGGAAATAGAGAGATGAAGTGAGAGAGAAAAGGAGAAGTGAGACTTATGTTATATTTTTGTGCATGTGTTGTGTTTGCTACAGAAGATTATAAAAAGAGGGAAGTATTCTTGACAATGTTGCTCATTACTGGAAATATGTTTGTTGTTTTATCTTTTTCGTCGTACCTTATTCATCCCTTTGGCTATAGGTGCATAGCTTGAAGAGATGGTGATTGTTTGAATCTATTTTTTATGACTTTAGACCTATCAACCTCTATGTTAGCCCCATGGAGTGAATCATAGATCATGTGTGTTATTCGGATGATATCTTCCTGTGGATGGGTCCTTTTTGATTGTCCAAAAATTTCTGTGACATCTTGATGTAGAACACAGAGCATTTAGTTTTTATTAAAGCATTATATATTTTTTTATAACTTGAGCATTGTTATTAGATAGAGTCATAAGTGACTTCATATAAGCTTGGTACATAACATGATTAAGCTGTGGGAGTCATTTAACAGATAATCATGATGCTAGCAATATGGACATCCACGTACAAAGCTAGCAAGTCATGATGAGTTGTGTTTAGAAGTACTAGTACAGATCATGTGATGAAAGCATGTTTTTGGCTTTTCCGAATAAATGACAATTGATTATGTATATTTTGCTTGATAATTATTTTGTACTGAGAGTTCATCATAATTCCAACTTAGTCTTCAAAACCATGGTGTCTATCATAGGTTTTCTCTGGGCTGCAATTTGAACAAAGTTGCAGTTTTCATATTTTCTTCTTACTCATTGCCTTGGCTTAGCTTCCTTTTGTGAAAACTTAACATTCTGTAAAGTTGTCATACTGAAAATTCAGCCATTAAAAGTAATTTTAATGGGCTCAGAGACTTGAAAGCTTCGTTTTATTTCAGTTTTCCTGCTAAACTTTATTCTGTGTTTATCAAATTTGTGCTTCTGTGAAGTTATCTGGTTATTATGTTACAATTTTCTATCTGAGTTTTAATACTCCATTAAGGCTCGTGTTCTTGCTTTCTTATATGTTTTCCAAATATTTGAAGTTTGAACATATCTAAATAAGCTTATCCATATTTGCAGGAAGCTTCAGGCTACTTCTTTTGCTTGGAAGATCGTGCCTTGCTTTGCAGGAAGTGCGATCTTGCTATACACACAGCAAACTCTTATGTGTCTGCACACCAAAGATTTTTACTAACAGGGGTACGAGTAGGCCTTGATGCCACTGAAGCAGATGCACCTGTTGCTAAGCAACAGTTGCAAGCTGTAGGAAGAGATGTTTTGTGGCAATCCAAACAATTGGCCAGAAATAGTATTCCTATGTCATCACCAAAGACTAATGGAGCTTCATCTAGCCAAATAGCAAAGGATGGAGGTTTGATGGGAAATAAGTCCCCCGTCTCCGGATTCAGCATGCCTGGTACTCCTATGGATTGGTCTTTAGACGAATACTTTGGCTTCCCAGAATTTAACCAGAATTTTGGTTTCACGGAGCAAAATTCTTCCAAGGTAAGCTATCTTTTTCATCATATGTGCTTAACAAGTTAGGGGCTGTGGGTAATTTTTATTTTATCTTATTTATTTATTTTTAGGAAGCTAGATGGGGAGGCCCCCAGCAGGAATATATTGAGTAGGAAAATAAAGGACTGTACAGATAAAGTGAAAAGCAAGAAAATAAAATTATTTACAAGTAGAAGGTGAGACCAGGTGATGCACCTGGTCTCAAGAAGTTACAACCATAGTCCATTTCATGAATCTGTTCTCATGTATGAGAGGCCTTTCCTTAGCAGCTTGTGTTGCATTCTGTAATGAGCTTATTGCAAACTGCATTGACATTTTTTTGTTGTTTTTGTCATCATCTGAGGCTTATAGTTTTTGGTATATCTAATTTTGCAAAGGTACTGGATATAAAATGCAAAAATATATACTCTACTCATGTTTTACTGGAAATGAAAACGTATACTGAAATCTTAGTCTGAGGTCCATAATTGCAAAAGGTAGCCTAAGGAAATGTATGACTAGGTGATTTGACTCTTGCACTCAGTTTCTTGTATTGATGAGAATGAATTTGTTTCTCAGGCTGACAGTGGAAAGCTCGGAAGCTCCGAAGGATCACCACTTTATTGCTCAATGGATGACAATCATGATTCTAACAAATGCTTGGGTGAGGTACCTGAGTTCCCTTGGATGGTGCCGGAGATTCCATCACCTCCAACAGCTTCAGGACTCAACTGGCAAAGAAACTGGCATTATCCTGCACCCGATAATGCTGCTTTTGTTCCTGACATCTGCTCTTCACATAGTCCTAATTATCTTAGTGCAGCAGTTCCTTCAAAGCATCGTCGCTCTCAGCAATGGTAATAGCACATGGAGGAGTTGTATGATTGGAAATCACTAGCTTAGTATAATGTAACGCAATATTATCAATGATGGCGTAGATCTAGCAGTTACATGTGTGTGCTCAGCACTGTATTCTTAAGTAATGCCACATAGATAGCATTGCATCAACTGTGCTTTCTCAATGAGCATATTGCTCAGTCCACTCATTATTCAAAGGCTGCTTCAGTTCCCTATCTATTGCATTAACATGAAATTATTATTGTTTGTCGTTTACGTTTACATCAGATTAGTGAATTTTGTTTGACTATAGTAGCATGATGTAAACATGTATGATGTATCATGTGAGGCTTTTAATAACTAATTCGGATGTTTCCTGATTAGTGTGTAATCTTTTTCATGCTAGCTGAAGATTCTGTAATTATTAATGTCTTATCTCCTGGGAATATGTGGATCTGATCAGATACATATTCTCCATATATGGAACTGAAATCAAGGACAGATTCGATTGAGCTCCATATTTTTTTTTCATTTGCTGCAAAACTGACACCAAATCCTGATCCATCAAAATCTGAACCATCCTAATTTAACATGTTAGATGTTCCATCTTAAATGGGCCACAATTCAAGTCACACCATCAGCTCTCTATTCATATAGCTTATACACTAGAAAACACAGAAAGAGACATAATAGTTATGTATATATATATATATATATATATATATATAGTCTGTTGACACATGAAGATCAAATACTGGAGTTGTTCCTCATGCTTTTGAGGAAGGAGCCACTCTTGGTGATCTCACGGAGAGGCTTGTTGGTGAACCGGATGAGATTGTAGGCCCAAGCCCCTGCCACCGTTCCACATATGGGTCCGACGATGTATACCCACATCCCCTCCCACCGGTTGGCCACCACCGCTGGTCCGAGGCTCCTTGCCGGGTTCATCGATGCTCCTGATATAGGCCTGTAAATAACATGACCTAATAAATTATCTCACGAGTCTAACAAGAAAGTCCATTTCACATTTGAGAAGCTGCGTTTCTTACCCGGCAATGAGAACATTTAGTAAGATAGTAGCACCCACTGCCAGCCCTGCCAGCTCCCCAATCTGAACACCAAAAATGGTCAACTTGAGAATAGCAACAATATTGGAATAGCAACAAAACATAATACAATTTCTAGAATCACTGACTACTTAATTATCCCTCATAGTTTGGATTTAGTCATCGGACTTACTGCTCTGTTATCAGTAGCCACACCGGAGATGACAAACATGAGGTAGAATGAAATGATGAACTCGAGAACAAGAGACTGCACATCCGAGCCAGTTGGTATTGTCCCCGGGAAATGCTCATGCCTCCCGCCAAACATCAGACGCAGCGTGCCGCTTGCGAGGGTTGCTCCCAGAAGCTGAGCAAAGACATAAGCTGGCACCTGCGTTGGCACACGAGGAATCAGATACGAGCATGCGTAGTAATATATCAGGAAACAGTGTGCTGAAGACGCAGACCTGCTTCCATGGAAACCTTCGGCATGTGGCGAAGGCAATTGTGACGGCGGGGTTGAAATGGGCGCCGGAGATATGACCTACTGAGTACACCATGACCATGACAGCAAGCCCCCAAACAATGCATATGCCTGGGAATGTGATCATTCCCTTGCTCAGGTTTACGGTGACCGAAGCACATCCAGCAAATATGAGGAAGTAGGTCCCGAATATTTCCGCAAGAATCTACGCAAAATTTCCAAGGAAAAATAAATCAGTTAAGTATCCAAAATCAGGCAGCAGTAATGAGTTGGCCGATTTGCAAGCATCAATCAGAGTTGTAGAGCATCGCAATCGTTTAATCATATCTAGTAGGCTTAATTTAAAATTTGAAGAAGGGTGGGTTTGAAGTAGCTCCTTTTTTGAGTCAAGTGGGTTTTAAGTAGCTTTCCACATGTTTATTGTAGACAATTGCTTCTACTCTTCTACTTAATGTGGGAGACCACAATGGAATCAGAATGGATCTTGACATAATACATCTTTTAGTTTATCTCAAAAGCTCCAGAAACATGTGTATGATATCAAAATGCTACAGAAGATCAATTCGGGGATGGAGAAATCTATTAAGAAATTATTTGATTTCTTTTTCAAATAGTTCTAGGCTTGTTCCACAAGCAGCAAGAAGACCAATAAGTCAAAGAAATAATATATGATGATCTTGCGTATGAATGTTGCCTGCGGACCCAATACATTAAATATTTCGTTTACAGTTCTTCTGCGCCTATTTGAATTTTCAATTCCTTTGAAATGAAATCCTTGGGACTTTCTCTCTTTTGGCTTTTACTAATTAAAAAGTCCAAAATTTGATCCAAACAGTAATATTTTAACAAGATGTTGGCAAATTGAACTCAATTATGTCAATCAACAGAAACTTCAAGCTGTGACATGACAAAAGTTCTATCTTGCTCTTCCAAGAAAGAATGGTAGCAGTGCAAGAAGACGGGGGAAGTTTCAAAGTTAATGGTTGTGACACAAAATAGCAGAAAGTTGATCAAATACACAACATGAAGTTCTCCAAATATATAACAATTAAATGTCTGTGTTAAGATGGATTTCCTTCCTAAATTATAAGAACAAGCAGCAAACATCTCTGTCATCATATATTTCAAGCTCCATACAAAGGATTGATGTTCAACTAGCTTCAAGAAGAGATGAGAAGAGAAGCAGGGAGAGAAAACCTTACCTTTTGCAAGAAAGGAACAGACAAGCTGAGGCCACAACCTGTGTCGGCAGAGATCCCATATCCATGGTCAGAGGTGACACTCTCCCCCCTTCCATTAGCAACAGCTCCCTCCTCCATATGCCTCTCTTGCCTTCCACTGGCATCACCATTCTCCCCTTCCCTTGCCATACTCCTCACTCTCTTCCTCTCACCAACTTCCTTGAGGGGCTAAAGAGAGCAAAACCAAGTACAAGCAAAATGATTCAACTTCGGTTGGTATTTATCAAGTGCCAGAGGCCTGAAAGGGAGAGGCACAAGACTCCATGGAACTCTACCCGTCTAAATTCTTCATGCTATCATTTATTTATTTATTTATTTATTTATTTATTTGAGAACCATTTATTTATTATTTATTATTAATATTCTTGTTTAAATGTCCAATTATGACACTCTGAATTGACCATTACTATTTATCTAAATATTAGAAGAGGTGTGAAGGTCTTGACTGTGCTCTTTGCAGAGAAGAGAATGGAGAAGTGAGGGAGAACATTGAAAGCCACTCCAACAACCCACCATTACTTCACCTAAAGTGAAAATTAAAAAGATTCCAATTTGAAGTGCAGTAAAAGATAATAATAATAATTTGAGCAAAGGGAAAATGGCGCAGATGAAGTCCTCTCTTTTGGTTTTTTACCGGAAATGAAGTCCTTCAAAATGGGGCAATTGAATTCATTAAAGAGGGGTACTCCTTTTGGTTTTTTATGATACAAGGACTCTGCTTTGATTTTTTACTGCAAATTAAGAACATTAGACAGTATGAAATCAAAAGAGAGTTTATTTTGATAAATGTCTCCCAATTAAAACAGTGTTTACTTCTTCAAAAAAAAATATTAGAACAGTGTTTATATAAGTCAACATCATTTAAGACTTGTGGGTTGTGCAACTACTGTCATAATTAAATACTTATCTTTGCAGGTGCGGACACTCAGGGAGACTGATTCCTGATTCCTGAAGATGGCCAAACTACTATTACTACTTATTATTGTTGCTATTATGTAAAAGCCAGTAGCAAAATACAAACCATTTATATTATCATGGTCAATTAGACCAAAATACAAATAAAATAACTTTGAAGGACATAATAAAACTATAATGAAGCCTAAGAAATTACTCAACATTTTTCAATCAGGTATATATTACTCAGAATCATACCATACATATATATGTCATTTGACCAATTATCTATTTCGATGAGGATCGATGAGCATAGAAAGTCATTCGTTTATTTTGAAGATAATTCCAAACATCTGGGATCCATTTATAGACTTTAATTATATGAAATAAATCGGCAAGTCTTGTGCCTGTCACTTTCTGAAGTCCTGCAACCAAAAAACTCAGTTGATGTTAGGGGGAAAAAAACAAACTAAATATGATGTTAGAGCTCATCTGACAAAATTCCTTTTGTACGTTTTGATCAAGCACTTCAAATTAAATCAAGACAATGACATCGCATGTTTGTATAGCGTTCGTCTAGTTCTCTTGAATCTAAGAATTTACATTGTTATCATTTCTCTTTTTGTGAATATAATCAACTAAGAAGACATAAAGATGCACCAAACTAGAATCTTTTCACACCAAGTGAGGTTCAATTCTTTAAGCCACAGCTAGGTTCAGTTGGTAAATATGAGCATGATATGAAAATATATTAGATTTATGGAAGTTTTTCCATAGGCAGAGAAATCACAGTATTAGAAATATTGAATAGATGCTGTCGATGAGAAGTACATTAATTAATTGTTTTCCTCTTTGTAAGGTTATCGCAAGTCAGATCATGGAATAACTAATTGAGCAAGACCACTTTAGCAATTTCTCTACATATTAATGCCCTTAATCGTAGGCTAGATTTGTGGTGTTTAATTATAGTATTTTAGATAATTGTATGTATCAAAAGTCGCACAAATCCCATGCATGTTTTAAGGAAAAAAAAGGCTCAAGAAATTAGATAAATATTTTGTGAAACTATGACTTCAATGGATCCATGAATTGCAAGTCAATCTTCTTACCAGAATCACGAAAAGCATGTTTCACATAAGAAGATTTTAGTTAATTAAAAGATTAATCTATTGTACGTTCGAATCAAGTGGCTATAGAAAGAGCTACTTGTCAGAAAACAAATACTTCGATCAATTCATTCAAAGCAAGTAATTTTATGCAATGTATGTAGAAGAGAAGTGATTGATTAGAGTTTATCCAAATGAGATCACGGGATGGCTGTGAAGAGACCAATTAAGTCGATATCAAAGCTAAAAAAGAAGACGCGGTGGCATTAATGAATTAGGAAGAGGTGAAGTAAATGATCGTCTCCCACCATATATATATATATATATACTAATATTTTTCACCTAATAATGTTGACATATTTATTGTGGCCCAAGTTTTTAGTTGAGCTGTGTACTGCACTGCCATGAATTATATTTAGTCCTTGGCAGATGAAGTTAATTTATGGCCATTTACTCTCACAGTCACGCTGAAACATTTCACTCATATTTATATATATAGGGTTGTCCACACGTCGGGTCGGGTCGGGTTTGGAGAAAAAATTGACCCGACCCGACCCGACTAACAAGCAATTGGATCAAATCAGGTTGGGTTTTGAGGTAAAAATTTTTGAACCTGATATGAACCGAACCGACCCGCCCGAAACCCAATCAGGTCAAGCCGAGTAGTTGGGTACCCATCAAAAAATAAATAATTAGAAAAAAAATTAACGAGACACGCGCACAAGTGGGAAGATGCGGCCCCGAGAATACGCGACTCGTGTTTTGCGTCTTCCCGAGAAGAAGCAGTCACACGTCTTCTCTGGTAGAAGAAGCTGCGCATGCCGCTTCTTCAAGGGAAAATGTGGCCACGTGGGCCGTGTATTCTCGGGAAGATGCGGTCCCGACGCATCTTCCCAGACGGATTTTTATTATTTTTAATATATTTTCAAAAAAAAATATAAAAACTATAAATATATAATTCGAGTTTCAAATACTGAAATCCGAGACCCGACCTGATTATAATCGGGTTTAAAAATTTGAAGCCGACCCTACCCGATTACCCAACCCAACTTGACCCAATTGGTTCGGGTCGGGTTGAATTCTCGGGTTCATTGGGTTGAGGTATATAACCCAATATACACCCCTATTTATATATAGAAATTTTGGTTAAAAAATATTATGAGATTTTGGTAAGCATAAATAATAACATATCATTCAATATGCAGTAACTAATCTATTGTTTCATTGAATTATTTTTAATTTCCCGAAAAATAAAATTATATTAGAACATCTCAATTGAGGCTACAAAATTATTGTGCTCTTTCAAGCTTATTACATCCAATGATTCAATTGGCCAACTCTAAAACCAATTTACAAGCGTTATTTATAATAAAATGAGCGTATATTAAAGTGAATATATATACCTCAATAGGAAGTGAGTATATCTAGCTTTTACCGTAGCTTTTTGGATTACATATATAATCAAATACACACTGCAAATGTTCATGCAACAACATATATTTATGACTCTCTCTCACACACACACACACACACATTAGTCAAAAAGACCACGTGCATCATTTAATTAGTTAAGTTAGTTTTTTACTGTACTGGACTAAAAAGAAATCTCGCTTAAAATGAAGCTTGCTCTTATTGTGGAGGATAATTAATATATGATGTCAATCTGACGTACTTGCGCCACTACTACTACTACTAATAATAATAATATCAAAATGATCGAAATGAATTAGAATGGAAACAAATTATTTACATACACATAAAAAATTATATATTACCCGTGTGAACAAAATTATTCACGCAATTAAGTAATGTAATGCTCCACTACTACGGGAGAGGGGGTTGACGAGTGGTTATATATATATATACCCACCCACTAAGCACGCTTCACAGCCCTTCTTAATTGGTCTTCTTTTGACTGTTATGATCATAGATCTCCTGTTTAGTCAACGGAATCATTCTTGGGGCTTCAGGGTCAGAGCTACCAGTTGCCATGTCTACACTAGTGTTTCCATTTGCACTGGAGCATGCACGCATCCAAGTTACACGTCCTTGATCTTCTTAGAGGGGAAAGAAATTAAAGGTCAAATTAAGACTCGATCGGTTGGTAGGTGAATCTTCCATTAATTGGGCTAATCTTTTTTAAAAAGGTTTAAGCAACTTTAGAATAAACTTGTGTCGACGGGCATGCTTAAGATGGCATAATTAGTTTGGAAAAGGAAATGGAGATGGAATCAATAAATGAAAAGACACGAAAACAGACATATAGCAAGCACCTCCGTGTTTCTTCGGCTGTCGACGACGTCAGCGTGACGTTCCTGGTTTCTAGAGCTATTTAATTTTGGAATTTAATATATCACCAGATGTGCACGGTGTTGTCAACTTGTCAGATCGATCGATCTCAAGTCTCAAGTCTCAACACTCGGCCCCACCAAAAAAGTTGCATCAATCCTGGGATTCTAACACGTACGTTTTATTTAGGAATAGAACAGGCCGGTGTGACCCAGTCGGTCCATTGAACCGGCCCGTTGAGTCAGATCATCGCTGAGCGCCTGAGCGTTCGGTCTATTACTCTATTGGCACCATGCATGAATTTCTCGCTAGCTGTTAACTTAATTAGTCATATAAATATCATTTTTTATACGTAAAATTTATAGTAAAATATAACATTAATTGTCCATTCTATTTTCATAAAATATGTTTGATAGTTCCCCATCAACTTAATAAGCATCAATACTTGCCTAACTCCTTCCTCGATGAACAAAAAATACATCATTTGACAACAACCAAATTTCCAAGGTTGACATCATCTTTCACGGAAATGACAAGGATGGGCTTCATGTAGTTGCCCGTATAAAGTTGCGACGAATCACACAAACGAATGCGATCCACTTCGATGGCCTTCTTATTTAATTTGGCCCTATCATAATTAACATAATATATCCTCCACTCTTAGAAATCTGATTTATTGATCATGTGTGCGGTGCTCATCTTCTATAGTTGTGTGTAAGAGGCAAAGCGAAGTCTCTACCTACGATTTAGGATAATATTTATAGGATCTACAAAACTCGAATTTAGAGAGAGAAATAAAAAATTAAATTTGATAATAATAATATAAATAATAAAAAATACAAAGAGGTTAACGTAATTTAGACTCGGCGAAGTACCAATCCTACATCCACGGGAAAAAGATAATATCGTTTTATAAGCGGCAATAATCTAAATTTCTTTCAGAACATAATAAACTGTATGTCAGAACCTAAGAATGAGCACTCCTTAGAAAATGATCACTCTTAATATTTTAGATCTCTAAATTTTTTCACAAAATTTTCTCTCTGATTTTCTTTATACGTGGGATGATTGGAACCTTGTATTTAACCTTTTTTTATAGTGAAAAGAAATCAATTTATTCTACCTCGATTGGAGACAAAAAATACTTTGATGCGTTGAATTTAATGATGCGGCTGTAATTTAATTTTTGACCGAATAAATAGGCAAAATAGGCTCGGCCATTTATTGGGGGGCTCATTCACGAGACGCACCTTTTTCTCCTTTGACCAGTCAAACATCCAATTTGAAATCTTCAAATTAAACCTCATGGTTTGCATGCAGCGTTTGCTGCATCCTTAGAAGATGGGCTCCATCCATGTGCGCTGGGTGCCTGGGATGAGATGGTGAGAACATCTCTCAATTTTGACTTATAATCAAAATTATATATTTGGGATGGCGGGCCTGCCAGCCCATAAAACTTCAAACAAATATTATTTAGGCTTAATAATTGGATGCAATTAAATCTTGATCAAATCAATTTGGATGATCAATTTGAGTCACATACACTGAATTAATCATGTCCTTCTGAAGCTGTGGCCAGATTTGATCTAAGAGTAGCCATTGCCCAATGAAAGCTGTTGAGGCATGTCGACATCACTATGGTTTTCCAAGGACCTTCATGTTCGCAGGCCATTCGCCTGTAACAGGGTGATGCAGCCAACACGCATAATTATCATCTCTTTAGTAGTAAACTTTGGGTTTCTGGAAATGCATTCATGTGTGAATGCTTCCTAATAATTAAGACTCAGATCCAGCTTAGGTTTGATAGCACCTCTCCTACTAGCTCTGTGTGAAAACCATGCATGGGTTGAGCTTTTTAAAGTTCATCTGTGGGCTCCCTCTTGCGAGCCCAGAGAAGGAATCGGAACAAGTTAACTTCGTTTCATCTTCTCCACAAGAATAATATTAATCTTTCACAATTGACTTGTGGCGATTGGAAGTTCCAAGTTTCACTGAATACTGCAAAGAAGAAACTGAAACTGATGTTTGACCTTCTTCTGCTTAAGAGCATTGTTTATATATAATACAATTGAGTTAATCAAATATGATCATGCATGACAATATATTACTTAAACCACACGGGTGTGTTGTTTGTCTTTGGTACGAGGAGAGTCAGCTTGCCGTCATCCCAACGTGTGGACAACCCTAGCCTCAACTTGCATCGATTGCTGAGTTGTTTCCATGACTGCAAAACATTAAAAAACAGGGGGGAGATGCTGCATTGCATGCAATATATATATATATATATATATATTTATTTATTTATTTATTTATTTCCATCAAGCCAGCCCTGATGTCAAGATTCCCAAGCATGCATCGAGTGAATTCACATCTCATTGGCAGATTGGCTACTGGGCTGATGTGAGCCGTGTGAATTGGTGGCTATACTGATTGGTGTTTGGTGGACAAAAACGTATGACTTCTCCAGGATATGGATAAGGTTTTCTATATCTGATAAGTATAGCTGTTGGTGACTAGTTTGAGGGATTCGTTCAAAATGTAAATCTTTTTTGTTCCTTTCTGATCCAGAATCCGATGTTGACTGCTTGTTGGAAATTATGGCACGGACTCATCATCTTTTATACTGTTCACGTTCATTAATTTATCATTAAAGTAGAGGATGTTCGGATCTTTATTTAGTGAGACAAACAACTAATTAATTCATGGTTGAAATAAAAGTTAATTACGTAGCTGATTTGATTAAAAACTCCAAGAAACTACTTTTACTCCAAAGTTGGAGCACCAAGTATCTCAAGATCAGGAGCGGTGCCGTATTCAAGGAGAACATTTGGACCGAGAAAGAAGGAATTGTCTCCTTAGCATGGACGAGTCTTTTCATTATCATGCACTTCCTCGTCCCTGCTAACTCAATGAGTAGTTGTAATAAATAAATCAATCCCATATTCAAAATTAGCATATATATATGTGAAAGTATGAGAGTATGACATGAAATATAAAATTAAAATAGATAAGTGCATACAAGGTGTATGAGTATATATATTAACATGGCACTTGGCACAATGATGGTCTGGGGTTACATAATATTTATTTATTTATTTATTCGGGTGTCAATAATAATTCTTTTTTTTTTTTCTGTGAGTGCATCAAAATTATGTCTTTTGTTAAAAAAATCATGTCCCAATTTGAATATATAATTGTGTCATTTTATTTTTTACCGACTACGTTGGTTTATTGAAAAAAAATTAGGACTATATTAGTATATTGTATTATGAAAGGAGACTTATCCTAGCAATATTTCATTTTAAAAAGTGTATTAAGTACACGCTTGAAAGCACCGGGTGAACCAGAAATCAAGAACAGAGGGCAAACTTTTAATTTTGTCAAGACGAAGGCAAAACATGGACAAGAGGAAAAACATGAATTGAGAGAGGAGGGGAGGGGAAAATTTGCCCTTTCCTTTGGGATTTAACATTAATTATTTGGGTAAATTACGTTGATCTTCCCTGAGGTCTAGTAAAATTATATTGACCTCTCCTCTATTTATCTAGGTTACACTCAACTCTCTTGAGTAATTTTTTGTAAGAGAGATTTGTATAATATTTTATAAAATTCGGAGGAGATTTGTATAATCTTATTTCGTTAATAAGGGAGATTTGTATAATCTTTTACAAAATTCAGGAGGATTATAAAATAAAATTATAAATAGATAAGAGGTCAATATAATTTACCTTATATATTTGTTGGCGAAAGGGGCAATTACCCCCTCCTGCCGAGTGTAGCTTTGCCTCTGCTGGAAAGCTCACCCACCATTAATTATAATTCTAACACTAAGGTGTTGACATATATCAAAATTTTCAATCATTCCTCTTCTTAATTGGTAACCGTAACCAATTATATATTAAATGATTTTATTGAATATGGCTCTATTAATAAAATAATTATATATTAGTAACCAATAACTAATTACCTCCCTGTGGATAACTGATAATTAATACTTAAAATATATATCTTATTTTTAGATCGATCATCCGTTTAGTATTCGGGTACTAGATAAATCACATTTATCCCGAACCGATCAGGTCGGTTCAGATATTCGACGACTAGATATAACTGATTTTGCATATCAATTTTAAAAATCAATTGATTTCAGATATTAGATTTTAAAATGAATTTAATTTCAATTATTCATATAAAATAGTAAAATACGGTTAACCGTCGCCATTAATACAGACTTCAGTCTCCTTTGGCGACTTTGATTCCTGGTCATCGTTTTGGTCTGACTAGTCTTCCTCCACTAGAGAGGTGAAATTACTCATTATAGCTCAAGGAAGCAGAGTGAGTGAGGGGGATTGATTTGAATTGGCTCCAAGGAACATTTTCCCCTTAAATTAGGGCAATCGTCCACGCTCAAACATGTCACAACAAATTCTGGGTTCTTGCTATTAATTAAGGCGTCCAAAGTGCGAGCAAGCGATTTCTTGTAAGGAAGAACTAGTCACTGTTGCTTTGCACTAACCCTAACCCTGTTTTATGAGTACACTCTCTCTACTCTTTACCTTACAAGATCAAGTAACAGAGACCATTCAATACTTAAATCGATGGCCCTGTTAAATGCTGTTTCTGTTTCCGATGCTTGCAAAAACAAGTTGAGTACGTATCTTCGTTTCAAAACGCACGTTGATTGAAGAATATATGTTTCTACTTTTCAAAGCAAAGCCGGCCAAATGAGCCTTCAACGAAGGGGACCAGTTAGACTGTGAACTGCAGTGGACGGCGAAGGATGGTAAAACGTCTCGACTCAGCCAGAGAGTTGGAAAGAATTTAATGGCGGAGTGGAGTTGGTGGGGGGAGGGAAGCTGCGAGGAAGGAAGGCTGAAGCCTGACGGCTCTCCGTTTCTGTTCTTCTTCTGTTGTCACTGCATGCACTGAGATTTACCGACCTAGAAAAAACCCGAGTCCTTTGTGACCAAAAGTCGTCGTTCCTGAGCCAAGAAAAACAAATCTCGCCAAAAGTCATACTGACAGTACGCATCGTGAAGGAAACATGTGTTGCATAAACCCATCAATTTAGGCAAATCAGCTTCGCTGCCACGCCTCCCGGTCTCTCTTCCTTGTCCCACTCGCGGCAGAAGGCCCACAGTCTCTCACTATAAGACCATCAGCACCCTCTCTCTACGCTCCCGATCGAATCCATCAAACCATGGAATCTTATAGCAAAGCGGTCACTCTTCTCTTCATCTTGTTCATCTCCTCTGCGCCTTCTCTGCACGCGAGAAAGCTCCTCGGCGAGGAGAAGAACAAGGCCGGACCAGCACTGGAAGCAGCTGGTTTGGTCTTCAACATGCTCCCCAGGGGCAGCGTGCCTCCGTCTGCTCCCGGCAAAGGAGGCAATGGTGTGGGCACAGCCGCCGTGCACGGCTACAGCACTGAGAGGATGTTGGGATCAGTTCCGAGCCCAGGAATTGGGCACTAATTAGCTTGTCTTCTTCAATTAATACATGCATAAACCAACTCGGCAACTCCGATCGAGATAGGAAGTTTTGCAGTACAGACTCATATATATATATATATACTCCGTTCTTTCATTGCTACGGTTGCTGCCATGCCTGTAACTTGGTTCATTTTTCCTTTCGCCTTTTTGGTTCATTAACATGTGAAGAGAGGTCAGAGTTGTATGTGATATGATCAAACTCAGAGGGCATCCATGAGTACTGTTTTCTTGGGTCCCCACGACATAGTCTATATATAAACTATGACAAACATGTGTGGATCATTAATATTGTGTTGATTACTATTTTTAATTGAGTAGTCTCTAAACTAATGACAAACAAGTATTTGTCAATAGACTGTGGTAATGTGATTTCCTTCTACCGGCCAGAATCTCTCTCCATGTAACTTTTGACTAGAATCCTAAAGAAACAATTAAATTAAGCGCGCTAAAGCTGGCAACTTTGTAGTAACATTCTCCTAGGACACGGCTGTTAGAATGTTCATCATATTATTTCTCCAAAAAGTTGATCGGAATATCGGATACATGCATTAATTTGTCTCCTTATAATAAAACGATGTTTGCATTTTTAATTAAGGAGCATATATTTGGTAACTAATTTGTCATTCTCAAATTTTTAAATAATTGAGATAACTATTTAATATCTAATTTTAATAAATATATTTAACAACTAATTAAGTTAATTTGCCTTAATATGTACTACAGCTAATGATAGCGTCATTAACTGCCATGCTAGCTTTCTTTTAATAGAAACCTCTATATGGATTTATTAACAGCTCTCCGTCGGTAACAATTAACCATGTTATTATATGATACGACTTTTATATTGATTCATCTTTCCATACGTCACGGGATGACAAATAAAATAACTTAATTGGTTAACTTATGTAATACCCTAATTTAATCTTACACCGGGAGTATATTGAATGTGATACTGACTTATAAGGCTTGATGAGTATACTATCATCAACTTCAGCTTAAGCATTTTAATTAGGCTAATAGGTCAACCTATATATGAAGTTGATGGGTCAATAATCTCGTCAAACAGATTGTAACAAATGCTATCATAATAGCACATAGTTCTAATCATGGTGAGAGAGCCTATGTGAGAAAGACATGCTCGGGTGATGGGGTGGAGCCGCTACTAGGCTAGACCTCACATGCCACCATCGATTTGGATGTAATTTTGGGCTATGTGTTAGATCTCAGTGCTATCATTAACTTCAGCTTAAGCTTAAGAGTGTTTGGCCCTGATGATTTTGTAAGATTTTTTAGGAATGTAATTAATATGGTCATGTAACGAAGGATTACCCCGTACTACCATGAATTTTAAAAAGAAAAAAGAAAAATCTTTTTACCGCTTATATAATTTGTAAAGCTCTTAAATTGTAAGAATTTGGTACATGTGATTGTTATATTAGCTAGTGATTTAGTTTCACATCAGGTAATTTTCAAAACTTAGAAGTGTATATATATATATATATTATACATCTCTACTTGATGATAAGTTTTGATGGAATTTGAAGGAATATAAATTATGACTATTAATTAATATTATAATAGTCAAATAAAGATGGCACTTGATCCCGAAAAAATTAATTAGATATATATATTTTTTTATATCTATTAATTTTATAATTCAAACGGTTATTCTCGAAAAAGCATTTAAATAATTTGTTTTTCAAAATATATTTTAACTGTTATTTTCGAAAAGTCTATTTTCGAAAAGTCATAACTTTTTATAAAGTGTGCTTAAGATATTATAAATATCTGCTTCTTCCAAATGAAAGATATGATTTTTCTCTAACGTGTTCTTGTGAAAAATTTCGGATCTTGCTATTCGAAATTTTTGTGCTGGCTTTGTAAAATCATGAAGGAATTTCGTCATCAACCCAGAAATAAAATAGTGGGGGCGCATAAATTTCTTAAGGATAGTGACTACACTATCGAAGTCTCCGATTGATCTTCTGTCGATCTCAACAATGATTAGTACGTTATTTTGTTAAATAAATAAATAAGCGGTTATATATCTAAAACAATATGATGTTGTCAGAAAGTTTGTATTTTTAATATAGTTAATCTAAATTTTCAAATTTTATAGAAATTTACTTTTTAAATATAAATAAAAATGTTTTCTTTATGAATTAAATTAGAATTGACCTTAGAGTACATTTAGGCATATATATTGCTTGAGGTTATGGGTTTGGTACCTGCTTATAGACTTATAGTGTTTGCGTGCATATTTTTGCATCTTTATTATATTTCTTATAATGACTATATATGATATTAAAGGTTAATTTTTATTGGAAACATATATTTTATATATTTTTTCAAATTAATCAAATCAAATTAAATTATTCCATAAATCAGTGAATAAACTCAAAGAGCTTTGAATCAAATAAAATAGCCTGAAATATTAAATCAAGTTCCGCAATACATTGAAATTGTACTTTTTTGCTAAATTTTTATGAACATAGTGAATTCAAAATATTTAGAAAATAAAATCAAATTAATTAATCCAAAACCTTATATTGAAATAAATTAATTAAAATATTTTGTAATAATCTTTTTGAAACGAAATTAAAAAATATATCAGTTAAATCTAAATCCTTATAGAATTCAAATTAGAGCCGGATTCATTTATTTTTGCTGAATATTTAAATACATAAGTTTATATTTATTTATATTATATTATATTAAAATCTTTCGGATAAATTGTTTAGTTTGGCCCTCGAAAACATTCCCCTGAAAATTTATATCCACCGCGTATATCAAGATATTAGGTTCTACGTTATGACAACCTAAAGATAGCTTTGTAACTAAAATAATATTTCTTCATATTGTTATTGTGAAGAAAATTAATATAATATAATTGAATATTAATTTCACATAAAATAATCTTAGGATAGGACATCATAAATAATAATAATAATAATAATAATAATATATTATTTATAATTTATATAATATATAATATATAATTTTATATTGTTAAATGATTAAATACAAAGTTAAATATAAATATAAACTAAAAATGAAATATTTTTAAAATAATTCCTTTACATATTTTTAATAATTATATTAAATATTTTATTTTTAAAAAATCAAATATTTATTATATATTATTTAAATAATATTTTTAAAAAGTCGATACTTTTTTATAAGAAATTATATATGAAAATATTATTAATAATAATCTATGTAGTAGAGTATATATGGCATATGGCAAATCAACAACTGCATAGTATGTTAATCAATTTTGAAATCATGTGTTAGATGTTGAATACAAAAAAGCAACATACTCTGTGTACATTTAAGTTATCAAGCTATTGGTTTAACGGACTGAACCAGTTTTAACTAATTGATTTTTGAAAAAAAAAATAGGAAAACGTGATCAATTGAATTGATTTTGATTGTTGGCTTAGTTTTTATTTCTCGTTAAACTGGTTCTAATTTGTGTTTTGATTCGTGTTTTTATTCGTTCGATTATTTTTTATACAAAATTAGGGATGACAATAGATCGGATAGGATGTGATCGAATAGAGTATTATTCGCATCCTCACATCACATCCGAATATTCGATCCACTGCATTTAATAAAAAAATAATTAATAATATATTTAATACAAATTATTACAACGAGTAACTTACTAAGATTTTTCGTATAATTTATCATAATTTTTTTTTAAAAAAAATAATATATTTAATACAAATGATTACAATGAGTAACTTACTAAGATTTTAAGTGTAATTTATCATAAAAAAATTTATTTGTGTAATTTATCATAAAAATTTTATTTATATAATATATATTAAGTAATTTATATATATACATAAGTAAAATTAGGGATGTTAATTTTATTTGTATTTGTCAACTAAAAATTACATCCGCACCGTATCCGATCCATATCCACAAATAAAAATGGATATGAATGCATATATAGATTTTAAAAAAATTATAAATATCGGATCCAGATATTATTATTTTATTAAATAAATTATTTATTTATTTTATTAAATGTGGTGCAGATGAGGATGCGATGCGGATACGGATGTGTGGTGCGGATGCGGATAATACAATATTTGCTTTGTAGCCGATCAGATGTCATCCCTAAGTAAAATGGTAATATTGTCTATACGCAGATAATGCGGTGCGGATACTGAGTGGATCTGCATCTATATCCTTATCCACACGCATCTGTGTACGTGTAGGACTATTTACGGATCAGTTCGGGGTTGGAGAAAAAATCGGCCTGACCCGACCAACAATCAGTTGAGTCGAGTCGGGTTTGAAGATAAAACTTTTTGAACCCAATATTCCTAATCGACCCATTCAAAATTGGATCGGGTCGGGTCAAGTAATTGAGCACCCGTTTTAATATATATATATATATAACGAGACACGCACGTCTCGAGCACGCGCCTTTCGAGACGTGTGTGTCTCAATACACGAGGGAAGACGGGACACAGGCCGCGTCTTCCTGAGAATATGCAGCACGCGTAGCCGCGTCTTCCTGAGATTGGAGAGGCGGCCACACGTCTTCTCGGGGAGAAGAAGCGGTGCAGGTCGCATCTTCTCTGGAAGAATTAAGAAGCGGCGCAGACCGCGTCTTCTCAGGTAGAATTAAGAAGCGGTGTACACTACCAAAACTTCATTATTTGCGACGGCTCTCGCGATCGTAGAGCCATCGGAGAAGAGCAATTGTAACCGTCATCGCGGTCGCAACCTATCCGTCGCGGATAGGCTCGTCGCAGAATCTATGCGGCCGCCATGTCACTGTCGCCAAAGATGTAGATATTGCGACCGCTGTTGTCCGTCACAAACATCGTCGCATATGTATTTGCGATCGCTTCACGCGATCAGGTTGATCATTTGCGACAGCATCTGGGGTCGTAGAGCCGTCGCAGAATATATATTTTTTTAAAAAAATGAAAAAATATAAATTCATGTTCCAATATTTAATTAAAATACATATGAAACAAAAGACAATAGATTATAATATATGGATATCAAAATATTATTTACATTTGTATCAAAACAACAAGATTTTAATAGACAACCGGAAGAAAACTGCTCAACAAGATATTAATAGAGAAGTTGACAAACTTCTGATTACTCTGTAATAGGCTTACCTTGGCTACAACAAGAAAGCCACTTGTCCCTTTGTCAATCTATGCACAATACTTGGTCGAATAAGAGCATCACAATTTTCTGCATCAATTTCCTTAATGGAATACTGATCAACACAAAGATCTTTCGTCTCACTGTGTCGGACGAGATCAAAACAATCTTCAATTTCAGGAGTTTGTTTATTCTTTATAAATGTCACGTCTACCATGATGGAGAATAGCATTTACTAATGGGACATTTCCATGAGCGGGGTAAACAACTTATAAATAGCACCAAAAGCATATGAAGCAAAGTGAAGATGAAAAATTAATGAATTCTGTAATAAAATGGTTTGCAAGACAAATGCTGAATAATAAAGAAGAATTAAAAGGCAGTAAGAACCTCAAAATGTAAAATCTTATAAAGCATAAGCAGGAAATGTTATGATCATGTTATATGCCAAATTAAATTAACAGTTCTGTATACCTCCGGTCTATCCAAAACAAACTGGAATTAAAAATATATAACCACTCAGAATAAAATTAAAAGAAAAACAACTTGCTTTGAAATTTTGAATGCTAGACTTTCTCAAGTTAAAATTAAAAGAATAATTATGAAAGCTCAAGTTCAGAAAGGACAAACACTCATTATCAGACAATTTTTTTTTTGGAAAGGACAAATGAATTTAATTCACAAAGAAAATAATTGTAGGTTACTATTCTCATTTATTAAGCTAATATTTTGTCGAAGTCAATAAACAAATGCAGTTTGGAAGAGTAAGTTCCGAGTCGTGAAAATATCCTCTTCCAATTTACTATTGAATAAACATTTGGAAGAAGAAATTTGATTAACAAAATTTATATGCCATTACGACACTAAGAAGAAAGCTTTAAAAATATATATATATATATGGAAACCCAACCCCATGTTATTGTGTTGCTATAGGTACTAACAACATTAAAGCATGAATCTACAAATTCTTCTTGTATATAATGTTATGTGAAAGAACTTCTCATTTAGATGGTAGAGATACAAAGTGTTTGGTCATTTTGTTCTGATGGTTTATGCAAGATTGCCTACTTGACACATCAGCGTTTCCAACCATTAAATGAAGAAAGAAACGGAATGAACTCATCCAATAATTTTCATTTCAACATAATCCTGAGGGCTAAACTACTAAAAGTATATATATCATCCATGAACATATAGCAAAAGACACTTCCAATAGTGACATTTCTCTTAATTTTGATGTTCATTAGTTATGTAAAAAAAATTTGCTAATCTTGGATATAATGAGCTATGAATCAACTGACAACTAGTAAAATCATCAAATAAAAGAACAAATTCTAAACAAAACAGCCATTTAAATTGGTGCATCCAAAAAAATTGATGTCAAAATAGATAAGTAAGTTCACCTTCAAGCTTCCACATCAGGAACAAGGAATCTTCATGTTGAAATCCTCATCTTCATCCTGGCAGATACGACATTCAATTCTACCAATTTTCCAGTGAACATTCCATCCCCAACAATTTTCTTTCTAGGATAAAAGTCATCTTCCAACTTTGACAATGGTATGTTTGACGTCTGATTTGTACTTCTAATGGCAGCTTCTAATGTTGATTATGTGAGCAAATAGTCCACCAACAACACAAAATGGTCCCCCATCACTTCATAGTCGCACAAAAACGAAGATGAAGAAAACAAATAGAGAGAGTAGGAAAGAACCTTCTTCTTCTGTGGATTGAGGAACCGATGCGTAGGAGGAGACCTCACGAACACATAAATAGAGCAACAATTATCATCTACTCTAGATATAGTGAAAAAATCCCTAAGGAAGGAGGGTCAGCGGCCCTTCCACCTGTCGCTGGCCGAAGCCCTAGCAGGCAGCAGCAATGGGCGGCGAGAGGCGGGCAGCGAGCGACAAAGAAATCGTAGATATATATATACCGCGCAAGCGAGCGAGCGAGGAAAAAATAGGTTGCACATGGATAACAAAATTTTAATTTCTGAGTTTTGCGACGACATATGCGGTCGCAAAATGCGATCACAATGCGTAGCCATGCCGTTGTGAATTATTAATTTTGTGACGGCAACGGCTGTGGTCGCAATGCCGTCACAAACATGACATCATTGCGACCAAATGATGTCTGCGGTCACAGAACTGTCGCATCTGCGATCGCAGGCTGTGCCGTCGCAGATAACCTGATTTCTAGTAGTGGTAGGCCGCCGCTTCTTGTCGTGAAAACACGACCATGTGGGCCGCGTATTCTCAAGAAGACACTGTTCTATGCGGCCCGCGTCTTCCCGAGAAAATTTTTAATACATTTTTGAAAAAAAAAACAAAAATATATAAATAATTTAGGTAATCGGGTCGAGGCTCGGGCCATCGAGTTTCAAATAATACTGAAACCTGAGACCTGACCCGCCCTCAATTACCCAACCCAGGCCGATTGGTTCGGGTCGGGGTCGGATTCTCGAGTTCATTGGGTCGAGTTGACCCATGAACAGTCCTATTTGTGTGGATAAAAAATGTTTTAAATTCATATATGCTATAATATTTATTTAATTTTATTTGTGGATATGGATATAACGTGGATGTGATTTTTATTCGACTAAAATTGTCATCCCTTATATGCGCTGAACACAGTGATGCATTCCAAATTTAAAAATATTATAAATTAAATTTATTACAACTTCATAATTTAAGTAATTTTTCTTTTTAATTAATTGATTTATATGACGTAGAGGAGATTGTGTGAATTATGACCAGTTAAGCCGGATGGATCAATCAAATTAATAAAATGAATCGCTCAAAAAAAAGAATATTGGGGATCCCCAATGAAGATTTTGTTCCTGTGAAGCAAACACAAGAGTAACGTACGTACTTCTATCAAACGTGGCAGATCGTCGTGCACACTCTGTGAAGATGGACAGTCAACTCGATCACCGGAGAAGTCTATGAAGAAATCCCACCGAAAGCTCAATTAAATACCCCACACAAAGTACAATTAATCTCACACGTGTAAAATTAAGAAAGCAAAATTACTTTATATATATCACCTACTTGTATTTTTTGTTTTATTAATCCCAAGAATTAATTAATTAATTAATTAAGCACTTCAATCACTTTTAATTACTGTGTTGTTTCTTAGCCGAACCATCAAAATGCAATGCCACTTTTGACCGATCGAAGTAAAAAAGACTACACAAAAGCGCATGCAAAATGTGATTAATTTAACCTAGAACGCGTATTAGCCCTACAATTTCAACTTAATTAGTTAGAATCCCAATCCATTCCCACAGTAATTAAACAAGAAGAATAAGAAGAAGAAGAAGAAAAAGTGAGATTACAGTAGCTAGCTTCGATTCCAACTTTGAATAAAATCCCATCAATTATGCTCTCCGTGTTCGTAGTACGACACGAAGTGCTCCATAACGTGGCTCAAGTCAACCACGTCGGCTCGCATTAAATTTGCATGGTTATTACCCACCAACTGCTTGTCCGAATGTCCCCAAAAGGATCACATTAAATTCACCCTCACTGGCTTCGTCAATGATGACGAGGAAGCGAGGAATGCCAAGCACCCCCATGTCTGCAGCCAAAAGCACCGACCACGCTTCGATTTCAGGCCACTTGGTTTGACGAGCCATGCCTACTTGTCTCCATTTGCACGCTTCCTAGTTCCTACTCCCTACGTGCATGATATGTCAATATCCACAATGTTTTCTTTCTTCTTATGAACTGGTTATAAGTAGATAAGTGCCATCTTTTTATTCTTTTTATTCTTTTAATTTCTGCCTCATTTGGCCGACACCGAGATGTTTGTGTTGATTCTTATGCACCCTGCTGCATGCGAAATTAATTTGTCAGCCTAGCGCATGATTTATTAGACTATTTTTGCGCATGCACGTACTACCATGGATTACATTCCTAGCTCTTCATTAATTTTGATATATTCAACGTTAATCAATGCTGTGAATTTTGATGAGTAATCACAATTTGTACGTGGTACACGTACGTACATAGACATCTAGCTCAATTCTACGAATTAGTAGAGACGAGCACGTACTACACTCAGCCACAAATTAAGTGACAGGTCAGGTGGCAAACAAGTCGTGGGATATGACAGACTGCATGCATTAGGAAAAGGAAAAATAAGTTTTACTGGTAGAATGTTGCCGAGCATCTGGTAATGACTCTGCAACAACGAAACGAGCATGTCGAGACCTGATTTATCTTTAGACGACCATGATTTGATCTGTGTATGATTAAGTGTGCCAGTAGATTGTTCTCCGAGATAACGTATACTCAAAGACACAGAAAAGTTTGCCTCAAAAGAAGTTACAGGAAAGCCGATCATTTTATTGCGGGTATGATTAATTGATCGGATTTGTGTATGATTAATCATGTCTGTACTTTGTGTCTGTGCGAAAAGGAAAATGCTCAAAGTTGCGCAAAAAGTTTGCCCATAAAAAGTAATCGAGCTAGAGATCACGAATATTTTTAATTTTCCAGGATGTACATAATTAAAATTTGTCGTTTTCATCATTTTAGTGTAAGTTGATCATCGATGACGATGACCCATCTTTAAAACTTCTTTGTGAGACCTGCTCTTGTGCGTTGTGCTTTTGCGCCATAAAGCAAAAGAGAGGAGGACAGCGGTTTTGTCTTTGTTTCTTTCTTTGTCACCCTACTGTTCCCTTCTTGAGGCAGTATCGATCACACCATCTATGGTCTGTATAATTTGCGTGTCTTCTCAAGCACATCTCGGTAGATGCAATTCTGGAGTTCATTTCAGCTGCTATATTATATGTCTGTTTGCAAAGATGCTCATCTTCTTAACAAAAAGTGCGCCATGTTCAAAGTTATTGGCTAATAAAAGCTATCTTAAGGATTCTTTTTAATGAACTCCACGAGTTTAGGTGTATTTCGAGTATAGAATCTTCGGAGAAATAATGCAGAGCAGGTAAAATGTCATGTCTCGTCGATTGGATTTCTGATTGATCTGACATGGAGAGAATTTTTGTGGGATATATATAACTATTTATCCTATTGGCGTCCAAACTTGTGCTGATCAATTCATCTGCTTCAGAACAATTATTCACTGCGTAAACTCTCGAGATAATTTATTCATTAATAAAGATGTGTTTATTAATTCACTGTGTAAATTTCGATTGTGTACATGGAACCACAAAACTCTCCGCCAAAAAAAATCGACCAAAAGAAGGAAGAAAACAAGTACTCGACGCCCGCATTAGCACAAGATCAGAAATAGCTGAGAATTACAGGGAGAAGGCCGCCTTTGTAGCAATTGTTCGTCGACAGCGGCCTCCTCCGCAGTCGTCGCCGCCGGCCGGCGCGATCATATATACGCCGGCGGGAGCAGGTTGAGCAGATGCCGGGTGGAGATCGGCACGCTGTGCCCTCTGTTGCTGGGACCGGAGGGAGGGATGCGCTTCTTGACGAGCACATGGAAGACCTTCGCCTCGCCTGCAGCTAATGGCGAAGTGGTCGCAGCAGCCTTGAGCGCCGCCTCAATGGAGACGGAGGAAGGCTCCGGCCTCGCCGAGGAGACCCCGATGGTTATGAGGAGGAGGATCAGGGCCAGCACCAGTTTGGTAGCCATGTCATTTGTGGTGGCACCGTACTGCGCAGGGACTCGGAAGCTTAAGAGGAGAGGTGTTGTGATGGGAATGTAGGTGGAGGAGATTTAAATACAAGGAGGGAGATTGACTCCCATAACTTCAACCCAGCGTTTTCATCGTATTTACTTGATTACCCAGACATGGGAAAGCGTCTTTACTTGATTTGTTGAAGGGCATTGGTGGCACCATATATATCTATATATCGTCCATGAGTGCTCAAGTGGGCATCCCTCTATTAACTCTTCTTGTTGTGACTTGTGATGCTAATCTTCTGCTATACCAAACCGGCACTCAAGTGGAATGTTGACTTTGGATCACTCCCTGTTTGACAATGAAGATCCCCAACTAAAAAAAGAATAGTCGTCGGGCATCATCCACTTCCTCGTGTTGTCCCACTTCTTCTTCTTCTTCTTCAAGCAAGTCAAGCCATGGATATTTTGTTCTTGAGCTAGCTAGCTGCTATAAAAGCCTATTATACATGCAGAACAGAGCGTGCATGTGAGATAAGTGAACCAAAACGTTACCTTGTTTTCCCCCTTATTGCAGATAGATGATCAATAAGTGGAAGCAGTAGCAGATCTCTATCCTTGTAAAGGGAGATGACGACGGAACAGAGGGAATAAAAGTATTGTAGAAGTCGCCAATCTTTATGCACACTGAAGCAGGTGCAAACAAGTCGCCATACTGGGACTTGGCCAGCGAGGTCGACCTCCGATGCTTTACGACTTTAAGATAAGCCATCAGCCATCAATCGCCCATCCGAGGACTGGTCCACATCACTTGTTTGGATCGGGAGCAGCACACAAATTTAAAGATGGGAGAAGGGAAGATATCTATCTAAGATTTTCCACTACTACAAAACAAGTGGTGAATTAAGACCCAGCTAGCAAAAGTAGTGTACGTATCGATCGAGAGAGAGAGCTGCTGATCTCCGACTTATTGTCTCCTGGCGTATTGTAAAGTTGTCAAAGAAGGCGGGGCTCGTAGCATACCAAAACCAGTTGACTTCGTTTGGTTGGAGAAGGAGAAGAATTGAGAGCATCGTTGCGTTACGATCCAAAACTCGCCTAACTTTTATGGACAAGGACCAGTTGAGGTGTGACAGCAACGTCCTCAAAGCTACTGCATGGAGAGATAATAATGGAATGCATTTATGTTCTACAATTAACCTGTGAATTATGAGTACTTAATTGGTGTAGTGCTGCTGCTGCTGCTGCTGCTTCAGTGCTTCAGGTATTGGATAAGAGCTGTGGAATAATCGAGCGAAGGAAGCAACGCAAAGGAGATGGAAAAAGTCTTCACGTACGTTGACGTTTCTATACGCGTCTAACCTTATCTTTTCTTTTCTGAGACTATTTCGGCCATTTGATCGATGCTGCACCTTGCTCGATTAAATTAATACCCTATTAATTAAGCACATGATAAACGATGCCATTCAATTAGTTAATTATTTTTTTTAATAAAAATAGAAAGTAAGACGATCGTATTAGGATTCGAATCCTAAATCTCTGAACAATATACAACATGTTGCACCAACTATGCTATTTACAATTGGCAAAATAATTATTATTATTTTAAACAAAGATAAAAAATCATAATAAGTGATCATATTAGGATTCAAATCCTAGATCGATCTCTAGGCAACATTTAACATATTATCATCAACTGTATTATTCATAATTGACTTGTTAACAAAGATAAAAAATCACAATATTGTGATCATATTAAGATTCGAATCCTAAATATCTAGGCAATATTAAGTGAGGAGGTTTAATTAATTATTTTCAAAATTGGTTTTGAATATATATTTTTAATTGGGTTTTAAGTTAATTATAATATAATAATTTGATTGGTTTATGCATGCATGGTTTGAAATGTTTCCTTTTTCTTTTATGGTTGTGTTCTTCTTTTTGTAAAGTAATTTTAGGCGCTTAGAAAATAGAAGCCATATGATAACGACGCACTATTCATGATACAGGAAGTCCTCTTTCTAAACAGTTATAAAGGGCCACTTGACAGGGGAGAAACCATATTTGGGATTTGGCACGCTAAAGTTGAGCCCCAACATATACTTTTTTTATTTTATCGAGAATTCTCAACTTACATTTAGCACACGTATAATACATGTATATACATACATTTTGATAAATTAATTTGGCTTAACTATATTATTGGTCCCAAAATATTATATTTTTTCGTTTGATCATTCCATTTTAAAAAATTATCCCTTCGTTAATTTTTTAGCTAACTTTTGTTATTAAATATCAACATGACAATGTTTATATTATGGATTAAAAATAAAATGATGAATTAAATTAAAAAATATATATATTTTAATGGACAGATGAAAAAAATGTATAGTTGATATATAATTGATGTCATTTCTAAATTAGACAAAAATATGATTGATTTACCCAAAAAATGATGAATCATATAATTTTATTAGATTGTTGCCCAAAAATATTGAACTAATAGATGTCATTTCTAAATTAGACCAAACCCATGTTTCCTCACCTATATAGTTGATATCCTCAAGGATTTCTTTTGGAAAATTAACAAATTAAGAAAGGAAGAGGAGGGAGGTGAATTTGTTTTCTTATACTTCTTTTCAAAAAGAAAAAAAAACTTTCATCTTACCTTTTTTTTCCAACTTAGACAATCTAAAATAGCTTCTATAATTGTCGATAATGTACGAATAATGACTCTTACTTGTGCGTTAACAATCACCCATATTCGAACATGTAGTTGAATATTAAACTCCACGATCGTTACATTAAAAAAAAACTTATTATTTTTAAAGAATGTAAAAAATATGAGACTTAACTTAAGGGCTAAGCTTTTATCAAACTATAATAACTAAAGTAAACTTAAACTCAAGGAGGTGGAAGTGAAACTTTTCAAATTTTAAGCTCTAGCATGCATGAACTCAAAGTAAACCACATGCTCAAGGAGGCGGAAGTGAAACTTTTCAAAATTTAAGCTCTAGCATGCATGAAACTCAAAGTAAACCGCATAAGTCAAAGTGAGACGTTTAAACTTTTCAAAATTTAAGCTCTAGCATGTGTCATGCAAAACAAAGGGTTGTCGTCAGTGTGGCTAGTGTCGTTGGACCTGCACCCATGGGTCATAGCTAGACTGATACTGACGGGATATTGAGACTCGCAGGAAAAGGAGAAGAATTAGAGGGAACTGAATAAAAGACTAGAGTGGTGGAAGTAGTTGCAACATTGCAAGGAAGGAGCATTCACGATAGCATTGACAAAATCACTTGTAGGAAGCAATTGATTTGTTGTGCTCCATCGAACAAGCAAATTCAAAATGGTCGACAAGGCCACACAAAGAGAAGGTAGAATATTGGCTAGAAAAAATTGTAGTCAAGCTCGTCGATGAAGATTCCTTAACGAACAAAAACAAATAAATCAATTTCGATATAAACTCTAATATGGCCATCATGCTTGAAAATATTGAAACGTTCTCATTGATTTCTAAAACACAATCCAAAGACGGGCAACTATAGAAACTCAATCAAAATTCTATAATTCTGACGAAAGACATGCATCCTAATCCTAACGAGAATGGTAGTAATCTTCTCAAACCAATGTTGAAAAAAAAAAGTTTACCAATAGATCAATCTAATGATATCTTCCCTCAACAACCATAGTCCAACAATAAGAACACCGGTGGCAATTTGGTTTGAATCAAAATAAGAAATCTTCCTCCATATTAAAGAACTGAAATCAAACTAGTATATATATATATATATTTGTGCCCGGTTACGACGAATATTAAGGGAGGGTGGCTTATCCAGAAACTTACCAGTGTTCCCATGGTTGCGACTAGATTGGATTTGTTCTATATATCGTGAAATATATGAACACGGTCAGAGGCTTGTGCTTGCACATTATTATGTAGATAAAATAACCAAAAGATGTCAAAGTTAATTAGAATTAAAAATTTTGATTATTTGAGCCGAAATATTGCCCTGGGAGGACGAGAAGGATTGCGAGAGGAGGGGGAGCGATGAGAGTACAATTAGATCACGAAGGATCATTCGGCGGAGCGAGTGGAGGTTGTTGTGAAGAATTAAGGGTTCGCGGAGGAAATCAAGGCGGCTAAGTCACCTATAGTCACACTCGCTAATGTCATTCTACTGCCACACGCGAGGGGCAACAATGGTACACCAAACATATGGCAAAGTCACCTTCAGAATGTCTCTATGTATGTGATTGTGTTTTAGCTTGAACGGTAAAATAGCACCCACTGATGCCATTCCAGTTCCACACTCGAGGAGGAACTATATGGTACACAAAACATATGCTAAAATCATCTCCAAATTAGTCTCTACGTTCGTGGTTCCATCCTGGCTTGCATTGCAGCCCTATGGCGTAAAATCCCGTCTATTTGGAGGCCCGTTGAATGGAATATATTTTTTGAATTGAATCGTCCACTTTAGCACACAAAAAAATACTCAGTGTATATAAATTGGAATGAAACAATGTTAGTAATTATAGCCTACTTTTGATATATAACAGAAGAGAACGACTCTAACAAATGGTGAGGGAAACTAATCAAACTATATATTAGTATCTCTTCTTTTCAAAATTTTAACCCATATATTTAAATTTAATATGGTTTTCTCTCGTATTTATACGACCTATGTATTCCTAATGGAAGCTTATAATTTGCTAATGTTCATGATTCTCTCAAATCTATTACAACCTATGAAACACCAACACCAACTTCAAAAATTTATGAGACACGAACACAAACACAATATATATATTATTTAAAAAAATTTAAAAAAAACACATATATATATATATATAATTCAAAATTTATAATAATATTATGATATTTTTTATTAATATCAAACTATCAATTTTTAATATTTTCTATGCCCCTTTCAAAATATATGAAGCATTCTAGATAATTTCTTATGTCAATATTTATTATTTTTAAGCTCCCTTCAAAAGCAAGAGGCATAATATCTATTGACATATCTCCAAAATTCCTAAATTGGCATATACGATCATGTCCGAATTTTTTTAGGTCGTGTCCGAACAAAGTTTTCTCTTGGACACGTGAGACGTGTGTCGAATGTATCTTGTGTGTCAGACACTGCGATGTGTCGAACACGCGGACACGGCAATCCCACGGAATGTCCATGCTTCCTAGATTACAACCTAAGCATCAGTGTGCTTCCTAGATTACAACCTAGGCATCAGTACTTAACAAACAATACTTTCAAGCCCTTTTGTTGGAATAACATTTGCGCCATTAATTAACCAGTAATAACATTTTCCAGACGAGCTTCATCCTCTAGCGACCAAGCATGGTGCTGTCGATTGTCCAAGATATGCCATAAAATTCTGATGTAGTAAACTTTAAAATTGACTAAAATCTGACATTTGGATGTCAATTTAGGAAAATACTTTCTAGGAACACTGACAAAAATCTACGACAATATACAATGCCAGACGCCCACTTCTCTACTTGGAATCACAGCGCGATAGACCTTATCTTTGTCAAATCCCACAGGACGAGCTTTTTCCCACCGAGTGTCCAACGAGGCAAAGATATATTATCAGTCTGCATTCATTAGGAAAATACTTGTGTAATACACACGGAATGCTTGATACACGAGCATAAATTGGAAGCAAGTGAGATCTTAGATTTTTCTCTCCAAAAGAATGAGATCTTAGATTTCCGTGCCACCTATTCTCAAAAGAATGCACGTTTTTATCCTTTATCACAAACCAGAGCAAGATTTAAATCTCGATCCCCCGTACTTTTTATTAAGTGTATTGTATAATATACTGAGCAACACCGCCTTGTAGGAATAATAAAATAATGATATGAAACTAATGCACCATAAAACATGGGCAGTTTGGCTAATAGCCTAATACCAACTACCAAGGCAGTACAATATGAAATTTAGAGAACAAACCAATTGGTTTTCACTTATCTTTTTTATTCAAGAGTTACACCTTATGTATAAAAACTCCTAAAGAACCTCATAGCATCTCTCCAACAATTAAGGTAACATGTGCATCAAAATTATGTGTACATTGTTAAGTTATAGTTAATTTTATGCTAAATTACTAGCTAATCTAGGCAGCCTTAATTTGTTTGAGAACTGAATTATACATTCATCTAGAATAACTGTCTTCATGTTTATTAACATTTGTACTTAAGTTTTTTATCAAAAACATGTATGATTTTACTTGTTTCCTTCGAAGCGATATTTTTCTTTTTCAAAAATTGGCTTCTTCTTAGCCATTAAATACGTATGAGATGCTACCATGTGCACAAGAAGCTAGAACTAGGGATTGAATCCATGCCTTAAGCAACTTGCCTACATGTCTTACCACTAAGGTATGAGTTGGTGGACTTCCTAGATATATTCTATTTATCCGAGACACTAAGTTTCTCTTCTAGTAATGTCTAAGCCAATAGTAACTGTCAAGGATAAATTCTATACTGGCACCATACTAGGCAATGTAAACAAACACCAAAGTTAGCTCAACAAGTTAAAGGAAATCAAAGTTTTCCAAGATGTGCTCACCTCATGAAGTTGCATTCAAATCCTTTTGAAAAAGGAGAGGATATTTCCTTGCTTAGCATCTTTGGGGCCACCTTTTCCAGGTTTCTTGTTACCACCTTTGCCTACAGGATTAGTTGGAGCACTGTTTCCTGGTGGCTGTGCTTTGTCAGTCACAGGCAGCCTGATATCCAAAAAGGGCATATCATGTTACTATGCCATCAACAAAATGAACAAAAACTTATATGCAAAGCTGCAAGACAAGTAATTACTAATATATCAAGAATGATATCCCAGCCAAGATTGAACAGGCCAAAAGACACCCATACACTGCTAGCTCAATGAATAGATAGGCAAGAATATTACCAATAGCGAAAGGAAGAGGGAGAAAAGGATAGGGGGTTTTAATTTTTACTGGTAAATACATGGCATTAAGGATTCCACATAATACTTTTGAGCTTAAAACAAATATAAATTTGCATCAAAATTATCTTAACTTGACATTAAAAAATTGAAGTTTTTTTTCATTAAAAAATTAAAGTTGAAGTCTAAATTTGACATTAAAAAAAACTTCCTTTCAAATAGAAACTTAGGTAAACCAAGGGAGAAAACAGGCATGCATTGTTCACTTATTGCTACCTTTTTGCAACATCAACTGTGGAATTATTCTTCACGGGTTTATCATCTTTAGCAGCCTCTCCCTCCCACACAACCTCTGTAACTGAAGAGACAGGAGATTTGTTGCCAAATAGCAATATTAGAAAAGAGGTGGTGCAGAAATGGAGGATTGAAGGATTCAAAAGTAACTATGAGGGTTAAGACTGTCTATAGAATTAACCACAATGCATTGAGAACAAACTCAAAGAATAAGTCATTTCCATATAGATTTTTTCCAAATAAGTTATGTATTAGCAAAACCAATGTCAGACTCAGAAAACTTAGATGTTGATAAGAAAGAACAGTGGAATGAAATATAACATCATATTCCATTTATCTTTAATGGAAAAACCTTTCAAATATGTGGAAGAGGAATAGTTTTGGTTAGCTGTAAGATGATAAAAATATATTTTCTAATAGATTATAAGTGATATACCTTGTGGTCATGTCAAATCAGCAGCACAGTCTATAGTATGGCTTTACTTGTAATTGTTAGCAAAAACTAAATGATCATTCAGTTTAATGTAAAATTTCTGATATTTATTGCTGAAGCATGCCTATCATTCTACCTTAAAATATATGGCATGAGTATATTTTCAATCAAGTTTTCGCATGTTCAGAAACCAGAGTACCGACCTATATGATTTTTAACAGAATCAAAAAAATAAAATATCAAATGCTTACAAAATCAGTTTCAAAAATCATAGTAATACTACCAGCAAGCTGCAGAAATGAATGTCACACAATTTAGTTAGAATAAAACTTGTTAGACAGACTACTATAGAGAAAATAAAACCAAAAAAACAAATATGGTATAATACTAAATGCTTACAAAATCAGTTTTAAAAATCATAGTAATACTACCAGCAAGCTGTAGAAATGAATGTTACACAATTTAGTTAGAATAGAACTTGTTGGACGGCCTAATATAGAAAAGATAAAACCAAAGAAGCAAATATGGTATAATACCTTCTCTTCCTCGATCATCAATTCTAGTTTTAAGAACTTTTCTTCTTTTGGGTGAACTAGAAGTACAACCAGCAACTTCATCCTTATTATTCTTGTCAGATCCTTGTTCAATATGGCTATGGATCTTTGCTTCTATGGAAATTCCTCCTGGCATTTTGCTTCCAGTATTTGTGTCAGCATTTGATGATATCAACGAGCTTTTCTGTTCCATGTTGTCTTCCTTATCCTTTAATCTATCTCCCTTCTCATCAAGACTGGATTTGCTGATCTCCAGTAAGCTCCCAGCTGCATGCGAGGAATTTGCAACTTGCTTCCCTATAGGAAGATCTGGAGATGCAAGACTAATAACATTTTCCTCCTCTTCATCATCGTCTGAGAAATCTAGAATGACCCTTCTCTTTTTTGAGCTTAGGTTGTTTGTCCCTCGCTTAAAGTTTTTGGTATGGTCCTCATCTTCACTACTAGCAGCATCCAAGGCTTCTTGCGCACAAATTTGGGCTTCGGCAGTAGCTACATCTCGTTTTAAAAAATGGAGAAGAGAAAATCAATGCATAAATCGGTCTATATGCTATGAATTGTAAATTTGGTTGAAATCAAATTTCATATAGCCTTCAACAGCAATAAAATACTAATTACCAGCAGCAAGTGGAGCACCAGTGGTGGTTTCCGCAGCAGGACTTGCCACCTTTGATTTTGCTGAAGCATTGTTCCACAAGCTAGCAAGTGAACCATTCGGCCCTGATGAAGACTTGTCATTCTGACCTTTATTTTTGCTAGTATTACCACCAGCAACAGATTCTTTAAGGAGAGAAGGCTTTGTAGGTTTGCAAATTGCATCCGGAGCAAGTTTTCCACTTTTATCACTTGAAATTAAAGTTGAACGTACCACATTTTCACTACCAAATTTCCCTGGCAATCCATGCTGAGGAGATTGAACAGGCTGGCCTTTCATAGAGCTGCTAGATCTTGACTCAGTGATACCATTCTTTGGCCGAAGTGCAGTAGTGCCAATATGCTTCCCATCAACAGCACGTTTGACAAAGAAATTTGAAACACCACAGAACCTTCAAGGAAAAAAAAAAGCAAATAGGGACATCAAATTAAAACATCTTATATGCAAGTTTATGAGGCAAAAAAAACATCGTAAAACAAGCATAACAGTATCACGAAAAATATTCTTTCAGCGAGAGTGCCCTGCCTGTTGTCCCTCAAGCAATTCTCTTCAGTCGAGGGCTGATTAAATAGTTCCTCGGCCTGCACAAATTCAGCATTCCAGAGAACTGCAAGGTCATTTGGGATGCATGCTTGGACACTGTAAACCTGAACTGAGCTATTATCTTTAAATGTTTGTTTGACCTCTGCACCAAATCATACAATATACTTCTTAGAATGACTCAACATCAATAGAGCAACAAAATACTAGCAAGAAACTGTTCTAATACAGAAAATTATATCAGAAATCCATCTGATTTTGCTACTATGAAGATACAACTAACAAAAATATCAGTCCTCTTAATATAAGAAAGAATCTCTAACTAAAGTTGTTGGATAAGTTGGTTTATTCATTTCTTAGAACAAGATCCTTCTTACTTATGTATAGCATCATATTTATCATTTTATATTTTAAGTTTTCTAGAAATCTATGGTATTCATGAAGGAAAGAAGACTTTTCGCCTATATATCAAAAGACTATAATAGGTGCAAAGATGCTGAAGTATCAAATAGAGACAAAAGCAGTTGTTAAAACTTAAAAGTACAAATTTAAAACCTACAATTAAAAATGAACACAAAAAAAATAAAAATCATATGAGAAAATATGGTGCAAGTAAAAAGCCTAAGACAGCTAAGTTAGTTGCACTCCCCTCTAATTGTTTTCCACAAGTGTTCTTATCCAAGATAATGATGATCAATTAAACCTTATATGAAACTGATCGATAGACAGTACAAGGAGAACATTGGCAATATTATTAAGGATTGTACATACTAAATTTTATCGAATTTGAAGCATATTTTAGGTAACTCGACAAATTAAATTATTAAATTCAGTAAGAAATAATTGAGAAGAGTGAATGGATTTTACGCAACCTTCTAGTTTACGGTTTGAAGCAAGTTTTACGCAATAGGTTTGAGAGTCACTCTTCAACCATCCAGACAATGTGTATATCACTTCCAACTCGTTGGGGTGCTTTTCCACAAACTCCTCAAGCAACCTAAAGCAAATAATTCTACAGTCAGTGACCGTTTCCTACCTTCGTTAGATCAATAAATCATAAAAATTTACCTTTTAGCATTATTTGATGACACCAAAAAGTTGCGACTAAGCCACTTGTAGGAAACCTGGGGAAATATGATGAATCAAAAGTTAGAACAACATTATCAGCTTCTTAGCATAACATGACCAAAAATGCTACCCAGCAACTTGCAAACGGGAACCCTAGCGAAAGAAAGTCGGGGAGAAGAAAAACAATCCCGTCAAAGGGCTAACAGGAGGAGCCAAAAGAACAGCAAAAAGAAATAGAGATTATTATTTAATGATGAAGCAAAGGATAGCAACTAACTTTGTTGAGTCGACACATCAAAATAAGATTTCTTGGGTGAAAAGACATCAGTTCAAAGGAAACAGGGAGAAATGCAAATAGAATCGATTCTCTTGATCTATGACAAGGCTTTTTAGATAGTGAAAAACGCATCGAAGCAACAAGATTCCAACTTGACAACGAATAACTGAAGATAACTGGGAACGGGAGTCGAAATACCACTTGGAGCTTGTCGAGGACGAGGGCCTGGATCTGTGGGAAGATTTCTAGGGCTCTGTCCGCCGCCATTGGGTTTTGGGGCAAGAAACCCCTCAATCTGAGCCCGTTGAACAAGGGCGTGAGAGGGGGTACGAAGAAGAGGATTAGGGAAACGGGAAGGAAGACGACGAGTTTCCGCGCCGAGTGCTCAGTTCCCGCCTCTTCTTGTGGTAATTGAGATGAAATCTTTTTCTTTAGGTTTTGGGGGAGAGGAGAATTCCGCCATTAAACAACAAGTTGTAACGGAAGGGAACGTTACATACTCTACGTACGTACTAAAACACCCACAAAACCGACATAAACAAACGTAGTGTGATGGCTGTTATGTTCTGACCCTGGAATTTAACTTGGTTTGGCGGAAAACTTCAATGGCGTATCACAACTCATCCCATTTGACACGAGACGGATGGATGATTCATCCCGTTGAGACTAGGAGATGAGATTAAATTTATTTTAGTACGAAAAATCACATAATTCATATAAGAAAAAAATAATACTAAAAAATATGATTTATCGAATCGTTCTCATCCTGCTTAAAATTCATTTACATTTTATCAGTTAAAGTTTGAATTATATTTATTATTTCAATTATTTTTATTATAATATTCACATTTGTATTTTCATTTTTTACTTTTTACTCACTAATGGCATGGTCGTAAAAAAAGTAAATAAATTATTGATGATGTGATGAACAGAAAAATAACTCTGATGTGAAGCGTTTGCGTAATCATTTTTCGCCTAAGGCCTTATTTATTTCGTGGTATAGTATGATTTATCATGATATGGTATGGTTTAATTTTATATTTGTGAAGACTTGTAATAAATGGTCATTGTATGGTATGGTATGGTAATTTCATGGTTTGAAAATTATAAATTTTGGTCAAGTTTTTAAATCATGAATTTGGTAATTTCTCATCGTTACATATAATTTTATTTTTAAAATATTATTAATCAAAATTTATAATTTCTCTTATGTCCTTTATATATTCATATTAGATTAAAATTTTATTTATCATTAATTTTTGATCGGTTTAGCCAAGACGTCGTTTTCTTCTATAGCTACTGTCATTTAACCATACCATTCTTTCAAATAAAATAATATTTTTTACAGTACCATATCATACAATACCGTAGATATCATCCATTACTAAATTTTGTTTTACCTCATTCAAATAAAGCCTAATTATGGTGTCATGGTGAGGTATTAACATGTTAGATGAAAAATCATGCAGCCTAGCCTAGTTATGTACTAATTTATTATGATTTAGAGTTTACTTAGTAAAGTGTTCGAGTACTATTTGTGTCCTTTTCCATTAATACAATGAATTAAAAATTATTAAATATAATCAAGGTATATGATAATTAAATCAAATATTTATGCTTTTATTGAATACTAAATGTGGTTTTAAAATTAATCCAAAATAAATGAGTATGTGATAAATTATCTTGTGATAAATCATTCATATTATTGAAGGCCAAACTAGATCATAATCATGATAGTGTATATCCTTGTATCACATGTTTAGGGATCATTTTTGTGTAAAGATAATATTTTTAATTTTTAGAATAAAAATTTTTGTTGAAAATATATTTACTAAATTATTTTAGGTGAAACAAAAGAAAATGGAGAGAGATCAACCGTAGATAGCACCCATGGTGGTAACATGTTGTATGTTGCTTATATGTTAGGATTTGATCTCTAATATCATTATTTATTATTTATTATGATTTCTTATATTTGTTTCAAAAAAAATTAAGATGCTTTTAGTGTTTTCAAGAAAATGAAAAATATTTTGTTTTTGTTTTCCTAAAAAACAAATGAAAATGCAATTGAATTTATGTAATTAATTTTAGAAAAATATAGAAGAAATGCATATGATATTATTACGTATCTCTGTACATTACATCCATTTATGTGATTAAATTGAAATAGAAAAAACTCAATACTTGTCTTACTTTCACTAAAATATGACAGTGAGATGGGAGGAAAAAAAATCGGCACCTCATTGTTCAATCTAATATAGGTTTGTTCTAAAAAATCGCCCCCATTATTGTTGGTTAATTAGTCTATTAATATTTTTTTAAAACTAATTTATTAACCTCGATTTTTTTTAAATTATTAATAATAAATTAATTCATTGATTTTGATTAATCAATACATTAGTCTTGATTTTTTTTATTAATCAATAAAAAATATTAACAAAAAAAAATATAAATTACAAAAGTCCATTTCAATTGTTAAAAAATAATTTTAAAAAATTACAAACCAAACATGACAATCATAAATAAAGAGTCAACAGATGGATAGCATCCTTATAAATAATGGTAAGAATTGAATATGTTCAGCATAAAATTTAAATATTTATTTAATTAAAATATATATTATAATATATTAGATACTTGTGTATCATAATTATCATTCATGTTTAAAGAATATACATTTATTTAAATTTTAAAAAATAAAAATAATTTAAATATACTTCTATTACTTGATATAAGTTGTAGATAGAATAATATAAAAATAAAAATGATGAAGGTGTAAAAATTAAAATATTACATATATATATATATATATAGTTCATAATTAATTTAAAAATCAGTGCTCAATAATCAAAATTGAATACCAAAAATTTTAAAAATAAAAACTAAAATTAAATATATATGCACCGATTTTTCGAATTTTTTATGACTCCTACCATCAACCCACGTAGTACATTTGTTGATGATGTTTTTTTAATTCAATTTGACAAGGAGGCTATTATGCAACATTATCGTTGCATGAAAACTCATTGAGAACTGTAATTTTTTTTTTTAATTTCAAGACTGCAAGTTATGTTTTTAAGCTCCTGGATAATACATAAGATAATATGTATTGACTTATATATAATTAATAATGAAAATATTATTAAAAATATATTTATTTTTTCGATCATAATATTATTGACCACCTTTCAATTTGAGTTTGCTTCTTAATATATAAGATAATATGTATTGACTTATATATAATTAATATAATGAAAATATTATTAAAAATATATTTATTTTTTCGATCATAATATTATTGACCACCTTTCAATTTGAGTTTGCTTCTTGATTTGATTCGTGCTGCTACACTTTTTGGGCATGCTTGATTATAGTAAGTTTTTTTAAAAAAATTATAATATTATAATAAGTTATTACTAATCTAGCAGGGTAGCACAATTGATGATAATATATTGTCTGTTGCCTAAAGATGTAGGATTCGATCCCTAGTATAATCACCTATTATGATTTTTTATCTTTGTTAAATTTTTTTTATTATTAATCTATTATAATATTATAATATAACTTCAAGTTATTTTTCAAAACAACTTGATTATAATAAGTTGTCGATCAAGGTTTTAGTTGATACCCATTATGATATATTTGTTGGAAAAATTGAAAAGAATAGTGTGGGGATAAGTAGATTGTGTGTTGACAGATGTACGAGGAAATGGACAAACTTGTTGGCAGGGACGTATATACGTTGGTAAATGGGGGATATTTTGCTCCTCATTTATATATATATATATATATGACCCGCATGTTATTTATGCGGCCTAAAATTATGAATCTGATTTGATAATATTTATTCATTCTCATCGAAAAACAATGATGAAAATCCTTAAAAACCTTTGCAAGTTATACAATTATATTTTACTGTACCATGGGATAAACTCTCGCACCCCCAAATTATAATTGAACACTTTAAATTTAAATTTAATTTTTTTATATCTTCTATTTTTAAAATTATGCATAAGCCCCCCGTTTTGTCGGTGGGCTCTTTTTGGCTTGGCAAGATAATTATGGGGAGTGAAAGCTGATTTTATTTTTATTGATAAAAAGTCTTAAATGTTGAATCAGCTTCGGAAGTAGAATTGAAGACATGTTTGCTATTAAATTCATTTTTGTTCTTATTGATAAAAAGTCTTAAGGTGGCGTTTGGTGCATTATTTTTTAGATTATCAAGCAATCTAGATTACTTTTCAAATAGATCGTCACTAAAAAGATCACTGATAATGTAAAATATAGTATTTGATATGCACAAATAATATTATAATAAAATTACTGGAATTTACATAGACATATTTGGTATAACAAATACATTACCAAGTAATGATATATACTGTTCGAAAATACCACTTTCATAAATATATTATAATATTATAATTAATCATATATATATATATATAATATTATATAACATAATATAATATATAAAATATATAAAATATAATATATAAAATAAAATAAAATAAAATATAATATTATAATATTATGTCATAGAAGAAGTTATGGAATGAACCAGGAACTTATAAAAAAATTAGAACTTAATGAGAATAATTTTATCCTAAAAATTAATTTAAAATTATCACTATAGAGATAATCCACGTAGACACCTCTTCGTTGAGCAATCTAAATTATCACTTCGATGATAATTTAAATTATTAAAGAAATTCACATTACTTGTACACACGTGGAGTCCAAAACTAATTTAAAGATAAAATTATTAAATGAATTATTTCATACCAAATGTCCAAAATATCAAATCAGCTTTGGAAGCAGAGTGGAAGGCAATTCTGTTCGGTATTGAATCCGCTTGTCTCGGATAGAGACGGGCTGGAAAGTGATCTCACATCCGTCGAATTGCTATTGCAATGCCGCAGAGCTTTGAGGGCTAATTGGAGGGTTGAGAACTCGATCGAAGGCGTGTCCCGTGTGCTGGTGAAGAGATGGAGTTCTGTAAATAGAAGTAGAAATTCTAAAGCTTAAGATTTAAATCTAGGAATTAATCGCAGTTTTCAAATTTTGGGAGTAAAAAGATAAAATTAGAATTAAATTATAAGGTTTAATTAAAATTAACCTTGTTAATTAGTCTATTTCACGTGTTTTCTTCGGACTCCAAATAATTTATAGATTCTAAGATCCACTAACCCACTAATTTAAGATCGTTACACTTCACCAACTACCAACCCATGTAGTTGTCTCACCAACTCGATCATTTTTTTCAATCCGACATGCAGCCAATCAAACCCGACAACTTGCGAGCACCTACCAATCATTATTTATTACTCAACTTTTATGTTATTAGTGTGTAGAATAAGAAGAGCAAAGTAAAATTATAATTTAAGTAGTATAAACATTCACATGAATGTGTCATATTATTAATAATTTAACAAACAAAACATGTGACGGTAAATTAAAATTGGTATAGATAGAAAAATATAATTAATAAAAAATGGTGTTCTGTATTTGATAATTTCGTAAAAGGAAAATGCCGAACATATTGATTATTGAACATTCTTTAGTGGTAAGGGAAATAATATGTCAGCCGTTTTATCTCTTTATGACTCTATTCCGACCCCGACTTACAAACCAAACGAACGTTAACATCACGCCACGGTCGTCCGCCCTCTCGATCTTTTTTCATTTCTTTCTTCCCTCTCCCTCCAACATCCGTGGATCCAGATCCAGCTGCGCGCCACCCTCAACGACGCCATCTCGATCTCCTCAATCCAATTCAAAGATTAAGCCGAGCTCCTCTTCGATCTCATTTGCTCCATACCGCGATCCATTGTGATCCCATTGGGGCCTTTTCGTTTTTCCCGTCCTACCATTTTGAGCGGCTCTTTTCCGAATTCGTGGAGATTGAATAGGAGATGCCGGTTTGAGATTAAAAACTGTTGGATCGATAACAGATGGGCGAAAGCGATAATGGAGCGGAGAAGGACGCCGAAGCGGGTGGAATGATGGGAGTTGAGGGCGGGATTGAGGTCGAGGATCGGCGGCTACCAAAGGACGCCGACTGCTCGATCGTTGGATCTTGCTTCGGCGGTGCATTGGAAGAGGCCCAGAATGTCAGCTTGCCATTGGTCCACGGGGAGGGATTGGGCATAGAGGCCTTGGTCGAGCCTGATAGGCAGACATCTCCATGTTTTAGGCAGAGGAGTGCCTTTGTTGGCGCAGAGGGGAACGCGAATGGTAAAAGGTACGCTCCCTTCGATGTGCAGAGTGGTCTGCCAACCAGCCAGTCGATGTTGAAGCTCGAAGAATTAGAAAGGGCTGCAGAGAGCTCTGTTTCCACAGTCGTTGTGTTGAAGACGTTGTTTTATATATTGGTTTGGTATACATTCAGCACTTGCTTGACGTTGTGAGTGTTTAGTTCTTCTGAGTTCTAATTTTTATATGCTCGCCATCATTATTTTTGACCGCTAATCACGTATGATTCGCTCCTGTGGGGTTTTGGGTTTCTCCTGAAATAGGTACAATAAGACACTTTTAGGGGACAAATTAGGAAAGTTCCCAGCGCCGTTATTGATGAATACATTTCATTTCGCTCTGCAAGCTGTTCTTTCGAAGATTGTTGTGTGCGTACAATCTAGGAAAGCTGATCTTCATGATACAATGACTTGGAAGGATTACTTCCTTAAAGGTAAGTTATTTTTTCTATCCTGTAAATAAGGCAAATCTTTTCCTGGAGATTATCTTGAGACATTCCAATTGAAAACACTCATAAAAATCTCTTAGTAATGTGTTTGCCTTTATCTGCTTGAAGTTATGAATTTTTCAATAGTCTGACAAGAATTGTAAGAGCAACATATTGGACTAATATTATGTGCAAAATAGAAAATATTATTTCGGAGCCCAAATCATTGTAGATCTCATTATCTCAGCTCAATCAATTTTAATTCGAGTAGCATGGCTATGTAAACAACTTCCTCCAATTTATTGATGAATACAAGGGTTTTGCTTGTATAAAACAAAATCCTGCAAAATCTTGCATGTTTCTTAATATTCTTTGAAAACTGTAATATTTTATAACAGGAGGGAAACATTGTGATGACAATTAATGCATGATTTTTCACCAAAAGTTAAAGATCACAGAAAACAGATATTAAGACACTTGGTGGTTGTACTCTATTCTAGCACCTTTAGAATATAAGAATACTTAGGCAGAAGCATTCCACTTACTTAGAGAACTTGGCTCAAGGTTGTTCAGCTTTACTTGCTGAATTTCCTAATTTGATGAGCTATATTTGCTAATAATCAGGAACTGGGCTTATAATATATTGTTACTATCAATGTTATAGAAATTCTCTTGATGTTTGCCATTTTTTATGGTAAGGTTTGTGCCATGCTACTGTGTCACATGCAGTTCCTACTCACAAATATATATAAATGCTAGAGTTTTCTTTTACCATGAAAGGTTTATATTTATTTTAATTACCTATTTTCATTACCATGAAAGGTTTATATAAGTGCAATTTTGCGTTTGACGCTATCTTCTGACTTTTTAAATCAAATGGTGACACAAGGAAAGATGGAGGTCAATGTCTTAAACAGATTTTGGAAATTAGAAGTTAGTTCACTTGTACTTTTGACGCAATACTGTAGCTTCCAGAACTTCAATTATAGTTATTGCAATGATCAAATTCTAGTTTACATCGTCATCAAAGATATTTAAAGAAAACTATCTTTTCTTATACATCTAGGACTATAAATATTTCTTTCCATCTAATGTATGTGTTTGTATATATTAGTTTTTTCTCCACATGTTCTGTAATCCAATTATTCGCTTCCTTGTAAATACTGAATAAAACTGTTAGTCCGACCACGGAGGAAACATATTTTGAATTCTAATACTCGTGTATAATTGTTCATGATTTCATATGATGTGCAGCTTCTAACTTAAGCTCTAATAGACAAATGATTTTTTTACTGGGCCCATCTACACTTGGAGTAAATAATATGTCCCATATAACTGCTTATTTATTTTTTAATCGTTTAAATTTTTTTAGAAAGTACATGCAGCTAATTCATGTTCAACTATTCATGTCTGCTAAGCTAGACACGGGTTTTACTTTTGCAGTTGTGCCTACAGCTCTTGGAACTGCACTAGACATAAACTTGAGTAATGCTTCTCTTGTTTTCATATCTGTGACATTTGCAACAATGGTTTGTCTCTTTCAAGAAAACTTGTCTATGCTTTTTTTTCTCATACAGGCCGCTAGAACTGCTAACATTTTGCCTTTCTTCTTCTTTTTATGATATCATGCAGTGTAAATCTGCGTCTCCAGTATTCCTTCTGATATTTGCTTTTGCATTTAGGTAACTTTTAATATTCTTGTAGTAGTTACATAGTACTGTGTTCCCTTCATTATTATCAATTTGGTGCGTATAAGATGCATAAGTGTAGATTTTTCAAATTCTTATTCTTCATTTCTGAGTCTATAACTACAACTTTCATAGCTAAGAAACCAACCAATCAACCACAATATTTTACATTCAATTTAGTCTGAACAACACAATGCAAGTTGAGTTCAGTGGTCCATATGATGGATGTGGGATATTTGTCCAACTTAAAGTAGATTCAATTCCATGTTAGCAAACAGTACTCTGAGCATCAGCAACTAGTAAAGGCTGAAGAAAAATATTTATATCTCGAGGCCTTGTGCATTTTCTTTTTTGCAATTTTGGTTTCAAGAATTCATGTTTTAACAAACTTTGTGAGCTATTGCGACTTTCTTATGCTATTGTTAGAAATTGCAACTCAATGTTTCATGAGGTTCTATAGTACCACAGGCTGACAGGCCAAACCACAGATATTTCAAGTTAAAAGTTAATCTGAGAGTACATGGCAATGACTGACAGAAATGAAGCTTAAGTCTCTGCTGGTGGGGTTACATATGGATTTTATTTATCATTTGTCTTTATTACCATTTTCATGTTCATTCAGTCAGTCTATCTTATTGCTTCTTGCTAATGAAGATGACATTAGTGATAATCTAATTAGAACTATTGACAGTAGGCATTACATATGTCAAAAGTGTTTAGTTAGCCCTACTTTATCCTACTGACTTTACATTCTTTATATAGCTTTTTGAATGACACATAGTACAGTTCATTCAACCTTTTTAAGCTCTGGTTTTATAACAACCATAAAGGTGAAAAAACAAATAAATGAGAGAAGGAATAAATAGAAAAAAAATAAAAACAAACAAACTACATAAGCTACATAATAATTAGAAGTACTGAAAATATGAAAGCAAACTTCTTAAAATTTTTTTGCACATTTTCAAAAATAGTTTATTGGTGGATTTATTAACAGTCCTGAACCAGATGGGTACAGCATGTATTTTACAATTGCACATAATATGTTAAATTTTGATCTGGTACTTCGAACATCAAATCCAACTTTCCAAGCATGTATTTTACAATTGCACATAATATGTTAAATTTTGAAGCTATTGATTATGCAAGCAACATAAACCATCCACATATAAAAGAACAACATTCTTTAAAATACCAGGTATCCGGAATTATTGGTAGTATCTGCAGCCTACTTGTTTTGAATTTACCCTTCTATTTGTTCTTTGCCTCCATGAGTGATTGTCTGAAATAATGTTCTGTTTTTTTTTTATAGTCTACTGCTTAATGTTCAGCTGCTAGTAGGCCTAGTATATATTAAGTAGATATTGATAAGTTATTAAGATAATACTTGTTCAGTAGTCCATCTCTAATTTTTGTTTGACAGCTAGCAAAGCTTTATTCTTGTATGGCAGCAATGGACATTAACCTACCATAAGGACATTTATGTTTTTTTCCCCTTTTGTTCAACATGCTTAATGTCATTCTTAATATTTATTTTTTACTTCAGGTTGGAAACTCCTAGTGCCAAGCTTCTCGGCATCATATTAGTCATTTCATTTGGAGTTCTGCTAACAGGTATATTGAAGGTTAATCTATGTGATCATCCTCTTTTATCAGAAGGACAGCACTTATCTGAGCCTTTCTTTTGTTGCAAAGCTGAAAGGAGCTAATGTACTCAAATAAGTCTTAAATAATATACCTGTCTATCTCATATGGTAAAAAAGAGTAATATTTATTATTTAATTAGTCGGACTCTATAATGTTATTTATTGATGCCATTACTACCAGTTGCCAAGGAGACAGAGTTCCAATTTTGGGGATTTGTCTTCGTCATGTTTGCTGCTGTTATGAGTGGTTTTCGCTGGTCCATGACTCAAATTCTTTTACAGGTATCTACATGAATACTCAAATCAAATTTATATAAGCTTCTTCATTTATAATGTTCTGAAACTAAAAATAGTACTTTTATTCTAACACACGTCACATTTTTTGCATGTCACTCTAATTCATCATGAAGAAAGAATCTTATGGTAAGCAGTCTGTCCCTTCTCTTTTATACAACTTTTAAGGTACTGCTGGTACAAGATAGCATACATGTACTCACTGTGATTCCTGTTCTTCCGATTAACACTTTCACAAAATACCCACTTTGACTCCTGCCTAATCACTTTGGCTTTTATATTGAGTTAAGTTGTCTTACACTAACAAAACCTCAGTTGTAAAGTTATAGTCATGGCATAGTTACTACTTTGGAAAGCTTTGCTTAGACATAAAATTTTACACAGTTCTTTTGTCTTATTCAGGCTTGAAGAATCCAATTACTTTGATGAGTTACGTTACTCCTACCATGGCCATTGCTACTTTAGTTCTTTCTCTTGTGATGGATCCTTGGCATGATTTTGACACAAATACGTACTTTGATAGTCCATGGCATATTGCTCGTAGCTGTTTGTTGATGCTTACTGGAGGAGCACTGGCCTTTTTTATGGTATCTGTTAAAAGATGAATACTATTTTTGCCTCATAACAGGATCTCTGATTATTCTATGTTTTCTCAATAACGACTTTTGTACTCATTATTCTCTATTAAGGTCAGTTAAATATTGTAAATTGCAGGTATTAACTGAATATATTCTCGTTTCAGCAACCAGTGCTGTAACTGTATCCATAGCAGGCGTTGTGAAAGAAGCTGTTACCATTGTGGTGAGAATTTATAAATCATTTTCTGTTTAAATTGCTCAGTTTTATTTGTTGTTGAAGAGTTGAAGTATATCAATAATGTTGCTGTTAATTTTTCCTTATAATTTACTTTGCAAGTTCTTTTAGTCTTCACTATTTGAGAAGGATATAAAGTAACAAATCATAATACTATTCTTATTAAGGATAATGATATCTTTCAGCTGAAAATTCATGGAAAGAAAAAGTTTTAAGTTCCCTAGTTATTTTTCTATATCATAATGTTCACAACTTCACATAATTGCCAACATTCAAATTTTAAACTGCCAATAGTGATATATAATTTGGGGACTTGGATAGTTGTACATACTACAGAATATAGAAATAAACCTTTCTTTTTCAGGAAAGATGGAGAAAGATTTCTATATCCAAACAAGAAGAAAATAACTTGCATAAAGATTACAAGATCTTCAGGAATAAGTTGTAGTGTCTAAATTCTTACATAGAGACTATGCCCACTGTTTGTGGGGATATAAGCAGAGTTCAAAATCTTGAATAATGCCCGTTATAAACCAACTTCCAGATGGATCCAATAGCAGTACTAGAAATTTTACCTTCCTATGTCACAGGTAGTAGCTGGTACAAGTGAACTGTCAGTAATGTAAAAGAATGGAGAAATCTTAAGGCTAAAAAGTAAGACAGACACAGGGGACAAAGAAAGAAAAACATATTTGGACTGGTTTCGCATCTAGCTAACATTAACTTGTCCATATAGGGGTAACTAGTTGGATGGTTACATACTGCTGCCCATACCAGGTGGGTAGACCAAAATTTAGAACATTGGATTTTTTTTCTTTGAAAAAGCATTCTGACCAGTGATCTTTCTAGAGTAATTTCATCAAGAAATTGTCTTGTGTAGTTGTATAATCATCTCATTCTTATATGGCTGCTTTTCCATTGTCATCATTTGTACAGGGGGTGATGACTATATACCATAGAGTGCAAATTTAAATAAAAAAAGTAGAATCAATTTTAATGTAGAAAAATAGTATATTCGGTCAGTTCTGCCAAACTTATATACAGTGCAAGTTCACATTAAATAATACACGATTAGTAATGCTGTAGGGTAGAAATTCAACATCAAGTAACCAAAGTAACCAAGTGCATTGATAATCAACAGCAGAATCTAGCTTAAAAGAATATGTCAACATACTCTTTAAATATTTTAGAGCACCACCATATTATTTTTCCTGGTAAGTGACCGCTTGTTGAGTTTGATACTTTACAAAATATTGCTCTATGCAAGAGCATCTTTATTTAGACATGAGTTTGTGATAAAGAAAGCACAACGCTAATAAGTCAAGAAATTACCGAAATAATATAATGGTAGGTGGTAATATGTTGACTGAATGTTTTCTTGATTACTGGTCTATTTTCTTTTGCTTCCATGTAAAAGTTTATTAGTTTATAGAATCAACTGCTGTTGCAAATTATCACGCACTAGCAAGGGAAAACATCAATATTTATGTGGATCCTTTAGTGGTCTGTCAATAAATATTGTCTAATATATGAGCCTTATAATAATACCCAATCACCTAGGCAGACCTCTTTCAGGTTTATTCCGATTTCCACAGTCAGTTCATTGTCTCTGCTCATATTGCACATATTTTTTTAACCAACTAAAAATTCTCAACTTATTTTCCTTATCATATTTATGTTTATTTGATGCAATATTCTCATTTTTCTTCTGAATTATACATGGTTAAATTTGTAGCTTGGAGGACTTATCTTTTTTTAATTAGTGCAGAAATAATTTTTTATTTTACAAAATCTTTCCAGGTTGCTGTGTTTTACTTCCACGACCAGTTTACTTTGTTAAAGGGAATTGGGCTCCTTATAATCATTATTGGTGTCAGTTTATTCAACTGGTATAAGTAAGTAAATATTCTTCTTTGAAGTTTGTGGGTATATGAGTTTTCTCTTTTTTATGTTGCTTATATTAGCTAGTAGTAGTCCAGGTATTTAGTGAAGATATTAAAGACCATGATGATCATTAGCTGTAATTTGGAGTTGGTCTTAGTATCTTTTTCTTTATTATCAATCCAAAGCTTGAATTTTAGATTCTGACAACCAATATCCTTCATTAGAGCTAACTGTAGCCCTTGTAAATCTTTACATCCACATTTGTCTACATAGATTCTAGTAATGCTGACTGCAGCTTCCTTAATGTCCAGAAATTGTATGGCTACCAGCTATAATCGATCTACATGTGATAATTAAAACAAAATTTTGTAATATAACATTAAATTCATTTTTTGGGTTTAGTAATGCTGAATTATTGATACTAAACCCAGTAATCCCACAGTTGGTCCTAAAGCAGCATTGCTAAGTGAGGGCTCGTGTTCTGGTGTTATTCTGCAGATTGAAAGATTAGAGTGCTGATTGTTTGATACTGGACTTCAACATGTAATAAAAGAGGATCTTTAAAAAGACAAAATAAAATGTGGAATTTTTGAAAAAATATTTCCTTAGGGATAGCTAGGGTTTTTTAGTTCATGAAAATTGCTCAATAACTAGGAACTTCGGCACTGGTTCAGAGTTGTAGGTACTCTCAGGGCATTAGCCTTTATAATTTTCACATGGAAAAAAAAATCTAAGAAAATTTTGGTAAGGGTTCAATCATAATTTACTAGTACTGGATTGCCCAAATAGACTCTGCATATTTTTGTTTATCAAAACAAACTAATCGAGTATTGACCCACTAATTTGTCGCACCACTAATCTGTCGGTACTTTTTTTGCAGATATGAAAAACTGAAGAAGGGTCAGCCAAGCGGCATTGAAGAGGTTATTTCTTCAAGTCCCAATGGAGCAGTAAAATATGTCATCCTTGATGACATAGAACTTCTAGACGATGAAAATTGATTCACATAGGACACAAAAGATATCCAATTTTTTTACTGGTAAGATACCTTTGCACATTTATATACCAGCATGTATCTTTGCTTTTATACTGCTTCAAGTCTTCATTACATTTGTATTTTTTGGTTAAGAAATTATATCTATGACAACAAACGTCCAACATATCCTTGATAACTTTTGATGTAGGAAAGTCGGAAAATTCATGCACATATATCTTCCTTACCACCAACTAATTGAAAAGAAATATTTTCTGAACTGCTCAGTTGTTTGTCAACTTATGTTAGCCAAAAATCAAGTTTTTTCATGTTGCTATAAATGTGCCATGTGGCCCATGTTGGCCTAGTTGAGTAGTATGAAATGTGAATTATCTAGTTGACTGCATTTGATTTTGTGCTCCGTAACTGTATCATCTCTAAGAGTGAGGATGACATTCATTTTTTACATTTAATCATCTTTAGATAGAATGCTGCTCCGTTAACCACATCTTTTCACTTTTACATTATATAATAAAGCTACAACTATTGGTAGTGATCAATATACTCAGCGGATTTGAAGTACTTTCATTGTCAATTTATTTATCATCTAACTTTCATTGCAAAGTTACATTCTTTTACTTGGAGATTGTTGGTGATAGCAACTTGGTTTTACACTTTTACTGTAATCTGATTCCTGCCTTAGTTGTTGACTATGATACTAGAATGGAAACTTGGTTTTGCAGAGGCATCAATGCCCTTCGAGATTCTTTAAGATACTTCAGTCTGCAATTTTGTTGGTTGGTTCATCCATTCTTTTGGCGCCACGGAAGAAGATTCCCCGGTAATTAAGTGGAATTTCATGCTGCTGATAGGTTCCAATAGCTTGTTTCTTGTCCTAGTGTATAGTCATGGACTTTATTCATCTCTGCCTCTCCGAGGAGCAAGAAGCCTTCAATTGAGGTACTTGTCCTTGTTTCAAGCAATTACATCACAAGCAACATAAAGTAAAGGAAAGAACCATAAATCATGACGTGAAGCAAAAGGAAAAATGGTTTGCCGGTTATTGTATCATAAGATTCATAGTGTTCTACGGATATTGCTGTATATTGGTGAAAAGTTATCTTATTCGATTCATTTTGGTAATTGTATTCAAATCACTTTTGGATTGTATTAATATAATCCATTCATTAGTTATTGAGGGTTGATTTTGCCTTTAAATGTTCATTATTCTTAGGCGAAGTTATGTTCGTCATTTACTGGAGAAAATCCCCAAGGATGCGACACTTCACCCTTTACACCAAATTATTTACTCATCAGATAATCAATGATTTAGTAATCATGATCTATTCCAACTGCTCATTCATTGTTATTTCATGGGGCTCTAGAATATGTAACGATACTTGAATTCAAAAGAAAAAGCGCGTGAAGAATTCCACTTTCTTCTTATCTCTTATTTTCTTTTAAGTATTCGATTGGGTAAACGGTAAACCTAGTTGAATTTGCGGACATCTGCTTCTTGGCTAATTATTCTCAAACGTGTTGATGGTTTATCTATCAAGGCTATTTGGCTAAAACAGTCATATTTGCCGGTAGTATAAAATATTATTATTTTTTAAAAAATAAATCACATAAGTATTCGGGAATAAAAAATATTGAAGTGGCAAGTAGGAACACTATATATTTCAAGCTCGGAGGAAATTTAAGTGCAATTAAAGGTCGTTGCAGTTAAGGAACGATCGAATTGATTGGACAGGCTAAAAATGACGATGCAATTAATGTAAAGTATTTTTTTTTAATTAATTCAAAGCTTATCCCACTTTAACAACATTTAAAACAGGACTATATTCTATGTACGAGCTGAATAGATGATGATAAACAAAAGGGTCATAATCATTAAATAACTAAATAAAATGAAGATTTTTTTTTAACAAAGATAAAAAATTATAATAGATAACTTTACTAAGATTTGAATCTTAAACTTTTAAAAAATATATAAAAAGTTATCACCAATTGTTGGCTTAAATTAACCAGAACTAAATAAAATGACGATTATTAAGAAGTTGAAATGCAATCATGACGTGTCAAAAGGTAAAACGCCTATTAGTCATTTTTTATGTAAAAAATACAGATACAAATCGACATAAATCATAAATGAACAAAACCCAGTGTCAGGGTTTAGTCCACGATATATTAAACCATTTATTACTGGTCGATACAAGAAGCTCATCCTGTGAATGCTGTTTGGAGCCGACAGGGAATTCGAAGCCGCCAACGATGTCGACGAGGAAGACGACGGCCCACCACACCGTGGTTTATTAAGCACATTTACTAATACAACACTGCAATTATTATGATAACCCTCATCATCACTCCACCCCTCCCTCTCTCGCCGACGATGGAATCTGACGGCTCGCACGTGCTTGGCCTCTTCGATTTCTACTGGTTCCACCACCAAATCCTCCGCCCACCGCTTCCTCCCCCTCCTCCTTCTCCTCCTCCACCGCCGTCGGAACCCCTCCAAACCCCGCAGCCGAAGCCGCAGCCCGTTCCTACCCCGCCGCTCATCCTCCGCCGCCACCGCCGCTCCCTCAGCGACGAATCCGCCCCCGGCCCCGGCCCCTCCGCTTCACTCTCCATCCACCCGCCCAGGCTCCGCACCATCCTCTCCGGAAAGGAGGCGCCGGCCGAGGACCTCGCCGCCGCGGCCGAACCCGCGGCGCCGCCTGCAGTCATCAGCAGCGAGAAAAAGAGCCACGCCGGGTGGAGACGGAGAGGGCGGGCGCAGCGGAGGAAGAAGGCGACGAGCAAAAGCTTGACGGACTTGGAGTTTGAGGAGCTGAAGGGGTTGATGGATCTGGGTTTCACCTTCTCCGACGCGGAGGCCGACGCCCGGCTGCTGGAGATCGTGCCCGGCCTGCGTCGAAACAAGGAGGAGGCAGCGCCGGCACCTGACGCGCAGGACATCGCCGCCGTCTCCCGGCCGTACCTGTCGGAGGCATGGGAGGCGAAGCCGGAGGAGGAGATGCTGAAAAATTGGCGGTTTCAGGCGGCCGGCGGCGGCGGGGTGGACATAAAGGACCAACTGAGATGCTGGGCGCACGCAGTCGCCTCCACCGTCGTCCGATGAAGATTCCTTGTCTATCACAACCGTCGAAACTTAGTAGATGTTTATAGCTTTCCCATAACATAATGATTAGTGATTTAGATAATGCTGTGTTGGGGAAGCAATTGAGTCAGTGCGCTGGTGGCCGTCCCATCTGCTTCTTACATGACTAATGAGCAACTTCTTAAGATTCCAGTAATAAATTGCTTCTCATTTGGTTTTATAATTTTCGATTCACGTACTGTTATGGAAAGAATCGGTCATAGCGGACATAAACGAGAATATGTATGCAAATGAATGCCAATCTCAGATGCCATATATATCTTGTGTACTGTAATGAATGCCACATTCCATTCACGTGTAGAGCAATTACATGGATAAAGAAACGTCTGATTAATTTCTCAGCATGTCGTCGTTAAGAACAAGGAAGAGGGGGCCCTACGAGCAGGAACGCGAGGGCAAAGTTACAAGGTTAACAATTAGGAAAGAGACTGCGAAACCTCAGCGCCACGCATACATTTCACATTCGCATATATTAAATTGTACTAGCTGACTCAACATCATACCTAACCTGACGTGGAAATGGAGGATGACTTCCCAACTCAATAATTTACATATGATATTTCCATTTTCAAATATTTTACGAATTGAAAATAATTAATCTCCAAGAGTTTTCATGTTCTAGTTTCTAAATTTATTTCATGCTACTGCAATTTGACTATTGAGTAGGTAGAAAAGTATCCGTGTAGTATAGAATGATTTAAATTGAATTGGAAGTCATTCGAGCTAGGGATGAGCGGGTCCCGATATTTTATGTTTTTTATGATATTCGGATTTTATCTTGTACAGGACCGGTTCCTAAGTTTTGAAATCGAATCTTACCATGTTGGAACTTGGAATCGGACTCTATCCGGAACCATAGGTTCCGATTCCGATTCTGAATATCCCGTTGGAACTTGTTCATATACAAGTTTTAGAGTACAAGTTTCCGGTACCTTATTGGAACTTATTCTGGAACCTATACATGTACATGTTAACCTATACCATGGAATCTGTAAATGAACATGTTCCAGAGTACGGGTTTCAAGTACCGATTTCGATTTTGATTTTGGATACCCGATGCGTTAGATTTAGAACCGAAATCGGTTTTAAACGGTTCCTAAATTTTTATCCCGGATCCTATCCGAATTTAATTCGGATCTACTCGAAATCTATCCAATTGGATCGATTTCAATCGATTTCGGATTTATCCGGTACCCGTGTACCCCCTAATTTAATTTTAGGAAGGAGAAGATGTCTGTTTCAGGTGCTTGTTTCATTCATCTTCTTGTTTAGCGCGCCGAAAACACGTTGAACCTGTGCGTGAAAGAAATTGGAGATTTCTACTCGCGGAAGATGAAATTAGAGCACGTTGAATCTCTGCATGAAAGGAAAGCGTTTTTGAGAATCTATTTCGGATCAATTTTGCCTAGTATCTAGTAAATGGTAATTTCGTCATTTTGTTCGGACTCCAAAGAGCAAGCAAAAGCCTAGAGCCGGCGCGCGCTCCATTTGGGGCTAATCTTTTGTCATCTGCGCGCCTGGACCCCGCATTCGCTCCCCGATCTGTCGCCATGGTCGAAACCCTTTTTTTCTATCCTCTTCCTCTTGTCCTTCTTCCACTCATCTGCTAGCTAATCACGTCGTTGTCTGCTCTCCGATGCAGGCTTCCGAGAAGAAGCTGTCGAACCCGATGCGGGAGATCAAGCTCCAGAAGCTCGTCCTCAACATCTCCGTCGGCGAGAGCGGCGACCGCCTCACCAGAGCCGCGAAGGTACCGGATCCTTTTCCGCTTTGTAATCGAGTCCCTCCTTAATGTCGATTTCCGGAGATTGCCCGCACTGTTCAGTTCCAGTCTCTTGGAGTTGCCTGAAGAGCTCCCTTTGGTGTCGCTTAATCGAAGCTCTACTTCTGACATTCACTTCCTAACATTTGCAGGTTTTGGAGCAACTGAGCGGGCAAACTCCGGTATTTTCGAAAGGTATTTCTTGTCTTGGAGTTTTTGTTCAGTAAGAAGTTTCAAATTAAGATTTTTCTCCATCATTCTTGATATACATCCTCCTGCAGCACGATACACTGTGAGGTCGTTCGGGATCAGGCGCAATGAAAAGATTGCGTGCTATGTCACTGTGAGGGGTGACAAGGCGATGCAGCTCCTAGAGAGCGGACTGAAAGTGAAGGAATATGAACTTTTGAGAAGAAACTTCAGTGATACCGGTTGTTTTGGTTTCGGCATCCAAGAGCATATTGATCTCGGAATCAAGTGAGTTCTGATTAATCCTCTGCTTCTGCTTTGCTTAATTATGTTTCTTTATCCTCAATTCACAACTACTTTGTGTTAGGAGACTGTATAATTCAGTTCACGCTTTGATTTATGTTATAGTTCAAGAATTGCCCTACAGCAGTAGCCCTTGTATACTCATCTCCGGTTACTTTGGTCATTAGAAGTTCATGCAGACTACTAAGAAAATATAAATGTACTTTTATCTCCAGTTACTTTGGCCACTAGCAAGTCTATCGAGACGACTAAGACAATATACACTTATCTCTGGTTACTTTAGCATAGATGGGATCTCTATTACCAAAGGATATCCAATGGACATTGATGAACAGATTTAAGGGTTGAGGACAGATTGTACTACATTTTATTTTTCATGTTCCCTTGAAGTCTTGATGACAAATGAATATCACTTTGGATCACAAATGAATCTTATCTTTGCTATAGATGTTGATGTCAGATGTCAAATCGATGTCCACAGAATATATGGTTAGTAAGCTGAATGGTTGAGGACCGGGTTCAAATGAGTTGAAATGCAAGAGTTTGTGCCATGTTCCTTCTAATATTTGTCAAATTGCTACATTTGATATCCTTGTTGGACATTATGTTTAAGGCATGCTTCAGAAATAATCAAATAGGAATAACACTTGGGAATTCTTTGAAAGATAGATGCATGATTTGTGTATCGTCAGCATCTAAAGTTTAATATAATGGATAGTCCTTTTATTCACATGAATGGACAAGATCCTGCATATTGTGTACTGTATAACCATGTCATGTATTTTGCAAATCTAACTCGCCATTGTTTACCTAATTACTTTGTTGGCGTACTAAAGATTTATGCTACTATTTGTAGGTATGACCCATCAACAGGTATCTATGGCATGGATTTCTATGTGGTCCTGGAACGTGCTGGCTATAGCGTGGCTCGGCGCCGCCGATGCAAGGCACGTGTTGGAATTCAACATAGGGTTACCAAGGAGGATGCCATGAAATGGTTTCAGGTCAAATACGAGGGCGTTATCCTTAACAAGGCCCAAGCAACCACATCTTAACATTGCCGATGCCCCATTCATATTCTGTTCTCTTTGCTTATTAGACCTGTTTTTTCAGCAGAGCTTAGAAGGTCCAGGGAACGCAATTGTTTTTCTAATTCTGTACATTTTTTTCCTCTCAATTTTGATTCTAAAGGAATTAAAAGCGTTCTTTTATTTAATTTTCCTTGTGGATCACAAGGAGTTGTCTGGTAGCAGCTAATTTTGTCATGTGACTAAAGTGATGCACCAGGAAATGTCTGGACTCCGGAGCTGGGTTATCTTAATTTTTCTTTATCACCTCAGTCGGTCAAAAGTTGTTATTTTTCATTTATTGCAGCAGATTGAGAGCACTTATCAACTGGTATGCTACTAAGATTTAGTATCATTTTTAAGCCAGATATATCCTTCTTGTGACCTATATAAGTGGATGCATATTGAATCCTGCATGGGCCGCAAATGTAACCCGAATCAAATGGTTCACAGATAAGTAAGCTTAAATGCTCAAATCCGTATCATCCTCTCCGTATGACAACATGATAAGCAAGATCTTAAGCAAGATCTTGCCACGGAGATGGACTATCATCAGTGGCGAAGGAGATGAAGCATCTACACAATCTGCAAACTTCCTCAGGTTAGGGACTTACGCAAATCAATCCAGCATAGGTGAAGAAAAGTTGTGTTATGCGAACTGGTTGGTTCGAACCAATTGGCCATCTGTTTCAAGAGCTACTCTGGTTTTCAGAGCATTGATCAATAAACAACAAATACAGACCACTGTCGCTATTTTTTGATTACATGCGGTGACACTACTGTATTTAAAAAAAAATGAAGATGTTCAGCGAAACTAAATCTTTTACAATTGCCTTTAGTCTGCCCAGCAATTGTACATTACATGCGGTGACAAAATGAAGATGTCGCTATTTTTTGATTACATGCGGTGAAATGGTGATGTACAATTGCTGGCCTTGCATTGCTTTGCATTTAGTCTGCCCACCAAGAAAGAAGACCCAAACCATCTCCATAGATCTCTCCCTGTCAAAAAAAAGAAGGAATGCCATTCACCAGTTCGGTACTTGCAGATACATATGTAGTTAAAATACCATGGATACTATGTTGCTCTTATTCCTCTTGTTTAGATTTTTTTTTAACAAAAAAGAAGAAGAAAGACATCCTTGCTAGTTAAATGATAACCAATTCTTAGGCACACTTGTGTGTTAGTGGTAATATAATATACCTTCCAGAACTGTATGTTCTTGGGATCAAAAGGTGTCAAAAGCTCTAAATCTAATCAAAGATTAGTAGGATCGGAGCTCAAAGTTCTAAAGTTCTAAAATTCAAGCACAGGTAAACTAAGACATGCTGTATAAATCCGGTAATTAGATAATGGAGAGAAGAGAACAGTTGTGCACTACATGAGGATAACTAACAATTAATGGATTCATCACATTGAAGGAATTTTAGGGTGCACAACTTACAATAATCTCCATAGGAGCAAAGGGTTTCACATTAACATCTTGCTCCACGGGAATGGAAGGATAACTAATTTTGGTCACCCGAAAATGCACCTGCAGGGCATATTTTAAAAGGGCAACTTCAACATCCTTTTGAAGACAGTTTCAAGAACTCAAAGTACAAAATCATGGAACGACCTCCTCATCCAAATCCAAAGGTAGGTCTCCGCATTCGTGTTCCCATATCCATATGCCATCTTCTCCCCTGTCTCCATAAAAGGACAAATGTGCTTATAAACAATAGAATCAAAATAGTTCATCAAACAGGTCCATATTTCTACATGTTTATAATTGATGACGTAATTTCTCTCATCTCCAATTCCAAATGTCCACACTTGAACTTTGAAAACAGAATACTCAGAATGGCTTGAATAAATAAGTTATGCAGTATCTCAAAAGGATAAGTACTGGAAAGTAACAACTAAAGACAAACATAAAAAGAGCAACTTTCATGCTTTCAGGGTTTAAGATGATATTTAATCAGCACAAGATACTTACATCTTGCTCTTGTGTGGCAGTAGATGAACAGGAATATGTATGTCATCAAAAAACCCAAGAGACACTGCAACACAGAAGTAAACAAAATGTGTCGTGATTATCAAAGTTTTCCCTGCAATGATAAATATCAAATTCATGCTTGATTGCTCATATATGGATTATAAATGACTAAGCAGGTAATTCTCATTGCTATGTCCTGCTACAAATTTTAAAGAGTAGATTTCAAAGTATGCTGGATCTTCTACTTTGTTGCTTAGTTTGAAATGCTAACTTGAGCAACTCAAATACAAATTTGCTCTGATCATATCTGATTCAGCTAGCCAAGAAACAAAAACTACATTTGCCATTCATGAGATTCTCTAGAAGATAGTAAGGGTTATGTCACAAAAAGGAGTGCAGGTATACTTGGAACATGAATTTCCCAAGGTATTAATGCTTACATAAATTTTTCCAGCCATCCAGCTCCTATTTTACATTTTCCAGGGAATAACTTAATATTACAGATCCATCTCAAAAGTACACCATTCTCTCTATTAATTTTAAAGAAACAAAAAAACATAACCTCGGAGGTCTAGTTAGCTTTAGGTTAATTTAAACCAAATATTCATTTAACTTCAATCCAGAATGCAAATGCATTCTGGTTGGTGGTTAAATAAGAACATGTTTCAATTTGCAACTGTAATAAGCCCTTTGTAATTTGATCCCTATAGGGGAAGAAGCATATTTGCATACTTGCAATGTTGTAATCATGAATGTAATGGAAACAAAAGGGGTATTGAAAGATAGAAGAATAAGTAATAGAAAATTGTCAAATCTCAGAAAGATAAATTACAGATCCATCTCAAAAGTACACCATTCTCTCTATTAATTTTAAAGAAACAAGAAAGCATAATCACTGAGGTCTAGTTAGCTTAGGTTAATTTAAACCAAATATTCATTTAACTTTAATCCAGAGTGCAAATGCTGGTTGGTGGTTAAATAAGAACATGTTTCAATTTGCAACTGTAATAAGCCCTTTGTAATTTGATCCCTATAGGGGAAGAAGCACATTTGCATACTTGCAATGTTGCAATCATGGATGTAATGGAAACAGGAGGGGTATTGAAAGATAGAAGAATAAGTAATAGAAAATTGTCAAATCTCAGAAATTCTGTAAATATTACAACACAAGATAAAACATCCGGATCCATTATCTATTTCACAACAACCATATATAAGATTAAGGTTGCGTACCATACCATGCAAGCCATCCGCATCAGATGCTTTAAGCTTTCCACAAAGAATCTCACCAACGAAGGGTCGAAACATTACCAACCTAAAAACAACCTACAAGAAGAGTTCAAACTGATTAATATATCTGGACCTAGAAAGAATGTTATTTACAGTTGTAAAATTAACCAAAGCTATATTAAAACTAAAGTTTATGTCATGTACATTCAGAGCCTTTCATCCTGACAACCAAACATTTATTAACAAGAATTAAGGAATATACATTTTTTGTGAAATCTAATGATATAGCAACATTTAGGAAAATCTTGAGGATTATCAGTTCCAAATTTCCAATTGAATTTCTCTATCTATCACACAAGAAGATACAAACATCTGATTATCATTAGCATCAAACAATGTAATAAAAAACAGATCAGCACACCCTATTAAGGTTGTGATAAAAAAGATTTAACAATGCAAATTATGTGATGCAGCAATTTTTCACTGAACCATTAAGCTAAAACTAACCAAGGATTCTTGAAATAAATAAGCATAAAGACTGTTCATGCAATTTTCTAATACAAACACCTGAAGTCTTGCTCACCTGCTGACCTTATAAATTCTCCTCAGTTTCTTAGTGAAAAGATAACAGGAAGGTAGCAAAACCATGACAGAAAGTGAGAATTCTGGAATGAGCAATAAAGATATTAAGTAAAACAAGAAATTCAATGATAATTAGATTTTTTTTCTAAGGTGCAATTTTTCTTATTTTCAAATCAACATAGTAAAACCTCATTGAATGCAAGCAATGGCAAAAATGATTAAATAAATGCAATGGAACTATATAAATTAAATCTCTTGAAAACCTTATAATTGGAAGCACCATCTCCAGGGAAGACAAAGCCACCTTCTATGGATTGGATGTCATAGACAGAGATACAAAGACCCAAATTTGAGATAACCTGGTAGGTGGCAGTATAAACATCAAAAATTGGTATATGGCTATATGCATGTAAATAATTAGTCTCATAGAAAAAAGATAAACTGCACCTTGTCTAAAAACATCTTCTCAAGCTCCTCCCTGATGGCACCAAGGAGAGGACGGTTAAGCATGTGAGGAGGCAAAGGCAAGTTATGCTCGATTAGGCTGAGACAAAACATGCTCCCTTCAAAATGGAACAAGCATATAAATTCTTATTAATAAGAACATTAACTGTTGCTAAACCTAAATTCAACAAGAAAAAAAAAAGATATTCTGTAATTAAGGGCAGCAAAAGAACTGTAAAATGAAATCTCCATTTATACAGTTACTCAAAATCTTGTAGGTGCAGCAATTCCACACTCAAATTGTCCACATCACTAACAGCCTTGCTCAATCAACCATTGGTAGAAAAATGCACCTTATTCATGCTCACATGTACACTAATGATGGAGGCAGAGGTCGAAGGGATCTGTAATCCCCCCTACTTATTGAACATAGAAACATAGTTTTACATAAAAACAAAGCTTGATCAGCTCCCCCTTTGTTCAAAATTCATTTGGTATTACACAAATTGTATCCAGCCCAAAGTTACAGGGTCATTGATTGAACTGGTGCATCAACTAGAAAATAATCAAATTATGTATTATAAACACTAAATACAACTAAAATCATACATAAAGTGCACACTTCAACTAGAACTACAGGAAAATTTGCAAGATTTTCCATCATTATGAAGATATCTTAGGCCCTGGTGCAAGGCGCTTCACTTGAGGTTGATGGAAAGGAACTAGTTCAAGATGCGAGAAAGTTGTGCACATAGCGACTGAATGACAACTTGTCCTTCCATGGTTGCCTCATCTTATGAGAAACTTGGGGAAGATAAGGGTCAGAGATCATATATGTTTGCACAAATATAACCTACTTGGGCCCCGGGTTGGAATAAAGATAGGCCGGATGGAAAGAAGACGGTCTAGAAGAGATATTTTAAAGCATGGTGAACAATAGATTCACAGGTATGGAAAGCCAAGCATTACAGAGCACTGACTTGGGTGTTCAGGTAGTACTTAAGAACTCAGATGGTCTCCATCAGTCTATTGTAACTCAATCTAATAGATGGCTGTCAACACCCTAAAAGTTTCCAAGGGAAATTGGATAAGGCATGGGTGAGATATTGCACTGAATACTGGCTTCAAGTTGCCTTACCAAAGTCAAGACAGTGAGACAATGGTTTATGGTTTTCATCTCTTCGAGTTGGAGTCAATCAGGAAAGATGCTGCGACAAGGACCCTAAAGGCCTAAACCATAAGAAAAATGAAAGCAGAACTTCCTCACATGCAAGTGGATGGTGCAGATTAATGAAGCGGTTGCTAGGCATTCATGGAACACTCAGTGCACTCATGTCTTGCAGTCCACGTTGCACTCAAGTTCAATCAAGTAGTTTTATTTTTCATCAAGGCTGACAGGATTCAAAACCTGGCTGGGTATTTTTTTTTTTTAAAAAAAGAAAAACAATGCACTAATCATCATCATAATAATATGTGAACTTTAAATAAACAATACTTTCAATCAAATGGAACAAATAATTCCCTGCCTCTATTTCCCTTGGATTACAATGATGAATCATATATTTTGCAGGTTCTAGTTATTTGCAACAATATATAAGATACCATTAAATGCAGATTTAAAGTGACAATTGAGACAAGTATTAGTTTTGAAATCATATATGTAATTTTTCTAATTTAGGTTACTGCAGTTAAATTATATCACTTCTATATGTAGAGAGGCCTTGATTTTGATTACTTTTTCTCCAAACATAACATTTTGTGTATTACTATATTTGCAATGATGTAATCACAATCATATAATAGCTAGGTATATAAATAAACTCAATACAATTTGATATATAGGTATATTAAGTACAATCAATTTAAATTGGCGTTGTAGATTGATTCACAAATGAAATATTGGATGTGATTATACCTGAAGCGACGGTTTGCTTGAGACTGCAATGACGAGTTGACTGAATGGCTGTAATGAGAACTAGCTCAAATGCGGTGCTGAAGGGGCCTGGCTGATAATAGCAGTCTAGGACCGGCGGCGGCGGCACCGCTGGTAATGGAGTGATAAGAGCTCGTGGAATGGAGAGGATCGATTGGCACTCTAGCAGTGGTTACAGCCAGACCTGCGATAGTGACAAGAGATGCAGCGGAGTGCAGGAGCAAAAGGTGAGCTTGAGGGGTAAGGGGAAATGGAAATAGACAGAAATAAAGATGGATTCATGGATCTATGTCGATGTACCAGTGCTCGCCGGTGAAGATGATTTGGTGGCGAACGTTGCGGCGATGTGGGGGAGCAGAGAAGAACGGCGTGATAGATTGAGGAAAAAGGCGGCCGAAAAAAGACAGTGGTGGTTGTTTGACGAAATGGAACCGTTGAGGTGGTCGCCGGAAACCAGGAACCTGCGAATTCGCGGTGACTGGCGAGGGTTGCGGTCGTGCGCAGGCGTGCAGGGGTGGGGAGGGATCGGCGCAACTTGGGCAGGGGTTTAGACTTTGATTTTACTAATTTAGGGTTTAAATTTAAAAAGTCAATTATAACCTTTTATGTTTTGCAGGGAATAAATCAATTTACAAGGACATATTTGGATATTCAAGTATTTTTAACCGACCAGCTCGGGCCATAACTCATCACAGATGTCAATTTAAAAAAGTCTGTGATGAGACTATAAACTATGCCCATCAAAAAAATATAAGTTTCATTTTGTACCATTAGTCTGAAACTTAATTATGTGAAGATCATCCAAACAAAGTACTTCAAAATTAATTATAAATCTTTGAGCAAGACAACAAACTTAATTTAAAAGCATCCATATACAGATAATACTTTTTTAAAGTAGAATGACCGGACCTATATAATGGAGAGAGAGAAAAAATAAACTAAAACCTATATTTTTAGACTACATCATCAACATTGCATCATAGTCTTGTGCCAAAACGAATGGATGAAAAATGAGTTTCAGTTCATGAGAAGACTTAGAACTAGTAGAATTGTAGAAATGAACATGCCAAAAACAATATATGAGAGCAAAAAGCTGATGTAACCAATAGAAATGTACTGCATACTCATGTAACCATTAAACTCCCATAACAAGTTAATAAGTTGAGAGCTGAAATGAATGTCAAGCTTCCACCATTTTTCTAAGCGTCCTGTCATTATTCAGATTATCTACCTAATAGGACACTCTGCAAAAGTGCATGCTATCATGTTATATTGAACAAAGTTTGGACTTTGTCTATTATCTACCTAACAAATTTGCTATCTTTAGGCGGAAGTCATCAGGTTAGATATGGCCTAACTTCCAGACAAGAAAAATGCTAAACAAATACCTGCAAGCACGCATAAGAAAGGCTAGTGGCAAAATAGAAATTTGCATTTCCCATGCCCCGTTAAGACTTAAGATTTCATACTTTTAGTGGTATGAAGATGCGCAGAATAGCGAGATTCATAAGGGCTGGACAATGATTTTTGACCAAATCGAATTACAGAACATAGATATCATTCATTCATGCGGCAAAGAACCTGACAAGAATCAGTAAAGAACATATCATGCAGCAAAAAACTCGACAAGAACATAGATGTCATGTGGCTAACAGAGTGGTTCATGGTTCTTACCTCAGCGCTATGTTTAATCGTGGCACTTCCTAGTGCGGGATCGACGAGCAGAGACAGCGAAATTGAAATCAAGTTCGTGAGAGATCAAGAGAGAGGCAAGAGACGGCGGTTGATCGACGAGTAGAGACGACGAAATCAAAATCGAGTTCACGAGAGATCGAGAGAGAGGCAAGAGACAACGGCCGATTGACGAGCAGGAAGAAGGGGCGCGCAGCGCACCATGAGCGGTGAGGTCGTGACTCGTGAGGAGAGGAATAGATTTAGGGCAAGATTAGAAAATTGATATATGATATTTAGATGTAAATATGTAATATATTTTTGATATAAAATTATAATATCGTCCTTATATATGTATATTATATATATATAGCAAAATAATAATTCAAATGAGGTGGATGGATGGATACGGTACAGATACACAAGGAAATTTGTATTCGCACTGTATCCGTGCAGATATAAAATTTCCAGATCTGTATCCGTATTTGTATCCATTTTTACGCGTGGATATGGATCGAATACGGTGTGGATGCATATTTTAGTTGACGAATGCAGATAAAATTGCCACCCATACCAACAATATATATCTAAGAAAGAATCCCAACGGACTTCACTTAATTGACTTAATCTTAGCCACTAGTGGCCCTCACTCTCTAAACTATCTGGATTCCTTGACTCGCATTTCTTTCTTATCTTATTGGATTAGGCCCCTTAGCGCATTCTGCCTTCAAACATGAAAACAGAGTATTCTCTAAGAGTCAGAGCTGATTCAATAGTTGTCTATTCTTCCTAAGAAGGCATTCTTGCAACAACCGGGCATTAGAGAACAGTAACAGCTGATTCGACGGGATGTTGCGGGATGAGTGTCGGGAGATGAGTGGTTGTCTTTCCTTACGCTTAATCATCGACATTCCACATTTCCTTTTACCCTCTATGGCACCTTACCTATTGGCCCGCCCATGACTTTGATTTTCGCCTTCATCCCACAGTTCATTGGCGTTTACCTCGACCTTAAGAGCATCATAGACCGAGGAGAGCTCAATGTTATGTAGGGCCCGCGGATCAACTTCTTTTCTCTAGTAATGGGAGAAGGAAGTTGAATCTCTCTAGTGTGAATTCATTGAAAAATATTTGGATTGAAAAGATAGAATAGCATAGGCAAAGAGACAAGGCGCTATCGGATTCCGCTTTTCATCCGTCCGCTAGTCCTTGTATTAGGAGAGGTCGTGCTTGCTCGCTTCTCGTTTGTTTGTAATTCAGTTCCTTTCCCAGGCAAGCCACTTGATCTTCTTTTCCTTACCTTTATTTGCAGGATAAAGTGATCCAGTTCCAGTTCTAGCAAGGTCTAGAGCAAAGGTCAAAAGGCTAGATAGGTCAAGGGCGGCAGGAGGCGGGATATCCATCAAGTCATCGCCAATCAAGCAAGTGGCAGAATAGCTTGTGCTAAAGCTAGTTCCCGGTGGGGTTTGAGCTTATGCCTTTCCATTCCTTCTCGTTTGTTGTCAATCCTAAGTGCTTTAAAAATGGAATTCAAAACTCTTCCTTTATTCTAGCGAATAAGCAAGTAAACTACCTTCCCAGTCGAGCGATTTCTCTCCAAAATCTAGCAACTGTCTTGGTGATGAGTTGCTCCTTTTCCTTCAGTAAGTTTTTTATACCATTTTCAATAACCTCAATGGTATTTTAGTTTTAAAACAAATGTTAAGGATATTTTAGTACCCGTGAAGACGTTAGGGATATTTTAGTACTCGTGAGAAAACGTCTTGGCCTGCATGCGCGCCACATGTCCACGTCATCAATCCCATCATCAGCCACATTAGTTCCGTTATCTCTCAATTAACGTTGTTTACCTATAGAGATATTTTTGTATCTAATTTCATAACGTAAGGGGTATTTTTTATCTCAAAAAACCTTAGGGGCATTTTAGTACCCGTGAGAAAACGTTAGAGACATTTTTGTATCTTTTCCCATCTTTTATATTTTTCATTGCAAAAATAAATATTATATATTTTTGAACATTTTATATAATTTCTAAATATTAAAATTAGTGAAGGTAATTGTAAAATTTGTCCCTTAACTACAATATAACCAATTGAAAGTTAATACAATAGTGTTAGGAAATTTGGAGAATTTTCCTGCATGATCTACAAAACTCGAACCCGACGAGAGAAATGAAAAACCAAATCCAATAATAATAATGCGGAAATAATAAGATACATATGAATTAACGTGGTTCAAACTCGATAGAGTGTCGATCCTACGTCCACGAGGAGAAGAGAATACTGTTTTATTAATTCCAAAAAAATACTTTACAATAAGAGTGACAATAAACTAAATTCTTTTAAGAATACAATAAATTGTCTTAAATAAATTGAATCTGAAACTGGTACGGAGTTGAAGCATTGTCTTTGCAAGATCTGTCTTGAAACTGAACTCTTGCTATTATATGTCGGAACCTGAGAATGAGCACTCATTGGAAAAGAGTCGTAGCGACACTTTTAATTTTTTAGATCTCTAAATTCTTTCACAGTATTTTTCTATCTTTATTTCGGTATGAGATTTTTTGGAATCTTGTATTCGGCCTCTTTTTATAGTGAAAAGAAGCTGACTTATTCTATCAAAGTTTGAGACAAAAGATAAGCTAAGACATTCAAATTGAATCCAAAGTTTGAGAAAAAAGATAAGCTTCATCCGGTGCAAGAAGAGGAGGGTTGTGGCATCTCGGCGCAAATACACGAGGCAACAGTACTCTAGGCACGCGCCCAATAGCATCACCATGTTCGAGTGCCTCATGCATCTCAACACCTCAATAGGTTGTTCATTGGGTCGACCCGACCCAATGAACCTGAGAACCCGACCCGACCTATTTGGGTTGGGTCGAGTCGGGTACAATTTGACCAAACCTGACCATAATCGGGTCGGGTCTCGGGTTTTACAATTTGAAACCCGATGACCCGAGATCCGACCCGATGACCCGATTATTTATATTTTTTTAATTATTTTTAAAATATTTTTATATTTATTTTATTTTATATAAAAAAAATATTTTCAAAAACTCATTTTTTTATTTGCATGGATAAACCTGACCTGAACTATGTCGGGTTGGGTCGGGTCGGGTCGGGTCGGGTTTGAGCGGTGAAAAATTTACAACCCGACCTGATTACACTTGGTCGGGTCAAATCGATTTTTTTTCCTAAACCCAACCCGACCCGACCCGACCCGACCCGTGAACACCCCTACCTCAACCTGTGCCTCCAAATAAAAAAATTAAGTAGGCGTCGAGGAGAGGTATGGTGGGGCTAGGCTCGACCATCGAGGTGGGGGTGTTCGACTGGTGGTGCGACTTTCGCCGGGGTGCTCGGCCCCGGCGGCGCTGCCAACGACGACGAAGACGTTTCTCTCGACATCGTTCACCTTCTCTGATCCATAATCGAGAGAAGAGAGATAGGTGAGACCCAATTAATGTTATTTTTCAACTTATAAAATTATAATATTAAAAATATTTTTTTTATTATACATTAGCAATCCACGTCATTAATTTAACGAAGCTGCTGACGAAAACTTGACGGTATGATTCAATTGAAATAAATATGAAAATATATGATTCAATTTAGACAATAAAAGTATATGCCACAAATGCGAAATTGATGTGTTGATTGTTGGTTGATCTTTAGGAAGTTGATTTTAGAAATTTTAGAATGATGATTGATGATTTTAGAAGTAATTTTAGGAAGTAATCAGTTGATTGTTGTTTGATCTTTAAAAATTTTAGACTCAAACTCAACACCTCTAAAATTTGTAGCATGAAGGGGGCATTTGCCCCCACTCAATTTTGATTTTTTGTCTTATACATGACTTTTATAGGATGATTGACGATTTTACCCCCTCCATTTTAGAGAATTACCCTCTATCCCCAATTTTGTATACTCTTTTGCCCCTACAAATTTTAGAATCCCCCGTATCTAGAAAGTATATCTTTTTTTCCTCTTTCTTTCTCTCGATACCTAACCCCTCTCCCGATCTCTTGTTGACCACTCCCAATCTCCCGATCTCGGCCGCGTGCTCCGGTCAGACGATCATTTCGGCCCCTCTATTTGGCGAGTCAGCATCCTGCGTCATGCGTCTCGCGTGCTCCTTTCTCTCTACTCGGCAATATCCTACCATCCTGTGTCCGCCCACTCGCCCAGTCCAGAGTCGACATCCTGCATCTCTCGATCCCATGTCGTCCCGCGTCCGCCCAGTCCAGAGTCGACGTCCCGCGTTCGCCTAGTCCTAAGTCGTCGTCCTGCGTCTCCCGATCTCCTGTCGTCCCGCATCCGAAGGTAATTTTAGAATTTATTATTTGAGCTTTAGGATTGATTTGTTGCCCCCAATCAATTGATTTGTTGTTTGAGCTTTAGGATTGATTTGTTGCCCCCAATCAATTGATTTGTTGTTTGAGCTTTAGGATTTAGGAAGTAATTTTAGAAAGAAATTTTTAGAATGATGATTGATGTGTTGATTGTTGTTTGATCTTTAGGAATTTGATTTTATAATTTTTAGAATGATGATTGATAATTTTAGAAGTAATCAATTGATTGTTGTTTGATCTTTAGAAATTTTAGACTCAAACTCAATACCTCCTTCTGCCGTGTGGATTAGGAAAAATTGATTAGTGATTAGAATTTTGGAATGATGTGTCCAGAATAAAAAAAAGAAGAAAAGACAAAAGAATTACTTCAATTGCAATGTTGATTAGAATTTTAATTGATTTCCAATTGATGTTCGCTTTAGCATTGCCACTAAACCTCAATTTGAATTTAATTAATTTTTATTTAGTAGATATAAATAATTATTTTAAAAAGAAAACTTATGTCCGGAGGCGAATCATCGTCTTCGACTAACAAAGAAGTAAATGCGGAAGTTGAAGAAGAGAATCGTAGCTCAAAAATATTGTATGACGTTGATTTAGCAAATCTTTTAGGAGACTCAGGGTTACGTCATCCAATCAGTGATTATCATCCCAACGTTCAAGATGATGTTCGAAGAGCATATCTACAAAAAAAAACCTTGTCAACCTCGTGGTCATGAGTTTCCACAAATATTGTGAAGTAAAATTCAGAGAATATTTTGTGAATATTGGTTGGATCAATATTCTAATTGGTTAGAATACAACATAAAGAAAGATACAAATTATTGCTTATGTTGATGTTTGTTTAAATCAAAGAGTAACAAGGATGCTTTTGTCGTAGATGGATTTAGAAATTAGAAAAAATGGAGAAAATAGAAGCACATGTTGGTGGTCCAAATAGTTTGCACAATCAGACTTTTAGTAGAGGAAAAATATTTAAATATAGTCTGTACTTTGGACTTTTTTTCAATTGTGGCCCGTAGTTTACTTTGTCTCAATTGTGTATACGTACTAAGATATTTATTTCAATTGTGGTCTGTCGTTTAATTTTCGTCGGACGCTCCATTAAGCTGATGACGTGGCATGCTGACATGTATAAAAAATTATTTTTATTATGTTATTAACATAATCGCCACGTGTTATTAATATTGGGTCCCACTTTTTTAGTATTAAAAAGTGGGTCCCATCTTTTTAATATTACAGAGTGGTCCCACCTCTTTCTCTCTCTGACTGCCCCACCATCTTCTTCTTTCTTCGTCATCTCCTCCTCCTCCACCACCTTCTTCTTCTTCTTCTTCTCTCTCGCCAACCCGCCACCGCCACCTGCACCCGACCACCTCTCTCTCTCTCTCTCTCTCTCCACTCAAAAGATTTGATTTTGTGACTGTCGACAACCTGCTTCTAATGTCAGTAACCTATGCATTAGAAACCACGGCGGCGGCGACGGAGCACTAGAATCCGGCATCGTGGACACTTCTCGAAGCTGGATAAGTTGAAGGTCACCGAGAGAGGGCCAACGTAGAACTTGAGGTCGTCTCCGTTCCGCCCCACCTCGTTTACCCCAAACCAAAACCAGAGCACCTGCACGTTGACGCCTTGTAGGTTTGTCAGCGATCCGGCGCCCACCGTGCATGTGAGTCTGTGACCTTCTTCTTGTACCTCAGCAGGTAGCTCCCGGCGACCTTGAACTCGAACTCACACTCGTCGCTCAGGTACACCTCAAAGCTATCGTCTTGGTGCAATACATAGCTCTGCGCACCCTTGGGGAGCGGACTTTGTCGTCGAGCGGTGGGTCCTTCGCTCTTCACCAAGCCTGCTCCAAAGTTGTCCCTATGATTGCTCAATACGGAATCGATCCCTGCAAGAGGTAACACTAGTGCAGGTCCGGCGGTGCAAGTCATGAGCGACGAGGGAGAAGTTTGCCCTTAAGTCTGTCGAGAAGCCCTTGCTCGCCGACATCGTCGATTGTGAGTGAGGGAGCAAACCAAGCTATCAGGGGAGGAACGAAGGATGTGATGCCGATGATTAGCTGTCCTGAGACAAACAATGGAGAAGGGGTGACTGGGTGCAGGTGGTTGTGGCGGGTTGGTTAGAAAGAAGAAGAAGAAGGAGGTGGTGGTAAAGGAGATGACAGCAGAAGAAGAAGATGGTGGGGCAGAGAGAGAGAGAGAGAGAGGTTGGACCTCTGTAATATTAAAAAGATGGGACCCACTCTTTAATACTAAAAAAAGTGGGACCCTATATTAATGGCACGTGGCGATTGTGTTAATAACATAATAAAAAATAGTTTTTTATACATGTCAACATGCCACATCATCAGCTTAACGAAGCGTCCGACGAAAATTAAACAACATATCACAATTGAAACAAATATCTTAGTACATGTACACAATTGAGACAAAGTAAACTACGGGCCACAATTAAGAAAAAGTCCAAAGTACAAGCTATATTTAGGTATTTTCCCTTAAGTAAATGTGAGACACTTTTGAATCAACGACAACATCTTAGAACAATTATAGAGAAGCAAACAAAACAAGCTCGAAGTGACTATCGAGTTCCTTTGCTTGCATCTATTGAATCTGGTTATCTTCTTTTAAGACAAGGTTTGACATTTCGTGTCATCATGAATCCATTGATTCAAACAATCGAGGAAATTTTTTAGAAGTCTTAAAGTTTTTAAGTGATCACAATGCATATATTGAGAGAGTCACACTAGATAATAGTCTTGGGAATATTAAATTGACATCTCCAGATACCCAGCGTGATATTGTGCGTGCTTGTGCGATTGAGACTTCCAAAGTAATTGTTCAAGAGCTTGGTGATTTAATATTTTCTACCTTAGTATATGAAGCTCGAGATATAACACTTAAAGAGCAAATGGTTGTTGTTTATTTGATTTGTGGATAGGTTTGGGCAAGTGGTGGAGTGACTCTTGGGTATTGTCATCGGCGTAATGTTGAAAGAAACACTAACTTGCATCATTACAAAGTTGAGATTTTCTATATTATCATTAGTATGCAACTTCAAGAACTTAACAATTGCTTTAATGAGGTTAACACAAAATTACTTTTATGTGTTGCATGCTTGAGTCCAATCGATGCATCCTCCTCTTTTGATAAAAGAAAATTGTTTCATCTTACTGAATTTTATCATGTTGAATTCTCATCAGTTGAGATTGATCTTCTTGATAATCAATTGGAATATTATATTATTGATATGCCATCTCATCAAGGATTTTTGAATATTTCTGGATTGACTTATATTGCTACACAGATGGTGAAGTATAAGAAGCATGATTTGTATTCATTGGTATATAGACTTATCACGTTAGCCTTAATTTTACCTATTGCTACTGCTACAGTTAAGCGTACATTTTCTCCTATGAAAATTGTGAAGAATCGATTGTGCAACAGTATGGGAGATCAGTTCTTATCTGATTGTTTGATTGCATTTGTTGAAAATAATATTTTCAATGCAATAGACAATGAAACTATTATGCAATATTATCAACATATGAAAACTCGTAGAGAAGAATTATTATTATTTTTATGTTTAAGACTTCAAGTTATATTGTATACTTTGCATTATATATGGATTATGTCTATAATGATTTATATATATATATATATGATATGATGAATTATTTTTTATAAAAAATACTTATTTTTTCATATATAATATTATTGGTATATGTTCATTTAAGAGTCTGCCTTATTCAATTTGATTTCGAGCTCCATCACTGTTGGTCAGCTCATCAGGATTTAAGTTTTCTTTCTTCTTGCTTAGTCCTCTACAGATTTCAAATGCTTAATGGAGTTTGTTCTCTTTTCCTATCAATGGAAAAAGGTTGATTTAATTGAAGAAGAATAAGATAAGAAGTATGGGAGAGGGTGACCAGCTCATCATGAATTAAGTCTTCCTTCTTCTCGCTTAGCCATATACAGATTTCAAATGCTTCAACATCTTCTCGCTTCGCCATGCTTCGCCATGTACATAGTTCAACATCTTCTCTCTTCGCCATGTACAGATTTCAAATCTCAGTTTGCACATCAAAATTAATTAATGGCGACTGATGAGGATGCATGTAAATAAAGCATAGAATAGGTCTTCACCTGCTCTAATTTAATTTGGATGAGTATAACTTGTGCCTCATATGTCTATATATATATATATATATATATATATATATATAAAAGAAGCTAAGTTATACCTCAAATGGGGGTTGCAATACTCAAACATCTTTCCGGTGCCAGAGAAGATGACAACATGGACCTGCGCATCATAGAGAATGGTGAGTTCATTTTCCTTCTTGAGGAGGCCTCCTCGCCTCCTGGAGAAGGTGACTTCCCTGTTGGTTGGGTTCTCGATCCTCTTTATTCCAATTTCATATTGAATTCTCTTTTTTCTTCTGTATGCAAGTGAAAAGATATCTATTTATTTCAATTCCATATTGAATCCTCTTCTTTCTTCTGTATGCAAGTGAAAAGATACGAGATCATGATTGAATCCTCTTCTCTTCTATATACCTGCGGGCAGTACGTGGTCTATTGCTGTCACTCGAGCGTTATAAAATATTAGAGACATTTTAGTATTTTTTTTCATTTAATATTTTAATGCTATCATCGTTTAAATCCTTACTAATTTTCAAGGGAGCCAATTTCATCATTTAAATATTTTGATGCTAATATTTTAATGCTATCACAATTTAAATTTATTTAAATCCTTACTAATATTTTAATGCTATTACCATTTATATATTTTAATGCAATATTTTATTTATAAAAAATAGTTTGACTGATTGATTTAATTAGAATTTCAATTAAATATTAAGGACCTTCGTAAAGTTCCCGAAGACGAACCAACGGGCGCCCACGGATTACATGAGATGAGAGTCTCGTTCTCCGTCACTTGTACAATTGCCAGCCAGATCATGTGCAGGCTTCTTGCACGAGAAAGTAATAAAATTCTCTTCAATGCCATTCATCTTTACCACAATTCATCTTGACCGTTCAGATGTCGCCAACTTTGGGAAACACTCCGCCTAAGCACCTGCCTTAGCTGACTATTATTTGCGTAAATTTTGTGGCCACATCTCCCTTCACCGCAATATTTTTCCGACCTGTCCATTTATTAACCGCGTCTCTTATTGGTTCCATGAGTGGGAACACGGGACCCACTTCTGGGCCGTCTTTTTCAACTAATTAGAGAGAGGGTATCCACGAGGGAAAGTCAAAGAAAAGTGTTTCTTTTTCTAAGGGCACTTCCGTCAATTAATCTGAAAACCGAAAGTGCAGGTGTTGTATTGCATTAGCCACTACCCAGTATAACAGGAGCGAGAGGAAAGAGGGAGACCCTCCCACGTTTCTTTCTCGGCCGTCTCTCCAATTTCGCCGCCGTGTCGCCGCTTCCCCTTTGTCGACTCCTGAACTCCTGCCGCTACTTCCGCCCCTCTTCTCTCTCGAGTAAACGCACTCCGTAGCCAGCACAGTGCGCTGAGATATTTCCCATGGCGTCCATGGCCGCGATCAGCCGAGGGCTTTTGAAGAGGAGGGGGATCGTCCGATCGCCGGCGGCTGTGGCAGGGCTTGGTGCTCGATCCATGGCCTCATGGTTCGGACACGTCGAGCCCGCCGCCAAGGACCCCATCCTCGGCGTCACGGAGGCATTCCTCGCCGATCCCAGCCCCGACAAAGTCAATGTTGGAGTGGTATGTCTTCCCTGCCTGTTTTTGATCTCTTCTTTGCTTGGAGTGGGTTTCGAATATTTTGGATTTGTTGATCGAAGTCGCTAATGTTGGGGGTCTCATTTACATGTTGTTTAGGGAGCGTATCGCGATGACAACGGGAAGCCGGTGGTTCTCGAATGCGTCAGAGAAGCCGAGCGAAGGATCGCTGGCCACCTGAACATGTAATCTATTTTTATCTCATTCTTTCTCGTTGCGTACTGTCTTATGGGCAAATTTTTTTCTTCCTTATACTCATAATTAGGTGCATACCTTTACCCTTCCAAGTACTTCTTTTGCCCTGTGTGCTTGTTTGTTCTTCCTCTATAATATTATATATCCAAAAAAACTTGTGCAAAAATACTTCTGTTAACAACTTGGTTGTGGTCCAAAAAGAATCCGCTCCTTTATTTTCTTCTTTTTGGCTCTCCACACTTTTGTTATTCTACTTTTATGCCACTATGCCCTGTAGTTTGTGGAATCTGTGGTGTTGTTTTTTGGGTTTTCATTCACTTTAACTAAAATATGCAACGGTATAACATTATATGTATATACATCGAGTTTCTATGAGAAATTGATGGTGCAAGGTAACTGGTTTTGCTTCATTTCATTCATATGAGAAGTTAATTGCAGGGAATATCTTCCAATGGGAGGAAGCATTAATATGATTGCGGAGTCACTGAAGCTTGCTTATGGGGAGGATTCCGAGTTCATAAAAGACAAAAAAATTGCAGCTGTACAGGCTCTTTCTGGAACAGGTGCTTGCAGGCTTTTTGCGGACTTTCAGAAGCGTTTCTTACCAGATTCACAGATTTATATACCAATACCAACTTGGTCTAAGTGAGTATTTCATTTATTTCATGTAGTTTCCAACGACATTCTGTTTTCTGTATTTGTTATTTGTCCTTTTTGTTGTGTACATAGGGTGGTCAAGAAGGTCCTGACAGCCTAAGTTAACTTGTTCTTAGTTCTTGTCTGTTGTTATTATTCTTGTTTTGATCTTATTTGTTGTTTTGCAGCCATCATAACATATGGAGAGATGCCTGTGTGCCTCAGAGGACTTTCCGTTACTACCATCCTGAAACAAGAGGACTCGACTTTGCATCTTTGATGGATGATATTAAGGTACAATACTCGGTTTTGCAAAGCATTTGAACCGCCTTTGCAACATGAAACAAGTCTCTAGAAATGTAGAATATTGGAAGTCTGGAATGGATGCTGCACTTTTTTAGAGCCAGTCTCTTTGTTGTCGAGACTCATTTGTTATTGCTTATTATGCAGTTTTTTCTTTCAAATGTAGTTTGCATTTTTGCTTATGCTATTTAGTTTTTAAAGGAAAAATACTGTCCTGCTTAAAATTTCCACATATAATCTTGTTTTGAACATATATAAAAGCTGGAAAATTATATTCTTTTAACCTATCTTTTGATATTATATTATGTGCTAACATTTTATTCTTTGTTGTATATACTCATTTTAAGTGTTGTTTGTTCCTGATGAGCTTATCTTTACAACCTGCTTAAGGACACCATGTGCTTTTTCTTGTCTTGCCATCATATGATAAGTTTTATTGTGCTGTCTCAGCAACCTATTGTACTTCTTAAGTCAAGTCATCCAGATATCTGTTATGCTAGGATACATTGCTAATATTATTTCGGTGAACTGCATATAGAATGCTCCAAATGGTTCATTCTTCTTGCTTCATGCATGTGCGCATAATCCAACAGGAGTAGACCCCTCTGAAGAACAATGGAGAGAGATTTCTCATCAGTTCAAGGTATTCAGTCTTGTTCTTTTGGTACAAGCATAATTAAATATGTTTGAATTTATCTTGATTAAATGTTTATCTATTTGTTGGTAGGTCAAAAATCACTTTCCATTTTTTGACATGGCATATCAAGGTTTTGCTAGTGGTGATCCAGAGAAAGATGCTAAGGCAATTCGTATTTTCCTTGAAGATGGGCACCTCATTGGTTGTGCTCAGTCGTATGCAAAAAATATGGGACTCTATGGACAAAGAGTTGGATGCCTTAGGTAGTTAAACATCTGAAAGACTTTTTAAATAAAAAATGCTATGAAAATATTAGAAAGTTGATTTCCACAATGAAGTTGTTCCTTGATATGAAGTACCAAGTTATTATCTTGCTTTAAATTATGCAGTTATACTTTGTTATCACAATAATTATATATATATTGCTGATTCATGCGGTACAACATTTCTTATCTATTTATACATGTTTCAGCTACATACGTGCCTATATTACTATTGTGGAGAAATAATAATTAAGGACCACTCCTGGATGTTCATATATATATATACATACATGAGAAAATTTTATTTTTGAAGCACATTTTCTTACTATAATTACACTATGATCTCTCTGGAAATCCGAGCGTGGTTACTGCCTTATTTTGTCCAAAATGCATATACTTAATGCACCCAAAATGTAAATGGACATCATACTCTTTGGTATGTCAGTCTTAGTTTTTATCTTCAACAAAAACAAGCTGCAGTGCTCCAACTCTCAACTATTTGGTACCCAATGGACCTTTTCCTGTCATTGAGCTTTGTGTAAGGCCCTATCTAAACAACTTAACTCTGCACTTGTACTTGTGTGTTTGGTTTAGTTCTAGATCTTTTTCTGATCCATTGTTACCTTTTTCTTCTCCCCTTCCCCATTTTGACGTATCAAATTTGCTTTTAGGGAAGTGATAATCTTTTGTAGTTTGATGATAGTGATGCAAATATAAATTATGTTATCATAAGTAAGATTTAAGAATAGCATCAATGGTGCTAGTCATACCCCTAAAATGATTATATTATTGTCAGTTATTATCACTCTAGGCTAACATCTGGACTAAATTTTTATCTTCAAAAATCTTTTGCTACTTTTACCTTATTGCCTTCTTTCTCAGATCAACTCATATTATCTAATTCCTCTCTCTCTCTCTCTCTAACTATTTTGTTGCTCATATATTTGAGAAACTGTTGCTTCATATATTCACATATTCATATAAACAAGTGGTATCTTGGGTTATTCCTGACAAAAAAGTTGGGCCTTTTCTGACAAAAACATGTTAAAGTACACAATGGGAATACATCATTGTATCCTACGTTGAATATACTCCTTGTCCTGTTGACACTTTCTAGAACTCTGTTCATCAATAAAATAATTGAATCCAGTTTTTTGACAACTTTCCGAAGATGCAGTGAAATATTTTTTTTCATTTTCATATGGATGGATTTTTTTTCACGACATTGTTTGGATCATTATCTGAGACCTGATGTTTTCAGCTCTCTAAGCACTTTATGTCTACCATTTTCTGTAGTTTTTGGTTTTTTTGCCAATCCATCAACAGAAAGATTTAGAACTAGCACCTCAACATGGAATATAAAACTTACAAGTTACGTCTCTTTGTATTTGATTTTGCTTTTTTTTCTTTTATTCTCAACTTCAACAGTTGATATCATAATTCTCATTCTGGGTGCAGTATCCTTTGTGAAGATGAATTGCAAGCAGTAGCTGTGAAGAGCCAGTTGCAACAGATAGCTAGACCCATGTATAGCAATCCTCCTGTCCATGGTGCACTAATTGTTTCCACAATCCTTGGTGATCCAGAGCTAAAATCTCTGTGGTTGAGGGAGGTTAAGGTAATTTAAGAACTTTGTCTTTTCCTTATTTTCCTATATATATTTAAATGCCTAGTTCCATTTTATACAAATTTTAGGGATATCTTTTGAAATCGTGGAATCATCATCATTTCAGGGTATGGCTGACCGTATCATTGGAATGAGGAAGGCACTTCGTGATAACCTTGAGAAGTTGGGTTCGCCCTTGTCCTGGGAGCATGTAACAAATCAGGTAATTTGCTGTCCTGCTTTTAAATGTATTTGAAATGGAATAAATGATTTTCAGTGGTTTGCACCAAACCACCTTTAATTGCAAAGCCCACTACAGCTTCAATGTTAGATTTTCCTAAGTTGGAAAGAAGCAAAGGCAGAAAATCTTACAATTTGTTGTTGATAGGTCTATGCATCTTTAATGAGTAATTATTTCTGAATCACAAGGGTGGTGTTATTTATGTGATTTGAAGACATTCCAAATTTCCAAATGAGGATTGTGCAAAGTGAAAGATCATGTTATGAGGTTCCTTAGGTGGTAGAGGAAATTGTTCAGGCTACCAATATAACATTGACAGTGGGCAATAGGTGTGTTTGATAGCCTAGGCAGGGAAATGCACCATAACAAGATTAGAAAGAGATTTTTTTTTTACATGGAAGCACATCAAGACGCGTGATAAACTGATAATGAATTGGCGATATAACAAATTGCAAATGGTAATATATGGAGAATAAATGGGCGAAAATAAATATGATAAGATTTATATAGTGTCAAATTACACAACCAAAATATATTAGCTGACTGCCCGCGAGTTGTCTCCACATTCTGATAGGTTAGTTGGTATATGACAAAACTATTCTGATACAGTAGAATACTAATGATGCTTCTATTAGCATGATGCTATTCATCGTCGTGATGATACTAATGATTTAGTAGTAATACCCTGCTGCTGAAATATTGACTAGTAACTAAACTAATCCAGAGATCATTTTACATCACTAGAAATTATCAGACTTATCTTTGTTGTTTATTTCCATAGAAATATTTGGTAATAAAATATTTAATCAAAGACTTGCTAAAGTTTTATCTTTCTGGATCTTTTCATTGCTGATCAATCACATTTATAATCTAAACAGACAAATCAACTTATCTGTAGAAGACACTTTCTTTCTTGCTTCAATTGCTTGCTTGAAAACTCTTATGTATCTATCCATTGTCATTTGTTTCTAACAAGCTTTTTGTGATTCATATTCTCTTTGAATAGATTGGTATGTTCTGCTACAGTGGAATGACACCTGAACAAGTTGATCGCCTGACCAATGAGTTTCACATATACATGACCCGCAATGGCCGAATCAGGTATACATATATATATCATCTGTATTTCAAGCTCTCCCTACTAGAATGCGTTTTGCCTTGTTGGTTAGTGTTTACTCATCTTGGCTCGTGCTGGTATGTGCAGTATGGCGGGTGTTACAACCGGCAATGTTGGGTACTTGGCCAATGCTATCCATGAGGTCACAAAATCAGCATAGGCTCATCTTTGCTGTATCTTTTTGCATTGGAAATGAATGCCTCAACAAAATTTTCACAATGCGTTCCCTTCTCGGTTCCAATTTTCTTCCCAAAATAAGTGGTTTCAGAAAAACAACGGCTCTTTGACATTCCAGCATGCCGCTAATTCAACTAGAGAAAATCAACTGTCCCCTCCAATTTTGAGCATGTAACTGCTCCATCTCTTTTTGATTTGTGGAATAACAATATCTCATGACAGTATAAAGCATATTAAACATAATTAACTAGTGGAAAGATCTTTTTCCATAATAGATGCCTTATAAATATTCACCAGGAGTTATTTGGTGCAATATTTGGTTCGATTGTAAGCTGATTATGTGATCTTTTTCCATGTGTCTTTGCATATCAAATTATCAACTTCTGATGATGTGATCTATTATCTATTTATATTTTACTATTTCCTAAACATCAAAACATTTAGTTGTATTGTCCTTAATTGTTCAGGTTTAAAAGATTTTTAGTAAAATTTATTATGTAGTTTGGCATTTAATATTTTCCAAAATTAATTCAAAACTCTGAAGGATTAGAATATGTATCCTTGTTATAAATTTGTGTAAGACTGCATATCAGAGGATTCGCCTCAGAATCGTGCAATGTCCAGAATCCAGATGGATGTCTACATTGAAATTGATTAGGATAAGAATTGAAATTAATTAGGATAAGAATCATATTAGATAAGTTTATATCTTATATCTCATATTTTGTTGAAATTTTGGATAAGAAAGATGGTAAGATTTTGAAATTCAACTTTATCGAATATTAATAATTTGATATTTAAATTTGATTTTATTAAAATTTTATTTTAAAAATTAAGAAATTAAATTCAAATAATCTTTTATATTATAATAAAAAAATTGATAAAATATTTTTAAAAATTAAATTAAAATTAATTTATCATAAATATCTAACTGAAATGATATAAAAATAATTTTTGAAAATTTTAATTTTCAATTCTCATGGGAGAATATTTATATCGCATTATAATTGAATTTGGATCTAATTATATTTTACTTAAATGATATTTGAAGCTCGTAATAAATAACGAATAAAATTTATCTAATTAGTTATATCTAACTTAAATGATATTTGAAACTAGTAACAAATAACAAATAAGATTTATCTAATTAGTCGTGTGTCGTAAAACAAATACACTATAAAAGTAAGGAAAACAACGGTATTAGTGCCACTGGTACTCGATCATATTTTGCAGGTTAGGGTCTAGGGAGGCACATGACAATGTGCAATATTTTAGGGAAGACGTTACAATTGTATTTAAAGGTAAAAAATTAAAAAATATAGGCAATAGGACCGCAATGGGTCAGGTTTTATTCTCATCTCATCATGTAAACGCCATTTGAGGCGAATCAAAATTTTCATCTTTAGAACAAAATATATTATCTCCCTTTTTTATGAACATAAAATCTTCATATCAACCATGAACGTGCAAACAGTTCTTGATAGTTGACTTCAATGAAGTTTTATGACTTCCTCCCAGTATTTGATTAAAAAAATTAAGAACGTGAAATATAAATTCTCTGCAATTATGGCAATAGTATTGCCTCAGCTCCCATGTTTAATTGAATGAATTAAGATCTGACCAAAACAACTAGCGCACTAGTATAAAATTGAAAAACAAGGGATAAAACTCAATCATTTTTTTTTACCAAACAAACAAAATTAGATTAATAAACTAAGCTAGGATGAGAAACATCCTCGCTTATAATTACATCTAATTCAGAAGGACGTACAATAGTCCACACACTGGACTCTTTATGTCTTCTAGCACAGTTTGTTGCCCAACGAGCATCTTTATTACAATATTTATTCACATAAATTACTTGAGCATTAGGTAATTTATCAAGTTCATGAAAAATATTATTGAACAAGGACCGGAGCTGCCAAGGAACAAATCTTTGCCATTGATTAAATCAACTAGCTGCTTGCAATCGGATTCGATAAGAACATTTGTGATATTCCTAGAGACCACAAGAGAGAGAGAGAGCGTGAAAAAACAGCATAAGCTTCAGAATAGAAACTAGAAATTAAAGTAAAATATATGGTCGAGGCTTCAATACACTCCCCTGAATGATTCCTTAGAATAAGACCAGCCGCACCATGGTTATCCAGAAAAGCTTCATCATAATTTAATTTGAACCAATTGAGAGGAGGTGGAGTCCAAACACAGGTATGTTCATTATTAACTACAAAGCCCTCAGGAGTATAATTTTTCATATAATTTAAAGAATATGACATAATACACATTACAACGTTATTAATGGTAGACCGTCCATCACCATGCATAATATTGTTACGAAAGTACCAAATGAACCACATGACATTAGCAACAATGACCTTGGAGTCTAAATTCAAATTAGAACTCAAACTTAACAAGTGCCAGCTACTAGAATGCTAATTTAAACAACTGGAAAGATCCAAGTTGAGATTTTGACCAAGGCAGGACCAGATTTGAGAGGAGAAAACACATAATGAAAATAAATGAGGCAAAGTTTCCACTTCAGAGTTACAAAAAACATAATTTTGTTCAGAAGAAATACCCAAAGAATAAAGTCAAGCTCTAGTAAGAAGTTTTCCATGAAAATTTTTCTAAAGGAATAACTTTATCTTGGGGGAGGAGCAAAGTTTTCAAATCTGGTTCCAATTGGATCTTAAATCAAAAGTATTATGATTCAAGATTTTTAAGTACAAGTATACAGAAGATGAGGTTGCCATACCATTTAAATCAGGCGACCAGATTATACAATCGTCATTGGGGTGAGTTGATAATTCAATACCTGTGATGGAACTCCAAAGTCGAGTGCTGCAAAAAATTAGCCCAATAAAAAATGATCAATTTCTTTCATAAATTAACTGATTAACCCGAGTAATCTGATTAATAAGGTTAATATTAAAATAGTTGAGTTTTATGGCAAGGGATAAGTCAAGGATCCAATTATCATTTAGCATGGAGGTTGAATTACCATTACCCATGATGCTTTTAAAAGCAAGGTGAAAATTAGAGAAAACTTGTACAAATAGCTTGCAAGCCCGAGAAAATTTCTTAGGAGGAATCAGATTAGTACGGGAGAGAGTTGGATATTTAGAAAGAATAATTTTTGTCCAAAGTGATTCAGATTTGTTGAGGTATGAGTGGATTCTTTTAGCATGAAGGGATAAATTCTTAGTTTTGATATCTTGCAACCCTAGACCACCAAGAGATTTAGAAAGGGTTATTGTGTTCCAATTTACTAAATGGATACTTCTTTTAGCAGGGTCTTTGTTCCATAGAAAGTCCCTCATTCTAATTTCTATTTTATCACATAACTCTTTAGTTAGCCAAGTGATAGAAACAGAATGAGTGGGGATAGAGTTAATGACGGATTTGATTAGAACAAGTTTCCCTGCTTGGGACAACATTGAGGCTTTCCAATTACTTAGCTTTGAGTCAATTTGGGAAAGGATATAGTCATTTGTCTTAGGGGGAGATCTTCTTTGGCAGATCATGACTCCTAAATATTTAAATGGGAATGAACCTAGCTTCATGCCAAGCTTAAGAGAAATCCTATTTTTAATGCTAGAATTTGTATGTTTAGGAAAAAAATATTTCAGATTTAGACCAATTTATTTTTTGACCAGTTAAGGATTCATAATAAGAGAAGATGGATACAACAGTGTCTAAACTTTTAGAATTTATCTTGAAAACAAGAACAATGTCATCAGCAAACATTAAATGGCTAATAGATAGGGAATTTTTTATTTTAAATGGAGTTAGCTTATTAGAAGACACAGATTCATTTATAAGAGAAGTAAGAATTTGGGAAACTAGAATATAGAGGAAATGTGATATAGGGTCACCTTGCCTAATCCCTCTATAGGAGGGGAATAATTCAGATATTTGAGAGTTAATTAGACAAGCAAAAGTAGAGGAACTTATGCAAGTGAGAATAAATTGAATAAATTTTTCAGGGAAGCTATGCAACTGAAGAACTTTTAAAATAGCTTCTCTGTTAAGAGAATAAAATGCTTTCTCAATATCAATTTTCACAATAATGTATGGAATGCTATTTTTAGAGTCGTAAAGAGAGTGCACAATTTCTTGGACCACAAGAATATTGTCATGAATGCTTCTGCCTTTAACAAAGACAGATTGTTCCCAGCTGATCAAGTGAGCCATGCAAACTTTCATTCTATTTGCAATAATTTTGGAAATAATACGATAAGAAACATTACAAAGGTTAATAGGTCTATATTCCTTGACAGATTTGGGAGATTTAGATTTAGGAATAAAAGTAAGAATTATTTTATTCCAGGAGGGAGGGAGTGTGGTAGTGTTGAAAAAATGCTGAATAGATTTAAAAAGACAATTTGAGATAATATTCCAATAGTTCTTGTAAAACTCAATTGTGAAGCCATCTATACCAGGACTTTTGCCATTTTTAAAAGAATTAATAGTATCCTTAAGTTCGGACATAGTAAGAGGTTTAATAAGCATATTAGCATAATTAGAAGGAAGCCGAGAAGTATTAGGCCAAGTTGGAGCATTCAATAGAGAGTTATTATTCAAGCTCCAAAGGGTTTTGTAATGAGAAGCAAATTCTAAAAGGATATCTTTATCCTCGGACAAGATTTCATTATTGGAATTTGTTATAGAAGGAATAAAATTAATGCATCTACAAATAGTAACAATCCTATGATAAAAAATAGTATTCTGATCACCCTCTTGGATCTATTTAGATTTGGATTTGGACCACCATTTGAGACAAATTTATCTCTGGAGAACTATATGTTTATTGTATAGGCTTCTTAGGCTAGATTCAATATTTCGAGGGGGGTTGGGAATGTATTCAAGGGATTCTAACATTTGTATATTCTTGCCAGTGGATTCTAGAAGTGTTTCTAGATGACCTAAAGAGTGCTTATTCCGGTAGGATATTGCTCCCTTAGTATTCTGAAACTTTGAATCAAAACTAGAGTTAGGGGGCAGAGAAGAAGAATGCCAAGCATTGTTAATCACCTTGTGGCTTTTTTCATACTCTACCCAAAAATTTTGAAACTTAAAAAGTTTATTTACAGCTTGTTTCTTGGTAGGGAGATTACATAAAATGGGACAGTGGTTAGAGAGATGTCTATTCAAGTGTTTAATGTTACTATGTCCAAAGAAATGAAGCTATACCGCATTAGCAAAAATTCTGTCCAATCTAATTTAGATTTTTGCAAGACCTTTGCGATTGTTGGACTAAGTATATTTATTATCAGAAAAACCTAAGTTTATCAAACCAAGGTGGTTAACAAAAGAAGTAAAGTCTTTAACAGATTTGGTAAACTTAAAAGCTTGGCCTCCAAATTTATCATGAGCATGCAAGATACTGTTAAAATCACCCATTAATAACCAAGGATAAGCATTGGAATTTATTTGAGAAAGAGAATGTCATAAATTAGCTCTAGTGAAAGGATTTGTACTAGCATAAAAATTTGATAAAAGAAAATGCTCACAATTCTCAAATTGAATAACAACATGAATTACTTGAGAAGAGATGGATATAACCTGGGCATTAATGAAATCAGAATTTCAGGCAATTATAATTCCACCAGAGGCACCATTACTTGGTTGAGTAGCTGTCTGCCAACTTTTACCAAAAGATCTAACCAATTTATTGGAAATAGAATCATTTAAATGAGTTTCTTGAAGAGAAATTATTGTAACCTTTGAGAGGTTAATCTGAGAGGAGACGAATTCTCTGACAGAGAGTCTCCAAGCTCCCCTAACATTCCAATTAAGGGCATTCATCTAAAATGGTGAAGGGGTTTGGGGACTCAATGGAGAGAAGATGATTTGCACCCTCAGCAAGATTTAAATCAATATCGGAAAGCGATATATGCTTCTTAAATTTGTTGGATCCTTCTATTCTAATGCCAAGGGATGGGGATTTAGGAGGTTTCAGATTTTTTTCTCCTTGATGGCTTGGGATGGGATTGGGTGGAAGGAGAGTTTGCTGAGGATTGAAAGACAGCTTTAAGATGCCCAGCCAATTCCTCAAGGGATTTAGGGGAAGGTGGGGTAAAAGAGAAAGAGTTATTGGGAGGAGGAGAGGTAGGAGGGATTAAGTCTTGATCCAAGATTGAAGAGGAAGACATGGGAACCATGTCAATGCTCATGGGCATGGATAAGGACTTATCAGGATGATTAGGAGGGTTTTTAGGAGTTGAGGATATATTATGGGAAGGGTTGGAGCCCTAGTAGGGAGGTTAGGCGCAGGGGGAGACCTAAAGTTGGATGAAGACTTAGGTGGCAGCGGACGGTTGGTATTAGATTTAGGTTTATGAGAGGGGGGATTAGGGAGAGAGGGATGAGGTGAGGAGTTGATTTTACTGTTGTTTCGGTTGGGGGGGGTGGGGGGGGGGGGGGGGGGTCGGCCGAGGTCCCAGTGTCCTTAGTAATCCGAGCACGGGCTTCGGCCGAGGTCCCAGTGTCCTTAGTAATCCGAGTACGGGCTTCCTTCGAGACAGAAGGAGAGTTCGCGCTTCTAGGGTTCCGTCGATGAGGGTGCCGGCGTTGGACTTGGATCCAGGGGCCGCATGCCAATTTAGGTAGCGTGTCAACATCCACACCAGTCGAAAGGTTGGAGATATCATTAGAGGAAGGGGGAGTAACACAATTAGTTGGGGAAGGCGAAACAGTCGCAGAATTATTTATCGAGTGAGAGGGGGAATTTTTTGCATTGAGTAGTTATGGAACAATCCACATCACGGTGGCCAACAACGCCACATTGAAAGCAAATAACGGGAATATTTTCGTAAACCACAGGTTGAAAAAATTCCGAGTCATCAACAGATATCCAGCTTCCTTGCCTAATAGGCAGGGCTAAATCAATTTCTATGCAGACACAAATGTATCGACCGCGTTCAAAAGAGAAAGAACGTTAATCAATTATGAGAACTTTTCCAAAATTTTGGGTGATCTCAGTGATCAAATCGGAATGCCAAAATTCCAAGAGCAACGATTGAAACCGAATCCAAACAACGGCATTCGTAAACAACTCATCCCATGGTCGAAACATGGGTTTCCAAAGTGTAAGCCTCAAAACATCACCATGAAAAGTCCAAAGGCCGCCAGTAAGAACAAGGTTGGCCAAATCGACAAAATCAAAGCGGAAAACAAAAAAAAATTCATCCAAATCCAAAATCGATTTAAATCCATACATGTACCAGACATGAGAAGCCCAAGATCGAAGAAAATCTAGAGAGGTTGTTTCCCCAAAAATTTACCTCTGAGGCTATTAGCCCATGGTTGACACCAAGATGCCGCTTGGGCTGTAGTGAAGGAGATACGATTTGGAGTCGATGATTTAATTTTGGTAAGCGTAGGAGAGGAAACCTTGTCGGAGTAAATGTGCCCAAGAGAGGGGCTTTTGAGGCTTTTGAGAAGACGCAGAAGGAGGATCTATCGACTGAGGGGGGCGGGAAGCGGTTGGAGTTGCGGGATGTTCGCGAGCGACATCAGTGGAGTCCACATAAATCGGGCTTTGCATCTGGGAAGAGATCGTTGGAGAAGAGATCGATTCGGGGGGAGTCTGAGGAGTTGGCGTAAGGAGGGAGGAACGACGGGGATCGTCGAGGGATCGGGAGGCTGAGGAGGGGGGGGAGCGGGAGGAGAAGAGTCGCATAAGTGGAGTCCACATAGATCGGGCTTTGCATATGGGAAGAGGTCGTTGGAGGAGAGATCGATTCGGGGGGAGTCTGAGGAGTTGGCGTAAGGAGGGAGGAACGACGGGGATCGTCGGGGGATCGGGAGGCCAAGGAGGGGGGGGAGCGGGAGGAGAAGAGTTGCTAGATGAGTCGCACATGACTGCTATTGTTATTGTAGTTTGATACATGTCCCTTCTCTGTTTAGGGATAAAACTCAATTTGATAACATCATCTTAAAGCCTAAAGATTGCTGCAATTAATAAACTGAGTTCAAACTAATTACAACTTTAATAGTGCGACTGAAAACTTATCACAAAAATATTGGCAAACCTATAAAAATACATAGTAAAGCGTGCTGGCAAATGACGCACTTATGAAGGAGTAATTAGTTTTGGTCAGTCATGTGAGTGATGCTTCCAGCTCATAAAGTTGTAGATTGCTTCTAAAAGCCACTAGCTAATCCAATATATATGGCATACCATTTTCTAGGGAAATTTTCTCTCCCTTAATTAATTAGTTGAACCCCGCCGATCCATGCAGCTCTAGATTCAAGTTGGATATATATATATTAGATTTGACTAATTAGTCTGCGAAATCTATATATGGTTAATTAAAAGATGATCTCGTAATACATATTTTAAGATCTCGTAATGCTAGCAGGCATTTTTACTAGTTGATAAATAGATTAATTTTTTATTGGAATTCATAACAGATAGATTTGTAAAAATTAAAATAGTGAGTAAATAGCAAAAATCTCTTCTAAATTATGATTCATTTGTAATTTTTTTTCATGAATTTTAAATTTAGACAAAAAAAGTTAAGCTTTATGAAACTAACAACAACACTTCATCTATTAATTCAATGTTATTTATTTAACATATTTTTTTTTTAAATAACATGATATAATTTTTCATTGGTCCAAATAGGGCTGTCCAGTATCCGGTTCAACCCGAACCGAACCGAAAAACCGAACCGAATTTTTCGGTTCGGTTCGGTTCACATGCTGCGGGGTTCGGTTCTTGACCCGAACCGAACCCGATTTATTATATCGGTTCGGGTTCGGTTCCCGGAATTCGGGAACCGACCCGAACCGAAAACCGAAAACCGAATACCCAATATTATTTTTTTTCGGATTCGGGTCGGGGATTGCCGGATCGGCGGTTCGGGTCAGAGATTCATCATTCATCCGTTAGGTACTTAGGTCATTTCTCCAATTCGGCGCCCTCCAAATCCAATACTCGATCCTCATCAATCCCGCCTCCTTGCTTTGCTCGACTGGCGAGTGGCGACTGCTCCCGTCGACTCCCTGCCAAGCGTCTGCCAGTGCCGTCGAGCGCCGAGCGAGCATCAACGAGCGCCGAGATCTCATCAATCTCGCCTCCCTGCTTTCTCGACTGCTCCCGTCGTTCGACTCACTCCCGACTCCCTGCCGACTGCCGAGCGTTTGCCAGTGCCGTCGAGCGCCGAGCGAGCATCAACGAGCGCCGAGCAAGCGTCAACGAGCGCCGACTCTCCCTCAATCTGCGACTCCCGAGTCCCGAATCTACTCGACAAGCGGCGACTCCGAGCGGCGACATCTACTCCAGCGCGGCAGCGCTTCATCCCCTCCCACGCAGTGACACGCGGGCACGTGATAGCACTTCATCTACTCCTGGGCCTCCTGGCTGCATTCTTCGGCGACCAGCGCTGTCTCTGGTTGAAATTTCTTCATGTCCAGCAAATTTCGGTTTTTTTCGGGTTGAAACCGAACCGAACCGAACAATTTCGGTTCGGGTTAAATCGGGTTAGGAATTGTTCGGTTCGGGTTCGGGTTGTAGTTTGGGTTTAAAAAAAATTTCGGTTTGGTCTTATTCGGTTCGGTTCGGTTCGGTTCGAACCGAACCGAACGGACACCCCTAGGTCCAAATATTAAAAGATAAATAAAAAAATTAATTAAGAAATTAAGAAATAAAGAAATATTAACTTTAAATTTATTTCCTAGTTAACTAATTTCCTAGCAATTCATATTTTTTAATTTATAATTTTTTAATTTTTCAATTAACTTTTAATATTTGGACCAATAAAAAATTGTCATGTCTCATTTTTAAAAAAAATATGTTAAATAAATAATATTAAATTAACAAAGAAGTTTTTTTGTTAGTTTCATAAAATTTAGTATTTTTTTTCTTCTAATTTCAAAGTTCATGAAGGATAATAACAAATAGGTCATAATTCATGGGATATTTTTGTTATTTACTCTAAAACAATTAATGAATAATGTATGATAAACACAATATATAATTACACACATATATTATATAATGAGTAATTATATATCCTAAATCATGATATGGATTAGAGAAATTTTCAAATCCTCTAGATCCATAATTTTTTACTCAAAATCCCTGAAATACCCTAAATTTTCTCATAATTCATATTATGATTTAAGAAAATTGCTTTTATATATAATTGCATGCATTCATGGTTGAACTTGTGAGCTGTAGGGTTTACTTGGGGTATTAATTTGTTATAGTCAATGACTTAATCATAATACGATCATGTTAATTTAGGTCCGTAATTAAACGTATATTGAAAAATAGTAGATCATGTAGGGGTGGCAAATATATATATATATATGCAAAAGTCAAATGATCAAACTGAGCAATAGATATGAGGCGTGCAATTAATTTTTATTCATTCTTCAATCTAGTTCAATGAAGTCATGCTTTAATAATCGGGATTGGAAATTTGGAACTCATATATATGTACGTATAAGAATAATTTATAAATATATTATGGTGCAGAAATTAATCTTCTGCTTTAGTTTTTACTCTGAATTAAAGGAGCAAATAATTACCCGTACAATAAATTAATTTGTCCAGAAATAGTCCTAATTAGTGCATCGACGTCCCATTCTTATGATCTCATAGATATCGAGCGTGTGGCTTCCACGCTCCTTCAATTCCTTGCAGTCAACTTCCCCATTCTTCTCCTGTGCGTACGTGGTTTCCACATGCACTCTCGAGTCGTATCATCGTATTCATCCTGTCGGCTCCCACGGTATAGTTGATTAATTGTATTGCCACTAGCTCTGTCATCTCAGCTCATCAATGATGCAGCAAGAACTATATATTATAGTCGTGATTTCATGATGATATAATCTGGCCTGTATATATATATATACACACATCTACTGACATGCATGACACCCTCTTAATTCCCAACCTAAATCTAAGAAGAACAAGACAAATACAACTAATTAATTAATATATAATATATTAACTAGTTGCTAATCCTCACATGGGATTAGGTGGCGATAGAGTATCGTATAGTCAAAGCCACGCAATATAAATAGGTCAAAGCCACGCACTTTCTCATCACGGCCTAGTGAAGTATCCAGCTTCCATTCATGGCGAAGATTAGCTTCCTCGCTCTCCTCCTCCTGATTTCCTCCACCGCCTACGGCCAGCTGTCTCACAAATACTACTCCAACAGCTGCCCCGGCCTGCAACCACTCGTTCGCAGTATTGTGCAGCAGACACTGAGTAACGATCCAACCATGGGCGCGTCGCTTCTTCGCCTCTTCTTCCACGACTGCTTCGTCAACGTGCGTCGTCCTTCCTGCAACTTAATTCTCTTGTCGGATTGCTTCTTCAACCTACCTCGATTATGACATCTTCTCCATTAATTTCAGGGCTGCGACGCATCGGTGCTCCTCGACGACGTGCCGCCATTCTTCATAGGCGAGAAGAATGCGCCCCCCAACATGAACTCCCTCCACGGTTTCCAAGTCATCGACGCCATCAAAGCGAGCGTCGAAAGTATCCTCTGCAAGAATACCGTCTCCTGCGCCGACATCATCGCCCTCGCTGCTCGTGAGAGTGTTGCTTTCGTAAGTAATTAAATTCCGGTACATGTGTTCGTAATATACATCTGGAATGCATCAATGCATAAAAATATGGTGTTGGATGCATTAATTTGCAGCTCGGAGGACCATACTGGGCGGTGTATCTCGGCCGCAAGGACGCGAGGACGACAAGCCAAATGGCCGCCAACATCAACCTCCCGCCGCCCAGCGCGAGCCTGCAAACCCTCGTCTCCTCCTTCTCCGCAAAGGGCCTCGCGCCCTGGGACATGATCGCCCTCTCCGGCGCGCACACCATCGGCCAAGCTCGCTGCGCCAACTTCCGCCAGCACATCTACGGCGACTCGAACGTGGACCCTGGCTTCGCCAGCTTCCGGCGCCAGAGCTGCCCGCCTGCGGGCGGCGACTCCAACTTGGCCCCGCTCGACTTCCGGAGCCCCGTGAAGTTCGACAACCAGTACTACAAGGACCTGATGGCGAAGCAGGGGCTCCTCCACTCCGACCAGGAGCTCTTCAACGGCGGGCAGTTCGACTTCTTCGTGTGGCTCTACAGCGTGAATCAGACGGCTTTCTTCGATGACTTCGCCAACGCGATGATAAAGATGGGCAACCTCCCTCCCGCAGGATCCAATGGCGAGGTCAGGAAGAACTGCCATCGGTGGAACTGATGCCGCCGATTGATCGACGTGATTTGTACTGATTAGCTATAACTTTCTCTAGAGTGGATTCCTTGTTTTGATTTGAATTTGCAGTTTCTGCCTGCATTCGATCGTACTTGGCTCACGCCAAGTGCTCACAATAATGCAGAATTAATAAATGTTTTAGCAGTACTTGCTCAGTGACTTTTGATTCATTTGGATTTGTAAAATATATGCTTAGTAAACGAATGCTAATATGCTATTGTGTTGGATCTTGCAAAGTATATAACTTTACGTGAAAATGCAGGAAAAGGATGGAGAATTAATGGATTATATGATTGAAGTGAATGAACATGCATTGCAAATCGTTCTTATTTATTAAAAATGAACCTCGGCCAAAGTGATATATTATATACTAGAAATTAAAATTGGAGGACAGTTTGGACTATAAAACTGGCATTAAATACTGGTATGATCATAAATAGATTTATAAGAACATATCGGGAAAGGTAAAATATATATAGTATAGTAGATGTAAGGGGCTGACTTGGTTCTGCATGTGCAGACATGTTTGACAGTAGCAGCTTTTGGCTATCTCCAAACATCATTTCTAAAATAGCTATTTTTTTAAAAAAGTTTGTAATAATGATTTTTCGTACGTAGAAATATAATTTATTGAATAGCTATTTCTTCAAATACTATTTGACAAACTAAAAGATTGCAAAAATCCGCAGCTAAACAGGATTTAATACACCAAATTAAGTTGAATAAAATAGTATAAGGTTTGTGGGTAGCATCAGTACAGAAAATTTTGGTGTAGAATATGTTATTGGGGGCCCAATTGGACCGCCTTTACAGATGAGGTAATTTACGTAGATCGGCCCAATTGGTTCGGGCTTTTAGTACTTCAGTATAACTCCAATCTTATGGGCTCCTGGGCGATGCGTTGGGACCGCAAAGTTATGTAGCTGGCGCAGTTAAATATCAATGCGGATTTTTGAGTTTTTTTATTATAAAAATTATATAATATATTAGTAATTTTATGTATTTGTTTTTTTTTCAATTTTTTTATAAGGGTTGGTTATGATAAATTGAAGGGTTTGAATAGAAAAAAAAGATGTTTTTCTTATTTTGAAAGACACTTGGTTGCATTAAATATAATATACAAAATTAAATAATTAAAATGAAATTTTATTATGTAATATATATTTTGAATCTATTTAGTTTAATTATACAAAAGAAAACTCTTTTTTTCTTAATGAATAATTAAAGTTTTTTTTACCCAATGAATGATTAAAGTTTTTTTTTTTCACTAACTAAAAAGTGACTTTATAACATAGTCATTTTAAAGCGTTAATGCGATGATATACACACAAAGTGTAGTACAAGACGTACAAAGACGTGAAAAAGATGCACAAAACGCTACAACTATGAATTAAACCCAGAATCTAGGCATTATACATGGATGCTACTACCGTAAATTCACTTGAATGATTAAAGTTAAAACATATATTTTTAAAGGAAAAAATATAGGCATTAATTGTGAAAAATGATTATAATAAATTTGTATGAGTTATATGAAGTTTAAAGAATTATTTAGACTTAATTATACTTTTGGTCCTCCAAAATATTATATTTTTTTTGTATAGTTCATTTTTTTTTTAAAAATACGTTTAGTTCCTTAAAAATTATTTTCATTTGCGTTTGGTTCATCCGTTAACTTTTGATGTTAAGTGGCAACATGAAATGCTAATATGGACTAAAGATGGGCCAAACGAAAAAAATAAAATCTTTTAATGAATTAGGCGTAGGAAATTAAATATATTTTTTAATAACCTAAAATATAATTATATATTATTATGTTTTAGGTTATTAAAATATATATTGTTATGCTTTATATTATTAAAATTTATATTATTTCCATTTAGTTTCTTAAAATATTTTATTTTTTTTTATTTGATTTCTCTTTAATCCATATCAGCATTCCATGTTGGCACTTAACATCAAAAGTTAACGGATAGATCAAACGAAAACGAAAATAATTTTTGAGAGACTAAACAGAATTTTTTTTTTAAATGAAAGATTAAACGAAAAAAATATGATATTCTGAAGGATCAAAAATATAATTAAGTCAATTATTTAAGTAAAAATAAACCGCATTTAATTATTTAAATAAAAGGGCATTATGGGTTTCTGGAACGACTGTTTTGAATTTGAGAAACTTTAGATGCAAATTCTGTTTTACGAATTTGCCCAAAAGTTATTCTGAGTGTGAAAATTTGCTCTAATTGTTAAATATTCCAGAATGCAAGTAGATATCAATTCACAAATCGTTTGCTTGGCGAATCCGGATTTGGGTTGAACTCACACCCACGCTTCTACTCTTGTCGTACAAGAATCGAGACCGTTAGATTGGATGGATTTAAACCGTTGGATCTAGGTCATTACTTTTAAGGGCCCGATCGATCCATTTATAGCCATATCCTGACCTTGCGTTCGGCCTCCTCTGGCCTCTGGGTTTTGTACACCTTCAGCTTCCGAGAAGTACCGGCGGGGGAGAGATCGTGAGGCAAGATGGTGCAGAGGTTGACCTACAGAAAGAGACATAGCTATGCCACCAAGTCGAACCAGACTAGGGTCGTCAAAACCCCAGGTAAAAATCCAATCTTCCCATCCTCTCTTATCGTTCTAGCGCTTAGCAGATACCCGTAATGTCTTCAAATTGGAAAATTTGATCGGATGCGATTATAGAATGTATTGCTTGTTCCTCGTCTGTAGATAAATTGCTGTGTTTTGCATTGTATAGATCTTGTTTGTCTTGGATCGTGAGAAATATGGACTAGGGTTCATGGTCCGCTAGATTTATCTCGCATGTGATATTGCATTTGCGCGTTTTTTTGACCCTGATTTATTTGTAAATGTAGGTGGGAAGCTTGTTTACCAGTATGCCCACAAGAGAGCGAGCGGGCCAAAATGCCCGGTGACTGGAAAGAGAATCCAAGGGGTATGCAATTCTATTGTTTTTGATCGGTCATCGAGAACATTGATGACTAATTATGACGCTACAGATTATTGGGTTACAAATTCCATTTTTCTTCTATTTTAACTTGTGAAAAAATCTTCAATATTGAAACAGTGAAATGTATCACTTTTACATTTTCTTTCGTTTTGTATTTCGGTTCAAACTATTGTTTTTAACGTCGAAACCATCTATCTCATTCAATATTGAGCTTTTGCTTACCTAAGTAATAGTATTCATGAGCATTAGGAAAAATGTAAATATGCATACCTCAATGAGCATTTGTTGTCGTCGTGATCATGTTGGGGGGAATAATTGAAGAAGCAACTGATGTATTCGTTGTGGCTGGCTTTCATGGTCCGCTATGTGCTGCTACATTTTTAAGATAGTAGAAAGTTGAGTTTGTTCTAATTAAGGATCATATTCACCATTAACAAATGGAATTGGTTGCGGAGGAAATAAATTTCTTTGAATACAAGTTTGAATTTTCTAGTGCCCATACCTTCTGGAGTTTCTTATTATAACCGTTAGGTGTAGATAAACTGTTTCTAATGTTTTGTGCTTCTATTTCAACTATTGTTTTTCTAAAAAGTATTTGTTATTTAAGTATGTAAGTATACTACCTCTTAAATAGCAGAAGCTACTTTCTCGTTTCTCATAGTAGTTTGCATGGGTTACTCCAGCTTGATATCTTCACCATTATGTCCAAGTTTGGGGAATGCAGCAAAGTTGAGTTTGTTCTAATTAAGGATCATATTCACCATTAACAAATGGAATTGGTTGCGGAGGAAATAAATTTCTTTGAATACAAGTTTGAATTTTCTAGTGCCCATACATTCTGGAGTTTCTTATTATAACCGTTAGGTATAGATAAACTGTTTCTAATGTTTTGTGCTTCTATTTCAACTGTTGTTTTTCTAAAAAGTATTTGTTATTTAAGTATGTAAGTATACTACCTCTTAAATAGCAGAAGCTACTTTCTCGTTTCTCATAGTAGTTTGCATGGGTTACTCCAGCTTGATATCTTCACCATTATGTCCAAGTTTGGGGAATGCAGCAAAGTGACTTTCTTGTACTCTTGTAAATGATGTTTTTATTTGCATCATAACAACTTGACCGTCTTAATTAGTGACTTTTGGCATTTGTTCAATTTCTTCCCCTAATTTGGTGTTTTTCATATAGTGCTTGTGCACTATGCTCTACAACCTGACAGTGTTGGATTATCTGATCACATGTTGTTCACATTATATATTCTAGAAGTTCAAGTACTTATCTGAGGAAGTTTATTGAATCACTGGAAACAATACTGCTGGAAGTTGTCTAATGCGTTACAGTTCTTGTTTTGATCAAAGTTTTGATTGGTAATTGACTAGATTCAAGTTTTGTATTTTGTCTCAGACTCACGGTTTCATTTGCTTTCCTGTCTTCAGATTCCTCACCTGAGACCTACACAGTACAAGAGATCTAGGTTATCCAGAAACCGGAGGACTGTGAACCGTGCATACGGTGGGGTCTTATCTGGAAGTGCTGTTAGGGAAAGGTTGTCATGACCAAGCCTCCTAGCTTATATTGTTTAACCCTTTTTTTTTGTCTTACTGGTCACTGGTGTCTAATATTTTTTATGCTATTGCAGGATTATCCGTGCCTTTTTGGTTGAAGAGCAGAAGATTGTGAAGAAGGTTTTGAAGATCCAGAAGATAAAAGAGAAGCAAGCCTCAAAGAGCTAAGGCCCTTAAATAAGACATTTAACTACTTTTAGATCATTTTTATCTAGAAAATTTTGTTCAATTCGGTGAAATTTGGGTGCTATGATGTTGTGGAAGTGATATGTTCATCGGAATTTTGGAGCTGTTGGTTCCTTTGTTTCCCGGTTGTACTTTTTGTTTGAACCAGTGAATTGTATCCTGAAGTTTTAATCACGTTACTATTTGCAATGCGCTGTTGAGGTGACTAGTTTTCTTTCTTTGTTTTGCCGATTACTTCATGTTTATTTATGGGGCTGCTGAGAAATTTAGGCTTCAATGCTTCATGCCACTTATATTCAATCAATTAACATTCTGCTATCATTTTTCTTGACTAAACTTTGTTTGATGAAAGATCCATAGACAAAATCAGGCACAAATCATTCAGGTATATTTCACTTGGAGCAAGTAAACTTTTGTGTTAGATTCCATCGATTCGGATATGATTCAAGTTATTGGTTTGATTGTGTGAAATTATCAAAAATGATATAATAAAATTGATAATTGATAATTGATAATTAATAAATAACCGTTTTGGTGATTTATGAAACTTGTTTTCTCAACTCATTTTTATGGTCCAAATTTGGTTCTCTAGTAAGCATTCTCTGGAATTGTGAGATCCAGGTCTTTCGTCTTATTTGAGACATGATAACGATCAACGAAATATGACAACGAATAAGATATGACCATTAGATAGGTAGTGTTTTAAATCGGTGACACTCTCAATTTTTGACTCGATGGAATTTCGTATTACTTCCTGGATTCCTCCTAACTTTTTTTGATCAACAAAGAGAGAAAACTTTGTTGGCAAATATTAAGCGAGCCCATTAACAAATCTTAGAGTTATAGTAAACACTATAACTAAAAGATCGAGTCCATTACAAGTACCTGTAAACACAAATGACTAACATTTATGTTTGAGCACCCAGTAAACGAGGCTGAAATTTTTGTTCTTTTACTTGTTGATTTATTTTATAAATAAGTAAATAAATAAAAATTCGTCAAAATGGAATATGCTCGCTCACCAGTAGTTCGTGCAGTGTCTCTTGAACATTTGTTCTTTGCCATGTGCATGGTTCACAGAATCGCACGATTCGTCAACTCATCGAATGCATCTAATCGAATAAAGCAAAAAACAAGCCAGACAATGAAATGTTTGGAAGATGTGGTAGACATTCACAAAAAAACGGACAGTAAGGTTTACTCGATCACGTGCGATGCGCATTTCCTTATATGAGTCCAACAGTGCATCCCGTGTTGAACGCCATGCAGGTGCATTCAAGGCATCCAATATTGCAATAGTAAGCGTACATCGATAAAACTCACATGTCGTAAAGAATTAATATTATTTGCTGTTTTACTACGTCCATTTTGCACGACATTCTGATTTGATCGCTCAATTAGAATTTCAAACTATATTAATTGGATTTTTGTAGCACCATTGGAGAAAAAAGGATTTTTAAAAACGTGTGTAAATAATTAGTGAACTGGCAACACGTGGAATGTCGGAAATTGCAGTATTTCATATATATAATAGGTTCTCTGCGCGTTTGATGAGACCACGCGTGGAATTAAGAAGCGTCCAAAACAGGGATGAATGTAACGATTAATCGATTCATTAATAAATTTATTAATCGATTTATTAATTTTAATTTTTCAATAATTTATCGTGTATCGGTTCATTAATTTCGTTTAATCATTATTTTGGTTTTATTTTTTTCGATTTGATTAATTGATAATATTTTTAATTAATCAATAAAAATTTTTAACATACAAACATAATAATATTATGCAAATCACGTTTCGAAATTTTTTAAAAAAAATACCAAAATTTTATTGAAAAAAAAAAGTTTCACTTAGACCAAGATAATGCGCTGCAAAAACTAATATTTTTATTTTATTATTTGTTAAATATTTTAATATTTTTTGATTTTTTATAATTTTTTATAATATATAAATCATTATATATATATTAAAAATTAATAAATTATATTGAATCAATCGGTTAACCAAAATCGATGAACTTTTTACATCTTGGATCGAAATTGAAATCAAATTTGAAAACCGAATTTTCTAAAAATATAAACCGAAACAAAAAAACTCAATTCGATTAATCGAAAAAATCAATTCAGTTTCGGATCGATTTTTTGATTAATCGAAAAATCATTTTTTTTCTTCTAGCCTCCAGTGCAAAATTTAATTTCCTATTAACAAAAACGTTATATTTGTCGACACGTGTTTATGTTAATTTCCACCGACCAAACATATGCGCGTTTGATCCGCTTGCATGGAATTAAGAAGCGTGCAAAATTTCCTATTAACAAAAACGTTATATTTGTGTACATGTGTTTATGTTAATTTCCACCGACCAAATTGTGTTAATTAATTAATTAGCAGATGCATTTGTACCGTATGCATGGATTTATGCGAGCGCATTCATGCATTGGTTTTTCCACGTGTCACCACGTATACTAATTTTGAAAAATATTCCGATACTCGTATATCAATTACTCAAATTTGTACTCTAGCCAATGACGTAAGATGACTTGGTATATGTCAACATGTAATCACTGATTAATAGACGAGCTGTCACAAGTTGCATAATTTGTGGCAATTTTTGTCTGATTGGCACATGCATGGAAAGAAAAAGAGAGAGAGAGCGCGCGTCGTGTTGATGCGGTGGGCTCGATGAGTTGGACTCTCTATGAATGTCGCTTAATGAGTTAGCATATCACTACGACACTAATATACCACTTGATTAGAATTAGAACCGAAAGCTTAATTTGGCGGCTAGCGAATTCACGCTCGCAAGGGACAGACAATCTCCATGTGGCTCGCAGAACTCGATCCAGACCGCATCTAATTAACTTCATTATAAAAAGAAATAAATATTTCAGGTTTTGAAGTAAATTAAATTTGATTCTGAAGATTATGTTTTCAAATTTTAAAAAGTGGATCATTACGTAATAAATTGTTACTTCAATATGGACAGGCTCACCCAAGCTATATATTTAGCTTGGACCACGTACCCATTAATTTATCGGGTCGGATCTAGACAATGGATTGAGTCACCGGCCGATAGCTTGCAGCCTCACCAAAGTAGAGTAATTTGCAAGAAAGGCTACTAAATAAAATAATATAAATATGGGAGATGGAGATGATCGCGGAAGAGCTTGTCACTTGTGATGAGTACTTAGTCCACATAGATAATTAGTCATCAAATTGTTGTAGGATGTAGATCCTTAATTTGGGCATTGTTTTTGACCTCAGGTTCCGTTGTTTCTGCTCTCGATCCACATGTTACTCGATCAATCACGTTCCTTCCATTAATAGTCAATATTATAATATAAATTTTATTCATATGAAAATTAAAATGATGCCGGCCCTTGTCAACTTTCCGTATCCATTTCCTTTAAAATATTTACATGTGCGAATCCTTGGATACCTCCGTGGTAGATTCAGTGAATAATTAATTTTTGTCATCCTTTGTTTATTTTAGTGATCAGAAGTGGAAATAGCACGTGGGAATCAATATTGTAATTTTCCAATGAACTTGAACCAAATAATTTACCTTTTTTATTCCCTCTAATTCCCACTCATCCCCTTTTCTTCCCTAAAAAACCAATGAAACGTAATTAATTGCATCACAAATAAATCACCAAAGGATTTTTTTAAAAGTTTACATTGGAGCACACGAGTAATTTTGTCAACAAATTAAAATGAAATATATAAGATTACGACAACGATTGTTAGAGTACTGTATGTTGATGACATTAACAAGACAAAGAATGAAAAACTAATTAACAATATGTATTATTCATTAATTTGCAAGTTGACACACTTTTGATAGATATACGTCCTAACTATTGGTTAACTTGTTTTCATCAAGTTGTGTTTTGCTAGCTAAATATTTTGATAGTAATCGTGATAGTGATAGGGGTTGCATGAATTGTAGCAAACCTCATTACATATTTCATGAAAATCATATAAATTGATTGTGACTAAGGTAATTGATTATCGTCATCTATGTTGTAACATTCACTTAAAATTGTGCGTATCTCACTATCTTAATATTGCTCAATGACAATAATATAATATTAGTTAAACTAATTTTAAAATCTAAGTTTAACGATGATATTGTGATAGACGCACTTGAAAAATAAAAAGAAAGAGTTTTTTTTTTACAATGAACAACTTTTAATAGGCCATAGTACTTACTATATAAGACGACTGTGTTACCATAAGCCACGTGGATGGTAGGGTCCCACTCACATGCAATTACAGTCTTCACCCACGCATGATCACAGTCTTGCGTGCCGATCCGGCATAGCTCGTCGATCCCAATACACATATGTTAAGAGAAATATTTTTTAATACAATATATTGACAATGTGATTATTATGCAATGTTATCGCATAAAATTTATGAATTAGGTATGAATAATACTTATTTATTTTTATACATAATATAATGAATTATCTTTTAAAAAATATATTAATCATTTGTTCTACCCCTGATTTCGATTTCTGGCTTCGACATTATATATATAGTAATATAAGCATCATACACCATAACAAAATTTATATTTTGAACAAAAAATTATGTAAAATGTTTTCGAAACCAAAATAAAATTAGATAATGTAAAAAAAATATCTATTGTATAATTGGAGATACTAAACTAATGTGAATATGTAATTGTTTACATATAATTCATAATTTTTATTTGAAAAAAATATATAGGTGTACCATCAGATATATATATGACCAAGTTCCTATCCAAACAGTTGGACCGAATTAAGATTTATCAAATATCCCATCCATTTTTGAAAACCACTCCAATCCCCTGTTTCTTCAATCAAATGCATTGTCCCTCAACATTTCATCTATTTCAATTAATCTACGGTCTCAAACTTAATTATAAACGGGCAGCGGCGGAGCGTGTGACGAATCTACCTGCGCCGGTAACTCATCATTCGTTAGTTAAATAATCATCATATAAAATTTAAAGGAACAAGATCGAGACGAAAGCTGTGGTGACAGCTCCCTCGCACCTACCATCGTTGACAGCGACGATTGACGACCAATTGCAATTTAAACCCCTACTTTCCTAGTGCAGTAATTAACAACAGCCCACGCTCTTTACAGTACTAATTAGCCACGCTAATTAATCAAACACACTGCGTGCGTGCATTATTAATTACCCGCTTTGATCATTATGTTTTGTCTGCAGGAATGCGGCGTGGAAAGCAATTACTTAGCGGGCTGGGTAATTGATCGATGCGCTAGCTGGTGGTCCTCCTCCCGGTTGCGTCAATAAGTCGAACAGGTCCCGAATCAAACAAAGTAGCAAAGGGCTATAAAGATATATAACTTGTTGCACTGTGCGATGCACATAACGCAAGCTAAGGAGACGGCGACAGACAAATGTCAACATCCTCAAGAATCTCCTTCCAGTCTTTAGCTAGCTGTATAACATGGCCGAAGCTTTTCAATCGCATCCTGTTGTATATATTGCAGTCATCAGCCATGTGATGAGCCTCCGGGCCCTCCATGCGAAGAATAGAAGCTGTGTGCCTGTGTGCCTGTGTGCCCACCCTCCACCTCCTCTCTCTTGTACCTATAAATATAGCGGACCGCCGAATCGATCGCTGCCTTCGTCCACTTTCTCCCACTCAGTACTCGACCATGGTCTCCAAGGGCTTTCTCTTCGCAGCCGCCGCCGTCTTCCTTTCCTTGCTGGCGAGCGCCGCCCGGGCGCAGCAGCTGTCGCCGTCGTTCTACGCCACGACGTGCACCAACCTGGAGAGCATCGTGAGCTCGGTGATGTCGGAGGTGGTCGGCCGGGATCCCCGCATGGGCGCCTCCGTCATCCGCCTCTTCTTCCACGACTGCTTTGTCAACGTAAGTTTATGCCCTAATTCTCACTTCAATTCTTCCTCCTGATTAATTGATTGTTGTTACATTTGGCATTCGATACGATGGATGTCTCAAGAAAAGAATATTACTTTTCACATGCATCAAGTAATTCCAGCTGCCACAAGGTCGATCGATGAGCACGCGGTTTGGTCCGCGTGCCATTATTAGAATATTGTTGGTATATGAGAGAGATCATTCTGATCTCTCCCTGATTTAATTGTAGCGTTGCTGCTGTCGTTATATCACATGACTTCATCAAGCAAAATTGAGTACGTAATTGCAACAAGTTACTCCCAATACATATGCTCAAGTATAGCGATTAATTCGAGGACATGAATTGACTTGAAACAAATTTTTATGTACCTTGAACCGTCAATTTTGTCTTAATTAATCCACACAGCCAATGGTGACGTAATACTCTACAATATGGCCGGCGAGTAGTTAGGTAGATCCGTCCCCTTGTTTCTCGTGCAAAACCCCAAAAAGCTGAAACTTTTACATTGTCCCCCCTAATTATTTTGTAATAGGACAATGAACCCCACCGCTTAAGGGAGTCAAACCACCCATACCTCTTTTTGAATTTTGAGGCTTATATTATGCATCCACCACCAGTTCAAAACTTCAAATATCATGGATATCTTATTTTAATTACCACATACGAATAGCCGTAGATTAGGCTACTGCGTAGATATAGACACTCCTCGTGCTATCCACTTAATTGGGCGTATCATATATTTGTTTTTAATCAATTTTGATATATGTTTATTAATTGTGGGATTCTATTCTCTGGAACCTTTTCACGTTGGTAAAGTGGATTCCTACATAAATTTTAGGAAGTTTGCAGGGAGGATCTCTGCATACAATAATTGAAGGAAAAATAATATATTTTAATGGGAATATAGCAAGTTAGCAACAAGTCCTCTCACGATGAACTCCGTTGGGTCCTTGTATCAGTCAGATCAAACATCTAAATCTATCCCTGATATATATAGCCATCAACCTAGCTTGATACTTCAATGAAGTCCCTTTCCCATTTCATTATTTGACGACCATTGACTACGTATTGACACGTGGATCGATACGTACAAATGCAATTACGATACGATGACACAATTAATTGCATTAATTTCAGTTAATAATTGAGCGAATTATTTAATCAATTGCGTTCTTCATCGATAATCTCAGGGCTGCGATGCATCGGTTCTCCTCGACGACACGCCGACGATGGTGGGCGAGAAGAACGCAGCCGGTAACATGAACTCTCTCCGCGGCTACGAAGTCATCGACACCATCAAGACCGTCGTCGAGGTGTCCTGCCGCGCGACGGTGTCCTGCGCCGACATCATCGCCCTCGCCGCCCGCGACGCCGTCAGCCTGGTTAGCGCCGAACTAATTAACATTAATTAACTAATTTGTTCCTCGTATTAATCGCTGCAAGTCTGACGCATTCCGGCCGGTTTCAATCCGACATGCAGCTCGGGGGGCCGTCCTGGGCGGTGCCGATGGGTCGCCGCGACTCGAGGACGGCGAGCATGGCCGCCGCCAACGCCAACCTCCCGCCGGCCTCCGACAGCATCAACAGCCTCGTCGCTAAGTTCGCCGCCAAGGGGCTCGACCTGCGCGACCTCACCGCGCTCTCGGGCGCCCACACCGTCGGCGCCGCCAAGTGCAGCAGCTTCCGGCCCCACGTCTACAACGACGCCAACGTCGACCCGGCGTTCGCCATGTTTCGGCAGCGAGTCTGCCCGAAATCCGGCGGCGACGCCACCCTCGCACCGCTCGACCCCACGAGCCCCAACCGCTTCGACGTCAGCTTCTACCGCGACTTGATGGCCAGGCGAGCGCTGCTCCACTCCGATCAGGAGCTGTACAACAACGGGCCGGCGGATGAGCTGGTGCGGCTCTACAGCTACAACGGCGGGGCTTTCAACAGGGACTTCGCGGCGGCAATGGTGAAGCTGGGCAACGTTTCGCCGTTGACGGGGACTGCCGGCGAGGTCAGATTAAACTGCCGGAGGGCGAACTGATGACGTAGAGACCGTAGAAATTGATATTCTTTGTTAAGTGAAGAGAGAAAAAAATTATTATATACATTATATCTACGTAGCCAGATTTAATTATTTCTTCTCATTAATGTGACGACTGTCCTTGTGCAATTAATTTTTTTCTGTTGTTGTTGATGATGTTCGTGCTGTAAATTAACATTGTCGAGAGAAAGATAATAAGTCAATAAGGTGGGATTATTTGATAATGTACTTTAAGATATATAAATAATAATAATACATTAAAGTATTATTCTTTTTGTGACTGATGGAGATTTATGTAGATGCTTTACTTAGGCAGGAAGGAAATGAGAGGGTTAGATTTGCAAATCCATGTGCACAAGGAGGGGGGCGTGCAAATAATGCAATGATTCACACGACTGGATACGCGTGGCATGAATCCCACGGTACATGACGTTAATAAGAAAGTGCCGTTGGACTGGATCCAGCAAGCAACATGTGGATTTTTTTCAACCGAAAACAAGAACATGTGTAATGAATAGTAATTGCTGCTCCGTTTCTCCATCATTCAATGAAAAATCACATGTGGTCAAGAGGATAAATGATCACTATTTGATTTATTATTCTTATTATTATTCTTTTAATATTCTGAAATCAGCACCTCCCCCAATTAGAAGCGGAGACGTGTAGTGTTTAGCTTAAGTTTTTTTTTTTTAACCAAATGTTTAGCTTAAGTTGATTGATATGTTGGCTTGCCTGGCTTTACTTAGATCAAAAGCAGTGGACCATGAACTCATAGAGAGGTTGCTTTTGTTGAAATATTGATGACCTATATATTAGAGCAGGTCGACATTGCCGACAAATTGACACAATTAAGAATAGTGGGTTTCTGTAAGATAACAGTACTCAAGTGATGAGCAAAAAGAAAGATTATAGCACTAACCTTACACTTGATCGATATGTCTCCAACTTTAGCACATTATCTACATACAGCGGTGACATAACAATGATTATTTTTTTTAAAAAAAAAGCTGTTGCAAAAAATTTCCAATTAAAAAAATAGATTACTCATTAGAGTATAAATGACCTTTTCTGAGGCCCAAATAACTCGGTGCAATATACTCATTCCAACCTTCAGTTCAAGGAGTGTTGCTAAGAGCAGGCCGGCCCAACTGATCCTCGCAAAGAGTCAATCCAAATAGAGATCTTTGAAGAGGTAAGAACAGGAAGAAAAAACATTTACTTTTTTACGTGAAAAATACGATTTAAGGAGCCAAAGGACATTACTTCATCTTTATTTTTTAAAATTTAATTTTATTTGCATCTTTGTAAAATCGTCAATTAATTTGTATTAAAAATTTATTTCGACTATACAGAACTAACATAGCTATTGTTCATCTAGCACAATAAAAGATACTCAATTGGTACTAAAATATTGCATAATTCTTTTCTTCTTATAACAAAATAAATGAGAAAATTGAGTTTGTTTTTGCGCTTTTTTTTTTCTTCTCTTCGTTCCTTTCAACCAAACACACCGTAAGATACTGTTAGCGAAAATAAAAATAAATTTTGTTTTCAATAAAAATGAAATTTGCTTTTAGATTTCTGTTTTCAAATCTTAGGTTTTTAATTTTTTAAAATGTATTTGGTTAATAAACATAATCCATCAATTTCTCGTAGTGAAAACTTATTTGATTGTAAAAAAATATATTGATCTCCTTAGATAGTTTTCAATGAAAACACTTGAACTATGTTTGGCTAATAAAACTAGTCTCAATTCTAGAGTAAATTTCACGTATGGTCCCTCAACTTGACATTTCTTAACTATTATATCATTCATCTTCATTTCATAAATTAAAACTCCTTAAATTTTGTAAAATATATCTGATAAATTCCTATGGCCGGCTAATGCAGGTTTTATCATGTGACAGTCATGTCATCTTTGAAAATTTTCATAGATGGTCCATGAACTTGACATTTCTTAAGTACTATATCATTCATTTTCACTTTATAAGACAAAATAGGAAAAATTTCACAAAATGCACGAACTTTTTTCGGGCTGGACCGGTACAAGCTGGGCAATGCACTAATTTTTTCGGCCTGACCGGGCAAGATTTTTTTCGGGCCAGACCGGACACAAATTTTTTTGGGCCGGGTTGGGCACGAATTTTTTGTCACGCCCCAACTCAGGGTCACGTGACCAACCAGGATATACGTGCCTATACTCCGAAGCCTAACCCATGCACATGTCAACATCATAAACAACAAGTAAATAACAACTTTTAATAATAAAAGAACCATAACAGATTTTCATTTCAAACAAAAAGATTTTAAATGCATATCTCAAGTGCGAAAATAAGTCAAAGAGCAACGGTTCTTTTAATAAATAAAATGAATAAAATGTGAATGTCCCCACGGGACTACAAATCCAAATACCAAAATAAAAGTGCATGACAATCTACTACAAACTTGACTACGATCTCTAACTAGGACTGCTATGAGATCATGTGGCTCCTCTGCTCTCTAGCTGCGCCAAGTGCTCCAGCCCACCTCATCGGTCAGGCTCTGTAAAATAAAATAAAACAACGACAACGGGTGAGTTCAAATAACTCAGTGAGCAGTTTTACCAACCCTCACAAATCAACATCACAGAGATAACAAGAATATGTCTATCTTTACAGAGGTAATGTCACAAAGGTGTGACTAGCTACCAAGCCAACAGGCCACCCATGCCCACGACATCTAGTTCTTCAAAGAGGCGCATCAGGCCGAAGCCCTACCAAACCCGAAGGCAACGTCACCTAAAAATGTGCATCTGGTCGAGCCCTATCATGCCCAAAGGCAACATCACCATCACAGAGGTGCATCGGGTCAAAGCCCTATCATTCCCAAAGGCAACATCACCATCAATGAGGTGCATCAAGTCGAATCCCTACCATACCTAGAGGCAACATCACCATCAAGAGGTGCATTGGGTCAAATCCCTACCATGCCCAAAGGCAACATCACCATCAAAAGGTGCATCGGGTCGAATCCCTATCATGCCTAAAGGTAATCGCGCACATATCAAGATAATCGGGGGCCCTCTGAACTTATCCCGCAGGTTGAGAATTTACATCCAACCACACGGGCGTAGCCCGTAACCCGGCTCCTAAATGAGCCGCTCCACCATTCCCAAGGATATGACACATCAAGACCTAAGTCAAGATTCTCCTATGGTGTCCTCACTATGAAACCCGATCCTTACCCCTTAGACCCGCAACGTCATGAACCCGTGTGGTTTTATTTCATGAATACCTTGTAAGTTGGTTCATAACAGATTATGCTCTTCTTTAGACCCAATTTTAATTATAGAATTAAAATCTAGATAATCTCAATTAGGGTTTTGTTTTAGAGTTTTATTTTAGGATTTTGTTCTGCCCAGAAGTGCTGTGTATACCCCGAATCTACTCTTTAAAGTGTGTCATATGTTTCCAAACTATGTTTTCTAGTCAAAACGATAGGTTACACGACTATAATAAGAGAGCAAATCAGGTAATAACAGAGAAATAAAAAATCAGCACAGATTAAATAAACAACACATAAATTTCAGAAAGCTGAAATTTCTAGCACAACATGAAATAAAATTCGAATTTTACAGAATTAAATTCCTAAATTTCTAACATCACAGATTAAAGTCATCATTCCAATCATGCATACAATATCATAATTTTTACTAAATAAAAACTAACACATATAACAAGAATTCCTTAATCAAGAACCCTTAATTAGTCATTATCAAGATCTTAATCCTACCACATGATTTCTAGCAAAACCACATATTTAATCCTAAGCATGGAATCCATAAATCAAGAAATCAAATTAGGATAATAAATCATGATTTGCACATCAAGAAAACATGGCAAGAACTCGAAGAAAATCCAAGAACAAGACATAAATACCGAGCCGTCACGAACGACTTCAAAAAATTCGATTAAAATCCCGAAGAGAGAGGGTAAACCACTCACCTTAATTTGGAAAAATATTAGGAAAGAAATCCCGGACAACGGCCTCGAATCTGGCTTCAAAAGGCAGACGGCTCAACCCCAAAAAGGGGGCTAGCGGCTTGGCGTGGCGGCTAGCTCCCTTTCTCAACTTTTTAGGAGGCTCCAAAATAGGAGCCACAAGCCATGAGGAGGGGTGTTTATACACCCTCCTCAACCCTAAGCCCTTACACTCTTAATTCACGACCTACATCCACCTTAAGCCAAAACCAAAATTCGCTAACCCGATAGATTTAAATAATTTAATTAATCTCCTTATAATAAATCACGAATAATTAATTAAATACTCATATGAACATAATTAGCAATTATGCGCACACAACACCAAATTAAATACTCTCAACTACCCAAACCTAAAAATTTATAAATTTATAAATTTATATTCTACTTACCCGAGCTCGCAAGCTCGCTCCGGACCATGAGTCAACTCGACTCGACCACGAACTAGTCCGCTAGGCTAGCAAATATACATAAAAGAAAAAATAAGAAATTTAAATATCTGGAATATTCCACTTTTTCGGGTAGGGCCGGACACGAACTTTTCGGGTCAGGTCATGCACGTTTCTTTTTGGGCCGGGTCGGGACAAGCTGGGCAAAGCACGAATTTTTTCGGGCAGGGTTGGTCCGGGCACGATTTTTTTTAGGCTGGGCACGATTTTTTTTCGGGTCGGGCCGGGGCACAAATTTTTTTGGGTCGGCTCGAGCCGGGTCGGGATAGGCTGTGCAATGCACGAATTTTTTCGGTCCGGGCAAGAATTTATTCGGGCCTGGCCGGGCACGAAATTTTTTGGGCCGGGCCGGGCCATGCATGAAATTTTTTGGGGCGGGTTGGGCACGAATTTTTTCGAGTCGGGCTAGGGCATAAATTTTTTCGGGTCGTCCTGAGCCGGGGCGGGACAAGCTGGGCAATGCACGAATTTTTTCGGCCCGAGCCGAGCACGAATTTTTTCAGGCTGGACCGAGCACAAATTTTTTTCGGCTTGGCCGGGCAAGAATTCTTCGGGCCTAGGCCGGGCACAAATTTTTTGGGCCAAGCCGAGCACGAACTTTTTCGGGCAGGGCCTGGCACGAACTTTTCGGATCAGGTCGTGCACGAATTTTTTTGGGCTGGGTCAAACACGAATTTTTTCGGGTCGGCCCAAGCTGGGTCGTGACAGGCTGGTCAATGCACGATTTTTTTCGGGCAAGGTGGTCCGGGTATGATTTTTTTTGGGCTGAGCATGAATTTTTTTCAGGTCGGGCCGGGATAGGTTGGGCAATGCACTAATTTTTTTAGACCGAGCCGAGCACAAATTTTTTCGGACCGGGCCGAGCACTAATTTTTTTCAGCCGATCGGGCACGAAATTTTTGGGCCTGGCTGGACATGAAATTTTTCGGGCCGGGTTGGACACGAATTTTTTCAGGACGGGCTAGGGCATGAATTTTTTATTTATATATGTTGTGTATATTTTATGATTTTTTTTTTTTCCGATTTTGGCTTATAAAGTGAAGATGAAGGATATAGTACTTAAGAAATACCAAGTTCAGGGACCATCTATGAAAATTTTCAAAGATGATGTGACTGCCACATCATCAAACCGGCATTAGCCAGTCATAGGGGCTTATCAGATATATTTTATAAAGTTTAAGGAGTTTTGATTTATAAAATGAAGATGAAGGATATAATAATTAAGAGGTGTTAAGTTGAGGGACCATACGTGAAATTTACTCCTCAATTCTATAATATTTTTTTCATATATTTAAACAACGAGTATACCTTGTTATAAATGAGTATAATATATCATATAATGAATATATTTGATCAAAAAATGGGTGAATCCGGCCATAAGCGTCAATAACTATCAAGCTTATAAAAAAATATTTTATAATTTACTGAAATTATTTAAATGGGTTAAATAATTTTGTTTCGAGACTTTTATAAATTTATTTTCACACCAAATGCTAATGTCGAGTCAAGAACTATGAAGCTTATAAGCGTCAGCCTGATGAAGAAGGGATGGTTGTGATCAGTAGTAGTTGTGCTGGTGGCAGAGCTAGGCTATAGCTTTAAGTTTAGGGATGAGAGGAATGGATTAAGAGAGAATTGCGTATGTGATGCTTTGATAATAAGCACCTGCATGGATGGACTTTGACTTTTAAATCATTTGGCTGAAATCTAATCAAATATAGGGAGCTTTCCTAGATGAGCTGCTTAAATCAATATTTTATGAGGTAAAAGACTTAGTCATTAGCCTTTTAGATAACCAATTTTTTCTTTAGTGGTCAAGATGTAGTTACTTTGGAAAGAGTGAGTCATTCAAATATAAAGCAATGTAATATTCAATAAGCACTTAATACAAATGGATGTCTAATATATGTTCGATATAACAAGTTGAACAGCTTCTAATTCTGAATTCTAACTTTCTAAGTCAAATGGATGTAATTAACACGTGCCTCGTGGAAATGAGTGAAAATAAGAACATTTTAATATTTGTTGTTAGCATGATTCTAACGGTTAATTAATGGACCAGCTGATAATTCCACGCTGTAATTTAAAAGTCTTAATTAAGCAGCTCATTTAGGAAATTTTCCAAGATTTGTTTGGGATTAATTTCAGCAAAATGATTTGAAAAGTCAAAGTCAGTCAACACAAGTGCTTAATTATTATCAAAACAACCCCTATATATACCACTTCTCCTTAATCCACTCCTCTCATCCATCAACTTAAAACAATATCGACCTCTATTAGCAATCGATCCCTGCAGTAGCAACTTCTCTTCTAGCTAGGTCTTGATCATTTTTGACACGTACCTCTCATGGCCTCGTTACTGCACACAATTGTCGTACTCTTCCTTACCTCGATACTCGCCTCCTCTGCCCTCGCCCAATTATCTTCTTCATTCTACTATCAGAAGTGTTAAAATTTTACGTTGATTAAAATACGATTAAGATAATCTTTAAATAGTTTGGACAATCTTTTCTTCACGAACTAACTTTTGAGATGAGTTAAATTTACTAATTTCTTAATATGGTATCAGAGCCAAACCTGTGGTTGATATTGTACCACCCGCAAATGTTCAGTCCTGCAAAATTTCACACTCCATATGTCCAATTCTGGACGTGAAGGATGTGCGTTGAAGTTCCACATTTGTTAAAATATGATCAAGATAATTTTTAAATAATTTGAGCAATCCTTTTTTGATAAGCTAATTTTTAAAATGAATTAAGCCTATTAATTTCTTAACCAAAAGTGCCCTAGCTTGCAGCAGATCGTCAGCTCCAACATGAGGCAGGTCGTCAACGGGGAACCACGGATGGCCGCCTCCATTCTCCGCCTCTTCTTCCATACTGTTTCGTAAATGTATGTTCATCCGTCGCCTTCAAATTTTTTGTTTTCTCCTGCGTCAAGTACGTACATGCATGTTTGTGCATGTAATTTAATCGAAATAAACCAACTAATTAACAGGGCTGCGATGAATCGATACTTCTGGATGATACTGCAATGTTCACCGGGGAGAAGAATGCTCTCCCCAACAGGAACTCCGCCCGCGGTTACGAGGTCATCGACGCCATCAAATCCGACGCCGAACGCGCTTGCCCAGCCACCGTATCTTGCGCCGACATCCTCGCGCTCGCCGCACGCGACGGCGTTGCCATGGTCAGTACGTACTCGCGCGCTCACAAACTCCACTTTTGTACGTACCCTCCTCTTTCATTCATTTCCAACGTGGCCATGATCGATCTGATGTAGCTCGGTTGACCGAGATGGACGGTCCAACTTGGCCGCCGTGACTCCACCATGGCAAGCCTACGCGACGCCGAAAGCAACCTCCCCGGATTCGACGCCAGCCTCTCCAGTCTCCACTCTCGTCAAGTACTTCCATGACAAGGGCCTCAGCCCACGCGACATGACCGTTCTCTCCGGCGCCCATACCATCGGCCAAGCCTCCTGAGCCACCTTCGCCAACCGCATCTATGACGACCCCAACATCGACTCCGGCTTCGCCGCCTTCCGTAGGAAGACTTGCCCGCGCGGCGGCGGCCCCATCCCAGCGCCGCTCGACATCGAGACGCCGACCGCATTCGACAACGCCTACTACCGGGACCTCGTGGCGGGGAAAGGGCTCCTCCACTAGGACCAGGAGCTGTTCAACGTACGGCGGCTCACAGGACGACCTGGTGCGTCAGTACAGCGTCAACAATGGGTTGTTCGCCAGGGATTTTGCGGCGGCAATGGTGAAGATGGGCGCCATCAGCCCGCTGACGGGAGGCAGGGGGGAGATCAGATTGGACTGCAGAAGGGTGAACTGATTTCTCCGTCAAAACCTAAGGGCCTGTTTGGTTAGCGAAACCAAGTCTATTTTCATGATTTCGGTTTCACTGAAACCAAAACTGCTTACGAAAACGTGTTTGGTTTAGTGTTTTCGTGAAACTGAATCAAAACCAGAATGAAAACGAAACCAGTTTTCTTAATAAAAATGAAAACAACAGAATGTTGTTTTCTGTGATTTCGAGACTGTCGATTTCGTTATCAAAATGCTGTGACAACTTTGTAATTATAAATATTTTTTTATAAAATTAATTAATTTAAAAATAAATCAAACTATATCGAATTTTTAAAAATAAAAATAAAAATCATCATTTTTAACTCAAACTTTTATCTTAAATTTATAAAATAATTAAATCAATTTATATCTAATTGACTCAAACCCAAATTTTAAATAACTCAATTTTCTTAAAGTTGGTCTATTTATAATTTAATCAAACCTAATTTTAGATCATTGGACTTGTTTTTTTTTTGAAATTTTATAATAAATATTAATTAATTTTTATATCTAATTGAACAAAAAAATCTTAAATTATCAATAACTTAATTAATTAAATTATTTAAATATTTTGTAATCATATTAACAAATATTTAATTTTGTAAACTAACTAAATATTTAATTACTAATAAAAAATTTTAAGGAAAATTAATATTATTTTTTATAATCAAATAAATATTTACTGGTTTCAACTAACTAAAACTGATGTTGTTTTTATTAACCAAACGCGTTTTCAGAAAACTGAAAATTAGAAATCAAAATCAAGTTTTCGAAACCAAGTTTTCAGTTTCACTGAAACCAAACCAGAAAATAATTTTCGCTAACCAAACAGCACCTAAAGGATTGATTTTACTTGGGAACGTGTTAATTCGTAATTTGATTGCATGCATCGATTCTTTAGTCTCCTTTCTTCTTAGAGAAAGTTGTAGGTGGAAATAATAAATTTGTTTGTTGTTCTTTGTGTATCAGGGTGAAATAATTAATAAAGTTGACTTTTGTTTGTGTATCAAGATGTAATAATGATCCCCATGCTGTCTCTAAAATTTGATTAGGATTATTACACTCAGCTCTATAAAATTTGATATCATGTGGCGTGCACGTGACTAAGTTGGTACAAATCGACTTTGAATTCGATCCCCAGGATATATTTGTTTCATTGAATATGATAGGATATGATTGAATATATAATAAATTCGGATGAATTAAATATAAATATTTTAAATTCGATATAACATCGAATATAATATCAAATTCTATATATATATATATTTATAATAGTAAACATGCACTTAATTGATAAGTGAGATTTTGAACTTTGTGTAACTGATATTAAACTCATGGGTTCGCATTATGGCATGCAATCCATGGGAAGTAGACTTAGCCACTAAGCATAGAATTGAGAGAGCTTGGTGTTTTCCCAATGACATATTTAGGAGTTAATTTCTCACCGAGAATCAACAGGGTAAAGGATTGTAATGGCTTAGTTGATAAGATTAGAGGAAGACTTAATAACTGAAATAGAAGCAGTCTATCCCAGGCAGGTAAATTAGTGCTGATAAATTCTGTGTTAAATTCAATTTCCACTACTAGAAATTGAGTTTTCAGCAACGGCTATCAGCAACGACCGCTCAAGCCGTTGCTATTTGCAACGACATTCTTACGGCCGCTCAATCCGTTGCAGATATATTGTATCTGCAACGGCTTTCTAACGAACACGCGAGCCGTTGCTGATGATTTTAATTATCAGCAATGGCTTTCTAACGGACAAGTGAGCCGTTGCTGATGATAATTTATTAGCAATAGCTTTCTAACGGGAGAGTGAGCCGTTGCTGATAAGTTTATATAGGTCACAAATCGCGCCCGCCCCTTCTTCCTTCCGCTGCTGCCACCGCCTCCTCCTCCCGCCTCTCGCCGACGCCGACGACGCTGAGCTGCCGCTGCCGACGCTGCCGTCCGTCCTCGATCGCCGATTTCAGGTATTTATCGCCGCTTGGCCATCTCTTCCCGTTGCGGTCGGCGGGAAATCCGACCGAAACCCTATTTTTAGGGTTTCGGCCGGCGGCGAGCGGTCGATGGCCGCCGTCGGATCTTGTACAATGTCCGAACACACTGTCCGGACACTGTACTCCGTCGCCGAAAATTATAGATTAATTTTTATTTATTTTTTAATTAATTATTTAGTTTAATTGTTTAATTAGTTAGATTAATTTTTAGTGTTTAGATTAATTTTTAGTTAGATTAATATTTAATAATGGTAGGTTAATTATTTAAATTAATGAAAATGATGTAGATTAATATTAATTAATTAGTTAAAATATTGTTAATTAGACCAAAGTTTTCCTTAGTGGACTCGCGTCGGAATTGTCCACTTCGACAGTGTGCCGGAATCGTCCACTCCGGACGCGCGCCGGAATCGTCCACTTCGGACGCGCGCCGGAATAGTTCATTTTGGACTCCTGCCGGAATCGTCTAATTTGGACTCATGTCGGAATTGTCTAATATAGATTCGAACTGTCTCGAAACATTTAGAAAATAATCATCCATCCGACGAGTTGATATGTTTCACGTACGCATCGACGAGTCGGATATGATTTAGCAAAACCTTAGATCCGTTCGGGGATTGTATGTTCGTGTAAAAGAAGTAGATGATCTTTTATACGACGTACAATTCTTGAATTGTCCTTGATTGGACAATTTGGGAATATAGTTATTTGTATTGCACTTACGTTTTTCTTTTAACTGTTAACTAATTATTCTAAATTTCGACAACATCTCTCTTGTTCTCCAATACGCGCCCAGATGATATGCGTATTCGGAGAACTGTAGGGAGATGCTGCCGAAATTTAGAATGAAGTTAGCGGTTAAAATAAGTACTTAGTGCAATATAAATAACATAAATCCCGAATGGAATAGGACAATCTCACCTAAAGACATTAATCAAAGAAATTGTCATTGATTGACAGAATCATGTTGGCTGATCGAAGTTGGATGTACCGACGTCTTGATCGTGGAGCTTTAACGAATGAGTTTCGATTAGACGTAACGTACTTCCTAAATTTCGCCTATTCGAATCGGAATTTCGTTAGCATTGGTGATCAAATCCGATGTCCGTGCCGCATTTGTTTGAATGGACGATTTTATCTTGTGAACAAATCGATGTTGTCTGGTAATAAATTTCCTAAGGGCAGAGTCGAAAGAGATGGGCCACCACCGATGTTGTCTGGTGAACAAATGTTAGCACGTGTTTCAGCACTTCCAGATATAGTATTTGGTCGCAATGAAAGACTGTCAGGTTTTGGCCAAACACATAACTGGGTGAAAAAAAGTATCTTTTGGGAATTGCCCTATTGGAGTTCATCATTGATTCGACATAATTTAGATGTCATGCACATTGAAAAAAATGTGTTTGATAATATTTTCAACACTTTGATGGATATTTCCGGAAAAAACTAAAGATAATGTCAAAACCCGACATGATATGAAAATACTTTGTAAAAGACCAGAGTTGGAGTTACAAGAGGTCAACGGACGATATCTAAAACCGAAGGCCCTATATGTGTTAAATAAACAACAGATCAAAGATGTTTGTCAATGGGTAAAAGAACTCAGATTACCCGATGGATATGCTTCAAACTTATCTCGATGTGTGAACGTCGATGATTGCAAAATATCAGGGATGAAGAGCCATGATTGTCATGTATTCATGCAGAGATTACTTCTGATTGCATTTCGAGATCTTCTACCTGATAATATTTGGGGTCCGTTGACTAAGTAAGTATATTTTTTAGAATCATATGCAAGCTGAAGCAGTTTTTCCCTCCTGCATTTTTTGACTCGATGAAGCATCTACCGATACACTTGGCATACGAGGCACGAGTTGGTGGCCCCGTTCAATATCGGTGGATGTACTTATTTGAAAGATACATGAATCGTCTGAAGAAAAAAGTAAAGAACACCGCAGCTGTTGAAGGATCAATATCTGAATCGTATATCATCCAAGAAATTTTAACATTCTGCTCATTTTACTTTGAATCGACAGTACAGACAAGATTTGATCGTCTTCCACGTAACGACGACGGGGGTGTTCGACATTCAGATGGATGTTTAAATATATTTTGTCACTCTGGTCGTGCTTTTGGTTCTCGTTCATCTCGACACTTAAGCGAGGAAGAGTATCATTTGGCACACTTGTATGTATTACTCAATTGTCCAGAGATTGAATAATTCATTGAAATATTTGACATTGAGATGGTGCAAAAATACTTTATTCACAACGATGAAGAATTGGAGAGATTATGGAATCGTGATTTCCCTACTTGGATTCAGACTTACTGCAAAGATCACAGAGCTGAAATAGATGAAAGAATATTTGAGTTTGTTACTGCAAAGATCCTCATGCCGATGATACTGCCGAGGCTAGTACGTCCAGACGCAGGCGGCCACGCGGGCCGAACAGGTGGCAGCCTCCACCAGCCACAGAGTCACGTAGATTTATTAGCGTGATTGGGGAGCGGTAATATATCATGAATTATGAATCATTACAAATTCATTATATCATAATATAATATTAAAATTTATTTTTATTGTGCAGATTCGAGCAAGAAGAAGTGCCGATGAGCATTTCTTCTACTATTCGACGATACATGCACGGGGCATGACCTACGTGGTCTCACGTGCCTAGCGAGCACGTCGACATGTTATGGCGCGTGTTTGAGGCACGTATTATTTTTTTTTTTACATGCATGATGATTAATATTGGTACTGATATTATTATTCTGCAGGCTCGCTATACATGGGCTGAGGATCAAAGGCCCTTCATTTACGCTGCCTGGGAGGCTATTTCCCGGGCAAGGTACAACGGGCAGCTGGGGCAGGCCAGGTCCCAGGCGGTGGCACGAGCTGGGACTAGTAACATCGCGGAGACTCGAGGATACGGCCCTGATTGGATTACTCCGGATATATAGGACCAGCTCGTGGGAATATGGTCGATGGATCGATGGCAGGAGGTTTCTAGGAATGCGGCTAGAAATCGCATGTCGGGGGGAACAGCACGTCACACCGACGGCTCTATTGCATTTGCAGTGCACGCGAACCGTATGGTAAGTATACCTTTTAATTATATATTTTATTTATTACTATGTGTACTAATTAATGTATTTGTTTTGTAAATGTAGACGTCGGTGTCGGATGACGGGACTGTCCAGCGACCCTCCCCGATGGCGGTGTTTGAGCGGACTCACCGTCGAGCACATGGGACGGGGGAGTACATCGACAACAACACTACATACATTATGGTAACTATATATTTGTTTAAATTATTCATTATATATTTATAATTTAAGTTTTATGATAAATATTAAACAAAAAATCAAACTCGAGTAGAAGACCTACAGCCAGACGGTGGTGCAGCGCGGGGGCACCCCCGAGGACTTTGACGCAGCAACGTGGGTCGAGGCCGCAGGTGGCTGGGACCATGGCCGCGTATATGGCTTTGCAGATAGTAGTCATGCGCGAGCCGTACTAGGGCCACTTGGGGCATCGACCCCTCCGGTTGCTGGTGAGCGGCCGTCCACCTCCAGATCCAGTTATGATCATAATAGCAGAATAAGGACTCTAGAGGAGACGGTCGTGTGTCAGACTGAGATGATGGAGCGCCAGAGTCAAATGATGGCGGAGATGCATGCTATGCTACGCAACATGTCAGGTCATCCCGAAGCAAGCATCTCTTCGGCATCATCTCATCCATCGTCCTCGAGTCAATCCACGTCGGTGTACACTCAAGCACTCCAGACACCGCCAAATGATCCAGGCCATCCTCCATCGTCATCGTGAGATTTTTTTATATTGACTTTGTTACTGAGATATTATACTTGTTTAATTTATTTTGTTTGGATATTGATACTTCAATTTTGCATTTGAATAGTTTTTATACTATTGTGGATAATTATCAATATAAATATAATTATTTTGATGTATATCTTGGTGTATTTGTTATGTGTGAATGAATGTGTGTATGAGTGTATGAGTATGTGAGTTATGTATCAGATAATGTATCAATGTATCAATGGAAATTTAAAATTTTAATTTTTTTCGTTACCAGGTTCACATCATCAGCAACGGCTTAGCAACGGGCTTTTACTAACGGCGTTGCTACGGGCTCACCAGCAGTTGCTATTAATGTTATCAGCAACGGCTCCGCGTCCGTGGCAAAACCGTTGCTGATAATATTTTTAGCAACGGCCCGAGCGGCCGTTGCTGATCCGTTGCTAAGTTATCAGTAACGCGATTTTCTGCCACGGCTCCATTGCAACGACGCCAGCCGTTGCACACCGTTGCTGATGCCCATTTTTCTAGTAGTGGTTGTGCCCTTTGCGGCAGCCCTTAGGAGAACATTTACCATATGTTCTTTGAGTGTGAGGTAGCTAGGGCCCTCTGGAATATGATTGAGGGTCGGTTTGCTGGAATTCGAAAAGTTCTTGATAGAGTTGGCTTAAGCAGATTGCCAACGGGGGGGGGGGGGGGGGGGGGAGGAAGGGAAGTTTCCTTTGGATGCTTTGGCAATATGTTTAAATGCCTACATTGTGGTTGGCTCAGAATCAAGCTATTTTTATGAACTATAACCCCCAAATTGATATGATGCTCTCGGATACTCTGGCCCTGACTATTCACTATGCTGACTCAAATAAATTTGAGGGCAATAGTAATAATTCTAATAAGGATGAGGGTTTCCAGAAATCACCTCCATCAGACTGGGTGAAGTACAATACTGATGGTGCAGTGGATTGTGATTCTAATTATGAGGCTTTTGCCTTCATTCTAAGAAATAATGATAGTAAATGTATTGCTGTTGCAGGAAATTTTCATTATAATTTTTCTATTTTAGTCAATGAAGTGTTAGCTATTAAAAGTGCTTTCGAGCATGCTGTTAAAAACAAATTTATGAAAGTGATAATTGAAAGTGGTTCTAGTATAGCTGTGGATACATTTTATGGCAAAATGAAATATTTTTGGGAGGTTAAAAATATTATGACTGATATCAAGTTTTTAGCAGGGACACTTGAGGAATTCAAGCTTCAATTCACCAGAAGAGAGAACAATAAGGCTGCAGATTGGATTGCTAAAAGAGCAAAATAATTAGAGGAAAGCTTTGTTTGGAATAAGGATTGGCCTCCAGATCTTATAAGATTGATGTAATTGTTGCTAGATTGTAATAGGCTTTTCAATGAAAAAAAAAAAGTCGGCACTATTGCAAGAAATCCTGAGAGAATCCTTTGTAAGGTGTGGTGTTGCAATATATAATCAACTACGGATTAAGAATAACAAATATACATATACAAGCTGTTATGATTGTTGAGTTACAACACAAGCATGAGTTATTAAGATTATTAGAGACTATTATTACTCCCCCACAAGCTCAATGGGAAGAAAACAACGTTTAGCTTGGATCGGATCAATTGAAATCAAGATGATGGGAGGGCTTTGGTTAGACCGTCAGCAAATTGATCTTCATGCAACTGATGAACCATATATATGACATATTTCCGCATGACATTGGCTATACTGTTGTGCTAGACCTAGTAATAGTGTGTTGCTTCCTCGATCTCTAGGAAATGGGATTCAAGCCGAGGGAGATCACAAGGCCACTGACAAATTAAATGTAGATCGATTATCGAGGTTCCTAGCCCAATTCACATCATAAAAGACATAAAGAGAGGTAAGGGGTCCTAACCCCTGCTCCCCCCTAAGAAAACCAAAAGCCCAAAAAGCTCCTACCTCTGTTTCCCCTCCGATTCCCCTTCGGGTTCAGAAGCGGGCTCGAACCTCAGATGGTGAATGTGACCCTTCTCAGGCTAAGGTTTTTGGTGCGCTTTCCGCACCAGGGGCATCCTCCGATGAGATGCCTTCTGATGTCTCCTCCCTTGCCCTTGTTCCACGATGAGTTACTTATGTTGGAACATGCGGGGAGCCTGGCGTCGTCAGGTGAGAGATCATTTAGTATATTTTATTAATAAATATTCTGTGCATCTAATCGCACTGCAGGAAACTCATGTTGATACTGTTAGAGCAAATACTATCATCCGTTCCTTTGGAAGGAAGTGGGAGGGCATTTCTTTTCCTTCCAGAGGAGTCTTTGGTGGCCTCATTATGCTCTGGGATACCTCTGTAATTTTTGCGAAGGTACTATCTGTCCACTCTCAGGGTATCACGGCCATTATTGGTCATGATCAACTGGAACCCTTTATATTTACTTCGGTTTATGCTAGCACAAATCCGATTTGTTGAAAAGAACTTTGGAACAACTTTACTTGTCTTGATCTTTCGAGTTATCCATGGCTTTTATGTGGGGATTTTAACTGTTGTCTTCATAAGGATGAAAAAATAGAGGGGGTTTGCCTTTCCGCCTAAATTCTTCGACAGATGCTTTTATTAATTTTGTGAACGCAATGGGTTTGATTGATTTAGGCTTTGTTGGATCACCTTATACTTGGTCAAATAACAGAATGCACCTTGCCAAAATACAAATTCGTCTCGGTCGCTTCTTTTGCAATGCCGCATGGTTGCATTTTTTTGACTCTGCTACTGTTACTCACATGCCGAAGGGCTGTTCAGATCATTGCCCTCTGCTTTGCAACTTTGGTGTTTTCAAAAATAAAAATAGACTTTTTAAGTTTCATAGCTTCTGGACCAATTACCCCGAAACGATGGACATTGTTCATAATGCTTGGAATGAGGTCCTTTTTGGACTTTCGGTTCAAGGTAGATTTTCTTATGGTTTAAGATTTACCAGACATGCTCTGTCTCAATGGAACACTTATGTCTTGGGTAATTTAGAAGTCTTGCTTGATGATACCAATGCTCAAATTGCTAGTTTGGAATTTAAGTGCGCTTCCTCTTGCTTTTCTGATGCGGATGAATTAGCTCTTAAATCATTATATAATAAGGCTACTGCCCTTAGGAGGCAAATTAATTTAAAATGGTGGTGTAGAGCTAAATCTAAATGGATTTCTGAGGGGGAAGTTAATTCTGCATATTTCCACCGGGTGGCTACTTATAGACGAAGAATTAATAAAGTTGATAGAATTACTGTAGGTAATGGTTCTGTGCTCGAAAATCATGATGATATTCTATTGGCCTTCTCAGATTTCTATTGTAATCTATGGTCTGATAATATTTTTGCTCCTGCAAATTTTATTGCTCAATTTAACTTTGGATGCATTGATCATGATAGTGCCAATAATTTAATTGCTCCTTTTAGTCAATCTGAAGTATGGAATGTTGTTAAGTCTCTTCCAAATGGGAAGAGCCCTGGTGTAGATAGTTTTAGTGGAGAATTTTTTAAACACTATTGGCATCTGATTTATGATGATTTTATGAACTGCATGCATGATTTCCATCGCAATAATACGCTGCCTAGAGATTGGAACAAAACTCTTTTATATTTTATCCCTAAAGTTAGACACCCTAGTGGCATAGGTGATTTCAGACCCATTGCCATGTGTAATCTTAGCTATCGGATCGTATCTAAATGTTTGGCTAATAGATTGAGATATGTTCTGCTTAAGTTAGTTTCATATGAGCAATCCGCATTCATTCAGAGCGGAAGTATTCATGATAATATTTTACTTGCCCAAGAAATTGCTCATTCTATATATGCTTCCAAATGCAAGAATCCTTATGTGATGGTCAAAATTGATTTGGCTAAAGCATATGATAAAGTTAACTGGGACTCAATTTTGAGTATTCTTAAAATCTGCAATTTCCCTTTAAAGTTCATTAATTGGATTAATTCTTGTTTGTCAACTGCTGATTTTGTGTCCCTCTTAAACAACAAGTTATCCCTTTTTTTTTTGGCTCCAAAAGAGGCCTCAGGCAGGGTGATCCTATATCACCTTACCTTTATATTTTGGTCTCTCAATTATTGGCTTTATTAATTAATCAAGTTGTTAAAATCAAAAATTGTTTTCGGATTAGCCATTTAATGTATGCTGATGATATTCTTGTGACTTTTCGTGCCAATCCAAAAAGTTTGCGGGTTCTCTCGGATATTTTTTCAAAAATATGCTCTTTGTACTGGTCAAATAATTAATTTGACCAAGTCTGAAATTTTCTTCCCGGAAAACACTTCTTGAAATACTCAAACCATGATTTCAAATTCGCTCAACATGAAAATTGGTAAATTCCCATTTAAATATTTGGGCACCTTCATTGCCCCTAGAAAACCTCCGGCCCAAGCGTTTGATTTAATTTCTGAACAGATTAGTAGTAAATTGGGTAATTGGCAATCTAACTTCCTATCTCAAGCTGGTCGAGTAGTCTTAATTAATTCAGTCTTAAACTCGATTCCTCTACACTCCATGACGGTCTCTTGGTTTTCTAAAAAACAAGTTGATAAGATTGAAGGACAAATTAAAAAAAAAAAATGGTCATCCGCTAAAGAGAAAAAAGGATTGCATTTACTTAGTTGGTCTATAATTACCTTGCCTAAAACTCCTGGGGGTTTAGGAATGCAAGATTTGCATTTCAAGGGCTATGCTTTACAAGCTAAACGAATCTATGATTTCTTAAGTAACAAGTCTACCACTTGGATTGACTTGGTCAAAATCAAATATAAGGATCCAAGAAATTTCTTTTCTCATGACAAGAAATGTTCTTGGAGTTGGCGTCTGTTTCGCTCGGCCTTTGAACAATTAATTCCTGGTTTTTTAAAACTAATAAATAATGGGGAAACATCTTCTGTTTTTTATGATAATTGGCTTTTTAATTCACCGTTATCTTTGAAACCTTCTTTCATCCATATAGATTTGATCACTGATACGGATGGCTTGAATGTAAGTTCTTTTATTTCAAACTCTGCTTGGAATGAAACTTTGTGTAATAATTACTTTGGCTTGGTGGTGTGGGATTCTATTAGCCGGATCGAGTTGCCTATGAACCCCAATGATGATAAGCTTATTTGGAAGGACTCATTTGGGGGTAGAGTTACCATTAAATCCGCCTATGAGTTTCTTAGAAGCCATGAACTTTCAACCGGGCAATATGACCGTCGATATGGTTCTATCTGGAAGTTACATTCTGCTCCAAAAATTAAATTGTTTTGTTGGAAAATCTTCCACCAACGATTACCCACCCGAGCTCGTCTTCATTACTTGGGCCTTAATACACCCACGCACTGTCCTTTTTGCAATCTAGTTCCTGAAATCGTTGAACATCTATTCCTTTCATGCCCTTTTGCCAACATCATTTGGAGCCTTATCCAGGAAAAAACCAATATAAACATTGACCTTCCTTCTGTTTGGGATCCTTCTACTTTGATTTTTTTCAACTTACCCCCATTCCAGATTAACCTCCTACCGACCTGTGATAATTGCCAATGGATGTTGGTTCATCTGGCACGCTAGGAACCTCTTGGTGCATGAAGTTAGGCAGCCTACCCCCTCGGTCTTAGTGACAAAAATTTTAGCGTTCACCGAATCCTACTTCAGTAAAACGCATCCTGAGGGTAATTCTATGAGTAAATCTATCGTGGTCAAATGGAATCTCCCACCACTAGGAATTCTCAAAATTAATTGTGATGCATCTTTTGCAGATAATAACGGTGGCTTGGGTATGGTGGTTCGATCAAATAATGGTCAATGATCTTTTATTTTAAGTTACTATGAAAATTCTGGGCAATATGCTTTACATTTGGAAGCACTGGCACTCAAAAAAGCTTTAAACTTTGCTCTAACACATAATTTGCCTATGTTTCAAGTGGAGACTAATTCTAAGATAATGATCGAGGTGTTGAACAAGAAGATAGACATACATTGGGAGATTAACTCGGTTGTTGAAGATATTTTCCATTTATCTGTGCAATGTAACCTTCAAAGTTTTATCTTTTGTTATAGAGAGGCAAATGAAGCTGCCCATTGGGCAGCAACGAGTGCTCGCTAGAATCGTGATATATTGATTTGGTCTTCCATCCGGCCTCCGGAAGTGGATGCAATTTTGTACAATGATCTTTCTGGCTCTGGCTCAGTCAGGCATTAATAAAAGTATTTTGATTTTGGTTATAAAAAAAAAAGGTAAGAGGTCCTAATCAAAAAATTGTAGTACCCTTTAGACTTCACAGCCAACCATTGATCAAGTTATAAATGGTCGATGCATAAACTAACAAAACTGATTGACTCTCGTTAGAGTCAAGTACTAAAGACTATCGATCATGCTAAGATAGAGAAAAGGGTCCTTGAATGGGTCACCATCGTAAAGGGAAAGTCGAGAGCCTATTGGAATAATTAAGAGGTTGGCTGGCTTGTAATCTATCATGGAGCTCTCGGAGAGAATATTAGATGTCCCATCTTGGGTACTGCTCGGCACAATACGAAGATTTTTAGGGTTGGTTCAGCCCAACCACTCGATCAAGCTCGGGTCTAGTTAGGGATGGCTCGAAAACAATTAATAATTAATTTAAAAATAAAAGTAGTTTTAAAATTAAATGATTAATTAAATTATATTTTAAAATATAATATATATATATATGAATAAAAAAACTAGAAATGAAAGAAATGAAATATTTATTTAAGTATTTTATTCTCACATCAAGCTATCAAATAGGCCATTGAAGTGAGACAACAATGAGGTCGTGCGAAGTGTGAGTGTGTGACCAGTTTCATAAGGTTGAAGGTTTCTTTGTAATCGACACATCTCTCTTATTGAAGCTCTTGGCAATCAGACGAGCTTTGTACCGATCAATAATCTCATGTGCTTGCTTGCTATTTAATTAATACGTTGACCCAATAGCAGTCGATCACATTTTGAGACGGAGAGGGAAGAGTGAGATCCCATGTGTGATTCTGTAGAAGTGCATTGTATTCTTCTTGCATGGTATAAAGCTGATGCAGCCACCATGGTTGTCCAATTAGCAGGTGGAGGGTGGGCACTCGCTGGATCATCCACTCACTCCAACAAACTATCGGAATATTGACATTTAAATTTTTACATTTGGAGAAGCGTCGAAATGTGGAAAGGAGGGCAGGCACGCAGAGTTTATACATATCGACGTCTATATTAGACGTCGATATGTAAAACTTTGGTAATCGTGCAAGAATAGAAAAATTTGACATAGCCGTCGTTTTATCCGGCAAAACGGCGTCATTCCGGCGTCGAAACGTTTCGTCGAAACATTTCAACGCAATGTGACGTCAAAACACTGGTGTCGAAACATTTCGACGCACCTGCCGTCGAAATTGGCGTCGAAATATTTCGACGCCTCGCTGGCGTCGAAGCATCTCCTCATGGGTTGTGAGGTACGAATCGTACAGGCTGCAGCTGAGTTTTCTTTTCAGCTGCAGAATCGTGTATATATATATATATATATATATATATATATTACCGCTGAAGTTACCGTTGCTTGCGGCTTTTATTTATTTTTTTAATATTTAATTTCGTATATAAAACAATCTCTTCCCACGTTTCATCCCTCCCGATTCTATTTCATCTCTCCCGCTTTCTTTTTCCCTCCTTCCCTCTCATCACTCTTAACTTTATCCTCTCATCCTCCGGTAAAACCAGCTCACTCTCATCTTCCGGTAAAAACCTGCTCAAAATCCCTCTCATCACTCTTCTTCTCCAGGTGAAATTTTTCATTCTTTCCTCCAGTGAAACCAGCTCAACTCCATCAAGCTCACCTGATTTTAACTCCATCAAACACTAAGGTTAGTATAAAATAAATTTATTTACGATTTTACTTTCTTATATCAAGTTCATAAATATGCAATGTTCATTGAATTAAGATAATTATATTTATTTATTTCTTAACAAGATCAAGTATACAGTAGTTGAAATATGATGCAAACTGCCTCAGATATTTTTTTGTGCCTTCCTTAATATTATGATATGTAATGTCAAGATATTATTGTCTCATGCATGTTTTTATATGCTGTAGTATTATTATTGGAAATTTGATTTTATATGCCCTAAGGAAATGCCATTTCTACCTAAAAGGAAATGCCACCTACACTAATGGCATCAACATAATAATAATAATAATAATAATAATAATAATAATAATAATAATAATAATAATAATAATAATAATAATATTATTATTATTATTATTATTATTATTATTATTATTATTATTATTATTATTATTATTATTATTATTATTTAGGAACATAATTAAACTTGTATTAGAGTATAATTAATTAGAATAATCAAATATAGAATTCAAATATTATTATTATTATTATCATATAATGCACTTTTATTTATTTAATATCATATGCTTTGTTCTCAATTTGATATTTTTTATTTATTTGATATGGATTTGTGTTATCTTAATTTATCTTTCTTAATTATGATAGACTTGATAGTCCAAATTTTGAGATGTATAATTTTTTACCAAGAACTTAGACCCGTTCGAGAAATATTTATTGATTTTATAAATTTTGTTGATAAAATTCAATTATAATATTAGGTTGAATACTTATTTCGATTAGAACCGCCACAAGAACCTTCCCAACATTCTATGATGGATGATCTTGATGTTCTTCTGTATCCAAATTGTGTAAAATATAGTAAATCATCATTTATCATTCAATTATATCATATAAAGGTTCTTAATGGTTGGTCTGGAAAGTCATTCTCGATGTTGTTAGAATTGTTGAAATTAAGAAGCTTTTCCAGAAGGCAATACACTTCCATCAACTTGTTATCAAGCCAAAAAATATGTGAAAGATTTAGATTTATTCTATCAAATAATACATGCTTGTCCAAATGATTGCATTCTATACATGGATGAAACTGCGGAAACAACAACATGCAATATTTGTGGATTGTCTCGATAGACATCCTCTTCAACTAATGATGAATCAACGAGTCAGTTAGAACGGAAAAAAATCCTACAAAAGTGTTACGATATTTTCCACTTATCCCAAGATTGACTCGTTTATATATGTCATCGAAGACCGCAAGCTCGATGAAATGACATTCTGAAAGACGCACCAAAGATGGAATCATACGACATCCTGCTGATGCAGAATTACTTGGCAAGCTTTTGACATAAGATATCCAGACTTTGTTGTTGATTCACGTAATGATAGATTGGGTCTTGCAAGTGATTGATTTAATCCATTTCGATCAATGAGCACAACTTATAGCACTTGGCCTATTGTATTGATACCTTATAATATGGAACCGTAGGCATGTATGAAGAGGTCTTCAATAATGTTATCAATGTTAATTCCAGGAGCTAAGGGACCAGGAAATGACATTGATGTGTACTTACAACCTCTCATTTCTGAATTGAAGTTGTTGTGGAGCGGAGTAACAACGTATGATAGTATCTCAGGTGAACAATTTACTCTGCGCGCAGCTTTAATGTGGATCATTAATGATATTCCAGCCTATGCAATGTTATCATGTTGGAGCACTAAAGGACGATGTGCATGTCCCATATGCGGTGATAAGATAGATTTGCAAGACATGAATATAAGACATCATTTACATCCAACATTATTACCAAATGACAAATATGATATACCCTTGGCAATTTATTCAATGTCCACTCTTGAAAAAGATCTCATGCTGACGTGTATCAAAAATATGAAAGTATCTGATGGATACTCATCAAATATTTCTAGATGTGTGAATCTCAAGGATCATAGATTACAAAACTTGAAGAGTGATGATTCACATATACTGCTTCAAGATATTTTTTCGCATGCATTGCGAGAATTGTGCATAAAGATGTTCTCCTCATTGTTAAAGAGATTTCTGTATTTTTCAAAAAGTTATGCAGTATCAATTTAGACCATGGTACTCTGGACGATTTGCAATCACGTGTTCCTCTGCTCTTATGTAAAATGGAGCAAATTTTTCCACCGAGTTTTTTCATTATTATGGTGCATTTGATGATTCACCTTCCAACAGAGGTGAAACTTGGTGGTCCTGTTCATTATCGCTGGATGTACCCAATTGAAAGGTTTGTTTTATTTATATTTTTTAAATATCTCATGTTCATTAAGTATTAATATTGAATCATCAAATGAGGAGAATTTGTCTCGTGTTCATTGGTTATTTATGAGATATAAATCTCATGTTCGAAATAAAGCACAACAAGAGGGATCCATCGCTGAAGGATACATTGCTGATGAATGTCTTATATTTTGTTCACGATATTTTAATAATATTGAAACAGCGTTCAATCGACCGCAGAGAAATTATGAAGTTGAAAATATTGAAAACTACTTATTTTCTTCTGGTGGTCGATTTATTGGGAAAGCTCGCATTGATACGTTGGATTTAAATGCATATTCACAAATGCACAGATGTATCTTGTTGCATACTCCAATGATTGAACCATACAAAATGTATCAATAGTTATTAAATGTCAATTATATTTTAAGTTATTTTAAGATTTTTGGTGTTATTTTTATTTTATTTTCTCAGGCAATTTCTTGAAGAACAATGTCGTATAAATAATTTATCAGTTGCATCGAATGCTCAACAACAAAGGTGAATCATAGAGAGATTCACATTGTGGTTGCAAGATAAAATGTCGAAAATTGTACAAAATAATTGTGATGCTTCACTGCTTGCATTGGCTCGAGGTACAGTATATGTAATTAGAAAGTATTATGGATTGATTATAAATGATTATAGATTTCATACCAAGCAACGAGAAAGATTGCGTAAAATACAAAATAGTGGTTTAATGGTTGAAGCTGACAATCGTCAATATTATGGAGTTTTAACGGATGTAATTGAATTGGACTACCGTGGGGTATTTAAGGTAGTTCTTTTTGTGCTGAATGGGTTGATATAAGGAATTCACGGGGTTTACGAGTGGATGATAATGGATTCACACTACTTAACCATTCTCGATTATTTCATACCGGTGTATTTCTAAAAGATGACCTGTACGTATGTGTTTTCATCACAAGCAATAAGTATTTTACATGTCGGATCCGAAGAATAATGAGTGATCGTATGTCATAAATGTATATCCTAGATATTTACATGACATCGGTAAATGACTTATTATTTATCAATATTATTTGTATAATTGGTTAATCTTTTTGTATTTATCAATATATAATATTATGTTATTATACAGGATGTCAAGATCAAGAATAGTAGATTCAGACAATGAGACCCGCGAGAAGGGTGAAATTAGTCTCGAGAGTGATCGTCCTGGGCCGTCACAAGGACGAATTCATAGTCCTTTCTATATTTAGAGTTAGTTTTTATGTCATGATACATGTGAACATAATTTATTTAATCAAATTAATATTAATATTTTTTGTTGTAATTTAAAAACAGACACTATAACACAAATGCGACATGAAGGGTCTCCATATTTTACAGCTTCTTCTATGTATACACTTAACCCCGACCAATTAGTTATGGTCAAACTTTTTTGATTGGTGTCAAAGTCATGATGACGGTCACAGATTATACTCACGTTTTATGGGGTTACTAGTGCGTGATTCTACATTCTTACCGTTGACGCCGGACCCTTGGAATCAAATTTCTTCCATATATAATAATGGATTATGGGAGCAATTATTGGTATGTTATGAATTTATTTGAATTTATATTAGATTGCATTATTTGGTTGTGTGAAACTATATATGAAATATATATTTTGGGGTCAAACTAATATCATTTATAAATGCAAAGATATTTTTGATCCCTACTGAGAACAGGGATCGTATTTTTCGCACTACCATGACGGCCTTTGATAGAAAATTTAAAAATTATAAACTTCTATTGAAAAGAAAATATTTTAAAATTAAAGAGTCAAAGGATGAAAATCTTGCACGTCGATCACAAAATGTTAGTAGGAAATCATGGATAAGAATGGTCGACTAATGGCATTCTTCAGCTAGTCAGGTAAGAATTTATATTTTGATACTCGCAATATTTGTTTTATAATTATAATTAAATATGACAGGCTGCATCTGAATGAGGTCGAAGGGCAAGAAGTGCAACTCAAGATTGCATACATACTAGCGATGCGACCCCTTACATTCAAAGACGTGTTGATTTTGTAAGTAGTTTAGTAAATAATTTATAATTTAAATAATTAATTATTATTTACATTGTGTGAAGTGGCGTGCACATAATAGAGAGCCCAGTGAACTTGAAGTGTATAGAACAACACATCTTCGTAGAAGTGGAGGAGGATATGTACGCGAAGAAGCATCTCAATTTATGGTATAATACATCTACGAATGAATTAAACTAATATTTTTTAAATTTATAATATATTATTTGAAATGTAGGCCACTGCTGAACGAGCGACTTGAGATTACTCCAACAACAGAGCGAGTGCAACTCGAGAACCAAGTGTATCGGGAAATATCTGGTCTCGAACATCATTCTCGAGTTTGCCTTATGAACATCAGCCAATTTTATGAACATCAGCGACAACCTTATGTTGCACCTTCCCACGATGCAAGATATGACGAGCTTCGACGACAACAAGAGGCTACAATGAAAGAAATGCAGCAAAAGCATGATGCTGAGATGAGGGAAGTTCAACAAAGACTCATCAGAATGGAGCAGATGTGGCTTCAACATCAATTTGATAGTTCATCATCACAGGGGTTAAACGCAATTATTAATCAAGCTAATATGTTTTCTTCACCAATTGATTATGTAAGTATTTATTTAATTTATTTCTAGTTGATCTTTTTAGCATTGTAATTAATTAAATATGCTTTTCTAACAGAGTCAATTGTGTGTTCCTGAAAGTCTTCTTCATAAAATACCACCGGCTAATATCGGAGAAGGTACAAGTAAAGATCCATTTTTAAACTGTAAGTAAATTTATATATTATAATACTGAATATTTTAATTGATAATATTTAAACTTATATATTTATAATTGATATTGATGTATAGATAGAGATGTCAATCCAGAAGACGATGAGGAAGAACAAGAAGATTATGAGGAGGAGGAGGAGGAGGAGATGGATGATGAAGATTAAATTATTTAATTTTATTTGTAAAATTAATACATTTAATATTACGGGTATATAATTTGATTAATATGTAATTAGAAATTTTGATTAACGTGTAATTAAAATTTTTGATTGATTATCTTTAAATTAATTAGCTTGTTGAAGTTGTTCTCGTTAGAACATATTCGATTTCACGATTAATTAATTATTTTTATATATACATGCTCGTATACGGTTGAACACACTGTTGACGCAGAATTTTATTTTATTTTTCAAAAAATAATCATAGCGACGCCTGTGGAGACGTCAATACGTCAATACACATGCGTCAATATGTTAGCCATATTGATGCCTTGACTGCCGTCAATATGGTAGCCATATTGACGTCTTCCCATGCGTCAATATAGCCACTATATTGACGCTGCGAAGACGTCAATATATTATTTTCGACTTCACGTGACATCTGATAGAGGCGTCAATATGTTTGCGTATTGACGACTCGACAAGCATCAATATGCAATTTTTTACGGTAGACAACGTCTAATCAAAGGTGTCATTATGTCTTGAACATATTGACGCCTTTGCAAGCGTCAATACGTAGAATTCGGTTGTCGTCATTTCACACGCATTTTCGACGAATTTACAGACATCAATATGTAAAAATTGAATTTAGTAGACGTCGAAATTTATTCATAATTTGCCGTCAAAATGCAGCCGATACATGCGACAAAAGTGAGTGGACAATGACATGAGCCGATACGGACGTATTGACGCCTGCTCAAATGTGGATATGTTAGATATCGACGCCTATCAAAAACGTCAATATGTCAGATATCGACGCGTGTGATAGGTGTCGAAGAGTTTTTTTTCTAAAGAAACTATTTTTTAACGTACCAGCGCCAACGATAGGCACTGGAATGTTTTTTATTTTTTAAAAAACAATATTTTCGCGTGCATCGGAAAACGAGCAAGCGTGAAATCAATTCTGCGCTTGCTCATTTTTTGCCGCACGCGGAATTCAAGTTGGTGCGAAACCAATTTCGTGCTTGCTCATTTTCCATTGCACACGGAATTCAAGCTAGCGCCAACTCGCGAATTCGAGCAGGCAGGGTTTCGCCCTGCCCGATTTCCGCCATGTGGTGAAAATTGAACATGCGGGGGTTCCTCCCTGCTCGAATTTCTCTCCACGGAATTTATTTTTAAAATTAATTAATTTTAATTAAATGTAATTAAACAAAAAATTAATTAAATTTAATTATATATATATATATATATAATTAAATGATTTGATGAAGATAAAAAGAAATTATACCTGAAAAAATTAATTAAATAGAAATTATGCAATGAAAAAATAAAGTATACACTAATATGTTAAAAAATTTGATGACTCGAACAACTTTGATAATCTGAAAAAAAGGAGAAGAAAAGATTAGTGAAGAAAAAAACTGAGAAGAAGAAATATTGGAGAAGAGGATAAAAGAAAGAACAAATGGAGAGAAAGAAGAGAAAAAAATGGAGAGAGAGGGAAAAAATGAAGAAGGATGGAAATATATATAAATAGATGTAAAAAAATTAAAAAAATTGTAAAAAAAATTGTAGGAGGCAGGAGATGTTGGCTTAAGGTTTCAACCTTGGCCTTAATCTCGATTTTGATGATAACAAATATGGAACTAATATTTCATTGAGAAATACTTTCAGGTTCCATATCGATTAACGCACGTTGACCTCGATCGAAAATATCGGAGAAATCGAAAAATCAGAAGAATGTTGGTCGACGCGTTCAGATTCGTCGTGGAAATCTCTCGAAGTTCGACGTGTGCACCAAAGACGTCTTGGACAAGTCTAAAGAGCACATAGAAAGCTCTCCAAGTTGGCGTACGTTGAAGGCCGGAATCCGAAAATGAAGCGCGCAAGAAGAAGGCTGAAAAAATCAAGTTCAGCCTAGGTTCAACCGATCGGTCGGTCGACCAAATGTAGTGAAGAATTGGCAGTAGCCAATTTGGTCCACCGATCGGTCGATCGAATGTGGCGAAGAATTGGCAGTAGCCAATTCGGTCGACCAGTCAATCGACCGAAGTGCGCCCATAAGCGGCAGAATGCCATGGTCGCTTGGGCGGTCGATCCATCGATCGACCAGCAAGCGACCGGGCGTCGACAATGGGCAAAAATACGCCCGTTGACGAGCCATTTCTTTTGGAGGGTTATAAATACTCATCCCAAACTCATTTCTAGCCTACCAATGATGCTTCTAAGCCTCAAAGAGCCACTCTTTGCATCTCTACAAGAATTCTTGAGCCATCTTTGCAAAGAGCCCTAGTTTTGATCTTCATTTGTTGATTTAGCCTTGAAGCTTCAAAGATTCATCTTCTCAAGGCATTAAGAGTACTAGGGACGTTGCTTTTGGAGCTAAGTACTTATTGATTGATTTGTTGCTTCAATTGTTATTGTATTTTATTATTTATTTTGATTGTATATCAACTTGTGTAAACCTAGAGTGCTAGGTTGATTGAGTTGGTGGTGGCCTTGGTGTTAAGACTTAAATCCACCATTGTAAATTTAGTTTACTATGATTAGTTAAGTTATCCCTTAGGTTGAGGTGGGAGAGTGCTCTCAGTAGGAATGTGGGATACTTTCGGGTGTGGAAGTGCCTTCGGTTTGAGAGTAAAGACTTTCTGGTGTAAAGTTCTCTTTGTAAGGGAAACGATATAATCTAGTAAAGTAAATTTGGAAATCCTAAGCAGGGTGCTTAGGTAGTGGAGTAGGCATTGGGGCCGAACCATTATAAATACTTGTGTTAGCATTATTTTCTTTCTGTATCACATTGCTTATCTTTGTTACTCATTTTCGCATTTAGTCGTACAATTATGAATTACCTAAGTAATTTAAGAAACGATTAAAATCGAATTTAGGCTAATTTTATTAGTTAACACACTATTCATCCCCATTTCTAGTGTGGCCTTTTCACCAACAGGAGATTGAGCATGCGCTGGTTGGCGCGCCCGCGAACCTGCACCAGCTCCTAGGCGTCGAAAATTTTCAACGCGTGTTGCTGCCAAGCGTCGGAACTTTTATCATTATAATTTTTTTCTTTTAATGTTTTGATGCTCGCAGCTAACGTCTAAAATTTCTCGTCTATAAATTAAGATTTTATTTTAGTGATTAGATGATGCTAGGGGAAATAGAGCGAGAGTAAATTTTAACCTAGTAATAAGTAGTAAATTAAAACTTTAACTTGTTAAAAATTCAATTGTGTGTATCATTCTCAAGTAATTTTTATGTTTCACTCTCATCTTTCTCTCGTAGAAATATTTTCTTCATTGTCTTCCATTTTAATTTTACGCTAACCAAATTTGATTATATATATTTAATCTAATTAATCTGATTATACGACAACTTTTTTAAGACTAAAAAGATATTCTCTTTTAGTTATAAATTACTTTCTTTTCTCTAAATTATTCTTAAACAGACTTTAAATAAAAAATAAAATTAAGAGGTTGCTAAGTTTATTGGAAAAACTAAAAATACTACGATATAATCATTCTATAAAGACACATAATTAAATTTTTATTTCTAAATTTTTATATTTAGATATTAATAAATATAAAATTTATTCTTAATTAATTTTTAAAAATAATTTTAAAATTTAATTAAGTGACTATATTGATGGTGTTTCTGTAGCTTAGAGTTAAATCAATCAAATGACTCTATTATTATTATTTTTATAAATTTTTAGATATTAATTGAGAATAAATTTTATATCCAGTAAATATGTAAAATTAAAAATATAATTTATTTTTAATTTTATTTTTCTACGTGTTAATTATTTTGTAACGAAATGCACGTACAAAAAAAGCTAGCCATATCGGCATATCCAGCTCATAGCCATCTGTACGTCCTCACCGCCATTACAACTTGCAGAAGAGTTGTTGGCTCCGAAGCAGACGCGAACCTACGCGGCGAGCACCAAGAAATGAAGTAATTAATAGTCATTAGATTGATGGGGTGTACGTAACTCGAGAAGGTCAACAGCGATGTCTTGGGTTGTAGTACAGTTGTAATATTTATTAAAATTCTGTCGTACGTAGACGACCGCCGAATTCCTTGTCAAGAAAACGAAGAGAACTGGTTTTTGATTAAAATAATCAATCAGCTCTTTCCTGAAATGGTTGTAATATATTGCATGTGTTGGAAGTTAGCTTAACTTGTATGATAGTTGATTAAGCTTGACTTTGAACTCAAATTCTTAAGACGACCATTTTTCTAATGCGGTTGCCGCAAAACCGCAGTAAATAATAACGCCGAAGTTGACAAATTAAGTTAACCCGCACAAGCTAGTATAGTCGAAGAAGAAGAAGAAGAAGAAAAGAAATCAAACATGAACCGATTGAACAGTGTAAATCCAAATCGCGTAGGCTGGACAAGAGATAATTAATTGCATTTTATCTGCTCACAAATTTTGACCGCCAAACTGTTGACATCTCCGTACTGCGTGCTGATCGATCCTGCCCTGTAGCCCTTCAAAGTAGTACAAAAATAAAGATAAAGTTGAGCATTGATCACGTGTTCCCTGGTGCCAAATTTTGCAGCTCGAGTCCCCATGCAGTTCTTAATAAACGAGTCACGAGCGAATAGTCCAGATTCACCGCTCCATCGTATATCATTTAATTATTTATGAAAAATATAACATATTGCCAACCGAGCGATGGCTGCAATGCTCAACTTTACGCGTCTGTGCTGCACATCACAGTAGTCAAAAAAAGTCGACGTCGTCGTCATTACTCATCAGCACATATATATACATGTTCTGCCCGAGCCTCTCAATCATCCATCATCATCCCCCATCGATCTCAAATCTACGTCAACTACGTCGATTTCACTCGCCGTCTTAAGCTAGCTAGACCAGTTGCTCTTCATCCATGGCGTCCTCAATGCGCACCCAGTTTATGCTCGCTCTCGTCTCAGCTGCGCTTCTACTCTGCTCAGCGCAAGGTCAATTGTCGCCCAAATTCTATGCTCGCTCCTGCCCACGCTTGGAGCACATCGTGCGCTCGACCATGGCGCAGGCCGTCCGTAGCGAGCCGCGGATGGCTGCTTCCATCCTCCGCCTCTTCTTCCATGATTGCTTTGTCAATGTACGCTGCAAGTTGTCTACTCTTATTTGCCTTTAATTAATTAATCAGCTAGCTAGCTTTAGATATGTGATTTGTGTTGCTGAAGAATCTAATGCGCGATGGCGAATTGATTCAGGGCTGTGATGCTTCGATACTTTTGGATGACACTGCCACATTCACCGGAGAGAAGAATGCTTTCCCCAACAGGAATTCCGCCCGCGGCTACGAAGTCATCGACGCCATCAAATCCAACGTCGAAGCAGCTTGCCAAGCCACCGTTTCTTGCGCCGACATCCTCGCCCTCGCCGCTCGCGACGGCGTCTCCTTGGTGAGCAACTGAGCATCACAAATTAACCACGCACAATTTGAGACCAACATACGTCGCTAACTCATGCACTGAACTTGTTCGACCAATTGCAGCTCGGCGGACCGAAATGGGCCGTGCAACTCGGCCGCCGCGACGCAACGACGGCGAGCCAAAGCGACGCCAACAGCAACCTCCCGGCGCCCTCGTCCAGCCTCTCCGACCTCGTCTCGGCCTTCGCCGCCAAGGGCCTCAGTGCGCGCGACATGACCGCCCTCTCCGGCGCCCACACCATCGGCCAGACGCACTGCGCCAACTTCCGCTCCCACATCTACGCCGACATCAATATCGATCCCGGCTTTGCTTCCCTCCGCCAGCAGAGCTGCCCGTCCGCCGGAGGCGACGATAACTTGTCGCCGCTGGACCTTCAGACGCCAAACCGGTTCGACAACAGGTACTACCGGAACCTGGTGGCCAAGAAGGGACTGCTTCACTCGGACCAGGAGCTCTTCAACAATGGTACTCAAGATGGGCTAGTGAGGATGTACAGTGTCAATGGTAAGGCCTTCGCGATGGACTTTGCGGCCGCCATGGTGAAGATGGGAGCCATCAGCCCGCTGACGGGAACGAGCGGACAGATTAGATTGAACTGCAGGACGGTGAACTAGTAGTCAAGAATCAAGATGCTGATTTCCTTGGAATTCAATTCATTTGTATTTTACTGTAGTTCATTTTCACATGTATTCTTTCAAGTTTTTTCTTTTTCACTCACTGAATAGCAAAAATTGTTATTTTAAAAATATTCTTTTAACACTGAAGTAATAAATGAGACAGCTGTGTAATTTTCGGTGGTAATAGATCAAGGTCAACAGCGCTGGTTTTTAATTAATAGCTCTATTTTTTTTCTGAAAAAATAAGCTTAAATCAAAGCTGACTCGAGTCGAACTCAAAAAAATTAACCGACAAAATGTTTTCGAGCTCGGGTGGACAAATGGAGGACCAGATCCTCTCATCCTTACAAAGGCGCGCTCGATTTGCAGCCCAATGAGCAACTTTGTTGGCATCTCGAAGACAAAAAAAAGATGCCGAACATATTACAATTAGATCTTAATACATGAATATCAAATATAATCGCAGAAATAGCCCAAGAGGCTTGTGTGATGAAATTGATTGTATCCACCAATATTTTCGAATCTGTCTCCACGACAAAAGGTGAGAAGTCTCTGCTAGTAACAAAACGTAGAGCCTCACGAATAACAAGGGCCTCAAGGATAAGATTAATAACTCTATTTCAACTTAGGCATTGTATATGTAATTTTTAAAGTGTACTAGTGAGTGAACTTGACTAGAAAATAAATAAATATGCATAGCAAAAAATTATATATGAATTCACGTTCATTTATCATATTTATTTTTTTATTATTCATATTAATTCTTTTATTATTCATATTCATTTAGATTCATCCGTTCATAAAAAATTATACGGGCAGACCCGCCCATCTAATCTTTTTTCCCCTTTTCAACTCCTTCAATCTCATTTTTGAGTGAACAATTCCACTATCAATAGAATCTTTGTAGGTGAAGCTAAATTTAAAATATGAGAAAAAACCGTTATGGAGTCGGCCTCTACATAATTTTTTTAGAACCACACATAAATAAATTTAGCATTATTAAAAATGAACATAGGCATCGTTAAGATTAACCTAAAATGAAAATACATTCTTTTACAACCAGCGTTCACTCTTCCAGAAATAGAAAAGGTAAATTTGTGCAAAATTATGAAGGGATCAAATAATTCAAATTGTAAAAATTATTGACTTTTACATTTTGCCTTTCAAAATATTTTCCATATCACTAAGTTCCTCTGTGATTTCTTCTGTTGGTCCTCTGTAATTTCATATCATTATTTTATTTTTATAAATATTTTTCTTTAACTCAAGGTTCAAATCCACCAGTGTGATATGAAGAGCTCTTAAAAGGACTAAAACCTGAAGCTCCAAAATATTTAAAAGGGAACCTTCCTTCATGCATACATAAGGTACTACAAAGTTTAATTTTGGTTATCAATATTTCTCGAAAAATAAAGGCTCGATTTTTTACAACACACTTTTTGCTTATTTAAAAGTTCATATGTTTGAATCCTTAACTATGCTAAAACATGACTTTCTATTAATTTAAAGCACAACATTTTACCCATAACTAATATCTTCCAATATATATGATAATTAATTGTTGCTAAGCATTTTATTTATGCATTAAATTATGTGACAGGAGATTAATGTTTGAATTAGTAATTATTTGAATTTGGTTAGGTAGTAATTATTCGTATAATCTCCATTCTATATATCAAATTATCTGCCTAAAACTCATTTAATATCTTCAACTTAAGTGAATCTGATTTAAAAATAAAACAAAAATAAAAATAATGATTAATTTGAAAATTATTACAAATTAGAAACAAATAGGAAATAAATATATATTTTTGTCTAAATTAATTACGGCTCTCAATGAGATCTTACCTCATAGGAGCAATTTATTTTTCTAAATTCATATTCAAGATAAGATGAATACAAAAAAAGAGAAGAAGAATCAATTTTCTTTTAACAAATAGGTGAATAATATATATTATACCCTCCAAGAAAAATATTCTTTTAACAAAAACTAAAAATAATGTGATGTGCATGGGACAACTTAACATAAAAAATCACAGGGGTAAGTTGGGTAACGAACTAAGGGAAGAAATCATAGAGGGTTTAGTAATAAGAAAATTATTATGGAGGACAAAATGCAAAAGCAATTGACCAAGAAAAAATAAAGTAAAAGTTATCCTAAAAAATACAACCCACATGATACATCCATAAACACTAAAACACATACATCCATACCAAATAACCAATTGAAAGCTCTATCTAGACAAGATATATTATCATTTTCTTGTAACACTAAAAAAAAAAAGCAAAATCCTGTTACTGAAAAAGCTCAAGTAGGATGTTTAAAAGCCTTATCAAGCAATGCATCAACTAAAAATCTCGTGATCTGTACCACTTAGATTATGTAATTAGGCTCCATGACAATTGACAAAGCTGCATGCTACACTTCACAACAGTAGCATTATCATTTAAATGTTCTAAAGCGACAAAAAGAAAAGTGGCTCCAAAGCAAATTGACTAATGAAGCCAGATTCCCAACTCCTACAAGTTCTACTACTAAATTCACCTGTAATTAAGTAATGATTCCATGATAGAGTAAGAAATACGGATTGCAAATACAAGAATTCTTACTCGGGTTTGGCAGGAGGTTTAGAAGTGTTAGGAGTGGAGCAACTTGAACTCCTTTTGGATAACCTGTTCTTCACAAGAGGGACCAAGGACTGGACAACATCAGCCATTAAGGGTCTGTAATCAGCTTCTGGTTGCACACACATGGCAGCAATGGCAGCCACCTGAACAGCATCCTTCATAGAATACTGACCTTCCAATGCCGGATCCATTATCTGAATCACTTTATCTCTATCATTCAGACAAGGAAGAGCCTACAAGGGCGAAACAAGCAATGAGATTTATACTCCTGAATGCAAATATATGCACACAAATATGTTTGCCACTGTATGGAAATCAAGTCTAGGAAATAGACATTTCCACCAATTTCCAGCTAGTTCATGATTTCTTTAAGCATGACTCCTTTAAGCTAAGAAATTGAGTGCAGGAAAAATTTACCAGATCTTGATTGATGAAGGGAAGGTTTGCTACTAGGTAATAGAAGTATGGATAGGTAAGAAAACAAAGAAAACATTTGGTTTGCCACGTGTTTGTTCAGAACTTTAAAAAGATAACACTCACCCAGGTTACAAGAACAACTTCTCCTGGTGGCCTATCCATGTCCACTGGGAGTCTACCAGTTAGCAGTTCCAAGAGCACGACCCCGTAGCTGTATACATCTGATTTAGTTGTTAAACGCCCAGACAATGCATATCTGTAGAAGAAGATAGAATTTTCAAATTAAAAAGAGAGTACACATCTCTGATGTTTAGATTTTTTTTTCAATAAAAGATATGTAAGTAATCAGGGATGAGGCTTTGATTTGTACTCTGGCGCAACATATCCTTGTGTGCCTAAAACCCGTGTTGAAACATGGCCTCCTGCTTTGTCAGATCCAAGTTTGGCCAGCCCAAAGTCTGAAACTTTGGCATGGAAGTTATTGTCTAACAAAATGTTGCTGCTCTTGAAATCCCTGTGGATGACAGGCGGGCTAACGTGCTCATGAAGATACTCAAGTCCTTTTGCAGCTTCAAGAGCTATTTGCATTCTAGTATCCCAATCCAATTTTGAAATGCCACCACAAGAACCTGTTTTATTGAATTTGGCCAGCAAACATAACAATAGAAAGAGTGGAGTTACTTGACCACTCAAGCATCATTCACAGTAAATGCATTGCAAAGAAATAGATCCTTCATCCAAGAACTTTATTATGCAAACAGAATTCAATAAGGCCAAAAAGTAAACATTTTAATAAGCAAGCAAAAACTGGCTTGACCAAAGTTCTCAATCAATAACCAAACACCATGTTACAATCTTTTGACACTTCAAGATCAAATCTAAAACTTGTTTTCATGTAGAATGGTTATCGGTAAGGGGAACATGTAGTTAAGAGTGGAAATAAAGAGAGCTACCTTTACGTGGCAAATATGAGATTGGACTGGTATTTTTCATTAATCAACTTTATCATGTCACAACCAACGCTTAAATGAAAATAAAGAAGGATTATTTGGTGATATACTAATATGAACTATCTCTAGGAAGATACTTGCACAAATAGCTAGCATTGAAGCACATTGGAAAGCTAAAAGATATATATATATATATATATATATATATATAATTGATCTTTCCGTTTTAATACTCTATCCGAGAGTTATTTGTTCCTATCTAACGAAACGCTATTGGATCAAATGACAGAGACAGTGTTGAGCAAGGGATGGCTTTTCCCGGATGAAATGAAACATTTGATTCATGTAACAGGAGAAAGATTTCTCATTCCTTACCCATAAAGATATGTGGCCATGAAAAAGAGATTAAGTGGAACAAGATTGGCCGAGTGGTAGAGTCAAGATTGGTCGGGTGGTAGAATCGTGGAAACACTTTTTATTCCATATTTTGGACCTTAGCCCCATGGAACAATATGCTACTGCTGAAACATGGAAGAATTGAAATATTAGATCAAAATATTATGTATGGATGAGATGAACTGCCTAAACAAGAATGATTAATCCCTCGCTACTGCCCATAGGAGAAGTAATAGGTAGGGATGACACTATTTGAACCCGTGACATTTTGTACCCAAAACAAACGGGCTACCAAGCTACGCTACATCCTTTTTTTAAATTGTTGTACAGTCTCATTGTACAAAATCTCTATCTTGTTTTCCATATCGTAATTTTCTCCTCTATCTATATTTAAATAGAATTTTATTTTCTTGTCATTTCTTCTTTTTGGTTTCATATTTCATATAATAATAATAATAATAAAATTAGATTTTTTCCTAAAAAAAAGATAAAGAAAATCTTAGCTAGTGCTTGATTGTACATATCTATTCTAGTTAGAAATTCCATTTAGTTAGGAATTCCGTGTAAAATAAATATAAACACAAATGATCTTGAACTAGAGCATCTGACCATATATGTATTCCAATCTATAATAGAAGGAGGATTTTCAATGCGGGATATAAAAACATATCTCATATATATATATATATATATATATATCAATCAGACAAATATCTGACACCTGAGTGATGATAACTGTATATTAGTTGTATAGTCAATTTTAGTATATTGCGATAGAAGAAGATTTCAAATAGAAAAAATTAGGCCTAAATGAAATCAGATTCTGATGTTGGATTAAAAACTGATTATGTTTTCTGCCCCCAATATGCATTTCTCACTATCTTTTGCTTGCATTTGTTATTCTTTGTTGCTCAAGAGTTTGCCAAGTTGAATCCAATATAGTCAAAGATTTGTGGAAATTTTTGTATCGTCTCCTTGCACTTCATGGAATTTTTTTCCTTATCGTCTTGGACATGATATATTTTGAAATTCAACTTATGAAGTAGATCCACAACGTGAAGTTATAAGATAATATTGGAAAAATCAGTGTAAAAGATATAAATATATAGATGAAGTAGCCAAAACATGTAAGCTTTTAGATGAATTGGCAGTGATCCAATACTTAAGAATCGGAATAATTACAGAAAAAATTATCCAATATTAAGGAACTAGTAACTAAAGTACATTCATAAAAGCAACTTAATGAAGCCCTAAAATATGTGGATACTAGTTTGTTTCCTAGATGAGAAATCGTAGCTAATGTGTAGTACCCCCAATCATTGACCCCCAAAGATTCCTCTAGTTGAATATAGTTTCATGGACTGATGCCTGATGGAGAGATAGCCAGAGAAACAGACTGAAAACAATGAAGATTGAACAGCAAGGAGAAGATAATAACATACCTCTAGTTGGGTACAGATGTTCCTGAAGACCACCATTAGCCATGAACTCGTACACCAGAAGCCGATGGCTGCCATCGGAGCAATGCCCCACCAGTATCAGCAGATAAGGCGAGTGAAGGCGCGTCAGCAGCTCCACCTGCCATTCCAAAATCCAATCTTTATCCCTCAGAATCTCTCCAGCTAAGCAAAAGAGATGATAGGAAGAACAAACGCGAGACCTCCATCTTGAATTCTTCCTCCCCTTGCTTCCCCGGCCGGTCCATCAGCTTGACGGCCACCTTCCGTCCATCGGGTAGAACTCCCCTGTACACGGCCCCAAAGCTCCCATGCCCGACCACATTGCCCTTCCCAAAGCCGCCGGTCGCCAAATGGAGCTGTTTATAGTTGAACACCTGAAGCCCTCTCTCGATCACCACCACCGGCGCCTTCCCGCCGTCTCCGCCGGCGCCGCTGCTGCTTCCGCTCCCAAAAGGTGCCGCCTTTTCGTTTTCCTCGCTTTTCCCTTCCTCTAGAACAAACAAGAAAGCCAATAACATAGATGAATCGCTACAACTGAGAAAAGGGGGAGCAAGACGGGTGCTCACTAAGGGACTTGAGGTGCTTGGAGACTTTGCTGCTGATGTAGCAGTAATAGCTGAAGGCAACAAAGAGGGAAGCCAGCGACAGCGTAGCGAGGACGACGATCACCAAGAGAGCCACGCCTTCCTCTCTCTTGTACTCTTCTTCCATTTTTTCCCCTTCGGGGTAACAGCGGAACGATCTGCTACAGTGATGTCGATACTTGATGGGGAGGGGAGAGGGAGGGGAGCAGAAGTTAGCTCCACTTGCCGAGTGAGCTGGGCTCAACTCAGGAGAATGAAGAAAAAGACAAAGTGGCAGAGAAAAGAATAGGGCACATGAACAGGTTTCTGAACTGGAAAAGCAGCGTGGTTCGTGGCCCCATTGCGACATAGATTGAAACGCTAGTGCTGAACATTTTTGTTTTATTCAATGCTTGGATTCAATTGATTAAACTTTTCTTTTTCTTCCTAGTGAATGCAGATCTTTTGTGAGGATGTGATGCAGAGAAGCAGGCTTCTATAATTGATGTCGTTTGAGAACAATTTATCCTTAAAAAAGAAAGAAAAAGCAGATTGGTCTCTCATGTCAGAGGTTTGTAGAGAGGAAATTAGATAAATAAATAAATTTCATGTATGCAAGAACACATTTTTAATCTAAAAAGCTCGTTTTGGTCTCCGCTTTGAATCTATTCTATCGACTCTCAAACATTTGTTGAAATGTATACCTCTCGAAGCATATTTGCATATGAACATGCTCTTATGTGAGATTGTTTGTATAAATGGTTAACTTTCCGTGTATAAAATGTTGTGAGCACGAAAATGTCTGAAGACGTCGATGACATATGTTCGAAACATGATCTTCCCGTCTCTGGTGGTTGCCTATACTTCTGTAAGGCAGAATCACGTATGCCAACTTCATCCTCTCCTCGAGCTATCATATTAGAGTGAGTCACAACGCCAGAAGTCCAACATCAACAAATAAGAAGATCAACACCGACAACCAAGCGAGTTGAACCATGAAGCGGGCACAAGCTCTCCAAGATCAACATTCTCAATTAATGTAGTCATCTTCATTCGCTAAAATCTCAAACACTTGATTTTTCATAAAAATGCAATCTTTTCGTCGAAGACTTTATATTTTTAACTTCCTAAAAATTATATAAAAATATCATAAACTTTATAAAATATGATCCATTTGGTACATAAAATACATAACATTAACTTTATAAAATATGATTCATTTTGTACGTTGCAATTAATAGGAGTCCTCTAGTGAATGGAATAATCATTTCATTCATCGTATTTGATATATTGTGAAATCAACTATCAAATGAAATGATGGTTCATATTTTCTATTTTATTTCTACTAGAAAAATGCTCACTCTTGGGGATAAAAAAGATTTTATAAAATATTTTTTAATCAATAATAATTATGATATTTAGTATTTATTGATATAAAAATAAATAAACTATAAGTAAAAAATAAGATATATAAATAAAGGTCATCTATTAATAGATATGAAAATAAAGGTCATATATTGCAACAATTGAGGTTAAATTCTATAACAATAGCAAACCTCATTATAATAAATACAAAATTAATGGATATTTAATAAAAATGAATATGATTCATTGAAAATATAAGAAATACAATGTTCACACCTGAAAGTCGGGGTGTTGCAAGCTTTCGCACCTCCTGATCCAACGCGGCTCCGATCGTAATCTGCAAATACACTTCGATGCTCGGGTGAGAGAGAATCTCATATGATTGATGAGTATAAAATTGAAACAAAGAGTATACTTGATGTACGTCATGTCTATTTTATTAGACAGGTTTGAGTGTTCGACGATGATGTCTTTCGAAATCTCTCATGGATATATATGCACTTAATGGTCGATTGTTATCAATTAGATCGCAGGCTAATTATTGTTGAATCACTGGCAATAAATAAAAAATATTGATATCCTTATTTGGCCGGATGGATCCCTTGATTAAGTTGTAGTTGATTCGACTTGAGTCTCGTTTATGAGTAGGGCTGCTTTCGATCCTGGCCTGATTGGACCCAAAAAGCTAGTCTAATCCATAAAAAAATAAAGACAACAATATAATAATAAAGGAAATCACTAAAATTCCTAACTAAAGAAAAATACAACTTCGATGGAGATTAAACAAATAAAGGAAAAAAGAAAAAATTAAAAAGTTAAGAATAACATAGGTCCGAGTTTTCACGTATCATTTTTTATCATATCAATTATCTCACTTCAATATCCATTAGGTTTTTGGTATAGGTTATATTTATAAGTATGCTCAATTTGATTCGGATTTTTCAAAAAAAAAATTTGTAAAATATGAAATCCCAAACCAAACAAAAAAAATCAATTAAATAACTTGAAAATCAAGTCAAATTAATGATTTTTTTTTAATATACATATATATATAATTAAAATTAAAATATCAAATAATAGTTGTAATAATAAATAAGAAAAATATAAGAAAAATAAAAAAAGAAACTTAGAACATATAACCATATATAATCATTTCATTTCAATATTTTGATTTTTTTTTCGAGGAAAGTATGGAACACCAAACTAAACCAAAGTTTTCAATCAAAAATCTCAAATATGGAACATGTACTAAAATGCTCATAATATTTTCTTACGGGTACTAAAATATTCCTAAGTTTTTTTGGATCAAAAATACCATTTACGTAATGAAATTCGGTACATAAATGATCAAATTGGTAAATAACGTTAATGGAGAAATAACGAATCATGTGCGTGTGACTACTGAGATGAAAAAAATTTAATATTTATGGTGGGATTCAGACTTACGTGTCATCTTAATTACATGTCGTTTGTATGACAAAGTTGTTCTCTGCATGTGCATCGCATGTAAAATCAGCATCTCAGTTAACATTCACATCTTCGTTAAGTCTCAATCAACATAAGTTAGATTGAGTGTCATTTTAATTTTGTATCATTTTCAATAATCTCAAGGGCATTTTAGCTTCAAAATAAATAATATAGAAATTTCAGTACCTTGGTGAAAACATGAATGATATTTTAGTACCTTCTTCCTAAAGGTAATAAAATCAAAATTTTGAATATATAATAAATAGTAAATTTTAAAATATTATTATTTATTATTAATAATGTATAATAACCACCTAGATCCGCTTTCTTGTATAATAGCACAAGAAATGGCACCAATTTTTATTTTTTAAAAATTTATTTTCTTTTTTGAACCGTCACCTCGAACAATCGATGATTCCATGGTGTAGGTACTTACATTTCTTGTTGTAGTGGTAAAAAGACACAACTTATCGTCTATAAATACAATCATCGTCTCATTGTCACACTCACATCTTTTTGGGATTGGTGATTGTAAAGCGATGAGGTGCTTGATGTGCAAATGTAGAGTGCTCGCTAGGGTCGAGAGGGATTTCACGTTTCGATATAGGATTATTTCTCATTTTCCCTACAAGTTTTGATGTATGGTAGATGATTTACCTTGTCGGTGCTCGAAGTTGGATTTTGTTTTGAGTTTTCATTCATAGATTGGTGTTCATTGAGTTTTACAACAAATCATGTATTAGCGAGTTTGGTCGAAAATATTTTTTTATATTCGAATATTTTTTTATCAAGAAAAAATATATATCTTAAATTGTAATTATAATTGTTTTTTTAAATGGCGAAAGTCTCTAATATATTATGGGGGTGTGCATGGGTACCGAATAGACCCGAAAACGATTGTAACCTACTCGATCAGGTGGGTTCTAAGTAGACCCGAATTAAATTTGGGTAGGGTTCGAAATAAAAATTAAGGATCTAGTTAAAATTTGTTTCGATTTCAGATTCAACACATCGGGTACCCAAAATCAAAATCAGAACCAGTACTCGAAACTTGCACCCTTGAACTTGTTCTGAGGTACATTTTCCAACAGGATACCGTTTTGGAACCTATTAGAATTTATAAATAGACATATTCCAATAGGGTAATCGGAAATCGAAATCGGAATTGAAACTTGTGATTCTAGATATGGTTTGATTTCAGGTTCCAATTGGGTAGGGTGCGGTTCTAAAATTTTGAAATCGATCCTATATAGGATAGGGGCCGAGTATCATAAAAAATATAGGGTACTCAGATCCGCTCACCCCTAATATATTAAAGGCTTTGAAGAGGGGTAAAATGGGTATGATGGATATTATGTTTCGGATCTGAAAATTTTTATACTTTTTATCCGAATTTGGAAATTTTTGTAGAAGGAAATTCGATTTTGAGAAATTCTTGACACATAATAAAAAAATTAAAAAGTCAATCCAAAGGAAGGGAAAAAGTAAATCTTTAAATTATAATAATCTATACATTATTAATAAATAATGTATACTTAATTAATGAATATATCTCCAATTTTATTGAAATTATCAAATCTATCACTACTTTTCATTTGTTTCAAATGGGGGCTTCAATTTTCAATTTCTATCAATTATATCATACCGTCAATTTGGAGTTAATTTTTTCGTCTACGAGCTCACTTGGCAATGTTGACTTATATTTTTATCTATTTAATGTCTGATCAGCAAAAAAAAATTAATTAAAAATTAATTAATAAAATGAACTACACTCCAACTCCTTTTATAATCTCGCTCACCTCCCTTGTCACGCCACCACCGCCGCACCTCCTAGCAATCTATCTGTTCACAAGCAAATTGTGGGGGTGAACACACAATGAAATCAAGAACTATTGGAACACAAACCCGAGCAAGAAAATAATGTCGCAGCTCTGCATGAGGATATCGTTAAAGGAAAAGCCTGAGGCCAACAAACCACCATCGGCAGACTCGTCATCGGATTATGAAGCCGTCACCAGAGCCGCCGAGCAACCTACCTTCCTTATCAAAACCAAGGTCGTGCGCTGCTCCAAGGTCTACATCCTATCACCGTTATCGCCGACGATGTAATACGAACACTTGGCGAACAACCACCAGCGATCCAAGCTCACTCATAACGAGAACACCCCGTCGTCGGTGTCCGTCCTCCAAGTCGTCGATCCCACCTGTTGCTTCTTCGAGGACTTCGACATGGAGGAGCTGATCTCAGGCTTCCCGGTCGACGATGCCTTCCTGCAGCTTTGCGTTGACGATGGACATAGCGTGCCGGGTGATAACTTGCACAAACTCGCCGCCATAGTCCAAAACCTACTTCAAGCATTTAGTCTAGCTGCCGCCTAGATGACCAAGTTTCGGCAATCGGAGAGCCGCGATTCAGTTGGAGATAGCCACGAGGATGAGAGCGCGTCGATGTCAGCGAAGGGGTCGCATGTGAGCCAGGGAGAATGAGAGACAGAGGTAGTAGCCACCGAGGACAAAGGTGAAGGCGAAATGGCGACACTAGAGGGGGGGTGAATAGTGTGTTTACTAAACGATTCGTCTAAATTCAATTTTAATCATTTACTTAACTTGATTAGGCAAGATGCACTTATGCGGTTTAAATGCGGAGGCAAAATAAAGCAATATAGCACAAACAATTTAAATCAATGCAAACACAAGATTTATAGTGGTTCGGCCCCAATGCCTACTCCACTACCTAAGCACCCGCTTAAGATTTCCAAACTAGTTTTACTAGATTAATTTGAGTTTTCCTTATACACGAGGACTTTTCACCAGAAAATCTCACTCTCGACTTAAGGTACTTCCACACCCGGAAGTCTCCGCCTTCTTGTCGAGAGTACTTATCCCACCTCAACCCTGAGGGACAACTAAACTAATCCTAGTAACAACTACGTTTACACAAGTGGCTTTACTCCTACACCAAGGATACCACTTCACACAACAAGACCTAACACCCAGGTCTTCACAAACACAAATTTAAGAAACAATTAACACTTAAAAGTACAACGGAAAGAGCTAAAAATGAAACCAAGTGTTCATGCTCTTTTCCAAGCCTTGAATCCTCCAACTCGTCAAGTCGTGAAGGTTGAACAATTTTCGAGTTGAGACAACAACAGGCGGTGCTTGAAGAAGAACTCGATGAAGAACAGGGCGCGCTTTGATTAATCTTTTGAAAGGCTTTAAATCTTCCTTTTGATGGCTCAATGAAATCTATAAGAATGAAGGAAGAAAAATTAAAACAAGTTTATAGAGGGTATATTTATACCCAGGTGAAGAAACAGTGCTCAATGGATAGAAAACTATCCGTTGCAAACTGCCGGTCGAAGCATCGGTCGATCGGTCCTTCGACCGCTCATTTTTTCCCTGTGGTCGGTCGACCGCCGGGTCGACCGCCAGACACAGATCGCGCGATCAGCGTCTACGCCTTTCAGCAGGTTGGTCGCCCCGCTGCTTTCTGCCTATTTTTGCTGCAATTCAGTCGACCAATCGATCGACCGAAATTGGTCTGGACTAGGCAGACTGGGTCTTTGCTTGGGTTTTCTGCTTCCGTTTTCACCACTACATCTACTTATATAGCATTTATTAATTTTATGTTAAATAACTCGATAACATGATAACTTTAAAACATATAAATTATATAAGGATTATACCCTATTTGAGTTCAATAAAAATATCTAAAAAATCAAAATCCCTAAGGATCAAAATCTAATTCTTGGGATCTAGTATAAGACAGAATTTTTCTATTTTTTCGGGTCAAGTATGGGTATGCTAGAGGCTTCCAAAAATTCATTAAAAATACATCGTTATCTAGTTTTGATCCAAGGAATAATTACCGTTATTTTTTATTTCAAGAAAATATCTAGGACATATAGCTCTCCAAGGAGCTCCATAGGCTTAGTGGATTTCAGGGTTGTTCCGGAATTTTATGATTTGGGGTTCAGGATTAGTTTTTGGATTTCTAGAGAAATATTATGAGGAATTACAATATATCTAGACATCCTAGACCTAAACTCTAACCTCTAGAAGAATCCGAGCGCGTCGACCAACGTTCTTCTGATCGCGGACGATGAACGCTAATTGATATGGAACCTGAAAGATATTCTCAATGAAATCATTAGTTCTATGTTTGTTATCATCAAAACCATCAAGACCGAGATTAACGCTAAGGTTGAAAACTTAAAGCCAACAAAAGGGTTCGACATGTGTCTTGGGCTTGGGCCCGATGGATGGAATGCAGAAGGAGGGAGCGGAACGACGCCGAAGAAGAGGAGGGATGAGCGTGTACCGGAGGCGTGCCATGTGAGGTTGGATCTCGGCTTGGGAGCGTGATGAACAACGTGGACACCCGACACAGAAAGAGAGAGTGTGATGTCAATCGATCTCTTTATTGATTTTAGGTGGGTCCTTCAAAGAGAGAGAGAGAGACTTTACGCATGAGGCGGTGCAACGGTGATGGTACGACATTGGAGGCCAGTGGGGTTATAAAAGGAGTGAGAGTGCATCCCCTTTATTACACTATTTTTTAATTAATTTTTTTTGATGATTGAACATTAAATAAATAAAAATATAAGTCAATGTTGCCAAATCAGCTTGTAGACAAAAAAAATTAACTTCGAATTGATGGTACCATATAATTTAAAAAAATTAAAAATTAGAGTCATCATTTGAAATAAATGAAAAATAATGATTGATTTGAGAATTCGATAAAAGTCGGATATATCCATTAATTATAACACATAATAATTAAGGAAAAAAAGTAGTATATAATTATACATTTAATATATAATATAAACATTTAATATAATAAAATATTATTATCTAATGTCATGACTCATGATGCGATTTTTTTTAAAAAATTACTAAAGGAGCTGGCTAGAATGGAAGGCGTGAAAAATGACATCTAAAAATAATAAATCAAAAGCCTTCTCTGCATCCACTGACCTAAAAAAAAACAAAAAAAACACCGAAGAATCTCCTGTTCCTCCTCAGGCCACGTTGCCGGACGCGGAAGAGGGGCCCACATCAGTAGACGAGCAGTCAATCACGGCTAAGGGTATAAAGCGGGGTCGAACAGAAAATGAAATAGCGACGAGCCCCAGTCTAGGCGGCGACATATTATTGGAGAAGCAGATGCGGACCCACCTGATTCGCTTTGCGGGCGGACCAAGCGAAGCAAGTGGTTCGGAGGAACCCGCCCATCCCATGATCCCATCTGTAACTACATATTTTTTAATCGATAAATAGATCTCATTGATTCTAGGTTTTCTTCTCGCTGCCGAATATTTTCTGTTCGTTCCCTCTCATCCTTCTGCGCCTCCTCCCCCCTCTCTCTATCTCTCGCGTGAATCTCTCGGGCGGAGATGGCGGAGGGGAAGCCTAAGAACCAATCTGGAGTCTGGAGCACCGTCAAGCCCTTCGCCAATGGCGGCGCCTCCGGTATGCTTGCCACCTGCGTCATCCAGCCCATCGATATGATCAAGGTACGCCGCAGATCTCCGCTTCCACTACTCTCTGCTCAGTCATTGTCTCGCTGCTGGAAAGCTAATGCCTTTGTGTGACTTAGCGATGATCTGTTGATCAGTTGATGGATCTGAGATCTATGCTAAATTAGTTTTTTTAGGGTTGAGATCTGGGCCTTTGATGAATTTTCTGTGGGTTCCAGGTGAGGATCCAACTGGGTCAGGGATCAGCTGTCCAGGTCACGAAAAACATGATTGCCAATGAAGGTTTTGGTTCCCTTTACAAGGTCCGCTCTGCGCTGTTCTCTTTTTCATTCCTTCGCTTCTTGTCTTGCCTACCTAGATATCTATGTTGCTAGCGATTGTATCTTTCTGACTTATTAGCTAGTATTTTCTGTTTGCTAGTAATCAGGAATTACGGAAAGATGTCACTGACTTAGTTAATACATCACACACCCTTGTAATTTTGATGTTTTTTTCCAAACGGTTGTTCCTATAAGCAACTATAGTTGATAACTGTTGATCTTCGCCATTACACTACCATCTAACTATTTTGACATATCTGATTTTAGTCAACTGCATCTGCTTTTACAGTGTTTCTGAAACTTGAGGATCTTTATCAATGTTTATATATATATATATAATGCCTGTTTTGTTTTTTTTTCTAATTTTCTTTTGACTATTTAAGAAAATTAAAAGAAACAAGGGGGTACAGTTATATACATCTTACTGAAATTTGATCATCAAATAATAACTTGTATATGTTCTATGCTTTCAAGCTAAATGTTCTTATATGAATTGTTCACTTGCCCAATATTTATGGGTTTCTCCCACTTGCATGAACCAATACGAAGCCTTGGCAAAAGAATTTAGTGGGTTGCAAATAAGGTAAGATTGGGGCCAATCTCTTGTTACTTTGTTAGTCTATCACACTACCCTTGTTGATAAAATTCTTACAGAGGCATTAGAATGGTCACTAGTGACAACAGTTCTTCTGTTGTGTCAAAGATGATAATTAACGCCTTCACATTCACTTCTTTCCATGGCCTTTGACATTTGTGTTATAGGTTCTTAATTATGTTCCAGCAATATATGTTTAAATGCCAGAAAAATGCTCTGACTACAGTAGTGATGGACAAGACAACAAATCCAAATAGATTAATGGCTTAGTCATATGTTTATAAACATAATTCTTACCCAGAAAGTGTTATATGTCTTTATAAACATAATTCATATCTGAAAAGTGTTATATGTCTCATTTGGACTGACTTCTAAGAGAAAGTGACAAAAATTCACTGAACTGTGAAATAAAGAGGAAGTTAGACTCCTGGATGGAAGGAAACTGTGTGAAAAGAGATGAATCTGTAGAGAGGGAGCAGTCGGGAGATAAGATTACCTTCAAACGAAATGAACTTTAAAGGCCTGTCTAAGCTGAAAAATTATATTGCTCCACTTGGGAAAAAAGAGCTCTTTGTTACATGTTTTCTGATTTGCGAATTGTGTCATTGGATAAGGATCTTATATGTCCATCCAGCTATTCTATCTCATCATCTCAAAAATAAAATGGGATTCTTACTTAAGTGTTTCTCACCCTCTTAATTGTAGTCTGGAACTGCTTGTTTCCATGATAACTGAAATCCTGGATTCATTTTGACTGAGATTAATTGCAGCCTTTACCTCATTTGTTTTTTTTGGTTGTATAAACAAGATAAATAGATAATCTGTGGATAAGTTATCATCTTCCAGGACTTATGTCATGTCCAATAATTGTGTTCTTGTATAATTTCTGTTCTTAGTAGTATGCATGTTCAGCACAATATAGCTCTTTCACGTAGTTGTTTATCAGGACTTCCTCTTTACATACATCCTGCATTAGGGCTTTCTTAAATTCCTGACTGTTACATTATATTGGCGATAGCTCCAAAATTAACTTAGCATGCAAAACTATTTTTTTATTTCCCTTTTCATTATTCATACCATTATTTCATTACTCTGATGATTTTTTCTGGAACAGGGATTATCAGCTGGCTTACTTAGGCAGGCTACTTATACAACTGCAAGATTGGGTTCCTTTAGGTACATATTTTACTCATCAAGAAATTGCTTAATCAAGGCACATTGCTGTTATTGATAATCCTAGAATCAAAGAATATTATGTATAACCTTTAGTATCTTTAAGGTAAATCAGATGATTAAATTCCTTGTATAATGAGGATTTGTGGCTGTTTCCTTTGTTTGAAAGTGAATTCAAAATATAATATACCCTTAGATTAGGTCCAGTAAGTTACTATTTTTCAGAGACAACTTTATGCTGTTATTTCAGATATGGTCATATTCTTTTCTGGCAGCATGATAATCCCTAGTAGTTTCTTCTCTTTGTGAACTAGAGGAAGTGTACTTTTTGGATGATGATGATGATGATACTCTTTTAGACTGAATATGTTGGTGCCCTTAATTTAACCCAATTATGTCTGTTAGCATGTGTTTTCTTCACCGATTTTGAGGGGGGATAGGATTTCTAAAATCATATCCAATGTTTGCTTGGTCGTTGGATAGATGGGTTCACGGGTTGGGATATTGTTTGAATACCCAATAATTAAATCTGGTGGGGGTCGTTTCATTGGGTTCAATATGATATGGGAGTGAATAATACATAACATTTTATAATATATTATGGGTTAAGATATAATATATTGAAATATTTTTATATATTATATGTATAATAACATATAATGATATTATCCGCGTCTCTTATCCAAGGTCAAAACAACCACAAGATAGCATTCTGAGCTGGTTAAGCCTGCATTACTATCTTCCTCTTATCCGATTGAAATCCAATCCAATGAAACAAATAATGTTTTACCTATAGTCTTGTGCTAATGGTTGATTTTGGCATTCAAATACTGAATCTTATTATGCAACCTAGCTATCTGACTATTATGCAAATAGATTTATTATTATTATACTTCCGTTTCAAATTAAGATGGATATACCTCGATTACTAATGTAATGAAGTTTGGCCAAGAAAGCTATGTTTGTTGTTTTTTATAGACAACTATTTAGTTGTGACCTATTTCTTCTTTAAATCGTTTAGGGTGCTGACGAACAAAGCTATCGAGGCCAATGATGGAAAACCACTGCCTTTGCTTCAGAAAGCTGCTATTGGGCTTACTGCTGGAGCAATTGGAGCATCTGTTGGAAGCCCGGCAGATTTAGCGCTCATCAGAATGCAAGCTGATGCAACATTACCTGCAGCACAAAGACGAAACTACAAAAATGCTTTCCATGCATTATATCGTATCGTTGCTGATGAAGGGGTTCTAGCTCTATGGAAAGGTGCAGGTCCCACTGTAGTAAGAGCGATGGCGTTGAATATGGGTATGCTTGCATCTTATGATCAGAGTGTTGAGCTATTCAGGGATTCCCTTGGTTTTGGTGAAGTTAGCACTGTGCTCGGTAAGATGTTTTAACTTTCTTTTGAAGTACTTATGTTTTGTGGTCTGTTATCTTTCTTGTGGGAGTGTTGATATTTTGTGCAAGTGATTATTTTCTCTATAGCTTGTCCAATATCTCATTCCCATCAGACTAATGATGCCTATTGAGCCTGTTGCACTTAATCAGGTTCTATTTTTGTTTACCTAGAGTTATCATCAAATTTGTTCTGTCATAAAAATTTATTGGTTAAAGCTTATTAGTTTTGAGTTTCCTTAGCAAGTACCTCTTAAGTTGCAACAACCCTTTATTTTATTACTTAAGTTGCAGCTATAATTCATGGCATCTGTCTTTTCAGCTGTTTTATTTTTTCTAGAATTTCTTCTAATGTTTACTTATTGAGTAACATATGGATGTTATACAACTAATATCAAAGTGACCAAAGTTTAACTCATCAGCGGTTCAATTGGTTTTTTAAAACTGACAATATTTAATATCCATACCCATCAACTTGAACTTGAATTGTGGTTGCTAATGCCTTGTTCAGTTTTACTTTGGCTTGTATAGCAAAATTTAGCTAAAATGGCGTCTGGTTGTATAAAACATGCCGCCTAGAATGCTTATAATAATATCTTAGCAGTTAGCACCTGAAGCGGCGATTTTGACGTTATTCTGTCTCCATTTTCAGGGGCAAGTGCTGTTTCCGGGTTCTTTGCATCTGCTTGCAGTTTACCTTTCGATTATGTGAAAACACAAATACAAAAGATGCAGCCTGATGCCACTGGAAAGTATCCATATACTGGGTCTTTGGATTGTGCCATGAAGACCTTAAAATCTGGTGGGCCATTCAAGTTCTACACTGGATTTCCTGTCTACTGTGTGAGAATTGCTCCACATGTCATGGTAAGGATTCATAGCTTGTCGAAACCCGTTGCAGTAGTTTTCTGAATACACTGAGCTAGCTGTCTATCTGTCTGTCTGTCTATATCTTAGTTTGCTCGTATGACTCAAATGAAATATTTTTTGCAGATGACGTGGATATTCTTGAATCAAATTCAGAAATTTGAGAAGTCTATTGGCTTATAGAATTCCCAGTTAATTGGGATCGTCATAAGTTGATTTTAGCTGTTTTTCAATAATATCTTAGCTATTAAACTTAAGCTGGCTGGTTTTGGTATCACAACAGCCTTCCGTTTGCTCCATTTACATCATCATTTTGCAAAGGTCTAATAACCCACTTCCTGTTGTATTTCGGGAATATTATCATACATTTAGGTTGATGCTTGAGCCAGGTGACAGGCACTATAAGATATTCTTGCCATTTGTATGTGGTTTAATGGATCCTGGATCCTCCATTCTTTCTGGACTTCATTATGAATGTCAGTTATTTGTTTGTTGTTAAATTTGATTGGATGACCTATTTTTTTTAAAGCTTGATTCAATAGGAAAGAGATCAATTTATGAATTTATATTCTTAACATTTTCCCTCACTTGTGGGCGGGTGAACTTGAGAAGATTATCTCAAGCCCAATAAGTGGATTGACTTAATTGAGGTAAGAGATATTTTTTAAATATCGACGGTAGGAGGATTTGTATTATGTTAAATTTGATTAGATGATTAATTTTTTAAAAATTTAAAATCTAAATTGTTACGAAAGAGATTAATTTATGAATTTATATTTTTAACGTTTGTTTTGGTGGGACCTCAGAAGATAAATTGTATGCGCATATCTGCAGCTTGTAAAAGTATATTATTAGTGCATTTTCTTTAAGTGACATTCAAGTGTCAAGGTAGCTGGAGCAAGATAATAGTGGACTTTCGTTAATTATATATCTTTCAGCTCCACTTTCTAGATTGTGGAGGGGAAAAGACAGGTTGAACGTTCCTTCAAATTAAACTAGCTTCCACTAAATTGAAGATAACGGTGGCTGAAATCATAGTGCATTTTTCTGTGATAAATATTGTACAAATATACGTCTTTCATCTGCTCTAGGGGGCAGTATCGTTCTTGTGTCATGTTGAGTTGGCTCCACAGCACCTATTTGGCTATTCGTGGTAATCAGGTGAGGATATATTCGTATCCAATCAAGTTCAAGGATTTCCTCTCCCATTTAATCCTGTTGCTGCAGCACTCGGGAGTCATTTCGTTTCAGGTCGTGATAGATTTTCTACTAAGAAGTTGAAACGTGGAAAGAGATATTAGATCTGGATAACCCACAATGTCGCTAAATTATTTTGAATAATTAATTTGATGAAATATTGTCACCGACAAGAAACCTCCAAGTTAACACAACGCAATGATCAACAATTACCAATGCTCCATAATTAAAAAAATATAAGTGTAACTATTTTGAATATTTAATAGATGGGAAAGATTGACAAAATGGATACTTTATACTTCGACAATGCCGTGTAAAAAGCCTACATGCCCGGTGACTGATCATGATAAGATAACTGTTTCTTAATTTGACAATATGATCAAGCTCCACAATGAATTCAATAAATATATTCAAAAGATCATTCCAGCTTGAATCAGCCCTACAATTAATGCAAGCTATCATCCATCTCCACTACTTTTTAATTTATATCCAAGAGTAGATGATCATAATGCTCATGAAAAGTACTCCAAAACGGAAAACCCCTTCGTCAAAAATAGACCTTTCCGTCTTTATGCTGCAATAGACCACTCCACTTTGCTTGGGCAGCAAAAAGCACACACACAAAGCCTGTAAACCAATCACTACGTTGCGTCTTTCCTTCATCCATTTGTTTGACTAATTTGTGGCGACACCAATTTCTTTACCTCGATCACACCTTTACCTCCCAAATTTGCAGCTGTAGGCCATGTTTGGAGACCGGCGGTGCCACTTGTTGCTGTCACTGCCCCGCTCCCATCTCATTATCTTGTCTTAGAAAAATGGGCAGTGCAGCTTATGATCAGTGTTACAGCGTTTCTCTTCTTTCTCACACATTTTTGGCGTACGTCTACACCTTAAGTTCGACGTGTGCAGTTGTATCCCCGAAGCTACTACCAAGATGGCAGATGCCGAGTAGTCCACGACAGCTCATATCATCGATTCAACTGAAAGATACAAACTTGGTTTCTCCTGCGTAGGTGCAGAAAAAGTGGCAGGAGAAGGACGCGAACTTTCTCGCGGAGGCGACAACGATGCAACCGTTTGCGTGCCATCTTAAGCTATACTCCTGGATCCTGTCCCGCGGCAGGCAGGTGATGATGGCAGACGCGGACGTGGGATATCTTCCTGCAATCGGACGGTGGTGATTCGCCATCTAGGCCCGCGGTTCATTGTGCGGTCGGCGAGGTCTTTCCTTTCGCCATCCGCGATCACATCTCGGGTCGTATTTCTGAGCCTTGTTGTTTAGCTGTGTCTGAGGTGACACAACACTAGTTTCGTTTGCGGAGTGGACGCTGGACCGGACGTGTGTGATTTAATGAGGGGCATTGTAAGTCTTAGTTTACAATGAGCTCCATGCGCGTGCTTGGAGCCCACATCACCATCACATGACGCACGTGATGGACGGTCAAGTCGGCAGCAGCGAGCGCTGACATTAAACACGGAAGTTTTGCGCACGCGTCCTTCCCAACGCCAATAATTAATTTTATAGTTCAATATCGCCTGTAAATATTTAATATGAGAATTAAATTACCGAGCGCTTGGAAAGCAGGTTTATGGTAACCAAGTCTTGGAAATTTAAACATTTTTAGGTACTCTTAAAATCCAGTTCAACTGCCACCCTTCTAATTTAGTTGAATGGAAATTTGTCGATAAATGTTACTAATCATCAGTGTAAATAAGTAATTGTATTATGCATAAAGGACAGTTAAATTGTACTAATTTATTGTTATGGTGTAAGATTTATGAGGGTTGGACCTACATACAACGTACATGATGAAGTGCCAGCGATTCACAAGTTGGAAATGGAGACATAATTTATTAATATATTAGTAAGTTAGAAATAGATTCTAGTCCAAAAGAGAGTTAATGCCCAGAATTTAATGTTCGATGTTTTGAAGGGAATATTCCCGAATTGTTTACATACTAGAATATAATTTTTAAGATGATAAAATGAAATAAAATAATTTTTTGGGGCTCTAATTTATGGTACGAACTAATTCCCCTCCTTGGAAGCAACGACCACGAACTACCAACTAGTCCACCAAACTGACGTCAATCGCCCATTTGCTTAAATATCTGCCAATTGGGGGCACTCGGCGACACCCAAAACGAAAGGACATAAAGCAAACCTCTCTCTCTCTCTCTCTCTCTCTCTCTCTCTCTCTCATGGCGGAGGAGAGAAATAGCAGGAGCGGAAGTAGCCATGGCGGCAGCAGCAGGGGGCGCCCGCTCCTGCAGGGGCGGTACGAGGTGGGGCGGCTGCTAGGCCACGGTACGTTCGCGAAGGTCTACCATGCGCGCCACGCCGGCACGGGCGAGAGTGTTGCCATCAAGGTGCTTGACAAGGAGAAGATCTTGCAGAGCGGCCTCGTCGCGCACACCAAGCGCGAGATCGCCATCCTCCGCCGCGTCCGCCACCCCAACATCGTCCACCTCCACGAGGTGATGGCCACCAAGACCAAGATCTACTTCGTCATGGAGCTGGTCCGCGGCGGTGAGCTCTTCGCCCGCGTCGCCAAAGGCCGCTTGCCGGAGCCCGCTGCTCGCCGCTACTTCCAGCAGCTCATCTCCGCCGTCGCCTTCTGCCACGCGCGCGGCGTCTACCACCGCGACCTCAAGCCCGAGAACCTTTTGCTCGACGACCGCGGCGACCTCAAGGTCTCCGACTTCGGCCTCTCTGCCGTGTCCGACCAGATGCGGCAGGACGGGCTCTTCCATACCTTCTGTGGCACCCCGGCGTACGTCGGCCCCGAGGTGCTCGCCCGCAAGGGCTACGACGGCGCCAAGGCTGACATCTGGTCCTGCGGCGTAATCCTCTTCGTCCTCATGGCGGGCTACCTCCCTTTCCACGATCACAACCTCATGATCATGTACCGCAAGATCCAAAAGGGCGAGTTCCGATGCCCCCGCTGGTTCTCCTCCGATCTCGTCCGTCTTCTCTCCCGCCTACTAGACACCAATCCCAGCACCCGGATAACCATCGCAGAGATTATGGAAAACCGCTGGTTCAAGAAGGGCTTTCGCCAGGTCAAGTTCTACATCGAAAACGACAATATCCACAGCTTCGACGACATCGACACGCCGCCATCGGCCTCCCTGCCGTCCTGCGACGAGCACTCGGAGTCCGAGTCCGAGTCTGAGTCCAATTTGTCCACCTCTAGTTCGTCCTCCATAAGCGGCGGCCCGCGGCGGAGGCTTGGGCTCCCGCGGCCGGCGAGCCTGAACGCCTTCGACATCATCTCCTTCTCGCCGGGATTCGACCTCTCGGGCCTTTTCGAAGAGAGGGGGGAGGAGACTAGGTTCGTCTCCGGGCAGCCGATCTCCACGATCATATCCAAACTGGAGGAAATCGCCCAAGTGGTCAGCTTCGCAGTGAGGAAGAAGGACTGCCAGGTGAGCTTGGAAGGGACCAAGGAAGGCGAGAAGGGTCCGCTGACCATTGCGGCGGAGATCTTCGAGCTGACCCCCTCGCTGGTGGTGGTGGAGGTGAAGAAGAAGGCCGGCGACAAGGGCGAATACGAGGAGTTCTGCAACAGGGAGCTCAAGCCTGGATTGCAGAATCTATTGTACAGCGAGATGGCGGCCGCTGCCGCCACCAACATCGCATCCGACCCAGAGTAAATTGCACAAACATGTCACGCACACTCTGTATGCAACATCGAGACGCGTTCTTGCTCCTCGTTCAAAACTAAATGTGATTTTTTTTGCTGTGTTCTGTAATATATTATGTAAATTGGAGATGGTGATTGCTAGTATTAATCATCGACTCACCCTATTTGATTCTTTTCTCTTGGGACTTCCAATTGTTCAAAATTTCCTCCAACATGTGTTGCCTGGTACAGAACTCTGCTTGCTATTTGGAGGTCTTTAATTATTCAGCTCAAAGTGATGGGATATTTCTTCTGTAGATTGAATTGATGTCCACTGTTTGATTTGGAAGAAACGAAAGATAAGTGGTGTATGGATGTCCACATAAACATTGTTGGCCTCTATCATCTTAGGCGAACTAATAAATTTTGTTCTTCCTTATCATAATTGTGGAATATGTTTCAGGAACATCATGATCAAATAGCTCATTGGCTTGCTTTTTGAGTTTTTGTTCAATGACCTTCACAGCAGACTCACTTTGCTATGATAATTAAGTGGCTCCCAGAACAGTACAACTAGTACCATTGGATGATTATATTTACTTGCATTGCTGCTGCAGCTAATTATGAGAGACACGTTGACCAACCATTTGACGTTACAAGAATCGGGCTACTACTGGCTACTGTCTTAGTGTCAGGTAATACTATGCCTTTGTTATTTATTGATGCGTTCTGTTGAGTGACACTCGTATTTAGCTGAGATGACATGATCATATAATATATTAACATGATGACTTTCATATATTTTATGTTAATCACAACCACCACATAACCTACCTTTGATTAATATAGAAAGAAAAAGTGACAAAGAAAGAGATGCTTTTATTGCTATTTTTTAATCTGCATATTAGGATGCCATATAATTGCATCATATCATGCTGCCACTTCAAATATGCTTTCCTATTGACATCTCAGGGATATCATACCAACATTAAATTACAAGAGATCAGGTTGTGAGAGGGACGAATAAATTTGGAAGAATATCTGAACAAGAAACTTATATACGCCTTTGCTTTGGGTTTTGGCTAGCTAAGCAGCTAGCATCAGGGCACAGATGAACTACAATGAAATTAGTTTCCAGGCTACTGAAATAAGAATCCAACCACATGCAAATTATGTTCACGGTACTTCATCTTTCATTTATAAAAGATTTATTGGCTACGGAAATGAAGCTAAAAGAACATGAAACCCTTGCTAGATTGCATGCAATCATTTGGCATACATGCGTTTTCCCAAAATGTCTCTCTCATCGCTGTATACCTTGTTGTTATGCTGGTTCAGAGTAGAAAGACAGATGAAGAGACATCCGGTACATGAAAAATAAACAAACAAACAAACAAAATATTAGTGAGGATTAGATTCACAAAGGAGTCATTAGCTGATAATAATTGAAGGCTCTTAATACCGCAAGATATACCATATATGCATTAACCTTTTTTTCTTTTTACTTATACTATTGGAACTGGTTGAGTACAAAAATGGCAAGAGTGTTCATCCTCAAGCACTCCAAAATTCGCTCACAAGTTTTCTACCAAAAACATTTATGTGGAGTTGTGAGCAAAGATAGGGAGCCAATTGACGACTACATTACATTTCGACGGACAATTTAAATCTACCCTCTCAAAGCATTTTCTTAGAATATCCCAAAGTACATTAATTATCAATTTCCCAGCAAGGGGAAAGGTGCCTAGTCTGCATTTGTATGAGTTGTCGTGCATCTACTTCAATTATAAAACCTTAGTTAGGTGAAGATTGTTCACCTTCTAAAATGCTAATTTGATCGCAATAACTTTATAGTAAACTGAAGTTTGTTGCAAGAAAGATCAAGCAACAAGAATACAACTTCTAAAGTGATCACATTCACGAATAACAAAGTCAACACGAAGAATATCTACAAACTATAAGACACGTCCAAGGCTAGCCTTGGATACAACATAGGAGATGGGCAGAATATACAACTTTGAACTAAACCTTGGCTTCCGAGGGTATTCCTGGCTCTTTTTTTTTGCCAAAAAGGTCATTATACAAGATTTCCTCCAATTCAATGGACCTAATGGATGACCAAATTAACATATCATGATTCTGCCGAGCCCTCGTTGTTGCCCAATGAGCAGCTTCATTTGTCTCCCTATAACAAAAGATAAAGCTTTCAAGATTACATTGCAAAGATAAGTGAAAAATGTCTTCAACAACTGTGTAGATCTCCCAAGGTACGTCTATTCTTTTGTTCAGTACTTCGACCATTATTTTAGAGTCGATCTCAACTTGGAACATAGGCAAATTATGCGCCAAAGCAAAAGTTAAAGATTTTTTGATTGCCAAAGCTTCCATATGTAAAGCAGATTTGCCGATTTCATAGCAACTTAATATAAAAGAGCAATCACCATTGTTCGATTGAACCACCACACCCAAGCCACCATTATTATCTGTAAAAGATGCATCACAGTTAATTTTGAGAATTCCAAATGGTGAGGGATTCCATTTGACCAAGATAGATTTACTTATAGAATTGTCCTCAGGATGCGTTTTACTGAAGTATGATTCAGTAAAAGCCAAAATTTTCGTCACCAAGACCGAGGGAATAGGCTGCGCCTAACTTCATGCACCAAGAGATTTTTAGTGTGCCAGATGTACCAACATCCAGTGGCAATTATCGCAGGTCGGTAGGAGGTTCATCTGGAATGTGGATAATTTGAGAAGATCCAAGAATGATCCCAGGCAGAAGGAAGATTAATGTTAATGCTGGTTTTTTCCTGAATAAGGTTTCAGATGTTATTGGCAAAAGAGCATAAAAGGAACAAATATTCAATGGTTTCAGGGGCTAAATTTCAAAAAGGACAGTTAGTAGGAATATTATGACCCAGGTAATGAAGACGAGCTCTAGTGGGTAGTCGCTGGTGGAAAAGTTTCCAACAAAATAATTTAATTTTTGGAGCAGAAGGCAATTTCCAAATAGATCCCCACCGACGATCAGATTGCCCGATTGAAGGTACATGACTTCTAAGAAACTCATAGACGAATTTAGTGGTAACTCTACCCCCTAAAGAGTCTTTCCAAATTAATTTATCATCATTGGGGTTCATAGGCAACTCGATCCGGCTAATGAAATCCCACACCACTGATCCAAAGTAAGCATTACAAACATTCTCGTTCCAAGAAGAGTTCGAAATTAAAGTACTTACATTCAAGCCATCCGTATCAGTGAGCAAATTCATATGCATGAAAGATGATTTTAGAGATAGAGGTAAATCAAAAAGCTAGTTATCTTGTATAACAGAAGAGTTTTCCCCATTATTTATTATCTTTAAAAAATCGGGAAACAATGGTTCAAAAGCCGACCGGAACATATGCCAACTCCAAGAATATTTTTTATCATGAGAAAAGAAAATTTTTGGGTCCTTATATTTAATTTTGACCAAGTCAACCCAGGGGAAAGACTTGTTACTTAAAAAATCAAACATTCGTTTAGTTTGCAGTGCAAAGCTCTTAAAATGCAAATCCTATAACCTTAAACTCTGAGAGTTTTTGGCAAAGTAATCGTAGACCAACTGAGCAGATGCAATCCTTTTTTATCCTTAGCGGATGACCAATTTTTTTTTTTATTTGACATTCAATTTTATCCACTTATTTTTTAGAAAACCAGGAAACCGACATAGAAAGTAAAGGAATAGAATTTAAAACTGAAATAATTAAAACTACACGACTAGCTTGAGATAGAAAGTTAGATTGCCAATTCTCCAGTTTACTGCTAATCTGATCAGAAATTAAATCAAAGGCTTGGGTCGGAGGTCTTCTAGGAGCAATAAAAGTACCCAAATACTTAAATGGAAACTTACCAATTTTCATATTGAGCGAATTTGAAATCATGGATTTAACACTTCGGGAAGTATTTTCCGGGAATAAAATTTCAAACTTGGTCAAATTAATTATTTGACCAGTGCATTAAGCATATTTTTGAAAAATATCAGAGAAAGCCCGCAAACTTTTTAGATTGGCACGAAAAGTCACAAGAATATCATCAGCATACATTAAATGACTAATTTGAAATCGATTTTTGATTTTAAAGGGGGTAAACTTGTTGCAATCAATCGCTTGATTAAACAACAGAGTGAATAATTGAGAGACCAAAATATAAAGGTAAGGTGATATAGGATCACCCTGCCTGAGGCCCCGTTTAGAGCCAAAAAATGGGGAGAGTTTGTTGTTTAAAAGGCAAGCAAAATCAACAGTCGATAGATAAGAATTAATCCAGCTTATAAACTGAGAAGGAAAATTGCAAATTTTAAGAATACTCAAAATTGAATCACAGCTAACTTTATCATATGCCTTAGCCAAATCGATTTTAATCATCACATAAGGATTCTTGCATTTGGAAGCATGCATGGAGTGAGCTATTTCTTGGGCAAGTAAAATGTTATCATGAATATTTCTGCCCTGAATGAATGCAGATTGCTCATATGAAACTAACTTAGGTAAGACACATTTCAATCTATTAGCCAAATATTTAGATAGAATCCGTTAGCTAAGGTTATATAGGGCAATGGGTCTAAAATCACATATGCCACAAGGATTTCTAACTTTAGGGATAAAGGATAAAACAATTTTATTCCAATCTCTAGGCAATAAACTATTTTGATGAAAAATCATGCATGCAATTTATAAAATCCTCATAAATCAAATGCCAATAGTGTTTTTAAAAAATTCTCCAGTAAAACCATCCACACCGGGGCTCTTCCCATTTGGAAGAGACTCAACAATATTCCAAACTTCAGAGAAACTAAAAGGAGCAATTAAATTATTGGCACTAACATAATCAATACAACCAAAATTAAATTGAGCATTAAAGTATGCAGGGGTCGAAATACTGTCGGACTAGAGATTACGATATAAATTCAAAAAAGCCAATAAAATATCATCGTGATTCTCAAGCACAGAACCATTGCCTAAAGTAATTCTATCAATTTTATTAATTATGCGTATATAAGTAGCCGCCCGATGAAAATATGCAGAATTAACATCACTCTCAGAAATCCATTTAGATTTAGCTCTACACCACTATTTTAAATTTATTTGCCTTCTAAGGGCAGTAACCTTATTATATAATGATTTAAGAGCTAATTCATTCGCATCAGATAAACAGGAAGAATCACACTTAAACTCGAGATTAGTAATTTGAGTATTAGTATCATCAAGTAAGACTTCTAAATTACCCAAAACATAAGTATTCCATTGGGACAGAGCATGTCTAGTAAATCTTAAACCGGAGGAAAATCTACCATGAACAAGGTATTCCTGGCTGAAAAATTCCTCGACCTCTTCTATTTTGCTTTCAACCGGATCATCACCATAACTAAGACAAGACTCAAAGACAAATGATATTTTTTGTGGATGGAATTTACAATTCACCACCCTGGTTGATGAAGCTCGTGTACTCAATTTGGCCAAAAACCTATATGTTATTCAAGATGTTGGAAATAGATCTAACACAATAGACAAGAAACGAGAGAGAAAATCATACACACGAGACCACACATAAGATTTACGTGATTCGACAAAATTACATATTTTCACGGTCGCACTAGAAGTTCTTCTTTTTATTCAGGTTTTCCTGATACAATAGAATTTTTACACAATAATATATATAAGGTGACATAGGCCCACAACCCAAATGGTTTGAGTAGATCAGTTGCCACACATCCTAACAATCTCCCACTTGAAGACTGATCTAGGGATACTAACAATGCTCACGTAAAACTTTTTCCTCTAGTATAAGCTCCATCTACTTCTAGTGTGATGCCTCCTCATCACTAACCATGGAGGCCAACTGAGGTCATGCATAACTTTAGCTTATCAGTGGTGACGACTTTGATCAACATGTTGCAGGGTTCTTTGATCCAAGAATTTTCTTTAGCTATAGCGTCCCATCATTTATCAAATGTCGAATATGATGATATCCCAACTGAATATGCTTAGTCCTTGAATGAAACACTACTGGATCTCTAGCAAGATGAATAATACTCTAACTATTACCGAATAGCTCATTGTTTCCCTGTGTTTTTTCCAATTCATTCAAAAGACCTTTCAACTAAATCATCTCCTTTCCAGCCTCCAAGATAGTCATATATTTTGTTTCTGTGGTTGAGAGAGCAACACTCTTTTGAGGTCGGGACATCCAACTTATAGCAGTACCTCCTACAGTGAAAACATAACATATAGTACTCTTTCTACTATCCAAATCACTACTAAGATTTGCATTAGAAAAGCCCTGTAGAGTAATACTATTCCTTTTAAATTAAAGTGTTGAACTTAATGTACCTTTCAAGTATATCAATAGCCACTTTACAGCTTTCTAATGCTCCTTTTTCGAATCAGACATAAACTTGCTTACAACTCTCACTGCATGTGTTATATCTAGTATGGTACAAACCATAACATACATGAGACTTTCTACTACAAATGCATAAGGCGCTTTGGACATTTGCTCATACTCTTCATCTATCATTGAAAACTGTTTCTTACTACGATTGAAATGATTTTCCAGAGGAGTACTTCTAGGCTTTACATCTTGAATGTTGAATTTGCTAAACACTTTCTCTATATACTTTTCTTAAGATAGGTTGAGAATTCTTTGTGCTTTGCTTCTACTGATTCTCATTCCAAGTATCTTTATAGTTGATCCGAGGTTCTTCATCTCAAATTTTTCTGCCAACTGTTGCTTCAATTTGTCTATCTCCTGTAAATTTGATCCCGCAACTAGTATGTCATCAATATATATATATATATATATATATATATATATATATTTAAATTATAAAATAATATATGTAGATGTTTTATGTTATATTATATTATATAAATATATATATTATACATGCAAGCTTATGGTTAGGGCCGTGCCCAACATGCATATATATCGTGCTAGGCATAGCTTGCATGTCTAATAACAACCCAAGGGTCCTTAACCATAAGGTCTTAAAGAATGAAAGCTTATTTTGTTTGGTCTATAACTAATTAAGAATACAATATAACTTAATCTTACGTACTTTGTCGTTAGTCCGACGAAAAAAATATAATTTATTCAGTCACTCAAAGGATTTGATTATATTAATATATCCAATCTTTTATTTGGATTAAGAAAGGATATGTACAAAAGAAGACTCGTACTTTAGGCCCAAAACACAGGGAGATGAGGTTGGACTATTTCTCTACCAACTACTGTGTGATTTTTAAGTCAGCAATTTTCACACAATCCACTAGTTTCATTAATGTTAATGTGGAAACTGGACAGTCAACAATGTATAAACTGCATCAAGGGAAAGCCTGCAAAAAAAAAATAGGATGGAAGATCCATGGTCCATGGACATCCTTTTGAGCCTTTATTAACTTTAGGTTTTACGAGTCCAAATCAAATAGGCTAATTATTTTTATCTGAGCTCAAAATTAATGGAAAACAACAATCGGGTCGCATTACGGGTTCAAAATTTTTAAGCAATTATTCTAATCTTGTCAAATCCGAAGCCCATTTTCAGGATCCGATAATTGAAGCTGGGCCCGCATTTATGAGTACTATACGAGCCCCGTGCGGCCGTGCCGAGTGGCACAGGGTTTCTCCTCGACGCGATCGCCATGGTTTCGGAGGAAGTCGGCACCAAGCTCGTCCGCTTCTTATACTTCGTCGGCGCCGGAAGTATGCCCCTTCCGTCTCCCATCCGCCTATACCTCTTGTCACCTTTATTTTTCCTCGTTGCTAACGTTTGCGAATCAATTAATCTCAGTAATCTGCACCAAGGGGATCAACCTCTGGCGCGACTACGAGCGGAAGACCACTGCCGTCAATTCGGAGGTTACGAGTCAGACGACGCCCCAGACGCCGACGGAGATGGTCAACGCACCCGGCGCGGCCGCCTCGAAATCCTGATTCCCGGTTAGGGTTTCTCGTTTCTAGCTTTGGTGGTAGCCTCAATTCGAGGGTTTTGACGATTTATTGGAATTTATGGGGTAACGGGATATAGTCTTATGGAGTTAATTATGGATCTGTATTTTTGCATTGTCTTCGTAAATAAGACATGACTATACCGTGGATTGAATGTTTGTTGCTTAGTATATGTGATGAATAAATCGAGCATACATACTTTATCTCCAGTTACTTATTTTCTCTATGTTTCTAGTTTGGGACCTTTGGGTTGGTCATTGAACTACTGACTTAGTGAAATACTTTAACCGAGCTTGCTATAGTTGAATGTGATTACTTTTTGTCAGCACATTATGAAATACTGTTCAAGAAACTCTGCTAGCAGTTTATTTATTGTAGTTGTTTAGTTATATCATAAGGGTAATATGCCAGGTCTCTTGGAGATATAGCATATTACCTAAATGTGTTTTTTGGCTTGCAAAGCTTACACCAACCAAATACTAGTATTGAATGTTCACTTAGTCCTGAGTTAGTCCACTTCAGCAACAGTGTTATGGTTGAAAAGACAGAAATTTTAGATATATATGGAACAGGTAAAAGTTCATTTTCTTTTGATATGATAAAATAACTATCATCTGGAGAAAATCAATGGGTTTTCTTGACGTGATGACATTGCTTACAAGTTATAACATACAGACACATTTCTTTTTCCAGCCTTTTTTTCCCTTCTTGAATGCAATCATCTAGTCATTTAACTTGCTTTGGAGGAAAACTTAATGATACCTATATAAATGGTGATTGTGAGATTCCTGTATAAGTTAAGTCATGTTAATTTCCTATCACATGCTGTATTCTATGTGAACATTTGTTAAGTACTTAGTTTCAAAGCTGGGATGCTAAATTAAAGAAAAATATTTACTAAGCCTTTTGCAAGTTAGCTAGAGTATTGGAAAGTGGAGAAGATATTTCCTTTCTGCATTTCATAAGGTGTTGTTTGGTTGGCAAAAACTATTTTCTGGTTTGGTTTCAGTGAAACTGAAAACTTGGTTTGGTTTCTAGTTTTCAGTTTTTTGAAAACGCATTTGGTTAATGAAAACAACATCAGTTTTAGTTAGTTGAAACCAGTGAATATTTATTTGGTTATAAAAAATAATATTAATTTTCCTTCAATATTTTTAGTAGTAATTAAATGTTTAGTTAGTTTACAGAATTAAATGTTTGCTAATATGTTTATATGATTTAATTAATTAGGTTATTGGTAATTTAAGAATTTTTTGTTCAATTAGATATAAAAATTAATTAATAGTTATTACAAAATTTCAAAAAAAATAAGTCCAATGGTCTAAAATTAGTTTTGATTAAATTATAAATAGATCAACTTTAAGAAAATTGAGTTATTTAAAATTTGGGTTTGACTCAATTAGATATAAATTGGTTTAATTAATTTATAAATTTAAGATAATAATTTGAGTTGAAAATGATGTTTTTTATTTTTATTTTTATTTCTAAAAATTATATAAACTTTGATTTATTTTTAAATTAATTAATTTTATAAAAAATATATTTATAATTATAAAGTTGCTACTGCATTTTGATAACGAAACCGATAGTTTCGAAACCACAGAAAATAACATTCTGGTATTTTCATTTTTATTAAGAAAACTGATTTCATTTTCATTATGGTTTCGATCTAGTTTCATGAAAACACTGAACCAAACACGTTTTCGTAAGCAGTTTTGGTTTCAGTTTCTGAAACCAAAATCATGAAAACAGACTTGGTTTCGCTAACCAAACAGGCCCCTAAAGGTTCTGATTCATGATTCAGCAAGAAATATTATGGAGTTGAAACTGGTATAATAGGAATATAAGATGTTTTTAGCCAACATTTATCGTCAAATATAATTGTAGTCATATTTGATTAATGATGGATTAAGTAGAGTGATAAAATAACAATATAGGTGCATGCTGCAATTATCTATTTGAAGAATGTTGCAGCTGAGTTATGACTCTAGGAAAGTGCAAGAGGATAGGATCAGAGGTGAAAGATATGGAGGATAAAAGATAAATAGAAGAGGCCACTGTGCTATGCAATTTAGTTTGAATGATTCATCTCAAAAACATGCCTTATGCCAGAACTAGAAAAGCCTTATCTTAATCCACATACCCATCAACAACCTCTCAATTATATTTCTTACATTAAATTTTTATTGATTAGTTTCTTGAGTCCTTAAAAAGGATGGTCAGTGCACAAATATCCCATGGGGTCTGTGGAAGGAGCATGCTACCTTGTTCTTATTACTATGAGGGGAGATGTTATGTTTGTAAACTTGACCCTTCAACTATAATGAAGCAACCTTGTTGTTTCCAAACTCTGTCACTATGATCTCTAAACTAACCTGTGAAAAGAAAAGACATTATATTCAAATCCTGTCTTATTTTGGGGGTAATCTAGGACTAGGAGATCCCTGATCAGAAACAATTGGAACTTTTATCAGTTATAATTCATACTTCATGTTAGTTATTTGCTTATAAGTATACGCTTGTTTTGATCAGTCCTTTTGTTGGAGAACTTCCTTAAATGGGTTCTTATTTTTTCCTATATACAAACATATTCTTCTTTTGTCCGTTCACATGTGCTTATGATCATTGCTGGTTTCTTGCTTTTATTTCGTCATATGATCTAGCATTATATCTTTTGTAAATTAATCAGTCTCATTGTCTCCAATCTGTGGGACTCAAATTGTATGGATTATGAATTGTGAATTTGTTTTCTCTTTATTTTCTAAAAACAGTATTGACCGATCTGCCCTATTTCTTGGTAATGTCATTTTATATACTGGCTATGCATATTACTCAAAGTAGAAATTAGGTAAATTGCAAGCTACTCTGCCTGTTATCGTAGGATGTTTGGTTTTAGAAGTTAGTGATTTTCTTGTCTGAAAAATGCTCGTGTTGAACTGAGATTGAGAAGGGCTAGATGATGATCTATTTGCTGACAACATTGTAGTTTTTCCAACTGTACAAATTCTTGAATACCTACTTTGAAGGCTTTCAACAATGATATATAATCATTCTCTGTTTCATACAATAAATTGGCTATGAGAAGAATAAGAACTATGCTTTAAAACTTTTCAAGCATTGCATTCAACTCGGTTTTCATCACTTGCACCAAATTTCCCTGATAAGCACAGTATCAGATTTAAAACTCCTTTGTACTTTCACGTCCTCCGATTACAGTCAAGGTTAGACCTTGATTCTTTGTCAAAGAATTGATTCATTACTGAATCCAGTAGGAATGAGGAGAACATTTGTATATAGTGTCTTAGGATTTTAATTTAATGAAAAATAACTTCTCGACCTCTAGGACCTTGATTCAATCCATTGCATATGTTTTTAATCAAGAGCTATCTATCTCTAGAGATGGAGATGGTAAGCGAGGTGTTGCTTTCGGGATGAAGAGAGAAAAAAGAAGGGATTGGCTTGAATGGGTAGACACTCCAAATCAGTAATTACTAGCATCTTGAAAAGATAGCCTTCAAGCCAGCTAGAAAGTGTCAGCTAAACTAGCTGGTAGAGAAGTCTTTAAGGTTGAGTCCCACCTGGACCACTTACCCTTACAAAATAATTAAGCCACATATGATGTAATGGAGCATGGTTTCTGAGAAATGGAATGATTGAAAATGTAATCCCGGATGGATGCAGGTGGAGAAGTGAGCAAATCTTCAGTTAGAGCTTATGAACTAAGGTCTTGTTTGATTGACATGAGAAGTAAATTCACGTGAAAAGTTATAATTCTCGTGAATTAATTTTTCACTTATGTTTCTTGAAAATGTGTTTGGTTGACAAAAAAAACTAATTGATAGGAAGTGTAATTCTCATGAATTAATTTTTCACCTATGTTCCTAGGAAGTATATATCAAATGATTAATATATCATTCTTTTTACTAATAAATATTTCTATATATATATATAATAAATTTTATTTGTAAACTAATATTTTAATACATATATGTAAAATATAGAATAATTTTTCATATATAACTAATATAATATAATATTTATTTTATATATAATAATTTTTATTTGAATTTGATATAAAAAGAATTGCATATTTTGCTAAAAATAAATTTAAATAAAAAATAAGTCAATAATTTATAAATTACCTAATATCATAAAATTGACAACATAAATAATAAATTTAGCATTAAATGCAAATGCAATGACACAAATATTTTTTTCTTTTAAATACAACTCAGGAAAGACAATTTACTTAGGTTCCCTTAGGTAAGCTATTTCTGCAAAATGCAGGAAGTGTGTCAATCAAACAAGATCATAAAATATAATTTCTTGGGGAGTATTGCAGGAAGTTGTGTCAACCAAACGACACCTAAATTTGTGGAATGCTAATATTTAGGTGACAGAGAAATATTCGTGGCTCATTTGTTTCTTATGATAAAAATCAATTGGAATTAATCAAGATTAAAATAAGTTTATATCTTATACACTTTAGATTTTGGATAACATCATATTTTCAAATTATATATTTATTTTGGCCATGGATAAGAGAGTTGATATTAATAAATTAATACTTTAATTTGATTTTACCGATTTATCATTTTAAAAGATTAAAATTATGAATTTATAAAAAATAAGTATCTACAATTTTCTTAATAATATGACAGATGGTCTTTTGAAAGTTTCTTTTCATAATGAAAATTTTGAATTTTTTCAGTTTAAGTTATTTTTATTTTAAAATAAAAGTTAAATTTTAGTCTTTTTGGAAAAATATATATTTCTTTAGAAATAGGTGAATGATGCAATCAAATTAAGAAGGGAATGGAGTAGGAGAAAAAAAATGTATACATAGAGAAGTAAAAGAAGGACAAGAAAAAAATAGGAGAAGAGGAAGAGAACAAATGAGAAAACAAAGGAGAAAAAACAATGTTTGTTTATAGAGGAGAAGAATGTGGCTCATTGAGTGCGAGGAAGAAGACATGAGCAACATAGGAAGAGAACACAAAAGGCATACACGAGCTGCATAGGAGAAAGAACGCTTGCGGCTTCAATATTAAATTGATTTAATTTTTAATAAATTTTTGGATATTAATTTTCACCATTAATTTTTGGATATACTATATATATATATATTATCTAATCGAATTATATTCAGTAATATTTATCCTTCTTGAAATTCTAGGCAAGACACAATCATTCAAATTCCATTCTCCAAATCTGACGAAAGAAACATGCATTTGCACTTATATAGCATTTGGACAAGGAACCTTGATAATATTGTTGCATATGCTTTCTAAATTCTACATATCATTATAATTTTCCATTCGTCTTAATGTGCACGTCAAAAGTCCAAATTAATTGCATATATTGAATATTGACGTTTTCTCCTTTTCTCTACTCTACTTACTCTATGTGTATTTCTTAATTCTTTTCACTACTAGTATTCCTCAATTCTTTTGATCAATATAAGTTTCCTTTTTTTTTTCAAAAAAATAAATGTTGAATATTGACATGTCTCGGATTCCGATAAGTGGTAACGAGTTCTGCAAATATGTAATTCACAAATATAAATAAGTTAATATGGCAATAGAGGTCTAAAATGCACTGCCCATTTAATATAACCAAAAAAAGGTCAAGGCCAACTAGTACGTTACTGTTTGGTCTCATACCCATCCTTTAGCGGACTTCAAAACATATCGAGAGGCTTCTCCTGTTCTTCGTGAGGCCCAATAGACTTCTTAGAGAAAAAAAAATATAATTTGCCCTTATATAAGATGGAGTGTGAAAAGACTTTTTACCAGATTAGTGTTAAATCGAATTCCCATCAATTGGAAAACTAATCAATTAATACATGATGCTATGCATATGCAGTTAATCGACTTCATGGGCATAAAGGTAGATTCTTATCTCAAGATTATCCAAAAACAAACTCCCTGTTTAATAAAAGAGACGATCAATGGGTTGTTCAAGTAGGAACATCTACGATCTATAAAATCTTTGCTCCGATGACGTGAGAGATAGTTGAACTTTACCATTATTCTCAAAGTCATAGTCAAGGTATAATCTGGTGATATTCCGTATAACAGTCCACAATCATCTGCATTTTAAGTCATGTTTTCAATTGCAATATACGTATAATTAATATATAATCCTAACGAAAGCATGGTGCTAGTATTTCTTAATTTGGTCCTGACTCCTGAGAGTAAAATAGGTCAGCGACAATATTTCATCCTACAGGGAATTTTGGTTACCTACTCGCCAACTTGACATATTGAGTGACATCGATAATCCAGTGATACCTCAGTCTGAACCTACTCACATTGACTTGGCTGGTGTGACACACATCAAACACTTTATCAGAGGTTGCATCTTAATTCATTGCAAAACCATTAATAGTTTTCTTAATCATTAATTAGTACACAGCTAACCCTGATCGAGGCTTTGCCTATTAGAATTGCTGTCTGAGACAAAATGCTGCCAAACAAAATGGTTTGAAGACATGATGATTTAATTGACTGCAGATTTATCAGTAAGTGCTCTGATTGTTATGATAATTAATATAAACATGCAAATTTGATCAAGCTAGTACACCGAGTATGTTCTCTGGCACCTGCACACCGAGTTTGACATTGCCCAAGTCATGTTTGGCAGGATGTGATAGCGAAGCCTTTTCTTCTCTCTTAGTCTTAGTAAAGAGCTAGCTGAGAGCCTGAGACTGAGGTGCCAAGTAGAACACAGAGGAATGAGAAGATTCAAAGTAGGAAAATTAGGGAGAATTGACTCGAAGTCTACAGAATTATACTTACTGTTCTCCATGGACACATAGTGGGATTCCATGCAATAATGTCAACAATGTGGATGCGCGCCTCTTTTTCTTGTCCACATCAGCCATTTTCTACTGCACATTGTCTTACTTTTCAGTCAGGCAAGCCATTCTTAATAGAAGAATTGGCCATAAGAGACGTAGACATCCATTCAATAAAACTCAACAGATCAGCTGGATCCAAACAAAGCTTTTTCGTCGATCTATCGTTGGTCCAACGTACTGGATCAATAGGGGGAAAAAGACAACGAAGCTACTTGACAAAATTGCCTTCAAATAAATCAAACAACTTCAAATATATAATTCGCCTCTAGCAGACTGCACCACGAAGAGGCCAATTTTTTACCTCTCAACTTTCACTCTCGGGAAGCATTTTTCGAGAGAAGTGACGATCTCTTCCCTTTTTTTAGTCAGATAAATCAAACTTCAAAGCAGACACCTTGTATATTTTATGCACCGAGGAGTAGAACTACGGTGCTTAGTACTGCAACGCATGAGAGAGAGATTAAGATCCCATTGCAGAGGGGACAAAACATGTGAGGGTGGTTCGCGTGTGGGGTGGAACTTTAACGGCAAGGTTCGCGGCGGGTGTTTAATTAGGCAATGCGAGCAGAAGGGCTACTTCGAGTTCTCGACGATATCCATCACTTGTCGGAGATGCATTACTGAGAGAGGACGGACAAGAGTCACAAGGAAACTACCAGACCTGGGTCGTCGTCTCAGTCCCACTGCACTGCTGTGAATGAAGCAGTATAGTAGCTGGTCTGCAGACTTGAATAAAATAACATGTAGATCTGCCTAACGCAGTTTTCTTTAATGTTAAAAGATGTGGAGGATGTTCTCTGGTACCTACTCGGAATTTAATTGGTCATGCCAGTTCAACATGGGTCATGGGGTATTATAATTTATTAATCAGGATTACATCAAGGTTCTATATACATAGTTGATATCCTTTCGCTCTTTCTCTCTAGTATGTGATGCATATATATTTATTAAAAATTAATTAATTATATAATACTATTGTATTAGTAGGAAATTAATTTCATGTGTACAAAAGAAAAACTATTAATAGAGATTAATAAATTCTCCATCTTACATAATTTTTCCTAATAAATCGGCATATATACTTCTTTTGGAACTTATTTTTTTTTAAGAAAGAATGATCATGTATTCATTACGTGGAACAATATTGTTTAAAAAGATTATTACATTCAATGGATCCCTTTTATCCCACAAAAAGAAAGGAGAGATTGTGAGAGAAAAATTATCATTCAAATATAATTTGAAATGAAAATCTAGAGAGGTACAATGAGGTTGATCTGACACACGTGTCCAAGAGTGTTCGTAACCAGACAAATTTTTTTTGTCCGGACACGATCAACCATGCATTTTTTTACAAAAAATAATAAAACAATCAAGATAATTTAATATTTTATCTTCTTGTTGTTGTGAAAGAAATGAAAGCATTTACTCTTTTATCTATTCTCTTAAATGGAACAAGATGAAGTCTAAATATGCAAAGAATTTAGTGATATTTTCCAATGAAGAAGATAACAGCAATGATTGACGATTCTACTTAACTTTTTATTTACATGTGATTGTACATGATTAGTTCTATTAAGATCCGCTAATTTAATTTTTTTTGAAAGATATCAATAGATATTGTGTCTCATACTTTTGGAAGGAGCTTAATTAGAAATAGTAAGTATTAACACAATAAATTATCTAGAATACTTTATTTTTGAAAGGGGTTTAGAAAAAATTAAAAATTAAAATTTTGATATCAATAAAAATATCATAATATTATTATAAATTTTGAAATATATATATATATATATATATATTGTGTTCATATCTTTTGAAATTTTAAAATTAATGTATTTTCGTGTCCGTGTCTCGGTCAGTGCTTCATAGCCCGTGACTTTATATCTTCAATGACGCTGATGGTAAACCAGCCGGGAGGACTTATCTTCTTCTAAGAACATCACATAAATGCTTTTGTAGAATTTAATAATCAAGATATGATGTTCTTCAATCATTATGCAGTTCGTAAACTCTCTATAAGAAAGATACAGATCTAAAGTGTGCGCCAAATTAAAGAGCAAGAGAAAAATAAATAAATAAACAAGGTAATTGCAATTTATAAAATTCACTCATTTTATCAAATATTAATGAAAACTACCAATTTTCATTATATATATAACCATTTGTCTGTTGTTAACATGTCAATTAATATATGAATGCTATATATATATACACACGGTGATTGAAATATATAAAATAATAATATAAATATAATGACTTATAGTTAAATCATTATTTCATTCATATTCAAATTATTTTTTTATTTGAAGTTTATCCTAATCAAATCATCCATACACTAATTTATCCATAAATATATTATTGGTTGATTTAATGTAGATAAGTATCACTTTAATTCTGTCGTAGTCTAAAAAGTTAACAATTTCAATTAACAAACTAGCTAACTTAATGACAGCATTAGTGAATTATCTAAATCCATTATTAAAAAGAAAAAAAGTTGGGATTTTGTTAGTGGTTAAAATTCGTTCGATGAGATAAGTGTCATATCAATTTTTTAGTCTCAAAATAATGCTTGATTAAAATGTTTAAGCGAAAATTGATAACTACACAATTATTAAATTTTATAAATTAACACAATATCTAATATACTTTCAATATACATTACTGAAATAACGAGCATCACCAACGATTGGATCTGTTGCTATGTCGTACCACTACTAGAAACTTGGTCTTCAGCAACGGCTATCAGCAACGGCCGCTCAAGCCGTTGCTATTTGCAACGGCATTCTTACGGCCGCCCGAGCCGTTGCAGATATTTGTATCTGCAACGGCGTTCTAACGGAAAACCGAGCCGTTGCTGATTATTTTAATTATCAGCAACGGCTTTCGGACGGAAAGGCGAGCCGTTGCTGATTTTTTAATTTTCAGCAACGGCTTGCTAACGGATAAGTGAGCCGTTGCTGATGATAACTTATCAGCAACGGCTTTCTAACGGGCGAGTGAGCCGTTGCTGATAAGTTTATATAGGGCACGCTCTCGCGCCCGACCCTTCTTCCTCCCGCTGCTGCCGCCGCCGCCTCCTGCCGAGAACTTCGCCGCTGCTGCCGTTGCTGCCGACGCCGACGCCTCTCGCCGACGCCTCTCGCCGCCGCGCCGCTGCCGCTGCTGCCGGTATGTTGATCGGCCGGCCTATACGGTTTCGGCCGGAGATGTTAAAATCCGACCGAAACCCTATTTCTAGGGTTTCGGCCGGCGGCGGTCGGCCTATGGCCGCCGCCGGACCTTCTACAGTGGCCGGACAGTGTGTCCGGCCACTGTACGCCGGCGCCGGAGGGTGGACTCCGGCGCCGGAATATATATATATATATATATATATATATATTGTTTTTGAAATTGTTAATTAATTATTTTATAAATGTTAATTAATTGTTTAGATTAATTGTTTAATTTGTTAGATTAATTATTAGGGTTTAGATTAATTTCGGACGCACGCCGGAATCGTCCAATTCGGACTCGCGCCAGAATCGTCCAATTCGGACTCGCGCCGGAATCGTCCACTTCGGACGCGCGCCGAAATCGTCCAATATGGACTCGAACTGTCTCAAAACATTTAGAAAATAATCATCCATCCGACGAGTTGATATGTTTCACGTACGCATCGATCAGTCGGATATGATTTAGCAAAACCTTAGATCCGTTCGGGGATTGTATGTTCGTGTAAAAGAAGTAGATGATCTTTTATACGACGTACAATTCTTGAATTGTCCCTGATTGGACAATTTGGGAATATAGTTATTTGTACTGCACTTACGTTTTTATTTTAACTGTTAACTAATTATTCTAAATTTCGGCAACATCTCTCTTGTTCTCCGATACGCGCCCAGATGATATGCGTATTCGGAGAACTGTAGGAAGATGCTGTCGAAATTTAGAATAATTAGTTAACAGTTAAAATAAAAACGTAAGTGCAGTACGAATAACATAAATCCCGAATGGAATAGGACCATCTCACCTAAAGACATTAACCAAAGAAATTGTCATTGATTGACAGAATCATGTCGGCTGATCGAAGTTGGATGTACCGACGTTTTGATCATGGAGCTTTAACGAATGAGTTTCGATTAGGCGTAACGTACTTCCTAAATTTCGCCTATTCGAATCGGAATTTCGTTAGCATGGGTGATCAAATCCGATGTCCGTGCCGCATTTGTTCGAATGGCTCGGGAGACTGTCACTCTGCATCTATATACCAAGGATTTACACCAAGATATTTTCTATGGACTTGTCACGGGGAGTCACGCGAAGTCGGGACGTCGAGCAATCCTGTCGTTCAGACATATGGTGAATCTTCCTCTGCTGGTGCTTCTTCATCCGGTCAATGTAATCCCTATAGAACTATGATACTTGATAGTCTTGGGGGTCAATTCCACCTGAATGATAATGTTGATCGGCCAGTTCTTCAGACATCAGTCCCACCAGATACTACAGCGGTTGATATCACAGAAGTAGGGGCTGCGGTAGAGATTGAATTACCGAATAAAGAAGCTGCAGAATTTTACGAGATGTTGAAAGCTGCCGATGAACCTTTGTATGAGAATTATCCTAAATACACTAGGTTTTCAGCAATGACACAGCTCTTAAACATCAAGGCCGATTGTAATATCAGCGGAGTTGCGTATGATCGGATTGCTGGATTGATTAATGGAATGCTGCCTACTGATAACAAGTTTGAGCCTACTTTTTATAAGACTAAAAAGCTAATGAGAAAATTGGGGCTTGGGTACGAAAAAATACACGCGTGCCAAAATAACTGCATTTTATATTATAAAGAAAATGTGCAGTTGGATAAATGCCCTGTATGTCAACACCCTCGTTACAAGGAGAAGAAATCGGTCCGACAGAAAAATATCCCGTTTAAGGTGCTTCGGTATTTTCCACTAACACCGAGGCTTCAAAGATTATTCATGTCGGAAAAGACAGCCCCCTACATGAGTTGGCATGCAAGAAGTCGTGATGATACAGTAATGACTCATCCATCTGACAGTGAAGCATGGAAACATTTGGATACATGTTATCCTTCATTTGCTATGGATACTAGAAATATCAGATTGGGATTGTGCACAGATGGTTTTAATCCGTTTGGGCATTCTGCAACTCCTTATTCAGTTTGGCCAGTGCTGCTGACAGTTTATAATTTGCCACCGTCAATGTGCATGAAAGATGAATTTATTTATCTTTCGATGATTATTCCGGGTCCTAAGGGTCCGCGAAAAGAAATTGACATATTTCTCAGACCCTTGATAGATGAATTGAAAACATTGTGGACTGAGGGAGCTGTCACTTATGATTGTCATCGGAAGCAAAACTTCAATTTAAAGGCCGCGGTCTTGTGGACAATCAATGATTTCCCCGCGTACGGCATGTTGTCGGGTTGGAGCACTCACGGCCGACTCTCTTGCCCGTATTGTATGGAACACTCTAAATCAATCAGTCTTCAGAACGGACGAAAAATCTCATTCTTTGATTGTCATCGTCGATTCCTACCGGTTCATCACCAGTATCGAAGGAATCGTAATAAATTTACTAAGGGCAGAGTCGAAAGAGATGGGCCACCACCGATGTTGTCTGGTGAACAAATGTTAGCACGTGTTTCAGCACTTCCAGATATAGTATTTGGTCGCAATGAAAGAGTGTCAGGTTTTGGCCAAACACACAACTGGGTGAAAAAAAGTATCTTTTGGGAATTGCCCTATTGGAGTTCATTATTGATTCGACATAATTTAGATGTCATGCACATTGAAAAAAATGTGTTTGATAATATTTTCAACACTGTGATGGATATTTTTGGAAAAACTAAAGATAATGTCAAAGCCCGACATGATCTGAAAATACTTTGTAAAAGACCAGAGTTGGAGTTACAAGAGGTCAACGGACGATATCTGAAACCGAAGGCCCTATATGTGTTAAATAAACAACAGATCAAAGATGTTTGTCAATGGGTAAAAGAACTCAGATTACCCGATGGATATGCTTCAAACTTATCTCGATGTGTGAACGTCGATGATTGCAAAATATCAGGGATGAAGAGCCATGATTGTCATGTATTCATGCAGAGATTACTTCCGATCGCATTTCGAGATCTTCTACCTGATAATATTTGGGGTCCGTTGACTGAATTAAGTATGTTTTTTAGAAGCATCTGTGCAAATGTCCTTCGAGTCGAAGATATGTCAACACTTGAAAATAATATTGTTGAAATCATATGCAAGCTGGAGCAGTTTTTCCCTCCTGCATTTTTTGACTCGATGGAGCATCTACCGATACACTTGGCATACGAGGCACGAGTTGGTGGCCCCGTTCAATATCGTTGGATGTACTTATTTGAAAGATACATGAATCGTCTGAAGAAAAAAGTAAAGAACACCGCAGCTGTTGAAGGATCAATATCTGAATCGTATATCATCCAAGAAATTTCAACATTCTGCTCATTTTACTTTGAATCGACAGTACATACAAGATTTGATCGTCTTCCACGTAACGACGACGGGGGTGTTCGACATTCAGATGGACGTTTAAATATATTTTGTCACTCTGGTCGTGCTTTTGGTTCTCGTCCATCTCGACACTTAAGCGATGAAGAGTATCATTTGGCACACTTGTATGTATTACTCAATTGTCCAGAGATTGAACAATTCATTGAAATATTTGACATTGAGATGGTGCAAAAATACTCTATTCACAACGATCAAGAATTGGAGAGATTACGGAATCGTGATTTCCCTACTTGGATTCAGACTTACAGCAAAGATCACAGAGCTGAAATAGATGAAAGAATATTTGAGTTTGTTAGTGGACCGTCGCGACTTGTGTTGTGCTATAGCGGATATTTTATTAACGGGTATAAATTTCACACACTTGAATATTCATCTACAAAAAAGACGATGAATGCTGGGGTCTGCGTGAAAGGGACAACCTATGTTGAATGTGATATGGATTTTTATGGACTGGTGGAAGAAGTGATAGAGTTGCACTACTTCGGCTTGAAATCAGTGATCCTATTTAGATGTCATTGGTTCGATACAACAGAAAGGGGCATGAAAGTTCATCCAAAATACAAACTTGTTGAGGTCAATTACAAATCGAAATTGGCAGCAAATGAGCCTTTTATATTGGCATCACAAGCCGAACAAGTATATTACGCGAAGTATCCGGCTCGAAATAAAGATAGAGCGGATTGGCGTGTAGTCTGTAAGACAAAAGGTAGAGGAAAAATTGATCCGATAGTAGGAGAAAATGATCCTCCTGGTTTCTATCAAGAAGATGATCTTCCTGCTGTGGATCGTATTATTCCAATACTCGAGGATGCAGACACAACGTCAATTCAATTAGAAGTTGAATATGCTGATGATGACGATCATGAAATTGAGGAAGCTGGAGATGAAGAAGATGAAGAAGAGGAAGAAGAGGAAGAAGAAGAAGAATTCGAAGACTATTATTCAGATGATGAAGAATAATTGTAAAGTATATATTTTATTAAATATATCTCTACTATTTATACAATAATCTGATTATATGTCTGTTCGACAGATATGTGTGGTCGTGATTATCGACGCAGGAGAGTTTCGGAGTCTCCGATCGGTGAGACTCCAGCACTTACTCATGCTGCTGATCCTCCTGTTGCTGATCCTCATTCCGATGATATTGCCGAGGCTAGTACATCCAGACGTAGGCGGCCACGCGGGCCGAACAGGTGGCAGCCTCCACCAGCCACAGAGTCACGTAGATTGATTAGCGTGATTGGGGAGCGGTACGTAATATATCATGAATTATGAATCATTACAAATTCATTATATCATAATATAATATTAAAATTTATTTTTGTTGTGCAGGTTCCAGCAAGAAGAAGTGCCGAGGAGCATTTCTTCTACTATTCGACGATACATGCACGGGGCATGGCCTACGTGGTCTCACGTGCCTAGCGAGCACGTCGACATGTTATGGCGCGAGTTTGAGGCACGTATTATTATTTTTTTTACATGCATGATGATATATTAATATTGGTACTGATATTATTATTTTGCAGGCTCGCTATACATGGGCCGAGGACCAGAGGCCCTTCATTTACGCTGCCTGGGAGGCTATTTCCCGGGCAAGGTACAACGGGCAGCTGGGGCAAGCTCGGTCCCAGGCGATGGCCCGAGCTGGGACCACTAACATCGCGGAGACTCGGGGATACGGCCCCGGTTGGATTACTCCGGATATATGGGACCAGCTCGTGGGGATATGGTCGACGGATCGATGGCAGGAGGTTTCTCGGAATGCGGGTAGAAATCGCATGTCGGGAGGAGCAGCGCGTCACACCGGCGGCTCTATTGCATTTGCAGTGCACGCAAACCGTATGGTAAGTATATCTTTTAATTATATATTTTATTTGTTATTATGTGTACTAATTAATGTATTTGTTTTGTAAATGTAGACGACGGTGTCGGATGACGGGACTGTCCAGCGACCCTCCCCGATGGCAGTGTTTGAGCGGAGTCACCGTCGAGCACATGGGACTGGGGAGTACATCCACAACCGCGCTGCATACATTATGGTAATTATATATTTGTTTAAATTATTCATTATATATTTATAATTTAAGTTTTATGATAAATATTAAACAAAAAATCAAACTCGAGTAGGAGACCTACAGCCAGACGGTGGTGCAGCGTGGGGGTACCCCCGAGGACTTTGACGCAGCATCGTGGGTCGAGGCCGCAGGTGGCTGGGACCATGGCCGCGTATATGGCTTCGCAGATAGTGGTCATGCGCGAGCCGTACTAGGGCCACTTGGGGCACCGACCCCTCCGGTCGCTGGTGAGCGGCCGTCCACCTCCAGATCTAGTTATGATCATAGTAATAGGATAAGGACACTAGAGGAGACGGTCGCGCGTCAGACTGAGTTGATGGAGCGCCAGAGTCAGACGATGGCGAATATAGAAGCTATGCTACGCAACTTGTCCGGTCATCCCGAAGCAGGCATCTCTTCGGCATCATCTAATCCATCATCCTCGAGTCAGTCCACGCCGGTGTACACTCAAGCACTCCAGACCCCGCCATATGATCCAGGCCATCCTCCATCGTCATCGTGAGATTTTGTTTATATTGACTTTGTTACTCAGATATTGAACTTGTTTAATTTATATTGACTATGTTACTCAGATGTTGATACTTCAATTTTACATTTGAATTGTGTTTATACTATCGTGGATAATTATGAATATAAATATAATTGTTTTGATGTATATCTTGGTGTGTTTGTGATGTGTGAATGAATGTGTATGAGATGTTTGTGATGTGTGTATGAGGGTATGGGTGTGTGAGTTATGTATCAGATAAATGTATCAATGTATCAACGGAAATTAGAAATTTGAAATATTTCTGTTTGCAGGTATGGGTCATCAGCAACGGCTTTCCCACGGCCGTCCGTGGGAAAGCCGTTGCTAAAAGTGTATCGACAACCGTTGCTGATGACCTACAGCAACGGCTTAGCGACGGGTTTTTACTAACGGCTTTGCTACGGACTCGAGGCCGTTGCTATTAATGTTATCAGCAACGGCTCCGGTTCCGTGGTAAAACCGTTGCTGAAAATATTTTTAGCGATGGCCCAGCGGCCGTTGCTGATAATGTTTAGAGCGACGGCCCGAGCGGCCGTTGCTGATCCGTTGCTAAGTCATCAGCAACGCGACTTTCTGTCATGACTTTATTGCAACGGCTCAGCCGTTGCTGATTCCCTTCAGCAACGGCTCAGCAACGGCATCAACCGTTGCTGATGACCATTTTTCTAGTAGTGTACGTTGCTGAAGACCACCAGCAATAGCCAGCATGCAGTCGTGCAACGATCTCACCTGTTGCAAAAGATCGCGTACCAGATAACTTATCAATGGATCTACAATAGTTGCTCACGCTGTTGTTAATAATATTATCAGCAACAATTCTGCAACGAGCAATATCCGTTATTGATATATTATCATCAACGACTCAACAACGAGACACTGCTATTGCTGATATTTTTATTAGCAACGATTTCGCAACGACACGTCGACTATTGTAGATATTGCCATCAGCAACGGCCCACATGCCGTTACAAAGCCTTTGTCGAAAGGGTGCTGCTAAGCTGTTGTTGTACTTCATCAGCAACGACTTTGAGTTTACAGCCTAGGAATTACGATACACTTTCAGCAACGACTTTAACATGGATGATCGTGGGAAAGTCGTTGCTGATGATGTTAATATGTAACTGAGAAATTTCGAAATTAAAAATTTTCATCGATACATTTATAACCTCATACATAACTCACACACTCATACACACATCCATTCAGATACACATACATTCACATACACATCACAGATACACCAAATATACATCAAAACAATTATACTTACAATTATAACTATTCACAATCGTATAAAAAATATACGAAATCAAAATTATCGTATCAACACGATGTGAATCAATATATCTAATTATAAGTCATAAAATAAATATCTCTAAGATATCCAAGCAACAAGTATATAACAAGTCAATATCCAAGTCATAAAATAATAAAAGCTCACTACAATGGTGGAGGAAGGTCGGGATCATACGATGGGGTCTAGAGTGCTTGAATGTACACCAATGTGGGCTGAGTCGATGACGATGGATCTGAGTGTACACCGCTGGACTGACCCATCATCTGTCTCAGCATGGCATGCATCTCAGCCATTATCTGACTCTGCCCTGCGACAATCTCCTCCAGTGTCGATATCCTCCTGTTGTGATCATTAATCCAGGAGGTGGAGGGCTGCTCACCGGCCGCCGGAGGGGTTGGTGCCTCAAGTGGCCCAAGCACAGCTCGCGCATGACCACTATCAGCAAAGCCATAGACACGACCGTGGTCCCAGCCACCTACAGCCTCGACCCACGCTTTCGCGTCAAAGTCCTCGGGGGTGCCCCCGCGCTGCATCACCGTCTGAGTGTAGGTCTCCTACACAAGTTTGGTTTTTTGTTTCGTATTTTTTCTAAAATTTAAATTATAAATAAATAATGTATAATTGAAACAAATATACTTATCATGATGACTGCAGCGCGGGTGTCAATGTACTCCCCCGCCCCATGTTCTCGACGGTGAGTCTACTCAAACACCTCCATCGGGAAGGGTCGCTGGATAGTCCCATCATCCATCACCGTCGTCTATATTTACAAAATAAATACATTAATTAGTACATGGAGTAACAAATAAAATATATAATTCAAAATAAGGTATAATACTTACCATGCGTCTCGCGTGCACGACAAATGAAACAGAGCCGCCAGTGTGACGCGCTCCTTCCCCGGACATGCGGTTTCTAGCCGCAGTCCTAGATACCTCATGCCACCGCTCGGTCGACCATATCGACACGAACTGATTTCAAATATCTAGAGTAATCTAATCGGGGCCGTATCCCCGAGTCTCCACTATGATTGTGGCCCCAGCTTGGGCCATCGCTTGTGCCCGAGCCTGCCCCAACTGGCAGTTGTACCTCTATCGGGAAATGGCCTCCCACGCATTGTAAATGAAGGGCCTCTGGTCCTCTGGCCATGTATAGCAAGTCTGCAAAATAACCCCTGAACGGATCTAAGGTTTTGCTAAATCATATCTAACTCGTTGATGCGTACGTGAAACGTATCAACTCGTCGGATGAATGATTATTTTAAATTTTTGGATGCCGGTTCGAGTCCAAAGTGGACGATTTCGACACAAGTCTAAAGTGGACGATTCTAATTAATCTAAATCTAAAGATTAACAATAAAATTAATCTAATCTAATCTAATCTAAATATCTAAATTAATCTAAATATTTAATTAATCTAAACATCTAAATTAACCATAAAAGTATTTAATTAATCTAATCTAACATTAAATTAATCTAGAATTAGGATTTAATCAAAGAAAAAAATTAGGGTTTAACCCTAAATGGTACTGTTTCGGCGCCAGAGTCTACTGTGGACTCCGGCGTCGATGTCCAGCGTTTGACATTGGACACTTGACAATGGTCTGGCGGTCGACGACATCGGCAGCAGGAAGTAGGGAAGGAGGAAGCATCGGTGACGGTGTCGGGACAGAGGGAAACAAAAGCGGGGAAAGGTGGCCGGCGCGATCGCGGTTGAGTTAAATAAACTTATGAGCAACAACTCACTTATTCGTTAGAAAGCTATTGCAGAAAAATAATATCATCCGCAACGATTACGAGGCCTTTGCATAGTCGTTGCTGATAAGTATTTCATTTTCGCACCACGAGCGCGTCACCGAGTAAAGAGTAACGGATATAGAAGCCGTAAGTAAGCCGTTGCTAATGTGATAATATCGTTAGCAACGACTGACGCGATCTTTAGTAAACCGTTGCAAATAAGTTATTTTCTTTGCGCGTCACGTTCGCGCCATCCTCTTCTTAGCAACAGACCGAGCGGCCATAACTAAATCGTTGCAAATATATCACATCTGCAACAATTTGAGCGATCGTAAGAAAATCGTAAGTCATTGCAACGGCATGAGCAGCCGTTGCTGATTAATATATTTCTAGTAGTTATAAAATTAAATTAAAATATTACATTAGTGATTAACCTAAAAAGTAATTATAAGTGGAGATATCTTTGGAGGGTTTAATTAATTTATTTTTAGGAATATAAATAGGGGCAACATTTAGAATCAATTCTCGGATAAAAAGCACAGCGACCCTAACTCAACAACTTGTTGATATATATATATATATATACCCTCTTAAAATATCGTTCACTTGATGACACTCGGTCAAATGAACTCTATTCATTAATGTTTTCAAATTCGAAGTAAGCATTGGACTAGTGGATCGGGTTCAATCAATTAAAATATTGATCCAAAACAATAAAAAATGAAAATTTCAACAACAAAAAAAACCCAGTTAATTTGAACCCAGCAATCTCATATCATGTCAAGTCGTCATCACTCATCAACAGTGTTCAATGTACACCCACGCATGCATGAACAAGCCATACGTGGCGTCCCCACACACTTAATTATACTCAACTCATGACAAATGCACGCGGTTGGGCACTACTTGGGCTACCTGTAATCTCCAGTCAGTAGGGCAGGGACGACTCATGCTTGCAAGCATGGCTTCGATCCCACATGTAGATATATATTTATCTACATGCAATTTAGATTATTAGAAGATGACAATTAATTAATTAAATAAAAAATGATGGATTCTCCAACTCCGAGTAATATATATAAATATTAAAGAAATGTGTCATGTCAACTCCCAGGCAGAGATGGGAGGAAACCACGAGATTCGCAAAGAGGCCCTTGTCTGGCTACAAAATATAAAAATGCACTCTATTCCTCCATGATACTTGCAGATAAGGACCACTGCCTTGTCCATTAATTTTATTACTAATTAAGTCCTCGAATATTTGTCCTTTCATGGCATACATATCAAGATGAGTGAGAATATTCGCAATGGGCATGCACGCTCTCTCATACATTTGCATGTACATAGCCTAATTGAGCATATACATATACCTAGCTTTCCATGCATGTCCCCTTCATATTTTATTTACTTTGTCAAATTAAATACCCTATTTATGCTTTTTCTATTTTCTGAAAGAATATACATGTATGGATCCCAACCAGTTGGAGGTGGCAATTGAAATCGATTAATCGTGCATGGTTACTCGATTAATTACGATTTTCGTTAATCAAATCGTAAAATTTGGTTTCGTATAGTGAATTTGTGATTCGATTTCGATTTCGGTTAGAGAATATGAAAAATCGATTAAATTCGATTCAATTTTGGTTATATTGGTTCACGGATAATCAATAATCCAAATCAATTATATATTTTGATTTTGGTTACCAGATATCTATATAAATAATCAGATCTGAAATCACTATAATTAATTATTTTGATAATTTTAGATGTTTCAAAATTTAGTTCACTAACCGACTACCCGTTTATTAATTGGGATAACCAATTTTATTCAAACTGAACTAACCAATTTCGGTTTCAAATACTAGTATTTGAAACGAACGGTTTTGATTAATTACAAAAAATGCGGTTAACTGAATCACTCACGTCTCTAAGCTGGATCATAAGATATTTGCAATTTAATACGTACTTAATTCAATATAATAATAAAATAAAATTTTAGGGTCAAAATGAAATCAAAACCACATTTAACTTATCTAAATAAATAATCAATAATCAAAATTAAAATGTGCAATGATATATATATAACTACCACTTTAATTTATGGTTTGGGAAAAAACTAGGCAAGCATGGTCTTCCTAAAATATCCAAAAAGTTTTCAACGAAATTAAAGCAAACTCTACAATACAGAGGAATTCTAATCAAAAGTTCTGAACTAAAAATTAATTATACACACAAATGCACTTCACAATTAATGTGCTACCATCAGCCTCCAAGTCCTTTTTTAAGCACAAGATTTTGCTTTAATTTAACTATATTTATTGTTGAGATATATGTGTGGATCAAATTGAATTAGCCATTATATATATTACAATTATTCTCACCTAACCTTACACATCGATCGAATTAATGAACGTCGCAATTCTAAGGATTTGATCTATTAACAACCATTTTATCCAATGATTATTTTAGGACCATGTGCCTACTTGATGAGCTATTAATGGTCCAACTCAAGACCAAGTCATGCCCAATAAATTAAGTAAACTAGCTAGTAATTAATTAACTAAAATATCAATTAATTAACATATACATTATATATGTAATTAATTGCCTTGATTAATTTATATATGCTAGCTAGTTCAAGATAAAAGCTAGCTTGCATAGGTAAGTATAGAATGTCACCAAATTCCTTATGTAAGAAAAACATATTTAATTTGGGTGTATGCGAACGCATGTATTGTAGTCATGTAGACGCCAAAGTTGAAGAAAATTAATGTAGAGGATGTCATATATTCTTCATGCAAAGAGAGGTCAACTAATAAAGCCTAGTCATGGTTGGGAATATAGACAGAATAAGAGGGTCACATGAGCTTGCCAAGTCCAACCACATGCACATATATTATATGATATAGTAGGATTCCAAGGGAGGAAGACGAAATGATCAGTTTGATTTCCAAGCTTACCTTGAGGAGCTCATCATTTTTTTAATTGATTGTATATATCATGACTTGTTCCAAACCCTAACACACAGCCCGTGACCCTCGTCAACTTAAAAATATTTTATGGTTTACCAATATTACATATATTTTCATAGTCTTCATATATTATATATGTAGCTACCTTTTCTCTCTCTCTATATGTACACATGTTAAAGTACTTGATATGTAGCTACCTTTTTTTTTCTCCCTCTCTCTATAATGACAGTATTTTTTTAATATTCCAACCAGAATTTTAGTTTAAAACCATCATTAATTATTTATAGTTAAGTGTATAATTAGTTTTTGAATTTTGAAGATGAGATATACATAATAGAATGCTAATCCTAGCACATCCCAACAATCGAACAAGCCCTTAATTATTTAGTTCCTAAATATTAAAGTTATATACACACACGATATTATTTATATTCATGCACTACAACACAATCAACTTATAGAAACATAAATTTAAAGATAAATTAAATTTTTGTTTCTAAATTGTCATGTTTAAAAATTAATAGACACAAAAATAATTTCAAATTAGTCTCTAAAGATCTATATAAACATATCAATTAAGTGATCACTCTATTACTGTTGTTCCTAAAGTCAGATCAATTAAGTGATTCTATTGATGTTTTTTCTTTACATCTTTAGATGCTAATTTGAAATAAATTTTGTATCTATTAATTTCTAAATGTGAAAATTTAAAATAAAAAATCTATTTTGTCACTAATTTTGTATATTTGTAGGTTAATTGTGTTGTAGTGATGTTCTCTATTTCGTTCCTCTCTTTCCTCATATTTTTTAACTCTAGCGGTGAATACAAGATTGTTTTACAATAATAAAAAATACCTTTGCGTTTAATTAAAATCGTTCAATTAGGATAAAGTATTTTGCGCATCTGATCTGCATATATTCAATATGAAAAAAATTACCTAGGAAAATTAATCGATCAAATCAGCAGAGATAACAAAAGTAGATGCACCAAATTCTTCTTGTCTTGCTTTCTTCTTTTATTTTCCTTGTTTTAATCAAATAATGCCATTAATTTCTCCCCACAAGAAAATGAAATCACACAGAATAAAATACAGCAACAATTTCCAAGCACAAACAACATGCTCTTACATATGTTGACCTCTAACAAGACATGCACACTACATACTATTCAGAATACAATGAACAAACAACAACACACTATTGTCTATCTACAACTATAGATTGCATATAATACCTGCCAGTATCAGAAAATATAGGAATTGAACACAGATATGCTATTGTATATATATATACAATTGTCTTCCACAATTCTATCATAGTACTATGCACTATACTATATATACTATTCCATTTCTGATCACCAAATTCTGAATTCCCAGCCTTATATATATAAAAAATTACTTGTTTCTTCTTTTCCTCTAGCAACATTTTAAGCAATTTCTCTATTTCAGCTGCAAGATATATATCCATTTTTATCAGTGCATGGAGACATGAACCGTATTATCCGGAAGCATCTCTTGTTTTGCGGAACACAGCAGGTGACACCCTGACACAACTCATTCATGCTTCTCCACGTACGTACGCCCACAACTTAATTACTTTATACCAACTTAATTATACTACAACGTATACCTGCGCATGCATGCAGTTCCTGCAGCACATATGTATATACTGATCAACTAATCCAAATGGAAGTATATATCCCTTATTTGATACTGATTTCTTATAAAATGATTGGATCTCTGCTAGGCGCGCTTGTTAATTAATAGAAGAGTAAAACAAAAAGAAAACGGATCCAATGCACTCACATATTATATATTTACATTTTATTTTCCTAAGAAACAATTTAATTAATTAATCCAAGGCACTGTATTCATATATATATGTAGAAAAAGACTGCCAAACAAATTTAATGTGCCAACATTGTTGGTACCACTTCGCATATTCTTAGCTTTGGCGTATTGCTTCACTACATGCATTATAAGTTTACTTATCCGCTTTTAGTTCTATATATATTAATGCAAATACTATTTTTGGATTAAAGATAATATATATATGCCAAAACAAATTAATTCAGCTGGAAGGAGTACGCACACTCAATCTGATGCAACCCAACCACTCTACAAGGTGACCTAACACTAGATAGGTTCTATTAATTATTGATTATTTGAACAATATATGAATCTCCAAACTAAACTTATATATATATATATTAGGAAGGAAATTCTACCTTCTTACCTGCAATTAATTGCGCTGTCAAATCATGACGTTCACAAAAATGTTTGTTCCCGCAAATACGTAGACCCACATGACCTAACTCTTAATTAATTTACACGTACCCAAGCATGAATGGACAATGCATATATTATACTGGTGACTTCTACAGTATATATACATAATTAACTCTGCTGCATAAAGGAGAGCTAATTATCTTACAATTAATATTTGTCAATATCAAAACTACTGCTGCATGGACAGTTACTTTGAACATGCAGATAGAAACAAAAAGATTGTGAGAGAACGAAGTTGCATACATTGTGAAAGGTATAAATTATAAGCTTTTCTTTAGCATTTTAATTATTGGGGTAAGACTCCAAAGTCCAAAGAGGAAGAGACATCCACTTGACATATCACAGACACATGCATGATGCATGTTGCGGTCTCTTGTTTCCAACAGTCGATCCAACTGTGGAAGACAAAGTTGAATTATGGAGGTAAAATGTCATTTGTACAACATCTGTCAGACTTGGAACTTATCACTTGATGAGAAAAGGGATGGTTGATCCAGTTGGTTCTCAACCATCGATATATCTCCTTATCAGTATATATTAATCTCATGAATGGGTTGTGTCAGCATCGTTTTGACTGTATATTATTTTATAAGATCAAGATTGCAGCTTTTGAAGTCAATGGTGTATGTATGTACATGCAACAACACTATATATATGTAGGGTTCTAAATATATTTCTCATCATGATCAAGATATATATATATATATATATATTCAAGGGGGTAATTAAGGGGTATTTGATCGGTGAAATAGAGGAGCAAAGATTAATTCTCCCTTTATTCTTCATGCATGGTTAATAGCTATTCTTTATCTATAATTTTATAATTTTATCCATCAATTTCATCCTAATAAAATTATATATTAGACTCTATAATAGTATTATATAACATAGAATATAGTTTAAATTAAAATAAAAAATGGTTCAAGTATATTAAACTATTAAAATAATTTAACACATCCTATACTAAGAATATTTTTATTTTTTAAAATTAGTTTAAAATGATCAATTTTATCCTATATATTATAATTAATTTGGTCTGTTAAAAAAAGGTACTTATCATTGAACGTGGACCCAAGGCCACCTAAAAAATAAGAACTTCATCCAAATTAATCTTTTTTAATAAAAAAATAAAAAAATATTAAGGTTCTTACTTCTTAGGTACAAAGAAGAAATAAAGTTAGGAGGCCATTCATCCTCCCAACTAGAAGAAGAGTTTAAATTCTTAGGGTGTATCGTCAACTAATCTGTGCGGTCTTGTTCTCATCTCTACCGATAAATTGGAACTTGATTTCAGAATAAGAATCTACTATATTAAAAATATTCATCATAATATTTTTGATGGACCCAGAGGGATCCAACAGTTTATTTATCAACCAATAGCATGGAATAATAATGTTTTCATAAGAATTTGATATATATATATAGCATATGAAAGTGCAGCTTTGATAGCTAAATTAAGCTTCAAACATTAAAATTGAAGAATTGGAAATTCCAGAGGCATATAAACACTTACCTTGAAAATCCCTGCAAGGCTAGCTGCAAAAGAAAGCAAAAGAACTAAGATCAGAAACAAGAAACGAGATCAAAAGAACCATCCGTGTTAAACTTGAGCGAGTTCGTAGAGGGATGTATTTTTTTGCAAGGAGTGTTCCCTCAGACATGGATGAATCAACATGGTTTGCTGTAAGGGAGAGAACTCTGCAAAATAGAGTAAAAATAGAAGGTCGAATTTATTTAAAGACAGCTTGAGCATACCAAATGGTGTTTAAGCAAATGACTCTCTGGATTAAAGAAAATCATCCCGAGAAAGAAACATCAGTGAGCAGATTGCAAAGCACTCCATTACTTAAAACGTACGGAACCGAAAAATAATCAATAGTACTCTCAAACTTTTGTGCTACCATACAGTCCCAAAACTAAATTACCATTAATTTGATGCTACAATTCTCTTATTAATAGTATTAAGAGAATGATTAGATGCTGTTAAAGTCCCATGCACATTAATTTGTTGAGATTGTGATCTAGATGATCTTTAAATATAAATTGAGCAATCCCCCTTAGCTAGTTTTTGGGGTAAAATTAGATGCAAGTTTGATATTCTAATATGGTATGGAGCAAGATCCTGAGTGTGAGGAGGATATGTTAAAATCCTACATTAATTGACTGAAGTCGTGATCTAGATAGTCTTGAAAGTAAATTACAATCTATTAACTTTGCAGTGAAAAAATATATATCTCATATATATATAAATTTTTTCTATATATACAGATTGGAAAAGGTTGCTTTCATTCTCTTGGCAAGTGTCAACGCTCATGCCTCCTTTTCCTCGCACAATAAGAAGCACATATATATCTTTGCAACTCACCCTCTTACAATTCAACCTCCCTTTCCTTGTTTTCTTCCTGATATGTACTGTTCTTTTATCCCCACGCAAGCGACAGGAAATATTGTTAAACAAGTTCATATTAATGAACGCGTGGAATATTAATTGTCGAAGTCTTCCTTCCATGATCATTGTTGTTTATTTCTCCGGCTACATATTATTCCGCCCTTTTTGTTAATAATGCTTTTATTCTCCCCAGTCTTCTCTTTTCGTCTTCGTTCTTCCCTCTTCAACTAGGCCAATTAATGGTTGCGTAGAAAGAAAAGGGGGAGGGGAAGGGGAAGGGGAGAGGGCCGGGCATGGAGGAGGAGAAGGATAATAAGGATGTGGTGGATATACACGCAGGTGACAGCGAGAAGAGCCTCCGGAAGGGCCGATCCCCGAGCCGAAAGAGACCACTGGAGGCTCTTGATCTCAACGAGGATGTGACGACGGATGACGACGATGAGGTAGAGGCTGATGGCGAAGGCGAAGGCGAAAACTCCACGGAGCTGGTGAGAGAGGGAGACTCCAGCAACAATAGTAGTACAAACAACAACAGCAGCAGCGGAAACACGAGAGAGGGAAGCAGTGAAAGAGCTACTGTGAGGCAATATGTTCGTTCCAAATTGCCGAGGTTGAGGTGGACGCCTGATCTCCACATCGCCTTCGTCCATGCCGTAGAGAAGCTCGGCGGGCAAGAGAGTAAGGCTCGATTTCCTACTTCGTTCTCGCATCTTCTTTTCTTCAACTTTGATCGATCGATCCACTGACGAAGTATATCTATATATCATAATTTGATGATCATGGGTTGAAGGGATAAATTAATTAATTAGCCTTTTCTTTTTAGTATTACCCTTTGATGTTTTTTTTAAAGGGAAAAAATTGAGGGAAGTATTACTTTTAGATCTGTAATTATTCATAAAAAAACGATCTGTAATAAATATGTATCACTTTTGGATGGAATATTATTGTGCAGGAGCAACGCCTAAGTTGGTTCTTCAGCTGATGAATGTGAGGGGATTGAGTATAGCTCATGTAAAGAGTCATTTGCAGGTGAGGAAAAGGGAATAGTATTTGTGGTGCAAGCGTGCGACAAGATGGAGTCATAATGATCCTGATCTCATGTTGTGCACCCAATTACAAAATTTTGATTCATTTATTAATCATCATTAGTATAAATTTCTTGTTCAATCTCTTCTCCAGATGTACCGAAGCAAGAAGCTCGATGGTTCGGGCCAAGAAAGGTCGGCCATTTCTTCAGGTTCTGCTCTCATCGTTTTTTTTTAACATTGATAAAAAATCACAATAGGTAGTCATACTAAAAATCGAACCCTAGATCTATAGATAACATACAACATGTTGCCACTAACTGTGCTACCCACAGTTGGCCGCCTATTTAATTATATTGTTTGCAAGTTTTTCGAGTGGCAAATACTAATAGGTTAATTAGGGTTTATATCCGCTGGATCGTCTTAATTAACCCTTTTAGAAATCTAATTAATTTATTGGTACCAGAGCTTTCTTTGTTGCTGACTATGCATGATAGTTTGAGCTTCTAATTAAGTAGATAACTAATATTAGAGGAAAATTAACATCTAATTAATTGATGCAGTTTCGACACCCATGGATTTGCGCTTGAGAGCACAGCGGTTTCACGAAATGTTCTACCCAAGAACAAGTTCATACCAACCCTTGAGATTTGAAACCGGCGGTTTCTTCGCATCGCGGAGCATCGACGAGCCAAAACATCAGCTCTACGACCTTCTTCGTCGACCACAGTCCCTGCAGGGCTTGGATCCCAGAAGCACAAACTTTGGGTAGATCAAACGAACTCTTTCTTTTGGATTAATTAAATTCTAAGCTCTCGAACCCTAATTAAATGACTTCATCGATCTCTCAGCAGACACCGAGAATGGGCATGCAGCATAGCAAGAGGGAGTTATGTGAAGGATCCAGGCCCTGCAAAGGGATTGATACATGACATGGTCTTCAGCAAAGACAGGAAGCCTTCCACATCCCATTTGTTTGATGCACGAGATGCTATCAGCACTAGTACTGGAAGTTCACTTGATCAGGGAAGAAGATGGTCACCTGCTGAAATAACTGCAAGTCATTGTGTGGAAGGCAACAAAGTTGATTGGATTGGCAGCAGTAGACATCCCCTTGCAAAGGCTGTTCCCATGAATCCAGTCTCCGGCAATACTCTCTTTGGATGGAAAGGCAACAGCAACAACTTGTTCTCTAACAGCATGCAATCTGATCCAATTGCGATTGATGATAGGCTCGAACCACAATCTCAAAGCTCATTCAAACTTGAGGTACAAGATTAATTGCTCATATCTTTGACTTGTCAGTGTTGGCATGCATGCATTATGACCTAATTATCTCTATTGTGTTACAGTCGCACAAGCATAAAGAGATTAACGAAGCAATGCGCAACTTCGAAGATATGCTTGCTAGAGTACAAGTGCCCACGAACGAGGCGAAGAAGATGCGGATGACATCGACGATGAGTACAGAGAAGGACTGGACTGCTGCTTTGCAGCTGAGTTTGAGATCGAGTTTGGAAAATGACGGAGATCACTACAATGAGAAGAAGAGCCATGAAACTGAAGAAGTAAATAGCGTGCTCTCTCTTTCACTCTCTCTTCCTACTTCAATTCAACAAGAAAAACACCTGAAACGACCTGAGATAGATAGCAGCAAGAAGGCCGCTCTGGGGCTGAGTACTTTAGATCTGACCATGTCAATTAAGGCATTGGAGTGAGATCTTTCAAGTACTTGTTTCAAGGCCTTTAGGATTTCATATATAGCTTGCTGTCTGGAATAAATATATATATATATGAACCAATTATTCCTCTGAGTTCAATTATGTACCGGTAGTAGTTTAAATTGATTAATTAACCGAGTTTACATTTGGTGAGTGCAAAATATATAAGCTGATCAAACCGGTATAAAATTTTCTTTCAGCAGTGCTGAAACCGGCATATTATCTTTAATCATTAGCAAAAGCATCTGAGATATAAGCAATTAATATTTTTGACCTTGCATATATATGTTTCTATATATCTTCTAGCATCATAGCTAGCTAGCGCACCTAATTGCCTTCGATCTTTCTTAACTTTTTAGATCTTTATTTCGCTTGAAAATCACCATGCATTTTATTTAAGAAATCAAAATAGTATATCGTAGTATAGTGAATTAATGATTAATTTGTTCAACAATTTGAATTGGTAGACTAAATAATATATATTTACGTGACTACATCACAATTGAACTATAGAAACATAAAATTAGAAATAAATTATATTTTTATTTTTAAATATTCATATTTAAAAATTAATATACACAAAATTATTTCTAATTAGCCTCTAAGATCTATAGAAATAATTTTAGAATCATATCAATTAAGTGACCATATTGTTATCGTTTTTATGGCTTAGAGTCGGATAAATCAAGTGATTGACTAATTATAAATAAATTTTGTGTATATTAATTTCTAAATGTGAATATTTAAAAAATAAAAATCTAATTTATCTTTAATTTTGTGTCTTTATAGGTCTATTGTAATGTGTATACTAAATTAAGATTATAATCATGTTGTCTAATAGCATTAGTGCTATTATAATTAGTGCTATATTATTGTTGGGTAAGTGCATGAAGGACATCCCAACTCTCTAATTTCTCTCTCTATATAACTCACAGATAACATGTATGATCAATAACATGAAAGATTTAATTGGATCGACTTGGTGTACATTTCGAGGCCAATAAGCTAAATAAAAGATATTGATATGTATAGATTGTTAAATGATAAGTGCAACATTGCCGTTTCTAGGTTGATCCAGTCTTGACTTATCCTTTCATTTAGAGTTTTTTTTAAAAATTTTGTTTGATTTGGTTTATGGCTCATCTGATTTCTAGGCCACGTGCATGAAATTATAGTCACTTGTAGTTTCTTGTAAAAGCCTATATAAGCCTGCATATTTTATCGATCAATGTATTACAGAGTCATTCTTTCCTTCATTGTGTGTGAGCTATGTTCTACAACTAGTATCAAAGCCGGGGGGCGAGAGATTGCCATAAGCAAGAGCCGGGGAGAGAGATAGATCGAGTCGAAGAAGTCGCGGTCCTTTGTTTTGAGTAGAGGAGAAGGAGACAGAACAATTTTACATATCTCAAGTGATTAAAATATGTTGTCGTTGATAGGGGACAACAACCCCCACAAAGCCTATCGGCGGTCGCTAACATCAGCTCGAAGCTCAACCACATGAAGGCACGCCACCGCAGTCCAACATCAGTAGCAGATCCCGACGAGAATAGCAAATCTCTATTCGTGTTTACTTTCACTATTTCGAACATGGAAAATAAAGCTTCACCTTAGTGTGTCCTCCTCGTAATTGAGGCACTCCTTAAGGTCTGCACCTAGTTGTAGACCATCTCCTGTTCGAAGGGCGCTTGAGACGGCATCCGCATGCGTTCCCTCGCCGGTGATCCGCGCTCCTCGACATCATCAGATCCCACGGTGAAGGGAGGTCCGCCAATATCGTCCCCCAAGATTTAGAACTTGTCGGCTTCTCCACATGAATTCCCGGCGTCCAAATTGGTGAACGAAACCAACGACGTGTTGCTGGCTCTCCTCTTGCATCTCGTCATCTTTTTGAGAGAGTGGAATAATTTGTCTGTAGTCTGCTTTGGGTGCATCACTGAATTGCTATTTCGACTAGAGAACCTGTTGTAGAAGAACTAGAGAACCTGCTCCCTAATCAGGATGCTTTAGTGAAGAAAATGACAAGAATTCCCCTAAAAAGAGAGGAGGAGGCACTCTACGTCAAGAAGAGTAAAGGAAACTTCAAGCAACACACCGACAACAGATTTAAAAGAAATGATGGTAAAAGTCATACAGCAGAAGGGAGCAATCATGCAAGAGGAGCCTCAAAGAATTGAAGCAAGACAACAATAGAGGATTTGAGGAGATATGCTACAACTGCAACATAAAAGGCCACATGGCAAAAGACTGCATGTCAAAGAAGAAAAAGCCCATGGAGAGCAATACTACCACTGTCAAAGAAAAATTCATTCTACTCCCTAATAAAGAACAAGACGCTGAGGAGGATCTAGCTCTTGCTACAATAATGTCTAATCAAATCAACTATCAAAATGATTGGATTATTGATTCGGGCAGCTCAAACCATATGACATGTGATAAAGAGAAGCTGCAGAACCTATTAGAACACAAAGGAAGTCGTATGGTGGTGACAACAAACAACTCTAAATTACCGGTAGCTCACGTTGGTAGTACAGTGATTTCTCCTCAAAATAATTCTACCGAAATGCCTCTTCAGAAAGTCTGCCATGTCCAAGGTATGAAGAAAAATCTTCTTTTAGTAGCACAACTAACATCTTCTTGTCATTTTGTTCTATTTGGATCGCAAGATGTGAAAGTTTATCGAGATATTGAGATCATTAAGAAGCCAGTGATGAAGGAGCGTAGACAGGAGTCAGTCTATGTGATGTCTACAAGAACAACATATGTAAACAAGACCAGGAGGAGCGAAACAGTGGACTTATGGTACATGCGGCTAAATCATGTCAACTATCACAAGCTAGATGTGCTGATGAAGAAGTGTATGCTGAAGGGGCTCTCACAACTCAAAGTAAGAACAAACACAATATATGCAGGTTGTCAATATAGGAAAGCGCATCAACAACCGTATGAAGAGTCCAATTCTAAAGCAACGAAACATTTGGAGTTAATCCGCAATGAAACCTTTGTGGTCTTGATTGTAAGAAAGGATACAAAAGAGTTATTCTCCATGCCAGATGAACTCCCGACAACTGATTTCTCTAAGAGGGTGAGCAAACTTGGAGACTTTGCAACATTGAGGCAAAAATACAGAGATGACACATATACTACTTTGGAACAATTTGAGAGTGATGTTTACATGGTATTTAACAAGGCAATCACTTCAAATCCCGAGAATTTTATATATTTCTTATAAAGAGACAATTACTTTAAATAAGCATGCCAAGTAGGTTTTTCAGTCTCTACGGAACAACCGCACATATTCTGAATTGGAGCTCTCAACTTGACACCAAAAATATTTTCCAAACAAGAGGAGAGTAACAAGAAATGACCATAATGCTCTGAATTCAATTTCTGCAATACATGATTTAGCATATGGAAGAAAGCAGAATGATGGTCTGTCTGGCCCCCAAAGCAAGGATACTTCAAGATCTTATAGCAGAAGTTAAGTATCGAGCTGCAGCTATGACAGCTCAAGAATGTACGTGACTTGTACAACTATTGACGCACCTACAACAGCCAACAGGGTATGCAATTCCCCTATATTGTGACAATCAATCAACAATACAATTTGCAAAAAACTCAACTTTCTATGCAAGAATGAAACCCATTGAAGTGCATTATCACTTTGTCAGAGAAAAGATCCTAAAAAAGAAGTTGGGTTAAGGTACATAAAGACTAATTAAGATCGACTTGCATATCTGTTCACAAATGGCTGGAATAACAACAAACTTGAAAACTTCACTCAGAAATTCGGCATGACAAAGACAATGGAAGCTGGTGTTGAGGGGGAGTGTTAAACGATAAGTGTAACATATATTGTCGCTTCTAAGTTGACCGAGTCTTGATTTATCCTTTTATTTAAAGTTTTATTTTAATTTGATTTGATTTGTACGTGGCTCATGCATGGAATTATAGCTTTTTGTAGTTTCTTGAAAAAGCATATATATGGCTACAAATTTTACTAATCAAGATTCATTCTTTTCATCATTGTGTGCGCGCTAGGTTCTTGGTACAAATGTTTATAACTTTGCATGCATGCATATATAATTAAAGAGATGAGGTCCATTGGACCTCTGCCATATATGTACACATTTTTAATCACAGAGAAGAGGTCCATATTCTTATTACAGTTTGAGCAAAATTTAATTTGAGAAGTTTGCATTTCGCAATTTACTCATTTTACTACATTTTGGGGATTTTTTTTTTTAGAAAAAAGAAAAAACCATCTCCTCGCCGATTAACCTTATTTTAAAATTGTGACAAACCATATGGTTTGTATAAATTGTATGAATATGGTATGTATAAATTGTATGACAAACCATCTCTTATAAAGACACCATGACAGTGTCTACAAAAGTATTCAACATATGGTTTGTATAAATTGTATGAATATGTTATATTTCATGTTGGGCTGGAAGCTACAAAATTGTGACCCACTGGGCCATGTCGGAATAGTGTACAAGTCATTCACCGTGTATATAGATATCTACTAATTGAGGATACAAATAATTAATACATATTTAGCTGCTAAATAAATCACTACTCACTTGAACGAGTCAAACACCATCCAATTAAAACACAGACAAATCTCTTTATGCGAATCAGTAGGCTCGCTGTAACTGTAATAATATCAAATAAAAAAATATATATAATATAAGCTCGACACAACCGACGCTCAATTTTGGCGTCGAGGGTTTAGATTTAAGATTTGAGAGAGAGAGAGAGAGAGACCAACTGCGATCAAAGAGTGCAATGAAACCACAACAGACGATGACCAGTTCTCAGCATAAAGCTTGCCGATTCATCTTTGAATTGGCAGCAAGAACAAGCTGTCATCTATTAACTAAAGTTCATGTGCAAAAACTCAAGCTACTTATCAGACTCACAAGGAAGAAGAAGAAGTAAAAAAAGTCCTACTTTTAGTCTTGTATATATGCTTTAAGTTGAGACGAGTGCAGTGCATGCTTTGGAAATTAAGAATGGAACAGCAAGAAAGAGGAAGGGGCGGCGTTTATTACCTCGGCCGCCATGTTCGATCATCTGAAGTCCGCTTTTGCGCTCCGCCGCCGCTGTTCGAGATTTGCGGCACCTCCCGGTGCCCGTCTGGCGGACGGTGGTGGAGGGAGAGTAGACTAACAAATGAAGCTACGTACTGAGATTAATGTCATGGTCGGGAAAAGGACCGAGCTCTGACCTGAGTTTTGGTACCACCGCTGCACATACTCGTCGTATTAGGTAAGCTTGGGACAGACGCGAATCACGAGGCTCGTCCATCCATCACATGTTATACGTTTTAAATTGCAATTCAAAAATTAATTTTATTGCGAAAATATTTTATAGTATTATATTTAGTTATTACATTGATATTAAAATTTATATTAAGATACTGTAAGTCATGTATTATTGTAGGATTACTGGCACGTCATCGTATGACATATAAAAAAAAATTATTGATATCTTTTGCTCATTTATTTAATATAATTCTTATAATTATATATAAAAGAACTCCTTATAAATAATCAATAGAATAATTGTATATCGTGATCATGATTACATATGCACTACGTTATCAACTTAATATAAAATCTAATGCCAACTTAATTATGCTAATTGATATATTTGTTAAGAAGTTGATAGTTGATAAATATTTTTTATTACAAACTTGATTTTTGAATATATTTGTAGAAATGATGTACACGTACTAGTGTAAATAACTATTTTTAATTTTCCAAATTTTAAAATGATACTTTCTTTTACGTACATACTATAAGTTACTAACGAAAGCATATATTATATATAAGATAAATGTATCACCTACATAAGGGAGGGTGTTAGTTGAAAATAAAGAGAATATATGTATAATTTTGAAATTGATAGGATGAAGATGTAAAATATGGAATTAACGCTAAGTATAACTTATCCTGATACATATAATTAATTATTCAAAAGTTAAACCTATTCATTTCTCTTTCTTTTGTGGGTAAACGGACCATAATCATTTTCTTGTTTACTTATTTGCATAACTTGATCAATAATTTACTCAAATGATTTTAAAAAAAAAATTAATAGCAAATTTAATTAGTAAGCGAATGTGACATTGTAACTTATGATTGCAATGAGTTAAATCTGACTCAAACCACTACTAATTTATAGTAAACTTTGATAGTATCAAATCTAGAAAAGGAAATGAAACCAAACTAGTGCTTGCTAGTTTTTATTTTCTTATCAATTTGGTGCTTGTAGTTTAATTTATCTTAATTTGGCTTTTGTATTTTGTAAATTTGACTTGACGTAGCTTAATTTGCAATCTCATTTTTCTAGCAAAGTCCACTTTTCAATTAGATTTTAAACTTGTGCTTTGCCACGTGTAGTTTTTTTTTGAACTATATAAGTTAATTATTTGTTATGACATTATGGAAGCACAATCTCATCTTTTATTAATTAATAACCGTATCATACTAATATATGAAATCACTGCTCTTCGTATTTGCCAAAATGAGAAATTTGACAAATTTACCAAAATCGTACACTTTTAAAAGTATTTATTAAAATGCAAAACCTTAAAATGCTCCCAAAAACATTTAAGACATATTTGGTTAGTGAAACCAAGTCTGTTTTAATAGTTTCGATTTCATTGAAACTAAAATTGCTCACTAAAACATGTTTGGTTCAGTGTTTTTATGAAACTGAATCGAAACTAGAATGAAAATATGTTTCAACAAAACCAATTTTCTTAATAAAAATGAAATCAAAAGGTTATTTTATGTGGTATCGAGATTGTTGATTCGTTACCAAAATATAGTCACAATTTTGTAATCATAAATATTTTTTATAAAAAATAATTAATTTAAAAATAAATCAAACTATATCTAATTTATAAAAATAACTATTATATAAAATTGATAATTTTAATTAAATCAATTTATATCTAATCGATTCAAACTTAAATTTCAAAATAATTTATTTTAAAAAATAATAATTTATTTATAATTTAATCAAAACTAATTTTAGACCATTGAATTTATTATTTTTGAAATTTTATAATAACTATTAATTAATTTTATATCTAATTGAACAAAAAAAATCTTAAATTACTAATAACTTAATTAATTAAAATTTATAAATATTTTATAAATATATTAGTAAATATTTAATTTTGCAAATTAACTACAAATACAATATGCGACCTTCGATCTTTTACAACCATATTAAATTTTATGAATTATTTCATATGAATTAATTTACTATTTAATCAAAAATTAAATTACTACTAAAACTATTAATATTATTTTTTATAATTAAATAAATATTTACTAATTTCAACCCGCTAAAATTGAAGTTATTTTCATTAACCAAATATGTTTTCAGAAAACTAAAAATTAAAATTCAAAATCAAAATTTCAATTTCATTGAAACCAAACTATAAAATAATTTTTGCAAAACAGACAACACCTAAGTTTTTTCAAAACCTCATGGTGCATTAATTTCTTAATATATTCAACAATTTTTTTTAGTTGAATCTAATTTTTATGAAATTTCTATAAATTTACAAAAACAATATCCGTAAAATAATTAAATATTTATAAAAATGTAAATGCAATCATTTTGGCTGAACCTGGTTATTTTATAAAAATGTAGACGAGCAAGACTGAGAAATAGTAAAATTCATAAAAAAATAGGTTCAATAAAAAAAAATATTAAGCTGAATTGAGAAATGAGCCATGAGGGTTTAGAAGAATTTGATATTTTTGGAGGACATTTTAAGGCTTTGCACAAAATAGTTATGGTTTTAACGAATGTCTTACAAAAAAAAATGATTTTGATAAATTTGCCAATTTTTAAATATATTATTGGCAAATTCCTTTTTCAAATTTTGATTTTAAAAATGCCTAAATAAAATTGAGATGCTTTTGATAAATACCTTAAAACTGATTTAAAAAATATTGATTAGGAAAATAAATTTGTAGACTATAGGAATTAAATTGAAAAAAATTAATTATATAGATGATAAAGTAATTATGGTTCAAAATGATAACAATAGGAAATTGGCAAAGTTCATTATTGATGGAGACCGGGAAATGGAACGGGTATATTAATGTTTTGATGAAAATTTGAAGGAAACGATAACTGAAATAATAATTGATGAGGATAAATGAATTTCGAAGGAAAATTTGAAAGGCCGTTCATCAAGTTTGCAAATAAGGAAATAGATAGATATGATGTTATGTGTGTAGAAAATAAGATGACATAGAACACATTTTTAACTCATGCGCGCATGTGAGTTTGCTGATTTGCATGTATTGGAAGTTGGCTAAGAATAAACTAAGCATTCTGTTCAAGTATAGAGAAGAATGGAACAAAGGCAAATGGCTGGAAGAATCTAAGCTCTATCAAGATGATTTTTTAGCTAAAAGCTTTTATTGCAAATTCAAAGCGGGTATTATGGAAGAACAGGAACACGAGGAGATTTTGAGTTAAGGAAAACAAGATAGAGTTGGAAAAAAATAAGCAAGTTACTTTGTGGTAATTTATATATATTAGATCGAAAAAGTTTGATAAGTTGTGATACAACTTGAAAGGAAAGCTCAAAAGCCAGATGTAGTTTCTTGAGGAAAATGGAAGAGGATTGGAGGTTATGGAGTTGAGAATTATATGCAGAATTAAAAGCTATATGGGTTGGTTTAATTAGATAATGTAAGAAATTAAGAAAGACATTTCGGGAATCTGGGTATCTTCGGATTGCTAAAGAGTAGTGGTTTCGTTTAAAAGCTATATGATTTTCATTGAATACTTGATGAGTAAATTAATTATTCAATCATATGTTGAATAATTCATTCACAAAAATCCACGCAACTAGATAATACAAGCATAGACAAATATATTAGGAATAAAACCATATGAGCTTTGGATGCAAAAGACTAGTTGAATTTTTTTTGAACTTAGTTTATAAATTAATAAAAAAAAATTTGATTTTTTAATTTTAAATGGGTCTTATATTTAGCTATTACGAAAAAAAATGCATATAAAAAACTAAATATGTGATTCGAATCTAAGATCTATAAATAAAATGATCAAATAACTAACCAGTAGACTATAGATAAATTAATAAAAAAATTGAACTCAATAATAATTATGTAGTTTTTATCATATGTATATTTTTAAAAATTATTGAATTATCTTTAATATTTATTTTTTTTAAAAAAAATCTTGGCTCTAGTTAAGGGCGACAGAAATGGGCACGACACAATCGCAAGGCACGAACATACATGACATGATAACTGCGGGTTGGGCCGGAAAATTTAGCTCGATAACATTGCGGACCGACGTGGGCCGGCTCTTATCGTGCCGGCCAGACCTGTTTGGCCCGCTAAGAAAATTAAATTTGTTATTGAGCTATTTTTTTTCATTCAGTTTAATTGTTCAACTAGAATATTAGAGAAAATTAAATTTGTATAACTCTTATATCACCTACAACTCAAGCAATAGGAAGTGAAATCCAAGTGTCTCATGCCTTGATTGTCATTTCTGAAGAATGAATTGCAGTGCTTACTTGCGAGCTTGTGGGCCGTGTCGGGCGACCTGCAAAATATTACGGAGTGTGCTGGGCCGAGAATTTTTGGCCCATAGAATTAGCAGATCAAGCCAGCCCGACACGCTACCTTATCGTGCCAGCCCATTTTACCACCTCTAGCATAGTATAGGTTGGCCCATGACAGCATATCATCCATGAGCTTCATGAATTATCGCAATTAATTTTGATGTCATCAACTTCACGTGGAATCTATTAAAGAAAAATATTATAGGTAGAAGTAATAGAAGACCCAGTAAACCTAGGTTGAAGATAATTTGCAGTAAATGCAAGAATTTAAATCAGGAAGCTAATTAGGAAAAGTTGTTTGACAAGATAGCGTGTTAGATGAATGAAAATGCAATAATTATAATGCACCGGAGAGGAAAAGAACCAGAGTACCAGACTACCAAAGTGGTAAGTTAAGCCATCCATCATTAGAAGAAGAAGAAAAAAGTATAGATCATTAACTTACAAACCATTTCGAATATGAGAAGATTAATGTCGATTCAAAATATTAGTTTTTGATATTTTATGAATATAATCAAGCAGCCGCTGTGCTAAAATTAATGTCTTCGAACCTCGAGAACATATTGATGTTGATGGTCCTAAGATTGAACGACTGAACGAGCAATTATTACACGCAAATGAAACCAATTTAAGAAAGTTACCTCATGGAAATTTTGCAGGATCCCAAATTGCAAGGCGTGCCACCCTAATACAGCTCATCATCCTCGATCACACCGCTTCACTCCTCTACCAACCAAACACATTCAACAGCATATATCAGATGCAAACCTACAATTGAAGGAGTTTTCCTTGGTCCAAATGGCATCCGCCTCTCCTCTTCTTCTTCTTCTCCTCCTCCTCCTCCTTCCCTTGCTCGTCTTCCACTTCCCCATCTCTACCGCCCACGTGCACAGAACCAAGTTAACCGCTTCGGATGAAGCCGAGGAGCTCGCCTTAGCGGCCCCCCGCCTCCCGCCCTTTTCGCCCACTACCTTCTTCGAGGTCACGAAGCCCGTCCCCCTCCCGCACGGCGGCGCCCCGGACTGCTCCTCCCTCGTCCTCCAGCACGATTTCGGCTACACGTACGCCCAGCCCCCCGTTACCGCCACCTTCCGCCCCCCCTGCGCCCGCCTCCGCCGCGGCCGCCTCCCCTCACGCGCCGTCCTCGAGTGGTCCGCCTCCTGCCAGGGCCGGCAGTTTGACCGCATCTTCGGCGTCTGGCTCGGCGGCGTCGAGCTCCTTCGCAGCTGCACGGCGGAGCCCCGCGCCACTGGCATCGTCTGGACCGTCCGCAAGGACGTCACCCGTTACGCGGCCCTCTTCTCCCGCCCTCAGACCCTCGCCGTCTACCTCGGGAACCTCGTCGACCAGACGTACACTGGCGTGTACCACGTCAATGTCTCCCTCCATTTCTACTTCGACTCCTCCAACCGCCGCCACCGCGGCGCTGACTACCCGGTGCCTGGGTTCGCATCCCCAGCCGATCTGGTGCTGCCGATCTCCCGGAGCCTTCCGTTGAACGATGGATTGTGGTTTCTGATCCAGAACACGACAGACGTGCAGTCGGCCAAGCTTGCGATTCCGACGAACACCTACCGTGCTGTGCTCGAGGTTTATCTCTCCTTCCACTCCAAAGATGAGTTCTGGTACACCAATCCCCCCAATATCTACTTATCCGAGAACAATATTACCGATTTTCCCGGCAATGGGCCTTTTAGGGAGGTCACCACCAGCCTGGATGGCAAGGTCGTCGGCGCCATTTGGCCGTTCACTGTGATCTATACTGGCGGAATAAACCCCCTGTTTTGGAGGCCCATTTCCGGCATCGGATCGTTCGATCTTCCCTCTTACGATATCGAGATCACCCCCTTCTTGGGGAAGATTTTGGATGGAAAGCCTCACGAATTCAGTTTCGGGGTCACGGATGCTTTGGATGTTTGGTTCATTGATGCCAATTTGCATCTCTGGTTGGATGAAAAGAGCTCATATACCTCTGGAAATTTGATCAAGTACGAAGCACCAGACTATGCACCATCTGTGGTTTCCCAGTTTAAGGGACTTGACGGGCGTTTCAAGACGAGCGCAAGTAGGCACATATCTACGACAGGATGGGTCAATTCTTCTTACGGAAAGATCACTACACATTTCTTCCAAAAACTTGAATATGAGAACTTGATGATTTTCTCTGAGAACGGGAGTGCTCAGATGATCAATCAAACTATAGATTTCGACTATGGTACATACACCAAGCATCCATCTTCTGTCTTGTACTCCGAGCATGTCCATAGGAGCTTTCCCCTTTACCTGTACACTGGGACTACTGACCAAGTCAATGACACCTTCACTGAGGTCGCAAATGTAACGCTAGGTCTTAATGAGAAAAAGTTCTCAGGGGAGAAATTTGGTTTTGCATACAGCTCTTTAAAGAATTTGCAGACTGCAAGTGGTTATATGAAGGTGAAGGGGAACTTGGTGCAGAGTGGTTTAGGTAGCACTCAGCAAGCGTACAAATATGAGAGCACTGATGGCTGCTACTTTAGGAGTGTGAGCAGTAGTAATTACACAATTCTTTATGATAAATCAGAGGAATCTTGCACCAAGAGTTCACCATTAAGGATAGAGCATGCTTTTACCTGAGAACTTCCTTTGAGTAAGTTTCTGGAATCTGATTTGTATAGGTTGCAGAATGCTGATTCCAATGTTTAATATGGATGATTTCTTCTTTCCCTGAATAAAAGGATTTCAAATTTTATATCCCCTGCCTTGGATCATGGCTTCTCCTTATTGCTGCATCAAATATGCCTGTTAGTTGGGAACCTAAGCTTTAATGGGTTTTAGTTTTGATCAGTTTGGCTCTTCTTACAGTCCATCTGTTTATGTTCGCTTGTTAGATATGGTTGATTTAACTGTTCTCTTAGGGTCAACCAATTTCTTTATCTGTAATTGCTTCCTAGTTTATGAGTTTATTGCATTCTAAAAATCCATCAGAAATCCTCAAAATACATTTAACTTTAAATTTCTTAAAACCTAATTGCAAATTTTTTGTATGATCGGGAAGTACCGTCTTAGCATTTCAGTGTGTCGATTTCTGTTTCACTTTTTCTCATGAAATCAGTCTTAGTAGCATCTGCAATGGGCTGTAGTGCATTTGGTAAGAACTAAGAATAACTGGACATAAATAGTAGTTCATACAAAGAGCAAGATTAGCATAATGTGTTTAAACCTGCATATCCATGTTAATGTGATATGAAAAATCCTTCAACTGAGTCAATTCTTATCCATAGAAGCCAGAATTAAAGATTAATTTAGTCATGTGCCATATGCATATGAATATCGCTAAGTTGGGAACAGCTTATGATTTAACTATACAAATTTGCAATATATTCTCTAAGCAGATTGCTTGAAGCGTTCATGAAAAGATCACTTCTCATTTGTGTCCCAGCTATTTCCAAGCGAAGCAACTAAATGGGTACTGACCATATAGTGTAATATGACAATCGACACACCATGATTACATTTCAGATTTTATTGCCATTAACATAAGAAACAAGCCACAAAAATGCCTGGCTTATAATGGAAGTCGGAGATAAGCAAATCTATATAGTGTTCAACTTGATCCATGAAAATCATCTTTCTTCAGACTTCTAGTGTTCATCTGTCAACTCGAAGCATCAAGTTCTATTTCCTGCACAGAAGGCTGATAGATTGCCCCTTCAAGCTTTGTCCATGGTAACTTGTGCTTGGCAAGCTTTAGTTTCTTTACCGCTTTACCCATGACATCCCGATTGCTCTAGAAGAAAAGAGTGTAGATGTTAGGAAAAATCTGGTGTTAAGCTCATTTTTTGCAGATATTATGCTATTCATGAACAGGTATCTATGATCACAAGTGTGGATGTTGATGGTAGACACTGGAGATTCAGAACTATAATCACAAACTTGAATTAATGCGTGAGGTTCAAGTGAATGACTTATTTCAGATTTCAAGAATTGAAATACCAAAGATAAATTAAATCTAAGTTGAAGTTGTGTAACATGGTATCAAGAAAGGGGCAAAGACAAGGATGGAAAACAAAGAGAGGAAATTTTCTTATAAGCTGCAAAACCTTAGGATTTCACCACTTATGGCACATTAGGAAATGAGAAGTTGCTTCATTGAATAAACTAGCACTGTATTCTTAAAGTACCATCTTCCTGCTTTCAAGTATTTTGACTGATCAATTAACCTGACTACTGAGTGAGGAAGCCAGGATATTCGAACCTGTAGGTAGGGCTGTCCACTATTCGGGTCACACCGAATCGAAAAACCGAACCGAAATTTTTGGTTTGGTTCGATTTCAATGCTAGCAGGTTCGGTTCTTGACCCGAACCGAACCCGAATAGTGGGTTTCGGTTCGGAGTCGGTTCCCGGAATTCGGGAACCGAACCGAAAATCAAACAAAAAAAAAACAATTTCTTATTTTTTTTATTACACTGTGTAATTGGTAAGTTAGGCTATTAGGGTTCCTTAGTAAAATTAATTAGTTTATTAAGGTAATTAATTTACCTCAGTAGAATTAATTTTGAATTGAACAATATAGTTATGAAGTTTTCTTTCAGTATGAAATATGAATTGAAGTATAATGTTGAATTGAAGTTTTCTTTCATTCTTTCACATTATGAAAATTTCGGTTTGAAAACCGAACCGAATTGAATAATTTCGGTTCGGGTTAAATCGGTTTAGGACCTATTCGGTTCGGGTTCGGATTGAAATTTCAGGAAGAAAAAAAAATTGGTTTGATTTAATTTGGTTCGGCTCGGTTTGAACCGAATGTATGGCCCTACCTGGAGGCACAGTCCCTCTGGCACATCACAAATGGGATAGTCAGGAGGACAGCAGTATTCAGTCCCTGCACAGCATACTGCATTCTCGTAACCACAGCAACCATATAGTAGGCAGTATCTTCCAAACTCAAATATGCAGCAGCAAGTTTCTCCGGAAAAGCAGTATGACATATCTCCACATATGACTGGTGAAGGGTTAGGCGGTGGTGGTGCTAGTGGTGATGGTGGTGGCGGGGGAACAGCAGGTGACGGAAATGGGGGCGGGGAAGTGCCTTGTTTGGTTGGATAGGAAGCCATTGCATTGATGGCACAAACACCATAAGGTAATCCAGTATTCCTCCTTATGTATATATACCCTTGCATTCCCCAGCTTGTTCCCCATGAGTTTTTCACAATCCAGTAGTCAATATCACCTTGTGATCCATATCCAACAATCAATACTGCATGGTCAATATCATCCGGATTACTAGAGCAAGCTCCATCATATATACCCTAAAGATTTCACAATCGTTAGTATAAGTGAATATTATTGAGGACTAAAGTACTAACTTGGCGAAGTTATAAATGCTACCGCAAAAAACTGGACAATGGGTTCTTGTGGTGATACGATTTTCATTACCTAGTTGGGAATATAAGTCACAGGATAGTTACTTACCCCGGTATACAGTTGAAAATCCAGTGATGAAGCATCAATTCCCACACTGACTGGCTGTTTAACTACAGCACAGAGGACAGCATCATCATTTGGTTTGACATCTTGGTAATCATCGATTGTGACTACTTTGGTTTCCTCCTGACAATTATGTAAAGATAGAGTCAGGATTGGAGAAGTTCAAGAGGTAAATCTAACTGGATTATTCATCATGTTTGTGTACCTTATAAATGTTACATTTTCCATCCTTGCCAGTATAGGGATAGTTTAACTCTGTATCTATTCCGCCATTACTGATGACCCACTCAAATGCATAATCCATGTAACCTCCCTCACAACCTTCATTAGTTTTATCACAGTCAACAAGTTCTTGTTCAGAGAGGCTGATGAGGTCTCCTGTGGTTATTGCATTTATCCCTTCCATTGCTCCTGTTGAAGAGAATGCCCAGCAGCTGCCTGCAGCAGAAACTCAAGTAAGACCGTTTACAAGTGGCTATGATACAGAGAACATCCATCACAAGATGTATCCACCAAAATTAACTTTATATCAAGATAAGAGTGTCTGCTCTTCTAGCTTGTGATACGGCACGAATGGCTAGTGATAGCATGACAAAGTGTGGACACGGGATGCCAACTATGATTGACACTTAAGACTCATGCCACGTCAGCATAACATGTGGACGTCTGACGTGGCAAAATTGCCACATCATCCGGTCAAAAGCCATGTTGTATTCAGTATTCACTTTAGAATGAACAAACCATTTTTCGATGTTCATTGCAGGGAATGTGAAAATGGTAACTAGATGCTGATCTCTCTAATTATTGTAATTTGTGCTGCATTATTATTTTAGACATTGCAAATGAAGAAAAAATAAGTTTCGGATTTTTTGTTGGAATTGTTTTTTTGATGCCACATGCTCAATTTGGAAAGATGTACTAACCGCAATCTCCTTGATCTTTAACTGCTGTGACTACTCCTTTCTTTCTCCAATCGAGTGAGCGAGGTGCTTCACAGCTCTCCTGCCTCCAATCTAAACCAATATCTCCACTTTTGTTCACCCTCATATCTCTACTCTTTGGTATCCTACTCATATACTTGGCCCTGAATTCCTCATTGCTCAAATCAGCAAACTTATTAAGGCCAACTGCATGATTCTGCGATGACGAGGAAGATGATCTTCTCGAGTTGTGATCAAGAACATACTCCAGGTTCTTGAGAAAGTTCTCAAATCTCCGAACCTTCTCAGCTGGGTGCTTGTAGACCTTGTTGTGCACTATTCGCCACTGCTCAAAGAGCTGGAAACCATGTTCTGTTGCATTAGAACCAGAAGCATATCCAGCAATGGAGAATTCTGCAGGAAGTAAGCACCAAACTGGGCTCACGGAGAGGAGGACGAGGAAGAAAAGAGTGATTTGGATAACGTGGGAAGCCATTTTTCATCAGTCTATGATGAGGAACTCAGCAGGTTGCAGCATTTATGCGTTAAGGATACAATTGAAAGGTAGTTAACATTAGTGGTTTGACTTGTAGTTGGTAGCTTGTAATAGAATGCTTCGTAAGGAAGTATGCAGTGATCTACCCTTCCAAACCTAACAGTTCCTCTTGATTTTTGAAGCGTGGAGACGGTGAAATCAACTCCAAGGATCTGTTTGAATACAGATCATCAAGGGAAAGAAAAGAAAAAGAAGAGAAAGAAAAATAATAATAATAATCTTATTTTGATATAGTTTAATAAGAGGAAGAGAATGAAAGAAAAAAATTAACCTTTTTGAATGTATTTGTAAGAGGAAAAAGGAGAATGAAGAAATTTTTTATTTAATAGACAGTTATATCCATTTTATTTTTATGTTATATATATATATATATATATATATATATATATATATATATATATATTTGTCATTTTTATTTTTACACATATTAGGATATTTTTTTGCCGATTACAAATATTAAAATTAGGCAGAAGATAATATGAAGAAAAAAAAATTGAGAACGAGAGATTTTTTTTGTCTTCATATTCAATAAAATTTGAGGGAAAGCCAAGATAAATAATTCACCTCAATCCTTTTCCCTTTATTCAAATCAGAAAATCAAATAAGAGAAAAATTCTTCTCTCCTCCATTCCCCTCGTTTAATCTCAATCCAAAGACGATGTAAATGATCTTTGATTGGAAGGATATCGTACTCAAAGCTGGTGAAGTTGTCATTTTATGAATCTTGTGCCTATCTTGTTTTAAAGCATTTAGTGACGATCAAACTCACGTGTTAGGGTAATAGCTCAATCAGATTTGGGTGCGCTGCAATAAATTAGATAGATACCTCGGCAAGAAGCCAATGAAATGCAAACAAACATTTTGGCAGAAGGAAACATATTATCTATTATTATAATAGCAGCATTGTAATATCCAATGATTTATTTACTTTATTGAATATGATAGAATTAAATTAAATATGATAATAAATAATGAAAAATTAGATATAAATTTTTTAAATCTAATGTACATTGAATATAATATTAATTTTATATTTTTTCAATCATAATTTCTTCTGCTTATGGCCATTTTCGTGTCGCTCTAAAAGTTATCGAGAACCACAAAATAAAGCACCAAAGAATAAAACTAGATGCAGAAAAAAAAGAGTATTAAGTAAGCGATCACTACTTTCGGAGTAGGGTCACTATTCACCGCAAGTCCGAAAACAACAATAAGTTAAAGCTAACTACAATGTTTGATCTAACCTTGTCCAACTCTCCAAATAGATTAAGTTGTGGAACAAAGAGTTGGCTATCACTTCTCAACGTAGAAATTTAGTGCGAAAGAAGGTTATGCATACAGAGACTTCACATTGTTATGATTGATTAAAAGAGATTTGTTACGCTCGGTGTAAGGTCAACTCCTAAATAGAGGATTGTGCTTAGATGACAACATAATATAAAAAAACACCACTAAATATACTAACGCATTCAAATATTATGAAATAGATCAAAATAATAACCACAACGGAATGTCTCAAAATTGTGAGCTCAAAACACATATACATACACTATTAACATCAAAAACTATAAATAATAGGACGAGACACAAAATCAAAACTATAACAATAATCATTTTCATCATAGGATCTCCTCCTCAAAACTGTAACTATTAGAGACTCTCAATTGACGAAAGTGGTCGAGAATGATATCTTACTTTCCCTATCATAGACCCAATTGAGAGTACGATAGCACAATGGGTTTCACTTGCACTCCCGCAACTCGAGACTGGTACCTTGAGCACGCTCCAACAAGAGATATGATTACCCTAAAAGAGTATACTGTGAGCACCGCGTTCCACACCCCCACACTCGCACGCGAGTGTATCCAAATAACCATCGGTGGCAACGCTCGTACCTAATGGGCTCAATAATAATATCAACGAGCTGAAGCCCCCAAATATGTGTTTAACAAGCCCAATAATAATAATCACATGTTAAAGCCTCCAATAGTTTGGATTGAAGCCCAAATCAACTCATGCATCATCCTATCTAGATGTGCACCTGTGATCTATTCAATGCAAGCTAAATATAACAATGTGATCGACAATAATACTGGTGCATTGTATCATGGAACTATACCCGATAATAAACATTATAATAATGCAATTTATCAAACAACATCAACTGATCACAAGTCTAACTATATGACATGCCCAATAATCATATGTATCATGAATCCAATGGAATTAGAATTAATAACAAGCAAATAGAGGCAAAGAGTAAATTTGTCATTTTACCCAATGGTAATTCATCAGCTACCATGCAATCGGTCTATGAGCCCAGACTGACCATTTAGATCATAAACCACCATTTAATTTAATCTAATATTTTTATATTATTTAATTATTTATAAAATTAAATTAATAATTTTCTAATTATGATATAATACTAAAAAATATGAAAGTGATACCAAACGATCTCTAATTTAAAATTAAGCACAATCGTCGTGTTTAGCACGCGAAAACCTACAACTTTGATATTTACGTCGTCTCCATCGGTTGACTCTAAGTCATTCAAATATTTTATTTTATAATACTCACCCAACTTATATATATTATTAATTAATTAATACTTAACAAAATTATCAATCATCTTATTAAAATTAAATCTATGAAACCTCTTCTCTCCCTCTCCCCTACTTCCGTACTCGACTCCCCTACCTCCACCAAATCCGTCGTAGGTAGGTCCTATTGTCGGCGACGACATGCCCCGGCAGACTCGCCGCCTCCTCCGCCGACCTCCAACCTCGGGTGGAGCGCCGCGCGGCACCTGGAGGCGCGGCGGGCGGCATCAAGGCACTGTTTCGCGCGGCCTCCGGCCACCTCCGGCGTCTACCAACCCTCATCGCTCGCCTTTGATTCCAATCTCATAGATGATCACATCGGCAAAACAACGAAACCAAGAAAAGAAGATGAGGAATCCTACCTTCGACTCCAGGTCCGATGACGATGACGACGACGATCTCTGGAGAACTTCGACCGCCTTCCTCTCCCACTAAGTCACTCTCTTCTCCAGTGACACAGGGAAGGAGCCGACTCTTAGAAGATTAAAGAGTCGGTTCCAAATGAGGCGATGGATATGTAATTTTGCAAATAAGCCCCTTCATGTAGAAAAAAGAGTATTAAGTCGTCACTTCTTTGGGGAGTAGGGTCACTATTCACCATAAATCTGAAAACAACGATGAGTTAAAAGCTAACTAGAACGTTTGATCTAACCTTGACCAGCTGTCCATAAGGTCACCTTATATACCATAACAGATTAGGTTGTGAGAATAAAGTGTCGATTGTCACTTCTCAGGGTAGCAATTTAGTGCGAAAGAATTTTCTACGTACGGGGGACTTCACCTTGTTATGATTGATCAAAAGAATCTTGTTACGCCCGGGGAATCTTGTTACGCCCGGTTCAAGGTCTGCATACGACGAAATTATCTCAGAAGGATAAAATATAAAATCGCACGTAATGAAAATAATTACATGGTAAAAAAATATTTTTTAAAAAACAAATATAATTAAATACTAGTATATATTATATATACAATAATATATATGTTAAGGGGGGACGAGTGTCATTGCATTGGCTCCGCCCATGAGGTCAACCCCCGAATAGAGGATTGTGCCTAGATAACTATGTAACTTAAAAAAACACCATTAGATATGTCAACCCTTACAAATATTATGAAATAGATCAAAATAATAATCACAACGGAGTATCCCAAAATAGAGAGCTCAAAACACATACATACACTATTAACATATATCAAAAACTATACAATAAAGTAACAAGGGTGAAGCTCCCCAATATTCGAACAATCCAACATGTTCTTATGTAATCTGTCTCGTTTAAGATTATTTTGTATTTTAGGGTTGGAGAAAAAAAATTGAGATGTGAGAGACATTCTGTATTGGCGGCTAGAGTTTTTTCTTTGTATTTACAAATTGTGAATAGTGAAGATCTGCTCATCATTTGCTCGTGGATGTACAAACGACACATCGTTATCCCAAACCACGTAAATTGTGTTTTTGTCTTTCTATTTTCTTGAGCTTCGTTGTGTACCTTGTAAATCGATTTTCAACATTTGCCACGGGATCTCTTCCTCAAAACTCTATCTGTCAAAGACTCCGACTAATTATCATACCTGCGTATCTGAGGCAAAAATAATAAAGTCAGCGAAAAATGATGTAGAATTTCTCAATATAACTAATAAAAGATAAATAGTACTATTATGTCGTAAATACCCACGCTATCATATTCAAGTATAAATAACACCCAATATCTCAACAAAAAATGAATAATGCATCCCTATATGTACATGAATAACATACAATTGGTTTTCCCACACTTAGGGGTGTAAGCGAGCCAAGCCGCTCGCGAGCTACTCGAGATCGATTCGATAAAAACTCGAACTCGACTCGAACTTATCGAGCTCGAGCTCGAGCCGAGCCGAGCCAGACATGCGTGCGAGCCGAGTTCGAGCTAACCTATACTCGGCTCAAGCGGCTCGCGAGCCTAATCGAGCCTAATCGAGCCTTCTATATATATTATATACCGGGTTTGATTTTTAAATTTTATGAACCTGTTACCCTTTAAAAAGAACCTGAGCTTAGTCGAGCTCGAGCTCGCGAACGAGCTCGGCTCGTGCGGCTTGATTTTTTCCTGAGCCAAGCCGAGCTCGAGTGGCTTGAATGTAGCTCGAGCCGAGCTTGAGCCGATAGACGCTCGATCGAGCTCGAGCTCGTTATTTTACAAATGAGTCGAGCTCGAGCCGAGCCAAGCTCAGCTCGGCTCGGCTCGATTACACCCCTACCCACACTCCCGCAACTCGAGAGTGGTACCTCGAGCCAACTCCAACAAGAGTTATGACTATCCTAAAAGAGTAAACCGCAAGCGTCTGATGTCCTCACACTCCCACGCGAGTATATCCAAATAACCACCGGTGGCAACGCTCATATTGGACGAGCCCAGTAATAATATCAACAGGTTGAAGCCCCCAATATACTCGTATTTAACAAGCCGAATAATAATAATCACAAGCCGAAGCCTCCAATAGTTTGGGTTGAAGCCCAGATCAACTCATGCATCATCCTATCTAGATGTGCACCTATGATCTATTCAATGCAAGCTGAATATAACAATGTGATCAACAATAATACCAATGTATTGTATCATGGAACTGTACCTAATAATAAACATTATAATCATGCAATTTATCAAACAACATCAACTGATCACAAGTATAACTATATGACATGCCTAATAATCATATGCAGAACAAATCTAATTGAATTAGAAGCAATAACAAGTAAATAAAGACAAAGGGTAAATCTATCATTTTACTGAACGGTAATTCATTGACTACCATGGAACCGATCCACAAACCCAAACTGGCCATTTAGATCTTAAATCATCATTTAATTTAATCTAATATTTTTTATATTAATTAATTATATATTTTATCAAATTAAATTAATAATTTTCTAACTATGGTATAATATTAAAAAATTTAAGAGTGATACCAAACCATCTCTAGTCTAAAATCCAACACCACTATCGTGTTCAGCACGTGAACTTACAACTTTGGTATTTATGTTGTCTCCATCTGATGATTCTAAGTCGTCCAAATAATCTATTTTATAATACTCACCCAACTTATATATTATTAACTAATTAGTGCTTAACATAATTATAAGCATCTAATTAACCATCTAATTAAAATTAAATCTATATATGAAACCTCTTATTCCCTTCTCCCCTTCTCCCCTGCTTCCACACCCGACTCTCCCTGCCTCCACCAAATCCGTCGTCGATCAGCTCTATTGCCACTAGCGTTGCCTCGACAACCTTGCCGCCTCCTCCACCGACCTACAACCCCTGGCGAAGCGCCGCGCAGCGTCGGAAGGCGCGGCAGTGGCATCAAGCCACGTTTCGCGCAGCCTCCGGCCACCTCCGGCCTCTACCAGCCCTCATTGCTCGCCTCTAATTCCAACCTCGCCAATGCTCACATTGAGAAAACATCGAAACCAAGAAAAGAATATGAGGAATCCTACCTCCAATTCCGGCTCCGATGATGACGACGATCTTCGATGAACACCGACCTCCTTCCTCTCCCTCACAGTGACTCAGATTATGTGTTGATTAGAAGAGTGCATTATGTGTTGATTAATACGAAATACACTGTGTAGCACTTTCAGATTAATTAGTACCATGTAACGAAAACACTGATAAGAAGCCGACAACATAAGATCCTAAAATAAAACAAAACAAATTGCTGATATATCCAAAAGAAATTCTATATTAGATATTTGACTTGTTAAAAGATGTTCTTGTCTCTTACAGAAAGAGGCCACAAGTTCTTTTGGGGTCGAACTTATAACTCAGAAAACAATTAGTTAATAGGTCTAGCAGATAATATCCTATGTCATGCAGGACTCTGGTTAATTAGTGGCGCCAACATTGAATGAAATAGTGGTTGACTACTTGACTATATAGCGGCAAGAAGACACAGCATAAGCATTGCACGTGATAAACTTGCCTTTGTGCTACATATCTATTAGGGTGGGATCAAGATGGGTCGAACTTGACCCAACACACAAATTTTCAGGTCAAAACTGACCCATTATGGATTATATCGTTTGTTTAGACTTGAGAATTATTGGTTCAATTATGGGGACTTTGGCAACATAATTGGCGCTTGCTGGGGCCGGCCCTGGAGTTCTTCATCACCTACGGCTGGGTGGGTCCGACGATGGCAAAAGTTGCCTTCCAGTACAGTGGGTTGTAATGAGGAAAAATAGCAATAAGAGGAGAAAACAGCTTGAATGCAATTTAGACTTGCTTAATAGCCGCGCTGATGAGTGATGAAGACTTCGGTGATCTCAAAAGATCAAGAGCTGCTCTAGATGCTTTATATTGTGATGAAGACTTGAGATGGCGGCAAAGAGCAAAAAGAAGATGGACTCAGGAAGGGGATTCAAATACTAGGTTCTTTCACATATGGGCATCTTTGAGATGGAAAAGAAATCAGATACATCGTGTTACTCGGAATCACATGGAATTTAATACACAAGAGGAAATTGAGGATTCTTTCATATCGTTCTACTCGCAACTCCTCAGCAAGGAGAGGAAGCCTATGTTGCGCTTAGAATGGGATGTGATGGAGATACCTTCTGTGCCCTCCCCAGGTGCTTTGATTCAACCATTCACCATGGAAGAAATTCGAGTGGCAGTGTTCAGCATGAGAACAAATAAGTCGCCAGGACCGGATGGGATTACTCCGGAGTTCTTCCGACACTATTGGGACATCATACAGGACCACATCTTCAACATTTTTGATGAGTTGTGGCGGGCGCCACACAACCTCAGCAGAATCAACTTCAGGCACATTATCCTAATTCCGAAGAAGGAAGGTGTTTCTCAAGTATGAGACTTCAGGCCTATTAGCTTGGAGAATTGTATCATCCGGTTATTCTCCAAGGTGTTTGCCAATCGTCTGATGCCCCTTATGAAGGGCTTGGTCTCTGACTCGCAGCATGCCTATATTGAAGGAAGCAGCACTATTGATGGGTTTCTTGCGGTCCACGAGATGGTTTGGCACTGTCATAGAACTAAAGATGAGGGTCTTCTTCTTAAAATTGACTTTGAAAAGGCATTTGACTCCATAGGGTGGGAATTCATCTTGGATATGTTAAAGAACATAGGCTTCCCCTGACATTTGGTGCTAATGGATAAAATATCTTCTCTCTACAGAATCTACGCTGTTGATTAATGGTAAGGCTGGCAGAGCTTTCAGACACAAGAGAGGGGTACGACAAGGGGATCCACTTTCACCGTTCATTTTTAACATTGCCCTTGATTGCTTTTCGAGGTTGCTAGAGAGAGCACAACAACTCGGACAGGTTCGGGGGGTCCTGGACAATCACTTACCGATGGGCACCACCCACTCCTTGTTTGCGGATGATCTCATTCTTTTCTGTAAAAATGATGGATTATCGCTTCAAAACATCCTCTTCTTGCTAAAATGTTTTGAACTTGCCTCTGGCTTGAAGGTCAGCCTGAACAAAACTAGTGTGATCAGCCTCAATGGCAACGAGCAGACGACAGATCAGATGGCTTCGCTTATCGGATGCAAAGCGGCGACATTTCCGATCAATTACTTGGGGCTCCCTCTCAGACCTGGTAGGCTTTGTAAAGCTGACTGGAGGACTATTGTGACTAAGATTGACTCTCGGCTTGATGGATGGCAAAGCCAACTACTGTCGAGGGGGGGGGCGTTTGACTTTGATCAACGGTACGATCACTAGCACGGCGACCTACCTACTTTCCATCTTCATGGTGCCTCGTTGGGTCATTCAACGGATCATCAATAGTAGGAGGAGAAGATTCTTCTGGATAGGTATGGAGGGTCAGTCGACTAGGGGGAGATGCCTCGTCGGCTGGAGCTCCATCACTTGTCCTAGGGGTAGGGAGGGGGGGGGGGTTGGGGATTTTGGACATTCGAATGCACAACTTTGCAAGAATTGGATCACTCATCTGGAAGGATATTCAAGGGGTGTCATGACCTTGGGTCCGATTGGTGAGGCAGTTCTATGGCAATTTCCAAAGCTAGTTTGAGGGTAGGAGCAATAGAAGGACTTCTCCTTTTTGGAGGGATCTTCAGCCGCTTAAAGATATATTTGTTGTCGGCTTAATGTTCCAAGTGGGACGAGGGAACTTAACCAGATTATGGAAAGATCGCTGGTTGGAGGGGGGCTGCTTGGCTGATTCCTATCCTGACCTCTTCATGCATGCACAACATCCTAACATCACTATTGAAGAAGCTGTCGCTCGACCAGAATGGTGTTTTTGACGAATAGAGGTTAAGCTTCAATGCCTTGGTTGATGCTAACAGGTTTGATTCCTTGCTAGGCGAGCTTGATCGGATTGCTCTTACCCCGGATGAGGACCGAATTATTTGGAGATGGGGTGAGGGAGGCTTACTCACCACGCCTGGTCTTTACAAAATGCTGAATTTTAGAGGACTCTCGAGTCCCTATTTCAAGTTTGTATGGCAACCGAAACTTCCGCCTAAGATCTCTGTTTTTTGGTGGATCTGGGCTAGGAAGAGGCTACTAACAAGAGAGCGACTTAGGCGCTGGGGTGTGACGTCAGATGGCTCTTGCATTTTCTACCATGACGAAGACGAAACTCACCATCATTTGTTTGTCTCCTGTGTTTTTGTCACAACCGGTTGGGATGCTCAGCTCACGCGATTGGGGAGGCAGTTCTTTCCCTTGTCTTCTTCGCCTTGGGACCTCCCGGGGGTAGTTCCTACACATCGCTGCTTCGGTTCAAATTGATGCTGGCCTGGTACTAGTTCGTCTGGTTTGAGAGGAACCGCAGAGTTTTTCGGGGACTATCCTCCCCATTGAGTGCGGTGGCAGCCTCTGCTGCTGCTTTTTTGAATGTTGGCTTAATTGTGTAATTGTCTGTTGGTTTTATTTTTGTCTCCTTGATACTATGTTGTTGTTTTTTAAGTTTTTTAGATTTTTTCCCTCCTCTCCCTTTTCAACCTGTACTCCATTCACTACTTTAGAATAGATTGCAGGATTCAGTTTCTCAAAAAAAAAATTGACCCATTCAGAGGGGGTTGAGTTTTATTCTAATTTATTTTATACATTGAAGTTTTGATGGAGTCAAGTCAATCAAGTTTTTAGAAACGAGTTAAAGGGTTTTATTCAGGTTAGGTCAGGTTACTTAGGGTCAAATCACATACCTAAGAATTTTTTTTATTTTAAAGTCAAGACAGATTATTTTGGTCAGATCATATCATAGTTGTTAGGGGTATGCATGGGTACCGAATAGACCTAGAACCGGTTGGAACCTATCCAATCGCGTAGGTATCCAATCGAATAGCTAGGTTCCAAGTAGACCCAAATTAAATTCGGATAGGATCCGGGATAAAAGTTAAGGAACCAATTAAAATTGATTCTAGTTCTGGGTCCAATACATCATGCACCCGAAAACGAAACCGATACCCGAAACATATACCCTATAACCTGTTCATTTACAGGGCACAGATTCCAACAAGGTACCCTATTAGAATATATTCATTTATAGGTTTTTGTTCATTTACAAGTTCCAATAGGATACCCAAAACCTATACCTTGGAACCTGTAAATGAACATGTTCCAACATGTACCCGAAGTCGGAACTTGTGATTTCAGGTAGGGTCTGATTCCAAGTTCCAACAAGGTATGGTCCAATTCCAAAACCTATGAACCGGTCCTATATAGGGTAGGGTCCAAGTATCATGAAAAATACAAGGTACTCGGACCTGCTCACCCCTAATAGTTGTAAATGGTGCAAGACGCACCAAGGCGCAAATGGCTCTCGGAGCTAGGGCACAAGGTTACAACGCGTGCCTTAATGAGGCGAGGCGCAAAAATAAAATAAACTTATAATGTATATTTTGTATATAAAAATATATATTTCTAAAATAAAATCACATACTACTACTACAAATACTTTCATTCGAGGTCTTTTCTACTTCTACTACTACTACCGGAAGAAGATTTCATAATTTAAACTCTAAAGATTGAAAAATGAGAAAAACCAAAAAAGAAATCAGAAATTAAAGATGAGAAAAAGAAAACGAGAAGAACTCATATTTTTAGCTTGTTGAAATTTGTTCAGAATGCTCATAAGCATGTGTGCTAATATTTTCTGCAGCGGTTGCTAAAGAAAATATTTATCTGCAGAATAGGACTGAAAATTTCAGCGTGCTGAAAAAAAAGGCTTTTGGAGAGGATTGGCTGCTGAAATATGTTGCTTAGAAATGAGAGAAGAGAAAAAAAAAAATGATGGAGAGGATTGGCCGCCGAAATCTGATGGAGGAGAGAGACTGCCGCCGGAGTTGAAAGCTGGGAAGGAGACTCGCTTGGAAGGAAAGAAAAGGAGGTGTCGTTACGAAAAGGAGACTCGCAACACTCGTCGGAGGGGCCGAGAAGGAGACTTGTCGGAAAGAAGAAGGAAAGAAAAGAGAAATTAAGAAGGAAAGAGTGCTCGGCAGCTGAGGAAAGAAAAAAAAGAAACGATCGTAATTTAGCGCAACACCTATGTGTGGCGCATATGGCGCGCGCCATGTCCGTTGAGGCGCTAGGGGTAGCGCCCGAAGGGGAATATGGCGCGGGGGCTTGCATTTGTGTGCACAAGCGCTATAGCGCGCCATTTCAAACTATGGATCATATGATATGCTAATGTTTATTTTGGGTTGGATTTGGACCATATATACTCCAACCTGAATGCAAAACACACATTTTTAAGTTGAGTTCATGGTTCTAGTTAGGTAAGACATTTTTTGCCTATCCTTAGGCTCAGATCATAGCCAGGGCACGACCTAATTTAGGCACCAAGCACGGCCCAAACCTCATTTTAGCCTGAGTTGAATCAGCCATACTGGTTCAGGTCCCTGCCGCCGGCCGCCCAACTTACCCTATTGTCACCTCTACTTTGTGCCATGAATCTCGCATGTCATGAACCTCCTCTTATACATGTGTCTAATAAATGCTTAATCAACAAAATTGTACACCTGAAGATCATAACAAGCATACAATTCATTGATTCTGCAACTCAAAAATCCCAGTAGAGTCCAGAGACCCAAAGCATTCAGTCAAGTTCTTTGCAAATATAGTATCAGCAAATCAGAAGCATTTTGCGACAAACTCATCAATTAAAAGCCCACTATGAACAGAATCTATTAGATTAGTAGTAGTTCTATAGCGTTAAAGTTGGGTTTGATTATTCCCGCTGTGAAATAAAGGATATTTGTTTTCAACTAATTTTTATATTACTGTGACTAAAATTAACATATGCAAGCTCCTTTTTTGCAGGCAATGATCTCTTCATCCCTTCCATGAATTTTGAACCCATTATAACTCAACCCATTCTATCTATTTATTACGCCAAATGGATAGTCTTTTATCAACCAACAAATCAACATCAAGCTAGTTTCTGCAACTTCAACACATTAAATTGGTCATGTTCAAATTGACTATTTTGTGCACATTGATCCAAGATTGATACCATTACCAATTATAAGTGATAAAGGTAAGTGAGAATTTACAAATAAAAAGAAGTACAAACAACTTGAAGTGGTGAGCAAAATTTATGGGCAAGTCAAGAGCAAATCTGAGTTTACAAGCTTAAAATGTTAGGCATCAGTTTTACTCCTAGACAGTATTCAGAAATGGTGTAGACAGCCACTTTGGAAAGAATTTTAAGTTTGCGTCAATAAAATCACTAGAAAGTAGGTACAGTTAATACCACAAATAGGACAAACTGAAGCTCCAGTATTCCAGACTAAAAAGAACAGAACATATTTGTAAGTTGCTTTGAACATTGATACTTCGGAAGAAAGGTGCTGACCTATTTGCAAAACCACATAACTATCAATGACGTAAACAATATCAGCTCTTATTAGAAGAACGATGCAAAGAGAATTACAGTATTACTATATTAGTAAGGAAATACCAATAAATTACTCAGATTTAGGTTTTTGGTTCATCCTGAAAAATCATAGCATTCACTTCAATTCACAAAACAATTTGCTAATAAGACGGCTGCAAGTATATGGTAAAGATCATCTGATACAATTGCACTGGGATTTTTGTTCCACAACTGCAAGTATATGGTAAAGTTCATCTGATACTATTGCAGTGGGATTTTTGTTCCATCACAAGGAAGTCGTCAAACTTTGGAATTTTGAACTATATTAATGTGGGAAATACATGAACTCCATACTGGAGGGCTTCTCACTTCTATGAATGGTGGACAGGAATGGCTTGACCTTAGAAGAATTATGCATCATGGGATCACCAAATCTAGAGAGCAGACATGGGGATAAAAATTTCTTTGTGGTACCTTAAACTTATTAAAGAAGGGAAATACTTAGGGTAATGTAATCTAATTTAGTACTTGACAACATAATTAAATATAAACATTATGAACACTTGGGAAAACAAAGAAGTCAAATGTAGACGAAAGAGTTGATCCACTAGTAGCTTAATTGTTAGATATTTAGAGATGTTGCCTAAAGTCATGATTTTGATCCCTAGTAGTAGCGGCTTGTGCACATATTCTTGTGTCTATGCATTAATGGCTATGTTCTAAAGCCTAATCTTTTTTAGAAAATGCAAATGAAAGAGAAAGTGTATACATGAAGATCAATACAAGCATGCTTTGTAGAAGACTTTGAACCTTAGAAATACCACCACGAACATATCTAGATTCTCGAGAATATATTAAACTTCATGCAATGTGGCATTTGCAGTTTCCACATAACAAAAATCTTATAGAGAAAATACTTGGATTTAAACATTAAATTGGGCAAAGCATAGATAGATTAAGTTGAGAAATAACCGCAAATGATCTGAGAGCACAAACATTTCTATCATATCAAAAGTAAGCAATTGATTATTCCCTCAGAACATGGTATCTGTAATTTAACTATCCTTAAATTAACATACCCAAGGAGTTCTTATCTTGGTTGGCAATGGCCTCTCCTTTATCCCTTCAATTATTTCCATGAAGCTTCAGAAATTATACCATCGTTCTTCAGCTAAACATCAGAAATAAAGAAGACTCTCATGGCATCGCTCTGGGGTCAGTTCCGTGTTGCCATACATAGACGAGCTCGTCCCACCCGGTGCTTGCGATGAGGCCCTCAACCAGAACACTCATGTCGATTCCGACAGCGAACTCGGTGTGGTGGTCGTACCTCGCGATAAGGGCATCCTCCGAGCGGTAATCCCACATACACACTGTCATGTCGTACGAGCAGGAGAGAAGAATGCTCTCCCGGTGGGGGGAGAAGCGGATGCGGCGGACTGCATAGCCATGGCCAGCAAGGTTGGCCAGTGGCGCCCTGGGGCTACGGATGTCCCACACGCGGATTAACTTATCGACGGATGCGGTTGCGAGGCAGCACTCGTCGTACTTGTTCCAGTCACAGGAGAGGATTTCGTGTTCGTGTGCGGGGAGGACGAGGGTGGAGGTGGGCTCGCGTACATCCCAGAGGCGGGCAGTGCGGTCGCCAGAGGCCGAGGCGAAAACGTCGCCATGGCGGGGACTCCACGAAACGGCGTAGACGCAGTAGGAATGCTCGCGGAAAGTACGGAGGCTGGCGGGGCGGTCGAGAGTCCAGAGCTTGAGGGAGTCGTCCCAGGAGGCCGAGAGGAAGGAGTCGCGGCGCACGGGATTCCAGTCGACAGCGTGGGCCTCGCGGGAGTGCTCGCGGAAAGACCGGACGGGGTTGGCGGATGATGGCAGGGAGACGTCCCAGAGCTTGAGGGAGCCGTCGGCGACGCCGGAGACGGCAAGCGAGTCGTGGGACTCGGACCAGCAGCAGTCGTAGACGCCGTCAGCGGTGTCGAAGGCGGCGACCTCAGCGATAGCGGGGGCTCCAGGGGCGGCAGGGGAGGGGAGGAGGTCGAGGACGTGTACGCGGCCGTTTCCGAGGATGCCGAAGTTCTGAGAAGTGGCCACGAGGAGGCGGCCCTCGTGGAAGGGACTGAAGCGGACAGAGTAACCGCTGAAGGGCGCCTTGAACACCGGCATCGCCGATCTTATTTCCTCTCTCTCCTCGACGATGAGAGAGGACAGATCAGATCAGCGTGTGTTTGGATAACACCAAGTAGAGCAGAAGAGGCGACAAGAAGAAAGAAAATCGGAAAAAATAGAAGACCTAATAAATTTTCTTTTCTCTTTCTTGATCAATAAAATAAGAGAGCAAGATTATTGTTGAGATGAGGACGAAATCACATTAGCCCAATGGGCTCACTTATATTAATTGGACTACTATCGAATTACGGACCAAAGATCCATCTTCTGCCTCCAGAATACAATTTGATCAAACATGGAGCCAATTATTTATTTATTTAACTGGATTACATGGATTTTCGTTGAATCTTTTCTCGATAGCAAGAAAAAATTAAAGCGTTTGGGTTACTGAGTATTGAGAAAAGACCAGATGTAATCAAGGTGTTGGAAAATAGGGGTGTGCATCGATATCGAGTAGACTTGAAATTGATTAGAATCTATTCGATCGGATAGGTTCCGAGTAGACCCGACTTAAATTCGGATAGAGCTCGAGATAAAAAAATTAAGGAACCGATTAAAATCGATTCCGGATCTAACGCATCGGGTATTTGAAACCAGAATCAATATCCAAAATTTGTATTCTGAAATTATTTATTTACAGATTTTAACAAGATATCTTATTATATATCATACTAGGGATCGAATCCTAGATCTTTAGACAACATACAACGTGTTGACATCAACTGTGCTACCCACAATTGGCAACATGTACTAGAAATTATTGATCCTATTCTAGAATATGTTTTAAAATCTATAAATGAACATATTTTAATAGGATATTCGGAATCGAAACTAGAACCTGTGGTTCCAGGTAGAGTTCGATTCCAGATTCTAATAGAGTAGAATTCAATTTCAAAACTTAAAAACTGATTTTATATAATATAGAATTTACCTATTGAAAAATACCTGCACTTGACCGCTCACTTTATTGGGAAGGTGCGCTGGTATTGGTTTCCAAGTTGATTCATATCAGTAAAATGCTTCATGTTGTCATTAAATTTCATCTAATTAATCAAAAATTTACATAAATCTAACGAGCTCTTATTCAAAAAAGAAAACAAATCTTTAAAGAAAGATTGATAGGGAGAGTAATTAAATCTCCCTTTGTTTATTATAATCCCTGAACAATTATTCACTGAAGCAGAGATAACAAGTCATCAGCAAGTGCTTTCTTCAAGAAGACAACAAGGTGCTTTCTCACTAGTCACTTCTACTTCAAGTACTTGACATAGGCCACATGCGAAGAGTTCGAGACCTTGCTCAACGTCCCCAGCAATGGCGCAAGCCAGCACCTCGACTCCTGCTCCCAGTACAAGAAACCTTTGCACTTGCAGTCCGTGCTACACCGTCCCTTGCACTCCTCCAGCTTCACACTCCCCTCGCCTTCGCTGTACGTGCTCAAAAAGATCTCCACCCCCTTCACCTTGAAGTACTTGGGCGAGATCCCTTCCTTGCACGCCGCCAGGCTCGGCGGCGCGCAGCTCTTGCTCCACCCCAGCAGCCCGTCCTTCGACGGGCACGCCACGCACATCTCGTCTTCGCACACTCCGAAGTCGCCGCACTTTCTCGGCAGTGCGCAGCCGCTCAACCACCCCTTCGCGTCGTCGAAGAAGGCGAAGGTCTTCTCCCACGCTCTAAAGTCCACCGGGTCGTAGAAGGTGTAGACTGCCAAGTTGCCGTCGATGTCCAACCTCAGGAACGATAAGGTCGCATTGTACTTGGGCCGTCCAAAGTTTATGGTTAGCCTACATTGCCAGGCGAAGTTGTCCTCTGTTTCCGGCTCGCACACGAACGTCACCATGTCCCCGGGCCCGGAGAACTGGAGAAGGTAAGCCAGCCGTCGGAGTAGTTGTAGTAAGCGAGAGGCTTGGGAGCGACGCTATTGATGTACATCGTGATCCCACCCGGCGCAAACACGAGGCTGTAGTCGCCGAAGGATCCGTCGGTGGCGGACTTCCGGCTCACGAGCTTGTTCGGGCCGCGGAAGCGGAGGGACTGCCCAACGAGGAGCGTGTCCGTAGGGTGTTCAAAGCTTTGCCACACAAAACGGCCCTTGGCGTCGTAAAGGACCACATTTCCGGTGGGGAGGAGATTTAGGCCAACAACGCCCTTGTTGGCGGTGTTGGTGGACCAGACGATGCTGCCGTCGGCCTCGGCGAGGACGAGGTTGCCGTTGGCGAGGAGGGAGAATGTGGCGTTCTCGCCGACAGGGCGGCCGCGATTGGCTTCCCAGACCCAGCGGAAGAGAGACTCGGAGCGCAGGGTGCCCATGCGGAGGGCGAGGTAGAAGGCGCCGCGGGTGGTGTTGTAGAAGGCGAACTGGAACGGGGAGGTGGCGACGGGGAGCACGCGGTAGCTGGCATCGTACTCTGTGATGTAAGGGCCAAACTCGCCTTCATTGACATAGGTGAAGGTTTTCACCTTTTGGCCTCGTGCTAACGTAACAGCGAAAGGAAGAAGAAGAAGATGAAAACAGAGGACCAAAAAAGAAGAGGATGGGAGTATTACTGGAGTCGCCATTTGATCAGTGACAGTGGAGCAGAGAGAGGTCCGCTTATTGGTGGCATCACACATGCTATGTGTACATTTAAAGGATGAGATGAGGCTTCCAGCTAGAGTTAGTGATGGGATATACCATTTATTCTGTCCTCTTGTTCGGTCATAATCCGTTTGCATGCTACCAACTGGTCAAGTTTGGAATTTTGAAGTCAATGGTGAAGTTCATGCGTGCAGTTCGTCGTGTCTCTGCTTGTGGTGTTTTCCAGTTAACTAGTTTGTTTGACTAATGGGGAGATGTGACCTTCTGGATAAGATCCATTTATGATTTGTTGACCTTCCTGATGCAGAAGAGTATATATCTAGAGAGAACTCTGAATAAAATTTTACAAAAAGTAAGGAGGACAGTCATGAGATGGGAGAAATACTTCCAAAAGATGGGAGAAATGCCTCCTTTTGGAAGGAGAGATGGTGTAAAAATACTAGACCTATGGATATGTACAAAGATCTTTACCAAGCTTGTAGGTTTAAAAATATGATCGTGGCGGACTCGGTTGATCCGACAACTAGATGTTGGAATATATCATGGAATAGGCCGATTAACTCAAGTAGGATTGAAGAGCTCCTTTCTTTCATTGATCTACCCCTATCAAACGACACTGATTTGGTGAGATGGAGATAAAAATTTAATGGTGTTTTTGCCTCCTCTGATATGTATAATATGTACATGGATAGAGGAATAAATTGCTTGGCTGCTAAAAAGCTTTGGAAAAGATCTGTACCACTAAAGTGCAAACTTCACACTTGGCTCCTGATCAAACAAAGGCTACCTACAAAAGACAGACTTGTGAACCATGGAGCGAGATTGGAAGACGATAAATGTGTGTTCTATCTGTAACTTGGAAAATGAATCAATTGCCCACGTTACTCAACACTACTATATTATTCTGGATGGATGGAAGAAAATCTTAAAGGAAGTTGTGGTTGAGGAAGTCTTCCTCCATCCATCTAGTGGTCTTGAATTGTGGAAGCTAAGGAAAAAGAACAGAGATTTATCTCTCATCTGGAATTGGATAATTTGGAGTGTCAGAAACTCTATAATTTTTCAAGAGGACCAACTATGTATGGAGTCTGTTGTGAAGTCATGCATAGTTCCCTCCTTCTTTGGGAGATGTTTTGCAATGGCCTAAAATATTTGCCATTTTCTTCACGAAGAGTTCTTCTTTAACTCCAAGTTTAATGTTATCTTTATTGCTTTAAGATCTTCAAGTGTTAGCATGTTGCTGAGACTTCTCTATTATATATTATTGTATGTTCTTGTTTCATATCTGAATGAAATGATTCGGCGGGGACTTTAGTTTCCTCCTCTTTTTTTTTCTTCGTCTTAAAAAAATAAAATAAATAAATAAATAAATTATGACAGCAAACGGGTGGATTTACTTTATTGAATTCGATGATATTATATGATAATAAGGTGGACAAAGGTAATTTGTGGACCAAGTAAAGCGGCGTGCAGTATTAATTATACAGGCATATCTTGCCAGAGAAGGCCATTCAGTCTGAGATCCTCGATTATGAACGATGAGTCAAAACACTAGAAAGTTTTGTGTGTAATGGTAAACGGTAATTAAGGATAATGTTTCATAATATTGCTTATGATGTATATCTCCAAATATACAAACTAAGTGATGCAAATTGCAAAAATAAAAGATAATGTTGTATGTGAGAATGAATCTAATCATCCCAAAGAGAAAAGGCACGTGGGCGGCGGCGGCAAAAGCCACCCAACTGTCGGTGAAATATCAGATCTTGACCATCAACGAAGCACATTAGATTAGATCCTGGAATGTTTATGACGGGCCATTGTGGTTACGGCAAATCCTTATCCAATGACAAATCCATATTCGCAGATGAAGAGAAGTGCACTTGACTTGCGTCCGTGACGAAGGACGCTAATCAGAGTCATTTTGATGGTCCTCCTGATGTGTAGAAGTCATTTTATAAATGAAAAGGACGAAATGGAATGACAGGATAAATAGCATATATTATATACAACAACACTTTGTACAAGTAGGGGTGTGCATCATTGTAGAATGGATCCGGAATAAATTAGAATTTATTCGTCTATAGGTTTAAATTAAGGAATTAATTAAAATTAATTCCGAATCCAACACCTCGTGTATTATTCAAAATCAAAATCAAAATCGATATTCAAAACATATTCATTTACAAATTTCATAGTACAAATTCCCTGTTGGAGCCTGTTGGAATATATTTCGGAATTTATTTTGGAACATATTTTGAAACATATAAATAAATAAATTTTAATATGATATTCGAAATCGAAACAAGATAGGATCAAGGTAAAATCTGATTTCACGTGCCAACAAGATAGGATCTAATTTCATAATCAAAAAATTATCCTATTTAGAATAGAATTCGGATATTATAAAAAATATAAAGTACCCATCCCTATATAAAGTACTAAAAGAGAATAATCTAATCGATGAGAGGGATGAGGTTGCCATTTATTTTTCAGACATGATCGACAACAATTTAGATAATTAATATTTTTTAATATTAATTAATTGAGCAGGTTTGTATATATTATCTTATCGAGCTGGCTAACATCTGTCCACTTGTGCTCTGGCTCAGAAAACATGGCATTCTTTTCGGTCAAGTGGCCATGTGGTGCATAATGTACGTATAATAATTGAAGACTATATCGGTCTCGGATAAGGTAAGGATAAACTAGTACGCTACACATTGTATATTGGACGCAAAAATATTACAACAATTTTTCTAAATCAAAATATAAAATCTCAAATTTTCTTATAATGGAATATATAATATCTGAAATTTTAAAAAAAAAGAATCATATTAAAAAATATTCAAAATATTCTTGTACTATAATTATTTAAAACGATCATTTTGATTATAACAATATATTTTAAAATCTTCAAAAAATTATAATATATAATTTTAAATTAGTGAATGATTTTTTTTTTAATTTTAGAATATATTTTCATGATTTAATAGTGACTTGAAATTTTTGAAAATAATCATTTGATCATGAAAATATATCTTAAAATTTTTAAAAAATCATAAAAGAAATCATTCACTAATTTAAATTTATTGTGATTTTTTTGAATATTTTATGATGCATTTTTATGATCAAAATGATCGTTTAAAATAATTTTTTAATGTACTTTTTAATTTGATTCTGATTTTGAGAATTTCAGATATTATATTAGATTTTAAAAAAAATTAAGATTTCATATTTTAATTTAGAAAAAAACCTAAAAATATTACAATCATTTACCGGTAATTAGTAGATCCAAAACCAAATGTTTTTGTCTCTCCAAATTTCCCTTGTTCGGCATTTAATGTAGAGTGAAACCAATAACAACCAAATCAAAAATCGAAAATCGAGTTTGGTTGAATCAATATATTTTTTATCAAAACAACCTATTAAACATTTTTTTCTGGTAAAATAGCATATTGAACATAAAAATCAAAAAAAAAATGATGAACACAAAACAGAAGAGACAATATGTTATTTCACCCAAAAAAAATATATTCATTATGTTATTTTACCAAAACGACTTTTGAAATAGCATATTGAATATTACGTTGTTTTGGTAAAAAGATATAATAAACATATTTATTTTATGAAATAGCATGTTGTCTCTTCTAACTTGTGTTAATCAAAATTATTATTATTTTTGGTTCAATATATTATTTTATATAAAAAAGATATTTTGTGTTTAATATACTATTTTATCAAAAATAACATATTGAACCGGATCTGATTTTTAATTTTTGATTTTGTTGCTATTGGGTTTCAGTCACCCGCATTAAATGCTACTGCTCTACATTAAAAGTTATATCAGGGCATTTTGGAAAGATCGAAACATTTGGTTCTGAATCTCGTAATATCCGGAAGTAAGTTTTGAATCTCGTAATTACCAAAATCGAAGTTTCGATTTCGATAAACCGCTGAAAATGTTATTAAATTGATATGTATTTTCAAATTTTTAATAAATATAAGTTATATTTACTTTTGCTAATCTGTATATAATTTTAAGAAGTTATAATAATTATCATCCATTATTTTGATGGGCGATGATTTGTATATCTAATTTTATAGTTGTTTAATCCGTTTTAAGATTTATTTATGGACTGGACTAGTACTATTGGGTCTGACCGGATTAGGCCCAGCAACGCCCCACACTTCTGAACTCGACTCGAGCTAGACCAAACGGCTCCGGCCGAGCTCCACCCGAACATACAAGGATATCTACGTCTCCTTACTTACGAGGGATATGTCATTACGAGTATGACATCTTCAGGATCAAACTATCAGTCTCGACTCAATCCAAGCAATATCCTCACGAAATTATCGGACGACTTCATTACCTCAACTTGCAATAAATACAGACATATCACACCTCTGATAACCTAAGTTCCAATTTGAATTACCTCAACCTGAAATATCTACTGATTTGAGCGTCGAAATATCTTTGCAGGTCCTCCCACGCCGGAGTTGCACATTATCAAAAGACATCGCACTGGACTAGCGGATCTAATTCTATTTATTGATAATCATACTATTTGATTTTGATGATAATTTTTTTGCATAAATTTTAATATTAATTAAACAACTAAAAATGGATTAAAATGAATGGAAATAAATTTGTTTAAAAGGATATGCCCTTCGTATTACTTGTTTATATATACAATCCAATCATGTGGCAACATGGAATTCAATGTTTCTTAAAAAGTGATGAGATTTTTTTCCCTTTCATTAATCCCCTCCTAAACCTATATTTTATATATTTTTAAATATATATGAGCTCTTAATGGTGTGAAAATTTTCATGTGCGCATAAATAATTTTGTTATCATGCCATCAGCATCATAACAACCAAATTGGATATTCAAGTGATGTTTTGACACAATTATATATTTATGATTAATTTACACCTTGTGTGATTAAGATATTGTGACAAACGCTCCCTTGAATCTACGTAGCACCCTCGGGCGCCATTTGATGGCTTCACCAAAATCAATAATCTTTTTCTTAAAAATAAAGTTGCCCTGATCTAACTTAAATTCGTTTCCTAGTTGCTTGTCTCTGCACTAAATATAAGTTGATGAGTAATGGGGTAATAGATATTCGTTAGATTATTATTTTTTTTGAAAATAAAAAAATTGTATTAATCAAGAAATTTGAAAAATACAAGTATAATAGCTAGAGAGGATAGAGCATGAACACGAGAAGCTAAAAAACAAAGTGCAAAGGAAACTACAAACACGAGAGACGATAGAAAGAGGCTCCTAAAACGATCTCAAAATGTTGGCGAGAGCCGTTCTTGAAGCACCGACTATTACGCTCTAGTCATATCTTCCAGCGCCAAATCATGATGACCTTAAATCTAGAAGCTTTACTTGAGCGCGAGATTTAAGTTAGATTTGTTTAGCACTTGGATATTCTCTATAAGTTCATGTAAAAAGAAATGATCAAGATATTGAATAGAACCTCAGAAAGTTTTGGAGTCACAAGTGTATTATACAAAGCACAGTAAAATTACCTTCACATTCATGTTACACGAGCACTCGAGGCTCGAGATGCCACCAGGCAAACATTAATACAAATACAATGCTTGGAAATACTTATTTCCACCCATAATTCTTCTTACCCACATGTTATCTACGATGGCCTTGCTTGCTTGTGGACCAATGGGGACGTTATCAAGGCAAAATTGGGAGTGTTCCTTTATCAAATGAAAAGAAACTAACCCGTCCGTGGTCTACATAACAGAACTTCAAGGGCAAACCATCACACTTTTTCTCAAGATTTTCTACTTCAGACCTTGAAGGCGGATCCTCTCTGGATATCAAAACATGCAAACATATTATGTAAAGCTCGGGGATAATGAAGAAAAAACTCCAGCAAAATTTCAAAGTATGAAGATACAATAATTTCAAAGTACTAGGAAAACAGCACTTACTAAAGAACCAAAATTTCCAGCAAATATTTAACATCCTATGAAGATAAAGTAACTATTTTAGGATTATTTCTTGGGATTACAATGTCTGGGTGTAAATCGAACATGATGGAATTTTGAAGTCATCAATAATTAAGTAAAGGAAAAAAGCCTTTAAAGCAAAAAATACAACTTAGACATGATTACCTTAATAAACACAGAAGGAAACTAGGATCACCAGGAGAAGATTTTTTGAACTTGCTATTAGGCAAGTATACATCAAATGCTGGCTTCAAGTCATGAATCTGCATGCCTTGTAACAGATCTGAAATTCCAAATTCAACTTCGCATGTTCTCCCATTAGTTTCAGATGGAGAATTGGAGCCGCAGCAGCTTCTATTATTCTTCAATGTCCAAGGGATGTCATGCCGCTTAACAATATAACCAAGTGATTTCAGGTGCCTATATGCTTGAAAATACTCCCAAGAACTACCTAAGTTTGATGCAATGACCTTCTTGTAAATATCTCCAAGATTAAATGTCTTACCATCAGCACTTGTGAGAATCAATGCTCCTCTTTCAGCCAAAAACCTACTCAAAAACAAGTCAACTTCAATAAGCAAATAGAGATAAAAATTAACCATGTAGTTCTTGATAGTGTATTCGAGAAATTTGGCAGCTTAACTAGTATGAAAACCAGCCAATCAGAACAAATCATATATTATTAAAAGTATATTTTCATATCATAAAGTGAAACAATGTCGGAGATTATCAAACCTTAAGCATGTATTTGTTAGACTTCATGTATGATAACAAATCTATAACTCTGACAGAGAGGTATCATTGTCAAGCTTCTATCATCAAGAGTTCAGCAAACCAAAAGGTATAGCATTTTACAATCAGAAGCTACATACACATTTACATACATAAATACAATAACCGTGTTAATCACAAACTCATTCTGACCACATAAAGAAAGGTTACAACAGATTAAAAAAAAGAAAATTGAATAATAATATAAAATGGTGAGCTTGCATAAAAAATTTCTTATCTCAAGTGTCAACTTAACAATAACTCTCTGGTGTGACAAATTGGTAAGTCAAATAGTAGACATATATACATTGTATATATTGGGGATAAGAACTAAGAGAGAACATCAATATCCATAAGCTGTTTGTTACAAGCCATCTACATTATGTTTCTCCTCACATTGAGATGAATATAATGAACTCTTGGGGGCTTAACAGGATGTGTGCATGCATTACATTTTTATTTTTCTAACAAGAAATAAAGCAGCATTAAGAAAGTTATTGATATAATTAAAAAAATGCAGATTAAAGATGTTGAATACCATTTTGATCAATAAATTTAAATTCACCAAATATTCCTGCCACCAACAATATTTAGCAAAAGGAAAATGCAGTCCTTGTTTTGAGAGTCAGACAACAATAGCCTAATAGTCTAGAATAGTAAAAAAAGTAACAAACCAATACTAACAAACTTACAGCTATAGATGTAGATGCACCCAGCCATCGACAGATTCAAAAACTTAAAATTTTATGTACTAAATTAGGAGAATTCACAAAATATTTAAGTAGCCAAGAGCTGATAACATAAATAGTTTTGAGGAACTCATTGTATCTTTGTGTTGGAAGAAAAAGAAGGTTGATATTTTGAAGCCATTATACCATGAGAAGAAAATTAAATTCCTTAACAAATTTGGAGGGCAACTATATGAGATAATGAAAGTCTCATCATCCAATAGCAACCAATGGAGAGAGACTTACAGAATTTCTTCAATGTGACAATAGAGTTTGCCATTCCGGATGATTCCCGTGGTGGTCCAAATGCTTCCCTTCTTTTCAATTATCTCCCCCATGTCCATTTCCTCATCCCAATGAGCCTTAGATACTTCACTCCTTTTGTTCACAAAAATCAAGCTTACTCGATTTATTGATAGAATAAACAAATCATATTTAGACTTGGTTAAAAAATTTACCGAAACTGAGGTCTTGAAGTCAAAGATTTATTATTAAAAAGAAAAGGATTTTGATGTTGTTCCTCTTCTTCATCATCCTTTGCTCGTAGTCCTCCATTTCTTGCCATGCTCCTTATCTGTAGAAGAACTAAAGTGAATAAATGGTAAAGTGGCCTGATATCTAAAATATCTGTGTGAGCTCTTTTAGCCTGTTCATAGAAATAAGTAACAAACTTCAATATTATAAATGGCATGAGAGTTAAGATGCCAAATTTGGTGGTGAAACAGAATTATACTTAGGAAATCCCTTGTTGGACAACATTGTTATTGGCGGAAAGGAAAAAATGCAATGATGACAGATATTTCAGAACTAAGTAGAGTTCGCAAGCTCTTATATATATGCACTATGTTATCCCTTTGATCATGTTTTATTATGGTATCTCCAAGACTTAAAATTGACAATTGGATCCAAATTAGCTTTCACCACCAGAGTGAGAACTTCAAATCAAATTGGTATATGATATATTTGACTAGGGGTGTGCATCGGTCGGTTCGGTAAATTAACTGAACCGAGATTTTATATAAAAAATTTACCGTTTACCGAACCGAACTGTTCGGTTAACCGACCGAATTAATTTTTCGAAATAACCGAAAATTTAGCTCAGTTGGTAAAAATTTCAAATTCATCTCAAAACTACTTCTTCAAATGAATGAATGGCATAAAAAATGAAAGTAGACTGGAGATAGATTTGTCTAACACAGTTAATCTAACATAGTTAAAAAACTCATCTCAAAACTGCTTCTTCAAATTAATCTAACACAGTTCAACCTGAAACCTTCATCTAAAAAGCGTCCATGGCTGCAAGCAGTAAGAACAGCAAGGAATGTGAAATGATTCGGAACAACCCTGCAGTCTTTCATTTTCTCGAAGAGCATCAGACCATCTCGGCATCTCTTGCGCTGCCATGTAAGGCATAGCTTGAGATCATAACAGACCACGAAAAAACATCAAGCCGTTTAGGGCAGAAAATGAGCACGAAGATGAGCATGAAGATGAGCATGAAGTCATTGAGAAGAAGACTTAGAACGGAGGGAGAATGGCCTACTGTTTAGGGCAGCGATTTGGAGAAGAAGCTGGCTGTCGTCTGCCAATTTGGGGGGAGAAGCCGTCGAGCTGAGAACGAGAACGAGAGTCGGCGATTTGGGGGATTCGGCGTCACCGCGTCGCGGGCGTCGGGCTTCCACGTTCGCTCACGTCGGCGTCGCGTGGGGTGGGGGAGTCGGGGCAAGGACAACCGGAGAAGGGAGAGTCGAGTCTGTCGAGTTAGGGCATTACCGCAATCCGCAATAGGGCTTAGTGGATTACTGGGTCTGGCCGTCTGGGTCTGGGTCCGGGTAATTGGGTAAGACCTAGGGATACATAGGTAAATACTTGATTTGTTGGGGGCAAAATGGTTATTTTATTTATTTTTCGGTAAATCCGGTTAAAATCATTTTTTTATGATAAATTAATCGAACCGAACAGAAAATTAAAATTTCAGAAAAAATTAACCGAAAATCAAACTGAAATTGATTCAGTTTGGTTCAATCGATTTAGATTCGATTTTGGTGAACAAGAAAATCTATAAACAAAAGAAAGGCTAAAAAACAATAATGGGAGTTGACTAACGACTGACGAAAGACTGCATTAGATTTTAATTTTTAAGACTATGGGCAACGCCTAAAAGGATCACTTTTAGTTTTATCACTAGAAAATTCCCACGCTTTGCAATAGAATTAAAATATTTTATAATAAATTTAATTTAATAATTATAATAATATTAATTTTATTTTTTAATATATATAATAAATAATCATAATCAAACATAATAATATATAATATATGTGTTTTTTGACATAATAATTTTTTTTATAAAATAATTATAGAATAAAAATTTATAAATTTGATTATATATTAAAGAATATAATATTAAAATATAATTAAACATTACGGTATAAAAATAAATTTGTTTATTAATAGATTCAAAAATAAAAATTAGTTTTACAATATTTAAATTTAAATTGAACAATAATAGTAAAGTTTAATATACTCAATAAAAAAATAATGAAATATTTAATAAGGATGAATACAATTTTTTAATATAATAATAAATAAAAATTAATATAAACAACATTAAGCATAAGTACTAAAAATAATATAATCCATAATTTAGAATTATAGTTTAAGGAAATTATAATTTTGATATAAATTAAATAATAAAAGTAAAAAAAGAGAAAGATTTTAAAAATTATAATTTTGATAAATGTTAAATAATAAAAGGAAAAAAAGGAAAAAAAATAAGAGCCCAACTCTCATTAGGGGTGTAATCGAGCCGAGCTTGCTTGTGCTCAAGCTCTGCTCGTTTAAGAAATGTCGAGCTCGAGCTCGAACTCGAGCTAGATCGAGCTCGAACTCGAGCTAGATCGAGCTCGAACTCGAGCTAGATCGAGCTCGAACTCGAGCTAGATCGAGCTCGAACTCGAGCTAGATCGAGCTTCAATATCCAGGCTCGAGATCGGCTCGAGCTCGACTCAAGTAACTCGAGCTCGGCTCATTTAAGCTCGTTTAGGCTCGTTTATTTTTCTCAAGTGTGACCGAGCTCGTTCAAGCTCGATTAAGCTCGGCTCGACTCGGGTTTATGCTCAACCCCATATGAAATATTAATATTTATATAATTATATATAAATATATGAAGCTCGATTAGGCTCGCGAGCCACTCGAGTCGAGTATTACTTAGCTCGAGCTCGAGTTTTCATCGAGTCGATCTCGAGTAGCTCACGAGCTACTCGGCTCACTTACACCCCTAACTCTCATGTATCACATGATTATATTATTAATATCATTATATTATATTAAATGAAAGCAAAAGATAAATGCTCAAATTATTAAAAAAAATTAATGAAAAACTTGAATATTCAATTAATATAAAAGTAATATTTTATTCATATGTAGTAAATAATATAGAAATAAATATGTTATATATACCCACATTTCTCCCTATTTTATAAACTAAAATTATCGCTTAACTTTTAAAATTTTAGTGGTTATTTTAGATTTATTATATTTGGTGAGCTTTATGTGAGAAAACGCATCTTATCATATATAAATACAACACTTGTCTCATCGCCACGCTCATATTTGTTGGGATGGTTGATTTGAGAGAGAAGCTGCATGATGTGTAGATGCAGAGTACTTGCGGGTTGAAAGAAATTTCTCATTCCGTAGTAAAATTTTTCTTTATCTTTTTTGTTCGAGTCATTAGTGAAGGATAACATGTAAATTTGAGAGGATTTAGCATCTTCGGTGTTCGGGATTGAATTTTGTTAAGAGTTTTGGGTGTTCTTTGAGTTTTTCAATAAATTTCATATTTCTTTAAGTTTTTTTGACAATTGTTACATTTTAAAGAGTTTTTCGATGAATCGCCCAAAAAGAAAAGGTTGGGCCACAAAGGCTCCAACGAACTACCCAGCCAAAGAACACTTCCCAACTTGGAGTGGAATTTATTATAAACGTATTATATATACTTAGTATATAAAATTATTTATTTAGATCAATTACGTTTATTCGAAATTTAAAATTTTTCATTTAGAAACAAAATAAAAACTTTAATAATTTTTTTAGAAATTAAATTAAATTAAAAAAGGCTAAGTATTTAATTAACAGTATAATCAAACAATATTAGTATAATTTGATGTATTTAATTTTCCACAAAATGCATATATCAACTTGACAAAAAATTATAAAAAAAATAAAATTATAACCAAAACTTGAAATTTAATAATAAATATGTATCAAAAGGTCTGACAAACTAATACCACAAAAATAAAAATGAAGTTAAAATTTTATTAGAAATTATAGATAGTAAATAATAATAATAATATAGAAAATAAATTTTAAAGTATAAAGTAAAAAAAAATGTTATATAATATATCGTGTGAAAAAATGTATATTGAAAAAATTGAAATGATGAAATCATGCATATTTTTCTAATGAAAGTTTAAAGAAAATTGAATCAATCTTATAATTCAATCAGAATAAACTCAAATCAAATTTAGATAGACATTAAAAATACATTTGAACTCAAAATTTTATAATATATTTATTAATTTATGATTTCATTTAATTCGAGGTTTTGGATTATTGTTGGAAAAAATATTAACGAAAAAACTAAGAAATAGGACAAATTTAAGAAATCATAAATATTTAAAATTTTGAATTTTTTATACAACACTAAATAAAAATTAAAAAAAATTAAAGTTCAAAAATTAAATAAAAGTTGAGAAAGTCATTTTGAAAATATAAAATTTTAAAATATAATAAGTTGCATCAAATTAAGAATCAATAAATTAAGATTATATAAAAAAAATCAAAATTTAAATTTAGTAAAATAAAAGATAATAATATTTTAAAATATTTACAGAAATTAAGAATAAAGAAAAAATTGAAATCAATTTTTTGATTTGAGAATAAAATTAGAATTAAAAATAAAATGAAAAAGAAAAACAAAGAAAAAACAAAATAATTAAAAAGAAATTAAGAATAAAGAAAAGTTTGAAATCAATTTTTTGATTTGGGAATAAAATTAGAGTTAAAAATAAAATGAAAAAGAAAATCAAAGAACAAACAAAATAATTTTTAAAAAAATAAAGAAAATGCAGCGCTGAGACCACCGTACAAAACATTAAAAAAAATTGAAATGAGAGCGCTAAGGTTGCTGTCGTACCGCCCACACCAATAATTTCCAAAATTACTAAAAAAAATTTGAAATGGGAGCGCTGAGGTTGCTGTCGTACCGCCCACACTAATCATTTCCAAAATTATTAGAAAAATTTGAAATTAATTTTTTGATTTGAGAATAAAATTAGAATTAAAAAGAAAATAAAAAAGAAAAACAAAAAAAAAACAAAAAAATTAAAAAGAAATTAAGAATAAAGAAAAGTTTGAAAACATTTTTTTGATTTGGGAATAAAATTAGAGTTAAAAATAAAATGAAAAAGAAAACCAAAGAACAAACAAAATAATTTTAAAAAAATAAAGAGAGCGCTGTACGGCAGCAACCTCACTTTTGGGGCATTTTATCTACCTAGATGGCACTCAAAATAACAATTACAAGTGAAATTTTGAAGAGAGCATGGTTTTTTAATTAAAAAGTTAGGTTTCATAACATTAATCAATGTTGTTGCTGCCACTTTGATCATTTACAGACATGCTAAGTTGCTCCATGCTTGTATACTCAATTAAATATTAGGTACTACCAATAATAAGAAAACCATCGTCATTCTGCCATTCTATTGTAATGTTTAATCCAACCCCAACATTTCGTAGTATCTGGCCAAACTCGATGTCCTGTATAATATCACCAGCTTGTCATTAGATACATAACATACCTAACAAATCCTACTCCACATATGATGATATTATTCATATAAACCCATAGGGCATCAAAGGTGTATATATATATATATACCTCATAGGGCGTGGCGGACCTAAATGAACCAAGTCTAACTGAGGATGAACTGCAAGCTATTTAATTTAATCAATACATTCATGTCGTGGATAATGCTTGATGAAACCCAATCAAAACGGTTCTGATAAACCCGCTAGTAACCGGGCAATGAACCAGTAGACAATAAGGGCATAGTAGAAGAAGAGAACATGAATAACGAAAGCAAAGCATAGAGGAAACCACTCACCCCGTAGTCAGTCCCCACGGTTGGCTTGATTGACCCGTGACTGAGAGAAATAAGGCAGTCGATGCTGTCACAACCCGTGTTGCGCCGTTGGGAACTTGGTCCCGCCGCTAGGGAAGAGGAACTTGTCATCGTCCAACCTGGTCCAAGTCGGTCACCTTCTCTCCCATGAGCTTCTTTTGCGGAACCTTTTCGAACCACACCATCTCCCAGCTCGCCGATCTCGAAAACTGGTCCTCGCACCTAGGTGGTCGCGATATCCGACACTTGGTGATGGTGCCGCATGAGCCAAGTGAGAGGGCGGGCGGCTCGACTGCAATTTGCAAGATAGGGGGAGATGCTGGAGGGAGATGCACGGTGAGGGGATGAAAATAAGGGGCAACGCCGGTGGCCGAGGGTAGTCACGTTACGGATTAGGGCACCGGGATGGGCCAGATGGCCGTCGGGGCGACCGCAACACATGAGAGGGGGGAGTTCTAGTAAGTCTGCGCATATAAAAAAAATCTAATTTTCTATTAATACCCTCGTGTTAAGTGAATAAAATTTAGGGTATCGACGGAATTTTATAACTACTTACCAGCACAGTGTTATGGAACCCCGCCGGTTCTTCATAATCATCAAGCGGCCCAGGTAGCGCACTCGGTTCGGTTCTTTTGGTCTGGCAGTCTAACTAATCTGATTTTTCAAATTAAATTAAAAAATAACTTGAACATTACATAAAAAATGCAGCAAAAGTGTAAATACTACATATTTTTTATTCAATTGATTTCAAAACAAATAAAATATAATCAGAATTATATGGAAATTCTCAAAATAAAATCGAATTAAATAAAATTTTAAAATCAAAATCAAATTCTACTGAAATTTTAAATTTGGTTCGAATTTTTTCCATTAATGAATAAATTAAACAAATGCTGGTGATTAAACCTGACGTATAAAATGTTCCTTCCGATAAAACATTCTGATTATTTTATGCATGCATGATTGAATATGGGGTTAAAGGGTAATTTCTATCATTGAACTATTGAAAATGAGATAAAAATATTTTTAAACTTTTTTTTGATCGATTTTTACCTTTAAACAAATAAAAATTATTGAAAATATCCTTATTTTGAATGGAATACCTAGATGATAAACGACACTAATTAGCAATGTTCAATCACAAGCTGACACGTAGGACGTCAAATAACACTCTCTCCCAATCAGCAATAAATAATAAAAAAGATAAAGAGTAATTTTTGTTATCAAACTATTAGAAATGAGGTAAAAATACTCATAAACTTTTTTGATCTATTTTTATCTTTAGACAAATAGAAATCGTTGAAAATGTCATTATTTTGGACGAAATACTCAGTTGACAAACGACGCTAACTTTTTTTTATCTATTTTTATCCTTAGACAAACGGAAACTGTTGAAAATATCATTGTTTTGGATGAAATATCCGGTTGGCAAATGGCACTAACAATGTCCAATCACAAACACACGTAGGATGCTAGATGACACTATCTCACATACAGCAATATATATATATATATATATATATATTATTTCTAACATGGTAATTTTTTTTAAAAAAAGAACATGTCCTAAATTATAGTAACATGACAAGAATATACTTTCATAGTTCTAACACACGAAAACTCTAAATCACTTATATATTCAACTCCTAATAAAAAATAAAACAAATAAACTGACAAAAACACATTACTTACTTCCGAACTCTCTACATTTATAATACACTAGATTTTGAAATTAGCCTAATTGCTTCTAATCTACGGAGATAAAATATCATACTTTCAGTTTGTGTAGGATTATAGACGAGGAGTTGATTTTTCTAAGCTTTACTTTATGGGAGAAAGAAATTAGGGGCATGCATATGTTTTTTGAAATTTTTTTTTGCCACGTTAGAAATGTAATTCAGATTTTTATTATTATTGATCGTTGATTATGTGAGAGAATGTCATCTGGCGTCCTACGTGTTGATTTGTGATTGGACGTCGTTAAAGTGTTATTTGCCAACTGCGTATTTCATCCAAAATAAGAATATTTTTTAATAATTTTTGTTTGTCTAAGAGTACAAATCGATCAAAAAAAAGTTTATGAATATTTTTACATCATTTTTAATACTTCAAGGGCAAAAATTATCCTTAATTTTTTTTTTTATTATTGCTGGCCGAAAGAGAGAGTATCATCTAGCGTCCTACGTATTAGTTTGTGATTAGACGTCGTTAGTGTCGTTTGTTAGTTGAGTATTTCGTCCAAAATAAAAATATATTTCATCGGTTTTTATTTGTGTAAGAGTAAAAATTGATTAAAATAAATATTAGGAGTATTTTTATTTTATTTTTAATAATTCGACGACAAAAATTGCTGTTCAATCCTTAAATATATAATTAAATGACCTACCTACCCATCCATCAAATAACAGCAAAGAGAAAGACAACTCGGCGTACTCATGATTAGAAAACTAGAAATATGTACACTGCACATGACCTGCTAAATTGCTAATGCGCATGACATGTGTCATGGGTGACGATACACATATATAGCTTTTGCTAATGTTTCTGGCTTTAATTAGGTACTAATTATGCAGTGATGGTGCTCACGTGGCATGATTCGACCCTCGCATGTTCTTCCCCATCATCAAAGTGTTCCCGTAACATGTAAATTATGAACAAGGAGAACAAGTGGAAGTAGTGTAGTGATGATGAACTAATGTTGTCTTACATGGCATGCAGGGCTTGTCTTAGAATCATAATGATGATCATAAACCAACGACTCAATTAAATCAAAGTTTTCTTTTCCCTTCTCCAGTAAAGCTTATCTGGCATGCAGCATGAGGTCAGATTCATGTCTGATTCTTGAAATGGATCCAACATTAGATGTCACTTGCATGTGAAATAAATAGATAAATAATATTTGTTGGATCCGATTTTGTTTTTGCAAAGTATTTTTAAATTTTATTTAGGCATACGACTTCATATAATTTCCCATGAATCTAAAATTGGTAAACGAGTACAAATTTAATTTATTGATCTGGGACAGGTCACAGATAAGGTTGTTTTCTTGTCACGAAAATTTCCACATTGTATGATTTCTTTGAGCTAATTTCAATTTGGCCCCTTGACTTTGTAATTGTCGGTCGGCTTTGGTTTATGTAGTTTCAAAATTGGCCCTTGTAGTTTTCAGCTAACGCCATTTTAACTCATATAATTTTCAGCCAATCTCACTTTAGCTTTTATAATTTTAAAATCATCATGTTGAACCATTTAGCTTTGATTAAATAGAATAGATGAAAAATAAAATATTATTTCTTATACCTAACGTATTTTCATATTTGATTATAATTATTTGACACAAATATTTATCTATCCTACCAAACACCCCTATAAGTGTGGCACTTTTGTAAATTTAATTGTTTGAAATTAACTCGAAGAGTACGTGATTTGACCCCAAAAATTTTGAAAGGTGAAATTATCAATTTTTTAGTCAATCTAATTAATTTTATTCTCTAGGGATGACAACGAGTCATATAATCACATTTTTATAAAAATCTAAAATCTAAAACATTTAAAAGACAGTTATTCGAAATCAGATCAATTTTTAATATTGATATCTAACTGATAAATCAATCTGGATTAAATAGTTCAAATACAACTGGTTACCGTTTAATAAACGGGTAATCGATTCCTAAACAAGTATGTGATTATATAAATATATATATATATATATATCAAAACAAGTTCTAACAAATCGTTGATTGTCGAGTTAGATATTGGTGATAATTTCAACTAGGTAATTTTCCAAGTAGTTAACTTCAGCATTCTTAACTCTCTTTATGCAATTAGAGATATGAAAAGTCGTAAAAAAATAGAAATGCAGACCGTGTGAGGAGAGGTTGCCGCATGACTCGGATTGAGTGAGGAACGATTGCAAGGTGAGGAGAGGTTGCCGCTAAGAGGAGAGGTCAATGAGTGAGAAGAGGTTGCCATATGACTCATATCGGGTGAGGCGAGGTCACCCGAGGGAGTTTGTTGGATCTGTGTGAGAGAGGTGAAAATTGGAAACAAGGGTTAGGAAGAGTGTTACTGGAGATGGGGATTGAGATGTTTTCTAATCGGTTTCAGGTATTTGATTAACAGTGAAGCACTGCCCGAATTTGAATCGAATAAAATTAATTTTTCAATTTTACTATCCAAATTTAAAATAGAACTACAAAATTACTACATGTAACCGAATTTTACCGTTCGATTATCCACTTTCAATTGTCATCCATAATATTATTTGTCTATTTCTTATTAAATTTTTTAATATTATTTTTTTTCTAATATTTTTTTAAAATATTTATAATATTACTTAAGAATGTAAAAAAATTAATCATCAAATTATTTTCATAATTGCATGTATTAAATTATTATTATTATATACTTTTAATAAATAATGTTTTAGGAAGATTTCAATTGACTTTTTTGAAAAAAAATCAATAATATTTTTTATTATTTTAAAATATATGTTATTTTAAAATAAATTTATATTATTATTATATTATTATTATTATATTATTATTATTAATTATAATGAATCATAATATAATTTATTATATTATTGAGAATGATATGTATAATTAGATCATTTTTTCTATTTGCTCATTGTCTATTTTCTTTATGCTAACCTAAAAAAAATAAAATTATTCACTATTTATTTTTAAGGAAAAATACATAAATATAGCTTGTACTTTGAATTTTTTTTCAATTGTGGCCCGTAGTTTACTTTGTCTCAATTATATACACGTGCTAAGACATTTGTTTCAATTGTGGCATGACGTTTAATTTCAGTCGGACGCTCCGTTAAGCTAATGACGTGGCATGCTGACATGTATAAAAAACTATTTTTATTATGTTATTAATCCAATCGCCACGTGTTATTAATATTGGGTCCTACTTTTTTTATACAAAAGAGTGTGTCTCATCTTTTTAATGTTACATAATGATCTCATATATCTCTCTCTACCCCACCATCTTCTTCTTCCGCCGTCATCTCCTCCACCACCACCACCTTCTTCTTCTTCTCCTCTCTCGCCATCCCGCCACAACCACCTGCACTCGGCCACCTCTCTCTCTCTCTCTCTCTCTCTCTCTCTCTCTCTCTTTCTTTCTCTCTCTCTCTCTCTCCACTGAAAAGATTCGACTTTGTGATCATCGACAACCTGCTTCAAATGTTAGTAACCTATGCATTAGAAACCACGACGGCGTCGAAGCACTGGAATCCGGCATCGTGGGCACTTCTCGAAGCTGGACAAATTGAAGGTCGCCGAGAGAGGGCCGACGTAGAACTTGAGGTCTTCTCCGTTCCGCACCACCTCGTTTACCCCAAACCAAAACCAGAGCACCTGCACGTTGACGCCTTGCAGGTTGGTCAGCGATCCGGCGTCCACTGTGCCCGTGACCTTCTTCTTGTACCTCAGTAGGTAGCTCCCGGCGACCATGAACTCGAACTCACACTCGCCGCTCAGGTACACCTCAAAGCTACCATCTTGGTGCAAAACATAGCTCTGCGCGCCCTTGGGGAGCGGACATTGTCGTTGAGTGGTCACTACTATAATATACTACATCAGCAACGGAGATCAGCGACGGTCGCCAAAGCCGTAAGAATCATTCACGGCTTTGCGTCGGCCTAGACGGTCGTGGCTGATGTAACAAAATCAGCCGTGGCTCGCATACGACCGAACAAAGTCGTCACTCTTAGATCATGGCGTGCTCGGTGCGCAAAATAAAATGTGTTAGTAGCCACGACTTAGCGGGGGCCTCGGAGCCGTTGGTGATGAGAGTAACTGGGTGCGCGAAATAAAATAGGTTAGTGGCGACGGCTACGCTACGCCGTCGGTGATATGAGTAAGTCATTAGCCACGACTGGCTGCGACCGTCGCTTACCATGAATGCAGCGCGAATATAAAACACTTTTAACCGACGGCTAGTGAAGCCGTCGACGATAATAATATTATAGATCCACGATTTTCCGACGGCCGATGCACCGTCGGTGAAAATCTTTTTTATTTACATTCGTGCCCGACCTTTCCTCTTTCTTCTTCTTCCTTCTTTGCTCGCCGCTGTCGTCGCCGTCCGTCGCTGTCGCTGCCGAGTTGTCGCGGAGTCACTGCCTTGCCGCCGCCGTCAATCGCCGTCGGTATGCTTCAATTCCTCTCCTCCTCCTCCGTTAAATCCCTAGCGCCACCCTTTCATCCGCGCTGCCTCTCCGTGCCAGCGTCGACCCGCCCGGCCCTCTTCGTGCCGGCATCGACCCGCGTCCATCTCCGCGCCGACCTCAACCAGGCTGACGCCGCATTAGGGCTGATGGTAATTACCATCGGCCCCAATGTCGACGAGCAGTAGCCAACAGTGATGCCGGCTACTGCTTGAGATTAGGGTTTTATTACCCTAATCAAACTCTGATTAGGGTAATTAATCCCTAATCAAAGTTTGATTAGGGATTAATTACACTAATCACAGTATGATTAGGTTTTTTTAATTTTTAATTTTTAATTATTAGAAATTAATTGTTAATAATTAGAAATTAATTATTAATTAGGTTAAGTATTAGTTTAATATTAATTAATAGTCGTGCGGAATCGTCCATTGAGGACTCACGTCGGAATCGTCCACAGTGGACTCGCGGCCAAATCGTCCACTTTGGACTCGCGGTCAAATCGTCCATGGTGGACTCGCGCCGGAATCGTCCACGATGAATGGACTCGCAGTCAAATCGTCCATGGTGGACTCGCGCCGGAATCGTCCACGATGAATGGACTCGCGGCCAAATTGTCCACTTTGGACTCACAGTCAAATCGTCTATGGTGGACTCGTGCCGGAATCGTCCACGATGAATGGACTCACACGTGCCGGAATCACCCACAATGGATGGACTCATGCCGGAATCGTCCACTTTGGACTCACGCAGAATCGTCCACTTTAGACTCACGCGGAATCATTCACTTTGGACTCACGCGGAATCGTCCACAATGGATGGACTCGTGCCAGAATCGTCCACGTTAGACTCGCATGGAATCGTCCACTTTCGACGCGTGTGGAATCATCCACTTTCGACTCGCGCGGAATTGTCCACAATGGATGGACTCATGTTGGAATCATCCACTTTGGACTCGTGCGGAATCGTCCACTATGGACTCACACCGGCATCCATAAAGTTAGAAAAAAAATCAAGACGAGTTGATACGTTTCACGTACGATCGACGAGTCAAGTTTTAATTTTGCAAAACCTTAGATCCGTTCGGGGGTTGTATGTTCGTGTAAACGAAGTTAATGATCTTTTATATGACGTACAACCATTGAATTGTCCTTAATTGGATAATTTGGGAGCATAGTTATTTATATTGCACTTAGTTTATTTTTTTTAGTCAAAAACTTTATTTTTAAATTTTGGCTTGTATCTCCATTGTTCTCCAATACGCGTCCAGATGATATGCGTATTTGGAGAACTATAGGGAGATGCTGCCGAAATTTAGAATGAAGTTAATGACTAAATAAAATACTAAGTTCAATATGAATAACATGATTCCCGAATGAAATAGGACCATCCAACCTAAAGACAATACCTAAAGATATTGCAAATTTTTTTGACAGAACATGTCGGGCGATCGAAGTTGGATGTACTGACGAATTCATCGTGGAGCTATAACAGACGAATTTCGAGTAGGCGTAACTTACTTCTTAAATTTCGCATACTCGAATGAAAAATTTCTTAGTGGTGATAAAATCCGATGTCCGTGCCGAAAATGTTTGAACAAAAAATTTTTGGACCGAGAAACTGTCACACTGCATCTGTATACAAAAGGATTCACACCAAGATATTTTGTATGGAATTGTCACGGTGAGTCACATCAAGTCGGGACGTCGAGCAATCCTGTTGTCCAAACTCATGGTGAATCTTCTTCTACTGGTGTTTCTCCTTCCAATCCACCTAATCCTTACACTACTAAAAAAATGGGCATCAGCAACGACTGATGCCGTTGCTGAAACTCATCAGCAACGGCTGTAGCTGTTGCAATGGAGCCGTGGCAGAAAATCGTGTTGCTGATAACTTAGCAACGGATCAGCAACGACCGCTCGGGCCGTTGCTAAAAATATTATCAGCAACGATTTTGCCACGGACGCGGAGCCGTTGCTGATAACATTAATAGCAATGGCCGGTGAGCCCTTAGCAACACCGTTAGTAAAAGCTCATCGCTGTAGGTCATCAGCAACAGCTTTCGATACACTTTTAGCAACGGCTTTCCCACGGATGGTCGTGGGAAAGCCGTTGCTGATGATGTGAACCTGGTAACGAAAAAATTTAAATTTTAAAATTTCTATTGATACATTGATACATTATCTGATACATAACTCATACATCCATACACTCATACATACATTCATTCACACATCACAAATACACCAAGATATACATCAAAATAATTATATTTATATTGATAATTATCCACAATAGTATAAAAACTATTCAAATGCAAAATTGAAGTATCAATATCCAAACAAAATAAATTAAACAAGTCCAATATCTAAGTAACAAAGTCAATATAAAAAAATCTCACGATGACGATGGAGGATGGTCTGGATCATATGGCGGGGTCTGGAGTGCTTGAGTGTACACCGGCGTGGACTGACTCGAGGACGATGGATGAGATGATGCCGAAGAGATGTCTGCTTCGGGATGACCTGACATGTTGCGTAGCATAGCTTGTATATCCACCATCATCTGACTCTGGCACTCCATTATCTCAGTCTGACGCACGACTGTGTCCTCTAGAGTCCTTATTCTGCTACTATGATCATAACTGGATCTAGAGGTGGACGGCCGCTCACCAGCGACCGGAGGGGGCGGTGCCCCAAGTGGCCCTAGTACGGCTCGCGCATGACCACTATCTGCAAAGTCATATACGCGGCCATGGTCCCAGCCACCTGCGGCCTCGACCCACGTTGCTGCGTCAAAGTCCTCGGGGGTGCCCCCGCGCTGCACCACCGTCTGGCTGTAGGTCTCCTACTCGAGTTTGATTTTTTGTTTAATATTTATCGTAAAACTTAAATTATAAATATATAATGAATAATTTAAATAAATATATAGTTATCATAATATATGCAGCGCAGTTGTCGATGTACTCCCCCGTCCCATGTGCTCGACGATGAGTCCGCTCAAACACCGCCATCGGGGAGGGTCGCTGGACAGTCCCGTCATCCGACACCGTCGTCTATATTTACAAAACAAATACATTAATTAGTACACATAGTAAGAAATAAAATATATAATTAAAAGGTATACTTACCATACGGTTCGCGTGCACTGTAAATGCAACAGAGCCGCCGGTGTAACGCGCTGCTCCCCTCGACATGCGATTTCTAGCCGCATTCCGAGAAACCTTCTGCCATCGATCAGTCGACCATATTCCCATGAGTTGGTCCCATATATCCGGAGTAATCCAATCGGGGCCGTATCCCCGAGTCTCCGCGATGTTAGTGGTCTCAGCTCGTGCCATCGCGTGGGACCGAGCCTGCCCCAGTTGCCCGTTGTACCTCGCACGGGAAATAGCCTCCCAAGCAGCGTAAATGAATGGCCTCTGATCCTCGGCCCATGTAAAGCGAGCCAGACTACAGGCCCATGTAAATGAATGGCCTCTGGTCCCAGGAGGATCATCTTCTTGGTAGAAACCATGTGTCATATCAGGTATCAGCTCATTTTCTCCTACTATCGGATTAATTTTTCCTCTACCTTTTGTCTTACAGACTACACGCCAATCTGCTCTATCTTTATTTCGAGCCGGATACTTCGCGTAATATACTTGTTCGGCTTGTGATGCCAATATAAAAGGCTCATTTGCTGTCAATTTAGATTTGTAATTAACTTCAACAAGTTTGTATTTTGGATGAACTTTCATGTCCCTTTCTGTTGTATCAACCAATGACATCTAAATAGAATAACTGATTTCAAGCCGAAGTAGTGCAACTCTATCACTTCTTCCACCAGTCCATAAAAATCCATATCACATTCAACATAGGTTGTCCATTTCACACAGACCCCAGCATTCATCGTCTTTTTTGTAAATGCATATTCAACCGTGTGAAGTTTATACCCATTAATAAAATATCCGCTATAGCACGACACAAGTCGCGACGGTCCACTAACAAACTCAAATATTCTTTCATCTATTTCAGCTCTGTGATCTTTGCTGTAAGTCTGAATCCAAGTAGGGAAATCACAATTCCGTAATCTCTCCAATTCTTCATCGTTGTGAATAGAGTATTTTTGCACCATCTCAATGTCAAATATTTCAATGAATTGTTCAATCTCTGGACAATTGAGTAATACATCCAAGTGTGCCAAATGATACTCTTCATCACTTAAGTGTCGAGATGGACGAGAACCAAAAGCACGACCAGAGTGACAAAATATATTTAAACGTCCATCTGAATGTCGAACACTCCCGTCGTCGTTATGTGGAAGACGATCAAATCTTGTCTGTACTGTCGATTTAAAGTAAAATGAGCAGAATGTTGAAATTTCTTGGATGATATACGATTCAGATATTGATCATTCAACAGCTACGGTGTTCTTTACTTTTTTCTTCAGACGATTCATGTATTTTTCAAATAAGTACATCCAACGATATTGAACGAGGCCACCAACTCGTGCCTCGTATGCCAAGTGTATCGGTAGATGCTCCATCGAGTCAAAAAATGCAGGAGGGAAAAACTGCTCCAGCTTGACCTCTTGTAACTCCAACTCTGGTCTTTTACAAAGTATTTTCATATCATGTCGGGCTTTGACATTATCTTTAGCTTTTCCAAAAATATCCATCAAAGTGTTGAAAATATTATCAAATATTTTTTTTTCAATGTGCATGACATCTAAATTATGTCGAATCAATAATGAACTCCAATAGGGCAATTTCCAAAAGATACTTTTTTTCACCCAGTTATGTGTTTGGCCAAAACCTGACACTCTTTCATTACGACCAAATACTATATCTGGAAGTGCTGAAACACGTGCTAATATTTGTTCACTAGGCAACATCGGTGGTGGCCCATCTCTTTCGACTCTGCCCTTAGTAAATTTATTACGATTCATTTGATACTCATGATTAGCCGGTAGGAATCGACGATGATAATCAAAGAATGAGATTTTTCGTCCGTTCTGAAGACTGATTGATTTAGAGTGTTCCATACAATACGGACAAGAGAGTCGACCGTGAGTGCTCCAACCAGACAACATGCCGTACGCCGGGAAATCATTGATTGTCCACAAGACCGCGGCCTTTAAATTGAAGTTTTGCTTCCGATGACAATCATAAGTGATAGCTCCCTCAGTCCACAATGTTTTCAATTCATCTATCAAGGGTCTAAGAAATATGTCAATTTCTTTTCGCGGACCCTTAGGACCCAGAATAATCATCGAAAGATAAATAAATTCATCTTTCATACACATTGACGGTGGCAAATTATAAATGTCAGCAGCACTGGCCAAACTGAATAAGGAGTTGCAGAATGTCTAAACGGATTAAAACCATCTGTGCACAATCTCAATATGATATTTTTAGTATCCCTAGCAAATGAAGGATAACATGTATCCAAATGTTTTCATGCTTCACTGTCAGATGGATGAGTCATTACTGTATCATCACGACTTCTTGCATGCCAACTCATGTAGGGGGCTATCTTTTCCGATATGGATAATCTTTGAAGCCTCAGTGTTAGTGGAAAATACCGAAGCACCTTAAACGAGATATTTTTCTGTCGAACCGATTTCTTCTCCTTGTAACGAGGATGTTGATATATAAGGCATTTATCCAACTGCACATTTTCTTTATAATATAAAATGTAGTTATTTTGGCACGCGTGTATTTTTTCGTACCCAAGCCCCAATTTTCTTATTAGCTTTTTAGTCTTATAAAAAGTTGGCTCAAACTTGTTATCAGTAGGCAATATTCCATTAATCAATCCAGCAATCCGATCATACGCAACTTCGCTGATATTATAATCGGCCTTGATGTTTAAGAGCTGTGTCATTGCTGAAAACCTAGTGTATTTAGGACAATTCTCATACAAAGGTTCATCGGCAGCTTTCAACATCTCGCAAAATTCTGCAGCTTCTTTATTCGGTAATTCAATCTCCACCGTAGTTTGTACTTCTGTGATATCAACCGCTGTAGTATCTGGTGGGACTGATGTCTGAAGAACTGGCCGATCAACATTATCATTCAGGTGGAATTGACCCCCAAGACTATCAAGTATCATAGTTCTATAGGGATTAGATTGACTGGATGAAGAAGCACCAGCAGAGGAAGATTCACCATATGTCTGAACGACAGGATTGCTCAACGTCCCGACTTCGCGTGACTCCCCGTGACAACTCCATAGAAAATATCTTGGTGCAAATCCTTTGCTATATAGATGCAGAGTGACAGTCTCCCGATCCAAAAATCGTCCATTCAAACAAATGCGGCACAGACATCGGATTTGATCACCGATGCTAACGAAATTCCGATTCGAATAGGTGAAATTTAAGAAGTACGTTACGCTTAATCGAAACTCATTCGTTAAAGCTCCACGATCAAGACGTCGGTACATCCAACTTCGATCGGCCGACATGATTCTGTCAATCAATGACAATTTCTTTGGTTAATGTCTTTAGGTGAGATTGTCTTATTCCATTCGGGATTTATATTATTTATATTGCACTAAGTACTTATTTTAACCGCTAACTTTATTCTAAATTTCGGCAGCATCTCCCTACAGTTCTCCGAATACGCATATCATCTGAGCACGTATCGGAGAACAAGAGAGATGTTGTCGAAATTTAGAATAATTAGTTAACAGTTAAAATAAAAACGTAAGTGCAGTACAAATAACTATATTCCCAAATTGTCCAATCAGGGACAATTCAAGAATTGTACGTTGTATAAAAGATCATCTACTTCTTTTACACGAACATATAATCCCCGAACGGATCTAAGGTTTTGCTAAATCATATCCGACTCGTCGATGCGTACGTGAAACATATCAGCTCGTCGGATGGATGATTATTTTCTAAATATTTCGAGACAGTTCGAGTCCATATTGGACAATTCTGACACGAGTCCAAATTAGATAATTTCGGTAAGAGTCCAAAGTGGACGATTCCGGCGCGCGTCCGAAGTGGATAATTCCGTAATTAATCTAAACCCTAATAATTAATCTAACAAATTAAATAATTAATTAACATATAAATAAAAAAAATAAAAAATTATAAATCTACTCTTTTCGGTGCCGGCGCCGGCGTACAGTGTCCGGACAGTGTGTTCGGACATTGTACAAGATCCGGCGGCGGCCATCGGCCGACCGCCGCCGACTGAAACCCTAAAAATAGGGTTTCGGTAGGATTTCCCGTCGGCCGTAATGGGAAGAGACGGTCGGGCGGCGATGAATACCTGAAATCGACGGTCGAGGATGGATGGCAGCGTCGGCAGCGGCAGCTCGGTGTCGTCGGTGTCGGCAGCGGCGACGAGAGGCGGGAGGAGGAGGCGGCGGCAATAGTAGCGGGAGGAAGAAGGGTCGGGCGCTATCTGTGACCTTTATAAACTTATCAGCAACAGCTCACTCGCCCGTTAGAAAGTCGTTGCTGATAATTAAAATCATCAGCAACGGCTCGCGTGTCCGTTAGAAAGCCGTTGCATATACAACATATCTGCAACGACTTGAGCAGTCGTTGCTGAAGACTCAATTTCTAATAGTGTTATAGAACAATGATTCTGGATAGTCTTGGAGGATAATTATATTTAAATGATAATATTGAGTTAGTTACTGAGACGGTAGTGCCACCAGATACTATGACAGTTGAAGTCGCCGAAGAACAACCTGATATATAGATTGAATTGCCGAATAAGGAGGCTACATAATTTTACGAGATGTTGAAAGCTGCCGATGAACCTTTGTATGAGAATTGTCCTAATTATACAAGATTTTCGGCAATGACACAACTCTTGAACATCAAGTCCGATTGTAATATCAGCGGGGTTGCGTTTGATCGGATTGCAGACTTTATTAGTGGTATACTACCTCCAAATAACAAGTTTGAGCCAACCTTTTATAAGATAAAAAAGTCGATGATGAATAATTATAAATGTGAAGTATATATTCAATTATTAAATATATCTATTATATATAATCTAATTATATTAAATTTTTACAACTATGATTCGAGATATCAGTTCTCGAGGAGGCATTCCTCGTAGGACCCCCCGACGATTACCACCCGCCCTACCAAAACCCACTGACCCTTCGTCTTCCACCACCATCCCCCCTCCTCCGGCCACCATCCCCCCCACCTGGTCTGGCCACCATTCCCCTACCTGATCCATCCACTATTCCCCCAGCTGATATGATCATCATCCCCCCACCTCCAGCCACCATCCCTTCAACCGATCCAGGCTCGTCGACATCGAGACGTAGGCCACGAGGGCCTAACAAAATTCTCCCTCCGCCACCCGAGGGACAACTGCACAAAGCAGTTATTGTGCGCGGAAGAATGTAAGTATATGCATTAATTATTTCTTATATTTTATTTATAATTCAAAATATCATAATATGAATTTATATATGGTGCAGATTTGAGCAGGAGGACGTCCCACGCACGATAGCGGGGACGATCCAGAAGTTTATGCGCGGGGAGTGGCCTACATGATCTCACGTGCCCCGTGAGCATATAGATTTATTGTGGCGAGAGTTCACGGTAAGTATATTTATTAAATTAATATTAATGTTAAATATTGATCGGTAATAATAATTTTTTTTGCAGGGTCATTATGCATGGCCGGAGGACCAGACCACTTTTGTGGAGGCTTCATGGGAGCGTGTTGCCCGTGCTTGCTATAACGGGCTGCTTCAGCAGGCCCGTCAGACAGTGATGAGATGGCTGGGGGCCACACAGATACGGTAGAATCGGGGACACGCCCCCGAGTGGATTCCTGGCCCTGTGTGGGACTAGCTCATTGAGCGGTGGGATACTCCTGAGTGGCAGAAGGTCTCCCGGATTGCGTCAAGAAATCGCATGTCCGAGGGGGGGGGGGGGGACGACATGGGGGCGTGCCACACTGGTGGCTCCATTATCTTTTACGATGCATGAGCGTCGTATGGTATGTATAATTTTCTTACTTTTAATTAAATTATATATTGTGTATAATGATACTAATGTAAGACGCGCGTGACGGAGGACGACACCGGCCACTTGGGGCACTGACCCCTCCGACTGTAGGTGAGCGGCCCTCGTCATCCCGAGCGCAGGACCAGAGCTGGATAGCGGCCATGGAGTTGGAGCTCACCCAACAGAGACAAGCGATGTAGGAGCAGATGCACGCGATGGAGGAGCAGAGATGGTCGAATGATGAGTTGAGACAGACGACCCAGAACATGCAGACACTCCTCACTCAGATTGCGTCTCAGTCCGACCTTCTACCTATGATGTCGCAGTCGTTGTCCTCCTCGACCCAATCGACGCTCCCGACCCAGTTGTTGTCGACTCCACCACCTCCGCCGCCGCCATCGTCGTCGTGAGATTTTGATTAATTGTAATTTGTTTATATTTTGATACTTGATATAGATGATATTTTGATACTTGGATATATTTTGAAACTTGGATATATAGATGATATTTTGATAATTGTTTGCGTCCGATTTGAGGCTGAGATTGATGATATTTATGTAAAACTTGTATGTTTGGTTTCAAATGCATGTGTATGATATTTTCTGATTGTAATAGTGATTGAAAATAGGTTGTAGTCGATATATTATTGTATACAAGAATTTATAAAATTTTTAGTTTTTTCAATTACAGGATAACATCTTTAGCCACGATTTACCCACAGTTAATCATCACTAAGCCGTGGCTGAAAGCCTATCGTAAATGGCTGATGGCCTCGGCAGGACCAAGTATCATGGTTGTTAATAGTATCACCGACGGCTATGAGCCGAGGCTGATGTGTTGGTATCAGTGACAACGCCCAGAGCCGTCACTGATGATTTTAAATCAGCGACAATCCACTAGGCTGTCGCTGATGATTATGTGTGATGGCTGTGCGCGGCCGTCACAAAACATCTAAGACGCACACATAAGAGACGATTGTTTGCCACAGTTGACGTCATCCGTGATATTCATCATCGACGGTTCAGCCATGGTATCAGCCGTCGCTGATGATCATAATTCTAGTAGTGGGTGGGTCCTTCGCTCTTCACAAGCCTGCTCCAAAGTTATCCCTGTGATTGCTCGATACAGAATCAATCCCTGCAAGAGATAACACTAGTGCAGGTCCGGCGGTGCAAGTCGCGAGCGATGAGGGAGAAGTTCGCCCTCAAGTCTGTCGAGAAGCGTCTGCTCGCCGACGTCGTCGATCGTGAGTGAGGGAGCAAACCAAGCTATCATGGGAGGAACAAAGGATACGACGCCGACGACTAGCTATCCTGAGACGAACGATGGAGAAGGGGTGGCCGGGTGCAGGTGGCTGTGGCGGGTTGGCAAGAGAGAAGAAGAAGAAGAAGAAGAAGAAGAAGGAGGTGGAAATTTACTTTTGTTGGGCGAAAAAATAATAGGGTTGCAGATGTCTTAGCCGAATATGTGAGGACAAAGAAGAATTTTTTGTGGCGTGACAAATGACCTTCGGATATGTGTAGTATATCGAGGATTGATGTGTTAGCCAAGTTATAGGTTTTCTTTAATTTTTGTAAAAAAAATGGCTGCTAAATGGGTAAGTATAACGAATACTACACATATGCAAATCGTTTGAATCTGATCGGTTAACAACTTGTTACAATTAGTTTTAGATAGGGGGTATTTAGTTGACCGCAAGTGTAAATATTATAAAATATATTTGTATGCAAAAGTAAATATCTGTAAATAAAATTTGTAGCATATTATTTGGTTGCCCACAATTATAATTGTCATTTTTGTTTACAAGCATTTGATTGATTGCATATGAAATTAATAATTACACTTGTAACCATTATCTACATGTCTTGGCAATTTTAAGTAATGTTTTTAGAATTTGATTAGTTTCTAATATAATTTCAAACGAAGGATTTGTAATCTATTTTAGTTATAAATGCTCATGAAAAATGCAAATATCTGAATTGCAGAGAACAAATTTTTATATTTTGTTGACAGAAGTTGGAATTTCAATTCGTAAATGGCTATAAGTTATTTACCATACTATGATAATTATATATTTATTCAAAAACTATTTAAATGCTCATGTTGAAACTCTTTTGCTATTCTACTGATGCTCTTCATATCTGCAATTTCTATTCCTTGTATTTGCGCAACACACCGCTTGCAAGTTGGAGTTGGAGAAAAGATTCTCCGGTCCTAACTTGGCAAGTAGCTGGTAATGTTGCTGAGATGGTAAGGCTTTTGTTAAAATATTTGCCGATTGTAAACTGATTTTACAATCCCCATTTGATATTTTTTCCTAATAAAGTAACAATCTACTTTCAGATGTTTTGTTCTTTCGTGAAACACAGAGTTTGCAGTGATGTGCATGACACTTTGATTGTCGCAATATAAATTGATTGATACTTTACATTTTTCACACATATAGTTAACAAATTTACTATCCGAACCAATTCTGCTGTGACACCAGACATTACTCTCAACTCACTCTCAGTGGTGGGCTTGCTCACCGTGCTTTGTTTTTTGCATTTCCAATTGATCAGAGAGGACCCAAACTTGATCAGATAACCTGATACTGATTTCGTGGACATGCTGCACTTGCCCCCGTCAACATTGTAACATCTAGTAATAGTTGAAGTAGTCTTGGTTGGATAGAACAAGCCTAGTCCTGGCTCCTTTTTTAAGTACTTCACTATTTTTATAGCAGCTTGGTAGTGACATTGTTTTAGATTTTGTACAGATTAATTAACTGAGATTATGAACACACTAGACAATGTAATCAAACCTCCTTTCTCAGGGGCAAAAGCAAATACATCTTCAATAAAATTATTACTTTCACTTATCTCATTGTTCAACTAACTGTTAATCTACATTGGAGTCTCATTTGGTTTACAACTCAGATTTAATCAGCTGTTAGCTCGACTGTGTATTTTCTTTGGCATATATGTATGCCCTTTTCATTTCTTTGTATCTCTAAACCCAAAAAGTATATTAGTTGGCCAATATTTTTGATTTTGAATTGCTCATCTAAGTGCCTCTTCAAATTTTCAATTTCAGCTGAATTTGTTCGAGTGATGATAATATCATCAACATATATCATAATTATCACAATTTCATTCATTCTTCATTTGATAAATAGACATGAATCATGGCTGCTTTGTTCATAACCTTGCGGAGAGTTTTGCATACCATTGCCTCCCAGCTTGCTTAAGACTATAAATGGACTTAAGTAATTTGCATACACTCATGTCATTTGCTTCACCATAACCCAGGGGCTTGGACATGTAGACTTCCTTTTCTAAATTCCCATATAAATATGCATTATTGATATTTAACTGATACAATTAATGACCGAACATTCTTTGTTACAACCGATAACAGTGTGCACATTGTTGTCATTTTTGATACCGTGGCATATGTTTAGGGGGGGTGGGGGTGGGGGTGGGGGTGGGTGTTGACATATGTTGAAATAGGATATAGCGTGCTCTTGGTCAATATTCTTGGCTTAGTTCTGAGCTGAGAAGAATTACATTGATAGTCCTTAAGGTGTTGTTTGATTAACGAAAACTATTTTTTGGTTTGATTTTAGTGAAACTAAAAATTTGATTTCGAAAACTTGGTTTTGGTTTCTAGTTTTTATTTTTCTGAAAACGTGTTTAATTAATGAAAATAATATCAATTTTAGTTAGTTGAAATCAGTGAATATTTATATGGTTATAAAAAAATAATATTAATTTTTCTTAAACATTTTTAGTAGTAATTAAATGTTTAGTTAGTTTACAAAATTAAATATTTACTAATATGATTATAAATATTGGTAAGATTTAATTAATTAAGTTATCGATAATTTAAGATTTTTTTGTTCAATTAGATATAAAAATTAATTAATAGTTATTATAAAATTAAAAAAATATATCCAATGGTCTAGAATTAGTTTTGATTAAATTATAAATAGATTAACTTTAAGAAAATTGAGTTATTTTAAAATTTGGATTTGAGTCAATTATATATAAATTGCTTTAATTAATTTATAAATTTAAGATAATAGTTTGATTTGAAAATGATGATTTTTTTATTTTTAAAAATTTGATATAATTTGATTTAGTTTTAAATTAATTAATTTTATAAAAAATATATTTATAATTACAAACTTACCACTACATTTTGATAATGAAATCGATAGTCTCGAAATCATATAAAATAATATTATGGTATTTTCATTTTTATTAAAAAATTTGGTTTCGATTCAGTTTTATGAAAACGCTGAATCAAACACTTTTTCATAAGCAATTTTAGTTTCAGTGAAACTGAAATCATGAAAATATACTTGGTTTCGCTAACCAAACAGACCCTTAGTTTCACAGGTTTTTGTGGTATCATAAGACTTCTTCTCACAGATAATGTATGAAGACTTGGCGAGGACTCAATAGGTACTGATTGGGTTGGATGAATATCTGATCTTAATTCAATGCTAGATTCATCACTTAAGTGTATTTGTCTTCATGCTCATCATTTTTCTTTTGACGGTTTCTTTCTATCTCAACTATTTCGGCTTCAGTGGAAGAATTACCAAATTGCTTTTTATGAAATAGTGTATGATTTCCCGAAGAATTTTTTCAGTAGATATGGGAAAAATAGTTTTTTGAATAGTTTGAGCATTTGGAAGGAAAAATATGCTCAACAAATGAGATGTCCCTAGATACATGAATGGAATGAGTTTTCAAGTCATAAACCTTGTCTCCTTTTCTACCATTGGGATAATCTAGAAATACATATTCCTGAGCTATACATTCAAATTTTGTTCTTCCATGTTTGATGGTATTGTTGGTGAAATGGCCTACACTAGATGGGGGTAAATAGTGTGTTATCTAATCTTTTCGCCTAAATTTAGTTTATCGATTTTAATCATTTTCTTAGACAAAATACAATATGAGATAATTACGCGCGAAAGCAAATAATAGGGCAATTAAACACACACAAGAGAGACAACACTAACACAATAATTTATAGTTGTTCGGCCCTAATACCTACTCCACTACCTAAGTATCTCGCTTGGGAATATTTCCAAACTAGTTTAACTAGATTAAATCGTTTTCCTTACAAAGAGGACTTTATATCGGGAAGTCTCCACTCTCAAACCGAAGACACTTCTACACTCGGAAGTATCATGTCTTTCTATCGTGAGCACTCTCTCACCTCAACCTAAGGGACAACTCAACTAATCCTAGTAAACTAAGTTTATAATTATGGATTTAAGCCTTAACACCAAGACAATCATCAACTCAATCAAACTTAGCAACCTAGGTTTACACACTTGATATACAATGAAAATAAATCATAAAATACATAAATAATGGTGCAAATAAATAATACAATAAATACTTAGCTCCAAAGAAAACTCTCTAATCCTCTTGATGCCTCAAGATGATGAATTAGTGAAGCTTGAAGGTTAAATAAATGAGTGGAGATCAAAACTGATGTTCGAAAACTTGTAGAGATACAATGAGTGACTCTTTCAATCTTAAAAGCATCAACAACATCTTATAAATGAGTTTTGGATGAGTATTTATAACCCCCCATATCATACCATATCATATCATATCATACTATATCATACCATATATTACTTAAGGGTAATTACCTGAATATATCATGAATTTTGAATATTATCTCATTTGTGACCAAATTCGAAATAATACAAAATTACATTCTGAACTTTGACATTGATATCAATTATAGCCTCCCGTCATCTCTCCGTCGTCATCTCCGTTAACTGCATGACGTGGCAAGGATTTTTTTTAAAAAATATTTTTTTAATAATGTGTAAAAAATAATAATATTTTATTTCACGTGTGCATGCCACATCATGCAGTTAACGAAGATGACGAAAGAGAGATGACGAGAGGATATAATTGAGATCAATGTCAAAATTCAGGATGTAATTTGATATTATTTTAGATTTAATCATAAATGAGACAATGTTTAAAGTTCAGAATGTATTCAGATAATTACCCGATGACTTAACTATGATGCATCCAAACAAGATATTCAATTTTGATATTGGCACCGTTATTTTATTAGCACGATGACTGTCATTTTTAATTATTATTATTAATTATCTTTCTTGAAATAAAATAACTTGGCCACGGTGATTGTTGATTGCATTTGGTATGTTAATGTGTGAGAAAATACCGATGCTTAAATTTGTATGCCTTCTATTTAAACTAAATAAAAAAAAATCTTGTTTAAATGTCACCTTTAATATATTTTATTATTTATAGTTTGTATATGAAAATTTAAAAAATGAAAAACCCATTACCTCATATTAGTTTCATTCTATAAAGGGCATTTTAGCATTCTTAAAATCAAACTTTTAGATTCATACAGAAAAAATGAATTTAAAAATATTTTTTTTGAGAAATATTTTTTTCACGTGATATTTAAATTTTATTTTAAATATTTTTAAATAATTTATTATTAAAAATATATAATAGGTTCAGTAATTAAAAACTTTGTAATTATTTAACAGGAGAGTAACAAGCTTAGTTAAGCGGAGTTAAATATTGAGTAGGAGTGTGAAGTATCGGATATACTCATAATCAGTTGGCCGAAACTTATCCGATCGGGTATTCATAATCAAAATTGAAACATGTACTCGAAATTTGTACTGTGGAATATGTAAATGAATAAATTCAACATGATACTCTATAACATGTATCCTGAAATTTATAAATGAACATGTTCCAATTTTCGAAACTTGTACCTTAACTTATAGGTTTCAACGTGATATTCTGAACATGTGATATTCGGATAGGGTTTGGTTTTAAATTCCAATAGAGTAGATCTCATATTCAAAATATAAGAACTAATTTTATATAGGATAGAGGTCGGATTCATGAAAAATACTAGATATCGGATCCGCTCAATCCTAGTGTTGAGTTATTTTGAGCTTGGTTTGAGTTTTTGTATGTATATTCACGCTTGGCTTTTATTTATTTTAGTATTCAAGCGGGGTCTCATATTATTGATGATATCTGTAAATATATTTTTAATAATTTTTAAAAAGTATTACATACCTAATTAAATAAGTAATTTGTTTAGAGTCTTGCTATATCCTCGTAATAATCAGCCTAATAATTTTCCTAACCACTCACAATGACATGAGTGATAATTTTATCAACAATTATGAACACTTTATTATATGTGAGTATTAGGAGAATTATTAGGCATATGAATTAGGAGGATTTAACATTTTTGATTTGTTTAAGATATCTTAAACTAACCCACGGAACACCTAATGAAGTATTAAATGAGCATATTCGCATATCTTAAACAAATTTATTTATGAACATAATAAATCAAGCTATAATAAATAAAGCTGAATTTATTTGCGCTCGAATTCACCTCATTTAAATACACAAGTATAAAATTACTTATTTGTGTTTATTTTATTTTAATAAATAAATGAATATAAATGAAATTAAATTCAGTATATCCAGAAACTATTCATCTGATTGTATTAATTAGTTTACACCTGATGGCAAATAGTGCACGCCAAACCAATTCACTTCCAACGGCGCAGGTTGTTTTCCAAGAAAAGCAAATACAATATTGAGATCGCCAGAAGAAGCAATAAACTATTGTGATACCGAGTCACAGTGCATCCACATCTAGCGGTCGGATAGCTTATTACCTTCCTGTTTAAATATTTATTAGAAGCAAAACCAAACCTCTCTGTCCTTGTTTTGTGATCTACAGACTTGCTGCTTTTCCTAGGTATCAGAAAAAAGTGCATGAACTTGAAGTCTTTGGAAGGTATCTTCTAGGATCCTATACCGGGGGCGTATTTGCTGCTGTCTTCTGTTGATCGACCTTCTAAAAGGCGAGTTTCTCTATTTGATCTTTGCCTGTCTCTATAGAGGCTGTAGGAAGAGCGGGAGACGGCCCAGAGCGAGAGGGAAAAGTGCAAGAAAATGTCGCGGAATTCGCTGGAGAGGCATGCGTCTATCGACGCGCAGTTGAGGCTTCTTGCGCCGGCGAAGGTCTCTGAGGACGATAAGTTGGTGGAGTACGATGCGCTTCTCGTGGATCGCTTCCTCGACATTCTCCAGAGCTTGCACGGCGAAGATCTTAGAGAAACGGTACCCAAATTCTTCTACTTTTTTTTTCGCCAAATGATTTAAAAAAATAAATAAAAAAAATTGTGTCAACAAATTGAACCTTGATCTTCCGTTGAGGCTTCTGTCGGGTCTTTCAAGTGAACTGTATTATTTATTTCAACGGGATTAGCCCTCTCTTTATGAGTTCTGTAAAGCTTCTCTAGCTCCGAGTAAAAAAAAAAGATTGTTTTCTACACTTTTTCTTCGAGGGAAGGTGTTGAGTATTGGCCTTCACAACATTATTGATAAGAAATAGAAAGAATACAATGTGTTGTCTACACTGGTTTGATTCTTCAAAGTGAATTATTATTATTTTTTCATTCAGCGGTGTAACTCTAGACTGGTTTCTCTTCCAACGTCAATGCAGAAAGTTTGTTCTTTTGTTAGTCTAAACAAAGAAAAAGGAACATATACTTTTTAAATCTTATGCTGTATGCGAAATTCATTACTGCAAAGCTTTGGTTAATGATGTTTGTTCTGGTAGTGTAATACAAGAACATTGATGCACTTTACTCTGTAGGTTCAAGAGTGCTATGAGATATCTGCTAAGTATGAAGGGACACGAGATATCAGCAAGCTGAATGAGCTGGGCAATGTGCTGATGGGTCTAGATCCAGGAGACTCTATCTTGGTTGCCAGCTCTTTCTCCCACATGCTCAACTTGGGCAATTTGGCTGAAGAGGTGCAGATTGCTTACCGCAGGAGGAATAAATTGAAAAAGGGGGACTTTGTTGATGAAAATAATGCAACCACTGAATCAGACATTGAAGAGACTCTGAAGAGGCTTGTTGAGCAGCTGCACAAGTCACCAGAGGAGGTCTTTGATGCTCTCAAGAACCAGACAGTTGATCTGGTTTTAACTGCACATCCAACACAGTCAGTCAGGAGATCACTGCTTCAAAAACATGCCAGGTCTTTTCACAGACTCTTAAACTCATTGACTCATTAACAATATTCCTCAAACCATATTTTTATGGAAATGATTTCTTGTGTAACTTCATTCTTAGTTTATCTTGTTCTTGTCAAACATGTTCTGTTTTCTGTCTTTCACTTCATGCTTTCCTTGGTGGCAACATCCATGCAATTGCTGCTAAATTTTGCAAAAAAAAGGGAAATGGCATCAACCTTGTATTGTTCTTCAAATTTTACAAAGTATTTTTTCTTACAATAGTGATGGTATTTTTTCTTCAGGATAAGGAATTGTTTGACACAGTTGACAGCTAAGGATATCACTCCCGATGATCAGCACGAGCTTGATGAAGCTCTTCAGAGAGAGGTAACTTAATGAAGCTCCTGTGTCAACATCTAGTTCTTCCTAATATAATCTTTTGAACTTTGTATTTGCTATGAAAGTTTGTTGGTAATCCATAGTGTTTCTTCTTGTTTGACAATTTTTCTGGAAGGAATTTGTGGTATTTATATTATATGAATGTGTAGGTTATTCAATTATCACATAACTATGACCTTATTACCTTTGTTTGGAAGTGAAACAAATATCACGAAAGTATCTTCTTTAGTCAATCTATGGGTGTTGTATGTTATACTTTTTAGTCATATTTATCAAGCTAGATAGTTTTATGCATAGTGCCAAATCTTCTTGAGGCTAAGGAAAACTTGTGATCAACATTCTTTCTTTTAAAAATATACTTACTAACTTCTAAGTCCAGCCATTAAAGATATTACTTTGGTTGGTTTTAAATAAATGTGAGAAATTCTATTAAATAGGTTTCTGTGGGCATGACAGGCACTTAGCCTCTCCATTGTACTTTTCATTGAACACCAACTGTCATGTATAAGTATATCTTAAAAACACTTAACGATTAACAATGTAGGAATTGTTTCAGTCAGCCTTCTGTTTTGCATTTATGCAGACATCAATCTATTTTTTTTCATTCCATATACAGCTAAAGCAACAGCTATATTTTCTTTTATAATTATCTTCTCTCCAAACTTTCAGATGTATGAACCATCCCAATTAGTTCAATCTAGCTATAGCTATAGGAGGGTTGAGCTAGTAATTGACACTTGAATTCTTTTTATCAAAGCTCATGGTAAGCATGCCCAACTAAATATAAGCTCAAAATGAAATTTATCCCCATACCCTTCCGTAAACCTATGGAAAGGAACAAAAAAAGGAACATTTTCTATAAGTTAATCACAGCAGGAAACACCTATGCTTAGTGCTTCATTTTATTTCAGATTCAAGCAGCATTTCGAACGGATGAAATTCGAAGAACGCAGCCCACTCCACAAGATGAGATGCGTGCAGGAATGAGTTACTTCCATGAAACCATTTGGAAAGGTGTACCAAAGTTCTTACGGCGTGTTGATACAGCACTGAAGAATATTGGAATAAATGAGCGTGTTCCTTATAATGCTCCTCTCATTCAGTTTTCTTCCTGGATGGGTGGGGATCGTGATGGTAAATATGCCTATATTTCTAATTGTCTTTGCTTAGAATCTTTTCCAAGTTTTGTATGCTACCATATTGTAATCCAAGGTAAAGTTTGAATTTTTTTTGGGGAGACACATGTAGGTATTCACCAACATTTATCTGCTAAGATGCTTTTTTTCTTTTGCTGTTCAGGCAATCCCAGAGTTACCCCAGAGGTCACCAGAGATGTATGCTTGTTGGCTAGAATGATAGCTGCAAGCTTGTACTATGCTCAGATAGAGGATCTGATGTTTGAGGTACTAAAGCCATCTTAGTTTTGATGTTTGAGGTACTGCATGTTTGTTTCTCCGGATTTGGCATTTGTGTTAGGTGTTGAATTTCAAAAAGGACTAATTTGATCAGATTTAATTTTGGGGAGTGGGTATAAATATCCCAGAAGGGGGTAGGAATTGAAATCGTGAAAATTGTTGGAAATTGGAGAAAAAACATTTTTAAAGGAAAAATAATCAAAATTTAACTTTTATTTCGAAATTAAGAATATCTTATATTGAGATAAATTCAAATTACTTTTTCTTTTTTACCATTGTATCAAGAAAGTGGTATCTACATATTTTTCATCAATTTATATTTGTGATATACAAATTTTATTCAATTTTTATGGAATATTTTGTCAAAATTTTCATATTATTCTGTTAAATTTAATTATTTAAATTTAATTTCATAACTTTTAGATGGTAATGATGATAAAATCAAATTAAAGTATTAAATTATTAATATTCAACTCCCTTATGTGAAGTCAAAACAAAAGGAATTTTGCCTTTTCCAATTCTCTTATATGAGATCTCAACAAATGCATATAGGTTTATCCCACGAGATTTTTATCCTTGTTAATTTCAACTAAATTCCTATTTGGCTGAAACCTATCCTACTAAACAACGAGCCATATGAGATTCTTAGTCTTGTATATTCTCTTTTTTCTATTGTTGTAGTTATCAATGTGGCGCTGCACTGATGAACTTCGGGATCGAGCAAATGAACTTCACTTGTCAACAAAGAAAGATGCCAAGCACTATATAGGTATATGATATACTCCACATACAATAAGTTAAAGAAAAGATACTTGAATCACATATCTCTATAATTCCTTCATTCAAAATTGTCTGCTTTGACTTGCAACTGGTCACAGTTTTTTTTTCAGGTGTTATTTAAGATTTTAAGGTCAATTGATGTTTTTTGAACATAAATGTTAAATTATGAAATATTCTCTAAATTATGCACTACTGAACTTGGGTTTTTATAATGCTAGTGGCCAATAATATAGCATGTGTATGTTTAAAGACCTAAAAATGCAGTCCAACTAAAAACTAGGAGAATTAGTTGATGTCCAAATTTTACAATGTGGACTTGAACAGATTTTATCTAAGATACCCTTAATTATCATGTTGTAGCTCCTGCATTGTTTTACCACAGGGCTTATATTGTTCTGAACTGAAAATATTCTTCTGGATGCAGAATTTTGGAAACAAGTTCCTGCTAATGAGCCTTATCGTGTTATACTTGGTGATGTGAGGGACAAACTCTATAATACACGTGAACGTTCTCGCCATTTGTTGACAAATGGATTTTCAGACATAACTGAGGAAGCGATTTTCACCAATGTTGAGCAGGTAGTTATCTGTCAGCTTTTGCTTGTTCGGACGTTAGAAGAAAAATGGATGCATAAAAAGCCATTGCTTTGGTTTATCTATTCATTGGTTTGAATTATCATTTTAGGTTTAGTTTCAATTTATGCACTACATCAATGGTCTATTGGCTGCATTTTTTTTTTTCAAATTCATGCTTAAACTATATAAAATAAGCATAGGGATTATTATGGTGTATGTAACTTTCCATGACTTTTTTTTGAGTGAAAGCATCTTGCATTCTAATGGAGTACAAGTTAGGGGGGATAGGGGGAAAGAAGAGAACCAAAAAAAGAAAAAAACAACACCTCTCCAACATGAGGAGCACGCGGAAACAGTCCCCCTAAAATTACAAAACCAAACACGAAGATAGGAAGTTGAGAAGAGACATAACAAAACTTTCCATGAGTGGTTGGCTTTAGTTACCCATACTTAATTTTAGGAAAGCATAACTTGATCCATAAGGTTGTTCTGTTTCAATATGCCATCACTGGTTTGAAACATGGACATAATGCATGGACCATGTGAAGATAAGCCTACATATTGAACAAATGCATGGTTTTAATTCTTGACTCATACCACCCACGTACTAAAACAAGTCTGAGAGAGAACCATTACAGTCCAAAACATGTTTTCTTTTGTTTCTTAATCTATTAAACAGCTTCAAACATAAGAGGCATCTATGAACTGGTGAAGCAGTGTGGTTATTTATAATAATTACTATCATTATTTTTGTCTCTTTTTTAAAACTTTTTCTTGTGCTGAGGTTTCTTGTAGGGTAGTGTATTCAATGGGTTCACTCAATATCAAGATGAAACCCAAGTTTGAACCTTGGTTTTTAAGAATGTCCATTTCTTTTCATCATTTTATTTCTTCTCCTTTTCTTTTTCTTTTTCTTGCCCATTCTTGTGCTGAGAGTTTTGGTACCAAATGATACCAATATGCCCAATGTCCAAGTTGGACCCCAAGACCAAATTTCAATTCTTGGTTAATGGAATGCCTATGTCCTTTTCATGGTTTTTTTCCTGTTAAATCATTTCCATGCATGCTCTTATTGTTCTTGTTAATGGTTGCATGTAATTGCATTGGTTCTTTTGTATAGTCATCCTCTGCTTAATATTATTGTTTCTTTCTGTAGCTTCTGGAACCCCTTGAGCTATGTTACAGGTCACTCTGCTCTTGTGGTGATAGACCTATTGCTGATGGAAGCCTTCTTGATTTCTTGCGCCAAGTTTCTACATTTGGCCTTTCTCTTGTGAGACTTGATATAAGGCAAGAATCTGATAGGCACACTGATGTGCTTGATGCTATCACAACACATCTTGGAATTGGATCATATCGTGATTGGTCCGAAGAAAAACGCCAAGAATGGTTACTATCTGAACTAAGAGGCAAGCGACCACTATTTGGTCCGGACCTTCCACAAACAGAGGAAATTGCTGATGTTTTGCAGACATTTCATGTCATAGCAGAACTTCCTTCTGATAGTTTTGGGGCCTATATCATTTCATTGGCAACTACTCCATCAGATGTGCTTGCAGTGGAACTCTTGCAACGCGAGTGTCATGTGAAGGAACCATTGAGAGTTGTGCCACTGTTTGAAAAACTTGCAGATCTTGATGCTGCTCCTGCTGCAGTAGCTCGATTGTTTTCGATAGATTGGTATATGAACCGAATTAAGGGAAAACAGGAAGTTATGATTGGTTATTCTGATTCAGGGAAGGATGCTGGTCGTCTTTCTGCAGCTTGGCAGTTATATAAAGCTCAAGAGGAGCTTGTCAAGGTTGCCAAGCAGTATGGCATTAAATTGACAATGTTTCATGGACGAGGTGGGACTGTTGGAAGAGGAGGTGGTCCTACGCATCTTGCTATATTGTCTCAGCCACCAGAAACTATCAATGGATCACTTCGTGTGACAGTTCAAGGTGAAGTTATTGAACAATCATTTGGTGAGGAGCATTTATGCTTTAGGACACTTCAACGTTTTACAGCAGCTACTCTTGAACATGGTATGCACACTCCGATTTCACCTAAGCCAGAATGGCGTGCACTGATGGACGAGATGGCTATAGTTGCCACAGAAGAGTACCGCTCCATAGTTTTCAAGGAACCACGTTTTGTTGAATACTTCCGACTAGTAAGTAGTCTTTATAAAAAATATGCTGCTAAATACTTTTGTTTGAATATTATTGTATAAACCCTTATGATATCTTCTTGTTTGCTATATTTTCTGGATACTCCTGTTCTTTTTGTCTACTAGTATATGATATATGACTTGTATTCTTTAGAACACATTTTCCTTCTAATTCTTTTGCTTGACTGTTAAATTTATCTATATGTTTTATTCTGTTCACATAGTCAAATAATTTCTCTTGCTTTTGGGTTATGTTGTGTATTTCTACTGATCTTTTATGTTTTCCAAATGCCTAGAATCATCGAGAATTCCAAAAAAATTTAGAACTGGCAACTTGTTAGAGCTGCATGGTTTCACATGTTTATTCCTGCCTGCTTAGAAAACAGAAAATATTTCCATCTCGTAACTCTTTCTTATAATTTGCAGGCCACTCCCGAGACAGAATATGGTAGAATGAATATTGGTAGTCGGCCATCCAAACGGAAGCCTAGTGGGGGAATAGAATCTCTACGAGCAATTCCATGGATTTTTGCTTGGACCCAGACAAGGTTTCACCTTCCTGTGTGGCTTGGCTTTGGTGCAGCTTTCAAGCATGTGATGGCGAAGGATATAAGAAATCTTCAGACACTAAAAGAGATGTACAAGGAATGGCCCTTCTTTAGGGTTACAATAGATTTGGTTGAGATGGTCTTTGCTAAGGGAGATCCAGGAATAGCTGCCATCTATGACAAATTGCTTGTCTCTGAGGAGTTATGGCCATTTGGGGAGCGACTAAGGGCCAACTATGAAGAAACAAAGCACCTTCTCCTTCAGGTAAACTCTACTATCTCCTTCAGGTTTGGAAATAGTACTATATCCTTCAGGTTGTACTGAACACTTTATAATTCATTCCTGCTTCATTCAAATGATTGTGCAGTATATGCATTTTAGTATATCCTGATTTTTCACTCCTCTATTATAACTAGAACAATTTCACTACATGTACTCATGTTCATTGGGTTACTGTTATGGAGTAAACAACACTATTGGTTATCTTAATTCTGTTTGAATTTCCTGTTCCAAAACATGATCTTTGCAAACTTCTATAGGTTGCTGGACACAGAGATCTTCTTGAAGGTGATCCTTACTTGAAACAACGATTACGGCTGCGCCATGCTTATATAACAACTCTAAATGTTTGCCAAGCGTATACGCTGAAACGGATAAGGGATTCCAGCTTCAATGCGAATGTGAAGCCGTACACATTGAAGGATACAGATCATAATCCAGCAGCTGATCTGGTGAAACTGAATCCAACCAGTGAATACGCCCCTGGATTGGAAGACACTCTCATTTTGACGATGAAGGGCATTGCCGCTGGCATGAGGAACACTGGTTAAATCCATTCTTCAGTTAGAGTTTTGCACCTCTGGAGGAATTTAGAGTTGATTTATCAACTTTACGCTGTTAGGGTGTTTCCAGTGTTCTCAACTTTATAAGACTGGCGGGAACTGTTTTTTTTGCTTTCCATTGTATAATATCAGGGAAAGAAACCTTTCTGTGTCAAAAACTTGACATGGTAGACTATCTGTTGTATGATGGAAGTTTATTTATGCAAGCAATCGGGTGTTTCTTCGCCATGTACTTTTCCATTCATTTTTTTCTAATTAAGAAGTACTGTGATTGAAAAGTTGGTAAGCATACAATGAAGAGCTACAATGAATGACTTGGTAGACTCAGAACAACAAAAGATAGTATACCCAACAGAATCACGTGAATGGCACGTTACAGGAGGTGCACGAAACACAAAGAATGCATCTTTTCCTGCTCCTGCAAAAGCTTCCAAAGATCAAAATCATCAAATAGCGCCGTTGTGTAATTTCAAATCCGGTGATATCTTAGAACAACTTATTTATCCATCTTCATCCCACGTGGCGATCAAATGAACGCTAACGACAGTTGCTTTCAGGGGAAGCATGGCCCCTTTGACCTGATCCAGTAGGTCACTTTAAACTTAAAGCTCCACCTTCCTCCCTCGCCCAACTCTTCTCTTGCCTTCTATAAAGTGCCGCTCCCATTGAAGCGAAAACCACATCGCCGCCATATACTGGAGCGCGCGATAGAGCGATCGGTGATGGCGCTCTCGGCGGCGAGGCAGCGGCGGCCCTCCACGACGGATCGGAGTGGTTCTTCTTCTTCGTCTTCGGATCGGTACTCAAAGGAGGACAAGGGGGCGAAGAAGGATGAGCGGGTGGGCGTGGGGTGGTTGCTTCCAGCTCTCACACTGGGATTGCTACGCCACATGAGTGCCAGCTCCAACATCATTCACGACTGCGATGAGGTCTTCAACTATTGGGAGCCCCTCCATTACCTCCTCTACAAGTCTGGATTTCAGACATGGGAATATAGGTATGTATCCCGTCAACCTTCTATATTTCTCTTATCTTTCAATTCGAGAAAATGGTGTGACCGTTTGTTACACATAAAAATACTCTTTTTGGATGTTTGATTTGATACCGATTTCTTGTTCTGTAGATTGATTTGGTTGCTTATAGGCTACATATATGACGTCTTTATTGAACTAAGGCTGCTTTTATAGTTGTTAAGGTTGAGCATAATTACTGCTTTCCCTTTTTACTGAAAATATCTCGGGATCAAGTAAAAATGTATTGTTGACTTATAAACATTAATTAGGTTGTTGGGGGTTTCCTATCATCAACTAGGTATTTGCTTAAAAGAATTAGCTGACTTTAGAATAGCATGTGTGTCACGCCCCGGCCCCGGGCCCGAGACGCGACGGCGACCCGAATACCGCGCAGCGGAATGAAAAGCCACGAATCAACATAAAAGAAAACAACAACATAAAAACCAATAACTACAATTCATAAGTCCGATCAAATACAATATTTAACCAAATATAAATTTGATCTACAAATTATAGCTCCAAAATAATAATATTAAAGCCGAGCTATAAGACGATAAAACAAACCAAAATACAAAAGCAGTCGCCATCAGAGCTCCACATCTACGACTGACTACTAGCTGTCTAAAGACTATCTACACCTCGATCTACAAATCGACTGCTCACCCCTGCAAGTCTGAAGCAAAAACAACGGAGATCAGCGAATGCTAAGTAGGAGAATCACAATATGATCAACAAGTATCAAGTGTCACTCAACAATGCATAACAACATGGCCTAAGATGCAGACAAAGACAATGAACACAATAATTACTCCTCACCTACTCCTAAACAACATCAACTGAATCGTCGAGCGTATGGACCATTGGGTAAAAACCCCGCACTCTACCACCTGCAGAGTGACATCAACCGTCCGCTCCAACGGTGATACGACTACCCCCACCAAGCAGGTAGCTCGTCAGATGTCGCGTCCGACATCATCGCACCCGAAGGTGCCCAATATGCGACTAGTCAATATCATATATACCCTCTCCCATGCCTGGGGGGTACCACACTGAAATGGTCATGGACCGAAGTCCTCTCCAAGGCCGTAGCCTCCAGATCGACAACCATGCAACTTGACTCGAAGAGTGCAACAAGGTATTTCACCATGATCAACAATATAACATCAACTTTGAATGATAACCACATGAACAACAAGATACTAACATAATATCATCATGATCAATAATATAACCATTCCAAGTGAAAATGACATGATCAACAGGATAATAACATGCTCAACAAGTAAACAACATCGGCGGGCCTCTCCTATCTGGAAGGATCTCTCGACACTCTTTGAGCTGTTTTCTTCGGGGGTTTCATTCTCTGTTGGTGATGGCAAGCGAACCAAGCTTTGGATTGATAAGTGGGTGAATGGATCGAGACTAGCCGATCTTTTTCCTTCTTTATTCCTTCGTGCCCAGCTTCCGAACTGCTCGATTTATGAAGCTCGATTGGCCGGGCCTTCTGGGGAATGCATTGGGTGGAATATTCCTTTCTCGGCTTTGATAGATGTTCATCAGTTGGTCTCTTTGGAATCTGAGTTGGAGGTCATCCGACGCACCTCCGGTGAAGATGTTTTGGGTTGGAAGTGGGGACGCGATGGTTCCTTCTCTACGCAAAGCGCTTATCGGCTTCTCATGTTTAGAGGGGTGTCATGCTCTTTTTTTCAGGCACTTTGGAGGAACCACCTGCCACCTAAGATCTCCATCTTCGGTTGGCTTCGATTTCGAAAGCGCTTGCTTACTCGAGATCGACTCATGCGCTGGGGCGTTGCCTCTGAGGATGCTTGTCTATTTTGTTCCGGGGGCAAGGAGTCTCACTGTCACTTATTCCTTGCATGTCCTTTCGTGTCGGACGGATGGCGTTCCTTCCTCTCGATGCTCAAGCTGCCTTTCGCTTCGCTCTGCATTTCGCAATCTTCAAATGAATCTACTAGTTATTGGCTGGCCCGCTTGAGATTAATTCTGATATGGAGCTGGTTCATCTGGTTTGAGCGCAACTCTCGCATTTTTCAGGACCGGCGATCCTCTTTGCCTGTTTTGGTTGCCTCTGCGGCTAACTTCTATTCATTCTGTACTTCTCCTTAGGAGCTGGTTCTGTTTCAGTTGTTGTGTGGGATAACCTATGTTGGGGTTGTCTGTCTTTTTTTTATGTTTAATTTTCGAACCTTGTTTTTTATTCTCCTTCCTCAACTATTGCTGTAACCTATCATTTCTCATGAATGGTATACAGTTTTCACGTTTCAAAAAAAAAAAACAAGTAAACAACATCATATATAACAACATGATACTATGCATACGGTGACTAATCCAATGCAACATAGGATTAGTATGACATACTATGATCAAGAATAAATGACAATAAAATGTAACACATGCAATTTCTCTACATGACATGCCCAACAATAATGTGCAACATGAGTTCAATAAATTTTAAGAAGCAAATCAAACAATGGAAGCGAAGGTATTTTCGTAATTTATCTCCGACGACAAATCAACAACAGACAAAGAACGACAGACTTGCAGGCTCAACCCACTCTTTAAACACCCATGCTCAACCAACTCTCCAAACCATAATTATTTCACACCAATCAATCAACTAAATTCTCATACTAATAATTTAATATTATTTAAATACATCGACAACATCAACAACTAATCAACTGAAGGAACATCCTAACAATATTTTCTCGGAAAACCAACCCCACCATTGCGTTCAGCGCGCAAAAATGATCAAGATTGCTATTCACCTCAACTTCAATTGACAACTCGAGACCTACCAAATAAATTAATTTCAAACACATCTATATCACTAACTTACTAAACAACATCAATACTGAAATATATCAAAATCATATCAAATGATCTCCAATCTGAAATCCGACACCACCATCGCGTTCAGCACGCGAAAATCTACAACTTTGGTATTCACCTCAACTTGATCCGATAACTCTACGATCAACTATAAAAATACCCCAATAATTTATAAATCAACCCAATTTCATACGATACAGCTCTATTATCTAAACACTATTTATCCCACCCACTCGTCTACTGCCCACTCGACGCCTCCCCTCCCACTCGACCTCCCTCCCGACGCCGCCCCCTGCTTCGCTTGAACCCACGCCGACGGGCCCTCCCGGCCGCCGACGATCACCCCGGCGGTGACGTCGCCTCTCCCGCAACTCCCGACGCCGGCGGGACGCCTTCTCTCTCTCTTTCTCTCTCTCTCCTCCCGATCTCCCTCTTCACCCCTCACCCCACCTGCAGCTCGCCGCCCCCTCCTCTTCCGGCCAGCCACCTAATCGTCACCGACCAGCGACTCCACAGCCCCGCCCTCTCCTTGACCCTCCGCCCTCGCCCAGTCCCACGACCGACCGAGCGAAGGCCCGAATAGCCCGCCGGCAGCGTTCGGCTGCCCGGTGCCACCATGGCTGCGCGTGGCAGCCCTCCGACTGGCTGAACTCGACGTGGCAGTCCGCAGCCACTACTCGCGTGTGCTGCGGCTTCACAGCCACTTCTTCCCCCTTGTCTTCGTTGTTAGATCGGCGGAGATAACAACGGAAATGAAGAACGGAGAGGATGAGATCTCCTACCTCGATTTCGCCAGCGACGACGACGAGCCCCACCGGCAACACGACGCGCGCCGACTCCTCCGCTCGCAGGTTCCTCTCCTCTCATCTTCTCAATCTCTCTTCGCCAGCTCCCTCTCTCCCCTTCTTAAAACCCAAACATTGACTCAATTTTTTTTAAATTTTTTTATTTATACTGGATATAACAATGTGATTAATTGGTCAAGCTTGTATACTAGGTCTGATATTTTCCAGCATATTCAATCAAGAGAGAATTCTCTTGAAAATTATGGAAGGCACTGACTAGTTGGCAAATGATTCAGATATGACATTACAATTTAGTGACAACTGAAAATAAATATGTTTAATGGATCCATATAATCTCTAACAAGACTGAGGTATGCTGAAAAATTACGAAAGCATCTAATTTGCTTTTGTGCACCAAACATCAGAGACCACAGGTTCCGCATAGTGAATTTTGAAGGTGAAATGTGTCATCCAAGTTCAGGATGTTTATAATAAATTAGGCCTTTACCTACTAGCTTAAGCTTTTCGGAATATTGATTACCCAGTGAATCTTAACATGGTATCGGAGCCAAGAGGTCATGGGTTTGAAACCTCCCTCCATCTAATTTATCCTTAATTATCTGGTGTGGACTCTACTGTTTAATTCAATCCACTTATGGGTCCACAGTTCAAGTCTAATTGGGCTTGACCATGACAGGGATCTTAATAGTAAATTGGCCCCTTACCTAACAGCATAAACTTTTGAGAACCTTGGTTACCCGATGAATTCTTAACATGGTATCACAAGAGAAGGGGGTACTATTGAAAAAATATATTGTGACTAGGCACTTAGCTCCAGGTGGAATGTCATGGTTGTTACAATGGCTTAAGCATATGTTGAAGATGGTATCTATTGGTAGGTGCATATGTTGAGTTAACTTTTCATAATATACATGACATATGTTTTATATTATAGCTACTATTGGCAAATTTAGATTTCAAAATCACCTAGGATCAGTGTTGTCTTACATATGCTAGCAGTGAGTCCTAAGTCCTAATGTGTACAATTCAATAAATGCTTTCTGTTTTCCTTTATACCAACTTGAGTTAAGCAGTAAGTTTTTCTATCAGCATATACAGTGACATTGTGAGTTACTATCATTATATACAGTGGTTGAGAGAGTTACATGAAGGTTGGATACATGCATGTTTAAGTGTTGTACATTTATCTGGTTAGGACGAAATCAGGAAGTTGAAAGAGAGTGAGAGAAGGTAGGAGAGAAGTAAGATGAGAAGGTGAAGGGAAGAAAAGTGTGGAGAAGAAAAATTATGCTTTTGAGTTGTAATTGAATTGTTTATAGTGCAAGTGTTTGTGGAATAGGCTTTAGCAGCTGCTGACAGTTGTAGATGGAGAACTGATGGCTACTAGTGACTCAAAAGCTTGTTTGACACATATTCAGTACACAATCAATAGCAAGCTTTGCTTTTCTTTTTAACTTTACATGTATTCTGCACCAAGAACTACTTTGAGGATCCTATCATATACTTCTCTCCTGAAGTTCAAGTTCTTCAGATGACACAAGTGAAAAGAAAATGAGTTGTATCTGCGTCCAGTCACGAGTCTTGTGGTTGTTTTCTATTATTCTGGAAATCCTCAGTGCTATTATTATAGCAATACATTTTTTGTGCAGCTCAGAGTTTGCCTTGCGGTCATATCTCTATATATTTTTCCATGCTTTGGTGGCTGGACCTGCATCTTTAATCTACAGTGAGGATAAGGTGAATTTCAGTACAGTAGATTTTAGGTTTTTCAGTTTTTTAAACTGCCTTCACCAAATAAAAATCTTTTCTATAAACTAATTGTGTTCCCTCATTGTTGCTAATAAAACTTCAGGTTCGAGTCTTTTACTCAGTAAGACTCTTTCTTGGTCTTATCTCGACTGTCACAGATACGGTTTTGGTCGTTGCTCTCTCAAGAAAATATGGGAAAAGGTTCGCTTGGTATACACTCGCAATGCTATGCCTGACCAGTGGTTGTTTCTTTGCAAGTACAAGTATGTTTCTTGTCTTTTCTATGACAACTAATTTTATTCTTCATATATCTATCCTACATTAGTTTCTCTTATTTCTTGAATACTCTTCAGGTTTTCTGCCTAGTAGCTTCTCCATGTATACTGTTACTCTTTCATCTGGTCTCTTCCTTCTTCAGAAGCATGCTATGGCTGTATCTGTTGCAGCTGCTGGAGTAATCATTGGGTGGCCCTTCTCAATTCTAGTTTTTCTTCCAATCACATTCTTTTCATTGACTAAAGGAGGATTTAGAAAAGTATTCTTATCAGGGTTATTAACATGTGTGTTTATTCTGGTAAGGACATTGACCTTAACTGATGGATCATTTTTCCTTTCCTTGTTTTCTCTGTCTACATTTACACTTTACAATAACTTTTGACACTTTTATGCTCATGACTTCTAAAAACTATTTGTTAACACTTAACAGGCATTTTCAGTGATTGCTGACTATTACTGCTATGGGAGGTGGACGTCCTCAGTTTTCAACCTGCTTCAGTATAATATAGTAGGAGGTGGTCAGAGCCACTTGTATGGAACTGAAGGGCACTTGTTTTATTTTAGGAATGGATTTAACAACTTCAATTTCTGCTTTATTCTTGCATTACTTTTCTTGGTGTTTTTACCTATTGGAAGGAAGAAATATGGCACTGATCTGCTAACTGTGGTCTCTCCCATGTACATATGGTTGGCCTTTATGTCATTGCAGGCTCATAAAGAAGAAAGGTACAGACGCATTCTTTTTCACTGTAGCCTTCTAGTCATGTATTTTTTTTTACAAATCTTGTCTGAAAATTGTTTCTCTAGAAGCTGATTGCTCTTAAACATATCCACAATGACGGTTAGTTTTATTCTTTTTCTATTATAACTTTTCAGTTATATGGATTATCTTGTCTAGTTGTCTTGCTCTTCTCACTTATGATATCAACATAATAAATCAGGTTAAACTGCTTGGAAAAATAATAGTTGCTTAGTTTACGAGCCTCTACATTACTGATTCTTGCAATTTTTTTCCTTCCCCCAACTACCCAATATTTTATGTGGTTGCATCTTCAGTGGCATATATTTAAAAATACTACCAGCGTCTGAATATTTCTTCAAGCTTTATCTGTTGAGGTACTGATGAATTGTAGTGATCGCGGACTGTATGGTAATTACTAAGTTGTTTGAACATGACATGAATACCGTGAATCATGATAGGCATTTGTGGAGATAAATTTTCTTGATGAACCACTGTGATAGTTCACTGCTGTGCAAATTACTTTATTGAACATGACATGAATATTTGATAGACATTTGATGTAGATAAAACTAAAATAGGCTGTACTGTCACTGTTGAAGTTTAGATGTGTGTTCTATGATTTATAGTCTAATTTTCTGCATCGCAGGTTTCTCTATCCCATATATCCACTTATATGCATTGCAGCAACAGCTGTTATTGATAGTATTCCTGATCTTTTCCGTGACAAGTATGCAGTTGAAGACACACTCATTGTCCAGGTAGGTGCAATTCCTCTACGTATCTTTTAGGTCACTGACTGATAATGTAGTAACCATAAGATGCTTGATTTTTTTCTTGGCTACCTGTACAGATTACAAAGGGACTTAGACCTATTTTTCTTGGCCTTATTCTGTGTGCATCCCATAGCCGGACATTCTCTATTCTAAATGGGTATTCTGCACCTTTGGAAATTTATAAACATTTGGAACATCATGATGATGCCAGAGATGGTAAGATTTTTTATATCTCTAGTAAAATTAATCTAAACTAAGAAATATCTTTATCTTTATATAAATTTCAGTTTATTGGTTTAGTAAATCATGTTGGTAACACATCATATTTGCCCTACTGGCTACTGATCCTTGTAGCTATAATTAAAAGGAGATCATTATATTGCATCAAAGCGCTGATGGATGTTCGTTTTTATATACAGGTGCTGTGCTTTGTGTTGGAAGTGAGTGGCATCGATTTCCTTCTTCATTTTTTGTACCTTCATATGTTAGGGAGGTTCGATGGGTAGATGAAGGATTTAGAGGCCTTCTTCCATTTCCTTTCAATTCAAGTTTAGGAGGCATGGCAGCTGCCCCACCTTATTTCAATGATAAGAACAAGGCTTCAAGAGATCAATACGTAATTTGCCTGCCATTTGTTGATTAGATGAACTTTACAGTATCTTGTTCACCATCAAAATCCTATTTTTTTACTGAATTTGCAGTTGAAAGACATTGGAGTCTGCACCTTCTTTGTGGAACTAGATCTGCGTCGCCCATATCCTGCTCGAGGAAGTGACTTATCAACATGGGAGGTATAATTGTGTTTAATTTTTTCCCTTCTAGATTGTTTATGTTCACTCCGTGGACTGCTTTCCATCATATATCTGTATATATAGCACAATCTTTTGTGTCTTCATGTTCCGACTGTAATCTCATTGTTTCAGACAGTTGCAGCGATACCTTACTTGGACAGAGAGCTATCACCTGCTATGTATCGATCATTCTTCATCCCCTATAAATGGCAACAAAAGAATGTTTTCGGATTGTATAGGTTGCTAAAGAAAATAACCAAGGCTGATGATGCACATAGTTAAGTCAGGACGATTTAATTTGCTACCTGGAGATTACTGATTTGGAGCATGGTTATCTCACTGTCCATTAATTGTTCCCTAGATCAAGTGTCAGTGTAACATTCCGAGCTCATTTTTTTCCTCTAGAATTTTAATTCCTCCTGCTTCAGTAAATGGAGTTTAGGCAAAATGAATCTGTATCTAACTTTGCTTATTCTCGTACAGCTTTGTTTTCTTGTCTTTGCGTTCAGATTTCTTATTTAATTTGATGGGGAATCACGATTAAATTTATACACATACTCATCTTATAGTGCCTTTTGTACCACTTCAGCCTAATGCTTCTATTGGGTGTTAAGATTGACGTTCCAAAAATCACTGAAATCATGTATTCACAATTTTGTCTGCATCTTGTTTCATTCAACTTCTCAAGAACTCTTGCGCGTTGCATGCCCAAGTTGGAGAATAAACAAAGTAAATATTCGCGTTCATGACCTCACTTAGACGTGACAACCCAACTGCTAAATCCTCTCATTGGCTCCTTGTCTAGTTTTCAGCAGACAACGTTGCTGTTGCCTCCTTTAAGTCGATGGTGCGATCTGATTGCTGCATTCCGGTGCTTGGTGTTGCGGCTAGACACCCCTTTACTAGAGAATTGGACTCATCCATATCCATTTAGCTCAAGCTTGTGAGCTCAGCAGACGTTAAAGCAATTGCTTTCCTTGAGAAGATGGGGGAAATGATGACATGATCGACCACTTAAATATTTTGACTTAACCACTGCGCCATTGACTCAGCAAAGTACATTCATTAGTCCTCCTTATTTAAAGTTTTCTTATTATTATTTTTTCTTTCTACCTTGTCTCTGAAGTCTTCTCTGCTGCTCAACCGGCTCTACGTACATATCTCAATTGGTGGCCTCAAGTCAACTCTGCAAGCAGATATCTATTCAAATGTACTCTGTATAGTCCAGAAACAAGGAGATATATCCTTCCAAGTTCTAAAGCTAGCTAGAAAGCAAGAGAAGAAGTGAAAGCTGCAAGATGACGGTAAGCCTCTCTAGCTTGCTCGATCTCTTTGTAATACACATCTTTTATATAACTTCTTTCCGTCATTAGACATATGTGCTTTTAAACAGGTTGTTGAGCTCTGTGTGCACATGGACTGCTCGGGGTGCGAGGCAAGGATTAAAAAGGCCCTTTATAAGATAAAAGGTAATACAATTACATAATTAACCATCGATTCTTAGTCATCAATTATTAGCTCATAGATTTTATGAAGCTATAGCTAATTAATTAATTAATTATAAGATAAAATGAGTAATTGGCTAATTATATATATACATACACATGCAGGCGTGAGCGCCGTGGATACTGACATGGCGATGCAGAAAGTTACGGTGACCGGGTGGGTGGACCAGAAGAAGATTCTGAAGGCGGTGAGGAAGACGGGGCGCAGCGTAGTGCTGTACCCATCTACTCTCGGTAGCACATACAGTGATCACCAGGTGCAGCAGCCAACTCCAATTGACCATCTCATCTTCAACGTTGATACCAACTCTTACAACTATTACAAACATGGATACGGGGACTCGAGCTTGTATGCACATAAGCTAACCGAGCACACTCGCATCATTGACGACGAAGTTCGCGTTCACTTTTCCGACGACAACCCTACTTCCTGCTCCATCATGTAGCGCTCTAGCTATATGCAGTAGTCATGCTTCCTTATCTTAATATACATAATGTATATAGTTATATGCATGTATATATATATATATGTATGCTGTGGGAGGTGTAAAATATCGATAGATACTTATATACATCTAGTTGTTTCATGAATATATATATATATATATATATGGTTCAAGTCTTCAAGATTTCTTGGTGAATTTTTTTATTTTAAAAATCTGACGGTAATAGAAGATCAGATAGTGGTATAATTAATATAATGTGGTGTGGTCCTTTATGATGTGATTTTACCATTGAATGAGGATACCTCCATGTTATAAGAAAACTTTCACAACAAAGAGGTGATTTTATGTGGTTCTATATTGTAGCAAAAGAAAAATCATATATGGTGGTAAAACTAGGGTTGTTCGCGGATTAGATTGGGTTTAGAAGAAAAATTGATTCAACTCGATTAAGTGTAATCGGAAAAATTTTCATCTCAAACTCGACCCAAGACGACCCGACCTAATCATCGGGTCGGGTAGTCGGATTTACCCATTTAGGTAAAAATGAGTTTTTAAAAATAAAATTCTAAAAATTATTATTTTTTATATAATATTTTTTTTTAAAAATAAAAAATATAAACAATCAGATCATCGGATCTCAAATTTTAGAACCCGAGACCCAACCCGATTATGATCGAGTTTGGTTGGATTGTAGTGTCCTTGAGTCATAGGTAAAATTGATTTCATCATTAAATATAGAGAAGGCAATGAGTGGGGTCGACCTACGTATGAGCGGCACAAACTCAACCCAGTACTCACGACATAGCCAGAAATTACGATGCTCAAGGACGGGCTGCACTCATCCCTTGAGCACAACCTACGTGCCCAACACAGCTCAAGCACACTCCCCGGGCTCGAGGCCCATGCGTCCCATCACCCATGAGAAGGTCCTGTAGGCGCATGCACTTGCCTGCACCTACCATGCAACTACATAAGTTCACGCACCTTTGGGAAAGGGTTCATGCAATCATGCACTGTTGCTTGTCGTTCCACACCTCTCCTATAAGTGACCTCCTCAGGGTCATGTTGGTGACGAGTGACCAACAGATTTATTGTCTAGTGGAAATAACTCTTTGCCCAGTATTTACTTGTATTGAATTGTTACGTTCTATCTTATTCTGCCTAGTAATTAAGCGTACCAAACACATCATAATTAAGTGTCATCACTCATAATCTCGGATGCACCGACACGAACACGAGGATACATCAACTTCAAAATTTTACGAAACACGAACACAACATATATAGATAAATATAAAAAAAATATTTTTTTAAAACCATAATTCATATCAATATATATCATGATATTTTCATTGATGTCAAATTTTAAATTTTCAATATGAACAAATACTTACTATTTCTAAGTCTTTCCAAAAGCATGAGACACAACTACATATAAACAAAAATTCATAGACATGTATTGACATCTCTAAAAAAATTAACTAGAATCCCACTATCTTCTTCATCAATCATTATTGTCATATTCTTCATTGGAAAATATTATTCTCTCCAACTCTGGTTCATCAAGAAAAAGATTGGCAACATCAAGATTCCATTATCTTCATTAATCGGTGAAAACTCATCAAGAGAAATAGAGCAATCAAATGTTTCATATGAAATAAAAATAAAGCTAATCCAAGAAAATTAGAGCAATCTAGCTAGTATTATTCAGAAAATATACTGTCTCTACCTCTCCGGAGGTTGTTTCCACTCGGCGAGAGTTTATCAGCGAGGGTGGCAGCACGAGTACAGGTTCTCCAACTCGTCCCGTATTCGGAGGAGCGGCGATTCTCGTGGAGGAGTAGGCAAAAAAAAATTGACTAGTCTGACACAAGTGTTCGACACGCGTGTCCGAGCTGTGTCTAGGCAAAGAAAAAAAATGACTGGTCAAGACACTCTTGGACACGTGTGTTAGACGAGTGTCTTCGTGTGTCGGTGTCCGCGGCGTGTCGGGCACGCGAACACGTGGACATGGCAATCCTTGGAAGTGTCTGTGCTTCCTAGCCCATAATTAATGATTACATCATAAACATAAACAATTATAAGAGTTTAATTGTTAACTGTTGATTAATTGTTAAACTTGTCAATCCAAGTTTGAGGAGATTGTTTTAGATCATGCAAGGATTTCTTTGATCGACATACTAGCCTAGAGTCCCCTCAACAATAGGCCTAGGAGGTTCCTTCCGTATAAACTTCCTCATCAACGTCACCATGGAGGGATGCATTCTCAATATCAAGTTGATGGAGAGGTGGCATCCAATGTGAGGAACAAGTGCATTGAAACTTTTTTTGTCCACGGGAGAAAATGTGTCTATGTAATATATACTATAAATTTGTGTAGCACTTTGCTAACAATCTAGTCTTTAATTTATCAACGGAATCACTAGGCATGTTTTGATAATGTGAACCCACTTGTAGTGCATAGTGGATTTGGCAAGAGGAAATGAAACCAACTTCCATGTTCCATTATGATGAACAAGAGACATGTCCTCTATCGTCACCCTCATGTAAAAGAACCTCTAAAAGATGTCACAGACCAGTAATAGAGGAAAAGATTAAAATTGCAAAATTTGTGATAAATGCGCTTTAAACTTGTGATAATTGCAAAATGCACTCACAGAAATGTGATGCTAGAAAGTCCAGTGCACTTCCACCAACAGCTTCATGGTACATAATTGAGAAATACTCATTTCTTAATTTTTTTTCTTAATGTTCAATAGGATAATTACCTAAATATATTTTGAACTTTACATTTTTTTCAAACCTATCCAAAACTTTGATTTCATCAAATTGTATCATGTACTATTGGATTTATAACAATTTTATCCCTATGTTAATTTTTCGTCACCATCCCCGTTAAACGTGTGACGTGGCTATATATAAAATTTAAACACCTATTTATAATCCATGTCATTATCTCGTCTTCATCCATCTCTTCTTCTCCCTCTTCGCCTTCGTCGCCTTCCTGCGCCGGGTGGCAACTGCTGACCGACAGTGCTCTTCGTCGGATGGGGAGACGGACTGCGGCCCTGCAGTGGTTGAAGCTCCGCCGCCTCTCCCACGCCTTCATCAAGGTCCTGGAGCTCCCCCTCGCCACGATCTAGTAGACTCGTTGGAGTTGAGCAGCTGCCAGAGGCACTGGCGTCGGTGTTCACGGACAAAGAAAGAAGTGGTGGGATCGACGGCCAAGGCAAGGCAAGATGTGGTGGGATCTTTAGTGAAACAGAACTTTGGAACACACAAGGGGTCGCCTTCTTGAGTTGGTCAACTCAGAGAACATCCTTATCGATCTCCAACTAACCTTCTTCAACTCTTCAAAGACGATCTATTACTCATTCTTAATGAAATTTACCTCCAACCTAAAACATTGAAAAGGTTTAACCGTGGCCACATTATTTTGATTCCGAAGTGTGAGGGAGCTTCACGTGTTTTGGACTTCCGTCCTATCAGCCTTGAGAATAGCATTGTCAAAATCTTCTCCAAGATTTTGGCAAATCGTCTTAAGCCTTGTATGAGTGATCTCATTAGCGACTCTCAATGTGCGTTCATAGTAGGTCGGAGCACGCTTGATTGTTTCATGGGGGTGCATGAGACTGTTTGGGCTTGTAAGAGATTAAACGAGGATGTAATTCTCTTGAAGGTTGACTTCGAGAAGGCTTTTGACTCTATTGGTTGGGACTTCATTCAGGATATGTTGATGGCTCGAGGATTCTCCCCTAAATGGTGCTCATGGATTTCTCATTTGCTCTCTACCGAATCAGCTTTAATCATTAATGGGAAGGTGGGGAATTTCTTCAGGTACAAATGCGGGGTGAGACAAGGGAACCTGCTATCTCCCTTTTTGTTCAACTTGGCTATCAATTGTTTGTCTCATCTCCTTGATTTGGCGGTTTCTAGAGGCAACATTTGTGGAGGTTCTAAGCCATCAGGTGAATGGTGGGATTTCTCATTTTTTATTTGCGGATGATGTGATTCTCTTTTGTCAGAATGATGATTTCAGCTTGAAGAACTTGCTTCTACTTCTTACTTGTTTTGAGCTTGCTGTTGGTTTGAAGATCAATCTTAATAAGACCACTATTCTTGGCTTGAATGCTAACTTTGACGCCACTCAACGGCTTGCTGATGAGGTTAATTGTCAACCGATGAGTTTCCTATTAAATATCTTGGCCTTCCACTGAGAGTGGGTAAATTATGCAAATCTGATTGGTTAAGCTGGATTGCAAAAGTTGATTCTCGACTTTGCTCTTGGCAAGGTCGCTTACTTTCTCGAGCTAGTAGGGTCACTTTAATCAACAGTACCTTGAACAACTCTTTGGGGTATCCTCTTTCCATTTTCAAAGCCCCTAAATGGGTTCTAAAAACAATTGATCTTAGGAGGAAAAAAAAATTTGGGCTGGCTCTGATACCATTTCATTGCGAGGAAAATGCCTTGTTGAATGGAGTTCTCTCACTTGTGCAAAAAAAGAAAGGGGGCTTGGTATCATTGATTTGCATACTCATAATATTGCTCAACTCGGAGCTTGGCTTTGGAAGCTTACTCGAAGATACAAGGTTCCTTGGGTCGAGATTATTTGACAACTTTTCGGAGATTTTCGATTTTGGACTCGAAGGAACTTCTTAAGATTGGCCTCTCCGATTTGGAAGGATCTTCATTGTCATTTGGATCTCTTTCTTTCTTTCATCCGTTGGCAACCTGGTTCTGGCTATGTTTTCAAACTTTGGACTGATAACTGGTGTAATGGAGTTAATCTCGCTTCTAAGTATCCTACTCTCTTTCGCTTCTCAGAACAGCCCAACATTACTATTCGGAAGCTAAGATAACTAATTCTGGTGGTTGCTTTGTCATTTGGAATCTTCATTTCAACTCCTTGGTTAATCTTGACTGTCTTCTTGACTTGGTGCAAGACCTTGATATGGTCCGAAACACTGGAGGAGAGGATCTTCTGCTTTGGAAATGGTCGGATTATGGGAACTTTTCCACTAACAGCTTGTATAACTTATTGAACTTTTGCGGTGTGCTTGACTGTTTTGCTAAATTTCTTTGGCAAAAGGCTCTTTCTCAGAAGATCTCAATTTTTGGCTGGTTATGGATCAGGAAGAGACTTTTAACTAAAGATCGTTTGGTTAAATGGAGGATCACGACGGATGACGAGTGCCTGTTGTGCAATCAAGATAAGGAGACTCATGCACATCTGTTTGGATCCTGCTCCTTCAGCTTGAATGGGTGGCGTTTTTTCCTTTCCGCAACAAATCAGAGCTTCTTCCCACTCTCTGTTCATTCGTGGGAGGATGCTGATTCTTGGAGCTTACAGGATAAGAAAAGAAGAACCAAACTTCTACTAATTTGGAGTTGGTCTATCTGGTTTGAGAGAAACACTAGTGTGTTCCGAGGAGCCTCTGCTGCATCCTCCTTCTATGCTAGAGCTTCCTCAGCTGCAGGTCAAACATTTTGCTCTACTACTTGGCATTTGTGTTTTTATTTTGCATAACTCTCTGATAAATTAAGAGTTCTTTAATTACATTCTCTCAGTAATGTGGTGCTCAAGAATCTCATAGTTAAAGCGCCTCTTCATTCTCCAAACACTGATGGGAGAGCGCCTCTTAATTATCTTCTCTCAGTAATGTGTGACTGCTACATAGAAAGAGAAGACGACCTCGTCACCGTGAAGAGTGGTTGGGATCAGTACGGCATCGCCATGGCCCGATCGAACTCAAACAATGTCATCAAAAGGGTTTCAGGCACTACTCCGACTTGCTCCGGCGTTGGAATTGGGAGCGAAATGTCAAGTGGTATGAGCAAGATTTTGGTGGAAGATTTGCATGTCTGGGATTCTGCAGCTGCGGTGAGAGTGAAGACTGGTGGCAGCGGTTTTGTCGACGGTGAGACGCTTCTAGGGGATGAACGGCGGTGTGGAGGTAGGCGATGAGGCAAAAGGTGTACGGACCGAGATAAACACATCAAGTTTAAAAGTAAGTTTTGAAAAAAATCTATTTTAATTCACGTTAGATTGCCACGTCATATGTTTAACAGAGCTGGCAACGGAAAATTAACGGAGAGATAAAATTGATACAAATTTAATAGTACATGATATAATTTGGTGAAATAAAAGTTTTAGATAAATTAAAAGAAAAAGTCTAAAATTCAGAGTATATTTAAGTAATTACCCTATTTATTATAATTTCTACGGGGCTTCAACTCCCACATCTAGCATGTTATCATATGCTAATGTGACGGTGTCTCAAGGGCCCCTTGATCATTCTCACATGCCAAGTAATTTGATCATAGAAGACACTAACTCGCTCAAATACCAGCATCTTCCCAAAATATTAATCAAAGTGATGACTTAACCTTCAAATCTAGTAATTCCATGATGGTAACCAATGGACCTGTCAATGAGTTTGCCTTATTCCAAAGACATACTGTTACTGAATTTGAAGAACTACCTGTCAATGAATCAGACCATCACCTGTCATCACAAATTTGGACAGATCAAATCAGCAACTTTCTATAACTTCTGCAAATGATTTTATTAGATCTCCTATAATGGACAAAACTAGAGCGAATGCATCTTATTACTTCTGTTCATCTGTCAACAAAAGCTATCAGGGATCTGATTGTGTTGATACTATTGGTGTTGGTTTGTCTTCTGATGAATTTTGTGGTACAATAAACATACATGATGCTACTATTCCAAACCGTCAAGCTAGATCTAATAGCTCATTACTTAATGTAGCATCAGCTACTCAAGTTCATGCTCCATGTCAAAACAAATTAAGTGGATGCTTAGATGAAGTCCTGACAGAATCATTGAACAAAGTTAAGAGTAGTGCTGTAGATGTTGACAATAATTATTGCACATCCACTTCGAGCACAGACAACCCTCTTATCCTGGATGGGAGTGCTGTTGGGAGTTCAACATGTCAAGATGTCGGCTTTAATTCATTTCTATATAGCCAAGGGAAATTGCTAAATAATTCTTCTTGTGCTAATGAAGATTTTGAGTATCTATCTAGCAGAACTTCTTTTGTTGGAGAAGGGAATCAGTAATCAAAACATTGGAGATTCTCCTGAAGCAGCTTGGAAGGAGTATGACATAATATCTGATATCTTGTCTCTGGATCTAGTTCATGATGATCACTTAATAGGTTCTTCTCTTGCAAGACATTTTGCGGACAATGGTAGAAGTAACTACCCTGCCATATGTGATTCTAAGACTTGTTTCAATGGCAGTAATTCTTTATACGCTTTTCAAAGGATGGATAACTTTGACCATGCCAAGACAAAATCATGTTTTACTGAATCTAATATTTTCGATGCGGAATATTGTGGCCAGCTAGATGATGTGAAAAAATTTGCAACTCATATATATGCCTGTCGTGTAGACAATTTCTTACATGTTTCACATTTCAATGAGCACAACTCTGGCAACAGTCAACATAGTCTTTTTTCTACTGACATTGCAAGTGAATAAAAAACTCTCTTAATTTCTTGTGAATCAGGCGAGTTCACTTCTAATTGTATCTGCATAAGTATGTTTTATTTTTTTTTCTTGATATCAATGGAATATTCTTAAAACAAACTAATCTTATGGTTGCAAACTTCATGATAATTTAAATTTCTTATGCTCAACATGGAAATTTACTAATTTGTTAGGAGTCCCACTTTTTAAGTGGATTGTTTCTATGCTACGTCTTCCTTTCTGAATTCTGATCCTTATGACTTGGGCAACAAAATTTTGTAAAGGGGAAATCATAACCTTGAGTTGGCCGAACAAAATTTGCATATGCATCACTTCTCTGTCATGGTATTTTGTCATGTAGAGTGTCTGTACAACATGATAATTACTTCTAAGTATTTTATATATTTCAATGTCAATAGCATTGCAATAATCCCATAAAACAATGTCACTTTTTGTACTATTATTTTTGGGAAGCATGAGTGATTTTTTCCCTTTAGCTTTGCAAGTAAATTTCCATCGTATCAACTTGCTTCATGCAATTGCTTAGGTCATTCAATAAACTGTTTTACGGGTCTGACATAAGATTAGCTACATAAACTAATCTGTAGCCTACATAGGTTATTTGAACCTTAATTTCCATCCAAGGAACAAAGGAAGAAGGCCACCCACGGTTTACAACAGAAAATGACTCAAACATCATGCAAAAAGCTAGGTATATTTTTTGCCTGCAAAACATGGAAATGCAATGGAGCATTCAACAAAGTCTTGTCAGGAGAGAATTGCAAGTCATTGTGTTGCAGCTCGTTGCGCTCCTGACCTCACCGGTGTTTTTGAAGGACTAATCCTGAAGCCACAAATTAACAGTTATACTACAACATAAAATAATGCGATGATCAACGAGGAATAAGAAAAATACCTGATCGGTAGTGTACCCAAAATCATGCCAGTACAGTTCAAAGCGCGAATGGCACTTTCTGCCTGCCACCCATAGGAAATAAACTTACATCGTTGCAAGAACCAGCAAACAAGCATGCATGTTCAAATTTTCAACCTTCATTATCATGATTAGCAAAAGATTGAAGCACATAAATAAATTCAGTGAATATATTTTAGCAAAACAGAAATGAAAACTTTGCAGAAATGAGTAGAAGAAGTGACCATGAGTTATTATATAATCCATTCCTTAATAAGATTAAGAAAAATATGTACAAGGATGTTCCTCCATTGTTGTTACATGGGTAATTTGCTTCGATAGCATATACTTTTAGGAGGCATTTGGTTCATGGAATGTAAGATTGCCTTATGGAAATACATTCCCAAGCATATGATTCCTATCAATTAAATTACTAGGCATGTTAGTTTGACATTTTGATTCACATGAGACTGCAACTAAATTGTTCAACATCTAAAATTATCACGTTTGGTTCAGTCATTGGGAATTTAATGTAATATATTAAAAGAGAATAATTAGATTCTTAAGTCTTTATGTAGAAGAAATTTAGAAAGGCTATACAACCTATTTGGTGAAAATATTAGGCAATGAAAAAGAAGACAATAAAGGAAAAAAATAAAAGTTAGCTCAGCAAAGAACTACTGCTCAACAGCTTGAACAATTATAGGTAGCTATCTAAATTGTTTGTGTTTCATTCCAGTTGTACTCAATCATGAACAAGTTAATTCACTACTAGTTACCTGTAGAAACTCAACAAAAGCAATACGTGTTGAGTGCATATTGTCACCTAGAATCCTCAAACGAGAGACCTGTACCAGATCATTATCATGCAAACTGATAAAAAACCACAAAGTTATTAAATTGATCAATTATCAGTTCAGATGTAATGTACTAACCTTACCACAAAGCTGCTCAAAGAAATTTTTTACTTCTGTTTGAGTTACCTGCAAGCAGGATGATGCCAAAGTGAAAAAAAAAGACAACTGATACAGTCCTACAACGAACTGCTTGCACTTGGTATTACTAAAGGAACAAATATAAATTATTTTGCTCAAGTTATTCATGTCCATGTCATGCTAACATATCTTCACATTAATTTTTTTTTTTAAAGGCTACAACATGAGCAATAACGACTTTACCTTCTTATCAATGTTTGTGCAGTAAACTGTCCTAACAACCATTTCCTTTTCATCCTCAGACTGCATTAATAGAAGTGAGAAACAGTTCGACCAAATTAAAGTAATCATAGGAAAGCCTTAAAACAACGAATAACTTTATTCACTATGGTGAGATATAGCAATATCTACATTTATAGTTAAAAATCTAGGTCCAAGCTCACCTTTGGAAGAAATTTTGGATTCACAGGCAAGATTGCAGTCTTTGAAGGTAAGACTCTGACTGGATAGAAACCTAGCATTGTCCCTCCAAGACTTAGGGCTGATCTAGCAGCAACTATCAGCAAAAACCCACAATTGGACTTATAAGATCATTATGCCCTATATAGTACCATGCAAATACACCAAAGTACCATATACTATGAAATTACCCTCATCAGAGAACTCTATGAATGCAAATCGGAGTACTGAGTTGGGATCGCCACAGACTCGGCAATCAACTACCTATAAAACAAAAACCTCAATATAATACATGCCAATCAATGCCAATCAACAAAACCAGCCAAAAGCTTACTTCATTTTGTTTCTTCAACTTTAGTTAGAATAACTTTTTGATTTTCTTTGCAACATTCCGTATTAGAAATTATTAGAAATCAGATACCATTACGTCTGATGTTTCATTTACAAAATAAATTAAAAGTTACACGTGCATGCCATATAGTGCAACTTAGAGAAATCTTCAAAAAAGCATAGCTGTCATTCTAACAGAACATATGAAGTAAAGATCTAGTGCAGGAGATAAAAGTAAACCAGTATAAAATTTAAGAGAAAGCCAAAGCAGAAAGAAAATGTCAAAACCTATGAGTCACATGTATTTAAAATGCATATTAATTTACAGGAAGTTTATCTAGTAAACATGCTTAAACATGTACATACCTAACGTGATAATTACTTTACGCATATTCATCATTTACAAACAATGAAACAATATTTTGGAGGATTAAAACATTATATCATTATAACATTAGGTATTAAGGCTGATTGTAGAGGATCTTACTGTAATTAACAAGGCAGGCAAGCAAGTCAGCACACTATGGCCAAACAATGCTAAAGATTTGTTTATTTCACAACTGATTTGCTACATACCTAGCAGATCACTCTCATTATTTGAACCCACCAGAACCACAAAATTAAAGGAAAGTTTGAGTGTGTTTCAACTTTCAAGAATACATAATAGAACCCTGAGAATAACATATTGTACACTAAAACCCAAGAGATTAATTTAATGCCTTTCGTCACACCTAAAAAAGAATGGATAAAAGGTCAATTATTCATATAACTGTAGGGCTTAATATCAAAATGGGTTAATTGCTAAATTCAGCCTCAACTTCAGGAGCTTTAATATATGGGAAAAGGGCCAAATTTGCCCTTGAAGTATTGAAAAAGGTGCAAATTTGCCCCTTAACTATGTTATTGATCAAAATTACCCTCGATGTTATATAATTGGATTATTTTTGTCCTTTTCGTTAACGAAAGTCCACGTCAGCAAACGGAATCCCACATGGCAAGTGTAGGTTGGCCACATAAGATGCCACGATGGAAAATGACATATGACAATTATATACTAACAAGGGCAATTTTGGTCCAAAACATATTTAAGGGGCAAAATTGCACATTTTTCAATACTTTAGGGGCAAATTTGCACCCTTTTCAATAATTGAGGGGCAAATTTAATAATTTTTTTCTTTTATATATTATTATCATTAATGTGGTTCTAATTAGCACTATAAGAATGATGTTGATATCATCTTTACCAAAATCAAGAAAATATAAGCTTGACAATTATACTTTGTGTTGTAACTGAATTGTTTACTCAAAGATATAAATTATCAGCTTTAGTCACTTGTCATTGTAATAAGAAACCAACCAACATAGTAGGGGTGAGTTCGGGTCGGATGGGTCGAGGTCCCGTCACAATTTTGAGTCGGGACGCAAATATGTGTCCCAGTCTCGGTCCCGAATATGAAGCATCTTGATTTTGTCCTGGTCCCTCCCGATTTTGAACTGGGATGGGATTATCCCCGAACTTTTAGGTCGGGCCGGACCGGCTACTAATAATTAAATTTAATCAAGTTTTTATTTTAGTAATCAAGATATATCTTTTTGAATATTGTTTTTGTTTCATCTTTAAAATTTATATTTCTCAAGAAATTTACTAAAGTATTTGTTTAAATTCTAAGGTAGAAGCCAAACTTGCAAAAATCGTGCAATGGACATAAAACACGTTGGCTGGGTATCATATAAATTTTATTCAAGGGAAAAAGGCCAAATTTGCCCCTGGAGTATTGAAAAAAGTGCAAATTTGGGCCAAAATTGCCCTTGTCAGTACATAATTGCCATGTGTCATTTTCCATCGTGACATCTTATGTGGCTGAGCTACACTTGCCACGTGGGATTCCGTTTGCTGATGTGGACTTTCGTTAATGAAAAGGGCAAAAATGATCCAATTATGTAACATCGAGGGCAATTTTGGTCAAAAACATAGTTAAGGGGAAATTTTGCACCTTTTTCCATACTTCAGGGGCAAATTTGGCCCTTTTCCCTTAATAAATATATGTAGTTAAGTTATGCATGAAATTTGAAGTCTATAAGCTAGCTGTTAGCTTCCATGGTCATTCACTTGCTGAAATGGTTCTGTCCATGAGGTTCATTAGCTACGTGAAGTGTCAACTCATCAAATCAATAATAAGTTCAATATTCCTAATTTTAAGGATTGTTATGAAGATAAAAATGTTTTAAATCTTTCTAATGATATCTAGGATGTGCAAGAATTTTAAGTTTCTAATTACTTGATGAGCTGGTAGAGCATATGGCATAACAAAATGTAAGTCTACCACATGGATAAAGGCATATCGGTAGAACAGCTCAATTCACAACTTAGCAGCTAGCTATAATTTTAAATTTTCATATATAGTGCAACAAAAAATAATGATTTCGGGTATATATGTTAAAACACTAAAATTCAGGCTATAGTCAACAATTAACCGACAAAAAACAACACATATCTAATACAACAAAAAATCATGATTTGAGGAGAAGTGATAAGAAGTATAGGTGTATATAATAGCAAACTACAATCAATGTGTATAATCTCCTCCAAGAAACAGAAAAAAGAGAACAACTTGCATAATCATGATACCTTGTTCTTGTATAGTATATTCCTTATATTTAATAGTTGCAGTCGAAGAAACTTACTTGCCCACAATGAGCAAATATCTCAGCAAGCTTCTCTTCAGTGACCTAATACATTACCAATAGCTCAGTTCAGGTTACCAAAAAAGGCATGAATAGAAGATGTCCATTCCAGATTCCACATGATTATAATAATTTTAGCAACTATAAAAATTTATTCAGAAAAAAAGGAGGGAAGAAAAGATAAAAGGTTCTCATGGTTGGCTCACATGCTGATCAATATCAGAAACATAAACAGTTCGTCTAATGTTCTCTTCAATCTGAGCTTTCTTGACTCTACTGTTCATCCTTCTGCGCCCCTGGTTATAACCATTTCGCTTTTGCCAGAGACAAAATAGAAAGACAGAAGAAATATTAAGAAGCAACGATCTTTTAAAAAAACAATAATTATAATAAAATGTAGTTGCCACAGAATGTAGAGAAAATGCAACAAATGGAGATGCCCTTCACCCACTTAACTAGTTTCCTCCAATTGGTTCTTTTTCCTCATAAATAGATAAACAAATTCCACAAAGACCATTATTTTTTTCTTTAAGAAGGTGAACAAAATCCATTAAAAGCCAAATCCTGTACAACCTAACAGAACAAAAATTAGACATCTAAACTGATAAAAAGGATAACAGAAAAAAGTTCAGTACTCTGCGATTTGGCTGATTATTCAATGAACCATCGCTGGCTGAATCATTACTACTATCATTGCCGATCGCTCCATTACTGTAATAACCATTTGTCATAAGAAAAATGGGCGCATCAGCTGAGAGTTGGGCATCATATTTTCGGTGATCACCGGCGGCGTGTGAATAAGGAAAGAACTCCTTAGCGGAGGGGTTCAGTTTCGACAGAAGATCGACCAGCTCCTGCACGTCCCTCTGGTACTCCGTATCCGCCTCCGCCGGCGCCGGCGAATGACGGCGAATGAACTGATCGTCCGACCCGATCGCCTTCTCCGCCACCGCAGCCATTATTTCCTCAAAGGGCGGCGAGTAGGAAAACAACAAATCCCGCAGCGGAGCTTCTTGAAAGCGATGAAAATGTCGCCAATTCAATAGAGGTAAAGAAACAAGGGGAAGCAATCGAACCAAAGTTATCAGCAAAAAGCGATCTTTTCCGCCACTGCAAACGCTTTTCGCACTGTGCCCTCAGCTTCTCTTCTCCACTCTTTTTCGTGCCTTTACGATATGGGATTTGATATAAATCTTCAGAGAGAGACAGAGAGACGGGGAAAGGAAATCCGGAAAGGCGTGAGGAACCGAAAAGGATGGTGAGGTGATGTCTCGCTACATATAGGATGTTATATATATTTTTTTTCTTAAAGAATGGACATTTAATTTTCGAGATACCCCTTCTTTTATTATTATTCTGTACGTACATTTTCTTTGTGAGAGAGAGATGATGTCAATTATAATTAGAATTCTTCTCGTTGAAAATTCTACTTGAGTTTTTTTTCTCGTAGTCATATGTAGCACGGTTAATGTGGATCTAAAATGTAAATTAAATTTAGGGTGTTGAAAAGAGCTGTTGAGTTTGAAGAAGTCATGAAGTAATGTTACTTCTGTTGCTTCTTTCTTTTTCTCGTTAGAATTTAGTCAATAGACATACGGGGGTGGAGTGTCTGCTTATCCTCATTTAGTTTTTCTCTTGTTTAACTCATATTTTATCTTTTCTACTTCTATTAAAAAATTACATATTACTATATACAATAATATACTTTATAAATTAAAAATTAATATAAATTTGTATCTCACTTGTCATATATAGCAAAAGAAGAAGAAGATAAATTACACTTACTCTCATCTATTTATAATTTTATCTTATAATTTCTCTGAGTTTTGTAAAAGATTACACAAACCTCCTCTATTATGAAATAAGATCACACAAATCTCTCCTGAGTTTTATAAATTATTACACAAATCTCTTCTAAAAAAATTACTCAAAGATTACTCAGGAGAGGTGATTGTAATCTGGACAAATAAAGGGGGGTCAGTCTAATTTCACTAAACCTCAAAGGATATCAGTGTAATTTATTCAAAAAAATAAGTCTTTCAAAAAAAAAAATCAATTATTTTATAAATCATGAGTTCATCAACACTGCATAAAAAAAATTATGCCTATAAGATGCAATAAATAATAACTAAATGCTGACCTTACTAATTATGACTAGATGTTGAACTTGTAAAATCGTCAAAACCATACGTAGGCAACGGGAACAGGAGGAAGAAGCCACAATCAATTCTAGAATATTGGACCGACTGAGAAAGAGAAACCTTGTCTGTTGGGGATTGAATTCCACGTCTCCTCTTTGAATGAGGATTAACAATTCCCAATGAGGTTTGGAAGCATGCGCTCCGGCCCACACTAGCATGATAATTAATCCCTTCTTACCCACTTTTTGAAACTAAGAATTGTAGCAGTAACAAAGGACTAAGTTTGAAGAGAGGTGAGGTCAGATCATCCACGTAAGTTACGAATGAATGCGGAATGAGGGTGTGACCACAAATATAGACACGTACCTTTTAAATTTGAACGACTAAACTGATAATATTCAGATGAGAAAATAAAAGAAACACAAGTACCTGATTGACAATAATTAGACTAAATTTACATAATTGTATAATAAGAACCAAATACCAGAATGGCGAGCAATCCGTATTGATCTAGAAAACAAGCCAAACATGAAATTTACTTGCAAAGCTAAAGGAAAAAATCACTTGTAAGATTTCAATGTCAAATCAAGCAGAACATCTGACAAACAGCTAGGTATTATTTTCACTCTATAATACTTCGCATTCCCAGTAGTTTGTCTACATACAAGTATCATTGAGTGAGTAACGGGAAACCTATAGTATATTAAGCTCCCTAGAACTGTTAGCAACAAATAGAGAAAGAATATGTTGAAACAAAATTTTGTACCTAACTAGTGCCCTTAATAAGCTTTGGAACAAAGAACTTTACTGGTAATGGTGCTTCTAGAGAAAAATATCTGCCAGCATCACTGCTGTGCAACTGTGCAAGATCAGAGGTGCTACAACAACAGTCAAAACCTTTTAACTTCCCTCATTTAGTGTGCTTCCATAAGGAACAGGCCAAAATCATACGCTCCACCTTAGAGATCCATACTTTGATCCAGGAATAAGGCTATTTATAATGTCAGGAAAACCACTTTCTCTGACCTCAGACACACTAGCAGTAAAACTGCCCGTCGTATAAGATGTCCCAGAAATATCATAATCATTACCTCCAGTTTGCCAATATAAGTTGTTCATCATAGACGACGTGCTCTCATTTGCTAATCCAACTGGGTTCTCCACAAAATTTCTCAATCTTGATGACATATGTTCACCTCTGGTGAAATCAACAGTGCTAGGGCCAGACTTAGGAGAAATCAACTGACCTGAATGAAACAAATTTCCACATGAAAATTCAGTTGTAACATAATTGTTTATCTTATGACAATTAAAGCTGCTATTACGGTTTATCTCCCAAGAACCACTTAAGCTATTGTATTCATTAAAACCAGAACCTGCACATTGTGAACAACATTTCCATTGTTATCAATAGTTCTGATATGCTAACTTCTGCGTCAAGCATGACAAGAGTTCTTTTAAGTAATATGATGTGAAAGTTACCATAAATTGGACTACTGAGAAACAGTGGATCTGGGTTGTCTGCTACTTCAGGATGAAAACCAGGTGTTGGTTTAATTTGAGAACCCTTCAACTTTGAATTGGAAGCTACCAAAGAAACAGATATCAACAAGTTAAAAGCATGAATATTGAAACAAGGAATAGGTAATAAAAACAGAATAATTTAATCAAAATAAAATTGTGGAGAGAACACATCATCTTCTATTCATACCTGTAAGCAATTCATTGCTACAGATAAACAATTCATGTGACTTGGTGCCGTAATTGAGTTAAAATGGACAAGATAAACCAATGACACATCCACTTAAAAGAGAATCATAAAAATTATTTGCATCAAGCTAAACCCTCAAATGAAAATGACATATTGGCTTTATATACCTTAAACAAATTGGAAGAATCTTGAGTTTCTCAAGTAGGAGCATGAAACTAGTTCAAAATATGGTTTCGGTTCTTAAATATGGTCACATTATAAAATTATCAATTACCAATTTACTGCCTAAGAAAAAGTTGTGAAACAATAAAACTGCATAGCTTTTCTTATCAATTATCATAGCAAATAATTTATCTTTAACACTATTGCTTGTCCAAAAATAATAGTACAAAAAGTGACATTGTTTTGTGGGATTATTGCAATGCCATTGACATTGGAATGTATAAAATACTTAGAAGTAATTCTCATGTCGTACAGATACTCTAGATGACAAAATACCATGACAAAGAAGTGATGCCTATGCAAATTTTATTGTGCCAACTCAAGGTTATGATTTCCACTTTACAAAAATTTGTTGCCTAAGTCATAAGGATCATAATTCAGAAAGGAAGACAGCATAGAAACAATCCACTTAAAGTAAAACTCCTAACAAATTAGTAAATTTCCATGTTGAGCATAAGAAATTAAAATTATCATGAAGTTTGCAACCTAAGATCAGTTTGTTTTAAGAATATTCCATTGATATCAATAAAAAAATAAAACCTATTTATGCAGATACAATTAGAAGTGAACTCACCTGATTCACAAATAAAGAGAGTTTTTGATTCGCTTGCAATGTCAGTAGAAAAAAGACTATGTTGACTGTTGTCAGAGTTGTGCTCATTGAAATGTGAAACAGGTAAGAAATTGTCTACACGACAGGCATATATATGAGTTGCAAATTTTTTCACATCATCTAGCTGGCCACAATATTTCACATTGGAAATATTAGATTCTGTAAAACATGATTTTGTCTTGGCATGGTCAAAATTGTCCATCCTCTGAAAAGCATATAAAGAATTATTGCCATTGAAACAAGTCTTAGAATCACATATGGCAGGGTAGTTACTTCTACCATTGTCCGCAAAATGTCTTGCAAGAGAAGAACCTATTAAGTGATCATCATGAGCTAGATCCAGAGACAAGATATCAGACATTATGTCATACTCCTTCCAAGCTGCTTCTGGTGAATCTCCAAAGTTTAGATTACTGATTCCCTTCTCCAATAAAGGAGGTCTGCGATATAGATACTCAAAATCTTCATTAGCACAAGAAGAATTATTTAGCAATTTCCCTTGACTATATAGAAATGAATTAAAGCCGACATCTTGACATGTTGAACTCCCAACAGCACTCCCATCCAGGATAAGAGGGTTGGCTGTGCTGGAAGTGGTTGTGCAATAATTATTGTCAACATCTACAGTACTACTCTTAACTTTGTTCAATGATTCTGTCAGGACTTCATCTAAGCATCCACTTAATTTGTTTTGACATGGAGCATGAACTCGAGTAGCTGATGCAACATTAAGTAATGAGCCATGAGATCTAGCTTGAAGGTTTGGAATAGTAGCATCCTGTATGTTTATTGTACCAAAAAATTCATCAGAAGACAAACCAACACCAATAGCATCAACACAATCAGATCCCTGATAGCTTCTGTTGACAGGTGAGCAGAAGTAATAAGATGAATTCACTCTAGTTTTGTCCATTATAGAAGATCTAATAAAATCATTTGCAGAAGCTACAGAAAGTTGCTGATTTGATCTGATCTTCTGAACCGTGTCATTATCATAATTTTCACAAGATGATCTGCATGCAGCACTTTTAATACCAATGTTAGCCAGATCACTTGCCCAAAAATTTCGTAAACCTGTATGTTCTTCAAATTCAGTAACAGTATGTCTTTGGAATAAGGCAGACTCATTGACGGGTCCATTGGTCACCATCATGGAATGACTAGATTTGAAGGTTCCGTCATCACTTTGATTAACATTTTGAGAAGAAGCTGGTATTTGAGCTCTAGAGTCAGTGGCTTTTATGATCAAATTACTTGGCATGTGAGAATGATCAAGGGGCCCTTGAGACACTGTCACACTAGCATATGATAACCTACTAGATGTGGGAGCTGAAGCCCTGTAGGAATTATAATAAATACTATTGAACATTAAGACAAAAATATTGAGAAATGAGTATTTCTCAGTTATGTACCATGAAGCGGTTGGTGGAAGGGCACTGGACTTTCTAGCATCACCTTCCTGTCGGTGCATTTTGCAATTATCACAGGTTTAAAGCGCATTTTGCAATTATCACAGGTTTTGCAATTCACTGAAAAACTTACATGAGCTAAGGATTCCGGAAGTACTTTTCCCCCAGTACTGCTACTACTGCTACATGAGGTGTCCATTGGTGGAGGTAGCATGCTTCCGGACCGTGACACCAGACTATTTGATGTAGATCCTGAAGATTTCTGAAGTTTACTGGTTTAAGAAAATGATTGGTCAAGGGCTTCGCCAGTACATTGCTTATGTCATAAATGCACTTTATAAACCAACATCTTAATGAAAATATTCCTTTGTTATTATATATAAAAGTTTGTTAGGAACAAGTCATAAAAGATAACAACAATTATAGTGTGGAAAAAGATAACTTAAAAAATCACAAGCTTTGAATATAATATTTGGGTTTACTTGTCTTATATTTTTGAAATTCCTAAAATAAAAGAAAGTGCCCAGTTCCTCAAGTAGAATACACAACCCTTTTACTCACTTCAAAAGTTAAAATTGCATGATGATTCTAGCAGGTAGGAATTTTACCAGAGTTTGCAAAGAAGGAATTATAATCCAAACTACATAGGGTACAAATAGTTCATAAAACTCCACCATTATCTGAAATTTCAAAATGTTGTTAGAATAACCAATTAAACAAGTTAACATTATCTTCTTTTCAACTGAGATGATATTAAGATTAAATTCTTACCAAATTTTAATCTTTCAAAATTTCCTTTATCTCAGTAGTCCAAATTGGTTCTAAATATGCACTCAAACTTCAGTACACTTGTGAAATGAGCCCATAAATTTGATGACAAAATTCATGGTAGTAATGAAAAGTAGGTTTTACATCAACCTATTAGGCTGTGCTACGATTTCAGAACATATAAAAATTGCTTTCCTATTATTATTTTTAAATATATATATCCCATGCTTTACAGCAACCTATTATCATAGAAGAGTAATCATTACCACACAGATGTAGAAAGAGAGGGCTGAGGGAGAAACAGGATCTTATAAACAAATTGTTGTGTGCAACCTAAGAATTTTCAACTTAAATCAATCACGCAGTCTTTGGTACCAAAATCATGAGACATACTCCAAAATATACAAATAATATTGGACCGTCATAATACCTTGTGCATGTTGAAGCAACGTCATCTTTTGTGCATATATCTTCTTGTGCACAAACATCATGCACATACAGACAGTCTGGTCTGTCACAGCGCTGAACTAGTAAAGACATTATTAGAAAGTAAAAGATATTAATACACAATCAGTTGATAAAATTGACTAGTAAAATGTGTAACAGAAAAATATAAAACAGAGCAATCAATTATCACAGATTATAAAACAAAACTTACCCCATTCTTTAACCATGCATGGCAGTATCCTGTAGTACCAAAACAAGCTCTATGAAAAAAAAAGGAAAAAAGAAATAAGAGAATGAAGAAATGAATACCAATTAGCACAAAAAAGATGGAAGATAGAATAACACTCACTTCAAAGGACCACCACCTAATATGAAGCCATCTACTGTTTCAATGCACCTAAGGGCTTCCTCCTCCTTGGAAAATGTAATATATCTAAATGGTTAACCAAAGGACTTGTCAAAAAATACTCTAAATTGGATCATAACTGAACCTTTTAGGTTTGTGATTTTAGATGACATCATCGTTGTGTGTAATTCAGAATTAATAAATAAAACAATTGATAGTACAGTAAGACGTGCACACACAAGCAATAGCATCCAGCAAAACTAACATCTCAACACTGCATTAGTAGTTCCAAACTTCCACTCAATTTAGTTTTAGTGTACATTAAGGTTTAAAAACCGCCCGAAACGGTATTATATACCGGCCGGTATATACCGGTTTTTGGGGATTCCGGTATTCGATATACCCGGTATTTGAAAATACCGGGTATATCATGTATATCGGGCGGTATATGTATCATACCGCCCGGTATGAGCGGTATGATGCGATATCGGGGAATATTGATTTTCTTTTAAGAGTTAGATATAACTCTAAACAATACATAATTGATGAATAAATGCTTAAAATCAATATTCCAATGTCAAATACATGAATATTAAAAGTCAATTGGTACTGTATTAGGATTTTTCACAGATACAAGAGAATTACATTAGAATTAATATAGGGCGACATAAGCACACAGCCCAAAGGGTCTAAAAAATATTAAAAATATTAGGATTTTTCACACATATCTAATAGCCGGCTAGCGGGCGGCACCAAAGTTGACTACGAATATCTAATATCATATGTTGCACTACGTCTTATGTTGCGCTACGCAGAGTCTTATGTTGCAATACATGAATATTAAAAAAATTTAGACCCTTTGGGCTGTGTGCTTATGTCGCCCTATATTAATTCTAATGTAATTCTCTTGTATCTGTGAAAAATCCTAATACAGTACCAAATGACTTTTAATATTCATGTATTTGACATTGGAATATTGATTTTAAGCATTTATTCATCAATTATGTATTGTTTAGAGTTATATCTAACTCTTTAAAATAAAAAAATAAAATAAAAATAAAATAAACGGTATGCTATTCCCGTACCGGACCATACCGTGTGTCGGTACGGTACGGTACCGGTATATACCGGTACCGGTACCGAGATTTTAAACCTTGTGTACATCCTACTAGCACAATTAAGGTCAAGTGAACTTCCTAAAAATACGGATTCTCTGTCATGCAGATTAATTGCATGTGATTATTTCACCAAACATTGCCGCGCTCCTGCCGCCCGCCAAGCTGGCGGGCTGCTCGTTATCCTTATTGTTCTCTCTGCTGGCCCCCCTCCAATTGCTCTAGCCATAAGCTATGGCAGATCCAGCCCTGCAAGGCAAGAGCGATCAGCCCCTGACGTTATATGGTTTTCGCTTCTACTAATTTCGGGAACTACATACCAATCTGAGTGATTCCTCTAAAGTTAAAAATTGAGTACTCTGAAGTAAGGTTTAAAATCTCGGTCGGTACGGTACGGTAAGTCCGGTATTTACCGGTTTTTTAGGTTTTCGGTATACGATATACCGGTATTTACCGGTATTTGAAAAATCCGGGTGTATTGTGTATACCGGGCGGTATATGGCGGTATACCGCCCGGTATGGGCGGTATATGGTGGTATGTAACGAAAAAAAAAAAAAAAACCCGGCCGGTATGCATTTTCATACCGGTCCGTACCGTGTGTCGGTACGGTACGGTACCGGTATATACCGGTACCGGCCGGTGACCGAAACCGGTACCGGTACCGAGATTTTAAACCATGGTTGATACACATTGTAACTTCCAACTCAATTCTATGAAGGACCCTTAGATTCATACTTCAATTCCTTGTTAGAGGAAGAAGCCAATCACCAACAGGGGGCGATTGCACAATGGATTTGGTGAATTTGAACAGTAAGGAAATCTAAAATATTTGAGTCAAAGACTCAAAATTGAGGGCTGTTGAATTAGTGTTTGGACATCTATGCATGGATTGCCAGCTACTGAAACAGTGTGCTATATAGTAGAGGTTGTTTCCTTCTGTGGCGCCTTGTTTCCTGTGTTTTATATGTAAATATATTATGCACATAGTTTACCTTTCTTTTAATATACAGGGTGGGACTTCCCAGTCTTGCCTCATGTTTTAATGACGAAAAAGACATTAAAGTAAACATAAGCAATATTTATTTAATTCTAAATGGCAGAAGGGACATATTAATAGCATTAAAACTGTATTACTTCTAGAATATGACAATACAATAACCACTTTGAAGTGTTGAATACTTACACGACACGAGAATTTAGAAATGCCTCGACAGGTGGAAGTAGAGAAATCTTTAGAATTTTGCCATATTGTCCAAAGAATTCTTTCTTTTTAAGAGTCTGCACGAACAAAATTTTAAATTATCTGGCACATTAGAATCAAAATTGTTTTCTGGAAGACCCCAGGTCTGCAGATTTTTAATGGAACACTTAAACCACCACATCTGCTTACACTCTCTAGAAGATGTATGCTGCAATATATCTTCAACATGTCAAATACAGAGTACTAGTTGAAATTGTAGAAGGATAATGTTACCTTTTCGTCAGCAAAAGTAGCAGGAAGACCAGAGACATATACAATATTCCGCCGAATGATGCGGACACCGCTAAGATCTTTTGGCAGTTCTGATTGTTTTGACTTGTTTTTTTGCAACTTCTGCTTCAGAGAATCTTGTTTCACTAACCTACATTTAATTAACACAACTTATCAAAATATAAAAATAAAATTCTGATTACCAGTAATAATTTGATATTTTCTGCTTAAACAAAGATATAAGGTAGAAAAAAGCACCTAAAAATGTGACAACAAATATAGTTTACAAAATTCAGCTCACTAAAAAGGAACATGCCTTTCACTGCTTATTGTATTCCTCAGTATCTTCTCTTTATCATATGGAGCACGACATGCAGGGCATCTACCCTCAGTTTCATTCTTCTCAGCCATTGTTATGATATTGTTCCAACACCAAACACATATCTATAAATTACATAAAGAACAGTACGTGAGACCAGAAATAGAATATAAGCAAGGAACAAAATTACCAGCATCATGCTAGTCAACAACTGGAGTATTGGCCTATAAGATGTGAAGTTGAAAAGCGTGCGGCCGAACATGTAAAGTAATATTGAAATGCTACGATGAACAAGTTCTAAGCCCAATGCTCATATATATAATATATGTATTTTAAAAAAATATCAGACCAAAATAAAGGACAGTTGTTATAAAAAAAATCATGCACTTGAAATTGCAGTAATAGAACTTTATTTTTGGATGTATCAAAACCAATCACCACTAGCAGCAAGAACTTTAGACAATGAAGTGTTTATTTCCATAAAATTATCCTTAAATCAAACTTTACATGCTTTTGTGTGTTGAAGTGCCTTTGTGGAAACTCAAATTTCATTTTTTGAGGAAAATGGAGGGGAGAATCCCACCCAAATTCAAATATAAATTATTTGCTCCAACATAACATGATTAAATTTCATGAGGATGAACTCATGATATTTGCTTAGACCAGATCTATGGCAGTAATGGGGTGTTTGATTGGTCGAATGTTCACGAATTCCACCTAATGTGAGGGTGAGAAAGTTACATTATCATAAGACATGAAAATCTATAAAACATGGGAAAGTGATCCACAGTTTCCCACCAAGGAAGGTGGAAATCTTCAACTAAAGACATTAGAGCAAGATACCCTTCTATAAATATATATATATATATATGCTTATTAAAATAATTGATAAAATAATATAATAAATATTAATATAATATAAAAATATTTTAAAATATCAATAATAATTAATAATAAACTATAAATTATCAAGAGGATCACAAGAGCAAAACCGCATAACTTAAAGCTAAAAGATGTAAGAGAAATTAGTTTAAATCAAGCCTACTAATCCATGTGCTATATGAATTTTGCCAATTAAAATGGAGAGTTTGTATTTTATTCAACATGTGATTAAAGAACAATAAGCAGGAAACAAAATGATGTTGATGTGTAAATCATGAAAAACAAATTTATTCCAAACCTCGTATCCACATTTACAAGGCTTCAAGTGCTTATCAGTTGGATCCATCTCCTCCATGCACAAAGGGCAATTTACGACGCATTCGTTGCTCATATTGCCACTGATAATCATACATGAGGATGAAGACATTAACAATTGAAACTTGAAGACAACTCAAAGAAAAAAAGAACCCATCAAGTGACATGCGTGCATGAAATTGATGCTATCATGTACAACAATTTGGATATTCCAATAATGTGGACAAGGAAAACATGGCCATAAACCTGGTTAACGGGCAAGGTAAGATAGTATATAAGACATAAGAACAGAAGATGTAATGACAGAAAGAGAAATATCACTTAAGCCCCTCCCATTTTTCCAAACGCTAGGAGGATTCAAACTCAAGACCTCCTACTTTCATACCATGATGAATTTGAATGGATGATCTCAACTCTCCCAAAAGCTATTAGGAAAGACACCGATCTATGCATATATTCTTAACACTAACATTCACTAACCAATCATTATGACTAACAATCATTATCATGAGAAGTAACATGCTTGCTAAGAAAAAGCAACAGATAGTAACGTAATTGTGCAAATTGAAAGTAAAAAAAGAAAACAAATTATAAATTATTCACCTATTACCAAATAGTTTACATATATAAAAGAATTTCATTATAGGTGCACTTGATTCAATGTTGCTTGTGTTGAGTCTCGCAGTATCCACATTCCTTTTCCTTTTCTGGTTTGGTGTTGAGGAAAACATCAGAGCAAGTTTTTGAATTTAATTCATACAGGAGAGTAATTACTAAAGTAGATTTTAAGCCACATGTCAATTTTATTCTCGCAAAGTTCAGTAATCTTATGCTATCTAGCAAAATCTAAGGTATAGTTTCTCCTCTATTCTTCTGTATCTTTTACTAGTAGTTGCTTATTTAAATTTTTATCCTACAACCGTCAATCATAAGGAAGATATCTAATCTTTCACACAAGTTAATAAGTTCAATTAATCAATCATTAAATCTCAAGGCACTAGCTACAGACACAAACCTAAAGCCTAAAATATTTACAACATTTTGCTGAAGTAACAAGGATATCGAAGTCCAATATCTTTGAAAAACTTCAAATACAAGAAGATGTAAAGAGAAAATCTGTCTACTAGCAAATACTTGACATGTCAGATTTTTAACTTTTTGTGCTACCTGTTGGAATCTCTGGGAAATTTTCAGTATAAGAGATTTTTGGAAAATTAAGTATTATAAAACTATTGCTTTTGGCTGTTGAAATGTTGATCAATCAAAATGTATCCCGCATACTTCTGAATTAAAGGCAGTGAAAGAAACAGTACCTAAGATCGAAAAATGGGTATTAAGCATAGTTTCATTCTTTCACTGCAAACTGGAGGTTCCGCCTCTCTAAAGCCATGTTCCGCCTCTCTAAATTAAAGATCTATCTAACTTCGTTCGGCGATGACATATTTCACGAACAAACATAACCAATCATATCACGACTCTCATCCACTTCTTCCTCTTTACTCGATCCGTATAATCTCATCAAGACTAAGCATGGCCCAACTCCTCTGCAAAAGAAAAGTTCTATGCGAGCCGAAACAAACCACTAAAAACCCTAAAAAGAAACCAAAACGAAGTATATATATCCTCGCGGCGTACCAAAGCAAAACCAGACCTCCCAAGAACACGAAATGGCAAAAGAAACATAACAAGAATCCACCCCCAAAGCCGACCAACCAAAGAAACACTATCCAAAACAATGCAGAAAGAGAAACACCTCAAGAACCCAAAAAGAATGGCTGAAAGAAAAGGGAAAGAAGCAATCCACGAAGATTCGGATGAGCCTTTCTTGAACTCACATTGTAGTCGAACCTTGGAGACGAAACCCAAACCAAACGGAAGCAAAGCCCCGATAGAGCAAGAGCGCGTAGCGACGCGAGAAACGAAGAGGGTGTGGAATCGGTGCGAATGGGCAACCTTTTGCGGGGATTCTCCTTTCCGTTCCCGGAAATGGAGTGGGATTTTGGGGCGGGATGATGGCAAGGGAGAACCAAAACAAGTAGCTCAAAGTCACAGAGGAGAGAAGAGGACTACAGGGTGAAATGAGTTTGGCCTTTTCTGGTTTCGGCTTTTAGCAAGGCGAGACGCTATAAAGTAAACAAACGAAGAAAGCAAAAGAAAAGCGGCATCGCTGTCCCAGAATAGACGGTTATGTTCCTTCCCAGTTCCCACTTCCCACTTCCGACACCTCTAATTCCATTCATAGAAGGTACCGACTATCCCGAGATTTGCACTTTCTAAAGCTATCCCCACTCGTGTACCGATTATATTACTGGTGGAGACAATGTGGGACATCTTGGCCGTTCTTAAGCTGTCTAGTACTAAGTCGGATAGAAGTTGTAAAAGGTAAATTTTAGCTCTTCCCAGTTCCCATCGCTCACGCCTTCGCTTCCGCTTTCGTACGTTACCAATTCTCGTATCAACCATTAATTAAAAAGCTGGATAGCAGAGGGAAGGAAAACGACGTTAAATCGTTAATTACTCAATTTATTTAAAGGAACCCTTCTATTTTCGATATTTACCGAAGAAGGGTCTGGTTTGGCATTGAATTTTTTTTCAAATTAACCCAAACGTCTTTTAAAAGAAAATGACTAATTACGCCTCACATCCAGTTAATTTTTTATTTTATTTTGGCTCATAATTTTTTAAAAAAAAACTATAGCTTCAACCTCTCAAATTTGATTCTTACTAAGAAAAAACCCAGACTTCACAACGAGATAAAAAATTATAAATTAATTGTTAATCAATAACTATTATTAAATTTGATATATACTAATATAAAAAATGAACAAAACATAATTAAATACTAAGATATAAAAATAAGGTTATACTAATATATATTTATATATCTGAAAATAAATATCAATCTTATGACGACTAAAATTAAATCCAATAATAATAGAAAACTTCAATATACTAAATAAAAATATATATGAATATTTAATAAAAGCATATACAATAACAAATAAAAATTAAGACAAAAACTATAATAAATTAATATTTTATAAAAATACTCGCTATTTTTTTAAAAAAATAGAGTTTAAAAAACACAACTTTCATGAAGATTAAATAAAATTAATATAAAAAGAGAAACTTACTAAAAAAAATTTAAGAAGTTTGGGTATCATGTATTGCTTGATTATTATATAAGTAATTTCACTGTAGCATCCATTAATTTTTCATACAACAGACATAGTGGAATTACTTTCTCTAAAAAAAGGTAAAATCTCAAAGTAAACAAGAAATTCCAATGCAATCTTGAAAATAGAATCACATTACTTCTTTTTTTTCCAACAAAAATAAAAGATTTGCATGAATGTTGGCTGACGTTTAATACATCTATGATAAAATAATGTTCAATTCAAGTGGCCGAGAGGAGGTCTAAGATATGAACACTTTGTTGACTCGAGCCCAATTGGCTGCCCAATGTGCATTTTTATTATTACAACGAGAAGAATAAGTAAAAATTACAACATAATGATGGGATAAACATCTAAATATCCCTAACAATAGCTTGAATCCTCCAATGAACAAAAGTCAATCGGTTCAGCACATCCATAAGGTATTTACAATCTGATTTTACAATGATCTAACTCAAGTTGAAAGCAACCGCAGAAGATAAAGTTAAGAAAATAGCCAAAGCCTCACAAAAAAGAGTAATGTCAGCTTGAAAATAATTACCCATAGCATAAGAACATTGACCAATATGGTTTCTAAAAATTATATCAGAACCACCTTCTTGAGAAGCGAATGAACCATTATAATTTATTTTAATGTAATAAAAAATAGGAGGCTGCCAGTGAGGGATTATAGAAGTCATAGGAGTATTTTTCTCATATCTTAATATGTTCTTAAACCGACTTAAGAATTCAAGGATTTTATTTAGAGCATTGAATATGGTAGGTTTCGAATCTCCATGCAAGACACAGTTTCAAAAATACCAAAGAAATCATAAGGTGTTAGCAACAATGGTTGAGGGCCCCAAATTCATTAAAGGAGGAGAGACCAGCAGCAACCAGCTACCAGAACACCAAGAATTTTTAGATGAGAAATCATAATTGAGATTAGAACTAAGAGCCAACCAAATTTGAGAAGCAAAGGCACAATCAAAAAACAAATGGTCAATAGATTCCTCATAAGAATTACATAAAACACAGTTTAGAATCCGAAAAACCCATCTGAAAAAGTCTTAAGTGGGTTAATAATCGAGCATGAAAAATTTTCCAAAGAAATAGCTTTACCTTGGGAGAAACAAGTAATCTCTATTTTTTTTTCCAATCATGATTTACAACATCAGAAGAGAGGTTCTGACATTTAAGAAACTGAAATGTTGAAGAAGAAGAAATCCTACCAGAGTCCTCATTTATCCATATGTAAGAATCATTATAGGATTCCTTCGGTAACCGTAATCCCTCAATAGCATTCCAAAGATCTTTATTACAAACAATATTCCTAATAAAAGTAGACCAAGAATTATCATGCATTAAATGATTAACATGAGTAATAACATGAAGGACATTAACATTAATAAAAGTTTGTTTAAGAGCTAAAGGTAAATCAAGAATCCATTTGTCATTAAGGAAGGAAGAATTAGCACCAGAACCAATTATTTTATGAAAACCAAATTTTAGAGAGTGAAAGGCTTCTAAAAATAACTTCCAAGCCCAAGAAGCATTGGAGCAAGAGTAAGAAGTGAAGTCTAAGGAATGATACTTAGCTTTCACAAGCTGAACCCAAAGAGAGCTTTCATTATTTAAGTAGGCTTGAAATCTTTTGGCTTGAAGAGATAAATGTAAGATAAATCTTTAATCAAGTATTTCATGAATATAAGAATATCATAATTAAATTAGTAAGATAAGATCTTACTTGATGACGACATATTTGCAGCGGAATAAATTTCTGGATCTCCAAAGGAAAGCCCAGTCTTCCTCCATAACATCGTCTCAAATGCTCTGCTTTTGATGGGGAAAACAATTATGAGCTAGAGTTTTTCCACACGGTGTATAGAGGGAACCTAGTCTTTATTTATAATTAATTATATGGGCCCGTCCATCACGGGCTTCATTAATCGGGCCTACACTTGATTAATCACACCAATCATTGTTAAGTATTTCAAGCTCGAATCACATGGATCAAGATCACATAAGCTAACAAACATCTCAATAATGGATCATAAGATCAAATCCACTTTTATTAATCAAAATATTACAATTGATTGTAGCCCACATATGAAAAATAAAAATATAGAATATTTAAAAAATATTCTAACATTCTCCCACTTGGGCAAGATCAATTGTAAAATTTTATTTTTGAAAAAATTTAAAAAACGACACTCGGGTTTAATCACATATTTCAAAAAAATGTGGCCACAAAATAAATAAATAAAATAAAAATGATCCAAGATGCAACACTTATTATGACTCATATCAACAACCAATGATATCGAATCATGACAGCTATCATGACAATACTGGACATAAGACTTTCCATGGTCATGAATACCACTGACATTGCTGACAATTGTCATTGGTGTGGAGTGTAGCATGAAAATAACACTCAAAATGATCTGATAAGAACAGTGTTATTTTCATTGTCAGTCATCATACTTTCTCTTCTAGATATACCTTTCGGCAGGAGAAAGCGTATGATTTTAAAAAAAATCATCAAGTCCCTAGACTCAAAATTGGCATCAATCAATGGGCAACATGATTCACATGACACCGAGCCTTTAAACAAAAACATGATATCTCTAGACTTAAATATGGTATCAATCAAGAGACATTCTGATTCAAATGATACCGAGTCTTAAATAATTATTGAACACATATATTAAATATGACAATATGATCTCAAAGGAAAAAGAGTTTATTATTGAACATGCGGTAACATAAACCTAACAATCATGTATCAAATTGCTCAAAACAAAAGGAAAAATAACTCCCACTAACCAAGTACATCAAAAGAACTCAGAATGTCCATATTTTTAACATGTCTTTTAAAGACTATGGGTCTGAGTCCCTTGGTTAAGGGATCAGCAAGCATCAGATCTGTCTTTATGTGTTCAACTAAAATATCTCCTTTCTTTACAAGATCTCTAACAGTCAAATATTTCAACTCTAAATGTTTGAAGCCACTAGAGGTTTTATTGTTCTTCGTGAAGAACACAACAACACTGTTATCACAATAAATAGTAAGAGGCCTAGAAATAGAATCAACAAGACGAAGCCTAGAAATAAGATTCTTAAGCTAGACGGCTTGAGAAGCCACAGCATAACAGACAACAAATTCTGCTTGCATAGTGGAAGAAGCAACTAGAGTCTGCTTCTTACTCTTCCAAGAGATGGCTCCACCAGCTAACATGAAAATATATCCAGATGTAGATTTTCTATCATCAAGGCACCCAGCAAGATCTGAGTCAGAATAGCCTACAATCTCTAAATTTTCTACTCTTTTATACACAAGCATGTGTTCTTTAGTCATCTGCAGGTATCTCATAACTTTCTTAGCTGCTACCCAATGATCATAACCAGGATTAGACTGATATCTGCCCAAGACTCCAACAATAAAAGCAATGTCCAGTCTAGTGCAAACCTGTGCATACATCAGTCTCCCCAGTGCATTATCAAATGGCTTGTCATTCATTTGACCATTCTCTAATGCATTTTTAAGACATTGATTTTTGCTAAATTTATCGCCTTTAATGACAGGTACATCACCAGGCTTGCAATCTAACATGTTGAACCTTTACAAAATTCGATTAACATAAGCTTTTTGAGATAATCCAAGCAAACAACGAGATCTATCCCTATGAATTTTAATTTCCAGTACAAAAGAAGCTTCACCAAGATCCTTCATATCGAAAGATTTAGTCAACATGGATTTAGTTTCATAAAGGAGAGCAAGATCATTTGAAGCCAGCAGAATGTCATCCACATATAATATGAGAAAAATTATTTTGCTCCCACTGACCTTGATATATATGCAATGATCAACTTTATTTTCCTCAAAACCCATGGAAGACACAATCATATCAAATTTCAAATACCACAGTCTAGAAGCCTGTTTCAAACCATAAATGAACTTCTTCAATTTGCATACCAAATGCTCACTGCTAGTTTTTTGATAACCTTCAGGTTGTTTCATATAAACCTCTTCATAGAGATCACCATTTAAAAATGCTGTTTTGACATCCATCTGATGTAACTCTAAATCAAAATGAGCTACAAGGGCCATAATAATTCTGAAAGAATCTTGAGAGGAAACAGATGAGAAAGTTTCATTGTAGTCAATGCCCTCTTTCTGGGTAAAACCCTTTGCAACAAGTCGGGCTTTGAACCTCTCAACATTACCTTTTGAGTCCTTTTTGATTTTAAAAATCCACATACAACCAATAGGTCTATAGTTTTCAAGTAATTCAACCAAATCCCAAATATTATTATCAGCCATAGAAAGCATTTCCTCATTCATAGCACATATTCATTTATCTGACTGTGCACAAGAAATGACTTAATTATAGACACTAGGATCAAGGACATCCCCAACATCATAATTATTTTTATTAAGATATACCAAATAATCATCAGGGATTGCAGATCGCCTTTCTCTAGTAGATCTTCTCACCGGCACAGGTAAAGCAGGTTCAGTAGGAAATAGATCAACAATAGGATTAAGCGGATTAACAGCTAAAGGACTGTCCGAAGGAACATGAGAATGAGAAATATTATCATCATGACTAGCAACAGAATCACCTGGAACAAGTGACCTAAGATCATTGATAAAAGGAAGAGGTACTGATACATTAGTGACAGGTTCAGAATGAAGAGAATCAGGCTCAGCTACATCAAGTTCTAAAAACTTCGCTGTCAAAGACTCCACAATTTTAGTGCATCTGCTTGGACAATAGAAACGATAGCCTTTTGAATGATCTGAATATCCAATGAAAAAACAACGAATGGTTCTAGAATCAAGCTTTTTCTCGGAGGGATTATAAATTCTCACTTCAGCAGGACATCCCCAGACCCGAAAATGATTTAAATTAGGTTTTCTACATGTCCACAGTTCAAAAGGGGTTTTGGGAATAGATTTACTGGGGACACGGTTAAGAATATAGATAGAGGTTTTAATGGCTTCGCCCCACAGAAATTCTGGCAAATTCGACCTGCTCATCATGCTCCTCGTCATATCCTTAAGAGTGCGGTTACGCCTTTCAGCTACACCATTTTGTTCAGGACTACCTGGCATGGTATATTGAGGAATAATTCTACATTCTTGCAAGTATGAAGCAAAAGGTCCTACATGTTGACCAGCAACACCATGCCTACCATAATACTATCCTCCACGATCAGATCTCACTATCTTGATGACGGTTCCCAACTGCTTTTCAACTTCGATCATAAACACTTTGAATTTATCAAGCACTTCAGACTTTTTTTTAATCAAATAAATATAGCCATATCGAGAAAAGTCATCAATAAAAGTGATAAAATATTTATGACCACAAATAGTAGGAGAGTAAGGTCCACTAATATTTGTATGAATGATTTCCAATAGACTTGAACTTCTAGAAATACTTTTTTTTTTTGTTTTGGTTAATTTACCTCTAATACAATCAACACAAGTCCCTATATCTCCAAAATCTAAGATAGGCAAAATGTCAATTTTAACAAGTCTTTCAATCCTTTTAGAGATGTGACCTAAGCGCTTATGCCATAAAAGAAAAGATTTATCTTTGATCCTTGATCTTTTAGCAATTTTGTTTTCAATGTTTAGAGATGTAGATGGACAATCAGGAGCTAAGGACAACATATATAAACCATTAACCAAAGATCCACTTCCAATAAATTGAGAATTCAATATAATATTCATATTGTCATTTCCAAAACTAAAATGAAATCCAAGTTTATCTAAACAAGAAACAGAAATCAAATTTCTCCTAAATGTAGGTACATATAAGGTATCCTTCAGAACAAGTTCAAATCCTGACTCTAAAAACAATCTAACATCTCCTACAGACTCCACAAACACTTCAAGATCATTTTCTACTCTCAGTTTGCTTTGCCTCAGACTTGGTTTCCTCATGTTTGCAAAAACCTGCATAGAAATAGTAACATGGGTTGTGGACCCGCTATCAAACCACCAAGAATTAATAGGGACATCAACTAGATTAGACTCAAAACAAACAAGGGCTAAGGGGTTACCTCCAACTTTTTGCTTCTTTTCTAACCAGGCCTTAAACTTTGTGCATACAAATCTTTTGTGTCCTTTCTTTTTGCAAAATAGGCATCTGACAGATTTCTTAGTAGGGGCAGGCTTAGGACCTTCATTGGGGTTATACTGACCACTACCTTGTCCTTTATGAGATTTCTTCGGAGCAGCATGTGAGAAATGCTTAAATTTCTTATGAGGCTTGCCAGAATGGGGTTTGGGATGAACAGTTAGAAGAGACAGATCACTCTTTTCTTTCTTAAGTTTTTCTTCCTCAGCAACACATTTAGTAATGAGATCATTCAGAGTCCATTTTTCATTCTGGGTAATATAGGCAGTCTTAATTTGACTGAACTCAGCAGGAAGAGAATTTAGGGCATCAGGAACAAGAAAGAGTGAGTCATCTAGTTCAACTTTCAAGGCTTTAAGCTGGATTTGAAGCATAATCATTTTCAGAATGAACTCTTTTACACCCCCAGAGTTATCATAAACCATAGTCGTCAATTCTTTCATTAGATATGCAGTCTCAGCATTATCAGCCACTTGAAATCTTTTTCCAATAGAATTAAGAAACTCTTTGACATTTGAAGTATCAGACAATCCACTCATTAAATGTTCAGGAACAATCCTTTTAATGGCAAGCATGCTTAATCTGTTGGATCTCTCCCACTTAGCTAATAGGTCTTTTTGATCAGGAGTGACAGTTTGACCTTCAGGAATCACCGGCTTGTCTTCATGAATAGCCATATCAAGATCAGCCATGCCTAGAGAGAATTCTATGTCGTGTTTCCACTTCTTAAAGTTTGAACCAGTCAACATATTAATAGAGGCATTGCAGTTGTTCATACTAAAAGTAACTGTGACAAGAATTGAAATACATTAGATTAAATTATAGGGCATGAAATATGATTGAAATTGAGACTAACCAAATATTACATATTCACCTTTGGGCAGAACATGCAATCACAAAATAAAGCCTCAAAGAGTTAAAGTATGATGAGAATACACTGATTTTTAAAAATCTATCACATTTGGGCAGACAGATCTCTAGACCAATGCACATCCTAATAACTCCATTTAATAAGACCTTCAATTAAAACACACAATAATCATCCTTTGGAAAAACTATTGAATGAATTAATCTTTAGTATTCCTCATATGATGAGAAAATACACCACTCATTATAAGTAATCCCACTTTGATGATAATTACAAATAATAACTAGTGAAAAAACTCATCAAGAATCAATATTATGCCCTTTAAATTATTTCAATTCATAATATAGTGCAAAAATTGGTATGAAATAAAAATACCTCAACTGTTATGAATATCCATTTTTAAGCATTCCCTAAATTATTTATATTTATTTATAAATTATGTCAACATTTACACCTAATTGTCACAATATTAGGTTTGAAGTTTTATAAAAGATAACATAATTTACAATAATAAATTATCATGTATGAAATTTGCATATAAAAAAAAAGTAATTATGCAAAAAAATATAACATGAATTATAGTCAAATCATAGCAATTTAATTGCAACAATAATTCATAAATCAAGTCAATTGAAGTATGATTAAATCTATTACAATAATAAATTGACATGTATAAAATTTGCATAAATAAAAATAAGTAATTATGCAAAAATATAACATGAATTATAGTCAAATAATAGCAATTTAATTGCAACAATAATTCATAAATCAAGTCAATTGAAGCATGAATAAATCTATGTATTGACATTCATAATGTTCAAATTTTGAATCATTATAGCATGAAAAATCCAAATATATGCAGAAGAAATAATTCTGGTCTAAAATTTTATTGGGCAATTTTTTTAAAAAATATTATTTTTATTTTTATTTTTATTTATTTTTTATTTATTTTTATTTATTTTTGCGCTGGGTCTGCAGTGCTGGGCCCAGCAGCCCAGCCCAGCGACCCAGCCAACAGAAGTGGATCGGGTACACTGAAGCGGGCGCCACCTACGGTCAGTCGGGCGTCGCCCGCGTGCCCGTTAGGGCACAATAGACGCAGGCGCCGCCCGCTTGCCTCGTCGAGCGCGCTGCTGACGCGGTGACGCCAACAGGCCTCGACGAGCACACCTTTGACGAGACGGCGAGCATGCCCAGGACGCGAGCGATGCGCTCGTTCGCTCGCCTACCTCGTCGAGCGCGCTGTTGACGTGGTGACGCCAGCAGGCCTCGACGAGCACGCCGCTGATCACTGGCGACGCGCTCACTCGCCTTGCGCGGCGCGGTCGCCGAGGCGAAAAAAAGCTGCTACGACGGTTTTAATTTTATATATATATATATACTAAGGTACATAATCAAAATCATATCATTGCTTTACCTTATAAGATCCACTCCAAATAAAATTACATAGCAGGTAGAGAACCAACAGATAAAAACATGATTCATCAAAAATATATAATATCCAGAGGATAATAAATTAATCCAAACAGAAAAATTGATTTTAATATAAAAAATGATGAATCAAAATTTAAATGGATTATTCATCGTATTAAAATCATCTCATAATCATCATAAATGAATTCTTAAATTCATGAAAAAGATGCTCTGATACCAATTGTAAGACAAATCTTTAATCAAGTATTTCATGAATATAAGAATATCATAATTAAATTAGTAAGAGAAGATCTTACTTGATGACGACATATTTGCAGCGGAATAAATTTCTGGATCTCCAAAGGAAAGCCTGGTCTTCCTCCACAACACCGTCTCAAATGCTCTGCTTTTGATGGGGAAAACAACTATGAGCTAGGATTTTTCCACACGGTGTATAGAGGGGATCTAGCCTCTATTTATAACTGATTATATGGGCCCGTCCATCACGGGTTTTATTAATCGGGCCTACACTTGATTAATCACACCAATCATGATTAAGTGTTTCAAGCTCGAATCACATGGATCAAGATCACATGAGCTAATAGACATCTCAATAATGGATCATAAGATCAAACCCGCTTTTATTAAATCAAAACATTACAATTGATTGTAGTCCACATATGAAAAATGAAAATATAGAATATTTAAAAAATATTCTAACAATAAACTCTTGGTCATAATGCCCTGAATGTCTAATCCTCCTAAGAATTTAGGAGTGGTAACAATGTTTCAGTTGACAAGATGCATACCATCCTTATTACTAAATTTACTACATAAAAAATTTCTAATTTTTTTTAATATTATCAAAAATTTGATTATTTAGCCAAGTAACTGATATAGAGTGCACAGGTAAGGAATTGAGAATAGAATTTACTAAAACAAGCCTTCTAGCTTGAGAGAGAAAGTTGGTTTTCCAACTTCCAATTTTAACATCTATATGATTAAGAATGAAGTTGTTTGAGTTAGAAGGGGGCCTCCTGGGAGAAATCATTGCTCCAAGGTATTTAAAAGGAAAGGTTCCAGTATTCATATGAAGAGAAGCATTGATAGCTCTTTTGACAGAATTAGGAGTATGCTTAGGAAAGTAAATTTCATATTTATTATAGTTTATTTTTTGACCAGTTAAAAATTCATAAGTCTGAAAGATTGATTTAAATGAAGAGATGCTTTTAGAGTTTGCCTTAAAGATCAAAATTAAATTATCAGCAAACATAAGATGAGAGATGACAAGAGACTTCAATTTAAAAGGAGTAAACTTGTTCACAACAATATATTTATTAATCAAATTAGATAGAGTTTGTGCAATAATGATATATAGGAAGGGGGATAGGGAATCCCCCTATCTAATTTCTTTGTTAGCAGGGAAGAATTTTGAAACATGAGAATTGACTAAGCATGCAAAAGAAGCAGAGGAAATGCATTTGCTAATCTAAGAGATAAATTTTTCAGGAAAACCATTTAGCTTCAAAACAGTAAGAATAGCATTCCAACTCATCATATCATAAGTCTTTTCTACATCTAGCTTAACAATAATAAAAGGAGATTTGCTTCTAGAGTTAAAAAATGAATGAGCCAACTCTTGCACCACTAAAATATTGTCATGAATACTCCTACTTTTTACAAAAGCATATTGTTCTTTAGAGATAAGGTCGGGTAGGGTAGCTTTAAGACTATTTGCAAGCAACTTAGCTAGAATTCTATAAATAATGTTACAGAGAGCAATAAGTTCTGAATTCTTTAAACAACTTAGGGTTTGCCACTTTGGGAATGAATGTAAGCAATGTTTGGTTCCAGGAAGGGGGAATACATGCAGTATCATGGAATTTATTTAAAGTAGAACAATAATCATCTTTAATGATATACCAGTAATTTTTGTAAAATTCAATAGTAAACTAGTCAATATAATTCACTACAACACAATCGACCTATAGGCACATAATTAGAGACAAATTAGATTTCTATTTTTAAATTTTCACATTTAGAGACTAATATACATAAAATTTATCCCAAATTAGTCTCTAAAAATAACTTTAGAGTCATATCAATTAAGTGACTCTGTTGTTGGTGTTTCTATAGCTTAACGTCAAATCAATTAAGTGACTCTATTATTGTTGATTCTATAGATCTTTAGAGGCTAATTAGGAGCAAATTTTGTGTCTATTAGTCTCTAAATGTGAAGATTTAGAAACAAAAATATATTTTGTCTCTAATTTTATGTTTTTATAGGTCAATTGTGTTGTAGTGATACCAGGACTTTTTTCATTACCAAGAGATTGAATAGTATTCCAAATCTCAAGAGAAGAGAAAGGTTTGGTTAAAAAGGGTAAGAAGTCAGGAGAAAGAGTTAATACATGCCAGTAGATTGAATTGGAAGAAGTATAAGAAGATGACCATAGATTAGTATAATGTAGAACAAATTCATTTAGAATATCCTTGCTATCAGAGATAGAGGTATTGTGAGAGCTAAGAATTAAGATAATAAAATTAATTCTACGCTTAATAGTAACGATAATAAGTCGAGTTTTTATCACCATCAAGAATCCATTTAGTTCTAGATTTAGACCACAATTTAAGACAAACTTGCCTTTGAAGAGCATGATATTTATTGTAAAGAGATCTAAGCTTAACATCAATATTGGTAGGAGCCAAACTAGAAGATTGAAGGTCCTCAACAAGAGAAATATCATTAAGAGTAGAGTCTAAAATGTCTTCAATTTTACTTAGAACATGCTTATTCCAATGGCTTAGAGCCCCTCTAGTGTCAATAAGTTTATTAGAGAAAGCATGCTCATTAATAGAATTAGAGAAATTGTTCCCAGCATTATTGATAACAACCTTATTTTCTTTATGCTCAGTCCAAAAATTTTGGAATCTAAAAAGCCTATTTATAGGTTGCTTATTATTAGGTAAGGAAACTAATAAAAGTCTATGATCTGAAGTAACTCGATTCAAATGAGAAACAGTAGCATGCCCATAAAAATGCAGCCAAACAAAATTAGAAAAAACTTTGTCCAGCCTAATAAGAATTCTAGCATTACCAGTAGGGGTGGCAATTGGAATCAGTTAACCGCGGTTAATCGATTAATCGAACCATAAAATTTGATTTTGGATAATGGTTTTGCGGTTCGGTTTCGGTTTCGGTTTCGGTTAGTGAAACTCAAAAACCATTTTAAAACGGTTCGGTTTCAATTACCAGGTCGCGGATAACCGGTAACCGAAACCGGTTATAAGTTTCGGTTTCGATTTCGGTTTCGGTTTCGATTATCGATTATCCATGATTAATTGGTATCCAAAATCGTTAAAATATAAATTATTAGATTATAATTCGAAATCCGCTGCCATTTACCCATTTACCCATTCATCCTTACGTGTAAAAACCTAAAATCTAATATCTAACCGTCATTTTTCCTCAGCCGACAGCCGACTCCCATCACTTATTCATCTTCACCACTCGATTCACTCGCTTGGCCCTCACAGTCGCCGACTCCCATGCATCCCACTTGACTCACTCGCTTGGCCCTCGCAGTCGCCAACTCCCATCACCCTCGAGTCGAATCTCCCATTCTCCCCCCCCTCGGCGTCGGCGGCCCCCTCTACCACGTTGCGCTCATCAATCTCGATCTCGGTATTCGATCATGGGGAGAGGAAGGTTCAAGGCCAAGCCCACAGGCCGCAGAAACTTCTCCACGCTCGAAGAGATGGGTAATGCTCTCTACTCCGCCCACGTTCCTGATCTTCCTAACTTTGGCTTCTCAGATTTTGTGAGCGCTTGTTGTTTTCATGCTCAGATCTTAACACTTTAATTTATTTGTAATGTTAGTATGCTAATTCCTGTACGCTTTCTGGCTTTTCACCTGTATATGATGAATAGCATGACCATGACTGAATCTGTGGTGCGCGATTTTGCCCGTCATATCCTTATAGGGCTGATTTATTTGCATAGCAGAAAAGTCATGCACAGGTCAGTATTTGGATCAAAATGATCTCTTTAGTTGTCTTCTTGTTTTGAGCTATATTTTTCCTCCGTCTGTGAACTAAATTGGAATTTTGATGATTTATATGCACAAAGTTTCCAAATATAAGAGGTCCATGATCGAGAACCTTTTTAGTTTTCATCGAAATTTTTTTTTCTAAAAAGGAATTTCTGAGAGTTATATGCTAAGAATCATTTCTTTGATGGTGAATAGTGACATCACAAACTAGTAATTGGTTCCTGCGGGGATATCAAGGGAGCAAATTTGCTTGTTAATGAGAAGGGTATTGTTAAGCTAGCTGATTTTGGGATGGCCAAGCATGTAAGTACATAGCAAACATCTAACTTTTGTCAAAAAAAAAAAAAAAACACACACACACACACACAAAAAGCATTAACTTTGGGAGGATAAACCTCTTCCATGATCATCCATGATCCACCTGACTTTGTATTAGTTCCAACATGGTCAGCATGTTGCTTGAGGAGATCTTTTTATAATGCTACTGCACAACAATGCAAACATTTTAAAAATGCCAAACACACATATGGTACATTTAACACGAATAATTCTATTTCTTGAATATGCCAAACGGATTATTGTTTTGATTTTATTTTTTCTTTGATTAGTTAAGTGGAGCAACATCTTCTAATTCAGTAAAGGGTTCAGCATTTTGGATGGCTCCAGAGGTACCTTTTTCTAAAAATATCTCATCATATTATGTAAGTTGATGTTAATAGATTGGGTTTTTGTTGTCGTCCATTTGTTTGTTTGGTAGTGAGCATGTTGAATTTTTTATTTAAGCAAGGAGGTTAACGTGTTGCAGTTCTACTAAATCATGTGAAAACATGAAGAGAAACAGCATACGACACCTGAGGATTTTCAATTGGCACTAGCATGATCTGATTGAGTGTCAAGGCGGCTTGTGATATACAGTTCATCATATACTTCCCTTGGATTTTAGCCTTTTCAGGTGATTTGTTAGGATTGAACTGGGTATCTTGGAATAAACTGCCGTAGCTTGAACATACTAGTTTTGGCACTCGGCTGATTAAGCCTGTCAAAATGTGGAAAAAGTCAACAATTCTTTTGAGGTGGTTGGTGTAATATGTTTTGTAAACGATTTACTATTTTTATGGTGTAATGTGTTTACTGTTTACTGTATGGTTGTGTAATATGATGGTGGAACTAATGAATTACAATTTGTATTTTGTAATTTGTAAACAGTAATCTTTAATTTTTCATCACTGTTTATTTTAAACTATATACTTTAATATTTGAACCGGTTATTCGTTTACTATCGATTAATCGGTTAGTAAACGGATAACCTGTTCTATTCGAATCGAAAAATTCAGTTTCGGTTTTGGATATAGGTTTTTGAAACCTGACAGATTTCGATTTCGGATTCGATTTCGATTTCGGTTAGCGGATTTGGAAATCGGTTTCGGTTTTGATTAACCCCCAAAAGTGTGGTTAACCGAACCGTTGTCATCCCTAATTACTAGATCTATTATTGGATCATGTATACTTATTACCAGTAAAACCCAAATCAATTAGGCCATAATTTTCAACAAAAGATCTGAAGTCAGAGATAGGGTTAGTAATTCTAAAAGCAATGGCACTCAGCTTATCACGACGGTTTAAAGTACAATTGAAATCACTCATCAAAAACTAAGGATAAGAGATAAGATCTAGATTGATAAAAGAGTTCCAGAGAGCAGCTCTAAGAGAGGTATTAGTACTAGCATATAATGCAGATAAAAGAAAATGTTCACAATCATTAAATTTTATAACAATATTAATAACTTGAGCGAAAGAAGAAATAACTTGAGAATGCACTAAATCAGAGTTCCAGACAACAATAATGCCACCTGTGGCTCCTTGACTAGGTTGAATAGCATCAGTCCATGATCTGCCAAAGGATCTTATAAGCTTTTCGGATTTAATTTGGTTTAAGTGAGTTTCTTGAAGAACACAAACTTGTAAGTTGTTGACTTTTAGTTGAATAGAGATAAAATCTCTAACATGCTTTCTCCACCCACCCATGAACATTCCAATTAATGATATTCATATAAAACAAAAGCATTGTCAGGAGGGGTAGAAGACCCAAGGACAGGAGAGTCATCCATCCTATCCTCTTTAGAAGGGATGGAGACTGTAGGAGGATTACTGTCCACTAATGAGGGGATAGTGGGATTGCTCTTAGATTGCTGATCATCAGACAAAGAAGAGGTTCTAGATCTTTTATTTGAAAAACCAATGCTAGGAACAAGAGAAACAATTGATTTGTGCCTAGGAGGATTAGAAGATTTTTTCGAATTCACTCTATTGGCTTCAGATTGATTCAGAAGATCATTTTGGGCACTAAACACATGATTTAGTTCCTTAGCCAATTGAGGGAGAGACTTAGAGCCAGGGGCATCTATAGTAATGATTGAAGCCTTATTTTTCGCGAAAACTTTTCAAGATTTAGAAGGGGAAGGAACAGAATTAAAATTCTTATCCTTATTAAGCATTTTGGAGTTCTTATCAACAGAAGATACAATATTTTTAGAAACATTCGAAACATATTTAGATTTACCAATAGAGGCATTAAAAGGTGCTGAAACTTTAGCATTTGAATTTAAATTAAGGGAAGAACCATTAGTCTTACCATCCAGAAGAGAGGCATTTTTCAAAGTCTGAGCACGGCCCTCCTTCAGGGAAGAAGGTGGGCGAGCACTACAAGGACGAGCTTTGCGAGATTTTTTTCCTTTGAACTTCAATCCAAGGTCCCACAATCAGATCAGGGTTAGAAACAGAAATAGGTTCCGAACCCTCTAAATTGTTGTCAAGATCCATAATGGAGAGGAAGTCATGTAAATACCACAATCGAGAAGCCCAAGAATGAATAACATCTAAAGGGGGTGGTTTACCAAGAAACTTACTGATGATGGACGCCTCCCAGAGTTGATGAAGGGTATGTATCTGATCAACGATGAAGACTACCCTGTCTGTAGTCGAGGATTGGATTTTGGAGAAGAGAACCGATGGTTGCGACTCCCGATTTAGAGTAGGATTTGCGCCCTTCAAGATCTCCACCCAGATGAAGGTTTTGGACTGGGAGAAGAGTCACCAGTCTTTAACACCTTCGCATATGCCGAAGGAAGAGGGGTTCTTCGAAGAAGAAGGCCGAGTCTGGACGAATCCAAAATTTATGGAAGGAGATCCGTTCGATGGCGACGAAAACTTTGCAGAAGAAGGCAAGGAAGGGGAAGAGGAGAGAAGAGGGGGAGGATCGGGCGAGGAAGGGGGGGGACGAGGCGGCGGCGGTGACGATGAGGAAGGGCCAAAAACCCTAGGGTTTTCCATCACTCTAGAAATCGCCAGAGAGAGTGTCTAGCAGATACGATTAATCACATTAGTTTTCAAAAATCATTTTTTGTATATATACTAAATAATACAAATATATATTCAATGAGCCACGATAAGTGCCCTTCCCTGGACTTGCCTACGAGATGACTCCCCGTTGAATGAGTCATGCCCAAAACTCTTAATACATTCAATGGTGCCTTAGCGAATGTGTCCCTCCACCATAGGTTGAGCTCGCTCGAGCAAGAATGGCCACTCAAAGCCCTGAACACTCCAAATTGAGCTAAAACACTCACACCACCAACAAGTCAGTGTCCATTCTGCAATCCTTCGCCAAAATGGCTATCGTTCTAGCGCTCAGCTATAACAATTTAATTACATTGGTGGCCCCAACATTTAGTGAATATAATTAATCTCTATCAGTGATCAATAAATCATCATGATTCACCATTAATTAGCTTTCTTGGGCCTCAATGCATCACCTTAAGCTTCTTTAAGGTGCATACTTTGTGCATATATGAAGAAGAAGCACAAAAGAGACGCATGTAAAAGAACGCGACAAGAGATTTTTCTTTACTAAAATGTTTTTGACTAGAAGAAGAGGGATTTGATTTGTTGCTAATTATATCCCGATAAATTAATCGGTGCTAGGCAACATACATTGTATCATTACTTGGTAGCAAGTAGCACTACAATAAACCACCAATTTTTTGACGTCAAAACAAGTTAACATTTCAACACCAACAGCAGTCAAAATGACACACTGATGCCAGCAAAAATGACAAAAACGAGTGCAACTCGACGATAATCGGAATGAACATTTCGACGTCTAAACAAGCATCAAAATGTTCGACATATCGACGTCTGCTTATAGGCATCAACAGACGTCTATATGTTGAGCAGGTGTCGATATGAACATATTGATGCCTATTGAAAGGCATCAAGAACTTTTTTAAAAATATTAAAATATTATAGGCGCCTGTTAGAGGCGTCGATACAAAAAAAAACAAAAAAACGAGGAAAACGAATTCCTCGGCATGCTCTGTATGCGGTATTCTCCAATACTGCGCGCGGCTGTATGCAGTATTCGAGAATACCACACGCGGCTATACACGGCGGGGCGTCTTCCGTTGCGATCGATTTTCGCCACACGGCGGAAATCGAACCGTCGAAAAATATTTCGACGTCATTTAAAGACATCAAAAAATTTCCAACAAAACTCTCAAATTTTGTTGTAGTGTAGTCAATCGCGCCAAATGTATTGTTTAGCAAGTAGTCATCACTGCAAATATTTACAATAAATTTGTAATATAATATATTAACCCAATTTTAGATTTAATGGATCCCATATATTACGAGTTTATGATTGGAAATAATAATTTATTTAGAATTTCTAACGATTGGAAATTATATACCACCAAAATATTTATATGTTAGATGAAAGAATGCATCAGTCAACATGTATGTATTATTGACATTATTTTTTTTAACAAAGATAAGAAGTCACGGTAGATGATTATACTAGGGATCAAATCTTAAATATCTAGATAACTTACAACATGTTGTCACCAATTATGCTACTCACGGTGCATTGTTGACATCAAACTTGCTAATGTTATAATCGAATTCAAAATGAATTAACAAATATATATGAAATAATGACATTACAAATTTACTAATCTTTTGCAAGAGAAAAACAGAATTACAGAAAGCAATACACCAAAAATTCATATGTAACTCATAAAAGTGAACAACTGCCCACCATGTCGACTGCGCTGTTGCCAGGTTCTGGCTTTTGAACTCGTCTCTCTCTCATTGCTTCTCTGACCTTGAGCACATCATCCCAGTGGCCAGCCTTGGCATATATGTGTGAAAGGAGCATGTAATCACCACTATGATCAGGTTCCATCTCCTCAAGGTGCTTCTGCACTATCTTCCCCAATTCCAAGTCTCCATGAACTCTGCAAGCACCCAGCAGCGTCCTCCAGACCACACCGTTGCACTCGATTGGCATGCCTATGATCACTTCATAAGCTTCCCTCAATAATCCTGCTCGCCCAAGAATGTCGACCAGGCAGCCGTAGTGCCTTATTGTCGGGCAGATGTTGTAGTCCCTTCTCATGCTATCGAAGTACCTTTGACCAGCCTCCACCAAACCTCCATGGCTGCAGGCGCAGAGGACTCCCAGGAACGTGATGTCGTTAGGCTCTCCGAGCTCGCTCTGCTGCATCCTTTCAAAGAGTGACACTGCTTCTTTCGCGTGCCCGTGCACGGCGAGTCCCAAAATCATGGAGTTCCACGAGACTGTGTTCCTCTCAGTCATATTCTCGAACACCTCGACGGCCTTGTCAATTGCTCCGCACTTAGCGTACATGTCGATCAGGGAGTTGTTTACTGAGAGACTGCGGTCGAGCATGGAGCGGCCGATATTGGAATGGACCCATCTGCCGAAGTCCAGTGCTCCAAGCCCCGCACACGCCGACAGGATTACTACCCACGTAGCTTCGTCCGGCGTGTAGCTGCTCTTCAGCATTCCAAGGAGCCTCTTCAATCCCTCGTGGAACAGGCCGCAGTGCGCGTACCCAGTAATGAGGGTGTTCCAAGAAACAATGTCTTTTTCAGGCGATTCATCGAACACTTTGCGCGCGGTATTCATGTCACAGAAGACCGCGTACATATGGATGAGAGTGTTGGACACATAGACGTGGGAGTCCAGGCCAAACTTTAGCAGAGAGCAGTGGACCTGTTCGCCCAATCTCACCGCCGACAACTGGCCGCAGATTCTGAGCAAGGAAGAAAAGGTGAAGCTATCGGCGGCTTTCCCCTTCTCTCTCATCCTTCGATAAAAAAGGAATGCCTCCGAGGCTCTATTGGCCTTCCCGTAGCCTCTGATCATGGTGTTCCACAGGAAGCCATCAGGCCATTTGAGCTGCTCGAATACGGCGGGCGCATAGTCCATGCACCCTTTGTGCTCCGAGACAGAGCAGAAGGTGATGAGCCTACCCACGACGAAGACATGCTGCTCGAAGCCGGTGCGGATGATGCTGGCATGGACCTGGTTAAGGTCTCGAAAGGTGGAGCATGACTCCAAGAGGAAGACGAGGCTTTGCTCCCTTGCATCGAAGCAGATCGCAGCAGCAGAGTCGGGCACCTGACGAGCTCGGAATTGAGAAAGAGGTACGAAGGAAAGGAACCTCTTGAGGACGAAGGGGAAGGTAATTAAAGACATTCCTTTCCCATAGCAGTCTGAATGTTTTTCCGAAGGAAACGGAGAGAACCGCAAATTTATACCTTCACTTTAACACTATAATGGGATAAGCGGTTTGGAGGGGACGTTTGGAAGGTTCGAAGGATTTTAAAGTGAAGGTGTTTAAAATTTTTTGAAAGAATTTTAAAAATTTTATTTTATTAAATTTCATAAAAAAATTAGAGGAATTCGATAGATCATTATTTCTCATTTATAATAATATATATTTTTATTTTAAAAATATTTTTATGATTTTTTTAATGATTAACTCTATCATTTTATGGAGTTTTGAAAATGAATTTTTTAAAAAAATTGGAGGAATCTTTCATATCCTTTCAAATTCTTTAAAAAAAATTCAAATAAGTTATTTTAAACCTCTCCAAAATTATTCTCTCCAAATTCCTCTAAAATTCTTAGAAATTCTCAATTCAAATATAGCGTGAGACTTTAAGCAAGACAACAATATCGAATCTAGAATATTTTTTTATATGCATTATATTTTTTATATTCTATTTTTTTCTTCATTACTGTTAATTTTTTATTATTTTTTATTATTTTATTTATATATGCTAACTTTGCTTGAACCTGCCAAAATTTGTTTAATTTTTATTTTATTTTTCATTAAATATTTTGTTTGGTTTGTGGTTTTGCATTTTCAAATGTTCATTCTTTTCTAACAGCAATTTCTTATATCTTAATTTAGGAAATGAGAAATTTCCAAATCCAAATCCGAATCCTAAGATGGAAAAATTCTCAGATCAAAATTGGGTGGAATCAATACCCATTTTACCTCTGGCCAAAGTCGTTAGAGACTTTGACTAAAAATTAAAAAATATATATATAAAATAATCTTAATTTATAAAATATTTTTTATGATAAAAATAAGATATTAGAGAATAAAAAATATATTTTTCAAATTCTATAATATATTAAAGACTTTTGTACAAAGTCTATAAATTTGAATTTAAATTAAAAAATATGAAATATTTTGATGTAAAATATTTTTCTATATCATAATACATCTTTTGTATCATTAAAAAATTATTATATGAATTTAAATATTTTTTTTAAAAAATTATGAATCTATTATAGACTTTGCACGAAAGTCTCTAATGAGTTAGAGACTTTTGTTTATAGTAATTTTATAATTATAAAAAATAAAATTTAATTCATAAAAAAAAATGTGATATAAAAGATATGCTAGAGTTTATCAAAATATTTTGGACAAAAAATATTTTACTACCATCATAATTAAAAATTAGTTCTATAGACTTTGGACAAAAATCTCTAAATAAAATTTAATGCATTAGAGACTTTTGCCCAAAGTCTATAATATCAAAAATATTTTATAAATTTTAATTTTAATTTTAATTTATAGACTTTGTGCAAAACTCTCTTAATTAGAGAGTTTGAAAATATATTTTTTAACTCTAACACCTCATTTCTATATATCATTAGAGAGTTTGAAAATGTATTTTTAAAAATCTAACACCTCATTTCTATTATACATTTTTTTATAAATTAAAATTATTTTTTATATTTTTTATATATTATATATATTTTAAAAAAAATTAACCAAAGTCTCTAACTGATTAGAGAGTTTAATATATATATATTTTTAAATCTAATACCCCATTTCTATTATACCGCTTTTTTATATAAATTAAAATTATTTTTTATATTATATATATATATATATATATATATATATATATATATTAATTTTTAACCAAAATCTCTAACGGGTTAGAGACTTTGGCCAAGGATAAAATTGGTATTGAATTCACTCAAATCTGATTTGAGAAATTCCCCATCTTAGGATCCGAATTTGATAATTTCTCATTTCTCAAGCCCGGTTATGGGAAATTGCCCCTTTTCTAATATGATTTCATTTTTATTTTTATTACTAATTTTTTAATTCTATTTGGGGTTTTGGATTTTGCTTGGAATATATAATTTTATTGACTATTTATTTTATAATCAAATTTATATTTTTCTAATTCAATTCGATGTTTAAGTTTTAAAATTATTATTATTTGTTTAGTTTACAGTTTTGAACTGCTTGTATTTTCAATTTTTTATCTCCATAATTTAGTTTGATTGTTGAATTATTTATTAAATTATTTATTTGATTCAGATTTCATATTTTTACGAAAAAAACTCTAATTAAAATGATTATACATACGTTAGCATATATATATATATATCCAATTTTAGTTATATATATTGCTGGTAAAAAAACAATATACTAATATTATTAATTTCTTATTAGTATATTGTTACGGAAAAAACTTTAATTAAAAAAACAAAAACACTTATATATTGCTGGTAAAAATTTCTTATTAATTTATAATATATACTTGTTAATGTATATATACTTATATACTAATATTATAACAATATAGATTGCTAATTTATAATTTATAATTGTTCCTACCTAAAGTTGGAGTGATGAGATCCGGTCTGGTGCGTCTTCTGATCAGGCACAATTTCGACGGAGAACCTGCAAAAGATATTTTGACGTTCAAATTAGAATGTGATTGAGGTGGAAGTAACAGAAAATTAGACTATATATTTATTATTTGAGACGTATCATGTCGTGTCTGTATATATTACAGAATGTGGGAGGAATAACGATAATACCATTTGATAATCTCGTTGTGATGTTGCTCAAAATTGGTCAAGGTAAATTTTGGAGATGTCGGGCTCGTGATGACGAATTCCTAGTATTTAATGAGGACATGAATATTTTTGTATGACGGAGTGATCGAAGCTCTCTGGCTAAGGCGTCTAATTTTATTTGAGTTTGATTTACAAGTGGACGCTTCTAATCCTAATCCTTGGACCTAGAGTAATAATCCATTCCAATAATATAATTGTTAATCCATAATATATGTGTTATGATCATATATCAAAAACTTAGAAGACGGATCGAGGGACACACGGCTAATTCTTAATTGCTCACTTGTACGAGCGGAAGACATAACCAACTTCCTGCAATTTGGATCTATTCGATCCCAGAGCTCGATTTCATTTTGTTCGATGATTGTAAGGACATACCCCCAAAGGTAAATAAATTTATTTCTTTGCAAAAAAAAATATTTACTTAGGACAAGACAATTTAGACATCATGGAAACACATGATTACAAAGTTTGAGTCGCTATATATATCTATCTCTATTGAGTTCTCTTCCTCTCTCATACTCTCCCCCTTTATTTTATAATATAAATATATTTTTATATTATTTTTTGTCTTGCTTTTCTTTTTTAGCTCATTTATTTTGTAAGTTATATATTCATTACTTTTGATCGGCTCATTTATCTTTTTTTATATAGGTTTTCTTTTGTTTTTTTTAGTTTTTTATGATAGATATTGTATATTTGTACTCTCTCTATCAATAAAAGTATGAAAGTACAGCAAGCTCATTTTATTAAACAAAAGTGCATTTTAAATCTCACTGTAACAATTACGAGGAAGAATGTTCCCGACTTCTTTATCATCGACAATACAATCAAACGATGAGAAGAACACGAAAAGAAAAGAAAAGAAAAGCCACACCAATTACTTTGAAAAAAAATTTCTATGACGTCAGATTTCATGAAATTTCTTTAGAGCCTAACGTATGAGTGAACCTAGAATTTTTAATACTAAACCTAAAGTAAAAATGTTATGTTGACTCGTTTGCAACACATGTTCATTCTTTCTCTAGATTCAATCTAAATTATACTAAGTTCAATTTTAATAAAATTAGATTCATTCCTACGTGGGGTTCCATATAAATTATTATGCGGTCTGCTCATACAAGTATATATGAGCAGTATTCTAATCTTTCGCCACGTCATTAATTACGTCATTCAGACTTAGACAACTCATACTCGAAATCTGGATCCATACCCGAAATTAATTTTTTATATCCGAAAATTATTTTGAAACTCCGCCTTCCCAAAATACCTATTTTGAAACCCCGCCCCAAAACATCTCCTCGCTGCTGCTTCTCCGCCAATTCCACTCGCTCATCGTTGCTTCTCCGCCGGATCCACTCGTCGCCCGCCGTCGTTTCTTCGCCGGATCCACTTGTCACTGCTTCTCCACCCACTCCTTCATCATCCGCTGCTTCTCCCTCCCTCCCCCAAAACATCTCCTCGCCACTCATACACCGTCGGATCCACTCGCACTACTACAATTTGACATTTTAGCGATGATTGTTATGACGTTTGCTAGCAATTGCAAATGCTGCAAAAATCTTTACCAGTAATTAATGAATTCACACTATATATATTGTCATTAAAGGCTTTAGAAGCAATTTATACAATTGCTAATAAAGATAAAAATAATCATCACTAAATATATATATATATATATATATATATATATATATATATTGAAATCTATAATTTTTTATGGAGTTTTTAATAATAGTTGCTAAATGATGTACATCTAAGTTATTTAACAACAATTATCTTATTGCTATAAATTAATTACCACTAAAGAAATAATCTCTTGTAGTGTCGCTCGCTGCTGCTTCTTCGCCGGATCCACTCGCCGCTCGCTGCTGCTTCTCCGCCGGATCCACTCGTCGCCCACTGCATCTCCCTCCCGCCCCAAAACATCTCGTCGTTGCTCATATATCCCGCCCCAAAACATCTTCTCGTTGCTGTGTAAGATATTGATATTGTCTATGTAGAACTGTCCTTTGTTCGATGAATTGAAAAAAACATACATGTTTCTATCTCCATAACAAATATCGATCTGGTTCAGAGGATATTTGAATAAAACATACACTACGGTGTGTGTAGAAGAGCAAACCTAATCGATATTATTAGACTTAGCTAGCTAGTTTGATTGAGAAGACCAATCTAAGGTTCCCTCAGTATATATATTATTGCATTGACCTGTATAGAGGAGATGTACAAACAGAGATGATGTTGCTTTATTTTTTTAATTTTCTACTGATTAATTTATAGCAGTTCAGATTTGAAAGACTGCTATTATTTTCTGACAAAACAAATTATATGTCTATAATTCAAAAGATTGCTTTTTTGCAGCAAAAGCTCTTCTCATATGTGATTTCCTGATGAAGCATTTCTTTCTATGTAAATACTTTGAGTTACATGTGTTAATCTTTTCTGTTTCAACGAAGGCAACAAGCTTTGATGGAACATGATATATAGTATTTAGTAAATAATTAATTAGTAAATTTTTGATGGAGCATTTCTTTAGATCCCTAGTTGGAGGCAAGATTTTATTGATAGAGTAAAAATTTTTGAATGCTTAATTAGTAAATTTACTTAGATATTTCTCTATCTAACCATCACTCTCTTTAGCACTAACTTAGATATGTTGTAGATGCAATTGCCACAGTTGGTTTTACTAGACATCACATTGAAAGAGATTAATATAATTAATAATATTGGAGACAAATATAATGGGGTTAAGAAGAATACTTTTTTGGACAAATATAATTAGGTTTGCTAATACATTCCTAAAACAACAACAAGGTTTACTATATTATTAAATAAATATAGGTGCGAGTAGAAGAGCAGGGTTTTGTTTATAACCATTAGGATTATGAATTATGTTTACTATATTATTGAATATTTCAATGAATCCTTAGGAATTTATAATTGACATTATCAAGTTTACAAAGATCATTGTTTTGATTTTTTTTACTCCAACGAGAGGTTGGATTACATATACGAGTATACATGGAACACAATTCTTTTTTTTCATCTTCACTAACTATTGGACATTGGATATTGAAACCAGCCATCTCTTTAGCATATTTTGTTCATCTTTTCAAAATGTAGACACAAGGCAAATGTAGCACATTGTTATTTAAAAGAACTTTGATACAATGCATGCATAATATTCCTTCAGTTTCAAACTTTCGACATGAGCACTTCACTATTGAATCATCTGAATCAAAAGTAACATTAATCGCAAGGTCTTCCTTTCCAAGTTGAGATACTTTATATGTATGCAGTGTCTCATTCAAGCTTATCATTTGACAAAGACAACATAATGACTTATTGAATTCTTGTTCAAATTCAACATATATCACTCTAGAATATGCACTGGCAGCATCTGTGAGCATAGGCATCAATGGTAGTCCAGCAAATTTTGAATGTCTTAATTTGTAATCTTCGAATAATTTCTTCTCCCTGAATAGCTTCAAAGTTATATTGGTCTATAAACTCTGAAAGGGAGAGTTTTTTTTTAAAAAAAAACTTTTAAACTGTGCATTCATACTCTCATTTCGTTGAGTGGTCGTCATATCAGCGCAAAATGATTCTCGTCTATATACTGTTGCCCACTTCTCCTTCAGCTTGTAAAAGTTTTGTAGCCAACCATTATCAACCAAATTATAAGTGCCCATCATTTTAACTCATTTCTCTTCAAAGATTTGCACGGAAGACGAATCATATATGCAACTTCTAAACTCTTGCAAAAATTTAGGATGATCATGAATCACTTGAGATAAATTAGTAGCAATATTTTGAAAAATATGTCGTAGACATAATCGATGACAAGTATTTGGCAACACAAGCTGAATGGCTTTGGATATAGCAACTGATTGATCAGTAAAGATTGTAGTGCTTTCCTCCCATTACTGCCATGAATGTTTGAAATAACCAAACGAATGAATCCACTATTTCATCAAACAACAATGCTGCACCAAATAAAACTGTTTGTTTATGATTATTCATCCCAAGGAGAGGAGCAAAAAGCATTTCATACTTGTTTGTTTGAAAAGTGGTATCAAATGATCGATACAACATTACCAAAATAACTATAATCAATAATTGCTCTTCCACCGACCCAAAAGAAATTGACTATTTCTCTTGTCTCATGAACTTGCAAGGCATAAAAAAAGGATGGATCCTCTGCTTGTTTACTATTTAAATAATGTAACAATGTTTGAATGTCACCTACTTTCAACTTCATCATTCTCTATTGGCTTATGCAATTATTTGTGTCCTTTCGAATGAATCCAACCAATTCAGGCTTAGAAGCTGCAGCTTCAAAGAAATTGAAAATTTGATGAGGTTTAAACCAAGCCTTATCCATGTGATCAATTAATTCATTCTGATATGGTAGTAGTTTTCGATGCAATCGAAGTATGTGAACTTTATTTGGGCTTGCCAACTGATGATTGTGATTCAACTTAACTTTTGATACAATCCACACATTGTTGATATTTATTTTGAATTCAATCCGAGCCTTGCAATTTGTTCTTTCAATATGTTTTGGCTTTTTCGTGACATGCGTTCAAAGAATTTCTCTTGTCCCTTGTTTGCTACGTACATTTTTTTTGCTTTTCATAGTACCATCACTTCGACGTTCAATTTGAGACTTCCTAACGCTAAAGCCATGTTTCTTAGCATAACTATTGTAGAAGCTAGTCATATGCATCCATTTCTGATGTAAATGTCATTCCCGATTTTGGTTCATGTTGAGAATTTTCTGCAATTATTGTGCGAAACATAATCATGATGAAATAATTTTATACAACCAAATACATAAATAAATGAAATACACAAATATATAAAAAACAAGTAAAAAATATACCATCCAATGGAGCACTTGTATTTTCTTCTGTTTGATTTGGACTTTCTGTTAAAGCAAATGCAAGTTCTTCTGATTGACTTTGCCCTTCCATCATACTGTCTCAGTTTAGTCCTTCTCCGAAGTAGGCAGGAGGACAAAGGCAATTTCAAACTTTATAAACATGAAATCATGATAAAATAAGAGACTGCATAGATGACAGAGTAAAAAAAACTAGTAACAAACATTATCAAAATTTGCTTACAACAAAGAAAACATGGAAACATGATGTAATTAGTCCACATGTCATCACAATGCAACAATGTTATCACAGTTTTACGTCCTAAAATCAGCAGGACATGCCATTGACCTACAAACATAATGAATAAGAGTTCTTTTTTGATTATCAGACAAATTGGGTGGATATTAGGTTTAAAAAGATGAACATACGCTAAAACTGGATGGATGTGGAGGGGGAAAAGTAAATATCTGCAACATAAGCTTAAACATAAGCTAGAACCTTTGTACAAGTCCAGCAGCAAGTTGAGGAAACGCCTCGCTCGACCGCTCCGTCGTCGACAATATCTGCGACTTAATTTTGCCTCGCTTGACTTAATTTTGCCTCGCCAAGGACGTTGAAGGCAGCTGGGAAATTAGCAGGCCGGACAACTCCTCCACCAGCTTCGGCGAGGTAGCTGGGAAATTAGCAGGTTCGACTTCAGTCGTTCCACTCGCTCGTTGGACCTCGTGTTTCTCATGGAAGTCGGAAGGTCAACCAACGCAATAGTCGCAACTCATCTTGACGTAGGAGTTTCAGATATGAGAAGGATTTCGGGTAGAAAATATCATGTTTTGAATCTAATTTTTAAAAGTGCATCCAGATTAGTAATTGATGGCGAGGAGTGGCGAAAGATTAAAGTACTGCTCATACAAGTTTTATTCCTGCCGTGCTATCGATCTCATCAGTGCACGCAGATAAATCAAAGCATTTTTGGCTGATACCTTACGTGAGGTCCATAAGCAAAAAAGTTCATATGCGATCCCTTGCTAAAAGAAAAGGAAAGGTCACAGAAGAGCAAACCAACAACACCGAAATCCATCTTATGCTCCGTTAAAACCCCCAACAGGAATTCATGTTTGCAATCATTAATTCACCTCTGCAAGCAACTCATGGAATCCATCTTCTGCCTCCGCTCCGCCCTCAATATTTCTCCCTCCAAAAGCCCTCCACGCGCACTCCTTCCCTTCCCCCGGCGCCACCCCACGACGGCCACCGCCTTCATCGGCCACCTGATCAACTTCCCACGGTCGGTGCCCCTCCACCACAGGATATCTTGCTCTCACGTTCCCCTGCCGCCGCCGCCTCCCAAGCAGGACGACGACGGCAAGAAAGACCGCGTGGGAGGGCGGAAGATCCCGAGAGTGGCGGCGGCCGGCGCGGCCGTGGTCCTAGCTTGCGCCCTGGGCGCGGTCTACTTGTCGCGCGGCGCACCGGTCGTCGCCTGCACAACAGCCAAAACTGAGATGACGCTGGAAGACGGCAATGTGAACATGGACAAGATACGCGAAGAGGTGCGGGATATATTATTCAAGAAGAAGGTAGGATCAAATACATTCAATTCCTGACCAAAATAAGAAGAGATGCAATTAACAAAACAAGATCTCTAATTAACGTTTGCACATTGCAGAATCTCGGTGAATTGCAAAGTGATCATTTGTTATCGAAACAATTAGGAAAGCATGACAGATACGAAGCGGCATTCTCTTTGATAGAACTGCTACTGGAGAGGGTAATCTCGTATTTCTCTACTCTGAGATCTTCGAAGTTATCAAAAATACTTCGTAATTGCATTGTTAAACGAAGCTAATTGCCTGCATGCAGAGATACTATCGCGAAGCCAGAGCAATCTGCCAGAACATGTGCGATCTGGTGCAGAGCGATGCGAGGCCCAGGCTTCTTGTGGTCAGTTTCTAATTCAATTGTGTAATTATGTTATGTAGCAAGCATGCATTTGAATTATGTTATGTGAATCGCATTCAAATATTGCAGGCTGTCCTTGACATGTTGTTGGTAGTGGAGGCGATGCTAACACCAAATTCGACCGATGTAATTGTTTTAATGAAAAGGGCGAAGGAGTCGTGGGAAAGAATACACGAAGCATTTGGAGCGAAGTTACCAAATGTGGCACAATAAAACGGGGGATAATTGGCTTAATTATCTGCTGCGATTGGTGCTGGTGCTTTACATGTCTCAATTTCATTTTATCCTTTTAAAGGGAACTATACATATTGTACGCTTTCTCCTACGTATAAAAATTGGGGTGTGATTGGAACTCAGTTTGAACTATATGAAAATGGGCTTAAACTAATCAAAACTAGTTTAGTCTAATTTGAATTTTTGAAATATTTTTATTTAGACGATTGGACCTGTCATTAACCTTTGAATAAAACTGGGGTAAAAGTTGGATTGCATTACAATTCATGCTCACAATAATTAATATTATTAACTTTTACAATTAATATTATTAAAAGTGAACCTAACATTAATTAAGACCAAATCTAGAGTTAAAGTAGTGTTAGGTTCGCTCTTATATAACATATATATGTTTACTTTTATTTTTTAGGTTTAGTACGTCTTAATAATATTAGACTCACTAATAATTATCCTAGATTTGTTCCTGTGCGCCAAGCTTGATCCATAAAAATTTATATAAAGATTGGCTGGCTCCATACAAATTTTCTAGCCTGATTCGTTTTAAACTTCATTGTTATTGAGCAACGCAGAATAAACATAATATACCGATCTAGGGTCGGCGAGAGTTAATTATATCCGATCGATCAACTACGTACCAACAATACTCGATCGATCCGCTACCATTCTTCTATTCCTGATCCTCCTCGAAGGCCGACACCGGAAACGATTTCGAGAGCCCAGAGTACGTCTTGAAGGAGATCTTGCTCGGGTCGGCGCCATCGACGCACATCTCCGAGATGGAGACCCAGATGAGGAGCTCCTTGCTCTTCACCCCTGACACCCGTCTCATCCGCCGGTCCTCCACGAACGCCATCACCTCCGCCGCGTACGTCACCGCCTTCCCCACCCTCCTGAACACGTGGTTCGTCGCCTTCTTCTGCTTCAGCCACACGAACCCCGTCCCCCGGTTATAGCCGACCTCCTCTATCCCCGACAGCGGAAGCAACCCCTTTGGCAGCCGCAGCTCCCCCAGGAGCTCCACCGACTTCTTCTTGCAGAGCTCCGCTCCCTGGTACACTTCCGCGCCCTCGCGCTGGCTCTCGATGGTGGCGGAGGCCTGCGTCGACGACATCGTCAGCCGTCCGTGGAAGTGGAATACGGGGCAAGGAGGGTCTCGTGGAGTATTAATAGGTGCATGCATGAGATTAGAGAGCGCCATTGGGTCAAACCATGCGACCTTTGCATGGTTGACGTGGCTCGCATGCATCTCCCTTGTAGAAATTTGAAGCGACGAGGAGCACGTCAAATGCTGATGTACGTTGCTCGTTTTCACCGGAAATTGGATTAATTAGTTAGTTGTCGGGATTTAACAATTTGACTAATTAATAAAATTACAAATTATATAATTCAACATGATCTTTTTCTGACCCAATAATTCAACGTGATTTATATAAACCCAGATACCCAGATATGATGAAAATTGACTCAATCCAATCAGGATCTGGATGGTCTGATTTAGACATTCGCTTTCAAGTTTCAACAATGTAATTCTAAAAATCCAAATTAAACTAAGATTTACTTTAATTTTCTTAATTTTCATTCAAACTCATTGAAATGACACTTTTTTCTTTTGTAATTTCAATTATATTATATACCTCAAAGTGGTATAATAATAAGTAAAAATTATTTAAAAAATTCGGTATACATTTAATTTGGAATAGTTGACATTCGGTATACCTAACTAATTATGCGGGACCTTTAATTAATTGGAAAATAGTTATTAAAAATCATTCATGACAAACATTTATGTCGTTCTACCTAACTAATTATGTGGGAGCTTTAATTGATTGGAAAATAGTTATTAAAAATCATTAATGATCACAAACATTTATGTCATTTTACCTAACTAATTGTGGGCGCTTTAATTGATTGGAAAATAGTTATTAAAAATCATACAATTATCACAAACATTTATGTCATTCTACCTAATTAAATATGTGGGACCTTTAATTGATTAAAAAATAGTTATTAATTAATTAGAATAATTCATGACAAACATTTATGTCATTCTAAAAAAAAAAATCAGAAACTATTTGTCAAAATGAATTCACTTCATATGTATCTCAAAAGTGATTTTAATCATATATATGTATAAGTAAATAAGATAAATTTGATACGTACATATCGAGTTTACTTCTTATCTCGCTACAAAAAGATGATCCCTTCTTAGCCTCCTTAACAATTGAACGAGATGATTTTGCTGACAAACTAGCCCCAAGCATGACTTGTATATATGAAGTTGTTTTATATCAAGTAATTTCCTTACCATGAGTTTGATACGCATAAAACATTCAGAATTAAGGTATTGTATGTAGTCTTTATTTGGGTGAACTCAACGAGTAAATAATTAAGAGTTACGAGGGACAATGAATGGTTCATTTAGATTAATGCCAAAGGATCTAAGTTTGGTTTGAAGGTGAATCTATTTTAGAATGAACTCTCTCGCACCCTAGAGTTATCATAAATCATAGTCGTGTGAGTTCCTTCGATATTAGAAATGCAGACCCCTCATTATTAGATACTTGATATCTTTGTCCAATTGCAATGAGAAATTCTTTGGCGTTAGCAGTTTCAATCAAGCAACTCATCACATCCTTAATTGTGTTCCCGATAAATATGTTCCTAAAATTCTTCTTGAACTGTGGACAAGTAGGAAACTTAATTTGAACCATTTCCGAGTTTGGGGTTGTCCTACAGAAGTGAGAATATATAAAACATCAAAGAAAAAGATCGATCCTAGAACTAGTAATTATTTTTTCATTAGATATCCAGATCATGAAAAAGGATATTAATTCTATTGTTCATGCAAAGGCACAAAGATAGTGGAATCTAGGACTCCAAAGTTTTTGGAGCTGGTCTTAATCACCTTTGTGCAGAGTATAATGCTGAGTTGTAAAAATGCACTTAATTGTACCTCTCCCTATACTGTACTAAACATCAGGTGATTTACGATGACCCTTTTGCGATGACAAGGTTGGCGATCGCAGATGCAACGATATGTTCTGCGACCGCGGGCAACGAGGGTCGTAGAGTCGCCACATCTGCAATGGCCATGCGACCACAACATTTGTCGTTGCAAAATTAATAACCTCGCGATGGCATGACGATCGCCTTTTGCGACCGCTTTTGCCCGTTGTAAAACTATGAGGGATTACAATATATATTTAACTCGCGTGCTATCCCTTTTTTCTTCCCCTGCTCTCTCTCTCTCTCTCTTTCTCACACATACACACACTCTCTATGTGATCTCTTTACTGTCCTCAGTATTCCTCTCTCTCTACCAAAACCCTAGTCGCCTCTGGCTAGGGTTTCAATCGGTGACGACAAGCCGATCGGCCCTACCTAATGCTGATACTTCATGTTTACCACATCATTCTATACTTCCTGATGGTCAAATAACTTATGATTTGGCATATGTTTATCTCAGGATCTGGCTTTTAATTTTTCTCAAAGCATTACCTTGGTGAACTAGATTATTTAGATTGCAGATCAATGTTAATATGTTTTTTTGTATTATCTTGGTGAACTAGATTAGCATTGTGTTGGTAAATAGACCCTTCAATGTTAATTATGTCCGTTTATGAAATAATTCATAAATGCCATCTGAATAAGGAGAACAACTTTATGATCAGAGAGCACTATTGTCAAACTTTAAACGGAATGAATGAAGGCAATAGTGAAAAACTTTGAGAAGAAGATAGAATACGACTCATGATTTTGGCATCAAATAACTTTGATGAAAAACTTAAACTGGATGATGGTCAACATTTGTTTTTTTTTCTCCATTTTTTTTCTTTGATATTTTCCTTTCATTTTCCTTTCATTATAGTTAGAGGCCAAATAGATATTTCTCTTGTTTCTGGTTTTGTAAACTTGAGCAAATAAACTAATTTTTGTATATTGAATAAACTATGAGTAAGTAGTTAGTAAATTTAACCTTTTATTTTGATTTGAATTATTAAACCCTATTCTAGTTACTTTTGCATCTGACACATTTTTTCATCATTCTCTTATTATCACTCTTTATATAATTAATCTCAATCTCGTACTAGAAAGATAATTTTTTTCAGGCTAATATAATTGTTTATCATTAAATAGGAATCTATAGTTACTAAAACTTGGTAACTAAATTAATCTTTTTTATAATATAGACTTGAGTTAAGAGTTGAGAATATTAGACATGGCTCAGTTTTGTCGAACGACAAATGCACCCTATGCACAAGGGAGATAAAGGATATCAAACATTTTGTTCAGAGATTGTAGCGTTGCGAGAGGTGGATGGAGGACACTTCTAGAGAAAGTTGCCATTGACCGGGTACAATTTCCATTGGGGGAAGAACAGATGCTCAAGGAGAGGGATGAGAGGATTAGGAGCTTAGCGATGATCTGGATCCCTTGATAGCTTATTAGTGTAGGGGTTTGGTTGGTGTTATTTAATTTTTGTTTGTCTGACCACTGGTCTGGCATGCTCTAAGTACTTTAGTATGTAATATTTCTCGTATTTTAATATAGCGTGTGGCTTGTGAGAGCCTCACATTCATTTAAAAAAAAAAAAACTATACAGACATTGAACAAAGCAGACCCAATAATTTATTGTGATCTAGTTCCACCTTCTTATCTATGAATCAATGCATGATTGAGATGTTTGAATAGGTCATAGGTGGATGTGTGGAGCATAAAGAGAATCAAATTTCTAGGAAATTGGACATGTACTTGCTCCTGTTAATTTCCCGTAGAGTATTCAGTTTTCTGCTTCTACATTGATGATATGTGCTTAGCAGTTATGGTTAAGATTTAATAAGGGTAGATGGACGATTTATGATGAAGAACCAATGGACGATTTAATAAGGGTAGATGGACTCCGCTAGCATTGATTAAGATTTAATAAGGGTAGATGGACGATTTATGATGAAGAACCAATGGACGATTTAATAAGGCTAGATGGACTCCGCTTAGCAGTCGTGGACACGAAAGTAACTCCTTATACATGATTAATCTCGTCATTTATTCATTGCATAGCATATATGCAAGTTTCACCTTAGCTTTGTTAGTCTTGATCGACTACACTTAAAAGAGTTGATTAGCCCTAAAAATAAGTACTAGAATTATTAATCTTGCTATATTTTTCTGTAAAAAACTGAAATTGACTTGATTAAACGACTTGCTATTTACTATCAGTTTGATAACTAATCATACCAAATTTATCTTGTTTCGGCATGGATCAAGACGCTCATGAAGAAACCATGTTTGAATTTTGATGAGCAATTCTAAGTAATTTTACCTTGATGAAAAGGGATCTTTTAAACTTTGGGGCTTGGGGGTAGGTAGGGCTGGCAATTTCTAACACGACGCGATAACCTGATAAGACATGACACGGAGTTACGCGGGTTCAAATTGGGCTAAACGTGTGTTTTGATTAAACAGGTTCAACCCGGGTTAACACGATTAAATAATTGTGTTAATCCGGGTTGAACCTGTATAAACACGATTAAACCCATTTAACTAAACGTGTTTAATCGTGTTACTGAACTTATTTAATCCATTTACCCGTTTATATATATATATATAATAAAAAGAAAAAAATTACGGATGTTGGGTATGTCTTTTTATTAATAATATTTCTATTGTGTTTAATTTTTAATTTCGATAGCTTTCATTTTGTTCACTATTGAAATTGTGTTTATCGTGTTGTATCGTGTAGGTACACGTTTAATTATTTAAACGGGTTAAGTGTGTCGTGTCGTGTCAACCCGCAAATAAAAGGGTCGTGTTCGGGTTTGCATATTCGGACACGTTTAATAAACAGGTTGGGTTCGGACTTAGCCTTTTACAACACGAGACACGTTTAGACACGACACGACATGGATTGCCACCCCCTAGGGATAGGGATATGTTTTGTTCAGACTTAGCGTATAGATAAAATTTTACCTTTTGATTAAAAGAGAAGCTTTTATTGTTACTTGGCAGTAAAGATGAATGAACGATGTGCACCAACTGGAGTGATATGATGCTATATATGTTACTTGTTTCGCTTTGTGAAGTTCTCCTTTTATATTTGTTCAGCTTTGTGAAGTTTATTTTGGTGTGTAATTAATTAATATGCTTTTATATTTGTTCAGCAATCAAAAGCTTTTATAATTGTTCAGCTTTTCATATTTTAGCTCGAACCAATTTATTTATATGCTTTGCTTCCTATTTAATGTTTCAGTTGAAGAAAAATCAATTGAGAGCGTTCAGCTGAAGAAAAATCGATTGAGAGCGTTGAGCTGAAGATACCAGTTCGGCAAATTCACCCACTTTCTCTCTAGGTTCACTCATTTTGCTTGGGCTGCATAGTTTTTTTTTTTTTCATGTTATACCATATTTAATTATTGCCATTTATACCAAGTAAATTGGTTTTGAAATTTTGATCTCGAGTATGGCCCTACTTTTTGGAATTAAATTATTACAAGAGTTGAGGGATAACTCCCTACAACCTTCATCCTTCATAGAAAGAATATTGAAGCTATCTGATAAGTTTTTAAGTAGACCAAGTTCATAAAGTCACCTACCAATTCCTTCTAGGTTGATCAAGTTTTATTTAAGGTACGTTGACAAAGTTCATAAAGTCACATCATCTGAACCTGGCATCCAAATCACATAATATTCATCATCAAAGCAAAGAGTTCCGATCCAGACCTAAAGTGTTATAGGTTTAACCAATATATACAAGGCCTCCAAGAAGCCAGTTGAACTCCATTTGAATGTTTGTGGACCGCCCACCATTCATCAAGCATCAGGGGTAATGCTCAAAACTAATGGTGGGTTCGAGTTCCTACTTTGGCATCATAGTTTCACTCAAGAAACAAAAACTTTTTGCTAATCGATCAGTAAAAGGCAAAGGCATGAACAAACAATTTCATTTTATCTTTCTTCTCCTTCTCATAAAGCAAACTTGCATCAGATCAATGTTTATCATAATAGATATGAATCATTGGGTTTCACCATCTTTTCTTTGAAGAACTTGTCCTTACCTCAATAATTTCAATCACTGTCGGTTTTCTAGATCTCATGTGTGTTTGTATTTTTGAATAGAATGATCTTCAAGTAGATAGCTCCAGTATCATATTGGTTTTTGATACACAGGTACTTAGCTTGATTATTCTATTGGTTTATCATTTTGGCACTTGGTGCATGCCTCGGTGCAAGGTACGACAAATTCTATTGGTTTTGAATTTGTTCTGCTGTGTGAAGTTCTGGTGTACGTGTGATATATATGCTTCTATATATAATTGACTCGCCCTCGTGTCCTCCGCTCGTTTGATCGTGTACCGAGAATTTTCTCGGTGCACCAAAATGACTCGGTGTTCTGTCCAATGACCTATTTGACGTCCAATCTATTGCTCTTTTTGCAAAACAAACGAGGCACACGACCCGACGTCCAATCTAGTATCTCATTTGTTTGCAAAACAAATGAGTCACATGCAAACGCGGTCAATTAGTTAGTAAATACGAGTTACATACCAACAATGTATGTGTAATTAATTTTGAAATTTTAAAATGAAGATGGCGTACGTATGAGTTACTAACAATTTATCATATGTGATCAATTTAGAAATTAAAAAAGAACGGTAAAAAATGCCCTGGAGATGTGACAAGATATGGCTGCGACAAAAAAAACACATAATATCCTGTGTTAATTTCAGTTTGCTCGTAAAATGTTTTTTATATCATTTTATCTCTGAAATATTAAAAAAATATTTATTTGACTGTTAACATTTTTATTTTTATTTTAATTTGAGCCCCAAAATTCTGATTTTATTTTGATTGACTTTTGAAAATTTTAAATTCATTTTAATTTGTTCATTCTACTATAAAATATTAACAAAGTAAAATTAATTTTTATTATTTCTAAACTATGTGTGAAATATTTATTATTTTATTGTTTAGTATGTCTTTTTACAAATACTCTTTTAAATCAAAACGTAAAATATAAAAGATTTGACTTACTAGACAAATAGAATAGATTGATTTGACTACTAGCACTTCCAGAATAATTTTTTTTGCATAAATAAATAACAATGTGTTTCATATATGACTAAAAATTAATAAAATTTCATTTGTCCTTGGTGTTTTTTGTGCTTATTATTCTAATAAATAACCACATATGATATTCTAATCAATACACATACATGGCGCACGCCTCGACGCGTCAAGATGAGTCCGTTAACTCGTTAAGTGCGATGCCGTGACTTAATCATAGACTCATGATGGCTCCTCACTCAGTCCGCACCAAGAAGCACGGACCAGAAGCGACCAAAAAAGCTGGAATAACACTTTAGGCCTCACAAACATACCTGCTTTGTGATTAGAGAAGACAACACAATAAAGGATGTCTCACGCGGGACCCTATGAAGAATCCAATAATAAACAGGTATTCACGGGTGTAGAAGGAGAATGATTATCCCGAACCAAGCGGTCTTAGCGGGCGTCGGAGTTTAGGAGCGGCGCATCTGAACCGAGACCGGTAAGAGTGAGCCTGACCCTGCCCACACCCCAACCTCGTGTGTCTCCGCTCGCCCCCATTTTTCCGCAGACAATTTCTTCCCCTCTTCCTCGTTTTTACCTCCCCTCGATCTCGCGATAGGAGAAGCGAGAAGCCAGGTTGATCACCAGCCGATCTCCGCGGGCATGGCGTCTAGATCTCTGCCTTATCACACGCAAGATGTCCACTACGACAACGCCAAATTCCGCCACCGATCCCCATTCAAGGTGCTTTCATTTTCAAGTTCCACGCTTTCTATATTCTTCTTGATCATGTTAGCCCATCTTTTTCTGCGATCTGGTCGTCCAAATAATGCTCAGAGCTTCTTTCTGTCGTTCACCACTATATTAGAGTTTTGTTTATGTGGATTCCTAGTTCGAATTAAATCGTAGAGATCGGCAGGACAGTTTCTCATTGTCCAATTATAACCGGGATTGGGTGAGGGTAATGAAGTTAGTCGCTACTATTTCTTAATATGTATCATCGAATTGAAAATTGAGGTCGCAATCTTCTTACATTTTTCCATTCCATTAGGTTTCTGCGCATTGAACATTGTTTTTTTCATTTCATTCACAATTTTCTAATTGTTAGTTTGGGGAGTACCAGAATACCAGATCGTTCATCTACGGTCCAACTTGCGAGGTGGATGGACAAGTTTGCTATTGGTAGTTATTCTGGACGAGCGTATGCATCTGTGTTAGCATTTTGGAAATTGAAGTTCTTGATCTGTTGACTTGACTTTCTCTAATTGGCCTAATAGTCTCAATATGAGCAAGTTGCTCACTCGCGGATGATGCATTAGATAGACATTGTAGAAGAATTTGGAGTTACTTCACGTGTCACGGAATTTTATATTGGATAAGGATAATATTTTAATCAGTATGTTGTTCTTGATGACGTTCATGATCATGGACTGACAAATAGCATATCTTTGTTTTGTCTTCTTTCTAGGTAATTACTCAAGCATTGGCTACTAGCCGCATCAGATATAATTGTGGAGGCTGTAGCACAGGAAAGTTTTTGATGCTATTGATGATTGTTGGTCTGACATTCTTGATAGTTCATAAAAGTTCCAATCAATCTACATCTAGTGTACTCTTGAATGGTGCTGCAAGTGAAGAACCGAAGCATGTTAACAAAGGTATAAGTAGGATAAGAAGAATTTGGAGAAAGCCTCCAAGGCTTCCTCCACGACTTCCCCCTAATGAAGTACAAAATGTTAATTCTAGTCTTGAGCAAGAGAGGTTTGTTTGGGTTTCTAGGCAACAAAAGGTTAAAGAGGCATTTCTTCATGCTTGGTCTGGCTACAGGAACTATGCTATGGGTTATGATGAGCTTAAACCATTGAGTAAAAGAGGCACTGATGGTTTAGGAGGTCTAGGTGCCACCATTATAGATTCCTTGGATACAAGCATTATAATGGGTGCAGATGAAATTGTTTCTGAAGCAGTAACTTGGATAGAAAATCAACTCAAGGAGAGAATTGAAAAGAAAGGGCAGGTCAACCTATTTGAGACAACCATCCGTGTATTAGGTGGGCTTCTGAGTGCTTATCATTTAAGTGAGGGAGATAAGGGAAATATAAGTGACAGTGGAATACCTATGACTCTCAAAGGAGTTAAACCAGAATTATTCGTGGAAATTGCAAAAGATTTGGCTGATAGGCTGTTGTCTGCCTTTACTTCAAGTCCAACACCTATTCCTTTTAGTGATGTTATTCTCCATGATCGTTCTGCTCATCCAGCTCCTGATGGCTTCAGCAGTACTTCTGAAGTATCGACCTTGCAACTTGAGTTCAACTATCTAAGTAAAATATCTGGTGATCCCAAGTATGGTTCAGAGGCTATGAAAGTGTTGGAGCATTTTAGGACGCTTCCCAAGGTAGAAGGACTGGTTCCTATTTATATTAGGTACGAGAAGGTCTCTTTGAAGCTTTTGAGCTCCTCCCCCTTTTTTCTCTTTTCATGTCTCTTTTTAAATTTTTATTTTGAATAGTTTGATTTATGTTGTTTGCTTGTTATTAATATATGTTTATTATGCATTATAATGCTATTGATCTAAATTAGAATTACATTGACTCAGCTATTAGCAAGATTTAGAAGACCTTTACTGGTCTTTACTGCTTGCAGCTTGCTTAGGGGTTAAACTTGAGTATTTGTCGAAGTTCAGTATCTGAGTTGAGCATGTACAGCTATTATACTTGGATGTCAATACAGGTTTAGCTCCAAATATTTCAAGCATCTCCAATCTATCTAAATCTATTTATACCTACAGAACCAAGGAAAAGTTGTTAGTATGTTGATTCTTTACATACAATACTCTTATTCTTATTCTTTTTTTTTATGTTTGCTTTTAGATTTTATTATTTAAGAATTTTAATTAATTGATATAAACTGTTTTCTTTTTAATTGTGCATCTCTTGTTATCCTAGATTTTTATGATATTTACTTTGTCTTTCTAAAATCCTATTTAAAATTTAAATGTCTTTTTCATATATGTAGTCTGTGTCCCTATCCTTTAAACAATATGGATATTGAATTCATTATCCTGTTCAAATTCATGACTGTTCTGTTTTCACCTCAATGCTTTCTGCTACCAGACTTCACTTTTGATACCTCTGTTTCTCATAAATTTCTAAGTTTAGCATATTGAACATTTTAAAAATGATTTCATATAGTGACAAATATTTTCCATTTATTTAAACAAATTATTATCTGCATTGCCTATATAATAATAGTGTATGTAATACCACGCTTTAATCCCACATCGGGAGTATATTGGATGTTGTGTTAGTTTATAAGATTTGATTGGTGTGCTACTATTAACTTCTGCCTAAGCATTTTAATTAAGTCAATGGTGGGCCTATGTGAAGTTGATGGGCTAGTTATCCCATCGAGTGGATTGTGACAAATAGAATTGGTATGAAGTGTACTTTGTTTCTTTATATTGCTTCTTTTAAATTTATTGGAGGTCCAGTTGTACAATTATACATGCTTATATGGATCATTGATTGTTTTCTTTTCTTCAGCTTTGTTTTGATAATAGTCCATAGTTAATATGATATCTTGGTTCTCTTCAGTTGTTACTTGTTTTGTTCTATTTTTTAGTAAATAGTAGTCTATTTTACTTTGTTAAGAAAATCTGCAAACCCTTCTCTTTGAGTTTCTGTCCTTCATAGTCAAATGATTAATAAGAACCTTTTGTGCATGTTAAGATCCAAAGGATGACCATTGGAGCCAAGGTATAGTACATCTGTGCTAGTGCCTTGAGACAATTTATGTGATTTGGACATTACTAAAGGACTCAGAAATAACACAAGTAAGTTGGACCGAGTATACTAAGTATGTAATACCTTCCCTCCACTAACTCATATAATGACAAATTGCTTATCGGAACATTGCCCTGAAAATGAGCTTATCCTGTACACGGTTGAAGGACCACTATACCTTCTGAAGATCATCTTGAATTTTCATTGAATATCATATTTCAGCATGCTGTTATTTGATCACTTAATGAGTGGGTTGCAAGCTTTTGCATAAAAGAATGGGCTGATGGGGTTAAATATGTGGCGAGCACAGAAGAGATTAGGATGTTGATCGATAATTTTATATTTTAGCCAGGGTAAAATTTTCATAACGAACAACTTGACAAATAATTGGTATAATGAGAGAAAGGGAGTTGCTTTAATAGAAAGAGTAATAAGGTATATGATGACTCTTATTTTTGTCTAGCAATATGTTAGGAATCTCAATTTTTAGCAGGTATTTCTTTTTTGGTAATTTATGGGAGAGAAGCCCCCCAAGAGTATAACATTGAAATTTTATTATAGAGAACTAGGCATAAAAGAGAAAAATAGTAATCCAAGTATAACCTTTTGGGCGACTCTCCAAAGTTGCGGAAGGAAATGCATATCCTAGTAGCAACATAACAGTCCGACTAAACACCAATACATTGGTTCCAGGGTACTTTTTGTATGACTGTTTTGACCTGCTAAACTAACAACTCAAGTATAAAAAATTGCATGAATTTATGTGTTTTTATATAAATAATTTCATATTTTAATTTTCTATAGATTGATCTATTCAATTCTTAGTGTATTTAGTCAACCTCTGTCATTATTCTTGAAGTTCTTAATACTATCAGAGAATCTGGCTTTTAGATATATGTTCTTGAAAAGATGATGTATATTCATCAAGGAACTTTTATTCCATTGGAACTCCAACTTAAGATGTAAAAGACTGTTGTGTTAACATTAAACCTAGAACTGCTAATCTGAAAGTTCTTTAAGTGTGTTAATCATTTCTGTTGTGTTAACATTGCCTGAATGGTTTAGTTGCTATGTTTTTTGTTAACTAAACTAGACTCATATAATTTTACATACTTTATTGTTGTTTTCCTGCAGTAGATAGATAACTTTTGAAATTAACTGCAATCTATGAAATCCTTCTTTGACAACAGCCCTCACTCAGGTCAGTTTAGTGGAGAGAACATTCGGCTGGGATCTCGTGGTGATAGCTACTATGAGTACCTTATAAAAGTTTGGATTCAGCAAAGGAATAGTGGAAATCAGATAAACTATTTGTATGAAATGTATGAACAAGCAATGAGAGGGGTGAAAAACCTTCTCGTTCGGAAATCAGTTCCCAAAGGATTAGTTTTTGTTGGGGAGCTTCCTTATGGACCTAAGGGTTCTTTTAGTCCTAAAATGGACCACCTGGTACGTAGATTTCTTTGGTTCATGGCTTGATGCCACAATGTTGGTACTATGCACATCTTATTTAAGCTCATTATGTTGTTGAGTTGATCCTCTGCTTTGGGCTTCCTGTTATTGCCTAATTCCTTTAGTTTATTGTTTGCTATTCCTTCAAACTTGTTTCCTTATTAAAACTTTTATGCCATTCTAAAAATTGCAATGCCCATATTTCTTTGAAATTGTTAATTGATCATAATACTATTGTGTAAAAATTTAATAACTATTCAGTCAATTTTGCCTATATGTATGGATGATTGGACATGATTTAGGGCTTGTCCAACTTCATAGCATTTTATCAACTGTGCTCCGGAAAAGGCTTTTACCTAGACCTGATATATATTTTCACACATTATTAACTAGATATGCTAGAGTAATACTATAAATTTGTACATATATTTCTTTGCTAGAACATTATCTGATTCAAGGTAGTCACTTAGCAGCCAGTATTTTGTTCTTGTTTTGGCTATTCAATTCCTACTGATTGGAAAATAAGCATAATGGATTTATTCTCCTTAGTAGGACTGAAGAAAGTTAGAAAAATTCATGCTCACCAGGATAATTTATACTATGTTCAAAATCTCACTCTATTTTTGCATTTCCAATTTTAATAGTGAAAAGAAATTGCCGTATCTATTACTTATTGAGGCTGGCGACTGTGGGTTTCTTTTGACAAGCAACCATTAGCATGTTTTGGTTAGAAAGTGCAGCAATTTCCTTGCTTGGAACTGTCTAGCAAGCATATGTTAGTTTTAGATCAAGATATAACAACTGCATATAATAATTCTTCAAGAAAATGCCCATGCCAATAGGTTTCATTCTCTACCACCCAATTGACCATGTTTTTCCAATAGATATCTGTTGGACACTTGGACCTAGTGGTCAAGATGGTGCCAATTGCCAAATATATTTAAATGAAATATCTAAAATAGCACATGTGAGTTTATATGTAACCTGTGATTCTACAGTTAACTTTTTGTTTTTTCATATGTATCATGTTGACGTGCGCAACTGCACAAGTCGCCATTTTTATGCTTGAAGTTTAGAGTTCTTAGGTCATGGTGCCAGTATTCACCCAAAATTCATCTTTGAATGTAGCATACATAGCATTTCCTTGCATTTATTTTTTCATATTATGCTTCTTCTTTTATTACTAAGTATGAAACATAGGAACGCCATCTTTCCAATATGAAATATTTGTAGCTTTCCATAGCCATTTTATATGCTTGCCTTACACATAGCATGTGGCTCTAGAAATTGCTAGCTAAGATATTTTTGAGGACCCACCCAATTTATTTTCTGTTGTAATACATAATTTGTGATTTATTTTCTTTCTTTTGCAGGTTTGTTTCCTACCAGGAACCCTAGCTCTTGGTGCAACAAAAGGTATGACAAAGAAGAAAGCAATGGAATTAAGTATGCTAAAGACCGAGGACCTGGAGAATCTGAAGCTTGCTGAAGACCTAGCAAAAACATGCTTCCAAATGTATGCTGTCACTTCAACAGGTCTTGCTCCTGAAATTGCTTATTTCAACATTGAGGTGAGCTACTTTTCAAACTGAGATTTGTAACTGGTGGCTGATTACTTTCTTCAAGCCCATGTTATATCCTTTACCATTCTTCCTTCTTAATTATAGACTGTTGATTGAATGTTTCATTCCCTTCAGGGTGATTCTGAAGGGGGGGGTCTTGACGGTGGTAATAAAAGCTCTGAGTATATAAATGACATAATAATTAAGCACAATGATCGCCACAATCTTTTGCGCCCAGAAACAGTGGAATCTTTATTTGTGTTGCATCGTATAACTGAAGATCCAAAGTAAGCTTCACCAGTTTTATGTTATCACTTGGATGTTTTAGTTCAATCATTGTTTTGAACCTGGTTTTACATCTTTTGCATTGGCAGATACCGTGAGTGGGGTTGGCAGATCTTTGAGGCCTTTGAAAAATATACAAAGGTAGAGTCTGGTGGATACACTTCACTTGATGACGTCACAGTAATACCTCCTCATACAAGAGATAAGATGGAGACATTCTTCTTAGGCGAAACCTTAAAGTATCTATATTTGTTGTTTGGTGACGACAATGTTCTTCCTTTGGATAAGTTTGTATTTAACACAGAAGCCCATCCTCTACCTATTATTTCTTCTGAAGATTCTGCCTAGAACTCCATCAGCCCTCTGCTTAAAGCTTGGTGATGCAAAGCTACTTATTGGTGCTCGGGGTTGTGGCCTTATGGATTTTCAAAGGAACAGTTCTTGAGTGCAGGGCTTAGCGGCAACTCCTGGTTCTGTGAAGATGTAATACGCGTGATGCGTCCCAACTTCCAGCATGGGTTATCTGTAACGAGATATGCCGAAATAGGATTTCAAAGGTCATTCTGGGGAACGATTTTGTCTTATCTGTTTCGTAGTCGTACATAAAATTTCTGATGCCTCTTTCGGCAATTTAAGGAAAGCATTATTTTTAGTACCATGATCACTTATCTTCGACAGAAAAATGCAACTTTCTACGACCCAATGTCTCTTTGAACGCCATTTGTTCTACTATGTTCATAATCAATTAGTAGGATGTTACTCATCCCTCTCTTCTTCTTATTTTTCTTTTTTTTAATATTAACAAAAATAAAAAATCATAATAGATGATCATATCAGAATTCGAACCTTAGATTTTTAGACAATGTTTAATATGTTATCATTATCTGTGTTACTCATGACTAGATGTTACTGATCCCTTTTATTATATGAAGTGAAGATATTATTTTGTTAGAACTTGCATGGCGTTGCATATCTTCTTTCTGGTGCCATATATTTTGATTTTAAAGGAGGGTTAATACCTAAATTTAGTCCGACGTTTTGAGTATTTTCAAATCTATTCATATATTTTATCTACCCAAACGTTATTTCTATAGTTAATTTTATCTGCACAAACGTTAATTCTATAGTTAATTTTATCTACCCTAATGTCAATTTTATCTACCCAAACTCGTATAGATACGTTAATTCTATCCAATTATTTAATTGGACCATATGTCATCTTGTAATTGGTAGTTTCATTTAAAAAAATTCTTTTGAACTATTTTTTATTGTTTGAATAAATGACAAGTTATCACATGACACGTAGATAAATAATTAAAGGCTTATTCGTTTCATGGGATAAAAAAATATAAGAGATAGTTTTAACTCCATTTTTTTTTACATGGATTAAAAAAATATATATTTGATATTATATTTGATAAATATTAAATTTAAAAAATCATATTTAATATTTTATCTTATTTGTTATTTCATCCTATCTTATCCCATGAAGCAAACGAAGGATAATTGCTTATTTGCTTCACTAGATAGGGTATGATAGAATATGATAATAAATGAGAGAAATTTTTTTATAAATTTTTTATCCGGTGTATATTAGATATAACATCAATTTTATATTCTAATTCTAATTTCTTTTTTTTGAATGACAGGTAATCCTAATATCTTTTAATCTAAACATCAAACAAACTATTATATTTATTATCATATCCTCATCTATCCCATGAAGCAAACATATCATAAGTGTTAAAATGATAAAGAGTTTAAAATTTGAGGATGCATATGTCATCCGCTTAAATAACATGGCTACCAAATAAATAAGTTAAGTTTAAAAAATAATTAATAGTTGAGTAGAGGGTGGCTTGACGTAATAGTAAAGTTACCCACTTGCGATTTGAAAGTCATGAGTTCGAGCTATGAAAATCGTCTCTCTGAAAAAAATAGAAGATACATCAATCTTTTCCAAAGCCCACAAAAGTGAGTATCTCATGAAAGAATAATCTTGGGTGAACCTTTTATAGCGTAGAAAAGAACCTATTGTTGATAGCTAAGAAAATTGTACTCTATGTTAGTATACAAAATTTTAAATTATTTAAAGCTATAATTATAATGTATTATCATATTTGTATTTCATATAGATAATGAAACTAAAAAGATACACGGAGGAGATTAATATACATTTGAAAAATTGAAGCCAAATTGTGTTCTTTTGCTTTTCAGCTATTTACTAAATGCGGAACTATTTGTTCCAAATTGATAAAAACTGAAATTAATTAAAAGAAATACAAAATCGAAAGTTAATTTTGACGGTTTAACTTAAATACTCTTGTATGTTTAAAATAAAATATTATTCATAATATTTGAAACAAGAATTTTTATCATGAAACAACACACTAAACATTTTTTTTCCTATCCCTTTCTTTGCTCTTCTATGTTTTTATTATCGTCTTCGGTGCCTTGTGAGCGCACCATCACCACCAATCTCGACAAATAGAAACAATCAGTCCTTTTTTTATTTTTTTGCTGCTAATGCCTTGAGGACCTTTGAAATTTCTTCTCTCCTCCTTGCAAGGTCTTAGGTGAAATTCTTGAAGACTATGATTTGAGAAGCAAGATGAGATGAGAAAAATATTGAAAAAAGATTTTGAAGTTTCATTTCGACTCTAATTGGTAGGAAAATGATGATGAGAAGAAGGGAAAGATGCAAAGAGGTGAATGTCGACCGTAGAGACGAACAAAAAATCTTTTTTGTGTTCAATATGTTGTTTCGCCAAATCAGATAGATTCTATTTTGTTAAAATAACATATAATGACATTAAGAATAAATTGTCATAATTGGTTTTGATTTTGATAATATTTTTAGCTTCGATTTTGTCTATTCAAAATTTATATCTTCAAATTTGGTTAAAATCTTATTGCTTTTTTACCTTATGTAGTTATTTTTGTATTTATATATATAACCCATGAACTTCAGTGCAGAAAAAGAGTTTTTAGGTTTAAGTTTGCCAATTTTTTGAGCTATGGTACATATGCATCCGCTAGATAATATCGGCATTTGCACCATGCAGATAAATTATTTTTTAAAAAATGAATATGAATGTAAAAAATCCTTTTATGCATGAATATAGTGTAGCTATGGATATGCATATAAAAAAACTCTTATCTGTGCAAATGCAGTGCATATACATATATGGACAAAAATCCACACCGTATACGATCTGTATATGTAGCCGTACCATGTATCCACGTACTTGTAATTATCATTTTATCCTATATAATTATATATTATATAGGGCACTATGATAAATTAATAAAAAACCTTACATCTTACAACCTGAATTTCATTCTCATTTCTCAGCTGACACACCCTACCAAAACCTGACCTCCTCACCTCATCCTCGATCTCTCCTCTTCCTCGACCGTGTCGATGCTGGAATCTACTTCGCCATCATCGCCAATCTCCTCAGCCATCACCGGTTTCTCCCTTCTCTTTGACAATAATTGATATTTGGATCTCTATCTCCTCGCCTAACTGCCCATCTCCTCAGATTTGTACTTTGTCTTGCTCGACTGCACATGTACGGGTGTCGGAGTCTCCTTGGGGCCCATAATCCCTCTCCTTGATAGTTGTCGAAATCTACTTCTCCGTTGCCTCGCCTTGCTGCCCTAGAAGCTCTTTGCCTCTCTTGGGACAGCAGCACCTGCACCAGTGGTAGAGTCTCCTTGGTCAGAGTCGTCGGGATCTGCTTCTCCATTGTCCCGCCTTGCTGCCTAGAAGCCATCTGCCTCGGCATCTCTATCCTGCTCGCCTGCATTGCACTCTTCACAAAAACCAAACCCGAGGATAGAAACTAAAAACTAAATTCAAATCCACAATTACAAAAAATTATAGACACAAGCTATTAACATGGTTCAAATTCGACGGAGAGCCTGTCCTACGTCCACAGGGAGAAGACGATTCTTCTTTATTTATTTCTAAAAAGAAACTATAATAAGAGTGACAAAAAACTTGAATCCCTTTCAAAACAAAGCACACTGTCACAAAATAAACTAATCTAAAAATCTTTTGGAGCAAGACACCTATCTCCTTTGATGTGTGCTGAAATTTGGAAAGTGAATACTACTTGATGGTGGCTCACTCCAAACCCCTTTGTTTGGATTGTGGAATAGGGAATGATGGGAAAAGAGAAGTTAATTATCTTATGTTTGACTTTCAATCTTAGAATGAGAGGATAAGTTTGGAGGTGTTAGAAACTCTTCCAAACTCCACCAAACTCCTATAAGGAGGGATTAAAAATTTAAAATATTTTAATGCCATCAAAAAAATCATTTTGCCCTTTATGAAATAAAAAATTCCTCTTGTTTTTTTTTTTTAAAAATATTTAATTTATATATCTTTCTTTCACATTTTTTATTTGTTTTTAATTTTTAATATTTGTTTATTTTTTTAAAGTTTGGTTATTAAAATTTATGTTTTTTGTTTTATAAATATTTCTTCCGCCGCGTGTGCTTGCAGCGGGCTCGGCCAATCCGCGCGCCTGGCCTAAAGGGGGCGGTTTGAGCCGGAATACTGATTTCTTCCTTTTTTTTTTATAAATATTTTATAAATCCAAAAACAGTAATTTTCTTGCACAATTTTTTCTCCAAATCGGATCCGGGTAGGGTTTAGAATCAACCTGACCACTGATCTCACGGATCTCAAAGTTAAAGCCAGCCATCAAATTTGGAAGAGCTCGACCCTTCTGTTTTGCATAGGCGACTAGTCGATCTGTGTCTCCATGGCTTCGTCTCCGGCTGTCGTCAGAGAACTCCAGCGCGATCTCGAGAACCAAGCCAACGCCCTCAGCAAGATCCAAAAAGGCACGCACCATCTCTCTCTCTCTTTTTTTTTCGACCCTTGGCCTTCTCCAGCTCATCCGCGCTCCCTTCTTTCGCCGCAGACATCGCAAAGAACCACCAGGTCAGGAAGCAGTACACCATCCAGCTCGGTGAGAACGAGCTTGTCCTTAAGGTCCCCTTCCCGCTCTGTCCAGCCCTCACTTGTTTTACTTGTCATCTTAGGGTTTCTTTCCGTTTGATTAGTTTGGAAAACAAATTGGTTGTTTGTGTTTCAAGGAATTGGAATTATTAAAAGAGGACTCCAACGTGTACAAGTTGATCGGCCCGGTGCTCGTGAAGCAGGACCTCGCCGAGGCCAACGCCAACGTGCGTAAAAGAATCGAGTACATATCCGCTGAACTGTGAGTTCCACCTCTTTCCTCTCGGTTCTCGAGCTTCGGCAGCTTGATCATTTGGTCATTTAGGGTTTAGTTTGATTTACTTTTATAGTGTGCGTGTTTTCTGACTACCGACTTACAGTAAGCGGTTAGATGGAACACTTCAGGATTTGGAAGACAAGCAAAACAGCAAGAAAGAATCGGTTAGTAACATTTGCTTCTAATCTTTTGGTTCATATAAATATTGCTTATAATTGATTTATTTTAATATTGTTGTTTATGCTTTATAAATAGACAGAAACTCTTCCCATTAGAGTAGATTACTACGTTAAGATGTGAACAACGGAGCATCGCCCAAGGTGCAAAAAAAGAGCATGCGAGACTAAAGCAAGATGCACCTTTTTAAAAACATTATCTATGCTATTCTCAAACAACAAAAAATATGATGCAATATAAGAATTAGATTATATGCATCTATATCATCAGCAATTCCAACAGAGAATTCACATATCATGCATATAATTAAAGACAGACAACAAAATCTTTTAAAACTAAGTTTTTCATAAGCCATCAAACTAGGTAATTCAAATCAACATGTAAAACACCAAAACTTTTAGCTGAGTTTGTGATCCTCCTAGTCCCTACTCCCTAGGAATCATTCTCGGAGTCTCCATCACTAAAATTATTATCAGTTTCACCGTCCCATTATTTGACTTGTATCCTTCAACATCATCTTCTATTTCATACAAGTCTGCCTCACTCTCTAGTCTCCTCAAAGTCATGCTCAGTCGAGCCTTTTGAACTACCGACATTAGGGCTTGACTTTTTATGAGCTAACTTGGCTAAAAGAGAAGGGGTCAACAGCTAAAAGAGAAGGAGAAAGAGAAAGACATTTGGCTAGGGGCAGTTGGCTGAAGCTCTAAGTTTTTTTTTTATAAAATATTTTAATGTTATAATAATTGGCGGTCCCCAACTAAAAAAGGAAAAAATGGCTCAACATGGCGCAAAAGGAATGCGTCTTGAGCCTGAATAAAAGGTGCACAAGCGTGCGCCTTGGGCGCGCCTCATTGAAGGCGTTGTGCCTTGGCTGCTTGCTTGGACGTGCCTCATCGAAGGCAAGCCAAGGCACACTTCTTTGACAACACTGAGTGAGGCAAAGGTTCAGAATTAACTGCTACATGTTTTCTTCTCTTGTTTGAGATGCCTACGTTATTTGGTCTTTAAACCATGGTATCTTGTCTTTTAGAGTATGTTTATAAGAAAGAACTTATGTTGTAAGCTAGATGATTGATGTGCTCTAATCGGAGACAGTGAAGCCATGTTTTCTCCCCCCTTGGAAAACTTGAAGTAAGGTTCTTCTCTATTTATTGGCAATATTTCTTCAAATTTTTAAATTTAAAGTTTAACACTTACTTGCAAAGGACTGTGAACTAGCACTTGCTGCTATACACTCAGCAGACTATCAGGCAAGATGCTAATTGGAGTCATTGAGATTTTATGAATGGAGTAGTAAATGGCTTATTTTTTTCGTGAATCTCAGGTTCTCCCGTTGTGGAGTTAGGGAGTTATAACAGTTATGTTAGTGGCTACCTCTAGGAAAAGATTTCAGTTAGGGCAGTAGCTTTAGTTATTTCGCTATGATACCTATCAACATAATGTTAATTATAAAGTAATGACTGGATAGTCAATTGTATCATCAAATGCTATTATATTTTTCATCTTATGAGGCATGTGTTATATCATGAGTTATTACCCATTAGTTTAAAAGGATCCTAATACTATTGGGGTTGTTGAACTTACCAATGTTCTAAAACATGGTCACTGATGCAGGCTGTCAAGATAGTCAAAAGTGTACAAAATACAAAGCATGGTTTAAAATACCGTACCGTACCGTCCGGTACGGCCGGTATTTATCGGTTTTTCAAAAAACCGGTATACGAGATACCCGGTATTGAGCGATATTGGGTATCTCGGTTAATACCGCTCGGTATGACGCAATGGCTCTTTTTAAGAGCCATTGCTACAGTACCCGACAACACCCCAACGTCTATATAGCCGTTTGGGGCCGGATTTAAGGCTACCCCAAACAATTATGTGTTATTGGAGTTACTTTTAACAGCAAAAACAAAAAAAGAACAAAAAAAAAATTCACGGGCCGGTATTGCCTTTTTCGTACCGGCCTGTACCGTGTGTCGGTACGGTACGGTACCGGTACCGGTACATACCGGTACGGTACCGGTACCGGTACATACCGGTACCGGTATTTTAAACCATGATACAAAGTGTTGAGTTTGGTAGATTGAAGCTTTGTTAAAGTTGTTAGGAGTTCTCACTTGCAAGTTATAGGAAAGATTATGCTGGTTCAGAATTTGAAATTATTCATTGCAATATACATTGTTGATCGGATTGTGCAGTGTATATTCTGAACTAGATGGACTAATTAATGTAAGTTGTGTGTGTGGTGGGTTTTGTTAAAAGTCTTGCATGTTCTGAAGCAGATTAACCTATTTTTGAAAGTGTTTACTGTGGATCCTGGAAAGAAATAAAGACAATTAAACAATATAATATTGACAGATAGAAATCAATCTGAACTGAATTATAGCAGGGAAAAAACCTCAGAAAGACAAGCAGCACAATGTTTAAATGAGTTTAAGAAGTAACACTTGGAGAGTTGGAGTTGATGACCCACTGATCTTTTCTAAGGCGTAGCAAGAACCCTTGTCTGCTTGGAGTTGATGACCCCCTGATCTTTTCTAAGGCATAGCAGGAACCCTTGTACTGGTTATTTGGAGACTGTTTCAGAAAATGTAACTGGGGTTGCCTTTTCACTTAGACATTAAGGCGAGAAGGCTTATATACATACCTTTGAACCCAAGAGTACTGAAACAAGGAAGAATTCTAAAAGTTCTAAAACTTGATATTAGGGGTGGGCAAACAATGCCCTTGATCTGATCCGGCCTGAATATTCATGTTGCAGGCTGATTTTTCTTTCTTTCCTTTTATGTGCATCATATATGAACTCAAATCAGTTCCATAAAGGTATATAAAGATGCTTGACCAGACTCAAATCATGAATCCAGCAAAAAAGAAAAAAAAATCTATTTTGGATCAATTTTTGGGTACTAAAATATTTGGCCTGAATTTTCATATTGAGTTGGTTTGTGTTCCACCCAACCTGATCCACCCCTACAAGTGCATGGAGAATGGGAGGTAGCAACCCCTTTTTATAGAGGTCATTTACTTCCCACAAGATCCAACTTGTAGAAGATAAAATTCAATACTAGGTTTAAAATATTTTAAATAAATGTTAACAGGTGCTAAATATTGAATTGGTCAAACATCATAATCGAAATATAAAATTACTAAAATTCGGGTGTCTCCCTTACCTTTGAGAACTTTTTTGGGTTTTTCATGTTCACTATGTCAGAGATCGTGTTCAATGATCAAGTCCACTGCTCACAGGTGCGAAGCTCCCATCCTAGATAAAAGGAAGAGAAATTAAGTCTCCAGCCTCCGTCCACAATCAGAGACATTTTGTTTTTTGTTTTTTCTAGCTTATTATAGCCGGCGACAATGAACTCAATAACAGAGAATTCACAGATCTCTTGTAACCAAAACTAGGGAAAACAAAGTCTATGTTCACATCTTTATTTGGATGAAATAAGAATATTTATACAGCTCATTTAAAAGAAGTTTCCCAATGTACCCCCTCTAATATTCACAAAAAAATCACATAGGTCCCTAAAAAAACAACGGATTCCACTTCACACTTCAACCAACCGAAAACAATTATTCTTCAATGACCGAAAAATTACAGCAATAAGCAACTCAATTACAGACCTTATTTCAATTCAATTAACCAGCCCAATTGAGTTCATTACTACTCAAATAAACAGCCCAACCACAACATTCCGTATGGTACTAACTGTTGTTCAATTTGAAGTATTTTATCACCTGCATCAACTCTTATTCTGATGTCCTCTTTTGTTAGGAACCAACCAATTTCAACAAACACTTAATTTCTTTGTTACTTTCTTTCTTTACCTTTCTTGCATGGTAGTTGAGTCCAAAACTGAAAAGTTACCGTCAGAGGTAAAATAGTCATTGTATTGCATAGTTGTTGAGTATACTACGTCCAGAACTGAAATGTAACAGTAGGCAAAAAATCTTATTCGAATAAAACTCTGCTTCTTTGGTTCTTGCCTTCTTGGATTCAATTTCCATTCATCATAGGAAAGAAGGCCAGGGACCTTCTACAGCTAGGTGCTGAGGAGGTATTTCATCCAAAATTTGAATCAGCCAGCATCAGTTCTGGATGCTCAGGTCAAGAACTCTACATCTTTTCCTCCCATTGCGCATGGTTGAACCTCTAGTATGTTAGTATGTCTCCCAGGCTAATTTTAGTATTTTTCTTCCACTGCGAATGATGAACAATGTGTGCAGTGGAAATTGGGTTATGTAACCTGAAGGGAGACTAGGACTAGAGGCAGAAAAAGTTACAGTAGTATCTGAGATATTGTTCAAGATGAAATGGTTCTGTATTTTCTTCATAAACAATCAAGGGACTAGTGGAAATCGTAATTTGCTTCTTGTAGAAATCATCATTCCTTAAATCTTTTCAGATGATGGAGATTCAGAGTAGGTATCCTTGAACCTGCAAAAGATACTCGAGTGCTATGTCATTTCATGGAGCTATTTGATTCTTGATAGAACTTTGAGACCATCTTAATAATCAAATTCCAAGTTGTGGCTGCATATTTATATACTGATTAGTGTATAGCAAGGAGCTTTCTTCTTATCCTGAGAACATGTGTCACTCCTAACTAGTAAGAAATAAGAACATCATGCCTTTGATCACTGCTGTATGCTGATCATATACTTTATACATCAGTTGTTGAATGGTTTTCAGAAAAAAATTTGCAAAAAGGAGCTCAACTTTTATATCTTCTGAAGTTTTACTGGAACTGCTTGAAGCAGTTGATAAGCAAAGTTGGATATTATCATATTAAGCAATCAGGATAGTGAGAGAAAGGGTTAAGTCCCAGTAGACTTCAAAGATGGAGAATCTCCTGCAAAAATAGCACCTTTCCGAGTATACTTAGCGCGTGTTTGATTGGATGTAATCAAATCATAAGGAATATGAATACATAAAAAATATGAATAGATAAGGAATAATGTTGCCTTGTTTAGTTGACATTATAAATAGATCAAGAATAAAATTATCTTATTTGGTTAGCATAAGGAACAAGGAATATAAAGTAAAACAATCAAAATATCCTTCTTAACAATATTGAATATATTTGCTCAAAATATATTTTTTTATTGTAATTAACAACATAATAATAAAAATTAAGTTCATGTAAAATATATATTTAAAATTAGCTAGATTATGTAAAATATTATAAATATTATATGAAATTATATTATTGTAAAATATATGGAGTGTAATTTTCGTGAACTTCTATAGGCAGCATGGTAAAAAAATATTAGGAATAGTTGAGTAATGCTAGTATTCCCATAAATGAGGAATAATATTCCTCATTTATTCCGGAGGACCCACTTATTCCTTGGATCATCTTTTTTGCAACCAAACCTGATCTATTTCTTCCAACCAAACAACCATATAGACCCTTAGTAAATTGAACTTCATATAGTACAACTGTATGTGCTTAGAATTGTGCTCAATTTCTGATTATTTGCCCCTGTTTTGTCATCTGAAACCTCTAGATGATTCACTACTCTTTTTAACACAGCATTAAATTATTTTGCAGGTATTGAAATTGCAACAGAAGATTCAAACTCTGCAGGCTGGAAAGTCCAAACCCTAGTTTCCTTTTGTAGCGGTTGTCTCTGCCTTCGTTATCTCTTAGCTCATTTGGCTTTTGCTGAGATACTCTTCCCTGTGAATCTGTCATCGTTGGGTGCAAGATCAAATGCTCTACAGCAGACTGAAAGCTATTCAGGCTGAAGTACATGTACTTATTTGCAGTGTAATGTTTTTATAATACTGAAAAGTTCCATTTTATTGGAGCTGCGCTTTGAGAACATGAACTTCGTGAAGCAAGTAGTGGAGTTGAAGAGCTTGATCATGGACATCATGTGGTTGATGATTGCCCTAGATCCGTCCTGTGTGCTCAGTGTTCACAAGTCATAACATATATGCGTTTTTCTTTCAGTAGCATTTTTTTTCTAACATTTACCAGTTTACCTTAATGATTTCATAACGCTTTCTCGTTAAGTAAGACATCTTGGCTCAAACATGTCTGTCCTGAGAGATCTTTCGTTACAATAACTCACACCTTTCTTCTAGTTTTCATTTCATTTAAACCTTGCACAACCTTTATCATTATTTATGCAGACGTAGTAGCCGGTGAAACCTCGTGAAACCTCGCGTTAGCCGGTTTGTCCACTCTCACTGGACTCTTGTAAGTCATTCATGCAAACTGTGTTTGGCAATGGATCATTGTTGGCTTTCAAAGTGACAGTCAAAAATCCTGTTGTAGTGGAATGGTAACCCAATAAAACAAAAAGAGAGAATAATCAAAATCAGAACTTGAAGTAGTTTAGAGTCAGAATTATTTAAAGATCATTTGATCTTACATGCCAGGTCCATATAGAAGTATTCTTACAATAATCATTTGATCTTAAGAATTTAGAAGTACGTTGCTTACTTCTAACCTCCATCTCCGGTGCGTTATCCTCTATTTCTGGTGCGTTACCGGATACTTTCTTCTTCCACGTTGTAATCATGCAGGAGACAAAGACTGCATGAGGGGAGAAACGGACTTTTTTCTGTTCCGCCCATACCCCTATCTTCATCTTCCTCCTTTAACCAACACCTTTTAAGTATGATAGCGACCCTGAACGCGCGCGAAGATTTCCATGCTTCTCTCGCTCTCCACAGTCCCCGCTCCAAGTCCAAATCCAAAATTCGATATGGATAGATTATATATAGATCAACCCCTCTAATTGCATTCATTCATTGGACGCCACCGCCGACGGGAGGAAATGGACTCCTCCGCCTCCGGGTGGCCGGGCTTCGTTGACGATGCCGTTCGCCGGGCAGCCGCCGCCTCCGGGCCTTACATCCTCTCCGCCGTCGTCTTGCTCGTCCTCTTGGAGCAGCTTTCCTACCTCCGCAAGAAGGGCCCCCTCCCCGGCCCTGCCTTCGTCGTGCCCTTCCTTGGCAGCGCCCTGTCAATGATACTGAATCCTACCCGCTTCTGGGACCGGCAGGCCGCCCTCGCCCACAAGTCCGGCCTCGGCATCTCCGCTAACTTCCTCCTTGGTCGTTTCATCGTCTTCGTCCGCTCTACCGAGCTTTCTCATAAGATCTTCGCCAATGTCCGCCCCGACGCCTTCCACCTCATCGGTCACCCCTTCGGCAAGATGCTCTTTGGCGAGCACAACCTCATTTACATGTTTGACCAGCAGCACAAAGACCTCCGCCGCCGCATCGCCCCCAACTTCACTCCGCGTGCGCTCTCCACTTACATCGACATCCAGCAACGCGTCATCCTCGCCCACCTCCGGAAATGGCTCGAGCTGGCGTCGGAGTCGCAGCAGCCCATTCCGCTTCGGCTCCTCTTCCGCGACCTCAACTTGGAGACCTCGCAGACCGTGTTCGCGGGGCCGTACCTCACGCCCGCCGCCCGGCAGCAGTTCAACAGTGACTATAACCTCTTCAACGTGGGCCTCATGGCCATCCCCTTCGACCTTCCGGGCTTCGCCTTCCGCCGCGCCCGCTTCGCGGTCTCCCGCCTCGTCCACACCCTGTCCGGCTGCGCCGCCGAGAGCAAGGAGCGGATGCGGGCCGGCTCCGATCCCACCTGCCTCGTCGACTTCTGGATGCAGGAGACCCTGCGCGAGATCGAGGAGGTCGCGGCAGCCAGGGCCCCTCCGCCGCCGAAGTCCGGTGACCTCGAGATCGGGGGCCACCTGTTCGACTTCCTCTTCGCGGCACAGGACGCGTCGACGTCGTCGCTCCTGTGGGCGGTGACAGTCCTGGACGCCCACCCGGACGTGCTGGCCAGGGTCCGGGCGGAGGTGGAGGCCGTGTGGGGGACGCCGAGATGGTCTGGGAAGCCCCTCACCGCGAAACAGGTTCGGGAGATGCGGTACACGGAGGCGGTGGCTCGGGAGGTGGTGCGCTTCCGGCCGCCAGCGACATTGGTGCCCCACATCGCAGGGGAGCCATTCCCGCTGACGGAGTGGTATACGGTGCCCAAAGGCTCTATCGTGTTCCCGTCGGTGTACGAATCGTCGTTCCAAGGCTTCACCTCTCCGGAGCGGTTCGACCCCGAGCGATTCTTCGGAGAAAAGCCGGCGGAGGAGCGGGACGTGCAGAAACGGCACTTCCTAGCCTTCGGCGCCGGGGCCCACCAGTGCGTGGGCCAGCGGTACGCCATCAACCACCTCGTCCTCTTCATCGCCCTCTTCGTCTCTCTTGTCGACTTCCGCCGCCACCGGACTCCCGGCTGCGACGAGATCGCCTACGTCCCCACCATCATCCCCAGGGACGAGTGCCTGGTGCACCTCGCCGTTCGGACCTCCTGCGATCGCACCTCTCGTGAGTGAGGTGAACTGGCTGGGTTTCTCCTCCTCCCGATGTGCCCTCGTGATGTGGTCTCTCCTTGTGTCCGCCAATTTATTTATTACTGTCATTCTTATCAGAAGTCGCTGTCAGTGTTCATTTGATTGCATATAATTGCTCAACACACCAACACGGGTACATAATACGATACCGACACGGGTACATGATACGACGCAAACACTAACATAAGAACACACAAATTGTCAAATTTTAATTTTTCACTATGAACCTAATACTTACTATTTTTAATTTCTAAGCATTTCTAAAAACATAAAACACAACCTTACGTAAATAAATTTTTTTAGACATACATGAACATCTTTCAAAAAATTTATAGGTTAGCACGTCTTAATAGAAATGGTAATGCATAATCACATGTAAATAAAAAGTTAACTATAATCCCAATATCTTCTTCATCAATCATCATTATTATTTTTTTTATTGAAAAATATTACTCTCTCCAACTCTGGTTCATCAAGAAAAAAGATTTGCAACTTCAAAGATTTCATTATCTTCATCAATCGGTGAAAAGTCATCTCTTGCAATATCTCACATCATTGTTTCTCCTTTATTGTATTGGAAAGTTCTTCTTGAAATGAGACGAATATTAGTATGAACAAATACTAAATTCTCCACATGTTTAGGCTTCATATTGTTTCTTTTAAGGGAATGGATGAAAGAGTAAGTGCTCTAATTTCTTTCACAACTAAAAGATGAAAATGATTGCCCAAGTAGCTTAAGAGCAATATTTTGAAGAATTAGAGCATGAATACTATGAACTAGCCACTAAGATTTTGCATCAAACACACATCTATCATGTAATGAGTTACAATCATCAAACTAGAGGTGGCAACGGGCCATGCCCGGGCCGGCACGACCCGAATGTGTGGCCGCCAAGCCCAGCCGGGCTCGGGCCAGCCCAAAAATTAATTATTTAATTTAATTTTTTAAAGGTTTAAAATTTAATTTTAAAAATTAATGGTTACGGGTGAGTTTTGAACTTGGACCTCTAATTTTATTTGAGATAGCTTAATGATTATACTAAACTTTATTATATATTTTTTAACACATTTTTTATATGTAACATTGTAACACGGTACAAATTAATAAAAATATCTTTAAAAAATCAAATTATAATTAAATTTTTATTTATCTTTAATACAAAAATATTCATCCAATGATAAAATATATTTTTTTAATATTATAATAGACCGCACCTTAAAAGGTTGTCTACGTACCTTCTATAGCTAAACTTGTACTCCCCAACGATTAACTATAGAAGGATCAGGTCTACGTAGTTCTTTTTATATTTTTAATCACTTGTAGTCCCGGTGATTTAACTTGTACTTGGACCAGCAACATCAGCTTCGCTTGTTTGAGCTTCCTCCTCTCCCGATGATGAAGTGTCGTGTCATCCCTTATCTTGTAATCTATCTTCAGCATTCAACCAATCTTTTAAGCAAATGCACATTTTAATAGTTTCTTCACTCATTCGGCTCCTTTTTTCGTCGAGAATTCAATTTCCTACACTAAAATAAGACTCGGAAGCTACTGTAGACACATGAACAGTTAGTATATCACGTGTCATGATGGAAATAATAGGATAGATATTTTCTTATTTTTTCCACCATGCTAAAATTTCACTATCATCTATTTCTTCATAATGATTATGATCTAGAAAAAAAAGTAATTCATTAAAATTAGTAGATTTAGTTTTTTAATTCTACGACCAATTTGAGAATTAATACTATTTCCACCACCATCTCTTAATCTAAAAGAAGAAGATGTTGTCTTATTTGTAATTGTATCACCAAATTTTGAAGCGTAAAATACAAACATAGAATTCAATAAATTCAAAATTTTAATTTTTTTTCTTCAACATTATCTAATTTCATATTGTTATAATAATCATCTAACAATATATTTAAACCATCAATTTTCATTCTAGGATCTAAACATATTGCTAAACAAAATAAAGTAGGTGACCAATACTTTTTAAATTTAGATTCCATTAAAGAAATAATTTATGCAAATAAAGGATGATGTCTATACGAAGAAAATACTTCACTAATACGAACTATATGTGAAAGAGTTAAATTACATGTAAGATAATAAACACCGGAAAGTTGTTTGGTAGCTTTATTAAAAAATTCTAAAATTTGAGTAATATGCCCAGCAACTAACAAATCATTATTATTAATTGGATCACCAGACATATTTTGATTGTAAAATATTATAAGAATATCTTGATATATTATAGTAGACATAATCATATGATATGTTGAATTCCATCTAGTAATAACATCACCATTAAATTTTTTAAATGGTTTATTAAAATATTGACATAATTTTTTAAATTCTTGTGTTCTTGCTTTTGAAGAACGCATATATCTAATAACATCTCTTATTTTTTCTACATGTATATTTACTTATTTTAAACCATCTTGTACACATAAATTAAGAACATGACAAACACAACGAACATGAAATAATTCACCATTTAATACTGGTTTAAATAACTGTATAAGAGGAGGAATAACAACATCATTATTACTAGCATTATCAAAACTAATCGAAATTTTTTTATCATTTATATTCTAGAAAGATGTTACAAATCTAATAGCAGAAAAAATGACAACAGAAGTGTGTGGATATTCAAAAACTTTAAAACTAATTATTCTTTTTTGCAAAATAAAATTTTCATCAATCCAATGTGCAGTAACACAAATGTAAGAATTAGTAGTACATTGACTAGACCAAACATCAGATGTTAAAGAAATTTTTGATTTATTATTTTGAAAACTAGTCATTATATTTTCTCTCTATATAAAAAATAATTTTAAAGCATCACTTTTCATTGTATTTCGAGTAATTTTTTATATTTTGGTTATAAAGTATTTTGAATCCAACTAAAAAATCTTGGTTGATCAACAAAACTAAAAGGAGAGTCACTTTGAACAATTAATTTTGCAAGTTCTCGACGTTGAAAATCACGATCATACGAAAAAGTTGTTAAATCAGAAGAAGATAAATTAAGAATTTCTTGAACTTGTGCAACCTTAGTGTCATGACCCTTTGCATGACGTAATAAATGACTAGTTCCTCCGGTTGTTGAAGCCGAAAGAATTTTTTGACATTTTTTGCACCGAGTTGTTGTTATGGTGCCATCAGGTTCAATAATTTTCTCAAAATATTTCAAAACCATATTTTTTTTTCTACGGACATAAATTAATAGATGGACTTATCTCTATGTTTTGATTTTGAGTGGTAAGAGTGGTAGAAGTAGTAGGAGACATTTCTTCTAACATATTTGATCCAATTTGTGGAGTATAACCTGAAAAATCTCTATCTGCCATTAGTAAAAATTAAAATATAAAAAATATAAATATTATACTAATCAATGAAACAAATTGAAGAGATTAAAAAAAATTAACAACAATCTTGAATCCTTGTCTTCTTGATGAGCTTAAAATGTTGTTGAGAATGATTGTAAATGAACTTAGATTGTTGAGAGCAAGAGAGTTGAGAGTTGAGAGTTGAGAGTTGTGGATTGAGAGAAAGAGTTGAAGATGAAGATAGAAGAAATGAAGAAGGAGATGGGGGTATTTATAGGAAAATTTATTATTATTTTTTTATATAATATTTTCGTCGGCCCGAGCCAGACTTGGCTCGGGCCGACCTACGTCTGGGCCGTCTGGCGCGCGCTAGACCTCCCGTACTCGGCCCACATGCCATGCCGAGCACGGTCCGACTGCGGGCCGTGCCTAGCATGCACGGCCCGCGTGCCCCAGAAGGCGAGCCCGACCCGTCTTCTGGGCACAGTCGTGTCGTGCTAGACCCGATCCAAAACCGGGTCGGGCCCGTGCCGCCCATGGGCTGGCCCAGCCCGTTGCCACCTCTACATCAAACCCAACATTAAGCAACTTCAATGTCACAAATTCATTGAAAATAGATAGCCTCATATGATGATTAACAATGAAGTTTTTTTATAAAAGAAGCATCTTCAACAATTTCAATAACCCAAGAACATTCTTCGTAAACAAGACTGTTCCTCTCTGTATTCTTAGCTGCATAGATGTTCTTTAAGGCAAGGTTAAGAGTATGCACAATACACGGAGTCCAATAAATAGTGGGAAATTAAGCTTCAATCAATAAATCAGCCGCTTTACAAATCGGTGCATTGTCTGTCATAATTTGCACTACATTTGAGAGACCAACTTCTATGATGACGTCTCTCATATGCTTTGCAATATAATCATTGTCTTTGATCTCATCTGAACAATCTATGGCTTTCAAAAACATCGGTTCACTTTCAATCACAGCCATAAAATTAAGAAGAGACCTCCTTTGGGGATCACTCCACCCATCACTTACAATGCTCACTCATTTTTGACTCCATGTATTTTTAATAGGCTCTAACATCCTCTCCACGTGCTCTCTTTCTTTTTCAAGTAAAGTTGTCCTCAACTTATTGTAGCCCAGAGGAATATAGCCATCAATATAATTATTGGTAGCATAAGAGAAAGCTTTGACAAAATAAGGATTCTTTGCAAGATGAAAGGCAATCCAAAGGAGTAAAACATTCTAGCAATCTCTAAATCCAGAGTTTCCCTAGCTTGCATGTTGAAGGCCTTCACTAAAGGTCCTGTAGCCCCTTTTTTTCTTGACTTGCTTGACTAGATAAGGGTGGAAGAGGAATTGATTTTGGCCTTGAACTTTCAAGCAAGAATGTAGCTTCACTATCCATTTTTTTAAGTTCTTGAAGCTTTGCGGCTGTAATTTTCACACAAACTCTAATTCCTTTCCCCAAAATCTTCAATAAGTGTGCTCTTACTCTAGTGTAGGAACCTCTAAATGTGACATTACAATATCTGCACTCAAACTCATGGTTCCCACCACCATCAACCTTATCTTTCTTGACAACAAATTTTCATAGAGGCTTTTTTGCACTTTCTTCCTTATCTTGTTGAGCACCACTAGAGCTCATCTTTAATAATTCCCTACAATAATTTCACAAACACTTAACTTGTTCACCATATTCCCAATCTCACAGTAAAAAGCAAAGTTAGTCTCACAAGCAAAGCATGAATTCTTAGTCTAACTCAGCATTGAAAGTTAGATACACAAACACTTAACAATGCAACATTGAAACTTAATTGCTCTTCATATTAGCATTGAAACATGCGCAGCATTGAAGTTAGCATGAATTTCTCTAAATTGCTCTTCATAATTTTAGATTTCAGGAAAATCTCACAAAGCCATGCACAACATTGAAACAAGTCAACAACTATCATTCATATTAGCATATGATTGCTCTTCACGTTGAAACAACTATCATTCATATTAGCATATACATGTATCATTCAAATTCAAACAATTATCCAGACCAGATCTTCACAAAAGGGAACTTGCAAAAATCAAATTTAAGGAAAACAACAAAAATCAAACAAACTAAGACAATAATCCACTTTAACCGCATCCTTAAACTTGTTCCTTCAAACATCAAACATATTTCAAACTTGTTCCCTTAAAAATCAAATTCTGAAACTTACAGTCGGCGAGGGCGGCGGTATCTGGAGGAGCGGTAGAGCAGCGAGCGGTGTGGCGGAGCGGCGCGGAGGGAGGAGGTAGTGGCTGTTGCGAAGGAGCCATCGGGGTGAGCGATCGCCGATTGCGTTTGGGATTAAGGCGTGGGCGACTGTATGAGAAATGGGTTTAGGGTGAATAGGTTATTGGGTTAGTCACTTAGTCATTACTGGGTAGTGGGCAATTGGGTTTCAATTTTATGATTTTTTTTAAACATAGGGCTGTTGAGCTGGCGGGTCCGAGCCGTGTCCGGGCAAAAAAAGGTTGATTGGTCAAGACACGCTCGGACACGTCGGACACGTGTGTCGGACGAGTGTCCTTGTGTGTCGGTGTCTGCGTCGTGTCGGACACACGAACACGACAGTCTTGGGAAGTGTCTGTGCTTCCTAGGATGCAGACAATTACCAGGTCACGACAAGCCGCAATGATCAGGTTGTGCACTTGCTCCTGCAACGCAATTGATCCACTCTACCAGTTAAACCATCATTTTAGTTAGGGATTAAGGGTGATTTTTGCCCTAGCTAGAACTATTGAAAACACTACTAGAAAAATGGGCATCAGCAACGTTGCTAAGTCGTTGCAATGGAGCTGTGACAGAAAATCGCGTTGCTGATAACTTAGCAACGGATCAGCAACGGCCGCTCAGGTCGTTGCTAAAAATATTATCAGCAATGGTTTTGCCACGGATGCGGAGCCGTTGCTGATAACATTAATAGCAACGGTCGGTGAGCCCGTAGCAACACCGTTAGTAAAAGCCCGTCGCTAAGTCGTTGTTGTAGGTCATCAGCAACGGCTTTCGATACACTTTTAGCAACGGCTTTCCCACGGACGGCCATGGGAAAGCCGTTGCTGATGATGTGAACCTGGTAACGACAAAATTTAAAATTTAAAATTTTCATTGATACATTGATACATTATCTGATACATAACTCACACACCCATACACTCATACACACATTCATTCACACATCACAAATACACCAAGATATACATCAAAACAATTATATTTATATTGATAATTATCCACAATAGTATAAAAACTATTCAAATGCAAAATTGAAGTATCAATATCCAAACAAAATAAATTAAATAAGTCTAATATCTTAGTAACAAAGTCAATATAAAAAAAATCTCACGATGACGATGGAGGATGGTCTGGATCATATGGCGGGGTCTGGAGTGCTTGAGTGTACACCGGCGTGGACTAACTCGAGGACGATGGATGAGATGATGCCGAAGAGATGCCTGCTTCGGGATGACCTGACATGTTGCGTAGCATAGCTTGTATATCCGCCATCATTTGACTCTAGCGCTCCATTATCTCAGTCTGACGCGCGACCGTGTCCTCTAGAGTCCTTATTCTGCTACTATGATCATAACTGGATCTAGAGGTCGACGGCCGCTCACCAGCGACCGGAGGGGTCGATGCCCCAAGTGGCCCTAGTACGGCTCGCGCATGACCACTATCTACAAAGCCATATACGCGGCCATGGTCCCAGCCACTTGCGGCCTCGACCCACGTTGCTGCGTCAAAGTCCTCGGGGGTGCCCCCGCGCTGCACCACCGTCTGACTGTAGGTCTCCTACTCGAGTTTGATTTTTTGTTTAATATTTATCATAAAACGTAAATTATAAATATATAATGAATAATTTAAACAAATATATAGTTACCATAATGTATGCAGCGCGGTTGTCGATGTACTCCCCCGTCCCATGTGCTCGACGGTGAGTCCGCTCAAACACCGCCATCGGGGAGGGTCGCTGGACAATCCCATCATCCGACACCGTCGCCTACATTTACAAAATAAATACATTAATTAGTACACATAGTAACAAATAAAATATATAATTAAAAGGTATACTTACCATACGGTTCACGTGCACTGCAAATGCAACAGAGCCGCCGGTGTGACGCGCTACTCCCCCCGACATGCGATTTCTAGCCGCATTCCGAGAAACCTCCTACCATCGATCCGTCGACCATATTCCCACGAGCTGGTCCCATATATCTGGAGTAATCCAATCGGGGCGGTATCCCCGAGTCTCCGCGATGTTAGTGGTCCCAGCTCGTGCCATCCCCTAGGACCGAACCTGCCCCAGCTGCCCGTTGTACCTCGCACGGGAAATAGCCTCCCAGGCAGCGTAAATGAATGGCCTCTGGTCCTCGGCACATGTAAAGCGAGCCTGCAAAATAATAATATCAGTACCAATATTAATCATCATGCATATAAAAATAATAATAATACGTGCCTCAAACTCGCGCCATAACATGGCGACGTGCTCGCTAGGCACGTGAGACCACGTAGGCCATGCCCCGTGCATGTATCGTCGAATAATAGAAGAAATGCTCCTCGACACTTCTTCTTGCTCGAACCTGCACAACAAAAATAAATTTTAATATTATATTATGATATAATGAATTTGTAATGATTCATAATTCATGATATATTACCGCTCCCCAATCACGCTAATAAATCTACGTGACTCTGTGGCTGGTGGAGGTTGCCACCTGTTCGGCCCGCGTGGCCGCCTGCGTCGGGATGTACTAGCCTCGGCAGTATCATCGGCATGAGGATCAGCAACAGGAGGATCAATAGAATGAGTAAGTGTAGGAGTCTCACCGATCCGAGACTCCGAAGCTCTCCTGCGACGATAACCACGACCAGACATATTTGTCGAATTGACATATAATCAGATTATTGTATAAATAGTAGATATATATTTAATAAAATATATACTTTACAATGATTCCTCATCATTTGAATAATAGTCTTCGAATTCTTCCTCTTCTTCCTCTTCTTTCTCTTCTTCATCTTCTTCATCTCCAGCTTCCTCAATTTCATTATCGTCATCATCAGCATATTCAACTTCTAATTGAATTGACGTTGTGTCTGCATCCTCGAGTATTGGAATAATACGATCTACAGCAGGAGGATCATCTTCTTGATAAAAACCATGTGTCATATCAGGTATCAGCTCATTTTCTCCTACTATCGGATCAATTTTTCCTCTACCTTTTGTCTTACAGACTACACGCCAATCTGCTCTATCTTTATTTCGAGCCGGATACTTCGCGTAATATACTTGTTCGGCTTGTGATGCCAATATAAAAGGCTCATTTGCTGCCAATTTAGATTTGTAATTAACCTCAACAAGTTTGTATTTTGGATGAACTTTCATGCCCCTTTCTGTTGTATCGAACCAATGACATCTAAATAGAATAACTGATTTCAAGCCGAAGTAGTGCAACTCTATCACTTCTTCCACCAGTCCATAAAAATCCATATCACATTCAACATAGGTTGTCCCTTTCACACAGACCCCAGCATTCATCGTCTTCTTTGTAAATGCATATTCAACCGTGTGAAATTTATACCCATTAACAAAATATCCGCTATAGCACGACACAAGTCGCGACGGTCCACTAACAAACTCAAATATTCTTTCATCTATTTCAGCTCTGTGATCTTTGCTGTAAGTCTGAATCCAAGTAGGGAAATCACGATTCCGTAATCTCTCCAATTCTTCATCGTTGTGAATAGAGTATTTTTGCACCATCTCAATGTCAAATATTTCAATGAATTGTTCAATCTCTGGACAATTGAGTAATACATACAAGTGTGCCAAATGATACTCTTCATCGCTTAAGTGTCGAGATGGACGAGAACCAAAAGCACGACCAGAGTGACAAAATATATTTAAACGTCCATCTGAATGTCGAACACCCCCGTCGTCGTTACGTGGAAGACGATCAAATCTTGTCTGTACTGTCGATTCAAAGTAAAATGAGCAGAATGTTGAAATTTCTTGGATGATATATGATTCAGATATTGATCATTCAACAGCTGCGGTGTTCTTTACTTTTTTCTTCAGACGATTCATGTATCTTTCAAATAAGTACATCCACCGATATTGAACGGGGCCACCAACTCGTGCCTCGTATGCCAAGTGTATCGGTAGATGCTCCATCGAGTCAAAAAATGCAGGAGGGAAAAACTGCTCCAGCTTGCATATGATTTCAACAATATTATTTTCAAGTGTTGACATATCTTCGACTCGAATGACATTTGCACAAATGTTTTTAAAAAACATACTTAATTCAGTCAACGGACCCCAAATATTATCAGGTAGAAGATCTCGAAATGCGATCGGAAGTAATCTCTGCATGAATACATGACAATCATGGCTCTTCATCCCTAATATTTTGCAATCATCGACGTTCACACATCGAGATAAGTTTGAAGCATATCCATCGAGTAATCGGAGTTCTTTTACCCATTGACAAACATCTTTGATCTGTTGTTTATTTAACACATAGGGCCTTCAGTTTCAGATATCGTCCGTTGACCTCTTGTAACTCCAACTCTGGTCTTTTACAAAATATTTTCATATCATGTCGGGCTTTAACATTATCTTTAGTTTTTCCGGAAATATCCATCAAAGTGTTGAAAATATTATCAAACACATTTTTTTCAATGTGCATGACATCTAAATTATGTCGAATCAATAATGAACTCCAATAGGGCAATTCCCAAAAGATACTTTTTTTCACCCAGTTATGTGTTTGGCCAAAATCTGACACTCTTTCATTACGACCAAATACTATATCTGGAAGTGCTGAAACACGTGCTAACATTTGTTCACCAGACAACATCGGTGGTGGCCCATCTCTTTCGACTCTGCCCTTAGTAATTTTATTACGATTCCTTCGATACTGATGATTAGCCGGTAGGAATCGACGATGACAATCAAAGAATGAGATTTTTCGTCCGTTCTGAAGACTGATTGATTTAGAGTGTTCCATACAATACGAACAAGAGAGTCGGCCGTGAGTGCTCCAACTAGACAACATGTCGTACGCCGGGAAATCATTGATTATCCACAAGACCGCGGTCTTTAAATTGAAGTTTTGCTTCCGATGACAATCATAAGTGACAGCTCCCTCAGTCCACAATGTTTTCAATTCATCTATCAAAGGTCTGGGAAATATGTCAATTTCTTTTCGCGGACCCTTAGGACCCGGAATAATCATCGAAAGATAAATAAATTCATCTTTCATACACATTGACAGTGGCAAATTATAAACTGTCAGCAGCACTGGCCAAACTGAATAAGGAGTTGCAGAATGTCCAAACGGATTAAAACCATCTGTGCACAATCCCAATCTGATATTTCTAGTATCCCTAGCAAATGAAGGATAACATGTATCCAAATATTTCCATGCTTCACTGTCAGATGGATGAGTCATTACTGTATCATCACGACTTCTTGCATGCCAACTCATGTAGGGGCTATCTTTTCCGACATGAATAATCTTTGAAGCCTCGGTGTTAGTGGAAAATACCGAAGCACCTTAAACGGGATATTTTTCTGTCGGACCGATTTCTTCTCCTTGTAACAAGAATGTTGACATACAGGGCATTTATCCAACTGCACATTTTCTTTATAATATAAAATGCAGTTATTTTGGCACGCGTGTATTTTTTCGTACCCAAGCCCCAATTTTCTAATTAGCTTTTTAGTCTTATAAAAAGTTGGCTCAAACTTGTTATCAGTAGGCAGCATTCCATTATTCAATCCAGCAATCCGATCATACGCAACTCCGCTGATATTACAATTGGCCTTGATGTTTAAGAGCTGTGTCATTGCTGAAAACCTAGTATATTTAGGGCAATTCTCATACAAAGGTTCATCGGCAGCTTTCAACATCTCGTAAAATTCTGCAGCTTCTTTATTCGGTAATTCAATCTCTACCGCAGTTTGTACTTCTGTGATATCAACCGCTGTAGTATCTAGTGGGACTGATGTCTGAAGAACTGGCCGATCAACATTATCATTCAGGTGGAATTGACCCCCAAGACTATCAAGTATCATAGTTCTATAGGGATTAGATTGACTGGATGAAGAAGCACCAGCAGAGGAAGATTCACCATATGTCTGAACGATAGGATTGCTCGACGTCCCGACTTCGCGTGACTCCCCGTGACAAGTCCATAGAAAATATCTTGGTGCAAATCCTTTGCTATATAGATGCAGAGTGACAGTCTCCCGATCCAAAAATCGTCCATTCAAACAAATGCGGCACGGACATCGGATTTGATCACCAATGCTAACGAAATTCCGATTCGAATAGGTGAAATTTAGGAAGTACGTTACGCCTAATCGAAACTCATTCGTTAAAGCTCCACGATCAAGACGTCGGTACATCCAACTTTAATCAGCCGACATGATTCTGTCAATCAATGGCAATTTCTTTGGTTAATGTCTTTAGGTGAGATTGTCTTATTCCATTCGAGATTTATATTATTTATATTACACTAAGTACTTATTTTAATCGCTAACTTCATTCTAAATTTCGGCAGCATCTCCCTACAGTTCTCCGAATACGCATATCATCTGGGCGCGTATCGGAGAACAAGAGAGATGTTGCCGAAATTTAGAATAATTAGTTAACAGTTAAAATAAAAACGTAAGTGCAGTACAAATAACTATATTTCCAAATTGTCCAATCAGGGACAATCACTACTAGAAAAATGGGCATCAGCAACGGTCGCGCCGTTGCAATAGAGCCGTGACAGAAACTCGCGTTGCTGATAACTTAGCAACGGATCAGCAACGGCCGCTCGGGCCGTTGCTAAAAATATTATCAGCAACGGTTTTGCCACGGACTCGGAGCCGTTGCTGATAACATTAATAGCAACGGCCGCTGAGTCCGTAGCAACGCCGTTAGTAAAAGCCCGTCGCTAAGCCGTTGCTGTAGGTCATCAGCAACGGCTTTCGATACACTTTTAGCAACGGATTTCCCACGGACGGCCGTGGGAAAGCCGTTGCTGATGATGTGAACCTGGTAACGAAAAAATTTTAAATTTTAAATTTCCATTGATACATTGATACATTATCTGATACATAACTCACACACTCATACACTCATACACACATTCATTCACACATCACAAACACACCAAGATATACATCAAAACAATTATATTTATATTGATAATTATCCACGATAGTATAAAAATAATTCAAATGCAAAATTGAAGTATCAATATCCAAACAAAATAAGTTAAACAAGTTCAATATCTCAGTAACAAAGTCAATATAAACAAAATCTCACGATGACGATGGAGGATGGCCTGGATCATATGGCGGGGTCTGGAGTGCTTGAGTGTACACCGGCGTGGACTGACTCGCGGACGATGGATTAGATGATGCCGAAGAGATGCCTGCTTCGGGATGACCTGACATGTTGCGTAGCATAGCTTGTATATCCGTCATCATCTGACTCTGGCGCTCCATTATCTCAGTCTGACGCGCGACCGTGTCCTCTAGAGTCCTTATTCTGCTACTATGATCATAACTGGATCTAGAGGTGGACAGCCGCTCACCAGCGACCGGAGGGGTCGGTGCCCCAAGTGGCCCTAGTACGGCTCGCGCATGACCACTATCTGTGAAGCCATATACGCGGCCATGGTCCCAGCCACCTGCGGCCTCGACCCACGATGCTGCGTCAAAGTCCTCGGGGGTACCCTCGCGCTGCACCACCGTCTGGCTGTAGGTCTCCTACTCGAGTTTGATTTTTTGTTTAATATTTATCATAAAACTTAAATTATAAATATATAATGAATAATTTAAAGAAATATATAATTACCATAATGTATGCAGCGCGGTTGTCGATGTACTCCCCGTCGCATGTGCTCGACGGTGAGTTCGCTCAAACACCGCCATCGGGGAGGGTCACTGGACAGTCCCGTCATCCGACACCGTCGTCTACATTTACAAAACAAATACATTAATTAGTACACATAGTAACAAATAAAATATAGAATTAAAAGATATACTTACCATACGGTTCGCGTGCACTGCAAATGCAACAGAGCCGCCGGTGTGACGCGCTGCTCCCCCCGATATGCGATTTCTAGCCGCATTCCGAGAAACCTCCTGCCATCGATCCGTCGACCATATTCCCACGAGCTGGTCCCATATATCCGGAGTAATCCAACCGGGGCCGTATCCCCGAGTCTTCGCGATGTTAGTGGTCCCAGCTCGGGCCATCGCTTGGGATCGAGCCTGCCCCAGCTGCCCGTTGTACCTTGCCTGAGAAATAGCCTCCCAGGCAGCGTAAATGAAGGGTCTTTGGTCCTCGGCCCATGTATAGCGAGCCTGCAAAATAATAATATTAGTACCAATATTAATCATCATGCATGTAAAAAAAATAATACGTGCCTCAAACTCGCGCTATAACATGTCGACGTGCTCGCTAGGCACGTGAGACCACGTAGGCCATGCCCCGTGCATGTATCGTCGAATAGTAGAAGAAATGCTCGATCCTCGGCACTTCTTCTTGCTCGAACCTGCACAACAAAAATAAATTTTAATATTATATTATGATATAATGAATTTGTAATGATTCATAATTCATGATATATTACCGCTCCCCAATCACGCTAATCAATCTACGTGACTCTGTGGCTGGTGGAGGCTGCCACCTGTTCGGCCCGCGTGGCCGCCTGCGTCTGGATGTACTAGCCTCGGCAGTATCATCCTCATGAGGATCAGCAACAGGAGGATCAGCAGCATGAGTAAGTGCTGGAGTCTCACCGATCGAAGACTCCGAAGCTCTCCTGCGTCGATAACCACTACCAGACATATCTGTGGAACAGACATATAATCAGATTATTGTATAAATAGTAGAGATATATTTGTAACATATCCGACTCGTCGATGCGTATGTGAAACATATGAACTCGTCGGATGCATGATTATTTTCTAAATGTTTCGAGACAGTTCGAGTCCATATTGGACGATTCCGGCGCGCATCCGAAGTGGACGATGTCGGCGCTCGTCCGAAGTGGATAATTCCGAAATTAATCTAAACCCTAATAATTAATCTAACAAATTAAACAATTAATCTAAATAATTAATTAACAATTAAAAAACAATAAAAAATTATATATAAATCTATAAATTCCGGCGCCGGAGTCAGGTGGACTCCGGCGCCGGCGTACAGTGGCCGGACACACTGTCCGGCCACTGTACAAGGTCCATCGGCCGACCGCCGCCGGCCGAAACCCTTAAAAAAGGGTTTCGGTCGGATTTCCCGCCGGCCGCAACGGGAAGAGACGGCCGGCCGGCGAGGCATACCTGAAAATGTCGGCAGCAGCGAGAGGAGGAAGAGGCGACGTTGGCGGCAGCGGCGGCGACAGGCGGGAGCAGGAGACGGCGGCGGCAGCAGCGGGAGGAAGAAGGGTCGGGCGTGACTGCGTGCCCTATATAAACTTATCAGCAACGGCTCACTCGCCCGTTAGAAAGCCGTTGCTAATAAGTTATCATCAGCAACGGCTCACTTGTCCGTTAGAAAGCCGTTGCTGATAATTAATTCATCAGCAACGGCTCGCATGTCCGTTAGAAAGCCGTTGCGGATAATTAAAATAATCCGCAACGGCTCGTGTGTTCGTTAGAACGCCGTTGAAGATACAAATATCTGTAACAGCTCGGGCGGCTGTAAGAACGCTGTTGCAAATAGTAACGGCTTGAGCGGCCATTGCTGATAGCCGTTGCTGAAGACTCAATTTCTAGTAGTGAATTCAAGAATTGTACGTCATATAAAAGATCATCTACTTATTTTACTCAAACATACAATCCCCGAACGGATCTAAGGTTTTGCTAAATCATATCCGACTCGTCGATGCGTACGTGAAACATATCAACTCGTCGGATGGATGATTATTTTCTAAATGTTTCGAGACAGTTCGAGTCCATATTGGACAATTCCGACACGAGTCCAAATTAGACGATTTCGGCAAGAGTCCGAAGTGGACGATTCCGGCACAATGCCGAAGTGGACAATTCCGAAATTAATCTAAACCCTAATAATTAATCTAACAAATTAAACAATTAATCTAAATAATTAATTAACATATAAATAAAAAAATAGAAAATTATAAATCTACTATTTCCGGTGCCGGCATACAGTGTCCGGACAGTGTGTCCGGACACTGTACAAGATCCGGCGGTGGCCATCGGCCGACCGCCGCCGACCGAAACCCTAAAAATAGGGTTTCAATCGGATTTCCCGTCGGCCGCAACAAGAAGAGATGATCGAGCGGCGATGAATACCTGAAATCGGCGGTTGAGGACGGACGACAGTGTCGGCAGCGGCAGCTCGGCGTCGTCGGCGTCGGCGTCGGCAGCGGCGGCGAGAGACAGGAGGAGGAGGCGGCGGCTGCAGCAGCAGGAGGTAGAAGGGTCGGGCGCAATCTATGACCTTTATAAACTTATCAGCAATGGCTCACTCGCCCGTTAGAAAGCCGTTGCTAATAAGTTATCATCAGCAACAGCTCATTTGTCCGTTAGAAAGCCGTTGATGATAATTAAAATCATCAGCAACGGCTCGCGTGTCCGTTAGAAAGCCGTTGCAGATACAACATATCTGCAACGGCTTGAGCGGCCGTAAGAATGCCGTTGCAAATAGCAACGGCTTGAGCGGCCGTTGCTGTTAGCCGTTGCTGAAGACTCAATTTCTAGTAGTGAAATGAGATAAAAATATCCCAAAACTCTTCTTTGATTGATTTTTACCATTAAATATATAAAACAGTTGAAAAATATCCTCGAACTATTAGAAATGAGTAAAAATACTTTTAAACTTATTTTTTGATAGATTTTTTACCCTTAGATAAACGAAAATAGTTATGTTTAAAGTTAGAAAGGGTTTTTTTCCTTAAAAATGAGTAAAAATACTAGTATTTTTCAACTATTTTTGTTTGTCTAGGGGTAAAAAATTTATCAAAAAATAAGTTTATGAGTATTTTTTTATTCATTTCTAATAGTTCGAGAGTATTTTTCAATTGTTTTCGTTTGTTTAAGAATAAAAATCAATCAAAGAAGAATTTGTGAGCATTTTTACTTCATTTTCAATAGTTCGAGAATAAAAATCATCGTTAACCTTTTAATTAGTTGCAAGGATATCTAGTATATATTTTACCACAATTTATTTATCATAGGATTTTTAAACATTACGGCAAAGAATAGGCTAATGATAATGGCGATTCGATCAGTAATCAAGAAGAAGCAGAAGCAATCATGATTATAATTAAATTTGAGGATGCTCATGTTTTTTGAATTCCAAAGCAGAAGCAATCAGATTAACAGGTCTCCAACGTATATGACGTGATTTAAGTATCCAGCGTTTATCTATATAAACATGCAATATGTGCTTATGTATATAACTAATTCGCTTCACTCAAAGGGATCATCCATAATTGATGAAGCTATTAGCGATTCATTAAGAATGTGCAGCATTATTATCCACAAGGAAATAATACAAAGAAACAAATATGGCAGTTTTGCTTAGGAATTAATATGTATGTTAGGATATGTATATATAGAGAATGAGATTTATTATTCAAAGCCGCACCAATAGTAACACCTATATGTATCTGGTTCAGGATAGATTGAGGTCTTTAGCTCCATTAGAGTAAATACGACGAGAATATCAGATTTTACGCAACTGATAATTTTTGTATTCGAATATGTAAAATTCAAGAAATAAATTATGATTATTTTAAACTCATAGGTTACATCTCCACGATCAAATCATTGGTACCTCTAACTTCTATATATCATCCGACAATATTCTACCAATAAATCACATATTCAGTTAATGTTTTTAAGTGGTTTGGCCTTATTCTATTTGGAATTCATGCTATTCATATTATTATAAGTATTTCTTTTAGTCGTTAACATCATACTAAATTTTTGCAACATCTCTCTATATAATTTTTCAAGGCTAAAAGAAAAAACTAAATACAATATAAATAACTATTTTTCCAAACTGTCCAATTAGGGATAATTCAAGTGTCACTATAACACAATTGACCTATAGAGACACATAATTAGATACAAATTATATTTTTATTTTTAAATCTCCACATTTAGAGACTAATAAACACAAAATGTGTTCCTAATTAGCCTCTAAAAATATCTTTAAAGTCGGATCAATTAAGCAACTCTGTTGTTAGTGTTTCTATAGTTAGTCAAATCAATTAAGTGACTATGTTATTGTTATTTCTATAAATCTTTAGAGACTAATTAGGAACAAATTTTGTATCTATTAGTCTCTAACTGCAAAGATTAAAAGACAAAAATATAATTTGTCTTCAATTTTATGTCTCTATAGGTCAATTGTGTTGTAGTGGATTGTATATCGTATAAAAGATCATATACTTCGTTTATACGAATATACAACCCGTGAATAGATCAAATCTAAGGTATTACGTAATTATGCCTTGTATCAATTCGCCCGTGATGATTAATTTCAACTTCAACTTAATTAAAATATATATTAAATCGATTTCAATTTAATTTAATAAAATTTAATAAATCGCCTAAAAATAAATTAATGTAAGCTCTTTATATATATTGTTATTGCCTGAAATTGGAGTGATGTGGATCGGCGCGTCTCCTGGTTAGGTGCGACTCTAGGGGAGGGGGCCAAGGTTGTCAAGATCGCTTTCCTATGCAAGATCGTAAGGCTCCCGTAGGATCGAGGCTAGTAAGATCAGATCGAGGATCGTAAGATCCCACCAATAATTAAAAAAATATTATCTATACCATAAATGTATATTTTTCTATGAAGAGAAAGGGAGGAACCGAGGAATGAGGAACGTTGGAAGCTTGGAATGGAGGAGTCGATTTGAGGGCGGCGACAACGACTCACGAGTGTGAGGAATCGGGCGAGTGAACGACGAACAGAAGGGTTTCAAACTTGGAAATATCAAAATCGGGCAGGTATCGAATCGGGCAGGTCTCAAATCGGTTTTAAACCCGGAGTTGACTACAGAGTGCGCTAGGCTTTGGCCCAAATTTGTTTAATTTCTGGCTGAAAATGTATTGGTGTAGGATCGGTTGGCTATATACGATCCTACCGATCCTATGATCCTGCTAGCGATCCCGGACCGATCCCACATTTTTCGATCTTTTGGTGAGATAAAGATCGCTAGCATGGTGTAGGATCGTAGGATCTTATGCTCCTACGATCCTACTAGCGATCTTGACAATCTTGGAGGGGGCTGCAAAAGACACTTCGTCGCTCAAGTAAGAGAGGATTCCATGTGAGGGGGGTAAAAATTAGAATCTAGTTGTACCTGGTGTTCGTCGTGTCTGTATATAATACATGATTGAGCGATGTCTAGCGATAGTGCCTCCGGAATCTCGTAGGGATGTGCTTAGAATGGATAGAGGCTAATTAATCCCGAAGATGTTGTGTTCATGAATGATGGATCCCTCGTAATTAATGAGAACGTAAATGTTCTTGTATGGCCGGGTGGAGCCACGAGCTAAGTAATGTCTGGTTCGACTTGAGTCTGGTTCATGAGTGTTGGTGCTTTTGGGCCTGATCCGACGACCAAGCCTAAACACTACTATAAATGTGATAATCAGCGACGACCATCAGCAACAGCCGCTCGGGCCGTTGTAGATGTGATATATCTACAACGACTTATCTATGGTCACTCGGGCCATTGAGTAAAGTCGATGGCGCGAATGCGGCACGCAAATGAAATAACTTATCAGCAACAGCATTACAAAGGTCGTGTCGGCCGTTGCTAATGATATTATCACATTAGCAATGACTTACTTACGGCTTCTGTACCCGTCGCTCTTTAGTCGATGACGCGCTCACAGCACGAAAATGAAATACTTATCAGCAATGGCGTTGCGGAGGCCGCGTCGATCGTTGCTAATGATATTATTTATCTGCAATGACTTTGCAATAGATAAGTGAGTCGTTGCTGATGAATTTATTTAACTCGAGCTCGACGCCCCCTTTCTTCCCTACTACTTGTGTTCTTCTCTGCCGACGCCTCTACCTACTGCCGAGCTTCACTTGCCAATGTCGCCGATGCGCCCTCCGCGTCAAAGCCTCCATGTATTCTTCTCTTAGCTCCCCCTTTTCTTCTTCTTACTAGGGCCGACCGAAACCCTAAATCTTAGAGTTTTGGTCGATCGTCGAACATATGTCCAGTGTCCGACATTGGACACAGGACTCCGGCGCCCGAACAATATTGTAGGGTTTTGATTTAGGGTTAAATGTTTTGATTTAGAGTTAATTAGATTAATATTTTGAGGTCCTTCATTTACACTGCGTGGGAACTATTTCCCAATAGAGGTACAACGACCAGTTAGGGTAGGCCCGAAAACAAGCGATGGCCTGAGCTGGGACCACAAACATAGCGGAGACTCAAGGATACAACCCCGATTGGATTACTCCGGATATTTGGGATCAGCTCGTGGCAATATGTTCGACGCACTACTGGAATAACAAGCATCAGCAATGGCTCCAACCGTCGCTGAGCCGTGGCAAAAAATCACGTTATTGATAACTTAGCCACGGATCAACAACGACTCCTGCTGTTGCTGATAACATTATCAGCAATGGTTCTACCACGGCTGCAGGGCCGTTGTAGATATATACATCAGCAACGACCCAGTTGTTGTGGCAAGGCCATTAGTGAAAGCCCGTTGCTAAGCCGTTGTTGCAGGTCATCAACAACGGCTTTGAGGTTGCGGCCCAGAAAATACGATATACTTTTAGTAACGGCTTTCCCACGAACAGTTGTGGGAAAATCGTTGCTGATAATGTTAACCTGTAATTGAAAAGTTTTAAAATTTCTAATTTTCATTAATACATTGATACATTTAACCTGATACATAACTCACACACCCATTAATACATTAATACACTCATACATAACATACACATCATAGATACACCCAGATATACATCAAAATAATAATACTTATATTTATAATTATCCACAATCATATAAAAACTATTGTATCAATATCCAAACACAAGTCAAACAAGTAGTATCCAAATAACAAAGTCAATATCCAAACAAAATAATAAAGCTCACGATGATGGTGGAAGATGAAGGCGAAATAGCAACACTAGATGGGGAGTGAATAGAGTATTAACTAAATTAATTAGCCTAAATTTAATTTTAGTCATTTCTCAAATCGTTTAGGCAATTTATGATTCAATGATTTGATGTGGAAGTGATATAAACATTTAAGCACAAGCAACAAAAAAAAACAACGCTAACACAGTAATTTATAGTGGTTTGGACCCAATGCCTACTCCACTACCTAAGCACCCCGCTTAGGATTTCCAAACTAGTTTAACTAGATTAAATCGGTTTCCCTTACAACGAGGACTTTGCACCGGAAAGTCTCCGTTCTCCAACCGAAGGCACTTCCACACCCGGAAGTATCCCATCTTCTTACCGAGAGCACTTTACCACCTCAACCTTAAGGACAACTCGACTAATCTTAGTAAAAACTAAGTTTACATAAGTGACTTTACACCTTCACACCAAGGTAACCACTTATACGCACAAGACCTAACAACCTAGGTCTTACAAACTCAACTTCAAAGAAAACGCTCAAATAACAGTTAAAATACAATCAAAAGAGCTAAAAAGGTAAACCAAGATTAAAAGCTCTTTTCAATCCTTCAAAACCTCCAACTCGCCCAGAAGATGAATCTAGAGTCGAAGCAGAATTGAGGAGCAAACGACGCTTGAAGAAGAACTTGGCGGAAGAGCAGAGTGCGATGCATTCGATCGTTGAAAGGCTTAAATCACTTCTAAAATCCTAAATTAAATCTGTAAGAGTGAAGGAAGAAGTATAGAGGGGTTAGATGAAGTATATTTATACTCTCTTGAAGAAACAACAACTCAATGGATAGAAAACTATCCGTTGCAGACGCTTGGTCGATTGGTCGGTCGACCGACCGATCGACCGACATTCAACCGCTGCCCTCTTCTCTCTGGTCGGTCGACCGACGAGTCGACCGCCAGACACAACTGAGCGTTCCCTCAATCCGGTCGACCCATCAGTCGACCGACGCAAGGAAGCCAGCGATGCGCGATCCTCCATTCGGTCGACCGCTAGGGCTACTGTCCATTTTTGGCCTCTATCGGTCGATCGATCAGTCGACCGAACACTACTAGAAAAATGGGCATCAGCAACGGCTGATGCCGTTGCTGAGTCGTTGATGAAGAGCATCAGCAACGGCCGGAGCCGTTGCAATGGAGCCGTGGAAGAAAATCGCATTGCTGATAACTTAGCAACGGATCAGCAACGGCCGCTCGGGCCGTTGCTAAAAATATTATCAGCAACGGTTTTGCCACGGACCCGGAGCCGTTGCGGATAACATTAATAGCAACGGCCGCTGAGCCCGTAGCAACGCTGTTAGTAAAATTCCGTTGCTAAGCCGTTGCTGTAGGTCATCAGCAACGGCTTTCGATACACTTTTAGCAACGGCTTTCCCACGGACGGTCGTGGGAAAGCCGTTGCTGATGAAGTGAACCTGGTAACGAAAAAATTTCAAATTTCAAATTTCCATTGATACATTGATACATTATCTGATACATAACTCACACACTCATACACACATTCATTCATACATCACAAATACACCAAGATATACATCAAAATAATTATATTTATATTGATAATTATCCACAATAGTATAAAAACTATTCAAATGCAAAATTGAAGTATCAATATCCAAATAAAATAAATTAAACAAGTCCAATATCTCAGTAACAAATTAAGTCAATATAAAAAAATCTCACGATGACGATGGAGGATGGTCTGGATCATATGGCGGGGTCTAGAGTGCTTGAGTGTACACCGGCGTGGACTGACTCGAGGACGATGGATTAGATGATGTCGAAGAGATGCCTGCTTCGGGATGACCTGACATGTTGCGTAGCATAGCTTGTATATCCGCCATCATCTGACTCTGGCGCTTCATTATCTCAGTCTGACGCGTGACCGTGTCCTCTAGAGTCCTTATTCTTCTACTATGATCATAACTGGATCTAGAGGTGGACGGCCGCTCACCAGCTACCGGAGGGGTCGGTGCCCCAAGTGGCCCTAGTACAGCTCGCGCATGACCACTATCTGCAAAGCCATATACACGGCCATGGTCCCAGCCACATGCGGCCTCGACCCACGTTGCTGCGTCAAAGTCCTCGGGGGTGCCCCCGCGCTGCACCACCGTCTGGCTGTAGGTCTCCTACTCGAGTTTGATTTTTTGTTTAATATTTATCATAAAACTTAAATTATAAATATATAATGAATAATTTAAACAAATATATAGTTACCATAATGTATGCAGCGCGGTTGTCGATGTACTCCCCCGTCCCATGTGCTCGACGGTGAGTCCGCTCAAACACCGCCATCGGGGAGGGTCACTGGACAGTCCCGTCATCCGACACCGTTGTCTATATTTACAAAACAAATACATTAATTAGTACACATAGTAATAAATAAAATATATAATTAAAAGGTATACTTACCATACAGTTCGCGAAATTTAGGAAGTACGTTATGCCTAATCGAAACTCATTCGTTAAAGCTCCACGATCAAGACATCGGTACATCCAACTTCGATCAGCCGACATGATTCTGTCAATCAATGACAATTTCTTTGGTTAATGTCTTTAGGTGAGATTGTCTTATTCCATTTGGGATTTATGTTATTTATATTACACTAAGTACTTATTTTAACTGCTAACTTCATTCTAAATTTTGGCATCATCTCCCTACAGTTCTCCGAATACGCATATCATCTGGGCGCGTATCGGAGAACAAGAGAGATGTTGCAAAAATTTAGAATAATTAGTTAATAGTTAAAATAAAAACGTAAGTGCAGTACAAATAACTATATTCCCAAATTGTCCAATCAGGGACAATTCAAGAATTGTACGTCGTATAAAAGATCATCTACTTCTTTTACACGAACATACAATCCCCGAACAGATATAAGATTTTGCTAAATTATATCCGACTCGTCAATGCGTACGTGAAACATATCAACTCGTCGGATGGATGATTATTTTCTAAATGTTTCGAGACAGTTCGAGTCCATATTGGACAATTCCGACACGAGTCCAAATTCGACGATTTCGGCAAGAGTCCGAAGTGGATGATTCTGACGCGCGTCCGAAGTGGACGATTCCGGCGCGCGTCCGAAGTGGACGATTCCGGCACATTGCCGAAGTGGACAATTTCGAAATTAATCTAAACCCTAATAATTAATCTAATAAATTAAACAATTAATCTAAATAATTAATTAACATATAAATAAAAAATAAAAATATATAAATCTACTCTTTCCGGTGCCGGAGTCCGGACACTGTACAAGCTCCGACGGCGGCCATCGGCCGACCGCCGCCGGCCGAAAGCCTAAAAATAGGGTTTTAGTCGAATTTCCCGCCGGCCGCAACGTGAAGAGACGGACGGGACCGCCGCCGGCCGAAAGCCTAAAAATAGGGTTTTGGTCGAATTTCCCGTCGGCCGCAATGTGAAGAGACGGACGGACGGCGATGAATACCTGAAATCGGCGGTCGAGGACGGACGGTAACGTCGGCAGCGGCAGCTTGGCGTCGTCGGCGTCGACAGTGTCGGCATCGGCAGCGGCGGCGAGAGGCGGGAGGAGGAGGAGGTGGCGGCAGCAGCGGGAGGAAGAAGGGTCGGGTGCGATCTGCGACCTATATAAACTTATCAGCAACGGCTCACTCGCCCGTTAGAAAACCGTTGCTAATAAGTTATCATCAGCAACGGCTCACTTGTCCGTTAGAAAGCCATTGCTGATAATTAAAATCATCAGCAACGGCTCGCGTGTCCGTTAGAAAGCCGTTGCAGATACAACATATCTGCAACGGCTTGAGCGGCCGTTGTTGATAGCCGTTGCTGAAGACTCAATTTCTAGTAGTGGAAGTAGCCACTACCGCTTTGCGGCATCCTTCGGTCGATCGACCGATCGACCGACAAGGCTACTACCTTTTTTCTTTCCCTATTCGGTCGACCACCCGGTCGATCGAACTTAGGCTGAATTTTATTTTTCAGCCATTTTTCTTTCGCGCTTCATTTCCGAGTTCCGGCTTTCAACGAGCATCATCTTAGAGAGCTTTCCATGTGATCTTTGAGCACGTCCAATGCGACTTTGGTGCACTCATCGAGCTTCGAGAAATTTCTGCGACGAACCCGAGCATGACGATCAATGTCCTTGTGATTTTTTGATTTGTCCGATTTTTCTGATCGAGGACATCGAACGCTACTCGATATGGAACTTGAAAGATATTCTCAATGAAATCATTAGTTCCATATTTGTTATCATCAAAACCGAGATTAAGACCAAGGTTAAAAACCTAAAGCCAACAGAGGATGGCCTGGATCATAATATGGCGGGGTCTGGAGTGCTTGGGTGTACACCGGCATGAGCTGGCTCGAGGACGATGGATCTAATGATGCCGAAGGGATGCCTACTCCGGTGTGAGCTAAAATGTTGCGTAGCATAACTTACATCTCTGCCATCATCTAACTATGAAGCTTCTAAATCATCATCTCATTCAAATGAAGCATCCTCTTGCAATGACTATGAAGCTACTTCAAAAGTTTGCCTCATGAGTACCAATGATGATGTACACTCTTTCCCTTCTATTCATAATAATGATAATGATAGTACTAGCTTTTCTAGGTCATTCAATATGCCATATGAAGAACTAGTTGAGGAATGTCAAAAAATGCATGCCTTGTTTATGAAAAAGAACAAGAAAAATAGAAATTTAAAGAAGATAAACTCTAAGCTTAGTTCACATGTGCATGCCTTAGAAGTAGAGAATGAAAAATTAAAGACTAGGCCTTTTGATCCATGCCATTATAACTTAGAACTTGAGCTTAAAGCTATGAAACATAAAAATGATAATTTTAAAAAAAAATGAAAATAGCATGTTAAAAACTCAATTGCATGTTATTCAAAAATTCATTAATGATTTGAAAAGTGAGGTGATTTTCTTGAATAAGAAAGTAAATGAATTAAAAAATACTTCATCTCCTAATAACACTAGAATAAAAAATGTTTATGTAAAGAATGCCAATGTTCGTCATCATTCTCATGTTAGGCATTCCACATTTAAACCTCAAGTTCAAAAGAAAAATATTTCAATTAAGAATGGTCATGCCCATCATCCTTCTTATATCAAGCATTCTAACATTAAATCTCATGTCTATGTTAAAAATGAAAAGAAAAAGTTTCATGGACATTATTTTTATTATGGTACATATGGTCATGCAATCTATGATTGTGCATTTAAGAAGAATCCAAGTGTTGCTAAGACACTTTGGATACCTAGGCAAACTAATCCCCAAGGACCCAAAGTCATTTGGGTACCAAAGGTTTTTTGCTCTCTTGTAGGGGGAGCTACCACACAAGGGTAAAGAGAAGTGAAAAGTTGAAGTTGACCATGAACTTAAATAAAGTATCATTCCTTGGTTGCAACTTCAAACCATCATGATGCCATAGGTATAGAAATTGACATCTAGGTATACTTTGTATCATCTCCTTACTTTGGTTTGTTTTATTTAAGTTGGAGTTAGGATACATGTTTAAGTTGAGTTGTTTTTCCCGCTCTTGTTAAGAGTCATTTGGAAAATATTTTTGATTTTTGATTTCTGATCTCTTCGGAAACCTATGTAGCTTGTAATGGGCTCATGCGACCTTGCAGTTTTCAATCGTAGACTCATTGTGGCCTTTCGGTTTTCAACCAATAGGAAGGGTTGGAGATCTTATTTTTCAAAATTTCACATTTTGAGATCTCTTTGATTCATTCCGTTATCACTTTGACTTATTTGTAAATGAATCTCTACTACTTAGCAAAGTAGGTCTTTGAAAATGATACTTGATCATCATCTTTGCTATTTAGTACGATAACTTGCTAGTAGATATGGTTTGATTACTATTAATGAAGTATACATGCAAGTTATTGAAAATGGAAGGCTATTGTGAAGAAAATTGAAAAGAAAATGAAAAGTTTGGGAAAATTCTCAAGAATGAGGTATGAATTTAATTTTGCAAAAATCTTAGTATAATACTTGAATACTTATGCTTAAGTGATTTCTCTATGCTCATGATTGATTATGCATGATAAATATTTGAATTTTCATGAGTAGTAAAAATCTTGATAACTTAGCTCATTTCATGATATCATGATATTTATGAAATCGAACTAGGTTAAAATTCTTCTTTAAATATTTTATTTTAAATTGAAAATTTGATGAACATATTTAGGTGTGTTAATAATTAGTTGTCATGTACTTAAAATTGAAAATTCATGAGAAATTGAGCAAAATGATAACTAGTTCACTTTAGGTGACTTAAACTTGAAAAGTTTGACCAAAGTCAACAAATCGACTTGGACACTTTATTTTAAGTCTAAACTTCATAAACATGTTTAGGAATAGGTATGACATGTTTCCATGCACTTAGAATGAAAAATTCATATGGATATGGATAAAATGACATAGAGGTCATTTAATGATAATCACTTTTGAACCAAGTTGACCCAAGTCAACAAATTGACTTAGAGGTCTCATTTTCCTTTCATATTTGAGGAACATGTTTAGATTTACTTATGTTAGGTGTCCATAAGTTTAAATTTGAAAAACCATGAGTAAATGATAAGATTGACACTTAGCAAGTTTCATTATAACTAGTTTAGTTTTGAATAAAATCATGCTAGGTTGATATTGACTTAAGGACATAATTTTCATTTAAAACTTGACATACACTCTTTACATGATCATTTTATGGTGTCATAAAAGTTTGAATGAAAACTGAGCATGTTTTGAAAAATGATTGAAAATTACAAAAATGTCATTGAAATTTCAGCATTTTTAGTTATTTCTAGAAAAATATAGAAAAATTATTTTTAACTGATTCTTGAAACTGTACCTTCACTGAAAAATCTAGTTTCTTCAGTAAAAATTTTGAAAAGTTTCATCAAGAATTTGATTTATAGTGGAATTTTGAAGTTGGATTTCAAAAATGCAAAGTATCATCTTCTTGAAATATCAATTTTTCTGATACTTTGATTTTTCGTTGAAAACTTCAAATGAAACTTTGTGCATACAATTTTGATTTCATTTCTAATATCATTCACACCATTGCTTGAGTAAAATCATTTCTAGGAATGATTTTGATATCTTGAATGATAGCTAGAAATATTCATTTTTTCATTGAAATCAATATAAGATAAAAAATGAACTTAGACAATTCATTTTGAGCTCAAACTTGACACACATCTTAAATAATCATTCAGCGATGTCTGAAAAGTTTGAAGCAAAAATGATAACTTTCGGGAAAAAAAAAACACCTAAAATTTACGAAAATACCCCTGGACTTTCAAGAATTTTATGAATTTATAGAAAACTAATTTTTGAATGATTCTTAAACCTCTAGATTCCTTAAAAAATATAGTTTTTCCGGTTAAAGTTTCAAAAACTTTTGTTAAGAATATGATTTTATAAGGATTAAAAAGTTTGATTTTTGTAAACTTGAAGTATCTTTGGTCTAAGTCAACAAAGTGACTTAGAAATTTTATTTTAAGCCCAAACTTGACTCATATACTTAGATTCACTCATGTTAGATGTCTAGGTGCCTAAGTTTGAGAAATATGAGTAGATAGCAAAATTTGGTACTTAGCATTTTCATGTTTTCATGTTTTCATGTCTATTTTGAATGTAATCGTGCTAAGTTCATATTTTGATCAAATGACATTAGTTTCACTTCAAATTTGATATACATGCTTTAAATGACCATATCTTGGTATTTTTAAAGTTTGAATAAAATCTAAAAATATCATGAAAAAGAACCAATATTCACGAAGATATTCATACTTGAGTGCATACATGATTTAGTTTTGGATTCTATCTATCACTCTTTGCTACCATGTACGATTTAGTTTCATATCAAATATTTGTTTTTCATCCCTTCGGTTGAGATTTTTATGTTTCATGAAAAATAACTTTAGAGTCTCAACTTTGACTAGATTGACTTTTCTTGCTCTTTTTGATTGATGTCAAAAGGCGGAGAAAATATATAGGTAAATGGGCGAAAAATATAGGAAGACCATGCATATAGATAGGGGGAGTTTATTTTCATAGATATGCATATTGATAGGGGGAGAAATCCCATGGTTGATATCCTCTATGCTTAATTGTAGATATTTTCTTAAGGATGTTTGTTATCATCAAAAAGGGGAAGATTATTGGCCTAAGATTTTCTACCTTGGTCTTAATCTCGGTTTTGATGATAACAAATATGGAACTAATGATTTAATTGAGAAATCTTTCAGGTTCCATATCGATTAGCGCACGACGTCCGCGATCGGAAATATCGGAGAAATCAAGAAATCAGAAGGACGTTGGTCGACGCGCTCGAATTATTCGGGAAGTTAGAGTTTAGGTTTAGGGTGTCTAGTTTATATTGTAAATCCTCTTTATGATGCAAAGAACCCAAAACTTATCCCGAACCCCAAAATATGAAAACCCGAAAACCGCCCTGAAACTCACAAAGCCCAGGGAGCTCCTTGGAGGGCTATATGCCCTATATATTTTTTTGGCATAAAAAATGGTGGTAATTGTTCCTTGGGTTAAAATTAGATAACAAGGTATTTTTTAGGATTTTTTGGAAGCCTTTAGCCTAACCATATTTGACCCAAAAGATTAGAAAATTTCTGTTTTCTGAAAATTTATACTAGACCCCAAAAACTAGATTTTGATTATTAAGTATTTTGATTTTTTAGATATTTTTATTGAATCCAAATGGGGGGTAATCCTTATATAATATTTATGTTTTAAAGTTATTAACTTAATAAATGTTAATAAATGTTATATAAGTAGACTTAGTGAAGACGGAACCAGAAAACAAACAAACAAAACCAAACTGCCCAGTCCAGTCCAGGTTTGGTCGACCGGTTGGTCGACCGAAGTGTGCCAAAATTTGGTAGTGCGTGCGTCGATCGACCGGATTGCGAATCACTAAAGTCGCGACTCATTCGATCGACCAAACAGTGTGATTAGAGTCGGCGATCGCTGGGCGATCGATCGGTCGGTCGACCAACGATCGATCGATAAAGCGATCGAACGGTGGAAACGGCTAGTTTTCCGCCTGTTGAGCCAGCTGTTTCGTTCCATTTCTTCTTGGCTCTATAAATACCCATGCCTAAGCCTTCCTAAGATACTTTTGATCACTCCTACACTTCATTGAGTCATCCTTCACTACTAGAAACTTGATCTTCAGCAACGGCTATCAGCAACGGCCGCTCAAGCCGTTGCTATTTGCAACGGCATTCTTACGGCCGCCCGAGCCGTTGCAGATATTTGTATTTGCAACGGCGTTCTAACGGATACCCGAGCCATTGCGGATTATTTTAATTATCAGCAACGGCTTTCTGACGGAAAGGCGAGCCGTTGCTGATTTTTTAATCTTCAGCAACGGCTTGCTAACGGATAAGTGAGCCGTTGCTGATGATAACTTATCAGCAACGGCTTTCTAACGGGCGAGTGAGCCATTGCTGATAAGTTTATATAGGGCACGCTCTCGCGCCCGACCCTTCTTCCTCCCGCTGCTGCCGCCGCCGCTCCTGCCGACGCCTCTCGCCGCTGCTGCCGATATGTTGATCGGCCGGCCGGCTCTCACTATGTTTCGGCCGGAGTATAGGTTAAAATCCGACCGAAACCCTATTTCTAGGGTTTCGGCCGGCGGCGGTCGGCCTATGGCCGCCGCCGGACCTTCTACAGTGGTCGGACAGTGTGTCCAGCCACTGTACGCCGGCGCCGGGGGGTGGACTCCGGCGCCGGAATTTATATATATATATATTATTGTTTTGAAATTATTAATTAATTATTTTATAATTGTTAATTAATTGTTTAGATTAATTGTTTAATTTGTTAGATTAATTATTAGTGTTTAGATTAATTTCGGACGCGCGCCGGAATCGTCCACTTCGGACGCGCGCCAGAATCGTCCAATTCGGACTCGCGCCGGAATCGTCCACTTCGGACTCGCGCCGGAATCGTCCACTTCGGACTCGCGCCGGAATCATCCACTTCGGACGCGCGCCGAAATCATCCAATATGGACTCGAACTGTCTCGAAACATTTAGAAAATAATCATCCATCCGACGAGTTGATATGTTTCACGTACGCATCGACGAATCGGATATGATTTAGCAAAACCTTAGATCCATTCGGGAATTGTATGTTCGTGTAAAAGAAGTAGATGATCTTTTATACGACGTACAATTCTTGAATTGTCCCTGATTGGACAATTTGGGAATATAGTTATTTGTACTGCACTTACGTTTTTATTTTAACTGTTAACTAATTATTCTAAAATTCGGCAACATCTCTCTTGTTCTCCGATACGCGCCCAGATGATATGCGTATTCGGAGAACTGTAGGGAGATGCTGTCGAAATTTAGAATAATTAGTTAACAGTTAAAATAAAAACGTAAGTGCAGTACGAATAACATAAATCCCGAATGGAATAGGACAATCTCACCTAAAGACATTAACCAAAGAAATTGTTATTGATTGACAGAATCATGTCGGCTGATCGAAGTTGGATGTACCGACGTCTTGATCGTGGAGCTTTAACGAATGAGTTTCGATTAAGCGTAACGTACTTCCTAAATTTCGCCTATTCGAATCGGAATTTCGTTAGCATGAGTGATCAAATCCGATGTCTGTGCCGCATTTGTTCAAATGGACGATTTTTGGATCGGGAGACTGTCACTCTACATCTATATAGCAAAGGATTTGCACCAAGATATTTTCTATGGACTTGTCACGGGGAGTCACGCGAAGTTGGGACATCGAGCAATCCTGTCGTTCAGACATATGGTGAATCTTCCTCTGCTGGTGCTTCTTCATCCGGTCAATGTAATCCCTATAGAACTATGATACTTGATAGTCTTGGGGGTCAATTCCGCCTAAATGATAATGTTGATCGGCCAGTTCTTCAGACATCAGTCCCACCAGATACTACAGTGGTTGATATCACAGAAGTAGGGGCTACGGTAGAGATTGAATTACCGAATAAAGAAGCTGCAGAATTTTACGAGATGTTGAAAGCTGCCGATGAACCTTTGTATGAGAATTGTCCTAAATACACTAGGTTTTCAGCAATGACACAGCTCTTAAACATCAAGGCCGATTGTAATATCAGCGGAGTTGCGTATGATCGGATTGTTGGATTGATTAATGGAATGTTGCCTACTGATAACAAGTTTGAGCCAACTTTTTATAAGACTAAAAAGCTAATGAGAAAATTGGGGCTTGGGTACGAAAAAATACACGCGTGCCAAAATAACTGCATTTTATATTATAAAGAAAATGTGCAGTTGGATAAATGCCCTGTATGTCAACACCCTCGTTACAAGGAGAAGAAATCGGTCCGACAGAAAAATATCTCGTTTAAGGTGCTTCGGTATTTTCCACTAACACCGAGGCTTCAAAGATTATTCATGTCGGAAAAGACAGCCCCCTACATGAGTTGGCATGCAAGAAGTCGTGATGATACAGTAATGACTCATCCATCTGACAGTGAAGCATGGAAATATTTGGATACATGTTATCCTTCATTTGTTATGGATACTAGAAATATCAGATTGGGATTGTGCACAGATGGTTTTAATCCGTTTGGACATTCTGCAACTCCTTATTCAGTTTGGCCAGTGCTGCTGACAGTTTATAATTTGCCACCGTCAATGTGCATGAAAGATGAATTTATTTATCTTTCGATGATTATTCCGGGTCGTAAGGGTCCGCGAAAAGAAATTGACATATTTCTCAGACCCTTGATAGATGAATTGAAAACATTGTGGACTGAGGGAGCTGTCACTTATGATTGTCATCGAAAGCAAAACTTCAATTTAAAGGCCGCGGTCTTGTGGACAATCAATGATTTCCCCGCGTACGGCATGTTGTCGGGTTGGAGCACTCACGGCCGACTCTCTTGCCCGTATTGTATGGAACACTCTAAATCAATCAGTCTTCAGAACGGACGAAAAATCTCATTCTTTGATTGTCATCGTCGATTCCTACCGGTTCATCACCAGTATCGAAGGAATCGTAATAAATTTACTAAGGGCAGAGTCGAAAGACATGGGCCACCACCGATGTTGTCTGGTGAACAAATGTTAGCACGTGTTTCAGCACTTCCAGATATAGTATTTGGTCGCAATGAAAGAGTGTCAGGTTTTGGCCAAACACACAACTGGGTGAAAAAAAGTATCTTTTGGGAATTGCCCTATTGGAGTTTATTATTGATTCGACATAATTTAGATGTCATGCACATTGAAAAAAATGTGTTTGATAATATTTTCAATACTGTGATGGATATTTCTGGAAAAACTAAAGATAATGTCAAAGCCCGACATGATAAAAATACTTTGTAAAAGACCAGAGTTGGAGTTACAAGAGGTCAACGGACGATATCTGAAACCGAAGGCCCTATATGTGTTAAATAAACAACAGATCAAAGATGTTTGTCAATGGGTAAAAGAACTCCGATTACCCGATGGATATGCTTCAAACTTATCTCGATGTGTGAATGTCGATGATTGCAAAATATCAGGGATGAAGAGTCATGATTGTCATGTATTCATGCAGAGATTACTTCCGATCGCATTTCGAGATCTTCTACCTGATAATATTTGGGGTCCGTTGACTGAATTAAGTATGTTTTTTAGAAGCATCTGTGCAAATGTCCTTCGAGTCGAAGATATGTCAACACTTGAAAATAATATTGTTGAAATCATATGCAAGCTGGAGCAATTTTTTCCTCCTGCATTTTTTGACTCGATGGAGCATCTACCGATACACTTGGCATACGAGGCACGAGTTGGTGGCCCCGTTCAATATCGTTGGATGTACTTATTTGAAAGATACATGAATCGTCTGAAGAAAAAAGTAAAGAACACCGCAGCTGTTGAAGGATCAATATCTGAATCGTATATCATCCAAGAAATTTCAACATTCTGCTCATTTTACTTTGAATCGACAGTACAGACAAGATTTGATCGTCTTTCACGTAACGACGACGGGGGTGTTCGACATTCAGATGGAGGTTTAAATATATTTTGTCACTCTGGTCGTGCTTTTGGTTCTCGTCCATCTCGACACTTAAGCGATGAAGAGTATCATTTGGCACACTTGTATGTATTACTCAATTGTCCAGAGATTGAACAATTCATTGAAATATTTGACATTGAGATGGTGCAAAAATACCCTATTCACAACGATCAAGAATTGGAGAGATTACGGAATCGTGATTTCCCTACTTGGATTCAGACTTACAGCAAAGATCACAGAGCTGAAATAGATAAAAAAATATTTGAGTTTGTTAGTGGACCGTCGCGACTTGTGTCGTGCTATAGCGGATATTTTGTTAATGGGTATAAATTTCACACGGTTGAATATTCATTTGCAAAGAAGACGATGAATGCTGGGGTCTGCGTGAAAGGGACAACCTATGTTGAATGTGATATGGATTTTTATGGACTGGTGGAAGAAGTGATAGAGTTGCACTACTTCGGCTTGAAATCAGTGATCCTATTTAGATGTCATTGGTTCGATACAACAGAAAGGGGCATGAAAGGGTTCATCCAAAATACAAACTTGTTGAGGTTAATTACAAATCGAAATTGGCAGCAAATGAGCCTTTTATATTGGCATCACAAGCCGAACAAGTATATTACGCGAAGTATCCGGCTCGAAATAAAGATAGAGCAGATTGGCGTGTAGTCTGTAAGACAAAAGGTAGAGGAAAAATTAATCCGATAGTAGGAGAAAATGATCCTCCTGGTTTCTATCAAGAAGATGATCTTCCTGCTGTGGATCGTATTATTCCAATACTCGAGGATGCAGACACAACGTCAATTCAATTAGAAGTTGAATATGCTGATGATGACGATCATGAAATTGAGGAAGCTGGAGATGAAGAAGATGAAGAAGAGGAAGAAGAGGAAGAAGAAGAAGAAGAAGAAGAAGAATTCGAAGACTATTATTCAGATGATGAAGAATAATTGTAAAGTATATATTTTATTAAATATATCTCTACTATTTATACAATAATCTGATTATATGTCTGTTCGACAGATATGTCTGGTCGTGGTTATCGACGCAGGAGAGTTTCGGAGTCTCCGATCGGTGAGACTCCAGCACTTACTCATGCTGCTGATCCTCCTGTTGCTGATCCTCATGAGGATGATACTGCCGAGGCTAGTACATCCAGACGTAGGCGGCCACGCGGGCCGAACAGGTGGCAGCCTCCACCAGCCACAGAGTCACGTAGATTGATTAGCGTGATTGGGGAGCGGTAATATATCATGAATTATGAATCATTACAAATTCATTATATCATAATATAATATTAAAATTTATTTTTGTTGTGCAGGTTCGAGCAAGAAGAAGTGCCGAGGAGCATTTCTTCTACTATTCGACGATACATGCACGGGGCATGGCCTACGTGGTCTCACGTGCCTAGCGAGCACGTCGACATGTTATGGCGCGAGTTTGAGGCACGTATTATTATTATTTTTTACATACATGATGATATATTAATATTGGTACTGATATTATTATTTTGCAGGCTCGCTATACATGGGCCGAGGACCAGAGGCCCTTCATTTACGCTGCCTGGGAGGCTATTTCCCGGGCAAGGTACAACGGGCAGCTGGGGCAGGCTCGGTCCCAAGCGATGGCCCGAGCTGGGACCACTAACATCGCGGAGACTCGGGGATACGGCCCCGGTTGGATTACTCCGGATATATGGGACCAGCTCGTGGGGATATGGTCGACGGATCGATGGTAGGAGGTTTCTCGGAATACGGCTAGAAATTGCATGTCGGGAGGAGCAGCGCGTCACACCGGCGGCTCTGTTGCATTTGCAGTGCACGCAAACCGTATGGTAAGTATATCTTTTAATTATATATTTTATTTGTTATTATGTGTACTAATTAATGTATTTGTTTTGTAAATGTAGACGACGGTGTCGGATGACGGGACTGTCCAGCGACCCTCCCCGATGGCGGTGTTTGAGCGGACTCACCGTCGAGCACATGGGACGGGGGAGTACATCCACAACCGCGCTGCATACATTATGGTAATTATATATTTGTTTAAATTATTCATTATATATTTATAATTTAAGTTTTATGATAAATATTAAACAAAAAATTAAACTCGAGTAGGAGACCTACAGCCACACGGTGGTGCAGCGCGGGGGTACCCCCGAGGACTTTGATGCAGCATCGTGGGTCGAGGCCGCAGGTGGCTGGGACCATGGCCGCGTATATGGCTTCACAGATAGTGGTCATGCGCGAGTCGTACTAGGGCCACTTGGGGCACCGACCCCTCCGGTCGCTGGTGAGCGGCCGTCCACCTCTAGATCCAGTTATGATCATAGTAATAGGATAAGGACACTAGAGGAGACGGTCGCGCGTCAGACTGAGATGATGGAGCGTCAGAGTCAGACGATGGCGAATATAGAAGCTTTGCTACGCAACTTGTCAGGTCATCCCGAAGCAGTCATCTCTTCGGCATCATCTAATCCATCGTCCTCGAGTCAGTCCACGCCGGTGTACACTCAAGCGCTCCAGACCCCGCCATATAATCCAGACCATCCTCCATCGTGATCGTGAGATTTTTTGTTTGGATATTGAACTTGTTTAACTTATTTTGTTTGGATATTGATACTTCAATTTTGCATTTGAATTGTTTTTATACTATCGTGGATAATTATTAATATAAATATAATTGTTTTGATGTATATCTTGGTGTGTTTGTGATGTGTGAATGAATGTGTGTATGAGTGTATGGGTGTGTGAGTTATGTATCAGATAAATGTATCAATGTATCAATGGAAATTTGAAATTTTCAAATTTTCTGGTTGCAGGTATACGTCATCAGCAACGGCTTTCCCATGGGCGTCCGTGGGAAAGCCGTTGCTAAAAGTGTATCGAAAGCCGTTGTTGATGACATACAACAACGGCTTAGCGACGGAGTTTTACTAACGGTGTTGCTACGGACTCAGCGGCCGTTGCTATTAATCTTATCAACAACGGCTCTGGGTCTGTGGCAAAACCATTGCTGATAATGTTTTTAGCGACGGCCCGAGTGGCCGTTGCTGATAATGTTTTGAGCGACGGCCCGAGCGGCCGTTGCTGATCTGTTGCTAAGTCATCAGCAACGCGACTTTCTGTCACGGCTCTATTGCAACGGCTCGGCCGTTGCTGATGACCATTTTTCTAGTAGTGCTTGATCAAAGTGTTAGGTCTTGTGATTGAGTGGTATCCTTGGTGTATAAGGTGTAAAGCTACTTGTGTAAACGTAGTTTACTAGGATTAGTTGTTGTCCCTTAGGGTTGAGGTGGAAGAGTGCTCTCGGTAAGAAGGCAGAGACTTTCGGGTGTGGAAATGCCTTAGATTGAGAGTGAGAGTCTTCGAGTCAAAGTCCTCTGTGTAAGGAAATCAATTTAATCTAGTAAACTTAGTTTGAAAATCCTAAGCGGTGTGTTTAGGTAGTGAATTAGGCATTGGGGCCGAACCACTATAAATCTCTGTGTTAGCATTGTTTTCTTTATTTGTGCTTAATTGGTTTATTTTTGCTTCCGCATCTAATCGATAAATTATGATTTGCCTAAATAATTTAACAAATGATTAAAACCAAAATTAGGCGACAAGTTTAGATAACACACTATTCACCCCCCTAGTGTGTCATTTCACCCAACACCATCTACTTGTTGGCAATGGCCCGAGCGGCCATACGTAGGGCGTTGCAGATGTGATATATCTGCAACGACCGCAGTGGCCGTTGGCAAGCCGTTAGTGATTGCAACGGCTTGGGTGGTCATTGATAATGGTCGTTGCTGAAAACCATTATTCTAGTAGTGACGAAGCGGTGGCAGGAGGTATCTTAGATTAGGGCTATAAACCGCATGTCCGGGGGAGGAGCACGTCACACTAGCGGGTCTATTTCATTTATAGTGCACGCGAGACGTATGGTAAGTATTATACCTTATTTTTAATTATATATTTTATTTATTACTCGGTGTACTAATTAATGTATTTGTTTTGTAAATGTAGACGACGGTGATGCCTGATGAGTCTGTCCAACGACCCTCCCCGATGGACATGTTCGAGCAGACCCACCATCGAGGACATGGAGCGGGAGAGTACATTGACACCCACACTGCAGTCATCATGGTAAGTATATATTTGTTTCAATTATACATTATTCATTTATAATTTAAGTTTTAGTAAAAAATATGAAACAAAAATACAAACTCGTGTACAAGACCTACACTCAGACGGTGACGCAGCACGGGCACTACTAAAAATTGGGTCTTCAGCAACGGCTATCAACAACGGTCGCTCAAGCCATTGCAGATATGTTGTATCTGCAACGGCGTTCTAACGGATATACGAGTCGTTGCAGATATTAATTACCTTAGCAACAGCTTTCTAACGGACACGCTAGCTATTGTTGATCATAAACTTATCAGCAATGGCGTTCTAACGGTTAAGTCAGCCGTTGCTGATAAGTTTATATAGGGCACACGATCGCGCCCACCCCCTTCTTCCTCTTCCTCTGCTACCATCGTCCGTTGCCCTCTTCCGACGCCGCCACCGAGCTGCAGCTGCCGCCGCCCTATCCTCGACCACCGATTCCCCGTCTGTTCCAAGTATTTCTCGCCGCCCCGCCTTCCCCATTGATTCCTAGTTATAATTCCGGCCGAAACCCTATTTTTAGGGATTCGGCCGGCGGCCGTCGCCGGACCTTATATAGTGTCTAGACTCCTGCGCCGAAAATGCCAAAGTATTAATTTTTTATTTAATTATTTAATTGTTAATTAATTGTTTAGATTAATTATTTAACTAATTGTTTAATTTGTTAGATTATTTTTTAGGGTTTAGATTAATTGTTATGATTTAGATTAATTTTTAGATTAATTGTTAGAGTTTAGATTAATTTAGTTAGATTAATATTTAATAATGGTAGGTTAATTATTTAAATTAGTTAAAATATTGTAGATTAATATTAATTAATTAGTCAAAATGTTAATTAGTCCGGAGTTGTCCTCAGTGGACTTGTGCCGGAATCGTCCACTTCGGACTCGCGCCAGAATCGTCTATTTCGGACTCCCGCCGAAATCAACTAATTTGGACTCGTGTCGGAATTGTCTACTATGGACTTGAACTGACTCAAAACATTTAGAAAATAATCATCCATCCGACGAGTTGATACGTTTCACGTACGCATCGATGAATCAGATATGATTTAGCAAAACCTTAGATCTGTTCAGGGGTTGTATGTTCGTGTAAAAGAAGTAGATGGTCTTTTATACGATGTACAACCCTTGAATTACCCCTGATTGGACAATTTGATAATATAATTATTTATATTGCACTTACGTTTTTCTTTTAATCGTTAACTTATTCTAAATTTCGGCAACATCTCTCTTGTTCTCCGATACGCGCCTAGATGATATGCGTATTCGGAGAATTTTAGGGAGATGCTACCGAAATTTAGAATGAAATTAGCAGTTAAAAGAAATACTTAGTACAATATGAATAACATAAATCCCGAATGGAATAGGACCATCTCACATAAAGGCATTAACCAAAGAAATTGTCATTGATTGACAGAATCATGTCGGCTAATCGAAGTTGGCTGTACCGACATCTTGATCGTGGAGCTTTAACGAATGAGCTTCGATTAGGCATAACTTACTTCCTAAATTTCGCCTATTCGAATCAGAAATTCGTTAGTGCTGGTGATAAAATCCAATGTCCGTACCGTATTTGCTTGAATGGACGATTTTTGGATCGGGAAACTGTCACTCTGCATCTATATATCAAAGGATTTGCACCAAGATACTTTCTATGGACTTGTCACGGGGAGTCACGTGAAGTCGGGACGTCGAGCAATCTTGTCGTTCAGACATATGGTGAATCTTCCTCTGCTAGTGTTTCTTCATCTAGTCAATCTAATCCCTATAGAACTATGATACTTGATAGTCTTGGGGATCAATTCCACCTGAATGATAATGTTGATCGGCCAGTTACTGAGACGTTAGTCCCACCAGATACTACAGCGGTTGATATTACAAAAGTACAAACTGCGGTATAGATTGAATTGCCAAATAAAGAAGCTGCAGAATTTTACGAGATGTTGAAAGCTGTCGATCAACCTTTGTATGAGAATTGTCCTAAATACACTAGGTTTTCCGCAATGACGCAGCTCCTAAACATCAAGGCCGATTATAATATCAGCGGGGTTGCGTATGATCGGATTGCAGGATTGATTAATGGAATGTTGCCTACTGATAACAAGTTTGAGCCAACTTTTTATAAAACTAAAAAGCTGATGAGAAAATTGGGGCTAGGGTACGAAAAAATACACGTGTGCCAAAATAACTGCATTTTATATTATAAAGAAAATATGCAGTTGGATAAATGCCCTGTATGTCAACATCCTCGTTACAAGAAGAAAAAATCCGCCAGACAGAAAAATATCACGTTTAAGGTGCTTTGGTATTTTCCACTAACACCGAGACTTCAAAGATCACTCATGTCGGAAAAGACGGCCCCCTACATGAGTTGGCATGCAAGAAATCGTGATGATACAGTAATGACTCATCCATCCGACAGTGAAGCATGGAAATATTTGGATACATGCTATCCTTCATTTGCTAGGAATACTAGAAATATCATATTGGGATTGTGCACAGATGATTTTAATCTGTTTGGACATTCTGCACCTCCTTATGCAAGAGTCGTGGTAGGGCCACTTGTGGCACCGACCCCTCCGCATGCTGGTGAGCGGCCGTCGACCTCCAGGTCCAGAGATGATCATAGTAGCAGGATAAGGACACTAGAGGAGACAGTCGCGCGTCAGACTGAGTTGATGGAGCGTTAGAGTCGGGTGATGGCAGATATGTAAGTTATGCTACGCAACTTGTGAGGTCATCCCGGAGCAGCATCATCTGATCCATCGTCCTCGAGTCAGTCCACAGCGGTGTACACCCATGCACTCCAGACTCCGCCATATGATCCAGATCATCCTCCATCATCATCGTGAGATTTATTATTATTTTTTTATTATATTAACTTTGTTACTTCGATACTATATATATTTTAGTTTTATTTTGTTGGATATTGATACTTAAATTTTGCATTTGAATAGTTTTTATTCGATTCTGAATAATTCTAATTATAAGTATAATTGTTTTGATATATATCTGGGTGTATTTGTGATGTGTGAATGGATGTGTGTATGGGTGTGTGAGTTATGTATCAGATAATGTATCAATGTATTAATGGAAATTTGGAATTTTAAAGTTTTTTCGGTATCAGTATCTAGTAATCAGCAACGGCTTTCCCACGGTCGTCCGTGGGAAAGTCGTTACTAAAAGTGTATCGAAAGCCGTTGCTGAAGACCTACAGCAACAGCTTAGCAACGGTCTTTCACTAACGGCGTTGCTACGGACACGTGGGTCATTGCTAATAATTGTTATCAGCAACGAAACCGGGTCCATGGCAAAACCATTGCTAATAGTATTATTAGCAACGGCCCGAGCGACCGTTGCTGATCTGTTGCTAAATTACCAACAACGCATTTTTCTGCCACAGCTAGCCTCCATTGCAATGGGCGGAGTCGTTGGACACCGTTGCTGGTGGTTTTCAACAACGTCTAGAGCCGTTGCTAATGCCCATTATTCCAGTAGTGGGGGGCACCCCCGAGGACTTTAATGCGGGAGCGTGGATCGAGGCTGTAGGTGGCTGAGACCACGGTTGTGTCTATGGCTTTGTAGACAGTGGCCATGCACGAGCCATGCTAGGGCCACTTGGGGCACCGACCCCTTCAGTCGTCGATGAGCGGCCCTCCACCTCTCGGGCTCATGATCAAAGCAGCAGGATAGCGACAGTAGAGGAGACGGTTGCGCGTCAAAGTCAAATGATGACGGAGATGCATGCTATGTTACGCAACATCTTAGATCATACCGAAGTTGGTATGCCTTCGACATCTGTTCCATCGTCATCGACCCAGTCCACGCTAGTGTACACTCAAGCACCCCAGACCCCGTCGTATGATCCCGACCATCCTCCACCGCCACAGTGAGATTTTGTCTTGTTTTATGACTTGACTTGATTGACTTGTTACTTGGATATTGATCGTTTTGATAATGTTGACTTACTTGACTTAAGACTTATGATAGTTTTGATCGTATCGTGTTGATATGATAATTTTGATTTGTATCGTGTTGATACGATTATTTTGATTTTGTATAGTTTTTATATGATTGTGGATATAAATTATAAATATAATTGTTTTGATATATATATGTGTGTGTGTGTGTGTGTGTATAAATGTGGATGTTTCTATGTATATCTGGATGTGGATTATATCAATGAAAATTTTTAAATTTTAAATTTTAAATTTTTCAGTTACAGGTTAACATCATTAGCAACGGCTTTCCCACAGTTGTTCGTTTCAAAGCCGTCGCTGAAAACCTATCATATTTCTTGGGTTGCAACCTCAGAGTCATTGTTGATGACCTACAACAATGGCTTAGCAACGGCATTACCTCGTCTGGCGCACCGTTGTTCATATCAATATCTACAGCAGTCAATCGACCGTTGCGGAACTGTGGTTGATAAACTATTAGCAACAAGAGCATCCTGTTGATGAGTCATGGCTGATAATGATATTAGCAATAGTTGTGGGCTGTGGCTGATGCCATATTAGCAACTACAGGGGCGACCATTGTTGATGAGTTGCTAAGTTATCAGCGGCGCGCTCTTCTGCCACGGCCGTGTTGCAACGGGCCAGGTCATTGCTCGTCGTTGCATATGGTCTTCAGCAATGGCTTACCAATGGATCGAGCCATCGATGAACTCGTTATTCCAGTAGTGAAAGTGATAGTCCAGTCCACAGTCTCGAGCTTGGTCAGAGACTGAGGACTTTGTGCTGAGAGCTAAAGGTGTCTTGGCTTTTACCTATATGTCGCATTCGAGGAGTGTGTCGGCTTTGGTGCACCTGTCGAGCTTCTGTAGGAGCCGAGGTCTACCCCCGGACAGATCGTGGGAAGTGCGTGCATGTTGTATCCTATTATTGATTGCCGAGGTAAATCAGGTCGACGTGTCTTTACCGTGTCATTTTGTGACCCATTGGTTTTTGCTCAGCATGGTGGTTGCGTGGTGGGGGAGTATTTTCTCCATGTGACGGCTGATGATTGACGTCCGACCTTCTTAGCATTAACTCCCGTTCGTGGAGTAATCATGATGAAGGGAGCCGCACGTTCGTACCTTTCAGGTGTTCTAGGGGACCGATGTTGGCAAGCTGGTCGGCTGGGATTTAATCACAATGCTGTTATTAGTCGTTCGATGGGGAGGCTATCGTCTCTCGACCTTTAAAGCAGCTTTTCTCTCCTTATGTCAAACTATTTTCACGTTCTCATCATCTGATGCTCGCATTTTGGAGGCTCTTGCATGTGACGATGTTCCGACCATTTTTCTTGGCCATCGTTGCCTTACTTTTGGTGAGTCTTTTGATTATGTCCTAGCCTTTTTGCACTGTCGGGGTTGGCCTTAGGTTGATAGATTGTATTGACTTATCCCCATTTGTTAGGGTTTTACAATCATCGTCGGGTCGATGGTGAGGAGGGATGGTGGAGTTAAGTCGGAGGTTGGACCGTAGGGAAGAACTTTGGACCCATACTCTTGGGTTCATGATGAGATACGACAACAGAGTTCGGTGATGACCGACTTGCACAGTATTCTATCTTTTCGGGAGAGCGTGTCGATCTCCCGATGGGACGATAATGATGCTTTTGATTGCCTCCCCATGTTCTCCGGTGGATAGGGTTTTTCATAGAGGAGAGCCCGAGTTTATTTTTATGTATCAGACTTTGTTCGAAGATCTCGAGGTCCGACTGTCGTTCACTAATTTTGAGCACGAGGTGTTGAATCAAGCGAACATCGCCCCAACGCATGTGCATCCAAACAGTTGGGTGTTTATCCGCTGTTTCAAGATTCTGATGAAGTGTCTCGGGATCGAGCCAAGACTTAGTGTGTTCTTCTCTTTTTTTCCAAGTGAAAGGGACATAAAAGGTATTATGGGTGTCTTTTAGTAGTGCTCGAGGGATGAGGCTCTTTAGCTTGTTCAGGAGTTCTTATAAGAACTTCAACACACATTTCTTTAAGGATAGGTCGAGGCCAAACATCTGGCAGTTTTTCTTGGACAAGGGGTCCCAATCGGGGAGGTCCTCCGTTATCCTGGAGGAAGGATCTAACGTATGTTCTATTTCTGGAGGATGAGGGCATCTCGCCCGAGGATAAGCGTATCACTGATCGAGTTCTTGGATCGACATTGCCCTTCTGATCCTTTTTCCTCCAAGAAACTACTAAAACAGGACCGAGGAAAGAGTTGATGGGGGCGATGCCTCTGCGAGTGGTAAAGTAAAGAGTCCGCTAATACATGTTTCTCCTCCTTCGCTTTTGCCGAAGCCGGCGCATGCCTCGGGGTCCTTGGTTTCAGGAGCTTCGGGGTCTCGAGTTTTAGGGGCGATCAGGTCGTCGATACCTTTTGATTCTCCGACTTCTCTTATTATTATTATTATTATTATTATTATTATTATTATTATTATTATTATTATTATTATTATTATTATTATTATGTTAAAATATTTATTTAAATCTAATTTCATAATTTTAAAAATAAAAAATTGGTAAAAATCAAATTTAAGTATTTAATTATTAATATCCGACTCCTTTATCCAGAGTCAACACAAACATAAGATTTTAAAATTCTTTCTTTTTTATTTTCTTATCCGAGATTTCAACAAACGCTGGATAGGATATAAGCTTATCTCATGTGATTTTTATCCTAGTTAATTCCAACTGAATTCCTATCCTTATGAGACCTATCCCACGAAACAAACGTGTTATAATGGAATAGAATCACCCTAGCTCCTACGAATAATTCAAAATAAATTTAGAAACAAGCGGTTGTTGTGATATATCACATAATTATGACAGATGACCATAGATGGATATATCATTGGGGTTTACTTGAAGAATTCAAGAAAGATGTTCATGAATTATTGAACCTTGCATATTCAAATCCACAAGTTGTCAGTGGTAACAAAATAAGATGTCCTTGCCGTCAGTGTGTCAACTTGTTTTACCTAGACCGACAGACACTGACATGCACCTATATAGAAATGGATTCACACCATGCTATTATCAATGGATTTCACACGGGAGGTCATTCATAGACATGACATCGTATAAGTTAGGAGGTCAATCGTCTAATATTGGATCATCATCCATAACTCATACATTCGTTAAGTAACTATATCGAAGTATGATTTTGGATGCTTTGTGTGGTAGATTTAACTACATTGACGATCGTGAATTCGAAAGGCTGTTGATGTCTCACACTAAATTAGGAGGTCAATCGTCAAATACTGAAGCAACAATGGATATAGCTAGATTGCAAGCCACATATACAATCTGATGTACAATCGGAAATTGAAATAGAGCTACCAAATCCAAATGCAGCATAGTTTTATGAGTTATTGAAAGTTGCAGATAAATCATTGTATAAAGAGAGACGCCGATACTATTGAAGGGACATGTACCCACTTGGATGGCAGACGAAATTTGGGATGCACTAGTCCACGTCTCGACGCTGAACGAGTGGTAAGATGCCTCTCGAGCGGCGCACCTAAACAAGATAACACCAGTGGAATGATCCCTCGCTTGTCGTACTGGTGGCTCATTCCATTCACTAGCCACGAGCGTCGCTTGGAAAGTGATTTGATAATTAGTTTATATATTTATTATTATTATCATCATCATCATCATCGATAACTAATATTTATTTCATTGCAGGGGATGTGCAATGAGCAGAGCTCCTTGGTACCAACTAACCCTCTTAGGGTCTTTGAGGCTATGCACGGGGGGGGGGGTCATAAGCGGGAGGCTAGAGACAATTTTGGTAAGTAAATTAAGTTATTATTCTAATATTTATTTCGAGTTCTAGTAGGTAATTAATTTAACTAAATTTATTTTGAAGTCTACATATACTAGTTGGTGACCTAACGAGGAAGTGATTTTGCACATCATTGGTTCAATGCTGACATATAGATGCAGGTGGCTGATGTCGATCATGACTGTGTCCATGGCATTGGCACAACGGCCCACACATGGGCATTGCTGCAACCATATGGTGTATGGTGTGGGCTCATCTGCCTCCACCTCCTCTAACGTTGGTCCATCAACATCATTTGCGTTTGGGCGGATGGAGGATTGACTAGCGGATGTTGAGACTAGTCAAGTACACATCATCACCGACATGTCTGCTCTTCGAGATGAGATAACGCAGGTGATCTAGTACTTGGGACATATTGTATCTCTCTTGCCCAGTGCTCCACCCCCTCCATCAATTGGAACGACAACATCATTATCAGATCCGTCATTATCATCGACATCGTATGATGCGCTCCCTACACAATCCATTGCCTGGCCATAGCTGCTGCCTGATCTCGCGCTATGATTGATTTTGTAAGTTTATTTTGTATTTATTTGATAGTTAATTATATTTTTTTATACTTTAATGTATGTACTTCATCATTGTTTTGGAGTTATTTTGATATATTTGATGTAAATACTAAATCTTGATGTATATATGACATTTATTTGATGCTTCTTGTGTTGATTGACGTCCATTTGTTAATTGTTTGATACCTTTAAATACATTTGCAAATAGGAAATTTTAATTTTTTAAATTATAAAACACTAAAATTGACATATGTGATGACCCTACCATCACAGGATCGGAGGTGTATCTACCTACTGTATCAGTGGTTGCATACACCCGAATCAATCGTCACGAAAGCATTTGCGACTGCTGTCAGTAGTCGTTGTGTCATCGCAAAGTAAAATTACTTGCGACGACTACTGGTCGTCAATGTTGTTTCGAGAACAAATTTATTGAAAGAAGCACGAACTAACAAACAATATATTTGGATCAATTGTTTGCAATTTGTAAATTTGCACCTAAAATTGAGAAAATAAAAAATAAATATATTCTTTTTTTAGCAAAAATAGTGTATACTGAGGTTTGAACCTCAAATCTTTAGGAAACATAAAAAATGTTACCACCAACTATGCTACTCATAATTGACAAAAAAAAAAATATTCATCAAAATAATTAAAGTTCAAGATATATTATTATAATAAACCGAAATTATAAAAAAATCGTATACCAGCTTAGAACAAGATCCAAAGCCTTGACTCGGCCACAGAATTTCTAGCTATATATATTGGTTATCTTCCACATGCCACCAAATCTTTCACCACAATCCACACCTTTGCGTTTAATTAATACAATCATATAATCTTTTGTTATGTTTGCTTCATTGGATATGATAGGATATGATTGAATAATAAATGAGAATGAATTAGATATGAATTTTTTAAATCCGATATACATCGAATATAATATTAATTTTATATCTATTTTTTTAATTCATTTATTAAATAAATAATGAACATCAATTCATCCCTTATCATTTTTTTTTCTTATTCTACAAAGTAAATATGCAATTTCATCGTTAGCTTAAACTATATATATATATATATATATATATATATATATATATATATATATATATATATATATAGACACACAGGTAGAACATGTTAGTCTAATATTTATACTATTTTGAATGCCTTAGTGCAACTATTTTTTATTGCCTACACAATCATGTTCGTATTAAAATACAACTCGATATCGATCAAATCGAGGTTTCAGCCACCCTTATCCGTGCCATTGCCATTTTTTCTAAAGAAGCCATTTGCAATAGAAGAAACCTATCTGAGCTGTAGCACAATCTTTAAACGCACTTTAAGATAGATATATTGATGATGTAGCTTTTTAATTATTGAGCCAGTTGTCAAATTAATAGTTAAATTAAATTTGTGTTGACCGGAATATTCTCCTCGGATTTTGATGGTACTTATTCATCCATTAATTAAACAAATCGCATTTAAATAAGCATAGATAGTCAATAAGCATAAAATTGTACTTTATAATTTTCTGGTTGTCCTTGAGACAAATAGCCATGCATGCGCCTGCGCAACTATTTTAGTGATTATTTATTTATTTAATAATTTTTCTAAATTAGAATATGAAACTTCTAGGATTTTCCACAGGTCAGGTCAGATCAGATCGAGTATAAGAAAAATTATATTTTAAAAAATATTTTTTTGAAAAATAATTTAAAAAATAAATATTTTAATATAATATTTTAAAATAATTAAATAAATAAATATAAATAATCGAATCATCGGATTTCAAATTTAAAAATTCGAGATCTGATCCGATAATGGTTGGGTTTGATCGAATTGTACCCGATCCGATTATCCGATTATTTATATTTAATTATTTATTTTTAAAATATTATATTAAAAAAATTATTTTTTAAATTATTTGAAGCGAGGGGAACCTAAAAGCCCCCGCGGTTTCATTTCAATGATAAGTGAAATAAAACAGGTACAAGATTAAGTCAACAGTAAGGGAGGCTTTAGGGGGTCCAGCTAGCCATAAACTGGACGTGGAATTAATTATGAAACTTAAAAGACTTTTTTGATGAATTCATCTAAACTATGGTTGAGGTTTTTGTAATTTCCCTTTTAATTTTTTAGTACATATAATTTTGGTTTTTACTTTAGGAAGCGTTTGGTTGGTAGAATGTTGAAAGATTAATACAAGTGAGCATTTAACTTGCTCTCGGGAATCACTTGGAACATGATCAAATTATTTGGAAATCTTATTTTACCGTTTAATGAGAATTGTTTTTATAATTTTAGAAGACCTATCTTAATAAATTTATATAACAAACAGCAGTAGGCTTCAACAAGTACTCCTTCAAAAATATTCCTTTTCAATAAAATACCAAAAAAGTCATCCGAGACAACCCTGAAAGCAAGATTTTCCTTTTTGTAAAATTGTCAACTGCTTATAATTATTGCAAAGTAAAGAAAGTAGCTTTAAAATAATAAATGGTCAAGAATGCGAGAAACCAGAATCTGAGAATAAATGGAAGTGTACTTTTAACTGAATGGATATTGTAATATGCCCCCAACATCCATTGTCACATAATCCACGAATAAAACTTTTATGAGCGCTGCTCATACGAATTTATATGAGCAGGCCGCTCATCCTCCATCACGTGAACTATTCCGAATCTTAATGCAATTAAAAAATTACATCAAGAATTAAATCTGAACTCCAATTCCTCATATCCAGAACTCATACCCGAAATTTAATCTTTCAAAACTCATACCCGAAATTTGGATCCATACCCGAAACTCCTACGTCAATATGAGTGCGGCTTGCTCCGTCGGTTGACCTTCCGACTTCCGTGAGTGGGGCGACTGAAGCCCGACGAGCTCAGAGCGACTGAAGTCCAGTAGGCTTATTTCCCAGCTACCTCGTTGGAGCTGGTGGAGTTTTTCGGGTTGTTAATATCCACGGCGAGCTCACGGCGACTCTGCTCCGTCGGTTGACCTTCCCACTTAAGTGAGTGGGGCGACTGAAGTTCGGCAAGCTCAGAGCGACTGAAGTCCAGCAGGCTTATTTCCCAGCTACCTCGCCGGAGCTGGTGGAGTTGTCCGACCTGCTAATATCCATGGCGAGCTCACGGCGACTTCCATGAGGCAGAATTAGGTCGCATATATTGTCGACGATGGAGCGGTCGAGCGATAACTTTTTCCCCTCCACATTCATCCAGTTCTAGCGCATGTTCATCTTTTTAAACCTTATATCCACCCAGTTTATCTGATGTAGTTAATCAAAAAAGAACTAGGTAAATGGCATGTTCTGCTGATTTCAGGACGTAAGGCAGCTACCTCGCCGAAGCTGGTGGAGGAGTTGTCCAGCCTACTAATTTCCCAACTACCTTCGATGACTTGGGCGAGGTAGAATTAGGTCGCAGATATTGTCGACGACGAAGCGGTCGAGCGATAACTTTTTTCCCTCCACATCCATCCAGTTTTAGCGTATGTTCATCTTTTTAAACCTTATATCCATCCAGTTTGTCTGATGTAGTTAATAAAAAAAATTAGGTCAATGGCATGTCCTGCTGATTTCAGGACGTAAGGTTGTGATAACATTGTTGCATTGTGATGACATGCAGGCTAATTACATCATATTTTCATGTCTTCTTCGTTATAAGCAAATCTTATTTTATCATGGTTTCATGTTTATAAAGCTTGGAATTGCCTTTGTCCTCCTACCTACTTTGGAGAAGGATTAAACTGAGACAGTATGATGGAAGGGCAAAGTCAATCAAAAGAACTTGCATTTGATTCAATAGAAGGTCCAAATCAAACGGAAGAAAATACAAGCGCTTCATTGGATGGTATATTATTTACTTGTTTTTTATATATTTGTTTATTTAATGTATTTATGTATTTGGTTGTATAAAATTATTCCATCATCATTATGTTTCCCACAATAATTGTAGAAAATTCTCAACATGAACCAAAACCTGGAATGACATTTACATCAGAAATGGATGCATATGACTTCTACAATAGTTATGCTAAGAAACATGGCTTTAGCGTTAGGAAGTCTCAAGTTGAACGTCGAAGTGATGGTACTATGAGAAGCAAAAAATTTGTATGTAGCAAACAAGGGACAAGAGAAATTCATCGAACGCATGTCACGAAAAAGCCAAAATTTATTGAAAGAACAAATTGCAAGGCTCGGATTAAATTCAAAATAAATACCAATAATGTGTGAACTGTATCAAAAGTTGAGCTGAATCACAATCATCAGTTGGCAAGCCCAAATAAAGTTCACATGCTTCGATCACATCGGAAACTACTACCATATTAGAAGGAATTAATTGATCACATGGATAAGGCTGGGTTTAGACCTCATCAAATTTTCAATTTCTTTGAAGCTGCAGCTTCTAAGCCTGAATTGGTTGGATTCATTCGAAAGGACGCAAACAATTACATAAGCCAACAGAAAATGATGAAGTTGAAAGCAGGTGACATTCAAACATTATTACATTATTTAAAGAGTAAACAAGTAGAGGATCCGTCCTTTTTTTATGCCTTGCAAGTTCATGAGACAGGAGAAATAGCCAATTTCTTTTGGGCCGATGGGAGAGCAATTATTGATTATAGTTATTTTAGTGATGTTGTATCATTCGATACCACTTTTCAAACAAACAAGTATGAAATGTCTTTTGCTCCTCTCCTTGGGATGAATAATCATAAACAAACAGTTCTATTTGGTGCGACATTATTGTTTGATGAAACAGTGGACTCATTTGTTTGGTTATTTCAAACTTTCATGGCTGTAATGGGAGGAAAGCAGCCATCTACAATCTTTAATGATCAATCAGCTGCTATATCCAAAGCCATTCAGCTTGTGTTGCCAAATATTTGTCATCGATTATGTTTATGACATATTTTTCAAAATGTTCCTACTAATTTATCACAAGTGATTCATGATCATCCTAAATTTTTGCAAGAGTTTAGAAGTTGCATATATGATTCGTCTTCCGTGCAAATCTTTGAAGAGAAATGGGTTAAAATGATGGACACTTATAATTTGGTTGATAATTATTGGCTACAAAACTTTTACAAGCTGAAGGAGAAGTGGGCAACAGTATATAGACGAGAATCATTTTGCGCTGATATGACAACCACCCAACGAAGTGAGAGTATGAATGCATAGTTTAAAAAGTTTTTAAAAAAAAACTCTCTCATTCAGAGTTTATAGACCAATATCATCGAGCTTTGAAGCTATTCCGGGAGAATGAATTATTCAAATATTACAAATCAAGACATTCAAAATCTGCTGGACTACCATTGATGCCTATGCTCACTGATGCTGCTAGTGCATATTCTAGAGTGATATATGCTGAATTTGAACAAGAATTCAATAAGTCATTATGTTGTCTTTGTCAAATGATAAGCTTGAATGAGACAATGCATACATATAAAGTATCTCAACTTGGAAAGGAAGACCTTGCGGTTAATGTCACTTTCGATTCAGATGATTTAATGGTGATATGTTCATGTCGAAAGTTTGAAGCTGAAGGAATATTATGCATGCATTGTATCAAAGTTCTTTTAAATAACAATGTGCTACATTTGCCTCGTGTCTATATTTTGAAAAGATGGGCAAAATATGCTAAAGAGGGGATTGATTTCAATATCCAATGTCCAATAGTTAGTGAAGATGGAAAAGAAGCTAGAATTGTGTTCCATGTACACTCGTATATGTCAAAAAATTTATTCACTTTCTATAAAAAGTTCAACTTGCAGGGCTACACTTGAACTCTTGGACAAAAATATTGATAAATTGATTGAAGAAGTTGATCAATTGCTACAGAATGTCATTATTGAAGATTATACAAAACAGACAGTTGAGGATTCCTCAAGGAATGACATGATAAATTCTTTAACACCGACACATAATGACAAAGTTTGTGACATTAATAATGTAACAATAAAGTCTCCACCATTAAAGAAAGGCCCCAGAGCCAAGAGGATTACGAGTGTGTTGGAAAGGAGAAGACAAAAAACACAAAAAGTAAAAATGACAATCCAACACCCAGTAAGTATGATGTATAAGTTATTGCTTTCACATTCATTATTTACAATATCATTTTTATTTTAATGAATGACATTTCCTAGGATAAGAAGAAGTTATAAGCCAAAGTTTTATGATTGTGGGGAGTCCTAAACATACTCAAAGTTTTATGGTTGAAAGTCAAGTTCAAAATCAAGTATGTGCTGAATTAGCATGCATATATCTTTTTTACCAAACTATTTGTATGCACATAGCTAATTTATTTTAATTTGGTGTTATGCAGGACTATGCATCCGAACATATGTCATTCACAAGATTATTGCAAGCGGTTTATCCACCAAGAAAGTTAGATTTTGAGGAACCACATTTCTTTTCATGAGTTGGTGCATAGTAAACTGAATGGATATGAACTCAAACTGTGGATATACAATTAAACTGGATGAATATGATCTCAAACAAAGTGAACTGATAGTGTTTGATAGCACATAGTGAACTTGTATTTTGGTTTGCTGTTGATAAGTTTGTATAGCACATAGTAAACTTATATTTTGGTTTGCTATTGATAAACTTGTATAGCACATAGTGAATTTGTATTTTGGTTTGCTGTTGATAAGCTTGTATAGCACATAGTAAATTTGTATTTTGGTTTACTGTTGATAAGCTGTATAGCACATAGTGAACTTGTATTTTGGTATGTTGTTGATAATCTTGTATAACACACAGTGAACTTATATTTTGGTTTGTTGTTGATAATCTTGTATAGCACATAGTGAACTTATATTTTAGTTTGTTGTTGATAAATATTATAGCATATAGTAAACTTGTATCTTATTTTAAGGAAGTCTGTGTGGCTATTTTTGGATGCATTAAAGACAATGGATATGCATTTAAACTGGATGGATATGCATTGAAACAGAATGGATATGCATATCAACCGGATGGATATGAACTGAAATAGAATAAATATAAATTTAAATTGGATGAATATGTACTAAAATAGAATATGCACTGAAACAAAATGGATATACATTTAAATTGGGTGGATATAGACTAAAACATAATGGATATACATTTAAACTATGTGAATATAGACTGAAACAGAATGGAGATACATTTAAACTAGGTGGATATATACTGAAATAGAATGGAGATATATTTAAACTGGATGGATATGGACTAGAACATAATGGATATACATTTAAACTAAGTGGATATAGCCAGAAACAGAATGAAGATACATTTAAACTGGATGGATATAGACTAAAACAGAATGAAGATATATTTAAACTGGATGGATATGGACTAAAACATAATGGACATACATTTAAACTAGGTGGATATAGACTGAAACATAATAGAGATACTTTTCAACTGGGTGGATATGCACAAAAATAGAATGGATATGTATATCAACTGGGTGGATATGGACTGAAACATAATGGATATGCATTTCAACTGGGTGGATATATACTAAAATAGAATTGATATAAATTTAAACTGGGTGGATATGACCTAAAACATAATGAATATACATTTAAATTTGGTGGATATGGACTGAAACAGAATGGAGATACATTTAAACTGTGTGGATATGGATTAAAACATAATGGATATGCAAATCATACTCATACACAAGCACTATAGCATATAGTAAATTTGTATTTTATTTTAGTGAAGTCTGTGTGGCTTTTTTGGGATGCATTGAAGACTGTGTGACATTCCAATTGAACTGGATGGTTACAGACTGAAACAGAATTGATATGCATTTGAACTGGATGGATATGGACTGAAACATAATGGATATGCATTTCAACTAAGTGGATATGTATTAAATCAGAATGGATATAAATTTAAACTTGATGGATATAAACTGAAACATAATAATATGCATTTCACACTCATTCATAATATTACAATTTTACACTTGACAAAATCGATATTCAGTGAACTGTCCATTCATTATAAATATTCACAAAATCTATATAGTTCAACCATCCATTAGTTTCACATACAAATTTACATGTATATCACAGTCAAAATTACATGCAGCTTCATATGTCGTGTTTGCCAACCTCAACCATTCTTGCACGAAGGAGTATCCACCCAATGTTATAATTTACCTCGAGTCTTTGAATCTTTTTTCCTCTTCTTTATGTTTGTCATTGTTATGTATGGGCTTTGTATGGATTTTCCCTTCAATCGACGTCTACTTTTTACATCCCTAACCAAACTGGACAAGAGAATATTCTCAGTTTCTTCTATTTCGCTAGGAATGCGATGTTGGACACTAGGTGTTGTTGTGTCACTGGACTGCTGCTGCTGAAGCTTTGAATTGCCACTAGGACTCACTTGCATTGGACTATGTTGAGTTTGGAATATTGGAGTGCTGAGGCTATCACTTTGTTGTTGGCCATGACAAGCAAAGTCCTCAATTCCATGACTTGTTAACACATAACGTAAAATTATTGGGATATCAAACTAATAGTCCTCAGCTTGAAAAACTAACAATGAGTAGTTTTTTTATGCAAGAATCAAAATATTAAATGCAAAAACATGTCATTACCGGAACCTATTTGGAAAACACATAGATAATGATAAGAAGAGCATTAAATTCTAATTAAGAATAATAGTAAACAAGTTTTTGTTTCACCCAAATCATTCAAACTATACACTTTTTGCCCTAAATACTCTATGAGAGTAGAAAACTTAAAGTGGCAGCATAACAGTTTAAGACAGACCTAACATGACATGTACATAAAAATTATTAGGATTATGGTTTATTTCTATTCTGCATATTCCTCCATAATAGATGTATGTCATTGGCTTGTTTGCTCTTTAGCAGTGAACATTTCTCTTTGATATAAAATGTAATATTAATCCTTGTCTAAGCATAATTCCTATAAGTAAAGCTTTCAATTCTAAATAGAAGAAATGTTTTACTTAAACTTAAAGAGTGAAAAAGAATGTAGCACAAAGCTGGAGGGTTTACTGCTAGTTGAGATTATTTCCTAACATATTTTGTAGAAACTTCTAGGTTTAAAATTCTTATAATAGTTGATCAGCACATACTGGTAGTAAAATTGCAACAAAGGTTCACCAGTTGCAGGCTCTCTATTTTCACCCTCTCTATTTCTCATTATCCACTCTTTTTTTTTCTTTTTTGAGGGAAATGATCCACTCTCAGTTTGTGATCTTAACTGCTAACCGAACAATGAAAGGGGCAGATTAAGACATTGGTTCTTTTTTAAGCGATTATGATTTTTTGAGCTTCTACGGAAAGAACAATCATACACAGCGGCGAGGAGATGTTTTGAGGCGGGATGTATGAGCAGCGGCGAGGAGATGTTTTGGGGCGGGAGGGAAAAGCAGCGGGTCGAGAAGCAGCGACTACTGGATCCGACGGAGAAACAGCGGCGAGCAACTAGTGGATCCGGCGACGAAGCAGCTGCGAGCGATTTCCCAACAGCAAAGAAGCAGTGGCGATTGAGTGTATGAGCGGCGAGAAGATGTTTTAATTTGAGGCGGGATGTATGAGCAGCGGCGAGGAGATATTTTGGGGCGGGCGAGGGAGAAGCAGCGGGCGAGGAAGGAGCAGGTCGAGAAGCAGCGATGAGTTGATCCGGCGGAGAAACAACGGCGAGCAGCGAGCAACGAGTGGATCCGGCGGAGCAGCGGCGGCGAGCGATTTCCCAACAGCAGAGAAGCAGCGGCGATTGAGTGTATGAGCGGCGAGGAGATGCGGGGTTTCAAAATAGGTATTTTGGGAAGGCGGGGTTTCAAAATAATTTTCAGGTATAAAAAATTGATTTCGGGTAGGGATTGGATTTCGGGTATGAGTTCTGGATATGAGAAATTGGAGTTCGGATTTAATTCTTGATGTAATTTTTTAATTACATCAAGATTCGGACTATAAATTACATCAAGATTCGGAATAGTCCACGTGGCGGAGGATGAGCCGCATGCTCATACGGATTTTATTCAGAATCCACGCCACACAATTTCTATTTATCACCAACAACAAAGTGCTAATATAATTATAACACCGCTTCTGTATCATGTCACCACCTCAATAATTCAAGCAACTTGTCACAAGACCTCTAAATTAATTATAATGCAATTGCCAGCCCATCCCAACTTTGAATTGAACAAGATAAGCAAAGACAAGACTCCTCCATTTATGGGAATCCCACCATCTCTAATATTTCCTCACAGCCACCCGCACCCACTTCATTATTAGCTCCACGTCCAAGAATTCATTGTCACACCCCCTTTTCTTCAACCCCTGACAGGGATTGACACGGCCACTTGGTATCCAAAGATTTGATATCCCATTTGGGGTGCTGCAGTTGATGCGTTATTCCTCCTCCTCCTCCTCCTCCTCCTCCACCACCACCACCACCACCGTATCCTGCTCCTTCCCCCCCCCCCCCCCCTCAACATATATAAACTAATCACGAATTAGCAGAGTGAAACTTCTAAGCAAACTGCTAGAAACATTAAACATAAGAATCATTGGATCTGGATTCAGGATTTAGCGGTCAATAGCCAAAAGATTCGCATGTTTCTTGATTGCTTTGCTGGGTTTCAAATCCGAGTCAAATCTCAATCCCCCAACATGGGCATGTGCTGCTGCATGGCCCTTGCTTGAAGTCAGAACATGGCCAGCCACAGATATTAACCTAATCTCCGTTCCAAGCCATGCATCCCCAGCTCAGCTTGTCAATGGAATAATAGTACTGTCATCCATCTCCCGGTTCCCTTGTCCTCTCTTTGCCCCCCAACTCGCATGTGATCTCTCTCTGCCTCTCTCTTCTTCCTTTTCTAGATAAAGCTCATCTGGGAATATTAGGTGCACATGAGCAGAAAGTGCACCACAGTGCAAGCTAATTAAGCTATCTTTTTGACGCACGTAAATTATCACGTCCCTTACCCCGATCACTATAAATATAAGTCATTCGAGTCGCGGACTCGGTGTGCATCAGCTAGCATCTGCTTTTTCTTACCCGATGGCTTCCATGTCGAGCGAGAGCTGGAACTGCGCCGTGCAGGAGCTCGACGTCGATGTGCCCGACCTCGACGGCGCGGTGCTGCTGATGGAGATGCTGGAGGAGACCGGCACCGGCGAGGCCGAGGACGAGCGGCTCGGCTGCGTGATCCGGTCCCTGGAGGCAGAGATCGGCCGCGCCGACGAGTTGATGATTGACGACGGCGAGTCGACCACCGGGCCCAGCGACGGCGGGTTGATGGAGGACTTGTTGTCCGATCTCGATAGCCGTGAGAGCGGGAGGTCGACGGTGGTGGACCCGTTTGATTGGGCTGAGATGGAGGCGGTGGCGGAGTCGGCTTATTGCCAAGGCCTGCCAGGTTGGTATTACGTGGAGGCGGACGTCGGCGGCGCGGGCTTGGGGGAAGGCTTTAGTTATGCGGAGGGAAAAGAGTATGGGGGGTTTTATTACTACGGAGAGGGAATGGCAGAGCAAGTGTTTGACACATTGTGGCAATGAACTGATTGATCAATGACTAGCATTCTAATTCTTATGCTAATTTTTCAAGGCAAAATTCATGATATGAAACATGTTGTTAACATTAACATCATTTCCAATCAAGGACGGAAATGACATTATGTACAATTTCGCAGATGAATAATATATATGTGTAGATCAGCCATATATCAACGTGGTGATTCAGGACTGAATAGACCAGGAAAAAAGTCAATATATTAGCAAGGCATTAAAATATTGCCTGACATGAAAGGTTCGATTTTTTATTTATGGCATTTTTTAACACATGATTTTTTTATATGTATGCATAAATTAATAGGATAAGAAAGTCAGCTTGAGGTTCACTTAGTCAAACAGAAGTTGGTGTATACCGCATTATCCTTAATTATAGGGCATTTGTTTCATCCGTATTAATATCAGATGTTTGCTTACCGCACGCTCGGATAGAGATTCAAAAGATATAATTCAAATGTTTATATATGATATACATTGGAGTAGGAGACGCCATGGGCGGAGGAGATGATCAGGGCGAACTGTTCACGGGTCGGGTTGGAATTGATTTGAAGAAAAAATCAGTTCGACCCGATCAACAAGCACCTAGGTTGGGCCGGCTCGGGTCAAGTCGAGTTTGAAGGTACAAAACTTTGAACCCGATCCGACCCGTCCGAAATTAGATCGGATCGGATCGGGTCGAATATTCGGATTACCCGTTAAGAAAAAAAAATATTTTTTTAAAAAAGTCATCGCCGCGCCTCAGGTTACCATATATCGCGTCTTCTAGAGGCTGGTTTTAAAGTTTATTTAATATATTTTCTTTTAAAAAATATTCGGGTCATTCGGGTCAAGTCTCGGATAATCAGATTTCAAATATGGAAACCCGAGAGCCGACCTGATTATGGTCGGATTTAACTTAAACCCAACCCAACTCGATTATCCAACCCGACCCAACCCGATTGGTTCGGGCTTTTTTGATGTCAAGGACAAAAAGCTACGCACAAATTCTCATTTTTTTCTCAGTTGTTCTTAACAGCAATGGCTAGTTCTTTGTGCAATCCCATCTTCAACTGAGACCACTCGATCGATCTCATCTATCCTGCATGGTTCCACTCCTTAGTTGAATTTCTCTCAAAAGAGAATTGTGTTCTTGCTCAAGTTCACTCATCTGTCGGGTCGAATTCGGGTTCATTAGATCGGGTCAACCCAATGAGCACTCCTAATCAAGGCAACGTGGTGTTGCTCTGATGATGCTAGGATACTTATCCATTTATTTATATATGACACTAGCTCCACCTTCTAAGGTTTTCAAATATTACACTCTCATTGTAGGTTCATTAGTGGGAGACCGAAAGTTATATTTGTGAGTGTTTCTATCTGAGGATCGGAGTACTCTGGTCTAGTTTGGTGTCTCTCCTAATCGATTCAACGCCTTGGGGGGGGGCACCTGCAAAAGACACTCTGACGTTCAAGTTAGGGGGACTCCAAGGCAGAGGTAATGAAAAATGGAACTTAGGGTACTTGAGGCATGTCGTGTCTATATTATTGCAGGTGGAGGTGATGACATCGCCCGACAATCTCGCGAGGATATTGCTCAGAATGGGTCAAGCATGATCCCGAAGATGTCTGGCTTGTAATGGTGTATCCCTTGTGATAAGAAAGGACGTGGATGTCCTTGTATGGTCGGGTAGAGCCTCCGGGCAGAGTCGTCTAGTCTGGCTCGAGTGAGGTTTAGGAATATGACCGCGTGAAGCCCCAGGCGGAGCCGTCTAGTTCGGCTTGAGTTGGGTTGTGGGGGGCGTTGCTAAGGAAAATCCGAACGGGCCCAATAATACTAGTCCAGTCCATAACCCCCGAGCTCGATCGGAATCTAGAAGACTATGTACCGAGCTCTAAGTATAGTTAGCTTTCATATCTCTGATTTCTCTGTAGGTTTGAGGAATTTCTAGATATATTAATTTTTCTGTGTTGTGTCTAGTCATCGAAAAAGGCCGAGTTGTGTCGAGTGGCCTATTGAGGTCGAGCTGAAGCTAGCTACTGTAAAGGCCGAACTGGAGCTAACGGCAATGGCCGGAGGCCAAACTGGAGCAAGCGACCGTGGAGGTCGAGTTGGAGCGAGCAACCGTAAAAGCCGAACTAGAGTTATTGACCATGGAGGTCGAGTTAGAGCGAGTGACCGTGGAGGTCGAGTTGGAGCGAGCAATCATGGTCTCTTGGAGGTCGAGTTGGAGCGAGCGGGCGTTAGGCCGAGTTGGAGTTAGCGACCGTGGAGGCCGAGCTAGAGAAAGTGACCTGAGTTGGAGCGACCGACCGTGGAGGCCGAGCTGAAGAAAGTGACTTGTAGAGGTTGAGTTGGAGCGAGTGATCGTGAGGCCAAGCTAGAGTTATTGACCGTGGAGGTCGAGTTGGAGCGAGCACCCGAGCTGGAGAAAGGTGACCATGGTGGCCGAGTCAGAGAAGTGTTCCCGCTCATCCTTCTCCAAATTTAAGCCCGATCGGATTTGAATTTACTAGTTTTGCATGTACCAAGTGCTAACTTCAATAGCGAATCGCTCTTAATAAGACTTTGAACTCTATTAATTTTTTAGGTCAAATAATTAAAATTGGATTCGATCGAGTTGAGATCATAATATTTATATATTTCTATCAATTTAGATTTGGAAGAATTGGGTTAAAGTTTTTTTTTAACAATAAACACATGATTAACAGGTGATCATATTAGGTTCGAACCCTAAATTTTTAGATAATGTTCAATATGTTATCACCAACTGTGCTAAAGTTTGGATGGACTCTCATTGTAATTAATGTTCAATTACATGGAATTAATTTTCCATATTTTCCATTGTAATTAATTTTTACCCACGGTTGGCAGAATTGGGTTAAAGTTTGGATGGACTCTCATGTAAACTTACATGGAATTCGAAAAGAAAAAGTACTAACATGAAATATTTAGAGATTCAAAATTCACAGAATGGGAAAATTAAAAATCCTTGAATGTGGCATTTAGAGACTCCAAATCTCCAATCTTTATAAAAAGCCAAAGGTAGTGCACAAAGGGAAATAAGATAAAATATAAATAATATTTAATAAGTAATTGAAGTGGTCTCGTAGTTTATTGGTTAGGAGCTTCGCCCGACTATATTTTACATTATTATATTTATCCTTAATTTTCATACGAAACCTTTTATTTGTAATGTAGTTACCTTTTCTATTTGTATTTACTATCAATTTCTTTTCTACTATGTTCTTATGGTTGGATCACTCTTTTTATTATCTCTAGGCTTTAATTTGCATATATTCAAAATTTTACTAGATAATAGCATGAATGCATCCACATTTTAAAGAAAAACGTTCCTAAATAAATAGTCACTATTTTTGTTTTTGTACATCAATTTTTTTTAGTGTATATATATTATATTATTATAAATATTAAGCATCATATTAAACTCTGGATTATAAGAATAATATAATATATTGTGTGTAATTTAAAATTAATTACAATGGAAAATATTAAAAAATATTATCAAAATAAGCAAAAAAAAAAATGAGATAAGGAATAATTATTCTTTGTCCATCGAAAATAGATGGGAAATGTAAATGAATGGTTATTCCTACTCTTTAAAACACAAACAAAGTAATTGAAATGAATAGTTATTTCTCTGAAAAATTTGGGAAAACATAAAATTTTTATGATTTATTGGCAAAATCATAAATAATTTATAGTATTTGTCAAAATCATTTTTTTTTCATAATATATCCAATTTGTCCATAGTTCTATTCATTTATATAATTATAAGTTCCTAACTGCTTATATACACATTTTATTGCATAGATAAGTTTAGATTTATCATGTTTATAAAATTAATATACCTAAAAATTTAAAATGAGATGTTAATAATTGTTACATTGGTCATATTAATCGTAGTTATATTTACAGTTCTTTGGTGAAAAGTCTCTAACCACTAATGTAACCCCTATTCCTGAAGTGAACTCTATCCGCCTATGCCAATAGTACCCTTAAGAGCTTTAACCACCGATGATAGTACCGACCAGCTAGTCCTTTTTCCAGCCACTCATCAAACTGGAGATACTCAAGCTCTTGTGTGCCAAGTACTCAAAGTTCTCGGCGTAGAATTGTCTCTTCCTGCCCTCCCTTCCACCTAGGGTAGGATAACCAAGCACGCTTTGCTTCGTTAGTTCCATCGACAAGGTTAACTTCAATTACCCCATATGGTCTTGTTTAACCAAGTGATGGCGAACCAAGGCATGAAGGAGTGTGTAGCACTATGCATTAGGCTCTTCGTAAAATCATTGGCACACCCATCTCTCTGAAGAGTCAATCCTGACTTGGGAAGCAAGGGTCTCGGAGTTCAGAAATTAGTTCAACAACACACAAAGAGTGGTTGGAGTGCCCGAACAACTCAGAAACCATGCAAAGGGACAATGACCTTGTCACTTTGTTCATTGCAAGTTGGCAAGCCCTTACTTTGTCCAATTGTCCCATGAAGTTTACTTAGAAAGAGCTCCTAAAAATGTGGGACGAGCATCCCTTAAACTAATAGGCCCGGAAAAGGCCCTCTTTTCATGGTCACGACTTCCATAGGTCGGGGGAAGCTACCGCTTCTACGATAGCTCCGATCTGCTTCCCCGTCTTGCTTCTACTTGCATTACTAGAAATATATTATTCAGCAATGACGATCAGCAATGGTCGCTCAAGTCGTTATAATTTTTAACGACGTTCTTACGGTCGCTCGGACCGTTGTAGATGTGATATATCTGCAACGGCATAGTTACGACTGCTCGAGCCGTTGCTAACAAGTGGATGGCGCAAATTGGCTTGCTTGCGCAAAGGCTTAGAGTCCTTTTCGCTAGGTCCAAAAGCTTTCATCAAAGCGAAAGACGATTTTAATGTTTTAGGTAACTTTATTGCATATGGAACTTCAAATATGATTTTAATTCCACATATTTGAGACCTTAACAAGCCTAAAAACATAAAATATAATTTTAATTTTAATTATATTAGCAGTTAGGGATTTTTACCAAAGTCCCTAACTACTAATATAACTATAATTAACATCTCATTTTAAGTTTTTTAGTCTACTAATTTTATAAGCACGATAAATTTAAATTTTTCTATGCAATAAAATGTATATATAAGCCGTTAGGGACATTGATCCTAAGTTCCTAATTATTAATATAATTATAATTATGTAAATGAATATAATTGAGGGCAATTTGGGTATATTATAAAAAGTTATAATTTGATAAATACCATAAAGTATTTATAGTTTTGTTATTAAATCATAAAGTTTTAATTTTATGATTTTTCCATATTTATATATTTCTTTTACACAATGTTCTTATATAATATTAAGCATCATATTAATCTTATATTATATTATTAAGATTAATTGCAATGGATAATATTAAAAAATGTTATCAATATAGGCATAAAAAAATAGTTGAGACAATGAATAATTATTCCTACTCTTTAAAACACAAACAAAGTAATTTTTCATAGGAAAAATATACAAAAATATCTTTTAACGTTTCCAAGAGGGTACAATAATAAGAATTAACAAGTGGATGTTGTTTAATGGCATCGCATCAGTTTGGTGATGGGTTGAGAGAACAAATGGTGGAGAGTTGATTTTAGAAGCTCTATTATTCAAGTATCTCCGTCTTTGCACATGCACAAAAAGATGAATGATACGGTATGCTTAAGTAATTGCTTCAATTATGATTTCACGGGAGTGCGGCCATTTACGATGACTATACTGTAGGACCTCTTTGATTATTGGAATATATGAAAAAGGGAAAAGGTAAAAAAAAAAAAATATTCCTAACATTTTCTCACGGGTATTAAATGCCCTTAAAATTTTTTTGAGATCAATAATACTTCTTACGTTATGAAATTGGATACAAAAATACCCCTATAGGTAAACAACGTTAATTAAGAGATAACAAACCTAGCGTGACTGATGACTGTGACTGATGACGTGGACATGTGGCTCGCATGCAGGCCAAGACGTTTTCTCACGGGTATTAAAATGCCCCTGATATTTTTTCACGGGTACTAAAATACCCCTAATATTTTTTCACGGGTACAAAAATATCCCTAACATTTTCTCATGAGTACAAAAATACTCCTAACGTTTATTTTAGAGCTAAAATACCCCTGAGGTTATGAAAATGGTACAAAAATGACACCAGACTAACTTTTGTTATGTGAGATTTAACGAAGATATCGTGGATGTTGACAAAGATATTGACTTTACACGTGACATATATGCAGAGAGCAACTTGCCACGTAAGCGACACATAAGAAATCGAAAACTAAAAATTTAAAAAATAAAAACTGAAACTGAAACCATCGAATCGATTAATCGAAAAATTTGGTTCGATTTTAAATCGATTTTTCAATTAATCGAATTTTTGATTTTTTTGCTCACCCATACGGTTGTGTGGCAAGTTGCTCTCTGCATGTGCACCACGTGTAAAATCAACATATCTATCAATATCCACGACATCTCCGTTAAGTCTCACCTAACAAAAGTTAGCATTGTGTCATTTTTGTACCATTTTCAATAATCTCAGGGGTATTTTAGCTCCAAAATAAATGTTAATGGTATTTTAGTACATGTGAAAAAACGTTAGAAGCATTTTAGTACCCGTGAGAAAATGTCAGGGGCATTTTAGTGCTCACGAGATAACGTCAAGGGCATTTTAGTACTCGTGAGAAAATATCAAGGGCATTTTAATACCCGTGAGAAAATATCTTAGTCTGCATGCGCGCCATATGTCCACGTCATCAGTCCCAGTCATCAGCCACCTCAGCTCCGTTATCTCTCAATTAACGTCGTTTACCTATAGAGGTATTTTTGTACCCAATTTCATAACATAAGAGGTATTTTTGATCCCAAAAAAATCTTAGAAGTATTTTAGTACCTCTAGTTTTATATATTTTTAAAGGTTTATTATATATTTTTTATCATATTTTTATATGTAAAGCATCACAAATTAATAAAAAGATTTAAAAAAATCAAAGTATAATTAAATTTTTATTTATCTTTAATACAAAAATATTCATCAAATGATAAAACGATTTTTTTAATATTATAATAGACCGCACCTTAAAAGGTTGTCTACGTACCTTCTATAGCTAAACTTGTACTCTCCAATGATTAAACTATAGAAGGATCAGGTCTACGTAGTTCTTTTTACATTTTTAATCATCCGTAGTCCCCGATGATTTAACTTGTACTTGGATTAGCAGCATCAGTTTCGCTTGTTTGAGCTTCCTCCTCTCCCGATGATGAAGTGTCATGTCCTCCCTTATCTTGTAATCTATCTTCAGCATCTAACTAGTCTTTTAAGCAAATACACATTTCTGTTGGCTTAAGGTTTTCAATCTTGGTCTTAATCTCGATTTTGATGATAACAAACATGGAACTAATGATTTAATTGGGAAATACTTTCAGGTTTCATATCGGTTAGCGCATGATGTCCTCGATCGGAAATATCGAAGAAATCAGGAAATCAGAAGGATGTTGGTCGACACGCTCGGATTCGTCGGGAAGATAGAGTATAGGTTAGGGTGTCTAGTTTATATTGTAATATTCTCATGATGATGCATAAGAACCCAAAAACCATCCCCGAATCCCAAAACATGATAACCTAAAACCGTCCTGAAATAACCTAGGGAGCTCTTTGGAAGGCCATATGATCTAGATAGTTTCCTAACATAAAAAATGATGGTAATTGTTTCTTGGGTTAAAATTAGATAACGATGTATTTTTTAAAAAAAAATGGAAGCCTTTAAGCCTACTCATTCTTGATTTGAAAGATTAGAAAATTTCTGTTTTCCAAAAATTTATACTATACCCCAAGAACTAGATTTTAATTCTTAAGGATTTTGATTTTTTAGATATTTTTATTAAATCCAAATGGGGGTAATTCTTATATAACATTTATGTTTTAAAGTTATTAACTTAAAGTTAATAAATGTTGTATAAGTAGACTTAGTGAAGACAGAACCAGAAAACAAACAAACAAAGCTTAACCAAACTGCCCAGTCCAGGTTCGGTCGACCGAATAGTGTTGAAAGTTGGCAGTAGCCAATTCGGTTGACCGGGCAGTTGACCGAAGATGGGTAAAAAATGGCAGAAGGCTACTTTGGTCGACCGATCGAGGTCAAAAATTGACAATAGCTCCGTTGGTCGACCGAATTACGGATCGCATATCGCGACTCATTCAATTCGATCGACCTGTCGGTTGATCGAACAATGCGATTAAGGCCAGCGGTCGTTGGGCGATCGATCGGTCGGTCGACCGACGATCGATCGGCAAGCGACCGAACAGCGAAAATGGTTAGTTTTCCGTCCGTTGAGTTGTCGTTCGGTTAAGGGGTTATAAATACTCCTCTCCATCATTCATTAACCTCTCTTAACAATTGATCCAAGCTTTCATTGAGCCAATTCTTGATCATTCTAAAGCTTTTCTTGATCCATCCTTTTGATAACCCTAGTTTCCAAGATACATCCTTGATTAGCCTTCAAGATTTACCGATTCATCATCTCAAGGCATCAAGAGGACTAGAAAGTGTCTTTTGGAGCTAAGTACTTATTATTTGATTTATTGCTCCAATTGTTATTGTATTTTGTTGTTTATTCATTGTATTTAAACTTGTGCAAACCTAGAGTGCTAGGTTGATTAAGTTGGTGGTTGTCTTGGTGTTAAGACTTAAACCCACCATTGTAAACATAGTTTACTAGGATTAGTTGAGTTGTCCCTTATGGTTGAGGTGGAAGAGTGCTCTCGGTAAGAAGGCGGAGACTTCCGGATGTGGAAGTGTCTTAGGTTGAGAGTGAGACTTTTCGGGTCAAAGTCCTCTTTGTAAGGGAAACGATTTAATCTAGTAAACTAAGTTTGGAAATTCTAAGCGGGGTGCTTAGATAGTGGAGTAGGCAATGGGGCCGAACCACTAAAAATCTTTGTGTTAGCATTGAAATATTATTTGTATTGATTGTATTATTATTTATTGCTTCCGCATTTAGTTGTCGAATTATAAATTGCCTAAGTAGTTTTCTTAAAATCGAAATTAGGCAAATCGATTTAGTTAACACACTATTCACCTCCCTCCTCTAGTGTGTCATTTCACCCAACAATTTCAACCATTTCTGCACTCATTCGACTCCTTCTTTCGTCGAGAATTCTATTTTCTGCACTAAAACAAGACTCGAAAGCTACTATAGACACAAGAACAGTTAGTATATCACGTGTCATGATGGAAACAATAGGATACGCATTTTTTTATTTTTTCCACCATTCTAAAATCTCATTATCATCTATTTCGTCAGAATGATTATGATCTAGAAAAAAAAACTAATTTATTGAAATTAGTACATTTAGTTTTTTTTATCCAACTACCAAGTTGAGAATTAATATTATTTCCACTATTATCTCTTAATATGAAAGAAGAAGATGTCTTATTTGTAATTGTATCACCAAATTTTAAAGCGTAAAATACAAATATAGAATTCAATAAATTCGAAATTCTTATAATAATCATCTGATAACATATTTAAACCATCAATTTTCATTCTAGGGTCTAAACATATTGCTAAACAAAATAAAGTAGGTATATTTGACCAATATTTTTCAAATTTAGATTCCATTAAAGAAATGATTTGTGCAAATAAATGATGATGTCTATGCGAAGAAAATACTTCACTAATACGAACTATATGTGAAAGAGTTAAATTACATGTAGGATAATAAACACCGAAAAATTATTCTGTAGCTTTATTAAAAAGTTCTAAAATTTGAGTAATATACAAAGCAACTAACCAATCATTATCGTTAATTGGATCATCATGCATATTTTCATTGTAAAATATTATAAGGATCTCTTGATATTTTGTAGTAGACCTAAGCATATGATATGTTGAATTCCATCTAGTTATAATATCACCATTAAATTTTTTAAATGGTTTATTAAAAGATTGATATAATTTTTTAAATTATTGTGTTCTTGCTTTTGAAGAACACATATATCTAATAACATCTCTTATTTTTTCTACATGTATATTTACTAATTTTAAATCATCTTGTACACATAAATTAAGAACATGACAAACACAATAAACATGAAACAATTCACCTTCTAATACTGGTTTAAATAATTGTATAAGGGGAGGAATAGCATCATCATTATTACTAGCATTATCAAAACTAATCGAAATTTTTTTATCATTTATATTATAAAAAGATGTTACAAATCTAATAGCGGAAAAAATGGCAACAGAAGTGTGTGGATATTCAAAAACTTTAAAACTAATTATTCTTTTTTGCAAAATAAATTTTTCATCAATCGAATGTGCAGTAACATAAATGTAAGAATTAGTAGTACGTTGACTAGACCAAACATCAAATGTTAAAGAAATTTTTGATTTATTATTTTAAAAACTAGTTATTAAATTTTATCTATATAAAAATAATAATTTTAATGCATTACTTTTCATTGTATTTCGAGTAATTTTTTATATTTTGGTTATAAAGTATTTTGAATCCAAATAAAAAATCTTGGTTGATCAACAAAACTAAAAGGAGATTCACTTTGAACAATTAATTTTGCAAATTTTCAAAGTTGAAAATCATGATCATACGAAAAAATTGTTAAATCGGCAGAAGATAAATTAAGAATTTGTTGAGCTTGTATAACCTTATTGTCATGACTATTTGCATGACGTAAAAGATGACCAGTTCCTCCTGTTGTTGAAGCTGAAAGAATTTTTTGACATTTTTTGCACCGGGCTTTTGTTATGGTGCCATTAGCTTCAATATTTTTTTCAAAATATTCTCATACCATTTTTTTTCTACCTGATGAACATAAATTAATAGATGAACTTATCTCTATGTTTTGATTTTATTGAGTGGTAGGAGTGGTAGGAGTACTAGGAGACATTTCTTCTAACATATTTGATCCAACTTATGGAGAATAACCTGAAAAATCTCTATCGCCATTAGTAAAAATTAAAAATATAAATATTATATTAATCAATGAAATAAATTTAAGAGATTAAAAAAAATTGGCAGCAATCTTGAATCCTTGATGAACTTAAAAAGTTATTGAGAATGATTGTAAATGAACTTAGATTGTTGAGAGTAAGAGAGTTGAGAGTTGAGAGAAAGAGTTGGAGAAGAGAATGAAGATAGAAAAAATGAAGAAGATGATAGAATATTTATAGGATATTTTAAATAATAAAATATATATTTAAAAAAAAATTACTCGATCGGGCTCGAGCCAGACTCTGGCTCGGGCCAGGCTAGGTCGGCGTGCACCAAACGGTGGGCGCCGTGCTCGGGCGAGCACGGCCCGCGTGCCCTAGAGGCAAGCCCAGCCCGCCTCCTGGGCACAATCGGGTCGGGTCGGGTCGTGTCCGGCCCGGCCCGAAGACCCGGGTCGTGTCCGGCCCGGCCCGAAATTCTTCGAGCCGGGTCAAGCACAACCTGTAACCGGGCCCAGCCTATTGCCACATCTACAGTGTAGTCACCATAAATGGCCCCACTCCCGTGAAATCATAATTGAAGCAATTAATTAAGCATACCGTATCATTCATCTTTTTGTGCATGAGCAAAGATGGAGATACTTGAATAATAGAGCTTCTAAAATCAACTCTCCACCATTTGTTCTCTCAACCCATCACCAAACTGATGCGATGCCATTAAACAACATCCACTTGTTAATTCTCTGCACGGCCAAGAGAGAGAGAACCAATTCAACCAACAGACATGTCTTGCTTCTCCTACAAGAAATTTAGTATAAAAACATGCATGCTAATTGTTGTTAATAGTAACTGGACAAAGTTTTTCAAATTGTACTGTTTCTTCTAATTAGCATTCAATCTCTCTCTTTAATTAATGTTCCCTAAATAGTTCAGTTGATCAATCTTCTCCGTCTAATAGCATTTATGATGAATGCCCTTTGTCCCTGTCTTTGGTCAAAACTTCTAATTTATGTTCATTGATGATAAACCCTAGTTAATGTACCTAACACATCTACATATTTGTATATTAAAATTGGCAGATCAAACTTGTCTTTCAGAAATCAGAGTCGAATATGGTAATTAGAAAAAAGGAAATGAGCTGCATAATGCAATCAATCAGGTGCAGAATACGGAATGCAGATGATGAAGCATCGCGGTGGTTCTCCTGTGTCTGTTCAATCTCGTGCGGGTCCCGAATCCAACAACCACATCCGCCGCAATGATTGGAGTGGGTGTCGGCGGCTGTACTGACTGAGAGATCTTTCTTTCCCATCTTTGGATTCTTCTCAACTTCTGAGCAGTAATTATGAGGGCAGGTGGTGGCCCTCCACTAGAAAGAGTAGAAAAATGGAGGGCAACGGAGGGGGGAGACTTTGGGTCATGGCAATTAGCTTTCCATCTCTACCCCACCCACCGCGTTCCTTTCGCTTATTTTCATTGCTACATATTATCTACATTGCTTCATCTTGGAGACTTCTATCTGCTGCTTTATTGACTCTTCCTCTTCTTCTTCTTCCGAAAGCTACTTATCATCCTTGATCTTTACTTTGTCACTCTGCAACTGGTTCCTCAGGTACTTCTCTGATCCTTTTTGTGCAAGTTGATATAGAGGTTCTTCTTTGTTTATTTCTGTGTGTTTTTGCACAAAAGGAGCTTCTGTCAAGGTAAGGTATTGGGATTGCCATGTTCTTTCTTCTTGAATTTGGTATATAATATTTGATCAATTCCTTTTATAAACTATCTGACGAATTGCATATTCAATGTTTTGTTGCTTGAGTTCATCTGTTTTGTTAAGATCTCGGAGTTTATCATCTTCTTCATCATCATAATTCATCATCTATTAATCTTATAGAACTCATGATTTATCGGATCAGGCCATTAGATGAATTGGAGTTTGAAATATGACCTAGTTCAGATCGATCGAATTATAGTGGAGAACTCTGCAGAGAAATCAATATTCCAGAAAAGTAAGAATTGATTCTCTTGGTTGGTAGTAAGTAGATGAATTATGGTTTGCCTTGCCCCTTCTCCATATAACTAGCCAATTAAGATTTTTTATTACAATGGAAAAACTTAGTTCGTAGACGTAACTTGATGAAATAAAGTACCTGGAATGGTCTCTCTTATCTGTTTTAAGGAAACCAAAATGACATTAGAATTTTTCTTCCAGGTCTTCTCTTAAAAGCTATACAGGTTTTTTAAAAAAGGCTGCAGCTAACAGGATGGGCTCTGGAGATTGGTTAAAAACAATAATGCATAGGAAAAAAACAAAGCAGCCCACGGTAAGTTATAAATGTTGCCTAAATGTTGCATTTTCTCACATTTAAATTAGAGCCTTCTTCCTATGCAATCAACAGAGTTGTGCTAATCAACAATCAAATGGATTCAAGTCAAAGAGTCAATCTAGCAATGATTCTAATAAAGTATTAAATGGTGCTTTAACTGGGAGCGCCGTAAATGGCATGCCTGTCGAGGATATAGCTGCTATAAGAATTCAAACTGCTTATCGAAGCTTCAAGGTAAATGATGCATACATATAACAATGGTGCTTGCGAGCTTCGCATACCAACACTAGTCTTGCCGAGTCATGCTTAGAAGTGGCTAAGTGGTGGTACCATGTCATCTTGTAGGCAAGGAAGACTCTCCGTAGCCTGAAAAGATTTCAAAGATTGCAAACATTCACAACTCGCAATTCTGTACAGAAGCAGGCATTAAACACTTCCATCCATGTTCAATCCTGGAGCAAAATACAAGCACAAATCAGAGCTCGACGTGCTAGCATGGTGGTTGAAGGCCGCATTAGGCAGAAGAAAATTGACAACCAATTAAAACTCGAGGCCAAGCTTCAGGATTTGGAGGTAATTCTAAGCATTGCATTTTGGAAGGGAAAAGAACCCAAAAAAAAAGAATAAACAGTAATAACAATGTCACTGTATATATGAAGCTTACCTTGAGTTTTAAACAGTTAGAATGGAACAGCAGCGCCGAGACAAAAGAGGAGATAATTACCAGGATACAACAAAGGGAAGAAGCAGCAGTCAAGCGTGAAAGAGCCATGGCTTATGCATTTTCCCATCAGGTTTAATTCTTGTTGACCAACTTGGCCAGGCATTAAAGTCCATAGAAAACTAATTAATGCTACTGTTTTTCCATACCTTCAGTGGAGGGCGAGCTCAGGGATGAATCAAGGGCCATTTGTATACGAGCTTGCAAAAGGTAACTGGGAATGGAGTTGGGTGGACAAGTGGATTGCAGCTCAGCCATGGGAGACCAGGCCTTCAGCTCACCCCCTGACTAAGCCAGCTAGTAAAGTTATAAATCAGAGAGTGCCAACTTCTTCAAAACCTGTAAACACTGATGGCAAGGTGAAGAAACCATCAAAGCAATCAGATGAGGAAACAACCAGCAAGGAATTGAATCCTAAGGTGGCAAATTCTGCTCGCTCGAGAACCAAGAGTACAAAAACAAAGCAGGAACTGCAATCCTTGCAAGTAAGCGAAATTGTTGCATGAGTTTTTTTTGTTTTCAATCTTCACTACCTTCCATCACGGTCGGTCTGTAGATATAGAAAACAAGGAATGTGTGAATTGAGATTTCTGTGGTATTTTACCATTTGATGTGCAGAATAAGAGGCCATTTGTGTGCCCTTGAATGTGTAAATTACAGAAAGTGTGCAACATATATATGCATTTCCCTGTGAAACAACATCAAGTTTGGCTTGGGTGCTAGTGTTTTAGGATCTTTCTTGTCCTTTGTCATCTTTAAATTATGGCAGGTCTACACGATAGGTTGGCTTTCCATATATAGCAGGTATTTATTGTTTCTGTCTCTACCTAAAACATAATTCTAATTAATTAAGAGCCTCCCTGTATCACAATGCTCATGATAACACTAACTGCAAAACGTTAACTTACTGTTTGACTTGTGTCAGTGGACAAAAGAGATGGATTTTCACTAGAACACCAACACCACGATTGCAGAGAGATGCAAAATTTGACAAGAAGATAGAAATTTTTAAAAAATTTGACAAGTAGAAAAAGATAGAACTTAGTAGTTAATAAACATACCTGGATTCTTAACTAGGACCGTGAGGTTAAAAATGTTAAAAATCGAATTTTAACTGGAACCGTGAGGTTAAAAAAGTTAAAAATCGAATTTTAACCAGAACCGTGAGGTTAAAAAGGTTAAAAATCGAATTTTTAATACTTTTAGGTTTTTTTTAACAAGCAATATAGTAAATATCACTTATCTATGCGTATGTTAAAAATAAAACAAAAAAGTAACCCTGGCCCATTGGTGGGACCTTTTTTGGTCCACCAAGAAGGCCAGGGTTCAAACCCGTGTACACACCTTTTTTCTTTTTTTTTATCAGGCAGCGCCTGGAACATGTGGCGCCCCAAGGGAAAGCGTCGCCTGATCAAAGTCGCCCGCCTCAGGTGCTATTGAGGCGCCGGGGGCTCGCCTCACCTCGCGTGGCACCTTGGCGCCTCGTGATAACAGTGCTTGCCCTCACTCCTAATTTGATCTCCCGTATAGGCCAGAGTAGTCAATTGCACATCTCTAAGATCTCGTTGTATAGCGATGACATGAGGAGTTAACTTAATGGTCAAGAAAATCCTATAGAAGGATATTGGTGATTCTTGAAAAATCTCAATATATCAAATTAATAACAAAAATGAACTTAAATAAAAAATCAAATCAAGGCAAAATCCTAATGGAAACATGCATATTTGTTTTGGGTTTTAGCTTTCTAAACACTTATAGAAGGGTCCTCAAAGATCTGATTCAGATTCCTTACAAGACAATGAAAGACTAATAAGGTACCTAACACAGCAGCAGTGGCAGCAGGAGCAGTAGCAGCAACAGTTCATATATTAACAACATGATGCTTACAGACAAGAGTCTAAACTAGTAAACTCTAAAAGAAGGCAAACAAGGAAAAAGAAGTGAGAGAAAGCAATATAGCAGCTTCCAAGAAGAAAAGGGAATTGATTTTGTGCACCTACATACGTAACAGATATTAGTTAGAGAAGTCTTCCCTTCAGAGACATCCAATATAGAAAAGGTTACCAAATAACTCCCACAATCAACCAAGGAATTCTAACTACTATCTTTTTGGTTCTTACCATGGTTCACATGCAACAATTATTACGAAACTGGCTGGAGTAAAAGCTGATGTTGTTTAATAGAGAGATCTTTATCTTCCTCCATATCCTCAAAAGGGACAGAAAATGGGTATGCATGAAGCTCATAAAATTAATCTACTTTAGTTTGTTCAAAGAAGCTTGAACATATTATCATAGGGCTTAGTAGGACAGTATTTTTGTTTCTAATGATAGTGAACACCCCTGCTTCTCCTGCGAAGGTGAAAACAAACTTAGTTCATGTTAGAGAATGTAAACAATTTGTTAACCTTCGTTATTGCTTGCCCAAATTGAAATGTTTTCTCTTATTCTTGAATACTTGGACAGAACAAACTTCTGGAGCAATTTCCAGGTAACAATTAAAATGCAGAAGCTTTTGGCAATAATTGGAAGGAGACATAGCAGGTAGCAAACATTGAAACTTCAACTACGATAAGATAGCAAAAGAGACTTGGCCATTGCAAAACAATTAAAGGACATGGAAGCCCATTAAAGCAAACTGATTCTGGAAAGATAGCAGAAGAGACTTGGCCATTGCAAAACAATTAAAGGACATGGAAGCCCATTAAAGCAAACTGACTGTGGAAGGACGGAGTCAATCTACAGTGTGAGTGTTGGGTTCTGCCCAACCTCAAACTGAATGCAAGTTATTGGACTGAAGGGGTCCCCTGAACACTTTGAGAGAAAACAGGCTCAAGATGAGTTTTAGGGCAAGAAACAACCCTCATGCACAATTTGAAGTAAACTGAGAAATGAGAACAAGAAGGAAAAGGGGAGAAAGAGTTTACAGGGTTTGCAAGGATTGCCTATATCCATGGCAACACAGAGGCATCCACTAATTTGGAGATGTAAGGTTCTGGAACCTGGATTCTCTTATAATTGCTTTAGAGAGAAAATTAGGGCAAAATTAGAGCAACCTATCAAAACATGTGACAGTGCCTCCAGCCCTCCAATAATTGAACTACCTCAAATTGACACAACAAGACGCTCGCAAGTTCTTCCAACTCAATGGATGAACACTGTGTAGCTCTTGATTCCTGAGTTGAGTTCAACTCCCTAGAGATACTCTTGCTCGACGTGGTGCTCCTAAGTGACATCCGACTCCTAGGATATACTTGCTCTCTTATTTTCCTGGGTGACACCATAATCCAGCACATATCCCAACTAAGGAAGCTTCAAAATCTAATTTGAACCTGTCCAACATAGTTGATGGAGTGCAAAATAGTTAGAATGAGGCTCCAAATTCATCTAACAATGAGTATATAGTGCTTCAACACTATTTGTGGTGGTGAAACATTGAAAACAAACTCTTGAAGACTGCTTCCTCTACTCGATTCTGTCATATCCCATGAAGCCATTTTAATAGTTTTTTTCAAGCCAACAAGGGAGCTTCAAAGCTAAAGCAGGTGGAGGTGTGGAGAGAATTAGGCATAAAAGAATTGATTATGGTTTTTGTGGTGGCTAGGTGGGGAGTGGTGATTGAAGAGAGTGGCAGAGATCTTGAGTATGACTATTGGTTCACAACATCAGGTTTAGAGGTGGATAGTTTTTATAACAATTGGAGAAGGGCTAAAGGATGACAAAGTAGCATTGGCAACAGTAACCACTGAGAAGGTCTTGATGGTATTAGGAATGGCAATGTTGTCAAAAGAAGAGGAAACTATTATTCTTAGTTTTCTTACTATGGTTGTCACTCCTATAACTACTATCGAGTATCAAAGATGAAGGGAATCATTACAAACAGATGAAGGTACGGCCATATCATTATCATTTTAAGCAAAAAGACGAGATAGAACGGCAATGCTAAGTCATGCTGGAACAAGGACTGATTCAACCCAGTTCTTCACCATTCTCGGCTCCGGTACTCTTAGTAAAAAAAATGATTGATCATGGTGCTTTTATGTGGATTATCGCGCGCACAACACGGTCACAGTAAAGGATAAGTTTCCAATACTGGTGATAGATGAGCTCTTGGATGAGTTACATGGAGCCACCGTCTTTACAAAACTCGACCTTCAGGCAAGATACCATCAAATACGTATGCACCCCGAGGACATCGAGAAGACGACATTCCGCACCCATCACGGGCATTATGAGTTTCTAGTAATGCCTTTTGGACTTACTAACGCACCATCTACATTTCAGGCCTTAATGAATGACTTATTTCGACCATGGCTGCGGCGCTTCATCCTTATCTTTTTTGATGACATACTTATCTATAGCAAATCGGGGGAAGAGCATATGACACACTTAAAACAAGTTTTTGATCTCCTAAGGCAGCCTCAACTCTTTGTCAAAAAGTCGAAATGTACCTTCGATGCACCGTCCGTGAATTACCTAGGACATGTCATCTCTTCTAAAGGAGTAGCAACAGACACCTCAAAACTTCAAGCTGTAACCGATTAGCCAACCCCAACTTCTCCAACAGAGCTTTGGGTAGAGGTGGCAATGGGCCGTGCCTAGCACGACTCGAGTGTTGATCGGGCCGTGCCAGGCATGGCCCGACTGTTTAGGGGGCGAGCCCGAAACTTTCAGTTTTTTTTTAAAAAAAAAAAATTGGTCGAGCCCGGCCTGGGTCTGGCTCGGCCAGGCTCGAGCTAGGCTTGGGTCTTCCTTAAGGTGCTTGGCCCGTGGGCCATGCCTGGCCTGGCCCGTGTTCCCAAGGGGCGAGGCCAGCCCACCCCTTGGGCACAGACGGGCCGGGCCCAGCCCATTGCCACCTCTAGCTTTGGGGCCTCCTAGGCCTCGCAGGGTACTACATCCTAGGCCTCGCAGGGTACTACAGGAAATTCATAAAAGATTACGCCGCCATTGCTGCACCACTTACAAGGCTGCTAAAGAAAAACTCGTTTAAGTGGACCGTGGAAGCTTCTCAAGCCTTTGCTCACCTTAAGGAAGCACTCACTACTGTACCAATCCTCGCACTTCCAGATCTCTCCAAACTGTTTATTGTGTGGATTGTGATGCAGCCGATCTTGGGGTGGGTGTTGTTCTACAACAAGCAGACCGTCCTATAGCATATTTCAGCCAATGCTTGGTTGAACGTCATCGCCAACTTCCAGTCTATGAGAAGGAGTTAATTGGACTCGCTAAAGCAATACGACATTGGGCGCCGTACCTATGGGGGAACACATTCAAGGTAAAGACTATAAAACCGACTGTGCTTTGAAATTCTTACTTGACCAGCGAATTAACACAGGACCTCAACAACACTAGGTGTCCAAACTAATGGGGTTCAATTTCACCAGAGACTATAAAACCGACAAGCAAAATAGAGCTGCAAATGCATTATCACGACGACCACACGAGGAGGGCAATTTAATGGCGTTATCACAACCCCTAGTCCCCTACCATTTATCATAGACACACTCTGAGCTGAAACTGCAAGCAATGAAGAGAACAAAAAGAAATTGCGTGAGATAGCTAATCTTCCTCAACCTTCATTGTGGTCTACTCGAGATGGTCTAATCTTCTATAGAACACGCCTCTTCATCCCACCTGATTCCACACTACGCCAAGATATCCTTGCAACAATCCACAGTGCTGTCCATGAAGGGTATCAACAACGAATCAAGTCAAAATTATATTGGCCTGGACTGAACCGAGAAGTACGTCCAGTCATGCTCCACTTGTCAGCGTAACAAAACAGAGCAGCTATACCCGGCCGGCCTATTACAACCCCTACCGGTCGACGAGGGAGCGGACTGTAGTGGACTTGTCGGTGCCCCGGTCGCCCATGATCATCACCTCGCCGATCTTGGGGTCGATGACATTAAGCAGAAGACACAGCTTCATCTCTTCCTGATCCACGATGGCCGAGAAAGGGAAGACTGGCTGCTGGCTCTCGTTGTTCATCAACGTCTTCGCCTATGTAAACAAAATACTGTTGGAATATGGAGTCTGATTATTAAAAGGGATATTTTAGTAATATCCCATTCTTTTGGTAACCCTAGATCTCATATGTATAAATAGCATATGTTGTAATTTGTGACGGCTGGATTGAATAAAAAGAAGAGAGAAACTCTAGTGCGGCCGTGGACGTAGGCATCTTCGCCGAACCACGTAAACCTTGTGTTTTGTGTGATTTTTTTCTATTCGATTTCTTGACGCCTATTCCTAACAACTGATATCAGAGCCTTGTTGAGGGGAATAGTGGGAGCGATGGCGTCAAACGATGGAAAGGTGAAGATCGACAAGTTCGATGGGAAGGACTTTGGGTTCTGGAGGATGCAGATTGAAGATTATCCGTACCACAAGAAGCTTCACGAACCTCTGTCAGGCCCAAAACCAGAAAAGATGGCACAAGCAGAATGGGATCTACTAGATCGCCAGGCTTTGGGGGTGATCCGTCTCACGTTGTCGAAGAACATCGCGTTCAACATCATCAACGAGAAAAGGACGGCAGATCTAATGAAGGCGCTATCAAACATGTACGAGAAATCGTCTGCATCTAACAAGGTGTATTTGATGCGCCGATTATTCAATCTGAAGATGGGAGAAGGTGTCGCGGTTGCGGAGCACATCAACGAATTCAATGTCATTACGACACAACTGAGTTCGGTTGATATAAATTTCGACGATGAGGTAAAAGCGTTAATCTTATTATCATCCTTACCAGAAAGTTGGGCCACAACAGTTACTGCAGTGAGCAGTTCCTCCGGCAGTAAGAAATTGGAACTTGTGAATGTTCGAGATTTGATTCTCAGCTAGGATGTACGCAGAAGAGAGACGGGCGAATCTTCAGGTTCCGCTTTGAGTACTGAAGGTAGAGGAAGAAGCAATAGACGAGGACAAAAGCCAAGTTATGCCAGATCCAAATCTGGAACGAGAGGGCAGTCAAAGGTTGGCAATGATATCACATGCTGGAATTGCGGTACGACGGGTCATTTTCAGAGTGATTGCAGAAAACCAAAATTGAAGAACAAGATGCAGTTTTCGAAGAACAAGAAACAAGATGAGTCAGCAAATACAATGAGCGAAGACATAAGCGATGCTCTAATTTGCAGTGTTGACAGTCCTATGGAATCTTGGATTCTAGACTCGGGGGCATCTTTTCACTCGACTTCCTTCAGAGAATCGTTGCACAATTTTATTCCCGGGAAGTTCGGAAAGGTCTATTTAGCAGATGACGAGCCTCTTAATATTGAGGGAAAGGGCGAAGTTCATATCAGCACTCCATACGGCACGCAGTGGAAGCTACAGGATGTCAGATATGTTCCTGGACTCAAGAGAAATTTGATTTCTATGAGTCAGTTGGATAGTCTCGGATACACATCGGTGTTTGGGAACAGTTCTTGGGAGGTTCTAAAAGGTTCTATGATCGTATCTCGAGGCAACAAGATGGGGACTTTATACATGACTTTCGATGACAAGAATAGAATATCAGTAGCTAATTGCAGAGATGATTCAGATTTATGGCATCGAAGACTCGGACACATGAGTGAGAAGGGGATGAAGCTTCTAGTGTCAAAGGGAAAGCTACCTCAGTTGAAATCTGTCGACATCGGGCTATGTGAAGATTGTGTGTACGGAAAGCAGAAGAAGGTCAGTTTTTTGAAAGGGGGAAGATTACCAAAGAGCGAAAAATTGGAGCTTGTACACACGGATGTTTGGGGGCTAGCACCGGTCCCATCCCTTGGCGGCTCACGATATTACGTGACTTTCATCGACGACTCGACTAGAAAGGTATGGGTTTATTTTTTGAAAAATAAATCTGATGTGTTTGTTACTTATAAAAGGTGGAAAGCTGAGGTCGAGAATCAGACTGGTTTAAAGATCAAAAGTCTGCGTTCAGATAATGACGGAGAGTATGACAGTATTGAGTTCAAGGAGTTCTGTGCAGAAAATGGTATTCGGGTGATAAAAATAATTCCAGGTACACCAGAGCAGAATGGCATCGCCGAGCGAATGAATAGAACTCTGAACGAACGTGCCAGAAGCATGAGGATACACTCCAGGCTACCGAAGACTTTTTGGGCAGATGCAGTAAACACAACATCCTACCTAATAAATCGAGGACCGACAGTTCCACTCGAGTTCAGGATACTGGAAGAGGTATGGACTGGGAATGAGGTAACATTTTCTCTTCTAAAAGTTTTTGGTTGTGTTTCATATGTGCTCATAGATACGGAGAAGAGGGACAAACTTGATCCCAAGGCCATAAAATGTTATTTTATTGGTTATGGTTCTGATGATTTTGGTTATCGTTTTTGGGATGAACAGAACATGAAAATCATTCGGCACAAAAACGTTAACATTTAATGAACAGGTGTTATACAAGGATAGAATGACAACCGGATCAGTTGAGCCAAGAAAACAGCAAGAAGAAAGTGTTGAGTTGGAAGAAATATCAGATGAAGACGTAACTGAGAGACAAGATGGAGGTCAGGAGGACATTACAACTGAAGCACAACATGATCCAGCAAGATCAGAACCAATTCTTCCAGGAACAGTAAGAAAATCTGTTAGGATTAGAAGACCTACGAAGCGATTTTCTCCTTATTTGAATTATTTGCTTTTAACTGACGTTGGTGAACCAGAATGTTTTGATGAGGCTATGCAGATGAAAGACTCTATCAAGTGGGAGCTTGCCATGGAAGACGAGATGAGGTCTTTGCATAAGACCAAAACATGGGTTCTAACTCATTTACCTAACGGAAAGAAAGCGTTGCAACATAAGTGGGTGTATCGAGTCAAAGAAGAGCATGACGGTAGTAAGAGATACAAGGCACGATTAGTAGTGAAGGGATTTCAACAGAAGAAAGGTATTGATTACACAAAAATTTTCTCTCCTGTTGTGAAGTTAACTACTATCAGAATTGTACTGAGCATCGTTGCAGCCGAGGATTTGTACTTAATTAGAGCAGTTAGATGTGAAAACAACGTTTCTTCATGGGGATTTAGAAGAAGACATTTACATGGTTCAACCAGAAGGCTTTCAAGTTATCGGTAAGGAAGATCTTGTGTGCAGGTTGGAAAAGAGCTTATACGGCTTGAAACAGGCTCCTCGGCAATGGTACAAAAAGTTTGACAGTTTCATGAATGACAATGGTTACACGAGATGTGAGATGGACCATTGTTGTTATTTTAAGAAATTCTCTGATAGTTATATTATTTTGCTTTTGTATGTGGATGACATGCTTGTTGCAGGATCAGATTTGCCGCAGATTAACAAGCTAAAGAAAGAATTGTCAAAGAAATTTGAAATGAAGGACTTAGGACCGTCGAAGAAAATACTTGGGATGAGGATCACTCGAGATAGAGAAAAAGGAATTTTAAAATTATCGCAGGAAAAGTATATCGAAAAAGTTCTAAGACGATTTGCAATTCATGATGCGAAGCCCCAGAGCAGCCCGTTAGGAGGTCACTTCAAACTCAGTAAGAAGGGGAAACTAATGAAGAGCGAGAGTACATGGCCAAGGTTCCATATGTGTCTGCAGTTGGCAGTTTGATGTATGCAATGCTATGCATGAGACCGGATATCGCCCATGCAGTGGGAGTAGTCAGCACGTATATGTCAAATCCAGGGAAGACTCATTGGGAAGCGGTCAAGTGGCTACTTCGTTATCTCAAAGACACTTCGAGTTTGGCACTTCAGTTCAAGAAGAGTAATGTGATTCTTCAAGGATTTTCAGACTCAGATTTGGGTGGAGACTTGGATAGTCGGAAAAGTACATCAGGGTATATATTCACTTTGGGAGGCACCGCTATTAGTTGGATGTCTAAGCTTCAGAAGAGTGTTGCTTTATCTACTACAGAAGCCGAGTATATGGCAGTTTCTGAAGCCGGGAAAGAGATGATTTGGTTGAAGCATTTTCTGTCAGAATTGGGGAAAGAGCAGAACAGTAGTGCACTTTTCAGCGACAGTCAGAGTGCTATTCATCTAGCGAAGAATCATGTTTTTCACTCTAGAACGAAACATATGCCGTTGAGGTATCACCACATTTGCGGATTAATTGAGGATGGAACATTATCTCTGAAGAAAATATCTGGAGAAGAGAATCCCGCGGATATGTTAACAAAGGTGGTCACAACTGAGAAACTGAGGCTGTGCACTGCCTCAGTTGGTCTCCACGATTAGTGATGAGGAGACGCCGCACTAGAAAATTTTGCAAGATCACAAAGAAGGAAGCACAATTGCAAGAGTATGCCAATTCCACCGAGATCAGTCTATAAGTGGGAGATTGTTGGAATATGGAGTCTGATTATTAAAAGGAATATTTTAGTAATATCCCATTCTTTTGGTAACCCTAGATCTCATATGTATAAATAGCATATGTTGTAATTTGTAATGGCTAGATTGAATAAAAAGAAGAGAGAAACTCTAGTGCGGCCGTGGACGTAAGCATCTCCGCCGAACCACGTAAATCTTGTATTTTGTGTGATTTTTTTCTATTCGATTTCTTTACGCCTATCCCTAACAAATACTACTTCCAGGCGCAGGAATGAGCGAAGGGTAAGCACATGGAGAATAACTTACCTCTTCGGTAGAGGCGAGTTCGGTGACCGCGACATTCGGGACGAAGAGGGGCCGGGTGCAGTGCTTGAGCCCATGTAAGCATCCTCCGGAGAAAAATGTGTGCTACAGAAGACAAGTAGTGAAGGAACTGAAGCATTGGAACTGGAGTTCTTGGTATGAATTTGTTTGGAGTGCGAAGTGGACTTACCGGGAAGTGAAGCCGGAGAGAGGGGGAGAGTTCGAGCTCTGGTGATGGAGAGAAAAACGGGGGAGGAGGACGCGATTAGACCCGCCATGCGAGGAGGCGGCCAAGCTGCGGGCGCTTCGTTTTCTTGGGCACTTGATGGATGGGGATTTGCGGTCGGGCGGTTCTGTTGCGGTTGAGTAAAGGTGATGACGAGGAAGACGGGATATATTAGACTATTTTCTTCAGAAATAAAAGAGAAAAATTAACTTTATTTATCAGAAGGTAGAGCAAACAAGTCCCTGTTTGGATTCCTTACAAGTATTTTAAGTGCAATAGACTAATCGTATAAGGATCAAGATCAGAGCAATGTTTCCTGGTTGGACGAAAGCCCAAACAAAACTTAGGTGTTTTAAGTGAGAAATAGCATAAATGGTAATATTAAGATTGTTCTCTAAAACACCCACATTATTCTTATCAAGAAGATAAAACATGTTCAGCATTCTTCAATTTAATGGCAAAATTAGCAAGAGGGTTAGCAATAGCACAAGAATTGTGCCAAGCATTAGAAATCACATAGGTAGGATGAGAATATTCGATATAGTAGTTCTGAAATTTTCATAACTTATTTATAATAGGATGAATATTAATTTATATTAATTAGAAAGCAAACTGATTAAGATGCTTAATAGATGAATTACCAAATAAATTGAGTCAAGTTGCAATAGCAAAGACTTATCTAAATTAATAAAAATCCTAGAGCTCCGGGTGTGTTTATTTCACCAAGTAAAATTTATTCGAAAGAAGCCTAAATCCAATAAACTCGAATCAAAAACAAAAGTTCAAAAACCTATAGATTTCGAAAGTCAGAATAATACCCCCTACTTATCCTCAACATTCAAAATGTAGTTAAAGTCATCAATTATGAGCTAAGAAAAAGTGGAAAAAAAAATATCAAACCAACCATAACTCATTTCTAATGTCATTTCTAGTGTTGGATTAGTGCTCGTATATAATGTGAAAAACATAAACGTCTTTAGTTTATCCTACTAAACAATAACCAGAATAAGATGAGATTGAATAGAAAGCACACATTTAATTTCATCCTAACACAATTGCAAACTTGGATGATGTCGTCGGATGTCTTTTTCTAAGATTGGGCAATTCCTTCCCAAGAAAGTTCAAAAGAACAAACGAAAAAAACCGTGGTGAGCCCACCCATATGTGATTGTCGTCAGACAAATATCTTAAGGGAATTATTCTTATGAAGGAGGATAAACATTCTCTAATTAGACATGGTTGATACTAGTTAGTGATTAAGTATACATGAAGAGAAAGTGATTTATCCCACATCAAGAAGTTAGATGTTTTTATAAACTCATATTCTACACCTTTAGTTGTTGCAATTCTGGGAAAACAAAATATGACTATGGATTATTATAATGGTCAAACATGAGCACTTGGGTGCCTAGGGCACTTGTCCTTGCCTGAGTAATTAAATATAATTTTATGTATATTTAAATTTTTTTAGACAGTTAATTGCTAAAATTCAAAAAAAAAAACTCTCTGACATGTTCTTGGAAAAAAAATTAGATTTTTGCTATCTAGATTTTTTATTTCAACTTTGTAAAATTCTAAAAGAATTCTGTCATCAACAACCCAACGAATAATTTAAGTGGGGGCATAAATTTTTTAAGGCTAGTGAAAATATTATCAACGGCTATTCATTGGGTCAACCCGACCCAATGAACCCGAGAACCCAACCCGACCTAACCTATTTGGGTTGGGTCGGGTCGGGTCGGGTACAATTTGACCAAACCCGACCATAATTGGGTCGGGTCTTGGGTTTTAGAATTTGAAACCCGATGACTCGAGACCCGACCCAATGATCCGATTATTTATATTTTTTAAATTATTTTTAAATATTTATTTTAAATAATTTTTAATTTTTTAAAAAAATATATTGTTAAAAACTCTTTTTTTTACCTAAACGGGTAAATCCGACTACCCGACCCGATCCGACCCGATTACACTTGGTCGGGTCGAATTGATTTTTTCCCTAAACTCGACCCGTGAACACCCCTATATGTTTCACTCAATAATCCCCAAGGGACACCTTAGGGCACATTTAAACTTTAGCTTAAAATATCGTATGGAAATAGAATTATAATTTGTACTCCCCTAGGTAGAAGCTTCACCGTGCCATGTTGAATAAGCATTACCAGATTCATTGACGGTGTAACGAGCATGCTTGAGTTTGGCAAGGCCCTTAGGCGAGGGTTTCTCGCGAGGAGCTTTTGTGTTTTACGAATAGACGAGCAGCGAGCTATTTTAGGTACCCTCTATGTATGGTTGGCCTGAAAGATCACATAAAGCTCTCAATCATCTATTGGCAAAATAAATAAATAAAAATAAATAAATAAATAGAAGGAAGCCACAGATTGAGGTTTGGAGGGGTAGAAATTTTAGCGAATTCGGCTAAATTTCAAGGTTTTATTTGGATCCAATTGATAGACCCGTTTAGACCAATCTACATTGCACAAGGAGTAACTGAGGCGTTTGATGCATTATTTTGCAAAATTATCAGATAATTTAAATTATTTTTTTGGATAAATTGTCATTAAAAATTATTAATAATATAAAATATAGGGTTTGATACGAACAAGTTTTGATTCAATCTAAGAGGCCGTCCGATTCTACTGTAAAATATAAATTTCCCCCATCCAACCACATTCCCTGTTAATCTGTTATATGATATCGTTACTCTTCACTTCACACCATTCCGCGAATCACCCGTCCCGGCGAAAGCTTTGAACCGTTCGATGCTGCTTCTGCGCCAATCTCCGCACCCGTTTCTCGCCATCGCCAAGACTCCTACGCGCGTCTCCCTCCACCCGTTCCCTGCGCCCTTCTCCCTCCGCCTCCCGTCGCCCCGTCCTACCCCTCCGCCGCCGCTTCTACTCGTCCCGCCACCCCGCCGGCCGCCCTTTCTGCCTCCAGCGTTCTCCTCGCCCAGCGGCGGCGCCGTGTACGACAACGACGAGGGATTCGATGAAGAGCTGCGACGACTGCTGGTCCTCCTCTCGCCGGAGATGCGACGGCGGGTGGAGACCCACCCCGAGCTTCCAAACCTCGTCGAGATCGTCATGGACCTGGGAAGGCGCCCCATCGCTCGCTTCCCCTCCGGCGATTTCTTCCTCGCAGACTGCCCCATCTGCTCCGAGGACCTCCAGCACGCCACCTCCCAGGTCAACTTCCACTCCACTTCCCCAACAAAGAATCAAGAAACAAGCGGGTAAATAAATCGTGTAATCGGGATGTTTCTCGTGTCTTAGGTGGGCGAGTTTGCCGCGGATAACAGGGCCGGCATCAGTCGTACGTTGCACAGGATTAGCGCCATCAGGAACCGGAAGGGCGCCATTATTGGGCTTACTTGTCGGGTCGGGCGAGCAGTAACGGGAAGTGCGAATTTGCTGCGCGATTTGGTGAAGGATGGGGGTTCATTGTTGCTTATAGGTCCTCCAGGAGTCGGCAAGACTACAATTATTAGGTTTCAATGTTTAAGCTTTTCCATTTTTCTCGCTCATTATCTCATATGCAATCAGTTGGATTAGGTTTTTTTTCTTAGTTAATAATAAAATTATGAATTATTTATAGATGACAACTTGAGCTCACCCACATTCAAGCTTATTCATTTATCAACTGATCATATAATTTTTTTCAGGCTTGTTTGTTTTTCATAATGAACAAACATAAAACAAGCTCTTACTCACTCAAGCTCAGAACTTATTCATGAAAGGTTGTTTCATTTTCATACTTAATTCTAGGGCCTATATTTCATGCTCTATAGATTAGACAACTAGCAATGTCATGGCAATGCCTGATTTAGGAAGTGAAAGAAAAACTAGAATTGTATCTAGTATCTACTCCAAGGTTGTTAAAGTCGAGAGTTTAAGTATAACTCGTGGAGCCTCCGTAAACTCGAGTTTACGAGTTTACCCGATATTAAAAAAATATAAAAAAAAATATTATGCTACAAAAATATAATCTAATAGAACCTGAAATTCATAATTAAGCAGTTCAACTCCATAATAAAGCACATAAAAATAAAATATAAGAATACAAGTCTAATCCATACATAATGAAGCATTCTAAGTCCATAATAAAGCACACAAAATGACTCAAAGATAAAATATAAAAGTACAAGTTCAATCCATAATAATTATCATCAAATCGAGTTCGCTCGAGTTTACTCATGAGTTTGACCGAGTTTACCCCGAGTTCACCCGAGTTTACCCGAGTTTACCCAGAAACGAGTTCGGGTGCGAGTCAGCTCGATTTTGATACTTGGGATTGTAAAATCGTCCGAGTTTACGAGTTAACTCGTTATTTTGATAACCATGGTCTGCTCTACATTTATTTCAACGATTTTCCCATCAGACATGTTTGCTTACTAGTTGAAACTTATGCTATTTCTTCATTTGCTAAATTTAATTGTTTGTCTCTTTTTATAATTTGACTAGTGATCTTAATCTACATAGAGCTGGGGATAAGTGGTAATATCTATGTGGTCATACCCAATAGACAGGATGTTAAAGCTTCTTGATGTTGTTGAGATTGGAACCTATTTTATTTGGCAGAGAATCACAGTGTCTTTGTAATTCATTGAGTTGCTATCTGCTAATTCTGCTTCTTGTGGAAAGCATTGATTCTTGTTTTATTTCTTTTTGCTACAATTAAAAACTATTAAATTTCCTAAATTGTTATTTTTTGACAGAGAAATAGCACGGATGCTTGCAGATGATTACAAGAAACGAGTCATGATAGTTGACACCTCCAATGAGATAGGTGGAGATGGTGACATTCCTCATGCTGGGATAGGGAGTGCTCGAAGGTTGCAAGTACCCGTTCCTAACATGCAACATAAGGTCTAAAAATTTCATTGTCCTTAATGTAGGTTTCATTTAAATTGCATTTTTTGTAAGTCTTGCTTCTTCTAGGTTGGATTATGCACTCGTTTTGTATGGACTGACATTCTTTGGTTGACAATCGTAATTGTTCATATTGTTTGTCATACAATTTATATACTTTTAGTGAAAACAAAATAAAGAAATGATACTGTTTTGTTGGCATTTTTATGAGGAGTCTGCAACCATGTGAAACTTGTTTAAACTTCAATCTAATGTGAAGAGGAAAATAAAAGGAAGTAGAAAGATCAGTTGAAATTAATAGAAGCTTGAAGCCTTGAAGTTCATCTAATTTATAGAAAGGATGATACAGATCTAATTGATAGATGAGACGACTAAGTTGCACATGATAAAGAGGATAAATATTTGAATTATTGAGCCAAGTACTCAGATTCTTACATTGTTATGCTAAAATCTTTCTAGCCCAAAATAAATAAGTCTTGTTTTAGCTTGGTTTTGTTTGAATTACTCTAGTAGATGCTTTTAACACATTTGTGCTTTCTTCATTTCTTCAAATGCATCTTTTACTATTGTTAGTATTTAAAATCTTGATGGTATGGGTTAAAGATTTTACTAGTAGAAACTCAGTGATCTCCATGCCAACCAGGTATTGATTGAAGCAGTAGAGAATCATATGCCCCAAGTAATTGTGATTGATGAAATTGGAAGTAAACTTGAAGCAGTTGCTGCTAGCACCATTGCTCAACGGGGGATCCAGCTAGTTGCCACTGCTCATGGAGTAACGATAGAAAATTTGATCATGAATCCTTCCTTAGAGATGCTTGTGGGTGGAATACAAGTATGTCCTCAACCACCATTTTCTCTGAGTATTTTTTTAGCAAAATCTAAATTATAAAGGTTACAAATAAAAGATAAAGCCTCCTTTAATTTTTATGTTCGTTTTGCTGGAAAACCATATTAAAGTACATAGGGTTGATTGTATTAAGCTAAGAGAATAATCTTTTAGCTCAGAGAATACTCTTTTAAAGTACATGCCCCCTTCCTCTTCTCATATATCTCTAAATTAAGGTAGTTTTAGTTGATGAAGTTTCTTACGTTATGCCAACATTAAGTCTCATTTATTGTGGTCAATCTTGTCCTTAAGAGTGTTACTTTAGGTGATGAAGAGGCTAGCAGAAGAGGCGTCCAAAAGACTGTTTTGGAACGAAAAGGACCTTCAACATTTACTTGTGGTGCTGAGATTGTCTCTAAGACTGAAGTACGAGTTCATCGCAGTTTAGAAGCCACAGTGGATGCTCTTCTTGCAGGTTAATTAAACCTTCTATTTGTAACTCTCTTAACTAAGCCAAGTTTATTAGTTTTGTATCAGCTGTATAAAGATAAATGAACTTGTCATGTATCATGTAATGGTTTGAACTTCAATACAAAATGGCATTATTCAAAAACTTAATATTGTATCAAATGGGCGATGCATGATCGAATCCTAGTTAAGCCATGTATGAAAAATATCCCGAATAAAGTGAAGTTCCAAGTTTTGGGCTTGGTCCAAGTAAATCAAGTCTGCTCGCCTACACATGAAAGGTGGGTCATGCCTTCATACTTGCCCCACATGTGAGCAGACAAACTTTACACTATGATACCCATCTTAAATATTTGATTAATGTCATTCCAACTAAAAGCTTAAGCATGTGCAATCTATTTAATACTGTTTTTAACAAAAACTAAGGGTGTAATTTTGCACTTGTCTACAATATTCTGTGAAATTCATGGACATAGGCTGGTTTTCTTTGACTAATGTCATTCCAACTAGATAATTTTCTTTGTTTTCACATAGGACGATCCCCACATTTTGAAATTCGCAAGATGGACATGGAGTCTTCAGTTGAAACACTTCCATTGCAGGAAAAATCTTTCAGTGATGTTTTGAGTTGGGAGGAAGATAAACCTGAAGCTGAGAATAATCTTCTAATTCCCAGTGAAACAAGTTGCGATAGCATGCCCAGTATTGAGTTCAAGGAAAAACAGATAGATATGTTTCATGAAGTTGGAAGAGATTTCAATCTCTTTGTTTATGGGGTAAGGTACAATCACATATATATGTATGTATATATGTATATATTACAAACACATATGGACAAGCATACAAGTAATTTATTTGTCTTGAACTTATTTGTTTTTGTTCTTTATGATTTAAGTGCCTTACGCTTATCAAAGATCTCCTCCGTACACTTGCCTTTCATATATGTATGTATATATGTATATATTACAAACACATATGGACAAGCATACAAGTAATTTATTTGTCTTGAACTTATTTGTTTTTGTTCTTTATGATTAAAGTGCCTTACGCTTATCAAAGATCTCCTCCGTACACTTGCCTTTCATGGAAGCTATTTTTCCTTCAACTTCATAAGCTGTGACTTTTGCAATATCAGTTTATCTCTTTATTAGAAACTCAGTCATTAGTAGATGCCTTTTCTAGGATGTTTTTTTTTCGGTAAATTTCAATCAAAATAAATAAGTTGAATTTTATATTCAATGTTTGAAGTTGTATACTTGTCTAAGAAAGTTTTAAATTTGTACATTTGTTGAGCAAATACTATATTATGTTAATCAAAGAATGCTTTGTGAATGTACCTGTCCAGTCAGAACTGTTGCTTACATCCTACAGGAGTGGGTTGAAATTCCACTTTTCAAATTCAATAATGGTGATAGAAGGAAAATAAAGTGGAGAACAGAAAAGAAAAAGAAAACTACTTACATCAACAATTAAGATCTTTCATTTCTTTGGCAACAGATTAAGGTAATAGGGAACCTTCTGGGTGAGAAGAAATAGGAGGGCAGCATTTTGTATAAGAGAACCCACTTCAATCTTCAAAAACATGTTGAAATAATGGTTTTGGTAATACCCCACCTTTACATAAGCTATTAACTATCCTAATATAGTTTTTATTATGCTTAGGATTGTTGGTGACGAGAGAACAACAATTATTTTAAAATTTTCAATAGGCATGAAGAATGGCATTATTGTTGGTGTGGATGGTGGATACCCTTCATAATTATGTTATGGATAGGAAGCTATTGTATACTTGGAAGTTGGAACAAAAATCTTTGGTCTACATAACTTGGATGTCAGAAGTGATAAAGTGTATTATAATTTTGTACTTGAAGATATATTGTTTATAAGTTCAGATAAAGGACCACAATGTTTGCAACTTATATAAGGATAGATACCATTTATATGAATAATAGCTATTCACAAATTTGAAGCCCATATGCACAACCATGGTTAAAAATCACATACCAATGCCCAAACTGGTCTTTGGTCAGACCAGTATAGTACTGGTATAATACCATATCAGTACCATACAAATTGTATAGTGCACTATGGGAAAATTGTACCAACCAAATCTGAACTGGTCCCACCGCTCTGATTCATTTCCACAAAAGTCTAGTTTGGAACAAAGTAATAACACCAGTTGGACTTTAGAGCCATATTCAGGTGAAAACTTCATTGAAATGAACACACTTAAATTATATATATATATATAAATATATATATCTTTCATTTATAAGAAGTTCAAATACAATATTTACAAATTTAAAACTAACTAGTACAAAGAAGTTCGTAGTTGTAGCAGTTTTAGACACCATGCTTTGAGGAGAGTTGAGAGAGAGTGTGGTGATGCTTTGAGAGTTTGTGGGGTTAAATAGCCTCCAAACATCTCAAAAAATCACCGCAAAGTCTCAAACAGCTAAAAATACTGTTCCAAATACTATAAATTTGCCTATGGGGACTTTACAGGCGGTACAGTTTGTTGCAGTGGTTGGTGGCACTAGTCATGCCATTACAGGTATGGCACCAATGCATTGGAATGCTACGGTAAATCTTGACAGTATTTCCCACTATGGTAAAGATTTCAAACCATGTGCAGAACATTAATAAATTCTTTCAGAATAATAACCAAATTGTCCAAGTAGGTGATAAGTAGAGTATGTTTTGAGATATCTGAAAATGTTTGGGTCTGAATATTCGGTGTCTGACCCTCTGACATGTACACAGCAAAATGTCTAGCATTTTTTCATGCTTCATATTTCTTAACCTATAGAATATGATGAACCAGGTTGCCATGCGTCAAACCCTTAAAAATCCCACTACATTGCTAAAAATTTGTCTAGATGACTGACCCAAGAAATTAATTGAGCATATAGTACTGAATTTGCAGGTTTTTTCAAATTGAGAATTCTGATCTTGATACGTCTCCTTCGAATAATGGGTTTTTAAAAAAATTTATCAAAAATTAGTTATATTTTTATATTATCGTATCTGAGACTTGCCTGGTTTTGAACTTACTGGTTCAGCAGTTATTCTAGATCATGGAGTCGAGCGTTTTACAAGCAATTAAGCAGTTGGGAATAGATGAAATGATTGAGATAACTGATAATATAAGTGAAGCAGATGGATTTCTTGCATTGTACTCCAAACTTAAGAAGAACTCTCATATTGAAGCAGTTGCTAAATCTCGTGAAATTCCAATCTTTGTCACAAAGGTAGATATAATATTTTGTTGATCCTATTTCCATTTTGGTTTGTGGCTTATGGATATTTGTGTCTTGCAGTCAACCTCCTTGGCACAAATCACGAAGGCTATACGCGCACTTGTTAACCAACATGCCAACTTATCCAAAAAAATTATAGAAGAGAACGAAGCAACTTCATCAGAGATGATTGATGCCTTAGAGGTATATGTTTTGACTATCTGTCATATATCTCCTCCAGACTCAGTCAGCTTCATTTCTGTTTAGGAAACATATATTAGATAAATTTCTGAACATTATTTATTACCTTATGTTTCAGGAAGCAAGACTGGCTATTGAGCAAATTGTGATTCCACAGGGGAAGTCTGTGCAGCTTCTCCCCCGGCCACCACACATCATTCAAATCCAGATAGGGCTGATCAAAAAGTTCAAACTCAAGTGGGAGATATTAGACCAAGATCCTACTGTTTGTCTAAGAATCCTTCCCCTTCAATCTGGCATCAGAGAGAAGACATCTGTTGACGTAGTTGATGGAAGTATTAAGGTCAAGAATTTAAGCAGCTCTGATGATATAGAGGGTCTACAAAATGGTGTAGCTAGATTGCCTCTCCTCCCTGAATAATATTCTTTTCTCAAGGTGCACAATTTTTCACTAGATCTTCTATTCTCTTCTAAAATAAATAATCTTCTCTCATGATTTGCAATATTTTTTTTGCAATTTGTATTTATTACAGTGTATGAGTGTTATTAGTTATGACAAAAATAATAATAAAAGAAAAACCTGAACCCCTCAAAATTGAGACTAACCCACCGGTTTATCTCAAAATGATTTGATGTTGGAGGACATCCTGATTGAAGGGATCATTCCATACTTGGCTATGGTACCACACTACCACCTCCCCCATCCCTACAAAAAATTCTACTTTAACAGAGGTTGGTTGCACGAGCAACAGAAGTGCCTTGATCTAGATACTTTCTTGTTCCGTACTCTAAATTGAAGTACAAACCTGGTTTCTCTTTTATTTGTAGTCACCTTCATGAATTTTTGGGCATCATTCTATTAGCAGGGTTCCTCTGGTTCTATGCTTAATATCATAGGTTGAAAATCACAATCATTATTGGTGTTAAATTTGATTTCCCAAAAGCTTAAGCTCTTAGGAAAGAGACCAATCTATGTATTTATATTCTTAACACTTCCTCTTACTTGTGGGCGGATAAACTTGAAGAGACAAAGCCCAATAAGTAGATAGACTTAGTTGAAGTGAGAGATATTTTTTTTTAATACTGACGCTAGGAGGATTCGAACTCACCCTCCAACTCTGATAGCATGCTAAATTTGATTGGATGACCAACTTTCTAGCTTAAGCTGTTAGGAAAAAGAATAATCTATGTATTTATATTCTTAACAGCCTATTCTAAAAAAAAATACATTAGTAGGACAGGCTTCATCCAAAAAATAATTTGAAATTGAATTAAGAAAGATAAAAAAAGTTAAGATAAATTAAAGAAAATTACTAGAAAATTTTCTTTTTGTATATATTTTGTATTTTTATAAAAAATATATCTGCTCATGACATTTCATGACATTTGTCATACATTTAACCTAAGGTTTAAAATCTCGGTCGGTACGGTACGGTAAGTCCGGTATTTACCGGTTTTTTAGGTTTCCGGTATACGATATACCCGGTATTTGAAAAAACCGGGTATATTGTGTATACCGGACGGTATATGGTGGTATGTCACGAAAAAAAAAAAAAACCCGGCCGGTATGCATTTTCATACCGGTCCGTACCGTGTGTCGGTACGGTACGGTACCAGTATATATCGGTACCGGCCGGTGACCGAAACCGGTACCGGTACCGAGATTTTAAACCATGATTTAACCATAGAATCTTATCTTTTCATTTTTGAGAAATACATGTTATAAATTTTACAAAAACATTTAAAGATTTTTCTATATTTTTTAATCATATTTCTGATAATATTAATATTTTTGTATTAGTTATATGTGAGAAGTTTGGCATTGGCTCTTGGAAGTGTATATATTCTATATAATATATTTATCATACATAATAATCAAGTACATCAAATCATTAAATAGATGCCAAAGAAAGAAAGAAAATCTTAAATGATCTTTGCAACAGTCAATCTCATTCCTTGTGCCTTTCTCAGCCATTGAAGTATTAACTAAAAGAAGTCAGTAATAAGTGGGATTTGAATGGATGTTATTATGTTATAATGATGAGTAGCTGTTATCTATTCATTATGTGCATTACAAGTGGATACCTGAGATGGTAAAAGGAAGAGAATGAATGTTTTTTATCTGTGCAGTAACCTGACAGATTACTCCCTTTCTCTCCTATTGAAAGCTTCGCCTGAAGCTTCAATGTAGTAAGCTAGCTCCAAGATGATGTAGAGGGAAAGAGTCAACAAATACAGCTTCTCCATAACTGTTCTTCACTTCTCTGCATCTTTTTTTTAAGCAAAAGAGTAGTTTATTAACTTGCAAGAGTCTTGAAAAGGAATACAACTTTCAAGAGTCTTTTTTTTTGCTTCTTTCGTCCATCTAGTCATAACATGATTCTTCACTTCTTTACCTTTTTTCTCATTTCTTTCCATCACTTGGTGAAATCCACTATTCTTGTTGTGGAAATCAGTGAGGAAAGGTCCAGGTCAACCAAAACCGGCCTATTTTGGGCTGATTTTGCTGCCTACCTGGTTTCTCTAGCAAGATTGAGTTGACCTTGGCTAATACGGATCGGAATTGGTTGAGTTTGCAAGCTATGCTTAATACATTTTAGATTCCTCAAGGACCTCATCTATAAAATATTTCACTAAAAATTAGTTTGTAGTATCATTTGCAGTCCTTAGCTATTGCTTTTACTAGGTAAAGGTAAAACCAAGATACTATTGATAAGCTAGCAGTATGAACAACTTGATTTAGCTTAGTTTGAACTCTGTCATAGCTATTTAAGTAGTGGTTGTCTTTGTTTCCCATGAACTCTGATTTTGTCAGCAATTTCAGTTGTCTTTTTTTGGAACGTTTGAGGCCTTAGGCGCCTCACTAAATGATATATGGTCAAGAAAACGTTTAAGAATTTTGATTGTACAATTCTGGCCTTACAAGAAACTAAGATGATGGATATTTCCAGAAATGTAATCAAACAACTGCCTGGACTTCATTCTCCTGCTTTCATCTCTATTTACTCAGTCCGCCTAGCCGGGGTTGGTTTGGGACGCTGAGAAGTGGACTGCCTCCTTCACTCACAAGGGCCAATATACTCTAGTCGTGAATCTCTCTAACATGGTTAGTAAAATTGAGCTCACCTTACTTGGTATGTATGGGCCAGGCCCCCTCGGCATAATCATCATGTGTTCTTCACAAAACTAGCAACCTTCTTAAACAATGACAATAAGAACATCCTGGTGATGATTTCAATGTCACCAGAAATGATGGTGAAAGATGGAACTATGTTGCCAGCAATCTCGACAAAAGTGGATTCTCCAGATTTATTGTTGATTACAGCCTCAGCTACCTACCTTTGTGATGATTTCAACGTCACCAGAAATGATGGTGAAAGATGGAACTATGTTGCCAGCAATCTTGACAAAAGTGGATTCTCCAGATTTATTGTTGATTACAGCCTCAGATACCTACCTTTGTGGGCACTTGCTTCACTTGGTCCAACAACCAAGTTGGATAGGATACTCATTTCGGGTGCCATTGCTCTTGCATTACCCTTGGCTACTGTCATTGGTGGTCCTCGTAAACTTTCAGATCACAATGCCATCATCTTCTAAAGCCAAAATAGCGACTCTTACTCTGCCAAGCGTTTTTGATTGGAGATGTTGTGGTTAAAATGCATCAATTTCTATAATCGAAGGCGGCAGGAGTTCAGCTTCGTGTTGGTCATCAGCTATAGAAAATTGGGTGCAATGTTGGAGAGAACTTTGAAAAATACAATGACATTGGGCAAATATGCTACGGAAGGATAAACAGAAAAGTAGATTGGACCTTAAGAGCAAAGTGGAGCATTTTTGCAAACCCTCTGATTTTGTGGGTCTTACCCCTTTCGAGTTGGATGATTCGGAGCTAGCAAGACAAGGCTGGATAGCCTCTACCATGACGAGGACACTTTCCGGAGACAATGAACTTAAAAGAGGTGGGTTAAGGAAAGGGATTCAAACACCCGGTTCTTTCACAAATGGGCTTCTTTGAGAAAAAGGGCAAAACTGGATTATTTTCTGCATACGGGCACGGACAATATTTACGATCAGGATGTCACCAGCGACCACTTGAAACACTTTTGTAAAGATATTGAGCACTCATTCCTTTCCCCTTCTCAAAGTTCATTGGCCCGACATGAACTTCAACTTGCAAGCCGCCCATTTGGATCTAGATGCACCTTTCATGCTAGATGAGATCCGTTCTCCAATATGGATATGGGTTCCTTCAAAGTACTGCCCCCTATGGATTTCCTACCGATTTTTTCCATGAATATTGGGACACCATAGGCCCTAGCATCCTCAACTTTCTCAATGAAATATACGACACTGCAAAAGGTCTACACCACGAAAGGTCTACACCATGTTAATAAAGCCATCATCACTATGGTTCCAAAAAGGGATGGGGCCAACACAGTGTGGGACAAAAAAAGTTGAAACTCTTGGCTCAACGTATTGCCCCCATATGGCCAATTTAATTCATCACAATCAAGGCGCTTTCTTAAGCGCTCGGAGCACTTGGATGGTTTTACGACAGTTCATAAAATGATTTGCGCGTGCAAGCGACTCAATGAAGGTCGGGTCCTCATCAAAGTTGATTTTGGAAAAACTTTGGATTCAGTTAATTGGGATTTCATCTTTGACATGCTGATGGTATGAGGTTTTCCAAGAAGGTGGATTGCATGACAGAATCATCTTACCTTATAAACAGTAAGCAGGAATTCCCTTTCTACACAAACGAGTTGTACGATAGGTAATCCACTTTCCCCATACCTTTTCAACTTAGTTATGAACGGTTTCTCGCGACTCCTATCTCTTGTGACTCCTCAAAAAAGCTGCTAGGATGGGCTCATCAGGGGAGTACTAGGGGAGCAGATTGATGGTGGAATTTCACACAATATCTTTGCTAACAATTTGTTCCTCTTCAATTTGGCCAATAGGATAGTATTAAAAATTTATTGTTGCTGCTCCACTTTTTCGAACTCGCTTCTGGCTTAAAATCAACTTGGCCACAACATGCCTCGTTCACCATTATGGGAACAGCTCAACAACACAAAACCTGGCCACAGACTTGGGATGCTCGGAAGGCAAACTTCCTCTGACGTACCTTGGACTCCCACTTAGAAGGGGCAATCTGATTAAGGAGGACTAGTTTAAGCTCATGACTGAATGGTTGTCAAGGCAAACTCCTCTCTAGGGCCGAGACTCACCTTGATCAATAGCACAATCACTAGCTCCCTCGGTTACATGCTTTCTTTGTTCAAGGCCCCTGCTTGGGTTATTAAAACGATGCAGATTTTTTTTTTGGACTGGCTCAAAAAACTCTATGGTCCAGGGGAAATGCTTGATTCAGTGGGACTATCTTACTTGCCCTAAGGAGGAGGGAGGACTAGACATTCTTGATTTAAAAGGAACACAATCTAGCGTAGATTGGAGCTTGGCTTTGGGAACTACTTCAACTAAGACAGCTACCATGGGTGGAGGTGGTTTGAGTATAGTCTGGGTAGAGACAGATCATGGACTGACGACTGAAGCCCCCATGAACTTTCCCCTATTTGGAGATGCATTGACAAACTATGTGGGATGCTCACCAATAACATCATCTACAATGTGGGTTCAGGCAGCCGGATCAAGCGCTGGAAAGACCCATGGAAGAATGGCCTATGACTGGCGGATAAATATCAGGCGGCATCTCAGCCCGACATAACAATCGCTGATGCAAAACTACAGGACGCTCGCGGCCAATTTGTAGGCTGGAATGTTCACTTCACTACCTTTGTTCAGGCCCCCAAAATGTTGAACTTGATACAACATACAAGAACTCATGGGTATTCGCAATGCCACAGGAGATTATGCTATTCTGTGGCGCTGGACGAAGCACTCTCAATTTAAAATTAAATCCCTGTACCGCTTGCTGACTTTCAGGGGAATCACTGACAAGTTCTACTCTTTCACCTAGCAACCTAGCATTACCCACAAATTGTCCATCTTTGGCTGGCTTTGTCTTAGACATAGGCTGCTCACCAAAGATTGCTTCCTTCGGAGTGGTCTGCTAGTTGATCCTAAATGCTTATTGTGTGAAGTGGGAACTGAATCGCATGATCATTTAATTATATACTGCACGTTCACCCTTCAAGGATGGCAAGCTTTCCTTTCCCTAATGGAAGAAGAGTGGTTTCCCTTTCATTGGTCTCCCTGGGATTGGTCCCGTGTTCCTTCAAGCAAAAGACACCGGCACAAATTCAGGCTTCTCGTCACTTGGAATTGGTTTATTTGGTTTGAGCGCAACAAATGATGCTTCGAGGACACTAGAACGGGATTCATAGGAATCATAGCCTTGGCAATCAATGCTGCGAGTTTCGTCTCATTCCGTGCATCTCTTAAGTCCCCTTTGTTTTAGTTGCTGCCCCAAGTGGGTCCTTGGGTCATGTTCCCCTCTATTTTGTATTTCCTTCCCCTTGTCTCCTCCTAATCCCTTCTCCTATGTTCTTACTTGTATTTTCGTTCATCTCTTTTGAATGGAATGCAAGGTGCTTTATCTCCAAAAAGAAGATGGTATGGACTAATGGACATGTCCAAACAAGATCCATACAGACTGGTTAGATCATGTGAGTTGATTATGATTATTGGTGTGAGGGGAAGAAGATGAAAAACTTATTAAGATTTCATTAGAAACAATGAAAATAAGATTTAAATTCTTTGGTCCAAAGAAACTACTCCTACATAACTATTGGCTGGAAAAGATCTTTGCAGCCAGTACAAATAGTTAGGAGTTTAGGACAAAATGTCTTTTGTTTAAATCAGGCAAGGTTAGTCTATGTAAATGTTATTATCAAAATACCTTATCTCTTGGTTGCCTAGACAACTAAAATTATTTGTACTTACAAATTTACAATTGTCCTGCAGTACAATTGTGCAATCAAGCAAAGGTATTATTATGTTATGGCTTTATGCTCATAATCTTCAATTCTTAATCCTGTGGACCATGGCATTTATCTGCAGCAAGTACGACTTGCTGATTGTATCTTATAGAAGAATGATTTCAGTTTTCCTCTTCTTTTCAGTGCTCATGTATGGTTTATGACTTGTGATGGATCTTGCACTTCTTAAAGTGATTCATGCCGTTGGTTCAATGATCTCTTTATTAATTGTCATGGTTCAAACACAATATAAGGACTCCATTGGTCCTGGACCTCTAAGAAACTATTACAGATAATATGTTATTGGAATATCATTTCTAAAATTTCTAATTCCCCGAAAGTGGATAGAAAGGTATGTTGTACAAAATGTATGTCCAATCCCGCAGCAGTAATGCAGCAGAGATTTCTTTCCAAAGTTTTTATAACATGTAATACCTGTCATGCACTCTGCAACTATTTGAAAGCAGGATTTGGAAGTCGGTATACATAAAGTACGTCCAATCTCTTCCATCAGTAGTGCACCAGAGATTTCTTTGCAAAGTTTTTATAGCATGTAATACCTGTCATGACAAAAAAAATTTCTTTAGATTGTGTCTACCTTCATATCTAATTAAACTTCATGTTGGTGTCAATATAGAGTGCACTCGAGTGAAGAGAAATGCTGCAGTTTTTCTAATCAGAACTCCAACTTTTAGCAGGTAAGTGGTGTCAATGAACATAATTTATGAAATATGGTATTGGGTGGGATTTTGATCCAGCATGCAGTAGAAAAACAATAGTTCATTGACCGTTTGACTAGTTTCTTTTCTAATCAATTATCATTTAGTTTTTATGCTTTTTACCCTAGATTTTGTGAAATAGAATACTGCTATTTGTATAAAAATTGAGAGAGAGTTGCATTGTCATGCATGCATGATATCTGTATGAAGACATTGATTGGGAATATGCATATCACAACAGGCAAATGGTTGTTGGCCCCATGAGATGAGATAATCTATCCATTAAGAAGTGATAAATTAGACAGTATACACTGGAGTGAGGCTAAAAAGATAAAAGCAGAAAAAAATTGTCGGGCGAGTCAGTGGAAGTGGTCCTAGGTATATATTTTGTTTACTTGCTGAACATTTTAATGAGCACATTGTGTAATACCCCGATTTAGTCCCACATCGGGAGTATGTTGGATGTGGTGTTGGCTTATAAGGCTTGATGGGTGTGCTACCATCAACTTCAGCTTAAGCATTTTAATTAGGCCAATAGGTTGGTCTACGAAGTTGATGGGTCAGTTATCCCGTCAGGCGGGTCGTAACAAATGGTATCAGAGCAAGACCTAGTTCTAGGCATGGTGAGGGAGCCTATGTGAGAAAGGGCTGCCCAGGTGATAGGGTGGAGCCGCTACTAGGCTAGGCCTCACATGCCGACGACTTGGGTGTGATTCTGGGCTATGTGTTAGACTCGAGTTGGGTCTTGACGAGGACGTCAAAACATAAGTGGGGGAAATTGTAATACCCCGATTTAGTCCCACATCGGGAGTATGTTGGATGTGGTGTTGGCTTATAAGGCTTGATGGGTGTGCTACCATCAACTTCAGCTTAAGCATTTTAATTAGGCCAATAGGTTGGTCTATGAAATTGATGAGTTAGCTATCCTATCAAGCGGGTTGTAACACATTGGCTGCTCTAGCAAGGCATGTCAAGGTTTATTGTTGGTTGGGGACTACAATCATGGAATTGTAGTATGAAAATCATAAGTTCTGTATTATCTATTTAAGGTTCTATTTTATTCAAAATGTTCCCAAAAGAAAGTACTCACTTTAAATGTGTCGCACCTTTCTTAGTGGAAGTCCTGCTATGCAAGTTGATGATGACATGGAAATTTTATCTATATATATGTAGTTTTGTACCATTGAGGCTTTCTTTTAAAACCTGGATGATATCTTGAATTGCTTGGACCACTAGTTCTTGGTTTGACTAGTCTCACGTACTGGTTCTAATTAAGAAAATATAAAAAATAAGAAAAGTGGATCAATTTTTAGTTAGTTATTAAAATTCTTTCTGAGGGTAAGTGGGTTGTTGGTTTTTCAATTTTATTAGTTTTATACTCAATTGATTTTTGAAATTGAACTAGAAAGTGGGTTTTCATTTTGGAAATACCTACCACATTTAGGTGCAGGTGGGCTTCGAGTCCGATGGTGATGATGATTAATAAAATAACAATCTCATGGTCAAGTAGTGCTTCATACAACTATATTAATGTTGAACCTTCATCAGAGTTCTTTTTTTGTACTTTATTCTCGGAGAACAGAGTAATTAGTTCGGGTGAGAAAAGCATAGATGGCAGTGGGCCGCGAGGTTTGCTCTGGAAATGTTGAAGGATGCTCTATCACGTTCTTTAGTCAGTCTTATTTTCTTCCATGAAGAGTATGGAAAAGTAAATAAGAAAAAAAAAAGGTACGAGGAACTGCTTCATTTGATAGCATTATTCACGTTCACAAAGGCAATCTTCCTAGTTCTAAATCATGATAATCCTATTCGACTCCAACAAATTATTTTGGCAATTAATGAAACATTTAATAACAAATACGTTCGTAAAGTTTTTTTAAAAATAGTAGTAGGGATAAGCGAAGCTTCAATGAATGACAAATCAGGCGCTTTAATTTGTCGGATTCAATGTTCAACTAAAGTTAAACTGAATACAATCTTTTTTAAGAAAAAAAGGTACTCATTGATCTTTACCTACTATGTATCCAGTAATTTTCTTTATTTGAAAAAAATATATCCAGTAATCTTGAGTTGAATGTAAGTTTCTTTTTTTTAAAAAAAAAATGTATATATCCAGTAATTGGACTGCGTTCAATGCTTCGGATGTTTTTTATAAGAAAAAACGATATGGTATTTTATCGAGTGAGATTCTAAAAACGATATGGTACTTAGATTTGATCAAGAGATAGCTCCTCAGAATTAACTATATTGCTTGGCAAATGGAAATCAAGAATCAGTATGTTCTTTTCGTACATAGGCCAAGTAACTTCCGCTATTTGTTTCCCAGTCACATTGCTATTACAAACTTAGCTATACTAGGGAAACATCAAGCTGAGACGGATAATACATCATATTCTAGGGCAGGGGCATATGCATCATATCAAATGGGGAATATTTTTTCAAAAAAAAAATAAAAAGTAATTTTATACTTTAATTTTTGTTATTAATTCTTATTTTGTATTTATTTTAAGATTGATGAAATTTAATTTTTTATGTATAAATTATTAAATTGTTTTAAAAAAATAATACATATTATCTTTATATTAACGGGTAGCTTCAAGTGGTTTAAACAATCGTATAGTTCTTGATTGGGTTAATACAACTTTAATTTTATAAGATAAATAATTTTGTTCAAAATTAAATATTACTTTGATTAGTTGATTTTTATTTATTATAAAATATTATTTTTATTTGTTTCTCATTTATTGATTTATATATTTTGATCGTCTTATGTTAAGGTATTTTTATATAATTATATTGTACCGTACCGCGGGGATAAGCCCCCGCATCTCCAAATTGTAATTGAACATTATAATTTTAATTTTAAACTTTTTTATGTCATTCATTTTTTAAATCCTACTATGCCCTTGCTCTAGCTAGGGGCAGGTCATTCATGGAATAAGTAAAAAGAATGAACATGAATAGTTGTTATTTAGTATTCATGAACGTGAATTCATATTTATTTAATTATTTTTATTATCTTATTATTTACATTCATTTTCGTAAATGAATTTTGCAACTATAAATTAATGCAAATATCCACGCCTATATTATCACCAGGATTAATTTGCTTTTGCCTACAAACAGCTCCCCTTAGGCCTTAGCATGTCGGCACGCATCCTGAGAATTGTCCGCCGCTGCATGCGCCTAGTAGCATTGGCTTTTCTAAATGCATGGAACACGGGGGGCCCTCAGCAAATATATATACCAACTTGCCTCTAAAAAAAAGCCCCTTGAAATACATCTACCAACTTGCATATCCTCTATAAATTGCGCATTATATGGGTTTGAACGCAGAGCTCGATCGAATTCGATTTGGAGGCAGACTTGGCCGAAAAAATGAGTAATAGTTTGATGCCGATGGCTCTGCTATGCGTGCTCCTAATCTTCGCCGCCTCCACCGGGGGCTCAGAAGCTCGCCTCTTGGTTTCGGGACAGAGGGCGTCGCAAAGCACACTAGTACTATCGTCGTCACCGACCACTGCCCGACGAGGAGATCGAGCGGCTGGGATCGCATACGAGGACTCCAAGAGGCTAAGTCCGGGCGGTCCAGATCCTCAGCATCATTAATCATTAATGAATATGTTTTTTTTTCATTTTCGTGTATGCGTGCCTTTTCCTAATGTTTTCCTCTTAACTTAAACTTCTGGAAATGAATTATATCATACCAAGTAAAAGGAACAAGGGTCCCTTCAAGTTAAATAATTTAACTCAGTGATGATAAGAAAGTGGTACGACCAGAAGAGCCTGATTAAGTGACATGTCAGATGCGAAGCATCCACGTCGACATGCACAGAAAACTTGTATACGTACAGTTGCTTACAAGTTACAAATTAAGATGCAGCCATTAATTGCTGAATTTTCACTGCACCATTAAAATCACATTTTAGATGTTATATCAAGTATTGCTTTGTATATATATGAATATGTTATATGCAATTATGGTCCATAGGCTTGCAAATGGATCCACGGGATCTTATTGTCTCTCAATTTTTTAATGAGAATGTGTTACCATCGATCGATGGAATAATTAGCTCATTAATTTTATAGATATGAACCAAAAGTCTAATTGAAATGATTAATTAAACCGAAGTTTGATAATAGTTACCTATCAAGTTTTATTAACTAATATAATATTCAATATATTTATTTCGATGCGAGACTAAGTCGTTGTACTACAATTTAACTTCGCTAACGAACAAAAATTCAATAATAATTGTACCTTATTAGCTTGTACATAATTAATTGTATCAAGGCTTTTTTTCTATGTGAGTCGTGGATGATCATAAACCAAATGGCAAGTAAGTTCATTTTGTTCTATGTCAAATTTGGGTTATTGGCTAATAGAAATTTACAACCATCGGCGATGACAAAACTACTGCATGCATGCGTTTTTGTAATGCTCATTGCTCCAAAGCCAAGAGGTGATCAGCTTCTGAGCTCCCAATAGAGGCTGCAAATATTAGGAGCTTGTCATGGGCACCAAATTATATATTGGTCATTTTTTTCCAGCAAAGTGGTCTACCTCCAATACAAGCTTGCAAGCACTAAAAAATAAAATAAACTTTCAACGCCAATTTGAAGTCAAAATTTTATTTCCAACTTTTCTAGATGTGACGGAATACAAGTAAGAAATGTTGAGAAAAAAAATTAGGATACCGGCACCTATATCACAAACGTCGATATCAAAGTTTCATATTTAAAAAAAATCACATCGAATGCTAAACATTATATATTAATTTTATTATGATAATTTGATGAAAGAATTGATGGATTGTTTATAATAATTATGATGCTTGAGAAAAAATAAACCAACTATGTGTGATTAAATATGCCAAAATTGGTAGACCGCTGATTTCTCTGAATCGGGCACCAAATTCAAAGAAACTAGCGCCTTACAATCGTCGATTTTCTCAAGTATCGATTTTCCAACTACTGGCGCCCGTCAATTTCAGGCACCGGTTTCAACTCGGTGCTCGACACAAGGGCCAAATGTTTTATAGATAGAGGTTGCATGTCCTAATCCACTCTCTATCAAGAACTTTCTTCCGACGCAAATGGCTACATACTTATTCTGGCATGGGGACCATATTGTCTGATGCACTTAGAAGTGCCCTGGCATCATTGTAACATTTTACTAATAACATCTATGAAATTAATAATTCAGGGGCTAATGAATAGCAATTAATTAAAATTGTGTTGTGCACTTCCACTCGATTGATCTCTTATTATCTAATGGTTTCAGGGATCAGGTATAAATTCATTGAACCTTTATGGCAAAGTTAGAGTAGGGGAATTAAAATTTGAAGAGTAGGCTGCAGAGAATGTTCCGCTGATCGATTCAGTGTCTTTAACAGGGGTGAATGGGTCTGAGTACTTTATATTTTTCATGATATTCGAATTCTATCATGTATATGATTGGTTCCTAAATTTTAGAACCGGACCCTACTATATTGGAACCTGGAACTGGACCCTACCCGGAATTATAAGTTTCGGTTCCGATTCCGAGTACCCTATTAGAACCTGTAAATGAACAAGTTTTAAAGTACAAGTTTTGGTATCGGTTTCGGTTCCGATTCTGGGTACTCGATGGGTTGGACCCGAAACCGGTTTTAATCGGTTCCTAAATTTTTATCCCGGACTCTACCCGAATTTAATTCGGATCTATCCGAAACCTACCCAATCGGGTCGGTTCTAATCGATTTCGAATTTATTCGATATTCATGCACATCCATAGTCTTTAATATGTTATTTATATTTAAAAAACAATGTTCAAAGATGTCCTACGACAATTCTCAAACAAAGTTTAATTGACATGTCAATTTTTTATTTTTTATTTCCCTAAAGACAGCTATTATTTGCCACATGTGACATGCGTTTATTACTTTCTAATTATAAAAGTATTCAACATATGGTTTGTATAAATTGTATGAATTAATTCATTGTATTTCTTCACACACTCAACGGATAATTATACGAGTTGTATGAATATGTTATATTTAATTCTTCTCACCATGAATATCTTATATAATAAAAGTATCTAAATCTAGAATAGACAAGTAATAATTTTCCGCTCTTTTTTTTTATTTTCCGCTAATTTAATAAAAAATAAGTTTTTATAGACATTTTTATAAAACAAAATTTTTATAGACATTTTATTTTATTTTATTTTATCTTATATATTATATAAAATATATCTTCAAGTGACAATTTTAAAATTAAAAATTTAAAAATAAATATAAATTATGAAATTAAAATAATTTTACTTAATAATTATATTTTAAAAAACACATCTTAATCAGACAAGTGTTACTTCAACATTAACTATTTTAATTTTCAACCTATGTAAATGTTAAAATTTTAATTAAATATTTATAATTTTTTAATTCACATATTTGTTTAATAAAATTATTTAAATAAATTTTAAAATCGGCTACATTTGGAAATAAAAAAAAAATTAAAATTAATATAATTTTACTTAATAATTCTAATCATTCTAAATTAAAATATATATATCTTTGTATACATGTTGCTTTCACATTAATCTTATATATTATATAAAACACATCTTTGTGTGATAATTTTAAAATTAAAAATTCAGAAATAAATATAAATTATAAAATTAATATAATTTTACTTAGTAATTTTATTTTTTTTAAAATACATTTTAATTAGACAAGTGATGCTCCAACATTAACTATTTTAATTTTCCACGTATGTAAATGTTAAAATTCTAATTAAATATTCATAATTTTTTAATTCACATATTTGTTTAATAAAATTATTTAAATAAATTTTGAAATTAATATAATTTTACTTAATCATTCTAATCATTCTAATTAAAAAAATACATTTTCGTGTATGCACATGTTGCTTTCACATTAATATGTGATCTCTTAAAATTTTAATTAAATATTCATAATTTCTTAATTTATGTAATTAAATAATAAAATAAAATAAATAAATTTTAAAATTAAGAAATTAGGAAATAAATAAACATTTCGAAAACAATATAATTTTGATAAGTGATTTTCTAATTCACACGTTTATTTAATAAAATTAATTAAATAAAATTTGAAATCATAAAATTAGAAAATAAATAAAACTTCTGAATTTTATATAATTTAACTTAAAAATTATCAGAATTCTAATTCTACAAAAATACATAATCCTGTGGATATGTGTCCCTTCTACATTAATATGTGTCCCCTTAATATTCTAACTAAATATTCGTAATTTCTTAATTCACGTGGAAATTTAATTAAATAAATTAAATAAATTTTCAAATAAGAAAATTTAAAAATAAATAATTTTTTTGAAATTAATATAATTTTACTTAGTAATTCTAATAACTCATCTATTAATAATCCTTTTACGCATTTTACTTTACTTAATTACTAGGATTCTTTTTAAAATTGTGATTAATTGTTATTAATTGTGATTAATTACAAAATTCAAAAATACTAAATAAGAATAATAATCAACATTTAGTAATTATTACTGAAATCAATTACTTAATAATCTTATTAATTATTATAAAAAAATTTCATTTCGAATTTTTTATTAATTTTGAAATTTGAAATTAATAATCTTATTAATTATTGAATATTAATTACCAAATTTACAAATAATTCTTATAATTCGGTGATTAATAATCTTTTTGCACAATTAAATTATTTAAGTTATTGTGATTGTTTTCAAAATTTTAATTAATTGTCATTAATTGTGATTAATTACATCATTCAAAATTACTAAATAAGAGTAATAATCAACGTTGTGTAATTATAATCGAAATCAATAACTTAATAATTTTATTAATTGTCGTGAAATTTTTAATTTTCAAATTTTCAAATTTTGAATTTTTAATTAATTTTGAAATTAATAATCTTATTAATTATTGAATATTAATTACCAAAATTACAAAATTTCCAAAATTTCATATTGTCTATAAAAATTAGTTTCGTGGTTAGTGTAGGATATCAATCGTTCTCCTTTCTCTTAATTTTTATAGTTTATTATTTTTTTCTTTTATTTTCGTACGGAACTAATGATCCGCTATGATTTAGTTAGGATCAATACGATTGTGGAGAGTGTCCAATTTCAATAATTCTAATTGAAATGGTTTTTATCGATAGAAATGTAAGATTTTTAGTTTCGTATTTTTAAAATAATTTGATAAATTTTGAAATAATTATTCATTTTATTCTTATATTATTTTATTAATTGTTGAGGTAGAGTGTCCAATTTAATTGATTTTTATTTTTATTTTTATTTTACTATTACTTACTTGCACATCGTACTCTTAAGATTATAAAATGTACTATATTCATATAAATTTTTTTACTTTTCAATTTATATTTTGTAAATACCTATTTTTGATGTTTTTAATTTTATAATAATTATTATTTTGAATAATTATTGAAAATAGTTTTTAATGTGTTGAATTATTTTTATATTAGTTTTTTGAGTTTTTGAAATATCAATTTTCGAGTTTGTTTTTAATAGTATTTCAAATTCAAAGAAATTTATGAAATTTAAAATAATATTCTAATTTATCTCAATTTGTTATTTTATATCTATATTATATATTATTTTTTCAATTTTTTTTTGTTTTTTTTATATAATTTAATCTTTGAAACTATAGAATTTACCTAATTTTTATATTTTTAACTTTATATTTATTATATATTTCGAAGGATTATTGAAAGTAGTTTTTAATGTGTTGAATTGTTTTTATATTAGTTTTTTAATTTTAAAATATTAATTTTTAAAGTTATTTTTAATAGTATTTCAAATGCAAAGAAATTAACGTTGATTCTATATTTATATTTTATTAATACTTTTATTTCCCATTTAAACATATTAGTATTGATTCTAGATTTATATTATATCAATATTTCACTATCTTATTACTATAAATTTTAATTTTTTTATATTTTTTTATATTTATTATTTGAACCTTTATTTTTTTATGGTGATAATTATAATATTTATTATAATTGTTTTAATTTTTTCATGTAAAATTGCATTACTATAAAGATTTTAATTTTAAAAAAATCTAGAAAATAAATACATTTTAAAATGAATGCATAGCATTATATAGAAATATTATTTATATTTTGAAGTCAAAAAAATTCCCTTCAAAAATATTAATATTGGTTCTAGATTTAAATTTTATCAACATTTCACTCTTTTATGACTACAAGTTTTAACTTATTTTTATATGTTTATTTTTTGAACCTTTATTTTTTATGTTGACAAGTATATATGTACTAAATAATAATTGAAAATAATTTTTATTGTTAGAATTATTTTTTATATTAGTTTTGAGCTTTTAAAATATGATTTTCCTTATATTTTTTTAATACAAATTATATTATTTAGATTTATTTATTTATTTTTTAATTAGTTATTTATACTAATTCAACTTTTGTTGGTATAGTTACTTTATAATTACATTATATTTGAATTTATCCTTTAAAATATATTTTTTAATTTTAATTTTATATATTTTAAATATAAACCATTATTTATTTGAAATAGTTTTGACATTTTTAATAAAAAACAAATTACTATATTATTTTTATCATTATTATTTTTTTAGAAAATACTTTGAATATGACGAAAATAGTTTGAGCGTTTCCAAAGTGATTGTGTTCATAATTGAAATTATTTTATTCTCCCTTATAATCTACCTTAATTGTTGTAATTTAATCTTCAATAACTCTCTCTCTCTTCTCTCTCATCTTTCTCTTCCGCAGGAAAAAAAATTCAATTATTTAAAAGTTTAATTAATTTTACGGTTAATATGTTTAGTAATTTTTTTTTAATTTTGTTTTTGTTACACATGTAAATATTTAATAATATGTTTAATTTAATTTGACCTTTAAAGACATTACTAAACATATTAATGGGATCCACATATTTTTTAGTAATATTTGACCTCCCAAATAAAAGGTCAAATGAATGTGGATCCCATTAATTAAAATTCACAAATATTAAAATTTTAATTATTTTAATGCACCTCACCAATTTAAATTATAATTGTCACATGCTAAAACTTTCTACTAAATTGTATTAATAAGTGGTTTCTAAAACCACTTAAATATGAAAATAAATAATAAAATCACTTTTGACTTTTGAGACTTCATGACATGTATAATGGAGTTTTGAGATAAATAATTAATTAATGTTACTTTACTATTTGTTTGATATTCTTCATATTTTAATTTTGAGTATTAAAATTTTAATTATTTTACGCACCATACTAATTAAAATTATAATGTATCATACTTATTGTAATTATAATAAATTAATTTATTATCATGTTAAATAATTCTCTCTAATTCACCCCACTAATTGATTTTTTCATCTATTATTTATTTTTAACCATGATTTTTTATAATAATTAAGATTTATATTTTATAATTTAAACAGATTCACTTCATGACATGCATAATGGAGTTTTGAGGTAAATAATTAATTAATGTGACTTTACCATTTGTTTGATATTCTTCATATTTTAATTTTGAGTATTAAAATTTTAATTATTTAACGCACCATACTAATTAAAATTGTAATGTATCGTACTTATTGTAATTATAATAAATTAATTGATTATCACGTTAAATAATTCTCTCTAATTCACCCCACTAATTGATTTTTTCATCTATTATTTGTTTTTAATCATGATTTTTTATAATAATTAAGATTTATATTTTATAATTTAAACATATTCATAATGGATTAAGTTTTTTTTACTATTTTTTAAAATTCAATTGGACATGTGTGGACACGTTTAAAATTCATAAACGGTCTTACATATAGAATTTAATTTAATTTTTATTTTTTTGACATTTTATTCTATTTTATATTCTATTATATATTATATAAAATATATCTTCATGTAGATACATGTCAATTCCACGTGAAATTGTGTTTCATCCAAAATAATTTTCATATCCAATTTATCAATTAAATTAATTTTAAATAATGTTAAAATTGAAAATAATTAATTTCAAATTTTTAAAAATTAATTTCACTATCATTAATTTCCAAATTTCCAAATTCATTTAATTAACTATGATTACTTTCCAAATAAAGTCAGATTAAATTTTAATTAATTATTCTAAATTTCCTAATTTCTCACTCTATTTTTAATTATGCATGTAAAATTTCCTAATTTTCAATTCTAATCTTATCTTATCTTTATATAATAAAAGTAACTAAGTCTGTAATAAGTAATGTAGTAAATTTCCATTTTTTTTCTACTCATCTTTATATAATAAAATAACTAAGTCTAGAATAAATAAGCTAGTAATTTATCGCTTTTTCTTTTCTTTTCCACTCATTTAATAAAAAAAATTTCCGCTCATTTTGGGCTATTCCCGCTCATTTAATAAAAAATAAAGTTTTTATGAACATTTTTATAAAATCATTAAATAGACATTTATGTAATGTTCACTCAAAATAATAATAATATTTTTTTTGAATGAATCTTTTTAAAAGAATTTTATAAAAATATTCATGAAATAAACGAAAATAGTCCTAAAATGAGTGAGAAAAAATATTATATTTTGCACAAAAGTGCATAACACGTCACGAATTTTTTTGAAAAAAATATTTAAAAAAACAAAAAAAAATTGAAAAAAATATATGAATTGTATTTATTATAATGAAAATAGATTTTAGAGGTATAAAAAATTATGGCCTAAAAATATCGGAAATATTATTTTTAAAAATTTTGAATCATAAATTAAAATCGATTTTTAACATTTCAGTTTAATAAAATTATATTTTTAATTTAATAGAAAAAGATAAATTTTTATGTCATTTTAATATAAATTCATGTTCGTATAGAAATGAATGTGATTGGAGCATAAGCAATATGATTTTATTAAGCATGGTTGAAATTTAATTTATATTTACATATAAATATAAATATAGATTATATAGTTGACATTTTATTAAAAGAATAGTGGCAATAGAAATCCTATAAGTTTTAAGTTTTTTGGACTTTAGTCCTATAAATTTTATTTCAATATTTTCAGCCCTATATGTTTGCTCTCTAACACATATTTGGTCATATCTTTAATGGTATGTTAACTCTGTCAACATGTACATGACGTCGTTTATTTTTCGTGAACGAAGAATTAACGAACCGTCATATATGGGACTAAATCTATGCTACGGAGCAAACATATAAGATTAAAATTTTTGAAATAAAACTTATATGACTAAATTTGTCGACGTGTATGAACAATATTATGTCCACGTGGACGGAGAGTTAACTGGCTGTCACGGATAGAGCCAAATATGTGTTACGTAGCAAATATATAGGACTAAAAATTTTGAAATAAAATTTATAGGATCAAATTTATCGACGTGTATGAACAACATTATGTCCACCTGGACAAAGAGCTCATGTTCATCAGATGGTGGCTGTGATTCAATTAATGACATTCATACGAATTGAAGCTCAAAGTCGATATTCCTGTTATACTGCTTTTGAGAAACATAGATCAATCTTCGTGTCTATGCAATGAGACTCGACTTGAGATAATTCGAATATGCCAACATGTGTTGAAAGAAAAAATAATATCAAAAACCAATATATATAGGGGATAAGATTTTTATTCCAAGATTGATATTGACGCTATTAGATATAAAAGTTCATTTTAAATTTTAACGGAGATAGTTGTTGATATATGTTTATTTTGCTATGATCATAAATAAGAGCCAATGTCAAAGTCTTAAATACGTTGGAGTATATCTAGAAACATGTGTCCTCTCATGATCAACTATATATTAGTATTTCTAAAGTAATCAACAGTCGATACGTTGGAGTATATCTAGAAATATGTGTCCTCTCGATCAACTATATATTAGTATTTTCAAAGTAATCAACAGTCGTGATTTGAAATTTGTTATACACGACAACGATAACAATTAAAAAAATAACACTACAATGTTGTTAAAAGAAAGTCTTTTATAATGTATTATAAATTCTTCCAATAAATTCTTTTATAGCATTACAGTTGTTATTTTCATTTTTTTGAGAGGTTAGTTTACAAGATATTCTTCCATGATGTATGTTTTTATTTTTAGTTATATTTTTAATTTAAAATAAAATATTAATTTCTCTTTTGTAAATAATTTAATACCTAATACGTTGATATATATAATTCAATATTATTGTTACAAAAATTAATTAAAATATTTTTAAAAATATAAATTTTACACCCAAAAGATATATTTCATAATTTATTACATTTCTAAATCTATGCAATAAATGATAATATCTAATTCAATATTATTTTAGTATATATAATTTTTATTCAAAAAAATAGATACAATTACTTTTACTCTACAATTAAATTTATAAATGCATACAACTAATTAATTTATCCTTATTCAAATAATTTTTGTAACATAATTAAATCGTGGTAATTAATTTTCAAATAAAGCTTAGCTGATGTGTCAAATTCTTAATTTTTTAGTCAAACTTTATTTTGAATAATTGCTTTCTATATACATTTATTACTTTCTAAATGCATGTATTGTTATTTTTTAAATTTAAAAGCATTAAACATGTAGTAGTATGAATTATGAAATGCATTGACAGCATTGTACGTATTTAACTCTTCACAAACTCAGTGTAGAATAATTGTATGAATAGATTTTCTTTTGATCCTTCACACCAGAAAAATTGAGAAGTTTATAATTATTGTTGCATTTAATTAAAAATAATATATCGAAGCCTATTTAATTGTATAGAAATTAGAAACTTAATCAATTGAGCACAAATTAAGTCCGGCGCCATTTGTATTTATCATTCCAACGCCAATCGGTGCCAACGACCAAATAAATTTTCATATAGACGCCTAAAGTGATGTTGATATTGCGTCGAAATGTTAGGACATCTACCTACCAGCTAGGGCCAATATGTAAATTTATTCTATATAAAAAATTAGAATTCAGATTACTGGTGCCAAAAATAGAATTGTGGTGCCAATATGTAAATTTATATTCTATTAACAAAAATAAAAAGTTATAAACGGAGGCCAATGACAGGTGTGGGTACGCAATATTATATTTAAAAATTGCATATAAGGCACCAGTATGCACTGTTATTAAAAATAAATAATTGAATTCAGATTGAAATTTGAATTCAGTTGAAATTGAACTCAATTTCAATATACTGGCACTAGTTGAAATGAATTTCAATTGAATTTTTTTACCAAATAAAAAGCAATATATTAAAAGTGGGCAAAGGCCAACATCAAAAGGTCGTCGGACAAATCGTACAGCCTCCAAGTCTGGAGGGCAAATGGACGACCAAACCAAACAATTTTTACACACTTTGGCTTAGTTTGCTGCCCAATGGGCAGCTTGGTTTTCTTTACAATAACAGAACTTAAACACGAGACAATTACAATGGTACTTTAAAAGATTAATATCAGATACAATTAATGCTCTGAATGCTTTAGGGAATGGCGAAACCATAATTCAGAGCACAAATGAGCGTCTGAGAGTCAAATTCGATCTCGAAGGGCGGCAGATTAAGAGCGACCGCGTAAAGAATATCTTCCTTGATCGCCAAAGCTTCTAACACTAAAATCGAGTCCCTCGAAGCACCCAAGCTAGCTGCGCCCAAGCAATTTCAATTGAATTAAATTTGCAGTACGTATATATAATTAATTTGTACATATATTAATATTATATATTATATATAAGTATATATAAAATGTATATTATTAAAATTTAAATTAATAAATAATATCTATATATTTATAAATAGTTTATAAATATAAGTATACATATAATATTTAATTTGATTAACATTTAAAATTTTAAATTGAGTTCTTAATTGATAAAAATTATTAAGAAAAAATAAAGTATATACCAACCTTAAAAAATGGTACATCCGATGATTTTGATAGCTTCAGTGGTTCCCGACATTTTCAATAATTCAAAAAAATCGATGAGTTATAATAATTAATTAGAAAATAAATATAAAAATTAGTGTGCAAAAACTATTATATGATAGTATATATATAAACCCATAATATTAATATATTAATAAAAACTAACTTTACGTAATGTATTTATTATAATTTATAATTATTTAAGGTATAATATATATGATGCGCTAAGTTTCGACTTTCGAGTAGTCAAAGGCTATAAAAAGAGAGTCAATTATGAAATAATATATAATATAATGAAGAGACAGCGAGTGTGCAATTTTGTTGTGCTGATTTGGATTATCTCTTTGCCTAAATTATTAAGATTAATTTAATCTGACAGAGAAAGCATCATCTCAAGATTCTCAACCACAAGCTAATTAATTGGTATCATCTTAGCACTTTCCATATTAATTATTAGCAATCTCAATGAAAAATCCTGTTTTGAAGTTTCACCCATGGAGAATATTCATGCTAAGGTTCCTATAAATTTTAGAACAAAAAAATTAGAAATTCATTGTCAATATGTTATTTATTGAATCCAAAATATTAGTCACAGAACTTAGCAGTATTTATTCAAATTTCCGAGCATTTTGCCATAAGAATTCTAACAACTTCATGTGATCAAGATGTCCAAATTATATACTTAATATATATGAATTAATTTCTATGATACCTGTCGTAGGTAGCTAGTCAGCAGTGGCATTGATGGCGTTCATGTATTCATTATGCAAGTTGGCTTGGCCTAACCCACCATACTTTTTCTGGCTTCTAAAGTTGAGAGTTACGTCCCACGGTTAAGTAATAGCATCATTATTATTGAAGAATGCCAATAATTTATTGTACGTTGTTTAAAAATTTAGGATTTGATTTTTTACTATGACCATCTATTATAATTTTTTATCTTTGTTAAATAAATAAAAAATAGTGTGAGGAATGCCATCCATCCCTAACTTTTCATTTCTTGGGATCTTTCTTTCCAAACTCATTGATGGACCAAATATTACTTTGACCCACCGCCGGCCCATATGTTGCAGCTTAGCCCACTGCATGAAGGCCCAACTAATTATGTATACTTGCTGTTGATCGATGTATCTTGTTTATAACAAGATCAAGATGCAAAACATAGTCTGGTCACAGACTATTTAATGCTGCTGCAGGTTCAAAACTTGAGAGTATATAATGTTTAATTTCTTTCAAAAAAAAAACAGTATAGGTCGTCCTGTAAGAAGTCAAGCAACACTCTGTCATCTTTTAAGGATAAAAGTGAAAAACCAAGAAAGATTTCATGAGCAAAACGAGTTATGTTCCCAATTAGTTAATTAGATGTTATGATCATCAACATATAATTATTAATTTACGTACGCGATTTATAAAATTAATTAAGTCGATCGCTAGGAGCTACAGATAAGTTGATTACTGATCAACTTGTCATCTCTTGCATTTGCTCAACGTGCTTGTGCACATGAGCATACCCATCTTCATTGGAAGAACGTGCATTCCCCTCATTCTTTTTTCTCCAATTTAATTATTATATACATATTCTTCACTACCTACTTCCTCTTCCATCCCTAGCTACTAGAAAGCAAATTAAATACATGTGGCAATCAACAATCATGTCACTAGTAATATATATATTACCACTAGTACATATATATCAATTAAAGCAGCCAAGTTTATGTCCGCATCTGTCAATACTATATATATATCTCAGCGCATACATACAAAAGAATCAAGTTTGGTGAACAGCAGCCAGCAGTTGTCTCCTTCCTTGCAACGTCAGTTTGTTCAACTAACAAGAAACAACCCTTGTTGTTACCAGCCATGGTTTAACTATCACATTAATTGAAGCTGTGTTGGATATTTTGGAGGGCTAGCAAGCAAGATTGCTTAATTGATCCCATATTAATGGTCTAGCAAATTAAGGGTTCTTTTTCTTTCAATAAAGTAGAAAAAAGAAGAAGTAGAAATCTGTGACTTGTTGAATTTCCTAGCTACAGTTTTACTGTTAGTTGATTAAATTATGAAGAAGATGAAGCATTAATTTTATCTTGGACCTCTCAAATTTCAAAAAGCAGCGTCGCATGTGAAGAGCAGAAGATGAAGTACATGTACATGATTCAAAAGCAGGAGGGGTTGGAAAAATCCAATCCGGAACATTTAACAGCACTATTTTAACAATCCTGGTCAACTTTCAGCAACTTCTCTTCTCATCCAACCAGGTTGCTAGTATTAAGAAAGGACAAAGTCAACTGTCGCCACTGATTTGCCTCTTTAACTATCAATGTGATTTTCTGATGAACTACTCCTGATAAAAAAAATATCGATCTTTGCATTGCATGGACCGAGTCATGATCACAGCGCGACGACTTTTCTGTCGATGTTGTGATCATTCACTTGATTGACAAACACCAAAACATTTGCATTGGGTCCATTGATTACTGAGTCATGCTTAGAACAAGTCGTTTCTTTTCTTCTTTTTCTTCGTCTTCTTCCATCATCATCAGCTAATTAAATGGCAAAACACAACAGGAAAGACTAGCTAGTGCATAAGGAAAGGGAGCGCAGCAAAACACGCGTGCATGCCTTCCCCTTCCTGCACTCCAACCATGAAGCCCTTCGTGGTCGTCGTCTTCTTCCTCCTTCTCTCCTCCCTCCATCTCTCCTCCTCCCACCAATACCGTGCCTTGTTTAACTTCGGGGACTCCATGTCCGACACCGGCAACGTCCGCATCGGCCATCTCCCTTACGGCATGACCTTCTTCGGCCGCGCCACAGGCCGCTGCTCCGACGGGCGCTTGATCATCGACTTCATCGGTACGTAATCCCTTCTCCCTCTTGAGCTCGCATGCTATAATTTCTCGTCGAGCAATTCAACTCGCAGCGCTTAATTAATCACCCGAGGTTTTGTGCGTATTGATCGATCGCAGCTCAGGATCTCGGGTTTCCTTTGCTTCCGCCGAATACGGAGAGGGACGCAGACTTCTCCAAGGGTGCAAACTTCGCCTGGGTGGCGGGCACGACGCTCGGCTTCGAGTTCTTCAACGAGAGAGGCCTCAGCAGAGGCTTATGGGTCAATGCCTCCATCTACATCCAGGTCGACCGGTTCGAGAAGATGCTGCCCTCGATCTGCGGTGCGCCGCAAGGTGTTCGACGAAATCACTTTACTTCCTCATCTACTTATAATTTCAGCTCTCTTATTGGCACTGAAACTAAAAGCTGAAACATTAATTGGATGGCTGCAGACTGCAAGGACTTTCTAAGCAAATCCCTCTTCATCGTCGGCGAGTTCGGAGGAAACGATTACAGCACAGGCCTATTCATGGGAAGGTCAGTGGACGAAGTCTCCACCTTCGTGCCTCATGTCGTCCACGCCATTGCCGACGGCGTTGAGGTGAGTAATTAATGTCGGATACCTGTTTGATGAAATTACAATCGCCATGGCTAAATGACCATGTCACTGCTCGCGCAGCGACTGATCGGACTCGGCGCAGTCGACATCGTCGTGCCCGGAATACTGCCCATGGGCTGCTTCCCCTTGTACCTCACGAACTACCACACGCCTGACCCGGAAGACTACGGCCCCAAAACTGGATGCGCGAGGAGGTTCAACGCACTGTCGTGGCTGCACAATGCGCTCCTCCGGAAAGCCCTCGACGATCTCCGGCGCAAGTTCCCGGCGATATCGATCCGGTATGCAGACTATTACTCGCAGATCATGGACTTCACCTTGAATCCGTTGAAATACGGTGAGTTGTTAATTATGATGATCCAGTTCAAGTTCAAATTTTCATCATGCATGCATATATGTGTTACATCCATTCTCCAGTAAAATTAAGCTCAAGAGGAAAAGTCATGCATGGTTGATCAGATCAGGGATTGCTCCACGTTTCACCACTAGTTTATTAATTCGATATAATGATCTCATCAAGACTTAAAACAAAGCTTTGAATAGTCGATTACTTAGGGTAGTAATTTGCATAATTGACTGCATTAGGTTGAACTACCTTGTCAGTGACTAGTATCCCTGCATGCGTGAAGAAGAGGATGTTGAAGTGGCCTGAGCACGCATCTTACGTAATGAGACTTTGAATATTATTTAATTATATTTCATTAATTGATTAGTACAGTTTAAGTTAATTAGTAGGGGAACAATAATTGAGGAACTGGGATGCCGTCTCACAAATCATATATAAAAATAAAAGAGGAACTCTGGCAGAAATGTAGGAAGCACGTTGTCTGCAAGTGTTGGTTGCCTCTGTCTATAGTTGACAGTCTTTTCTAGCTTGGGGGTGAGTTGTAATAACTAAGATGGAAAGGATATTTCTGGTGCAAAAAATGACAAATAGAAGACAGCTCTGCTTTAAACGTAGGACCAGTTGCCTGGGAATTGAGGTGAAGACTTGACACTTTATGCTAGAAACTAGAAAGGTACTGTACTATTAGTAGGTTCAAGATATATAAAGGTTTTCTTATAGGACGGACCTTTGAGGATACGTGGGTTTGAGAAAAATTATAAAGCGACTACCTCATGGTACTTGTCCCACGAATTTGCTAGGAAAGAGATACTTGAAGGCATGTATCATGTGATACAGGATTCATTTTCTAATTATAAAATGATTTATATTTCTTAAATATAAATAACTAACCACTGCATTCCGGCCACCATCTGATGTGACGGACAACGTAGTACACCCACGACTCACAACTGTAATTAATTGGACCACACACGCACCACGTACTTGCCAACAATTATAGAGCACAAGCACTATGCTAAAACAGCGTGAATTTGATCTCCTTAATTTTAAAGTTAAATTAATAAAATTAACCATGTTGATAAATATGTAATTGGTCAAGTGGCACACATGTCACATGATAACTACGAGTTGTTGTTTTTTTTTATAATAAAGATAAAAAATTATAATAAATAATATATTAGAAATCGAATTTTAAATCTCTAAGCAAAGTAACTTTTTTTTTTTTTTTTAAAATACATGATAACGACGCGTTTGCCTTCTCTCATCACGAGCCTTTAATTTGCGTTTCACCAATAGAATCTTTATTATTTCCACCCACCCACCCACCCCTCCATTAAATTTTGTCTAAACCAGGTCAAACTTGAGCTCCACTGACCAATTGCTCGTCCTACTGAGTGCACACAGCCCAAGGGCTGAAGGTATTAATTATGACATATCTTAATTATATGGGTGTTTGGTTAAGCGTCACATTCACTGATACTGATGAAGAAGTTAATTAAGGCCTTGAACAGGTTTGGGTGCCGCCATGAGACGGCATGCCGTGACATCTTCATTTATAAACATGGCATGATCGATGATGTTGAGGCAAGCGTCATGAATCATGAGCAAATATATAGCTTTACCACCGCTATAATTAATGAATAATACATCCTCCTCTCTAATCTGATTTCGCTCTTGTTGTGAGTTGCAAATGGAGCAGTTAAATCGATCACTTAATTTGTCTCTTCCTCTTGAAATGTTCTGCATTGGTTCCACTTTCCTGGATGCATGCATCACAGTATATATCCGCTCTTTTGGAGCACCTGTTCATGGATATTAATTAATTACTTTGTGTATATGTTAAGCAATTAATAATTGTGTTGAATGAATATGACAGGGTTTACAGCGGGAGCTCTGAGGACCTGCTGCGGCAACGGCGGAGGCATTTACAACTACGACCAAGGAAGACGGTGCAACGACAAGGGCTTCACCGTGTGCGAGAACATCTCGACGCACGTGAACTGGGACGGCATCCACATGACGGAAGCCGCCCACCGCGTCATCGCCTCCGGTTGGCTCTACGGCCCCTACGTCAGTCCCCCCATTTTGACTTCCACCGGCCAGAGCTGATGCCTGGTATATGGTGTTGGACATTTCATATTGTATTTGATTTTGTTGTATTGTATCTTGATCATCTAATTAAACTTCCTTTTCTACTGGATCTGGATGTGGACGGTCCAATCCAGTCTCCACTATACGGCCCTTTATAAGAGTGAATTTAGAGGAGAAAAAGCCCTCTAGTGTAAACATACGTAGATGTGTTCAATGTATGGTCCAATTGAAGTAGTCCCCACAGAGCATTTAATACATTCTCGAACCATCTATTGCACATTTACCACTTGAATTGAATTGCTATCAAGTTGTATGCGCTACCTATCACTGACTTGGAAAGGACTCCATGGCCTATGAAGCCCTTTCCTCAAACATAGTCTAGTTTAAGTGATCTAGGGGATGTTCTTTCGTAGCTATTTTAACTCGGTCGGGGATCCAATCCGACCTCAAACAAAGAGGATTGGGACTCAATTGTGGGGAGGGAGAGGGGGATAAAACCCAATCTCAAACTAGGGAAAGTCATGGTCGTGGATCCAACACAAACTCATACGAACTCGATCTTCGATCTCAAACACCAAATGAATTGACTCGATCTCCAACCTTAGACACGATCTACTATTAAATGGATAGTCCCCCCAAGAACCCATGGGGTGAATGTGACTTTACCGACTCAGGCCTACCCTTATACGCGGGCTTGGTTTTCAACCTCAAACAAAGGAAATGACCAACTCGGAAAGAGTTCCACTATGCTACTACCCTTTCTTGAGACACTTGACTCAATCAGGGCTCGCACTTGATCTCAAACACTTGACAGACTCGAGGTGGTTCAGGTTGAAGGCCGATCACCCCTCAAATAATTTACTGGGCCTCCTTCCAGTCGGGTTATGTGGGTTCCTATTTTCCTAAATATCTTTTTATGAAATTGAAGGTCGATTTCAAGACAAAATTGAGCTAGAAGGGTTAGAATTTTGGATGAATGAGTAATGACTTATGGTACTCACTCCAATAAATCTCTTGAGCCTTCTACGTAACCACCTAATAATTGTTGGAGACTCAAGATATGAAATTCATTTTTTTTTAAGTCCACTTTCATTTGGTCATCTTTATGATACCCTTAGCACCTAATTGACTACTAGGGAGAAGATGAATCCCTTAGACGGAACAATAGTTTCTTACCAAAATGGATAGGTAACACTAAAAGCCTATGGTTCCTAAAAGGGGTTTGATGAAATACAACTCTCACTTCTTCTTATCCGCCAAATTATCAGCATAATATCTACTAATAGAATACCGACGAATTGTGAAAAATGTTGAAAATCAAGCGTTCGAGTCCAAGGCCGCAACCAAAGCGAGATTTTCTAGAAAGTGACTCGATCACTTAAATATGTAAAATAGAAAGAATAGTCCACATACTCACACGGTACTAAGAAACCTTCGGCGAAAGGTACATCTTAACTCGTGGAAGTGAGCATATGATTAGGATAACGGAGATGAGAACTACGCATAGCTTTCACTTTTTGTGGCGATCCACTAGAGCGTTCGCTAGTAAACAATTGATAAATTTTAAAGCTCCTCAAAGCTAGGAGGTACCTCGATCTCTATCTTCAGACCTACCATCGTAATATATGAGACAAACTAATAGTTTCTATTTCTCGTATCTCTCCACTTTATGCTTCAAACATTGAAAAGTGCTAGTATAAACATTTGTGTTAGGCACAACATTCCCACTATAATCCTTTAAGGAGATAGCACAACCCATTATAACATCCCCTTTAATTATTTGGGAGTTTTATTTTAGAATCAATTGTAAATTGACCATCCCCGTAAGCATACTTCACCAACAGTCACATTACAACCAAATTACTAAAATTGAACCTAGTATGATTGAGACTGAATTTAAAATAAGAATGAATATATGCTGCAAAAAAGTGAACCTAAGACTTTCACTTTAGATTAAGTCTTAATGATGCTAGGTTCACTCATATGTAAGGCTTCATAAAAAAATCCATGGAGCCCGGCTCAATAGTAATTTTTTCCATATCAACTTGATTTCTAGTCAAAGAATAAATATATTATCTAAAGCTTCGAATAATAACGGTCGAGAATTTGCGCATACTATACCAACTTAAGTCATTAGTGATAGTTATAAAGTAACATATTGATGAGGGCAAATGGGAAGCGTTGAATTCTTTAGGTCAACGTTTGAATTAACGAGACCAATTGCTTTGTGTACATTTGATGCAATTGAGAATCATTTGATGTAACTCAACAAAATTATCACACAAAAACAGTTAGTACACGCTAATTAAATCTTTATTGGTGTTGGGTTATTGGCCATTGGAGGGAAAATTTGTTGGGTCAGTCCAACTCGAAGGTGTGACTATGATCAGAACAACATATGCAAGTAATAACAAAAAAATTAGAAACCAGAGTAATGAATATACAAAGTTTCAAAGGATTTTATTTTTTTTGCCAGCTCATTTTTCTTTTAGTTTCTTGGATGTTAATCGTGCTATCATTATATTTGAAAACATAATAATAACTTTTATATGGGAGATTGATCTTAAATTGTTCTTTTATTCTTTTTCTATTCAACTTCTTATCATAATTCTCTTTGCAAGACTTATGAGTAGTTTGATTTGGTTGGAGAAAAAGCATTTAAAAAATTGACTAACAAAGAATAAGAATAGGGAGAACAAATACTACAAAAAATATGGTATCATCAACGGACTAAATTCGTCGATAATAGTTAAAAATACATTGATAATATTATAATCAACTGAAAATCCATTGGTAAAATCCGTCAGTGATACTCTACTAGGTATTACCAACGGATATTACAACATTCGTTGGCAATACCAACGAATAAAAATATATGTCGGTAATACCAACGAATGAAAAAATATGTTGGTATGTTATTATTATGTTCTCATATACAATGATAGCACGATTAACCTCCAAGAAACTAAAAGAAAAATGAGGTGGCAAAAAAATAAAATCCTTTGAAACTCTATTCATTAATCTGTTTTCTAGTTTTTTTATTATTACTTGCATATGTTGTTTTGATCATAGTCACACCTTCGAGTTGGACTGGACCCAACAAATTTCCCCTCCAATGGCCAATAACCCAACACCGAGATTTAATGAGTGTGTACTAACTTTTTTCCGTGTGATAATCTTGTTGAGTTACATCAAATGATTCTCAATTGCATCAAATATACACAAAGCAATTGGTCTCGTTAATTCAAACGTTGACCTTAAGAATTCAATGCTTTAAATTTGCCCTCATCAATAGGTTACTTTATAACTATCACCATCGACTTAATTTGGTACAGTATGCCACTACTAGAAATTAGGTCTTCAGCAACGGCTATCAGCAACGGCCGCTCGAGCCGTTGCTATTTGCAACGGCATTCTTACGGCCGCCCGAGCCGTTGCAGATATTTGTATCTGCAACGACGTTCTAACGGAAACCCGAGCCGTTGCGAATTATTTTAATTATCAGCAACGGCTTGCTAACGGACAAGTGAGCCGTTGCTGATGATAACTTATTAGCAACGGCTTTCTAACGGGCGAGTGAGCCGTTGCTGATAAGTTTATATAGGGCACACTCTCGCGCCCGACCCTTCTTCCTCCCGCTGCTGCCGCCGCCGCTCCTGCCGACGGCTCTCGCCGCCGCTGCCGCTGCTGCCGACGCCGACGACGCCGACGACGCCGACGACGCCGACGACGCCTCTTCCTCCTCCCGCTGCTGCCGACTTGTTCAGGTATGTTGATTGGCCGGTCGTCTCTTCCCTGCGGCCGGCGGGAATCAATCCGACCGAAACCCTATTTCTAGGGTTTCGGCCGGCGGCGGGCGGCCGATGGTCGCCGCCGGACCTTCTACAGTGGCCGGCGCCGGAGGGTGGACTCCGGCGCCGGAATTTATAATTATATATATTTTTTATTTTATTTGATAATTGTTAATTAATTGTTTTATAATTGTTAATTAATTGTTTAGATTAATTATTTAATTTGTTAGATTAATTATTAGGGTTTAGATTAATTTCGGACGCGCGCCGGAATCATCCACTTCGGACGCGCGCCGGTTTGTCCACTTCGGACGCGCGCCGGAATCATCCAATTCGGACTCGCGCCGGAATCATCCACTTCGGACGCGCGCCGAAATCGTCCAATTCGGACTCGCGCTGGAATCATCCACTTCGGACTCGCGCCGGAATCGTCCACTTCGGACGCACGCTGAAATCGTCCAATATGGACTCGAACTGTCTCGAAACATTTAGAAAATAATCATCCATCCGACGAGTTGATATGTTTCACGTACGCATCGACGAATCGGATATGATTTAGCAAAACCTTAGATCCGTTCGGAAATTGTATGTTCGTGTAAAAGAAGTAGATGATCTTTTATACGACGTACAATTCTTGAATTGTCCCTGATTGGACAATTTGGGAATATAGTTATTTGTACTGCACTTATATTTTTATTTTAACTGTTAACTAATTATTCTAAAATTCGGCAACATCTCTCTTGTTCTCCGATACGCGCCCAGATGATATGCGTATTCGGAGAACTGTAGGGAGATGCTGTCGAAATTTAGAATAATTAGTTAACAGTTAAAATAAAAACGTAAGTGCAGTACGAATAACATAAATCCCGAATGGAATAGGACAATCTCACCTAAAGATATTAACCAAAGAAATTGTCATTGATTGACAGAATCATGTCGGCTGATCGAAGTTGGATGTACCGACGTCTTGATCGTAGAGCTTTAACGAATGAGTTTCGATTAGGCGTAACGTACTTCCTAAATTTCGCCTATTCGAATCGGAATTTCGTTAGCATGGGTGATCAAATCCGATGTCCGTGCCGCATTTGTTCAAATGGACGATATTTGGATCGGGAGACTGTCACTCTGCATCTATATACCAAAGGATTTGCACCAAGATATTTTCTATGGACTTGTCACGGGGAGTCACGCGAAGTCGGGACGTCGAGCAATCCTGTCATTCAGACATATGGTGAATCTTCCTCTGCTGGTGCTTCTTCATCCAGTCAATGTAATCCCTATAGAACTATGATACTTGATAGTCTTGGGGGTCAATTCCACCTGAATGATAATGTTGATCGGCCAGATCTTCAGACATCAGTCCCACCAGATACTACAACGGTTGATATCACAGAAGTAGGGGCTGCGGTAGAGGTTGAATTACCGAATAAAGAAGCTGCAGAATTTTACGAGATGTTGAAAGCTGCCGATGAACCTTTGTATGAGAATTGTCCTAAATACACTAGGTTTTCAGCAATGACACAGCTCTTAAACATCAAGGCCGATTGTAATATCAGCGGAGTTGCGTATGATCGGATTGCTGGATTGATTAATGGAATGCTGCCTACTGATAACAAGTTTGAGCCTACTTTTTATAAGACTAAAAAACTAATGAGAAAATTGGGGCTTGGGTACGAAAAAATACACGCGTGCCAAAATAACTGCATTTTATATTATAAAGAAAATGTGCAGTTGGATAAATGCCCTGTATGTCAACATCCTCGTTATAAGGAGAAGAAATCGGTCCGACAGAAAAATATTCCGTTTAAGGTGCTTCGGTATTTTCCACTAACACCAAGGCTTCAAAGATTATTCATGTCGGAAAAGACAACCCCCTACATGAGTTGGCATGCAAGAAGTCGTGATGATACAGTAATGACTCATCCATCTGACAGTGAAGCATGGAAACATTTGGATACATGTTATCCTTCATTTGCTATGGATACTAGAAATATCAGATTGGGATTGTGCATAGATGGTTTTAATCCGTTTGGACATTCTGCAACTCCTTATTCAGTTTGGCCAGTGCTGTTGACAGTTTATAATTTGCCACCGTCAATGTGCATGAAAGATGAATTTATTTATCTTTCGATGATTATTCCGGGTCCTAAGGGTCCGCGAAAAGAAATTAACATATTTCTCAGACCCTTGATAGATGAATTGAAAACATTGTGGACTGAGGGAGCTGTCACTTATGATTGTCATCGGAAGCAAAACTTCAATTTAAAGGCCGCGGTCTTGTGCACAATCAATGATTTCCCCGCGTACGGCATGTTGTCGGGTTGGAGCACTCACGGCCGACTCTCTTGCCCGTATTGTATGGAACACTCTAAATCAATCAGTCTTCAGAACGGACGAAAAATCTCATTCTTTGATTGTCATCGTCGATTCCTACCGGTTAATCACCAGTATCGAAGGAATCGTAATAAATTTACTAAGGGCAGAGTCGAAAGAGATGGGCCACCACCGATGTTGTCTGGTGAACAAATGTTAACACGTGTTTCAGCACTTCCAGATATAGTATTTGGTCGCAATGAAAGAGTGTCAGGTTTTGGCCAAACACACAACTGGGTGAAAAAAAGTATCTTTTGGGAATTGCCCTATTGGAGTTCATTATTGATTCGACATAATTTAGATGTCATGCACATTGAAAAAAATGTGTTTGATAATATTTTCAACACTGTGATGGATATTTCTGGAAAAACTAAAGATAATGTCAAAGCCCGACATGATATGAAAATACTTTGTAAAAGACCAGAGTTGGAGTTACAAGAGGTCAACGGACGATATCTGAAACCGAAGGCCCTATATGTGTTAAATAAACAACAGATCAAAGATGTTTGTCAATGGGTAAAAGAACTCAGATTACCCGATGGATATGCTTCAAACTTATCTCGATGTGTGAACGTCGATGATTGCAAAATATCAGGGATGAAGAGCCATGATTGTCATGTATTCATGCAGAGATTACTTCCGATCGCATTTCGAGATCTTCTACCTGATAATATTTGGGGTCCGTTGACTGAATTAAGTATGTTTTTTAGAAGCATCTGTGCAAATGTCCTTCGAGTCGAAGATATGTCAACACTTGAAAATAATATTGTTGAAATCATATGCAAGCTGGAGCAGTTTTTCCCTCCTGCATTTTTTGACTCGATGGAGCATCTACCGATACACTTGGCATACGAGGCACGAGTTGGTGGCCCCGTTCAATATCGTTGGATGTACTTATTTGAAAGATACATGAATCGTCTGAAGAAAAAAGTAAAGAACACCGCAGCTGTTGAAGGATCAATATCTGAATCGTATATCATCCAAGAAATTTCAACATTCTGCTCATTTTACTTTGAATCGACAGTACAGACAAGATTTGATCATCTTCCACGTAACGACGACGGGGGTGTTCGACATTCAGATGGACGTTTAAATATATTTTGTCACTCTGGTCGTACTTTTGGTTCTCGTCCATCTTGACACTTAAGCGATGAAGAGTATCATTTGGCACATTTGTATGTATTACTCAATTGTCCAGAGATTGAACAATTCATTGAAATATTTGACATTGAGATGGTGCAAAAATACTCTATTCACAACGATCAAGAATTGGAGAAATTACGGAATCGTGATTTCCCTACTTGGATTCAGACTTACAGCAAAGATCACAGAGCTGAAATAGATGAAAGAATATTTGAGTTTGTTAGTGGACCGTCGCGACTTGTGTCGTGCTATAGCGGATATTTTGTTAATGAGTATAAATTTCACACGGTTGAATATTCATTTACAAAGAAGACGATGAATGCTGGGGTCTGCGTGAAAGGGACAACCTATGTTGAATATGATATGGATTTTTATGGACTGGTGGAAGAAGTGATAGAGTTGCACTACTTCGGCTTGAAATCAGTGATCCTATTTAGATGTCATTGGTTCGATACAACAGAAAGGGGCATGAGAGGGTTCATCCAAAATACAAACTTGTTGAGGTTAATTACAAATCGAAATTGGCAGCAAATGAGCCTTTTATATTGGCATCACAAGCCGAACAAGTATATTACGCGAAGTATCCGGCTCGAAATAAAGATAGAGCAGATTGGCGTGTAGTCTGTAAGACAAAAGGTAGAGGAAAAATTGATCCGATAGTAGGAGAAAATGATCCTCCTGGTTTCTATCAAGAAGATGATCTTCCTGCTGTGGATCGTATTATTCCAATACTCGAGGATGCAGACACAACGTCAATTCAATTAGAAGTTGAATATGCTGATGATGACGATCATGAAATTGAGGAAGCTGGAGATGAAGAAGAGGAAGAAGAGGAAGAAGAGGAAGAAGAAGAAGAATTCGAAGACTATTATTCAGATGATGAGGAATAATTGTAAAGTATATATTTTATTAAATATATCTCTACTATTTAATGTCAAAGATCATCTACTTCTTTTACACGAACATACAATCCCCGAACGGATCTAAGGTTTTGCTAAATCATATCCGACTCGTTGATGCGTACGTGAAATATATCAACTCGTCGGATGGATGATTATTTTCTAAATGTTTCGAGACAGTTCGAGTCCATATTGGACGATTTCGGCGCGCGTCCGAAGTGGATAATTCCAAAATTAATCTAAACCCTAAAAATTATTCTAACAAATTAAACAATTAATCTAAATAATTAATTAACAATTAATTAACAATTAAAAAACAATAAAAACAATAAAAAATATTATTAAACTACAAATTCCGGCGTCGGAGTCAGGTGGACTCCGACGCCGGCGTACAGTGGCCGGACACACTGTCCGACCAATGTACAAGGTCCGGCGGCGACCATCGGCCGACCGCCGCTGGCCGAAACCCTATTTTTAGGGTTTTGGTCGGATTTTCTACCGGCCGCAACAGAAGAGACGGCCGGCCGGAGGGCACATACCTGACAGTGTCGGCAGCAGCGGGAGGCGTCGTCGGCGTCAGCAGCGGCGGCGAGAGGCAGGAGAGGAGGCGGCGGCGGCAGCAGCGGGAGGAAGAAGGGGGGCGGGCGCGATCTGCGACCTATATAAACTTATCAGCAACGGCTCACTCGCCCGTTAGAAAGTCGTTGCTGATAAGTTATCATCAGCAATGGCTCACTTGTCCGTTAGCAAGCCGTTGCTAATAAGTTATCACCCGCAACGGCTCAATTGTCCGTTAGAAAGCCGTTGCAGATACAACATATCTGCAACGGCTCGGGCGGCCGTAAGAATGCCGTTGCAAATAGCAACGGCTTGAGCGGCCGTTGCTGATAGCCGTTGCTGAAGACTAAGTTTCTAGTAGTGTTTATACAATAATCTGATTATATGTCTGTTCGACAGATATGTCTGGTCGTGGTTATCGACACAGGAGAGCTTCGGAGTCTCCGATCAGTGAGACTCCAGCACTTACTCATGCTGCTGATCCTCATGAGGATGATACTGCCGAGGCTAGTACATCCAGACGCAGGCGGCCACGCGGGCCGAACAGGTGGCAGCCTCCACCAGCCACAGAGTCACGTAGATTGATTAGCGTGATTGGGGAGCGGTAATATATCATGAATTATGAATAATTACAAATTCATTATATCATAATATAATATTAAAATTTATTTTTGTTGTGCAGGTTCGAGCAAGAAGAAGTGCCGAGGAGCATTTCTTCTACTATTCGACGATACATGCACGGGGCATGACCTATGTGGTCTCACGTGCCTAGCGAGCACGTCGACATGTTATGACGCGAGTTTGAGGCACGTATTATTTTTTTTTTTACATGCATGATGATATATTAATATTGGTACTGATATTATTATTTTGCAGGCTCGCTATACATGGGCCGAGGACCAGAGGCCCTTCATTTACGCTGCCTGGGAGGCTATTTCCCGGGCAAGGTACAACGGGCAGCTGGGGCAGGCTCGGTCCCAAGCGATGGCCCGAGCTGGGACCACTAACATCGCGGAGACTCGGGGATACGGCCCCGGTTGGATTACTCTGAATATATGGGACCAGCTCGTGGGGATATGGTCGACGGATCGATGGCAGGAGGTTTCTCGGAATGCGGCTAGAAATCGCATGTCGGGGGGAGCAGCGCGTCACACCGGCGGCTCTGTTGCATTTGCAGTGCACGCGAACCGTATGGTAAGTATATCTTTTAATTATATATTTTATTTGTTACTATGTGTACTAATTAATGTATTTGTTTTGTAAATATAGACGACGGTGTCGGATGACGGGAGTGTCCAGCGACCCTCCCCGATGGCGGTGTTTGAGCGGACTCACCATCGAGCACATGGGACGGGGGAGTACATCGACAATCGCGCTGCATACATTATGGTAATTATATATTTGTTTAAATTATTCATTATATATTTATAATTTAAGTTTTATGATAAATATTAAACAAAAAATCAAACTCGAGTAGGAGACCTACAGCCAGACGGTGGTGCAGCGCGGGGGTACCCCCGAGGACTTTGACGCAGCATCGTGGGTCGAGGCCGCAGGTGGCTGGGACCATGGCCGCGTATATGGCTTCGCAGATAGTGGTCATGCGCGAGCCGTGCTAGGGCCACTTGCGGCACCGACCCCTCCGGTCGCTGGTGAGCGGCCGTCCACCTCTAGATCCAGTTATGATCATAGTAGCAGAATAAGGACTCTAGAGGACACGGTTGCGCGTCAGACTGAGATAATGGAGCGCCAGAGTCAGATGATGGCGGATATACAAGCTATGCTACGCAACATGTCAGGTCATCCTGAAGCAGGCATCTCTTCGGCATCATCTAATCCATCGTCCTCGAGTCAGTCCACGCCGGTGTACACTCAAGCACTCCAGACCCCGCCATATGATCCAGACCATCCTCCATCGTGATCGTGAGATTTTTTGTTTGGATATTGAACTTGTTACTGAGATATTGAACTTGTTTAACTTATTTTGTTTGGATATTGATACTTCAATTTTGCATTTGAATTGTTTTTATACTATCGTGGATAATTATCAATATAAATATAATTGTTTTGATGTATATCTTGGTGTGTTTGTGATGTGTGAATGAATGTGTGTATGAGGGTATGGGTGTGTGAGTTATGTATCAGATAATGTATCAATGTATCAATGGAAATTTGAAATTTTTAATTTTTCTGTTCCCAGGTATGCGTCATCAGCAACGGCTTTCTCACGGCCGTCCGTGGGAAAGCCGTTGCTAAAAGTGTATCGAAAGCCGTTGCTGATGACCTACAGCAACGGCTTAGCGACGGAGTTTTACTAACGACGTTGCTACGGGCTTAGCGACCGTTGCTATTAATGTTATCAGCAATGGCTCCGGGTCTGTGGCAAAACCGTTGCTGATAATGTTTTTAGCGACGACCCGAGCGGCCGTTGCTGATAATGTTTTGAGCGACGGCCCGAGCGGCCGTTGCTGATCCGTTGCTAAGTCATCAGCAACGCGACTTTCTGTCACGACTCTATTGCAACGATGCGGCCGTTGCTGATGACCATTTTTCTAGTAGTGTGCGCTAATTCTCGACCGTTCACTACTAGAATATTGCTCATCGACAGTCGCCCGAGTCGTCAAAATCATTCACGGCTTTCCAACGGCCGCATGGGCCGTGGCTGATGTAACCCGATCAACCGCGGCTCATATACAGCCTCCCAAGGCCGACGCTCATAGGTGATGGCGCGAACGGGGCGCGAAATGAAATAACCTAGTAGCAACGGCTTAGTGGGGGCGAAAGGGGCGTCAGTGATATAAGTGAGTAATTAGCCACGACCATAAGCGGCCGTTGCTTATTAATTGATGGCGCGAACGCGGCGCAAAAATAAAAAATACGTCATTGACGGCTGAGAGAGGGCTACGCGATCGTCGCTGATACTATTATTAGTTGTCCACGGTTTACTGACGGTCGAGGGGCCATCGGTGCAGAACCTTTTTATTTGCGTTCATGCATGACCCTTCCTCTTTCCCCCTCTCTCTTCTCTCTCCGTCGATGCCGACCGAGTTATCGCCGTCGCCGATCGTCCTCTGCACCGACTTCGTGCGCCGCCGCCCCCTGATCCCCCTCTCCCTCGTCCACGCCACCACCTGCTCCCTCTCCCCTCTCCCCTCTCCCCTCTCCATCGCCACCAAGGTGAGTTCCTCCCCTCTCCCCTCTTCGGCCGACGCTGACCAATTTTTTTAAATATATATATATATATATTAAAATAATTAGATTAATTAGTTGTTAATTAGATTTAATTAGGGTTGTTAATTATTGTTAATTAGGGTTAATGCTAGATTTAATTAGTTTTATTAATTAATTAGGGTTATTTTTTAATTAAATTTAATTAGAGTTAGTTGTTAATTAGATTTAATTAGTTTTTTTGCTGTTAGATTAAATTTAGGTTAGTTTTAATGTTAGGGTTAGTTAATCAATGGTAGAATAAATGTTATGGTTAATTTTAGCTGGGTGTAATTATAATTTTGAGATCGTCCACTTTGGACTCGCAGCCAAATCGTCCACAATGGATGGACTCGCGCGCATCGGAATCGTCCACTTTGGACTTGCGCCGGAATCATCCACTTTGGACTCGCGCCAGAATTGTCCATGTACTTTGGACTCATGCGGAATCATCTGCTGTGGACTCGCACCGACATCCACAAATTTAGAAAATAATCAAGACAAGTTGATACGTTTCACGTACGCATCGATGAGTCAAGTTTTAATTTTGCAAAACCTTAGATCCGTTCGGGGGTTGTATGTTCGTGTAAACGAAGTGAATGATCTTTTATACGACATACAACCTTTGAATTGTCCCTAATTGGATAATTTTGGAACATAGTTATTTATATTACGCTTAGTTTATTTCTTTTAGTCATTATTCATTTTTAAATTTTGGCTTGTATCTCCCTTGTTCTCCGATATACGCCCATGTGATATGCGTATTCGGAGAACTGTAGGAAGATGCTGCCGAAATTTAGAATGAAGTTAATGACTAAAATAAATTTTAAGTGAAATATAAATAACATGAATCTTGAATGGAATAGGACCATCCCACATAAAGACATTACCTAACGATATTGCCAACTTTTTGATAGAACATGTCGGGCGATCGAAGTTGGATGTACCGACGAATTCATCGTTGAGCTATAATGGACGAATTTTGAGTAGGCATAACTTACTTCTTAAATTTCGCATACTCAAACAAGAAATTCATTAGTGGTGATAAAATTCGATGTCTGTGCCAAAAAAGTTCGAATATAAGATTTTTGGATCGGGAAATTATCACAATGCATTTGTATACAAAAGGATTCACACCAAGATATTTTGTATGAAATTATCACAGAGAGTCACGTCAAGTCAGGACGTCGAGCAATCCTGTTGTCCAAACTCATGATCAATCCTCTACTGTGGTTGTTTCTTTTTTCAATCCATCTAATCCTTATAGAACAATGATTCTGGATAGTCTTGGCGAACAATTTCATTTAAATGACAATGTTGAGTTAGTGACTGTGGCTGAGACGGTACAACTACCGGATACTATGCCAGTTGAAGTCATTGAAGAACAACCTGCAATACAGATTGAATTGCCGAATAATGAGGCTGTAGAGTTTTACGAAATGTTGAAAGCTACCGATGAATCGTTGTATGAGAATTGTCCTAAATATACAAGATTTTCGGCAATGACACAAGTCGTCAACATCAAGTTCGATTATAATATTATCGGGATTGCATTTGATCGGATTGCAGACTTTATCAATGGTATGCTACCTTCAGATAACAAGTTTGAGCCAACTTTTTATAAGACAAAAAAGTTGATGAGGAAATTGGGACTTGGGTACGAAAAGATACACGCGTGTCCAAATAACTACATTTTATATTATAAAGAAAATGCACAGTTGGAGCAATGTCCGGTATGTGAACATCCTCGTTACAAGGAGAAGAAATCAGTCCGACAAAAAAATATCCTCTTTAAAGTGCTTTGATATTTTCCACTGACACTGAGGCTTCAAAGGTTATTTATGTCGGAAAAGACTGCCCCCTATATGAGTTGGCATGCAAGAAGTCATGATGATATAGTAATGACTCATCCATCAGACAGTGAAGAATGGAAACATTTGCATAGATGTTATCCTTCATTTGCTAGGGATAGTAGAAATATCAGGTTGGAATTGTGCACGAATGATTTTAATCCGTTTGCTAGGGATACCTCGATCATCATGGTAAGTATTTATGTATATTTGATTTACACTATATATATATATAATTTAAAATATAAACGCATGTAGGAGACCTACACAAGGACCGTGATTGAGCGCGGATGCACGTTGGAGGAGTTTGACGCGGGTGCATGGGTCAAGGCTGCAGGTGGTTGGGAGCACGATCGTGTTTATGGCTTTGCAGATAGTGGCCATGAACGCACAGTATTAGGGCCACTTGGGGCACCGACCCCTCCCGCTGCCAGTGAGAGGTCCTCGACATCGCGGACGCAGGACCAGAGCCGAATAGCGGCCTTGGAGTCCGAACTAACACAGCAGAGAGTGACGATAGAGGAGTAGAGACATGCGATGGAGGAGCAGAGACGCACGAATGACGAGTTGAGAAAGACGATGCAGAACATGCATGCCCTCCTCACTCAGGCCTTCTACCTATGATGTCGCAACCGTCGTCCTCCTCGACCCAATCGATGTCGACTCCACCGCCTCCACCGTAGCCGTGAGATGTATGTTCGTGTATTTTGATTATATTTTGTCACTTGATAGATATTTATACTTTACATTTGATATTTGATACTTGTTTGTTTGAGGCTTATAGTTGTATATATGATATTTTGATACTTGTTTGTCTCCGATTTGAGACTTAGATTGATGATATTTAAGTAAAATTTGTATGGTTGGTTGAAAATATATGTGTATGATGTTTTGTGGTTGTAATATGTGATTGTAAATAGATTGTAATGTATAAATATCATTGTATACAAGAATTTTCGAAATTTTAATTTTTTTCAGTTACATGATATAATGTCAGCCACAACATACCCATGGCTGCACATCACTATACAATGGCTGAAAGCGTATCGTAAATGGCAGATGGCCTGGGCAACACCAAATATCACAGTTGCTAATGGTATCACCGACGGCTAGCAACCGCGGCTGATGTGTTTAAATCAACGACAACCGCCTGTGCCATCACTGATATGTTTAAATCAGCGACAGTGCACGCGGTTGTCGTTGATGACTAGTTGTGACGATAGAGGTCGGCCGTCACAACTTATCTAAGACACGCACATCAGTAACGAGCTTTTGCCACGGTCCTAATTATCTGTGATAGTCGTCATTGACGATTCAGCCACGGCCCGAGCCGTCGGTGACAACGACAATTCTAGTAGTGGTTATTATTCGAAGCTTTAGATAATATATTTATTATTCGACTAGAAATCAAGTTAATATGAAAAAAACTACTATGGAGCCGAGCTCCATAATTTTTTTTATGAAGCCTCACGATATTACAACATCCGTTGGCAATACCAACAAATAAAAATATTCGTCGGTAATACCAACAAATAAAAATATTCGTTGGTAATACTAAGACATACTCTTATGTTCGTATTACCAACAAAAATCATCCATTTATAATACCAACTAAAAGATATGTTGCTAACTGTTCCTGCATGCGGATCAGAATAGTTCGGTCTGGTTAAATGTCTCTCTTGGTCAGGTGCAACTCCAACGGGAGGGGGATTTGCAAAAGACACTCTGACGCTCAAGTTAGTAGATCTCCAAGATGGAGGTAATGAAATTGGAACTTAGGTTACCTTAGGTGTGTTGTATCTATATTTATTGTAGGTGGAGGTGATGTCGCTGCCCGACAATCTCACAGGGATATTGCTCAGAATAGGTCGAGGTTGATCCCGGAGATAGCGGATTTGTAATGGTGTATCCCTCGTGATAAGAAAAGACATGGATGTCCTTGTATGGCCGGGTGGAGCCATTCGGTCTGCATCGAGTTAGGTGTAGGAGTCTGGTCGGATGGAGCCCCTTGGTGGAGCCGTCAGGTATGGCTTGATTTGGGTTCAAGAGCGCAGGGCGGGGTCTAATCTGATCGGGCCCAATAATACTAGTCCAGTCAAGTAGTATCCATAGGTATTACCAACGGATATACCTTCATCGGTAATACTAATGGTTATACATTTGTCGGTAATACTAACGGATATACCTTCATCGATAGTACTAACGAATATACGTACCTTCGTCGGTAATACAAATGAATATACCTTCGTCGGTAATACTAACACATATACATCTATTGGTATTACTAGCAAATGCACCTGGATAGGACTAATTCCTCGGTAATTAAGGAGAAATTCCCGTAGGATACGTACCTTCCACCAAAGACATGTCTTATAAGCCAAATCCTGCACATATAGGTGTCTTCTTCTAATCCAATTTTTGACAAACACATCTCGAATATCTCCTCACTTGAGCGTTAGAGTGTCTTTGCAGATCGCGTCGGAGCCGCACCCAGCCAGGAGCCAGGAAGTGTTTGTGACATCTTCGATCTCAAGCGAGAACATTTGGTGCTCACCATCCAGAGTTGGTCGAGTCTAGGCCTGGAAAATCGTGTCGGCCCGGCCCGGCCCGATAACAATTTGGGCCCGAAGTTGCCGGCCCGGCCTCGCACGACACGAAAAAATAGTGTGCCGGGCCGGCCCGGCCCGTTAGCCCGAAAACTTAATTGAGTTTGATTAGAGTTGTAATTTCGAGTAGATAACTTAATAAGTATTATTAACGGGTAAAAAAAATACTAATAATCTATATTGCTTATCGGGCTATCGGGCCGCACTAGGCCTGGCACGGCCCGATAGCACTAGGCCCGGCCCAGCCGACAAGTGTTCGGGCCATATCGGGCCGGCCTAAAATCGTCCCGAACCCGATTTTATCAGGTCGGGCCGAGTCGGGCTATCAGGCCGGGCCAATAATTGCTAGGTCTAGTCGAGTGTCCATTGCATTGTCAGAAGTGCGACAAGTGCTAGGAAACCAACTGGTCATTCTACATATGGGGAATTGATATCCTCGGTCCATTCCCTCCCGCGCCGGGATAACTCAAATAATTAGTGGTGGTCATTGATTACTTCACCAAATGGACAGATGTCGAGCCTTTGGCCTCAATCGCCACAGAAAAGATTAGAAAGTTCGTTTTGAAGAAAATAATCTGCAGATATGGCATACCGCAGGAGCTTGTTGGTGACAACGACACTCAATTCACGAACCAAAGACTCAAGGAATTTTGCTCAGATTTGAGCATATGTTATCTCTTCTCCTCAATAGAACACCCTCAGAACAATGGGTTAGCTGAAGCAGCTAATAAAGTGATCCTTGCAGGGCTCGAGAAAAAACTCGACAAGGTGAAGGGTCATTGGGCCGAAAAGCTGCTAGAGGTATTATGGGGCTAGAACACAACAACACAGTTGTCCACTCAAGAAAATCACAAGCTCATTTTTGAAGCTGAAGCTATGATCCGAGTAAAAGTCTCATAGCCAAGCCTATGGAGGACGACCTTCAATGAACAAAATAACACAGCGTCTTGAGAAGTTGAACATGATCTCATCGAAGAGGAAAGGGAACTCACTCGGATCAAAGAAGAGCTGCAATGGAGAATACAGGGTAGGGGTAATTGGGGCAGTGGCCCCCACTTAAAAATTTTAAAACCCTTATATATTATACAATTAATGCTTAAGTTTTAGTGCCCTCACTCGAAAAATTATCGCTGCCCCTATAGAATTTTATATGTGAGCAATGGAGGATACATGGTAACTGGGAAGAAGAATGGAAAGATATATTTATATGTGAGCAAAAACAAATTTGAACAGCTAAGTGTAGGTGGAGAGCAAATAATGGATGTAGATCAGATCAGTGTAAAACAAGTCGGTGTACAATTGTGAGAAAATAGGAGTACAACATGAAGAAAGATAGGAGAAATCAATCCTGAGGCAGGAAATCAGAATTGGAGAAAACTTGAAAGGAGGTAACAATTCAGATGAGGAAGAATTTATGTTTAAAGCCTTTTCTTCAGCAGCAATAGTAACATCAACAAGTTGAAGAGTTAAAGCTTAAGATTTTTTACTAATATGCTTATTGCCTAATAAGAAAACTCGGAACGAAGACTTACAAAAACGATGCCTGATTCTTTGCTAGGCGAGGTCATTAAATTATTTTATTTGAATCTAATAAAGTGTAAAAGAAAAGTAATTTAGTTGGATCCAATTAGATTATACTAAATTTTTAATCAATTTTGATTCATCTAATTTAATTTAGTATTTGAATTTGATTAATTTTTGACTAAATATATGATTTTTAATTTTATAATTTCTTTTAAAGATAGATGGAATTTTTTAAACAAATTTGTCAAGTAGATATCAATTATAAAAAAAAATTTATAATTTCTTTAAAAGATATAGGAATGTTTTTTAGCAATTAAATACGTAAATAATTATTTAAATATTTTTAGAATGATTGACCGTATATATCCATTACAGTGTAAATTTAAAATGTGAACTTTTAAAAAACTACATATTAAATTGCTCCCATTATTAAATTTTTTTAAATTCGCTATTGAGAAAAAGCTTAAATAATTCGAAAATATGACAAGCACGTACGACCAAGGAGTTTCAATGAAAGATATTAGTGTGCAAGAAGCGAGAGTAAGCTGTCAATAAAGTAGACTTAATATCAAAGAATTAAATCTATACCCCAATCTCCAAGTGCAACCATAATTAAAGCCCATAGACTTTATCAATCACATGCAACTTCCCCCTTTCCGCATGAAGCCACCATCTCAAGTTGCTTCCTTCATCACACAAATTTTGCCGTTAATATACTCTTCTCACTAGCTGTGGAAGTTGCTGCCCTCTTTCATACAGATTATGAGTGTCTAACCATTCTTTCAAAAGTCAGATGTCTTTTTATTGCATGACAACTTAATTTATTAAACACATGGGGCATCTTTTGCATATAATAATTAAACTCTAGCCTTACTTCTCAATATTAAGTAAATGAAATTCATATACAGTATATAAAATAGGTGACCTATTACTGTAGGGTATGCTTAATTATTTTCAGTTGATAGATCCAGCAACTTACTAGTTTTTAAGTAATAGGTAAATTTGAGTCATAAATGGTACTAAAGTAAGACTATTTTGATACAGAGGAACTTCGAACTTTTGTACCATAAAAAAACGTAACTATATTGGTCATACATAGGGCTGACAACGGATCGGATACGGTGTGGATATTGGATTATTCGTATCCACACCGCACCCCATATTCGCCCATTCGTATCCGCATCGTATTCGCTACGGATGTGAATATGAATATCCATATCCGCACCGCTTCAAATACGAATATCCGCACCGCATTCGTATTCGCACCGTATTTAATAAAAATATATTAAAAAAATATATTTAATTAAAAAAATCAATAAATTACCAATTCATTGATCCAAAATAAATATATAATATACTTCAAAATTTATCTTGACATGAAATTATCATAGAGCTCTTATATATATTAATAACTTATATGGGCAAAATAGTAATTCAGAGACGCGGATAAGCGGTGCGGATACAGTGCGGATATGGTGCAGATCCACAGTCATATCCGTATCCGCACCATATCCGCGCGGATATAAGTTTTCTAAATTTGTATCCGTATCCATATTCATTTTTACTTGCGGATATGAATCAGATACGGTGCGGATGCGGTTTTTAGTTAGCGAATGCGGATAAAATTGCCACCCCTAATCATACTTAGTTAGCATTTTTCTCATGATAGGTAATAAAGTAGCTACTGATTTTGGGAAACATTGCTATAATATAGGCTCAATTAGGACAAAAAGTTGGGGAAGCAAACAATATATATCCTCTCATTCTGCTGATTTTAATTGTGTATTAGCCTAGCTCATATATATATTATTTTAGCTTTGTGAAGTTCTGGTGATCCTGGTGATCATTAATTTGTGTAGGCTCATTTGTTGTTGTTTTTAGCTTTGTGAAGTTAGACTCATTTGTGAAGTTATATATTTAGTTTTATCTCTCTTTGTATCAAAGATTTCAAATCCGTTGGTGTTTTTTTAAATTAAAAGCTTGCTTGATGCTCAGTTTTAGTTTTCTCCATATCCCTATTTTAAAGTATAAGTTATTATATTGAAATTATAAAATTAATTATGATATTTTAAAAAATCTAATTTGTACAGAAAAACACAGAGCTGTCATTCCTCGTGTTGTACATAAGCTCCTTATTAAATTATTATGGAAAAACAACAATTACAGTAATTTATTTTCTCAAAATTAAATACATAATATATATATATATATATGCCAATCCATTCATAGCTTACGCAGCCAAGAACCCGCAATTCTCCTGTACATAGCTTCGGTGCCGTGCCACCCATCCCAATTCATAGCCGCCGACGGCTTCGCGCAGGTGCTCGATCCCGGCAACCCGCAGATAGCTTGCAAATTGTAATTGTAAGCCCCTCCTCCTCCACAGCAAGCCCTCAGCACTGTCTCATTGCTAAATCCTGCAGCAATTAATTAAGCAAGTCATTACTGATCATTAAATTAATCTTCCTATAATATTGCTTTGAATTAATAGAGTAGAAGATCGATCATGAACTCACCGAACTTATCTGGAGACTTGGCGAATTTAATGATGGGAGTGTAGAAGTTCGCATAAGCAAGCCTGATCACGTGAGGATGCTTCTTCCTGAGGTCTTCCACCGCCTCGTAGAGCAAGCGATTGTGATACCTGATCAATCCATTAGCACTCTTCAAGCAGCCGGTGTCGGGCTCCAACTCTCCCTTCTTGCCGCGGCTCAACAGCGCGAGGATGCCGGAGAAGCACCCGCTCGGCGGGTTTCCTGGCACCACCAGATTCACCGCCCCGAGCTCGATCAATCTCTGCGAGTTATAATTGAGATGAGATTAATATGTAAGTACAATGGAGATAGAGTTCTGCATGGATGCGCGTACTACGTACTACGTACGTACCTCGGTGGTGTTCTTAATGGCCTCGACGACGGTGGGCACGTAGGCGGTCACCTGTTCCAGGGTCGAGAAGTTCAAGGCCCACGCGGGCAGGTAGTCGTTTCCGCCAATCTCTCCGACCATGAAGAGGGATTTGCTCAAGTACTTTCTGCAACCTGCAGCATTAATTAAATTCTGCTATAGAGATTCACTGTAAGACAATTTTGTAACTTCAATTAATTTACCTTTAGTCGTGTTGCAGAGTGAAGGAAGAAGTTGCTCGAACTGCTGAATCTGGACACTGAGTGAGATGTTGGTCCCAATAACTCTCACTCCTCTCTGCTCGAAGAAGGACACGTCCAGTGCGGTGGCGCCGGCGACGGCGAAGTTCGCCCCTCTGACGAAGCTCAAGTTCCGCGACAAAAATGGCGGAACCAGCGGAAGTTTGAACGCCTCAGCTGCACCACGTATATATATATAATTGTTATGTCATCGGTCAAAAAGCCAAGACTACATGGAGATGGAGGTATATATATAAATATAACGAGTGACATATACCAAGGAAATCGACAATGAGGCGGCCGTCGGAGCAGCGGCCGGTGGGGTGGCCGAAGAAGGTCATGCCATAAGGCAGGTTGCCCATGTTAGGCGGCGGGAAAGCGTTGGCGTTGGCGATGAGGAAATTACCGGTGTCGGAGAGGGAGTCGCCGAATTGGAATATGGCTTTGAAGGTGCGTTTGGAGTAGCAGAGGCTGAAGGATGAAATGAGGAGGGAGAAGAAGAAGAAGCGGAGTGAAGGATTCATGTTGATGGTACGTAATGAACCGGATTAATGTGTTTACTTTTATCTGTGATTGTTCGTGCTATTTATATAGCTTAATTGGTTGATTGAAGTCGACATATATTATTAATGATCATTGATTGACTTCATGCGATATGGCGTGTTCAATAGCATTTATTGTTATCGGGTCAAACACAACCGGTTGCATCGGTGCCGGCCCATCCATAGATCATCATCTATCTGCGTGTCTCAAACATTGCCTACTTTATTTTCTTGACGGGATTAAATATCACGTGTAGTTCAAGGAAAAAATTTTATATGTTCCTATTCATTCTTACTTTATTTTCTTGACGGGATTAAATATCTTGTGTAGTACGGAAAAAAATTTATACGTTCGTATTCATTCTTTTTTTTATTCATGTTCATATTTATTATTTTTTTATTCACGTTCAATTAAAATTCATATTCACTTATAATTTAATTATAAGCTATTTCGTTACGTTGGACTCGAATTCGTTAAACTCAAATCTCAAAGTGTCTATTTTCTTTTTTCTAAGGTTAGAGAATTATAGACGAATTATGATATTAATGTCGGCTATTTCGAAAACAAATGCAATTGAAAAATCAAAGGTGTACGCACGTAGTGTAGTTGACTTTTAATTAGTAGCTTAAACGTGCATCCAAACTGGTTTATTAATTAAATATATTTCTATATTTCTTATATTTATTTCAATTCTCTATAATTTATATCTTCGTTAAGGATCTTTGAATCATTTAAAATGTATAATGAGATTTATTTGTAATTAAGTAGAATTGTCAACGGATACATCTGCATCGATCGGTCCTATCTGCTTACAAGTATTTAAATTAAGTCAAACTTTGATAAGGGAAGTAATTTTTAAAAAAACGCTAAAAAGTCACCTCTTACTAGAAGGTCCTGATCGTGCATCCATCGCCAGCCACATGAGTAGGAGTATATCCCTTATAATGAGCTATTTTATTGAATGAAAAGGAAATAAAAGTTTTTACATAAAATAATACTGAAACATCAAATTAAACATTTGAAACATTTTCAATTGAACTAAAAAAGCAAAACTCTTGAGCTTCCTGTAAAAAGGTACCAGAAGGAATTGATTCATGAAAAATCTCACTTGAATCAAAACATTTCCTGTACAGAGGATAGGAGTGAGCAGTAGACTGGGGTTGAAGGTCCCAAAATTGCAAAGATGCTTCGGGACAGTATAGCATAAAGGAACACTGCGCAAAATTATTCTGCCTCTTCGAAACTTGATAATAGTTTCGAGAATCAACATCCTTGATTGATAGACCTTCCTAGGCCAAATTATGAGCATCAACATTGCTGGTTCTATTGATATGCTTCCTGCAGCTACAAACATTAATTACTGCAGCAACATCTAAAATATTTGCAATCAGCTCTCTAAGGGACCAAGGAGGTTTTGACTTGAGGTTTAAGAGGTCAATTACAATTTGACAATCAAAATGCAACCTAATATTTCTTAGACATAGAGAATTGACTTTATTAACCGCAAGCCAGATTGCCCAAACGATCAGCATATAATGGAAATTCTACGGACTTAGAAAAGAAATCTTCAAATAAGGATTTACCATCCAAATGATAAGAACACCTATGTCAGCTGCACTATTAGAGGAAAGCCAAGCTACATCGCATGCATAAGATGTTAAAAGAAATCCCTTGGGTTTGAACATAGTTGGAAGATGTAGTACTACTCTCAGAATGCAAGAATCCAAGAGGATTACTCACACCAGACTTCACCACCGACTTCTTAACAACAAAAGGAGAGGAATTAACTTGAACTTTAGCAAGAGCTCTATAAAGAAGAGAGTTAATACCTGCACCTTTCCCATTGAAATATAAGGGCCTGTTTGGTTAGCGAAATCAAGTCTGTTTTCATGATTTCAATTTCACTGAAACCAAAACTGCTTACGAAAACGTGTTTGGTTCAATGTTTTCGTGAAACTGAATCAAAATCAGAATGAAAACGAAACCAGTTTTCTTAATAAAAATAAAAACACCAGAATGTTATTTTCTGTGGTTTCGAGACTGTCCGTTTTGTTATCAAAATGCAGTGACAACTTTATAATTATAAATATTTTTTTATAAAATTAATTAATTTAAAAATAAATCAAATTATATCTAATTTTTAAAAATAAAAATAAAAATCATCATTTTTAACTCAAACTTTTATTTTAAATTTATAAAATAATTAAATCAATTTATATCTAATTGACTCAAACCCAAATTTTAAATAACTCAATTTTCTTAAAGTTGGTCTATTTATAATTTAATCAAACCTAATTTTAGATCATTGGACTTGTTTTTTTTGAAATTTTATAATAACTATTAATTAATTTTTATATCTAATTGAACAAAATAAATCTTAAATTACCAATAACTTAATTAATTAAATCATATAAATATTTTGTAACCATATTAACAAATATTTAATTTTGTAAACTAACAAAACATTTAATTACTACTAAAAATATTCAAGAAAAATTAATATTATTTTTTATAACCAAATAAATATTTACTGGTTTCAACTAACTAAAACTGATGTTGTTTTTATTAACCAAACGCGTTTTCAGAAAACTGAAAACTAAAAACCAAAACCAAGTTTTCAGTTTCACTGAAACCAAACCAGAAAATAATTTTCGCTAACCAAACAACACATAAGTTGTTCATATTCTTCCAAATCTGCCAAAATCCATCTGCAATGAAATCAGTCAGCTTATATCTACTTGCCGTATTCAGGTTTTCACCCTCATACAACCAATTACCTTTGTGACAATTTTTCTACTCTTTCCCAAAATAAAGAGGAGAAAGAACAATTGAAGAAAATATGGTCAGAGAATTCATACTATTTTTACATAGAAAACAGGAGCTTGAACTGACTTTATTGAATTTGGATAGATAGACAGTAGTAGGCAACCTTTTCCATAATAATTTCTAAGCAAAAATCTTGGTTTTTGGCAAAGTATCAGAGTTCCAAATATTAGCCCAATTGAATACTGATTTTTCTTCCAAACATTATTTATCTTTCGTATAGTTGTATGCAATTTTACAACTAAGATTACCTTTAGCATTCAGAGTCCAAATCCATTTGTCATTAGTATCTCTCTTTAGGATGTAAATACGGTGGATGTTCCTTGATTGCAAGTCCCCAAAGAGTGCATTGATGATGTCTGAATGGAGAGCCACTGATTAGGTTTGAAACTTTAGAAAAAAGTGAGAAATTATTGATATCAACATAAGTGGGTCATTTAGAGATGGGTAAGCAACCCAATCAAGGGTCATACAACAGGTCTGTGTTCTTTCCAGTACCATTTTTTTTTCAAAAGATCATCCCTAAGCATTTGGATAGCACATTGTAAACTTTTAAAAGACCAAGAAAATTTAAAAATATTTATTTCCTTCCGGTGGTGGTAGTTACCATACCTCTTGTTGAGCAAGTTGACGTAGAAATAATTCTCCTGATTGAGGAAAGGAAGAACTTTTCTAGCTTATAAAGAAAATCTGGATAAGCTAATGTTCCTCACTCCACGTCCACCATTGAGTTTGCTAGAAGTGACTGTGTTCCACTTCATCAGGTGAAAAGCTTTTAATTTTCTTGATGCTTGAACTCCATAAAAAGGTTTTAAATATACTTTTAAATTTGTTGACTACTTTCTCGTTGATACAGGTAGAAGAAATAGTATGCATTGACATAAAATTGATCACTAAGTTGAGTAATATTATTTTACTTGCTTGGGAAATATATTTACTGGCCCAGGTTTCTATTTTCAAAGAAGCCTTGTCCACCGTTATGTTTTGATAATTACAGCCAAACCTTTTAAAGTCAACGAAGACTCCAATGTACTTTAAAGGAAAGCAATCTTCTTTTATTTTAAGCATTTTATCAGTTTTCTCTTTGAGTTTTGCAGGACAGCTCCGAGGAAAGAAAATCTCAATAAGAGAAGTAATTAAATTCACTTAAAAAATGATGATGATGACCTTCAAATACTATAAATGGAATGTGATTTTTTATAATTGGTTTATACGTGTGGACTCAAATATTGTATTTTTTCTAGCTAATTGCTGTTAAAATCTCACGTTGCTTGAGGTTGTGGTCTAGATAGCCTTTAAATAGATTGAACAATTCTTTCTCTTTGAGCTAACTTTTGGGGTGAAATTAGATCCAATGCTGATTTTCTAACATGGTATTAGAGCCAAACCTATGATTGAGAGTGGACAACCTGCAGAACTTCACGCTCTATATATGGATCCTGAGCGTGAGGGTGGTGTATTAAAGTCTCACATTGCTTAAGGTTGTGATCTAGATAACCTTTAGGAGGCGTTTGGTATGAGGCAATCCATCCAGATTGTTGGCAATTTTGTCTTTAAATTATCAGGATCCCACACATTATCTTGTTTGGTGTCTCACTTGTGCATGTAACGTGGATTGTCTTGGTAATCCAGATTGCCATTGAAGTGGTAATCCAGATTGCTCAATGAAAAGATGTCTTTGTGAATTTCCTCTGAAGTGATAATCTTGAATTAATTTTTAGGACAAAATTGCTCTCCTTAAACTCTAGCTTTTTTACAAGTTCTTTGCTCCTCCCATGTAGGGCTGGCAACGGAGCGGATACGGTGCGGATACTGGATTATCCGTATCCGCACCGCACCCCATATCCGCCCATCCGTATCCGCACCGTATCCGCTACGGATGTGAATATGGATATCCATATCCGCACCGCTTCAAATACGGATATCCGCACCGCATCCGTATTCGCACCGTATTTAATAAAAAAATATTAAAATTATATATTTAATTAAAAAAAATCAATAAATTACCAATTCATTAATCCAAAATAAATATATAATATATTTCAAAATTCATCTTGACATGAAATTACCATAGAGCTCTTATATATATTAAAAACTTATATGAGCAAAATAGTAATTCAGAGACGCGAATAGGCGGTACGGATACGGTGCGGATCCACATCCATATCCGTATCCGCACCATATCCGCGCGGATATAAGTTTTCTAAATTCGTATCCGTATCCATATCCATTTTTACTTACGGATATAGATCAGATACGTACGGTGCAGATGCGATTTTTAGTTAGTGAATGCGGATAAAATTACCACCCCTACTCCCATGAGTTCTCCGATGACATAATATTATATTATATTAATATTATATATAATATAATAATATAATAACATAAAAAATGTTATATTATAATAATAATATTATAATATTAAACTATAATATTATATTATATATTATATATTATATTATATTATGTTATGTTATATAATATAATATATTATGTTATATATAATATAATATATTATATATATAATATGATTAATTATAATATTATAATATATTTGTGAAAAGAGTATTTTCGAAAAAATATATCTCATTACTTGGTAATGTATTTGTTATACTAAACAAATCTATGTGAATTCTAGCAATCTTATCATAACATTACTTGTGCATACCAAACACTATATTCTACATTACCGGCAATTTTTTTAGTGACAATCTATCTGAAATGTAATCTAGATTATTTGGTAATCTAAAAAGTAATGCACCAAACGCCACCTTAAATAGATTGAACAATCCTCCCTCTTTGAGCTAGCTTTTGGGATGAAATTAGATCCAAGGTTGATTTTCTAACAATTGTGTGCACTAAAAAATAAATTTAACACTTGAAATTTAAAGTCAACTAATATGATAATAAATTGGTAATTGAAACTCTGCCCATTTGGTTCGTAAACTGTCTGTCACATGACACCAGACAAGGACAAGAACAGAACATCGGTGTTCTGGGACAGCAGTTATATCGTATTTGATTCGTCAAGAACGTGACACGATCGATATCTAGTGTCGTCTTGTGTTTGATTCGCTAAAATAAAATCATGCACAAGATAATATGACTAAAATATCTTTGCAAATTTTAAATACTTAAATTTAATTTTAAATATAAAAATCTTCGTACTTAGTCTTAAATTTAAAAAAAATGATCTAATAAGATTAAAATCTTTATCAACTAGTATACAGTGAGTTACTCCTTGTTATTATTCTTATATTTTAAAAATTATGATATCCCAAATGCCAGTGATTGATCTTCCAATCTGCACTTTGATGCAGGCCAGTTTAGATTCAAACTTAGGCATGTGTTCTTTTAATTTGACTCTTCCCGCACCTCCCAAAATAGCAAAAGTATATCAACCACACAAACTTCCATGAGATCCAGCTGCTGCAGCTCATCTTTTTCAAGGGAAAATATATTTTCTTAAATTATTCCAAGCTAATTATATAGGCATAACTTTTGATTTCATATATAAAAGATGAGCTACTGTCATGATATATATATAGAGCAGATTTGTTTTCTCTTTGAGCACGTGATTATTATTCATCCAGCTGATCTATGGCCATTGATGAATTGAAGAGTCAAAAAAAAATTGAGGAAAAGATGAATCAATTGCAGGCTTGCAGTACGTATAATGATAGAATTAATTATATATAAGTGTTAAGTGAGCCGATTTAAAACATGTAAATATACCATAATGGACTGTTATCCTATATGCAATAAGATGATTTTTTAGTCTTTTTCATTAGTTAGTAAATCAGCAAAGAACTCCGTTAAATAATGAGCTTAATAATGAGCTGATGTTTAGAGCTCCTATAATTTTTGAATCATTTTTTCTTTCTTATGTCCTTTTTCCCTCTTCTGATACATGTTGCTTTTGATTCAATGAAGCTTAACCATCATTTGTCAAACTCTGTTTCAATTGTTTGAAGCTTCAACCAACATGGTATCAGAGCGGATTTGATCAGTCCAAAGAAGTGAAGAAGATTAGCAGATCGGATTGGTAATCAACTCTCAGATCCCTCTTCGAAGATGGCAAGGAATCGAAGAAATTCCACAGTGCGATCGGTGATGGATGAATTGCAGACTGAACATCAAGAAGGGGTGACCTCAAAAGCCAACCAAACCGAGAGCAATCCCTACTTTCCTCAAGGAAGTGATAACCCCGGTATGTCGATTGTCTCGATTCAATTGAAAGGGCATGAAAACTATCTCCCTTGGAAGCAGTCAATGTTGATTTCATTGTCCGCCAAGAAGAAACTAGGGTTCGTGAATGGTTCTCTGATCGAGCCTAAGGAAATTGATTCCAAACATGAGCTATGGCGCCAATGCAATGACATGGTCAAATCATGGATTCTTCAATCCATTGCACCTAATCTTTGTACTAGTGTGATTTACACTGATACATCATACAAGATGTGGAAGGATCTTGAAGGCAGATTTGGGCGCAGCAATGAACCGAGGATTTTCGACCTTCAATCTCAAATCAGTAACACTAGGCAAGGAACCATGACCATTTCAGCTTATTATACCAAGCTGAAGAGTTTATGGGATGAGATGGATGCTCTTCGAATGAACACAAGCTGCAATTGCAAATTTGGAAAGGAATAAAGGGAAAAAGGAAAGATGAGACAGTTCCTAATGGGGCTTCATGAGTCGTACATGGGAATTTGAGGCCAAATTCTGTTAATAAATCCATTGCTAGAGATAACCCAAATTTACTCCATGTTGAAGCAAGAGGAAACACAAAGGCATGTAGGTTCTGAAATCGCAGGAAACCAAATTGATAGTGTGGCTTTGAGTGCCACTTACCAGGGCACTAACTATATTTTTGTGGGCAAAATGGCAACACTAGAGAGGAGGTGAATAGTATGTTTACTAATTCGATTAGCCTAAATCCAATTTTAAATGATTACTTAGATCGATTAGGCGATTTGCAATTCAATGTGATTAAATGCGGAAGCTTATAAATGATTAAGCAATTTAAGCACAACAAAATGAAAGCAATGCAAACACGCAATTTATAGTGGTTCGGCCCCAATGTCTACTCCACTACCTAAGCACCCCGCTTAGGATTTCTAAACTAGTTTTATTAAATTAGTTTTTGTTTCTCTTACACCCGAGGACTTTTCACCGAAGAGACGCACTCTCGACCTAAGGCACTTCCATACCCGGAAGTCACCGCCTTCTTATCGAGAGTCATCTTCCATCTCAACCCTAAGGGACAACTAAACTAATCTTAGTAAAAGCTAAGTTTACACAAGTGTCTTTACTCCTTCTACACCAAGGATACCACTTCACACAGAAGACCAAATACTCGGTCTTCTACAAACACACAAATTAAACACAGTTTAAATAACAATAAAAGTTACAATGAAAAGAGCTAAGGATAAAACCAATAATGAATGCTCTTTTCAAGCCTTGTAGCCTTCAACTCGTCAGAAGAAATGCTTTGAGTAGAACCCGAGTTGAGGAGCAGAGTGTGCGCAAGAAGTTGTCGCCTGAAGAATCGAGCGCAAGCCCTTTGTCTTTTGGAAGGCTTTGATCTCTCTTATGGATTCTCAATGATGACTGTAGGAATGAGAGAAGAAGAATTAAATGAATCATACGAGGGTATATTTATACCTTACGAAGAAACGACAGCTTCAACGGATAGAAAACTATCCGTTGCAGAGCGTCGATCGAATGGTCGGTCGACCGACCTATCGACCGGTCATTCGACCGCTTCACATCTGTCTGTAATCGGTCGACCGTCAGACGCCACTGTTCATTCCCAACCTTCGGTCGACCCATCGGTCAACCGACACGATCTCGCATCTCGGGTATCCGCAGGTCGGTCGATCGCCAACCTTACTGCCCATTTTGGGCTTCGGTAGGTCGACCGAACCTGAGCTGAACAAGGCAAACAGCTATGTTCTGCTTAGTTTTTCTAGTTCCGTTTTCACTAAGTCTACTTATATAATATTTATTAATTTTAAGTTAAATAACATGATAACTTTAAAACATAAATGTTATATAAGGACTATACCCCATTTGAATTCAATAAAAATATCTAGAAAATCAAAATCTCTAACGATCAAAATCTAGTTCTTGGGATCTAGTAGAAAATGGAAATTTTCTAATCTTTCGAGTTAAATAAGGATATGCTAAAGGCTTCCAGAAAATCCTAAAAAATACATTGTTATCTAGTTTTGACCCAAGAAACAATTATCGCCATTTTTTATTTCAAGAAAATGTTTGGATCATATAGCCCTCCAAGGAGCTCCCTAGTCTTAGTGAATTTCAGGGCGGTCCCGAAATTTCATGGTTTTGGGTTCGGGATAGATTTTTGGGTTTCTTATGTATCATCATGAGGATTACATTAATTTCTAGACACCATAAACCTAAACTCTCTTTTTTGAAGATTCCCGAGCGCCAACGAGCATCCTTGTCGATTTATCTGATTTCTTCGATCGCGGACGTCGCGCACTAACCGATATAGAACTTGAAAGATATTCTCAATGAAATCATTAGTCCCATATTTGTTATCATCAAAACCGAGATTAAGGCTAAGGTTGAAAATCTAAAGCCAACAGCTTTCAGACGAGCTCAAAAGGACAAGCCACAAACATGGAGCAAGAAATTTTGTGAACATTGTCGAAAACCAGGGCACACAAAAGAAGTATGTTATAAACTTCATGGATTCCCACCAGGACACAGATTCTATAAAGGAAATCAAAAGGTGAATGATTGGAATGGAAGTAATGCAAATAAGGAGAATCTGATTAACAATATTTAGTCTTCTCAAGCAGTTAAAAATTCAAAAACTGGGACAGAATGTCATAAGAGCAAAGGAAGAAGCATAGGTTTCACTAAAGAACAATACCAAACTCTTGTAAGCATTATGCAAGGTCAGAAGCACATGCAAATCCAAGGGTCAACATGGCAGGTATACACATTCACTCAACTAGTTATGATAAATCTGAATCTTGGATTATGGACAGTGGAGCTACAGACCATGTAGCATCATCCAAAATACCCTTAGACAATGTTTCCAAACCAAAACAATTCAATAGTATTTCATTACCAAATGGGTCAACCACTGAAATAGCCGAAGTAGGAACTGTTTACATTAACAAGCATATTAAGCTAGAGAAAACCCTTGATGTCCCTTCTTTTAAGTTCAACTTATTGTCAGTAAGTAAACTAACCAAAGACTTGCACTGTTCTATTACCTTTAACCCAGATAATTTTGTAATCCAGGACCTCATTACACAGAAGAACCTGGGGAGTGGTAGAGTGGACAATGAGTTGTACTACATCAATAGAGCTTTTTCACCTGTTAGCAAACAACATTTTATTTCATTTACTTCTCATGTTTCCTTAGATAGTACTGCCTTATGACATATGAGACTACTTGGGCACATGTCCATGAATAAGATGAAACTTATGACTAGTGTGATACCTGATGTTAGTGTAAACTCAAAGTTTTTTTGTAATGTTTGTCCACTGGCCAAACAAGCATGTATTCATTTTCCTCAAAGAATGAATAAAGCTTTATTTTCTTTTGAAATTATGCATGTTGATGTTTGGGGACCTCACAAAACCCCTACTTATGATGAAAAAAAATATTTCTTGACCATAGTGGATGACTTCAGTAGATGTGTGTGGACTTACCTTTTCTCTTCCAAATCATAAGTACCTTCTATGCTCATAGACTACATCAAACTCATCCAAAACTAATTCCAAACTACCATTAAAATCCTTAGGTCTGACAATGGTAGTGAATTCTTCAATGCAACCCTTAAAACCTATCTTGCAATTTTAGGAATCATGCACCAAAGTACATGCGTCGAGACACCTCAACAAAATGCCTTGGTAGAAAGAAAGCATAGGCATTTGTTGGATGTAGCTAGAAGCTTGAAATTTCAAGCTCAACTCCCTCCACACTTTTGGGGAGATTGTTTGCTAACAACGACATACATCATCAACAGAACACCTCATGTAGCCATTGAGAATTTGACTCTCTATGAAAAGCTATACCAAAACCCTCCATTGCTATCTCACATAAAGACCTTTGGGTGTCTATGCTATGCAAATTCACTCAAACAAAAAAGAACCAAATTCTAACCTAGAGCTATTGAATGCATGTTCTTAGGTTACCCTTATGGCAAGAAAGGGTATAAGGTGTATGACTTGAAGACACAAGCCATTTTTATTTCCAGAAATATTACCTTTGTAGAGAGTATTTACCCATTCAATACTTCCTCCTCTACACAAAAAAAAACATTTTCCCACTACCAACATCAAGTGATGACCATTTTGTCCTTGACAATGCTGAGTTCAAACACACTGAACAAGTTACTGAGTCATCCACTAGGGGTAACAGTGAGAAAGAAAAAAGAAAAGAAAAGAAAAAGAAAAAGAAGAAGTACATAGTGAACTTGATGGCATGCTGGAAGCTGTTTTGAGCCCAATAGATAGAGGAACAAGCACATCTGAAAACCACATTACAAATTCTTCTCCTCATTCAACCAAACCAGCAACAAGGAAAAGTACTAGAGTCACACAAAAATCATTAAAGCTCCATGATTATTACTGTAACTCATTGGCCACTGAACCAATGCACAAAGCCAAAATTAAAACTTCACCTTATCCCTTACACAAATACATGAGCCTAAACAGTATCCCCAAAGGTCATTGACCAAGCATTCCTAACCTACATAGACAACACACAAACTCCCAAAAACTATAGTAAAGCTGTCCAGAAACAAATTTGGGTTGATTCTATACAGGCTGAGTTAAAGGCTCTTGAAGAAAATAACATTAGGGTGTTATGTGATTTGTCTCCTGAAAAAAGGGTAAATTGTAGTAAATGGGTGTTTCGCACCAAATATAAGCCAAATGGAGAGGTTGAAAAGTTCAAATCAAGGATTGTGGCTAAAGGCTACACACAACAGGAAGGAATAGACTATGAAGAAACTTTTGCCCCTGTCTCAAAGATGAACACCATAAAAACTCTAATAGCAGTGGCAGCATCTCAAAATTGGCCATTGCAACAACTCGACATAAATAATGCTTATTTGCATGGTGAATTGGATGAGGAAGTTTACATGGTTAAACTATTGGGTATGGAAATCCAAATGATACAAGAGTTTGTAAATTAAAAAAATCCATTTATGATTTAAAGCAGGCTGGCAGACAGTGGTTTGCTAAATTGTCCACAAGCATTTTGTCTAGAGGCTATGAACAAAGCTCAGCAGATACTTGTCTTTTCATCAAAAGAAACAATGACAAGATTATGATTGTGTCTGTTTATGTTGATGATATAGTGCTGACTGGTACTGATGTTGTAGAGATGGAAAACCTGAAACAATACTTGAATGGTCAATTCAGGATTAAGGATCTTGGAGACTTAACCTACTTCCTTGGATTGAAAGTACACAGAACTACAAATGGGATACAAATCAGTCAGAGAAAGTATGTTACAAATTTGTTGAGTGAAATGGGTATGAAAGATTGCAAGCCATAAGATACTCCTATGCAGGTAAACATGAAACTCACAAATAAAGGTCCTGAAGAAGATGTTTTACTGAATGATAGTTCAAGTTACAAGAGTTTAATTGGAAAGCTATTGTACATCACCATTACCGGATCAGATATTACTTACATAGTACACACCTTAAGTCAATTCAGTCAAAGCCCAAGAGAATCTCATTACAAGGCAGCAATAAGAGTCTTAAAGTACCTTAAAAAGGCTCTTGGTATGGGCCTCTTCTACCCTGCTGAAACAACCACATTAGTTTCAGGTTTTTCAGATGCAGATTGGGGAAATTGTATGATGATAAGAAGATCTGTAACATGGTACTTAATCATAATTGGCTCTTCTTTAGTAAGCTGAAAATCAAAGAAACAAACAATTGTAAGTAAATCCAGTGCTGAGAGTGAGCTTCGAGCTCTATCAAGCACCACAACTGAGGTAACCTGGTTCATTAAACTCTTGATTGAAATTGGTTTCAAATTCAGCACACATGTACCAGTTTATTGTGACAACAAAAGTGCACTTCAAATTACCTCCAATCCTGTATTCCATGAGAGAACAAAATATCTTGAAATTGACTGTTACTTTGCAAGGGAAAAGTACTTACAGGGAATCATCAAACCAACCTACATCTCAGGTGACAGCCAACCAGCTGATATCCTCACAAAAGCTTTACCACATCAGAAACATGAAGAAATGATATGCAAGCTGGGCATGAAGAATCCTTTCTCCTGTCCCAGCTTGCGGGGGGAGTGTTAAGTAAGCTGATTTAAATGATATGTAAATAAATCATAATGGACACTGTTGTCCTGTATGCAATAAGAGGGCTTTTTAGTCTTTTTCATTAGTTAGTAAATCAGCAGAGAACTCAGTTAAATAATGAGCTGATGTTTAGAGCTCGTGTAACTTTTTGAATCCTTTTTTCTTCCTTATATCCTTTTTTCCTCTTCTATAGAATGTATCAGGTTGCTTTTGATTCAATGAAGCTTAACCATCATTTGCCAAACTCCGTTTCAATTGTTTGAAGCTTTTAACCAACAATAAGCCAAAAATTCTTTTTGTTTAATTATAGGTCTTGCAGCTTGAAGCCTAAATAATCTCAATCAGTTCACGGTTGTCTGTGGGCTTGTTTTGATCCTGCTATATGATGTACAATTTAATTAGCATTTACACGAAAAGATGGACGACGAATTAAATGAAGCTGATTTCTAAATCAAATAGCCGATACTACGAAGTCTTCTATGCATTGCTTCTTCAGCAGCTCGTACGGTGATGTTATCAACTCCATCTCTCTTCTCCTCTTCATCTTCCAGTCGACCCCATTCTCCTCCGCCACATCGCCGCTGGCCGCAATCGAAATCTTCACAATGTTCACCTCGAAGAGCCCCACCACCTCCACGGCCTATCTCGGCGCCGCCGCTGGTGGCGCACCGCACCCGCCGATGGCTTCGGGTCGCGTCTTCCACCCAATGAAGAGCTTCTTCTCGGGGCTAGCCGAGCGTTGGAAGGTGACGACATCGCCGGCTCGGAGCCCCTTCTCATTCACGAACCGACTCCAGCCCTTGGTGAGCATGTAGCTCTGGCTGCTGTTCCAGTAGGAGTATCGAAACCACCACACCTTGCTGGCGGCGTCCTCGAAGTTGAGCAGCACGGCCTTGATGGCGGCGGTGGCCTGCTGCTTCAGCGGGAAGTGCTTCTCGGCGTGCTGCTTGGGAATCACCGGGTGAGACGACTGTGCGAACAGAGCAAGTGTCGGGTAGGTTATAGAGTCTGGTGTTTAGTGGAGGGCATTGAGGTCTTTTTCCCTCAATATCATCTGTCATGTTTTGGTGTACCAAGAAATTTCTCTGTACTCAAAAATGGCCCAAAATCTTGTCCCTCATCATTTATACAAAATAAACGAGAAACAAGAGTCGAAATCCAGTCAAATCCCTCATTTTTTAACGAAACAAGCGGCCCTTAATTACTTATTACTATGGTAGCTATGTTCAATATATTTTTGTTTACTTTACCAATTATCTAAGGTTAGTTTTCTTAAATATAGTTAAATTTTTTAATATTTATTTTCAAATTGATTACCATAATTGGTCGGAAAATTTTTCAAGCCATTGGAGTCACCCATGTTACTGGAATCATTAGAATCATAAAAAAAGAAATTTAAAGGTTAATTACTACGTAATTTACTGTTGTTATTAATTTCCTTTTTATCTTAATGTATATTTAAATAAATATTTAATTAATGTTTCATGATTAATTACATAAAACTATTAATTAACTAAAATGTTTTGTATATATTTATATATAAATTGTTACATATGTTTATATATAAACTTTTAATTAGAAAACTGTGAATATATTTAAAATTCAACTAAATTGAATTGAATTTTTCAACATTGAATTCAATTATTATTATTGTTTTTAATGTTGTTAACATGTATCCATCATATTTTTTTAATTATATTGACATTGGCGCCAGAATATGCGCCTATAAATAAATTTTAATATTTTTTTATTTATATATACATACTAGTGCCAAATTTGACATTTGTAATTAAATAAATTAATTCTAACAATGTTTATCTCCGGCTTCAACTGTGACTCATGTGCCGGTGTCAATTTGCACATATTGGCTACCTTAGATGCATTTGAACAAAACCTTTGGTGGGCCATCAAACTTGAGCATATATTAATTGTAATGTCCATAGACATCCATTTGGCACATTTTGTTTGTATGGTCTTTCTTACGTCCATCTCATTTGGACCCACGATTTGGTTGTTAAGATTACTACTACAAGCATCTATTTGAAATCGCATGAAGGGAAACATGCGATGCAACCTCTTACTTTTGCAATGCATTTCCATAAATATGGTCATAAATTTGAAGAACCTAGGTGATGAAATCTATTTTCGTAGCAGTTGAAATTGGTTGGGCTGAATTGAAGTCGAGTAGAGTCCGATCGACACCTGTGGAAATACTCCATCGAGGTTGGACTCTCGAAAGTACCCTCTGACGATCAAGTCAGTAAGTGTGTAAGGAGGAAGGACAAGTGATAGGTCATCTTGCATAAAGGAATAATGCAAAGAAGTAATAAAATAGAAATGGACGAAGTCCCCCACCATTGGGAGGAGGTCTATCTTTTATAATGTTAGTAAAATGTTTCAATCATTTTTTTGGAGAGTTGTCATCTTTTTGCGGATGTCGTGCTAGTGCTTGACTAAGTCTCCGGGGCTGATTTAAGCTAGGCCTAGGCCCTAGGAGTTGAGCCTTTTCAACCTTCTGGGGCTAGCAGTAGCCTAAGGCCTTCAGTTGCTTATGCTCGGGAGGGTTTTGGGCTCGATCGAGTGAGGAGTTGTGGCTTAATCTCTTGGTTCTGCTCAATTAGGTGGATTAGACTTGGACTAATGAACTCAGCTAAATGGGTTCAAAATGGAGGGCTTAGACGATCCATTATCCCCTCATCAATAGGTAATCTAGTAATGTATATCAAATAATGTTGCGAAGAAAAAACGACAGTTGAAAATTAATATTTTCTCCACAAAAACTTTTGCCAAGACAAAAACTTATGGTGGAAAATGTGAACAAGACAATTTTGCTTTAAAATCCAATATGTAATACTCAATTTAGTTCTACATCAAAATCAAGTAAATTGAATATTATGTTAATTGAAGTTAATTTGACCTATGTATTATTATTAACTTTGGTCTAAGTATTTTAATTAGATCATAATTCGGACTTAAGAAGCTGATGAACAATTATCCAACAAAGCAAATCAGGATAATTGGGTTATGAGAAAAACATAATTGGAAACAAACATGTGAAAATCTTTTTAATTTTTTTTTTTAACAAAAATAAAAAGTCACAATAGGTGATCATACTATTGATTGAATCTTAAATCTCTAGACAACATATAACAAATTGTCACCAACTGTACTACCAACAATTAGCGTGAAAATCTTCTTAATTGCTTGCTAATGATACGTTTTCATATAGTAAAGCAGCATATTACTGTTACCATAGAATAAATGGTAGGATCTATATCCAACAAATAAAAATTAATTTATGCCAATTTAGTTCCTCTTGAGTGTTCTTTCTTGTTCTCAACCTTGTGATTACATAGTCCAATAACAGAGTCACTTAGCAAGCAATTGAGGAAGAAGACGGGGAATTAGGATAAAAAGGTATGGTGATACTAGTTCTTCGAAAGAAATTATCATGGAGCCCCATATACGAGTGAATCTAGCATCATTAATATCGAACCTAAAGGGAAATGGTTCACTCTTTGCAAAGTTCATTCTCACTTTAGATGTAGTCTTAATCATATTAGATTTTATTTTAGTGAGGCTAGATTCACTTCTACAATGAGTTTCATAGAAATTCTTCTTCCTTTAGGTGTAAGCTTAATCATATTAGATTTAATTTTAGTGAAGCTAGATTTACTCCTACAATGAGTTTCAAGTTTCATAGAAATTCTTCTTACTTTAGGTGTAAGCTTAATCATATTAGATTTAATTTTGGTGAAGCTAGATTCACTCCTACAATGAGTTTCATAGAAATTCTTATGGAATCTGATTCCATAGAAATTGCACCATGTGAAACTAATGTGATATTTAATCCCACAATTGAACACAAATAAGCAGACATACTTGATCATAGGATCTCCAAGATATGCTTTGTGTTCATAAGTTTCTTCTACGAAACAAAGTTCCAAGAAAAAAAGTTGAGCTTGTGAGTTTATAAAAGCTCGAGTTTCATATGAATTGAGTCTTAACTTACTGACAATTGTTGGCACTATTCAATGTGTTGAGATTGATATGAAACCCATATTTAAATTTTAGAAAGATTTTACTCTAAAAGCTTAATTAGAAAATGTATGTTAAATAACTATGCAATATTTCCTGCTTCCAAATTAGGGGGTGACTGAATAAAATAAGAACAACTCCAAAGACTGTACATAAAAGTTTTTATTGAACTGGAAGTAATACATCAATCGCTTGATCCCTTGGACGACTGGAAGTAATACATCAATCGAGCAAATACAAACTTACCAAGAGAAGCTCTGTTAATTGAAAGCAGCAATATTGACAAAAACCTGCTGCAGCCATTGGTAGATAAGTCGCACCAAATGTTTGTTTATTAACAGAGCATCTAAATAAAAGCATTACACAATCATTCATAAAATGAAGCATAGCAGATAAGCTTCAACCCCTCAATATATTAAAATCATGAAGAGGAGCTTGAGGACTCAAATGGAGAGATCCTTCGCCTTTTGTTAGAGAATGAGGACCTTGGCAGAAGCTCTACTTGTGAATTGAATTTGTCGAGTATGGACTTCAAGGCCTGATGAACAGAAGCCACAAAAAGATGCCTGTCAACAGCGCCGGAGTTTCCTGGTTCAGATGTCATCACAAGTACATTCTTCATTCGACCGCCTAATGTTGAAATCTCGGCCTTAATGGTTTTCAGCTGTAGGCTCTGGAGTGTTTGCCTTAGGTCTGTAAGAATCTCTGGTCGGTCCTCACAGCATAGAGATGCTTTCACTGTGAAACTGCCAGTATTGCCAACGTCTGTTTCAATTTCAACCCTCACTTCATCAACATCGGAGGGAATGGTGTAACCCTTGCTGGTTTCTGCTGCATTTTTCTTTAGTTTTTTTACATGATTGATCACTTGCGAAAGTAGGGCAGCTTTGTCCAACTGCAAGAAGTAATCATAACCTATTACTAAAAGATTCTTAAGATATAACCAGCACTTGAATCATAAGTTAAAAAAGCTCCCAATTGCCTCCATCACAAGGAGCTTCAATATGGGAAAAAAATTCACTGATGGAATCTTAAAGTGCTGGGAGTTGTTGGTTCTTAAAGTGCAAGGTGATGGAATCTAGAGTTGTTGATGAAAGAAGATTCTAAAACATTTTACATGGTGCAAGTTAATCATAACAACATTTCCAATTCTGATGTAAAAGTCAAAACATGGAGTTAAAATTCCTCATCTATATAAATCCAGCATCTTCTACGATGATGATTAGCTAAAATATTTCAGGTTATGGTTACTAAAGAAAATAGCAGGAAAATATCCTTTTTAATTTAATGATGAATCATAAATAAGAGAAAAAGAAAACTCATTGTTGAAGCAAACAGAGAAGATGGCAACCAAAAGAGGTACAAGAAGCATTTTTTTAATAAAGGTAGCTAGGACCATACACAAACTAGGTGTCAGGAAGTAGGACAAAGAACATAAGTGAATGCAGGGAAGAAAAAACTGTATCTTCAGATTAATGAAGCAAGAAAATAGAGGCTTACTAATCAAACACAAGTTTGAAACCAAAGACCTATACATCACCTGTCAACATCTTTCATTACCAGTCATTAAACTCACTACAATAAGAGACGAATTATAACACTCAGTGGTTGATTGGTTTAACTCCTACTTATCTAAAGGACAAGTGTAGAACGTATGAAAAGTCTATAAAGGAGAACATTGATTCTATTGTCGTAACTCCTAAATATCAAATAGTAGAATTTCTTTACATGAAATGGCTCCTTTGCATGCCTTGCCAACATGAGCATGTTGACAAAGAAAAAAATTAAAAAGAAATAATCAGTTCAGGAGTTATCCCGATTCCTTTGCAATTGGTAATTGAAATTGTGCTCAGCAGGCATGCAGTATGCAATACGCAGTGAAAAAAGGGGAGTATATTGCAGTTGCAGCAACACATAAATGCAAGTAAACATTTAATCAAACACAAGGGCGAGGAGAGAAAAAGAAAGGACCTTGTCGGCGCAGGGTACCATGCGCCTCAGCACGGCGAGGTGGCCGTTTATCCTCTCTCGCCTCCGCCTCTCGGCCTCGCTGTGGCTCTTCAGTGCCATCGCCGTCTTCGCGTCCAGAACCCCTCCGCCATCCTTCTTGACCCCCAACCTCGAAGGCGCCTTCACAAGGTCGCTTCTTTCCCGATCCAACACGGCCGATGAAGACGGCGAACCCGGCCCAAAGCCAAACCGCAGGCCATTAGTAAACCCCCTAAAGAAACCCAAATCCCCAACAGGGCCCGAACCCATAAAATCTGGAAACAACGCCAGATTCCAAATCCAAGGCAAGATCTTGAAGAAGAAGAAGAAGAAGAAGAAGAAGAAGAAGAAGAGAAATTCAAGGAATACGAAGAGTAAGAGGAACAAGAGAAGACAACTCAAGATCCAAACTTTTTCGATTGGGGCGCTCAGGAACCAGGAGGGCGGTTCGGCGGATACGACCAGAAGGGGAGCCTCACGCGCCGCAGCTTCCTCAGTTCGCCCTCGCCGAAGGTGGATCCATTCGTCGTTCTTGTTCTTATAATCCAATCGATTGCTTCCATTACGAGAGAAAACGCGGGAACCGGAGGCAGCAACTACTGGGAGAAGGGTTTCATCTTCGACCTTCTGCTAAATTCTATCATGTCTCTACTATTTCCTCAGTGATCACAAGCGTATAAGCTCGGAATCCGCCAAAAACGCGACCTTTTTCTCAGAAGAGGAAGAAGAAGATGGTGATGACGAACTCTTGCACGCAAGACCTTTTATATATCAACGCGTTGGATAAATGACCAATTATTTTATATTTAATTATTTCTATAATATTTTAATTATCGTGGAGGCAGACTTGTCAAAAAAAATTTCGTAAAATGAGTAAATCATTATTTTATTTTTTTAGTGGACCAATTGGGATGCGAGGAATGGAATGTATGATTAAATAAGAAAAATAAGAGAAGCGAGTTATTAAAAGAAATATTAAAAAAACAAAATGAGAAATCGTTTGCTGGCTATCACTTATCAGGAACAATGAAAGGTGGTGGATGTACCGAGGAATATTCTATTTTCAACCCCTAAAATATTAGGTATTTTAGGGGTGAGTGGGTTCGAATAGTATAATTATTTGGATCTTATCCTGTACTACTTCTTAAGTTTTGGATTATGATGCTACGGGATTTAGAATCGAACTCTATTCGAAATTTATGAGGTAGTATAGATTTTGAGTATCCCATCAAAATATATTCATGAACCAATTCTAGAAATATATTAATGAAATATTTGATTGAAATTCATTCATTTATAAATTTTAAAATACCATGTTAGGATCCAGAGTAGCGTATGAATCCACGCACTAATCCATTGACCTACTTAAGAACAAAAAACTAATTAGTTTATACATATTATTTTGGTAGACTTTCCAATTTGGCACACAACTTTTAATCACACCACTTATTATTTTTTGCACGTCCAACCAATCATTAATCATCGATAATTAATTTTTAAAGGATCAATGGCGAAACTTTCATTTGATATACAGTAGATAAGATGGAACATTTGACATCAGGTTCTTCTTCCTCATATATACCATTTCATTAATCAAAGCAGGCTTGAAAGTTGTGGTGCCACATGCAGCAGTACTGGAGGTGAGTTGGTCCACCACATAAACCGGCCCCACCATGGTTAGATCGATCACCTAATCAAGAAACCAGTAATCAACACAGAGATGACATCAACCATTTAATTGTGGCTTTAATTCCATATATATCAGAAACCTAAAACCAGGGGCGAGTCGTTTTCTTTTTCTGATAAATTACAGTAAAATTGAGTTTAAGTCTCTGCGTATGCAGAGTATATATATATTTAGAAATTATCAATCACTAATTAGCTAACCCTACTGAGTGTAGAGAGAGGCCATGTCAACTTATATAAGCAGACAAACATAAGTGGCTCTGCTTATAATTAACAATGAACAACTCTTTGTTTTATTAGTTCTAGTGGGCACAAAAAAGTCTCATCTCTTGCACACCAAATGCGTATATTTAAGATTGAGTTGGGAATCCATGACATATCCAGTATGCAGAAGACTTCTGCGGATAGAATAAACTACTGATAAAAGAGACGTCAGCTTGGCAGGAAGTGATGATTTTATAGTGACAGAAAAAGTCATCTTGACAGCATGGAGTTGTTTTTATAATAAAAAGGTTGTATTTGTTCAACTAATTGCAGAGGTGAAGAAATGAATGGAACAAAGAGAAGGTTGAGTGATGATGCAGAGTGATGTCTCAGGAATTAATTGAAGTCCCTCTCGTTGTTGGGTGATTGGAGAGGGGAAATGAAATCCAACATGTTTCTGGCAGCTCAAGTCCAACTACTGTCTTGTGCTGCAACCTTTCATGCCAAATAAGTCAACGCTTTCTCTATATTTTTATATTTTATTTATTTATTTTTATTTGTTGTTATTTTTTATCTTTATATTTTATGAATGGAACAACCCGCGAAAAAGGTTGTTATTATTTATAAGATAAAATTACAAATAGAGAGAAGATCAGTATAATTTATCTTATTTTTTATATTTTTACTTAAGTTACTTGTTAGTCGCCCCATGAAATAAACGGGTACCCGCTACCCGTTTATTCCCCGCGGGTATCAAAAATGAATACCCATTTAATTACCCGCGGGGGGACGATACCCACGGATATTGGCGGGTATCCATGAAACTTTTAAAATATATAAATTATAATATTTTAATAACACTTTAACTCTTCAAGTATTTTGATAACAACTTCAAGTATAACAACTTTATTTTGATAAACACACAATATTTTGATAACAAAATTATCATAAGTTTTCAAAACATAAAGTATATGAGTATTGAATTAGATTATGATTTTTTTAGTATATGTACCGAGGATAATATTATAATTTATTAATTTTCGCAGGTAACAAGTATTCGCGGGTACGGGTACGTACTATAATACCCTACCCGCCCCATATAATAAACGGGCAAGAAAAATTACTCGCGAAATCTCGCGGGTAGAAAATTACCCCTCATACCCATCATAAACGAGTAAATACTCACGGGTACCCGCTTAAACGGGTAATATTGTCATCCCTATTAGCAACAGTGTTCTAATGGTCCATCATCGAGATTCGTAGACTTCGTCGAATCAACGCCAGCTTGCCTTGAAGCCTTCGGTTCCTTAATCTATTACTACCAGAACATATGGGACCGACAAATATAAATATGGTTCATTTGCTTCATTGTATCATTACATAAAATACGGTAGAATAGAGTAAAACAATAAATAAGAACGAGGGTTGAATATGTTTTTTTAAATTCGGTATAGGCAAGGTATAATATTAATTTATTTTTTTTAATTCATGCAAAAAATGATTAATATTTATCACTTATCTTATTCCTCTTTATGAATATAATTAATGTATAGGATGAAAATTAATACTAATTAACATCTAAACCACTCCAATAAAAGAAAGTTGACATTGACTAAATAAACAAATAAAATTGACGTTCTATAATCAACATGAGGACAACAAACTGATAATAATTAGCACAATAATCCATTCCTATTAAAAGAAAACAACTTCCGATGAAAAACAAACTTAAAACAATGCCATTTTGTATTAAAATGATTAGCTTTAGAATTACTTCTATCTAATGCAATAAATTGAAAAAAAAATGATTTGCCACCATGAAAATCCTTTTTTCTCTTTCATATTTATATTTTAGGACTAATACTAATTTGGCCAAATTTTTTCAATTTGATTCTCCCTCTTTAAAACAATATCAAAATTAGTTTGATCCGATTTTTTTCCAATTTGGTTCTCAAAATTTTAGTTCCATTTCAATTTGATTGTTTTTCTCTTCAAAACGTTTCTTACATTACATGTAAAATTGTATATTTTTTTTCTCATTCATATGAAAAATATTTATTATTTTGGTGCGAAAATTATATATATATATATATATATATTTGCAGCATTCCTAGTCGAATTAATCAATCCCCATTTGTTATCTTCTGTTATTGTCATCAAATTTTTATATTTTACATTTAATTTAATTATTATTGCTCATGGAATAACATAAATGTTGATTTATTCATAGTGCTTAAATAATTGAAAAATGATGAAATTCTAAATAATAAGCTATATATATTGTAAACGCAAAGCTATATTTGAGTCAGTTTACTATGTTTTGTCAAATGATTTTATGCATGTAATTGAATCTGACTTCAAAATAGTCATTGAAGCAATAAACTCGGAAGTTACCTTAGCAAATTAAGAATTTAGTGGCAAACATTAAGCACCTTAATAGTACGAAGACAAGATGTAATCTTTAAATACTTCAAAACAGATAAATAAAATTGCACATTGGGCATCAAATTCTTATAAAAAATTAATATTTGGACTTGCACAAGGCCTTGTATTAAATCATGATTGTAATTTTCTATCTATGAGAGTTAATTAATAATTTTCTTTTCTTTTTCTGAAAAAAGTTCTCTTGTAAATATTTTGGAGGTTATGATCAAATTTAAATAAAATTTAAATTTTGTGGATCAAATTGAAATAAAATCATAAATTTTGAAGGTTTGATGTTGCAATCTTAAAAATTTGAGATCAAATTGACAAAATCTAAAAAATTAGGGCTAAACTGGAATTAACCCTAATATTTTATTTCATTTGGACTGTCCACAGCAGTAACATTCTTCCTCTTCTTCATAACCAGGGCGGAGGCCCAAATTAGAAAAATGAGCAACACGAGCATATATATATATATTGCAAAACCCACCCAACCAAATTACCATGTTTAATTAGAACCAGATTAAGCATGCAATTAACCTCAATCAACCAGTTGGAAGGCAAATTACTTAAGCGCAGAATATATATGCAACCAGATCCGCCCTCTACTGGCCGGCGGCGAACGCCTCCGCCGGGAAAGTCTTGGTGACTCCAGCGAGGCTCTTGAAGTGGATCTTCCCGGAGGGCGGGCTATCGACGGTGATCTCGTTGACCGGCGGCCAGAGGAGGAGCTCCTTGGCCTTGACCCCCTTGAGCTTCTTAATGCGGCCCTTCTCGACGTAGCCATGGATCTCGGTGTCGTAGCTGACGAGCTTACTCACCATCTTGAAGGCGTGCTCCACCTTTCTCTTCTGCGCGATCCACATGTACCCGCTGCTCCTGACGAAGCCCACCTCGACGACGTCGGCCAGAGGGAGGAGGCCGAGTGGGAGGCCGAACTCCTCGAGGAGGGACAGCGCCAGCCTCATGCCCTCGTCGTGGCCGCTCTTCACAACGCCGCCCTCTTTCTCCGCCATGGTTGTGTAGGTGAGGGTGGTGCATGCAATTAAGTCCAGGGCTTATATATAATTGAAGGAAAGGGGATGCCAGAGAAGGAAAATGCATGAGGCCGGCGTCAGACCGTCCTTGGAGGAATCGTTGTGCTTGGAATTAATCCGGCATCGGTTGATCCCCGAATGCAGCAGCTCTGTTTTGTCTCAGCCGGCGGCCGGGCGCGCGAGGAACACTGTGCGATGAGTACCGGAGTCATCGACGAGGTCAAAGTGCAAGTTGAATTATTTGACTATATCATATCCAACAAATGGGAATATTACTAATTAAGTATATTATTAATTAAGATCTTCTTGATTTTTAGGATCCATTTGTTTGGCATATTTTTCAGGTAACACTGTAACACTAACACCTAATGTCTAGTGTTTGTTTGCAAAATAGTCTAAACCGCCGTGGGGTATTTTTTTTTCTTACAATTTCAAATGCAACTAGTGATATAAATCATGTTCCGGTGTTATAATACGGTAGGATCATTTTCTTGTTACTCTAAATTGAAATAACAATGCCTTGTCATTTTAATATAATATTGTAAATTATAGCAATCACTTTAATTTCTCAAATACTTATTTTTTTCACCGAACTTGCAACTTTTGTTGTTGTGTGGCTACAAAAGGTGATAAGTTACTTATGTTCTTCGATCTCCTCATCTCTCACTATGCATGCCACGTCGACGACGTCTACACGCAACTAGGAAAGCTACATCGCATGTTGGACGTGATTTATAAATGCATGGTCCACATTATCATCTGATGTGGACCACATATCTTCACGTGTCTATCCTTATGTGGTCCACATATTTTGTGGTTTTACCATTTTACTCATGTCTATCTAAAACTCGGTTCAAGCCTATCTTTCCACATTTGATGGCAAGGTGCGTATATAAATAGGTCGGGATACTCATAGGTCCCCACACTCATTCCTACCTTTCTACACCATCTATTGAGGGTTCTGAAGAGAGTACTGAAAGACCTATTTAAGAAGGTGCACAGGAGCAAAAGAAAGGGAATCAGAGCAGCGCATCAACACGGTATCAATGGCAGGAGGTTAGTCTCGATCCTACGCTTCCGCAATCGTACATGTTTATAGACTATGCATGCTCTATTATTGATATAATCATGTCGTTAAAATAAATCATGCCATGTTCTATATATAAAATTTTATAACATGTAGTATCAGAGTGATTTTTTCTCCGCCTTGATTATATTATTTCTGAATTTTTTCTGTATCTCCTTCTCTATGTGTTTTCTTTGCCAAACGTCTACTTTAATCTCCGTCACGTTTTGGATTTCTTCGTCGTTTGATTTCCGTCGTCTCCAAGCCACTGCCATACCAGCCTTCGGATCTCGGCTGGATCTTGTGGCAAGCATCCAGGTTGACGACATGAATCATCGGCGGTACATAAGCATTTTGATAGGCGCCGAGATCAACATCTACTCCATGCGGCCGACTGGCAGGAGTTTTGAGGTCTTCTCGTCGATCGGTTCATTGCATCCGAGGAGGCAGTGGACTGAGCGGCGCTTGTGCGACGCGACAGAGGGTGTGGAAGCCGATCTCCGACATGGAGCAATGTCCGGACTCACTTGTCCGCCGACGCATGCAGTGTAAACTCCGACTGAAAGTAGGGGTGGAAATAGGCCATGCGGCCTGTCAGGGGCCAGTGGCCTGGCCTGGCCTCTTTAAAAAAAAGGCATAGGCTTATTTCTAGGCTTGTTTTCCTTATCAAGTCAGGCCCAGGCTCATTATAAGGCCTATTGAGCCTGATAGGCCGGTCTGGGCCTGTTAAGATGGTATATATAATATATAATAAATATATAATATAATTAGTTTATTATATATTTTAATTATATATAATAAAATATATATTTTAATTTAATAAAACAACAACTATTGTTGTTATGTTTAAATTTATTATTATCATTTTTATATTGGAATTTAAAAGTAAATTTTATAAATATATTTTAGATATTAGCAGACTTTATAAACAGGCCACAGGCCAGACCAGGCCAGACCTATGAACAGGCCAGGCTCAGGCCGAAAAAATAGCCTATAATAGGCCACAGGCCAGGCCTATTTTTGACTATGCAAGCCTGGCCTGTTAAGGTGAAGGCCTGGCCTGTTTCCACCCCTAGCTGAAAGTCATGCGAGCGACTGCATCAAGGAGTAGCAGTCTCTCGGCTTCCTTCCTCATTCACTCGATCAGAGCCAGAGATCCCTAACGCTCGGCATCAATGACGCCATGGCTTTCTGGCTTCTCCCCCATCTCGCATCTGTTGGTTTTCTTGCGCCTCTGCAATCGTCGGCGGATGAAGTGGCACAATCGACGACGATGTGGAGAGGAAGAAGGTTGGCGGCGGCTGCTGCAACATAAAGTTTTAATTCTAGGGTTTTAATCTTGCATGCTGTTCGTGAGGGAAGGAGGAGGTTAATGGGTTTAAGCTTAATGGGTTTGGATTTAATTTAATGGATCTTTGACCCATTAAAGGACCCATTCTTTTAATAATAATGAATAGTTATTTTAAGAGCTATTGGATCTGTTTCTTTTATACCCATTTTTATTGTTTTAAAATTAAATGGATTTGTATCTTTAAACCCGAATCCATGTGCCTCTTTCACCCGATCCGCATTTTAAGTGATTTCGGTTCAATTGAGTTCATTTCAAAATTCCGGTTCAATTAGAATTGGTTGAACTCAATTTAATATAGCATTGGTCCGGTTCAAATTAATTGAACCCGGTCCAATTCCTTTGTTTGGGTTAATTTCAATTTTTGGTTTGGTTTATTCTGGTTCATATCTGGTTTAAATAAATCTTCAGGTCCGGTTCAAATAAATTGAAATCAGATCCAATTTGATTTAATTTTTGGTTCATTTGAAATTTCTCATTGGTTTAAAGTTGGTTCAACGTTGGTTGGATCAACTTAAATCTAATTTGGGTTTTAAATTTGATTTCTTTTGAAATTGCATAAACTAACCAAATCTAAAATTTCATGAACTAGAAGGAGTAATATTTCTATGATTGAAATCAATCAGCAGTAAATCATTTTATATATTGTGTTAAATAATGTTACATGAATATAATTATTTATTCTTTCATTTGTTGCATTGATAAATTATGATATTGCATCTATTTGACATATAGTGCTTGTTACATTAATTAACTATGTTATGTTGTAGTTAATTATAATGCATATTATAATGTCATGTTGTATCATATAATTATCTATGCAACATTATAATGTCATGTGACCCATAGAATTTGACTAATTGAGGAGTAGCCACAGCATCCTTAGTTATGTTAAATTATATATTAGGTAATTGGTTACATAATTTTAACTAATTAAAGAGTAGTCACAACATCTTTAGTTATGTTAAAATTATATAATTGATAATTTTTTAGGTCACATTTATATATATATGACATCAAATTGTAATTAGCTATTTGGAGTATATATGATAAATCTCATCCCACGGGAATTTTTGTCATACTTATATAGTTAATTAATGTGAAATAATAAATTATTTTTCCTAATTAGCCCACAGGTATTAGGAAAAGGTATGAGTCCTAAAATAAAAGCTTAGCCCACAGGCAATTTTTATTGTATTGACCTATGTTATTTTTATTTCATGTTTATATTGGTAAAACTAGAATCTTATATGTCTCTATTTAGATTATGAGCATTAACTATGACTTAAATATGCAACAATTTAAATTTTTAACTACTCTGACTTTAAGAATATTTTTCTGAACTAACTAGGGACAATTATAGAATCTAAAGGGAAAAAATTCTCTTTCATTTTGGGTACATGAGCATATATTACACTATAAGGAAAGTGAACAATCTACTTATATATATATTAGCACTACGGTTGAGGTCGTGCTTTATGAACAATGAGAGCAATCCCATCACCTCAGTGTGATGTACATAAAAAATCGTACATTCTTGATAATATTCGTGGTTCTATTTGAGAGTGTAATAATATAAGAAATCTACTTAATGCTATAAATGAACAATTTTGAATCTTCATATAAGGTCCTTGCCAGCACCTTAAGGACTAAACGATCATCATTAAGACTCACTAGGATTAGAGGTGTGCATGAGCACATCATGTAGATGAGTAATATAACGACCCAACTTAAAAAAATCAAAGGTTGATATGTTTGAGTCCTTTCAAGTTCATTTTCATTTTTTGAACTCCTTATCAGCAATAGAGTCTTTAAAATATCTTAAAATGCACGTAAAGAGAAATTGTGAGTTGATGAACTTCTGACCATGTGTGTACAATAAGATAAAAGACTGCTCGTTGAAATGGAAGAAAATGCACATTCAATCTCTTGGTTTGTTATGAATCTAATATGGTTAATATTTATTATAACACTTGGTGGATTGATCCAGGTTCTACGATCCATATTTCCAATACCTTATAAGACTTTCAAAACCACATGAAGCTAGTGGAAAGTGAGCATTGCATCTATACAGGAATCAGAGTGCGCTCACACGCGGAAGTCGTTAGAACATGTAGGCTTATTTTAAGTTTTGGTTTTATTTTGCATTAAGAAAAAAACCTTATTGAGTTGCAAGATAATTCCACTTATAATGCATTGCATGTTCAATAAAGTGTGGGTATTAAAGAATGTGTTATAGATGAAAGCTCTTTTAGGTTATAGCATCAAAGGTTAGGACTTACATCTATTAAGAGAATAAAAGAATTGGTAAATGAAGGAGTACTTAGTGCTTTGGATTTTACTAACTCTGAGACGTGTATAGACTGCATAAAAAGAATATAGACTAACATGTCAAACAAAAGTGCTAATAGGAGCTCAAACATATTAGATATTATATATATAGATATATTGTAGTTGAGACATAGACTCATATGGTTAGAAGTATTTCGTCTCCTTCATAGATGATCACTCACGCTACATGTATATCTACTTGCTACATAATAGGAACAAAGCACTTGATGCCTTTAAGGTTTTCAAGGCAGAAGTGCGAGAAGCAAATAGAGTTCGTGAGATCAGATAAGGGAGGTGAGTATTATGGACGATACACTGAGAATGGACAAGAACCTTGGTCTATTTGTTAAGTCTCTTCAAGAGCATGAGATAATTGCCCAATACACCATACCGAGATCTACAGATCAAAATGGTGTTGCAGAAAGAAGGAACCAAACATTATAGACATGATGCAGAGCATGCTTAGCAGCTCCAAGCTTCCCAGATCTTTGTGGTCTGGAACCCTTAAGACGGTTGTGTATATATTAAATCGAGTTCCAACCCAGACTGTTCCTAAAACGTCATTCTTGTTATAGAAAGGTTGGAAACCGAGTTTGTAACATATGCGCGTATGAGGTTGTCCGTCTGAAATAAGGGTTTACATCCGCAAGAGAAGAAGCTAGACCCAAGGACTATCTGTAGGTATTTCGTTGGATATACCAAAAAGTCTAGAGGGATATAAATTCTATTGTCCATCTCATACCACTAGGTTTGTGGAGTCAAGAAACGAAAATTTCTCAAAAATAACTTGATTAGTGGGAGTGATTAATTTCAGAATTTAATTTCTGAGAAAGGTCATTTGGAGGAGTCCACTCCTGACTCAAGTGAAAAATTGGTTGTTATTCACAATGCACCTCTTTCAAGTGTTCAACAAATGATCGTTGAAAATCCACAAATAGTTGATAATGACCAAGTAGATCCTGGTATTCAATAATTACCAAAAAATATTGAGCAACCAGTTGTGGAATAGGCTCCTCAAAAGCTTGATGACACAACGTTAAACAAATCTACTAGGATAAGGAAGTCAACTATTCCTAGTGACTATGTAGTTTATCTACAAGAGTCTAACTACAATCTTGGGGTCGAAAATAATCTAAATACATTTTTCACAAACCATGAGTTGCGGTCAATCTGAGTTATGGCATAATGCTATGAAGAGAGAGATGAGTTCAATGGCATCAAACAGGGTCTAGAATCTTATCGAGTTGCCTTAAGATTTAAAGGTCATTGGTTGTAGATGGGTCTTTTAAATCAAAAAATAAAAAAAATAAAAAAGATTTTCCTAGGCAACATCGAAAGACATAAGGCTAAACTGGTGGCCAAAGAATTCACTTAGATGGAGGGAATCGACTACACGGTGATCTTTTTCTCCTGTATCTAAGAAAGATTCTTTTCGTGTCATCATAGCATTTGACTTGGAATTGCATCAAATGAACGTGAAAATGTCATTCCTCGATGGAAACATAGAAGAGAAAGGTTTATATGAAACAATCTAAAGGATTCTCCTCTAATAACAGTGAGCACTTGGTTTGCAAGCTCAAGAAGTCCATATATGGATTGAAATAAGCCTCCCGTCAGTGGTAATTAAAGTTCCATGGGGTGATCTCTTCATTCGGTTTTGTCGAGAAACATCATGGATCAGTGTATATATCACTTGATCAGTTGGAGTAAGTTTTGTTTTCTTATCCCATATGCGAACAATATTTTACTTGCAACCAATGATAAAGGAGTTGCTATATGAGGTGAAATAATTTTCTCTCTAAGAATTTTTGATATGAGTGAGACGTCTTATGTCATTGACATTAAGGTCCATAGGGACAGACCTCGAGATATTTTAGGTCTATCTCAGAAGATCTATATCAATAAAGTCTAAGAGAGATTTCAGATGAAAGATTGTTAATTGTATGTAGCACTCATTGTGAAAGGTGACATGTTTAGTCTTAACTAGTGCCCTAAAATATTTTGGAAACAGAACAGATGCAGGACATTTCATATGCTTCGGCTGTCGATAGCCTTATGCATGCTCAGACTTGTACAAAGGTCCGACATAGCATTTGCTTTTGGAATGCTAAGTAAAATTCAGAGTAATCCAGGAATAGACCACTAGAATATTGCAAAGAAAGTGATGAAGTACCTTAAAGGTACTATCGATACCTTGTTTTGAGGCTACCTCACATGGTGTGTGGTTAAGGAGCTTCATTTCGGGTCTTGGAATCGTAGATTCCATTACTAGACCCATGATGATATACTATGACAATTCAGCTGCGATTCATTTGACTAAAAGTAGAAATCGAATCAAGCACATCGACATAAAGTGTTTAGCTATAAGTAAACGTATTACAGAAAATTAAGTGGTCATTGAACACATTCATGCTGAATTGATGATCGTCGATCCTTTGACAAAGGGCATGCCGCCAAAGGATTTCAAGGATCATGTAGATCGAATGGGACTTGGTCCCATCATGTAATTATTGTAAAAACATTTTTGTCTTTAATAAATCTCCTATTTAATTTGTTATTTCTCATTTTATGGTGTACACATATAGTTCGAGAATAATAATTTAGTTGGACCTAGAATAAACATAGGATTTATTCATAAAGTTATTTTGGATTAAAATGCATTGTGATACATAGAAGATAATACTCGCTCAAAGAGGACTTGTCGCTATGATTCGTGTGTTTTATTTCATCTAAAGCAAATATGAGATTTTTGGTATGATAATATATGGACCAAGTGGGAGAATGTTGGATGTGATTTATAAATGCATGGTCCACATCATCATCTGATGTGGACCACATATCTTCACGTGTCTATTCTTATGTGGTCCACATATTTTGTGATTTTACCATTTTACCCATGTCTATCTAAAATCCGGTTCAAGCCTATCTTTCCACATTTAATGGCAAGGTGCGTATATAAATAGGTCGGGATACTCATAGATCCCCACACTCATTCCTACCTTTCTACACCATCTATTGAGGGTTCTGAAGAGAGTATTGAAAGGTCTATTGAGGAAGATGCACATGAGCAAAAGAAAGGGAATCAGAGCAGTGCATCAACAAAGTATCAATGGCAGGAGGCTAGTCTCGATCCTACGCTTCCGTAATCGTACATGTTTATAGATTATGCATGCTCTATTATTGATATAATCATGTCGTTAAAATAGATCATGCCATGTTTTATATATAAAATTTTATAACAACATCGCCTTGGCTGCAGGCTAATGACGCACGCTTAGGAGGCCGCAACGACGATGTTGTGGCTAGGAAGTCGTAACCTCCCTGGCCGTAGTGTCGTCATTGTGGCCTCTCTAGTCGCACGTCATCAATTTGCAACATCTTTACAAAATTCATTAATTAAATTATTTTTAGTTATTATATTAATTAAAATAAATATTTTAATATTATAATATATGATTTTATCAAATACCCTTTGTACAATGAAATGAATAAAAATAGTGCAAAAATTATTTTCATCGATTCATCTCATCATGTGCTGCGATAATGCAAAATAAATATAGGATAACACTATATTTAATGTCTAATATCATGCGAAATAAATAGGGAATTATTTTTACATTATCCGATAATAGTATTATTATATTATAGTCACCAATCTTGTATTATATTAGATAATTTGCGAAACTAATGAACCATGGAGTCTTTCTCATTTGATCATGTTTTTGAGAATGTTAATGGCATTACTTAACTCTAATATAATATGATCACTAAGGTTTTGTTATAAAAAACATATTTGTGTGCTTAGAACGAAGAACGTTAATGGCATTAATTAACTTTTTTTCGGGGTAAAAGTGTAATTAAGGGAAGAAATTTTTTGGATCTATAATTTTTACCCGAAAAAAAGCTAGTTTTACCTCGAACAGCGCATGTGCAAAAAGCCGAGAACAAAACCGGTCTTTTAGGTAAAATGTTATGAATTTGAAAATTTTATAAAATGTTATGAAAATTTCCGGATACATGTTGTTATGGATTCCGATAAATGCTCATTTTCTACTGCACAAAATAAAAGTGAGCTCGTCACATGGCCTGGGATGCAATGACGCCCGGCTTGCAGCCAGAGAATAAAGTTAGGTCGCAGAAAGCACACTCAGATCACACCAACCGTACGTATCCAACCTTTTTCTGCATTTAAATATACACACCAACTTGCCTTCCTTTCCCTTCGCATATAATTTTATTTACCTTATAATAATATTATTATTAACTTTAAGTGAAAAAAAAAAATGAAACCCGGCCTCAGAATGACAACTCCAAGCCTAATAAACTTTCACAGTCAGCATGGTGCATTTCCATGTCCCCAACCCCCTCTTTTCCTCCCTGCATCGCTTTTCCATCAACAAATATATATAATGAAGAGAAAAAAAAAACCATACATATATATATATGAATCATTTAACTATGTTACATATTCTATGTGTTATATGTGTAATATATTTACAAGCTTCCTGAGGCAAGAAACGTTCAGAAACATAAACATACTCCTACATCATGTCAAAATCGTCCTGTCTTCCATGTATCGCCGAGCTATTGGGCATGCATAGAATCTTAGGGTTCCTCTGCTTGCGTTAAGGGGGGGGGGGGGGGTACAAGGAATCGGAGGAGAACTTCCTTAGTGCTCCCATAAAGTTGAAGATAAGGTTTAGGGGGTCCATTTAACTTCCATTCGGTGCACCTCCTTTCTGATATTAGGAAATTTTCCAAGTCTTGCAAAGGGCAAAGGATCTTGAAAACAATGGTCCATACTAGTACTCACATGAAAATGATGAGTAAATCGCTTTTCTTAGAATGCTTTTGTGATTAAAGCTTGGATCGTCAAAGAGAATATCAAAATCCTCCAGCTCCAGAAGCTGCCAAATTCCTTCCTCAGTTCCTGCATCATGTTATTTCCATACCATGACATTAAAATTCCAAGATGCTGGGTTTCTTCTTCGACAAGTTTTATGATTAATTATTACATTAAATATGCATTTGACCAAGAACATGATTTATATAATGGAAGAGCGAATAATATGCTTTGTTGTACATGTTGGCTGCCCTTGCCTTCTTTATACAATACAGTGCAACATAATTCTCATGCTAATATGCTATTTATAGGTTCTGTAGTAAGCAGGTTTCTTATACTTCTTTAATTATCACAAAATTATTATTTTTACCTTTAAAAGTTCATTTTAATTAATATTAAAAGATAAAAAGTAATTGGTGAGTGCGAAACTGAAAGAGTTCAAGCTTACCGTGCTTGTAGTTGTAGCAGAAGATGCGAGAGTGACAGAAGCAGACGAAGGCGAAGAAGAGAAGGAGGACGAAGAAGAAGGCAGCGCTGCGGAACCCAAGTTGTAGGCCATGGTGCCGTCCGGGTGATACAGACCATAATTCCTCTCCGACGTCGGCCCGGGCTTCAAGTCCTCATTGAAGAGGGCAAACAAGTAGATCTCTAATCTCTTGTGAGGCATCAATGGCGTCCCCTCATTCCCCATCTGCCTCAACAGCAAGTTCCTGTTGTAGATCCTCGCGTTCTCCGCGCTGGCGCCGATCTCGTCAGCATCGCCCTTCGACGGCCACCCGGTTTCCGACACCCGCACCTCCACGCCGCCGTAGCCTAGCCGTGTAATGGCGAAGATTGCGGCGTCCACTTGCGCGTACAGCATGTTGTCGTAACGCAGCCTCGTGTACGGGTCCTCCATCCCCGTGTTGGGGTTGGACAAGACGTAGTCCAGCGGAATCGTCGCCGGATCGTCCTTGTAGGCGAAGTAAGGGTAGGCGTTTATCCAGAACGGCGACTTCGTCGCCGCCAGGAACTGCAGAAATGGCGCCATTACGGCGACGAGCTCCGGCTTGAGTGACCCGGACGAAGGCGGGTACGACGTCTCGAGCACGGCGAGGGAGTTGGCGCTGGAGACGTGGATGGACGAGTCGAGACCGAATTGGACTAGCGCCGCGTGGATGCTGGCCATGGCCGGCGCGAGGCTGGACATCAGCGCCGCGTCCTCGCTCGTGAACACCTCGTTCCCGACGGCGATGCCGGTGATCTTCGTGGCGGGGAAGTAGGGCTTCACGTTGGTGGCCACCCATTGCAGGGCTTGCCGAGGGTCCCTGAGCTGCGCGACGACTTCGTTCGGCACGGTGACGATGACGTCGACGTTGGTATTCGCGAACGCCGCTAGGACTTGCGGGTTGGTGTCGTAAATCCTCGTGTTGGAGATCTTGAGGGATGACAAGAGCATCAGAACTTGCTCTGGCGCTGGTAAGTTGTTGGCTACCTGACCGTAATTGATGCCCAGTGAGAAGCCAAGCTGGAGGAAGCCAAATTCTATTACATACATATAAAAAAAGCAGAGCATGTTTAGTTGTACCAAAACATAATTAGATTACATGAAGAAAGAAGAAATGGATGAGAATGACGCACCAGAAGAGAAGAGGTTGAACAGAGCAAGCATGGCAAGCACGGAGAAACCCATTGCAGAGATAGAGGCTTTCAGGCTTTCAGTAGGAGAAGAAGGCAATCACTTACTGCTTCTTCTTGGCTTGAGAGGGTTATTTCTTATTATTTATATGCGCAGCTCTTTAAGGTTGATAGTGATGGACACGTGGGCATACTGCCTTCCATGTGTGCTCGACCCGGGTGACTCGTTGGCCGCACGGCCGTTCACTTTAGACCACGGAAATAACAAGGAATGAATGGCCTTCTGGTTTCCTTTATTGTGAAGGATACGAAGCAGGGCAAAGGAATCTCGCACGGCGGATTAATCTGCTTTCAACTTTCCATTAATCTGAAAGCCCTAACATTAATCTACTAACCTGCTACTTTTCTCTCTATAAAAAGCAGCCTATTTTGCATTGGAAGATATCATTATAATTGACTGGTCTACCTGCATCCTCTGCTTATCTAATCAAATATTTTTTTCTTTTCTCTTCTTTTAGATGATGCATGAGGTTGCACCATCTTTTTGCGACTGAACCAGGACAGGAATCCTCAAATCCCAAGGACAAGGATATATGATTAAGATCCCATCTGAGTCAGCTAATTTGTCTGTGCTATAAAAAGTCTGCCTCTCTGCTTTGAACCAATTTGACTTATGGTCTTATCGTCCATAGATTATACTAGTATAAATCTCATGCAACGAGCAATTAGTGGGGTTGGTAAGTTTAATTATCTGTAATGATGATCATTCCTAGCAAATTCCTACTAAAAGTACCCCTTAATATGCCATAATCCAGTAAAAAGCTCCATGAAGACATGGTTTTTGTGGCTCCATGCTATCCATCTTATCACCGTTGATTAATAGCTGCCATTATCAAACTGGGCTGGTCTTAATTTAGTAAGGAGGAAGAAGAAGAATAGCTTTGCTTCGGTGGGTTGGGAAAGAGTTGTGTGACCATGCATGCAGCAAACAACACATGTTTTATTAAATCCAATGAGCTGGAACAGTAAAAGATGAGTTGGAATAGGGAAAAAGAGCACACTACTGGGAATGGATAATGGGTAGAATGCGTGGAGATGGGAACACATGAGAGGTATGTCCCCTGTCCACACTCGCTTTGGCACTCACTCTCTCTTCAATTTACGTCAGCACGATGGCCAAAAGGAAAAAAGAAAGCAAAAATAAAATTGACTTGATATGCATGCATGGAGGAATGCGTGCTTTTTCGGGTGGAGGGTTATCTTGATCAAATTTTAAGATGGTCAACATGTGGTGCGGGTAGAGTAGTCTTCGGAGTTCGGTGGAAGGCAGGAAGCTCATCCGTTTGCTTAATCAATATATATACTGGAGACTAATGGTCAACATGTGGTGTGGATGATATGCTTGATTAAGTTATCCATTAGACGACAAGCATGCATGTCTTGTTTCCTTGGAGCAAGCAGATCTTTGTTTCATGGATTCGATTTCTCTTGTACTTTCTCGCTCAAGGTTCAGGAATAGTTTCTGTTTCAGTTTGGTTGAATCGAGTCAATTGGAGCCGTAAGGAATCATTTTCACTTTTTCAGATTCATTTGCACCCATATCAATATATATTGGAGACATTAAGATCAAATCCCACTGTTTTGCACTTCAATTGTGCCCACACCCACGATGGTGGCCCGACTTGGGCTGTCCAAATTTCGGATTATATTGAACTGAATTATTCGATTGAGTTCGATTTCAATAATATGAGGTTCGGTTCTTGACCCGAACTGAATATTTCGGTTTGGATTCAGTTTTCGAATTTCGAAAACCAATTCGAACTAAAAACTAAACTAAATAAATCTTGGTTGATTGCAATTCATATAAACCTTCTTGCAACATAAATTCATCTTAATTATCTTATTATCATATAAATCTGTTTTTTATCTTTTTATGCTCTAAATTGAACCCCTAAGAATAAGATTAATTATAATATATAGACTACTAAAATTAAAGTTAAAATTTTAAGATTTGCATACACAAAATAGTAAGCCACATCGATCTGACTCCCTATTTTTACTTGAATATTATATTTCACTTCTTTTTTTACAAAATAAGAAAGTCTCCGACTTCGAGTAATAGGAGAATCATACAACAAACCTACACAATTAGCATGCAAAAGATTATTCAGCTCTGGCGGAAACATATATAGAACACCAAAGCTGACATACACTATATGTGCAAGCATATATACTTTGCTTCCCAAAGGATAATTTTATTACAATGTTTGGGAATAAAATTATAAATGATGTAGGAAGTCGGGTTTATTACGCTCTTGATGGTACTGAGCAGGTTAAGTCCCAAAATTGTCCATATATTAGAAGAAAAGAGGCATTGAAAAAATAAGTGTTCTTAGATTTCAATCATTTGTACATAAAATACAAGTTTTAGAAGTGGATAGGCCCTTGCTCTAGTAGGAAGCTTAATGTGAAAAAAATTCCACAAGAATACTTTCACTTTGGGTGGTATAGTAAGCTGCCAAAGAGATGTCCATAATGATGATTTCTCTATCATTAATTAGGTTGATTTGGTAGATCTATCTGTATGATAGCCCTCCACAATTTCTTCCCAAAATACAAAAGATCTTACTCCGACAACTGCGAAAGGCCGTGGTCTTCTTCGAAGAAAAGGGGTGAAGGTGTTTGTTTCAGGGACATGCGGCAATATTGACACCCTGGTCCGACACTTGGCCTCATGCTTTGAAGACTGGGATGGGAATCACGTGAACTGGAAATCTAGACCGCTAGAAGATGGATACCTCTTGTTACTCTGCCCATCGGCCGCGATTAAAGTGGACTTGCTCGATTGGCGGTACCTGCGCATCAGCTCAGCCTTCTTGGAATTCCAGAACTGGGATTTCACTTGGAACTCTATTGGTGTGCCCCCTCAATTCTCAGTGGGGTTGCGATTAAGGGGATTGCCACTCGAGTTCTGGTATCACCAGGACCTCTCGGCAATCTGTGGCCCATTTACTTTCTTCATCGCAGTTGAGCGAGTGTCGGCAGAATGGGACGATCTGCAAGATTGCAATATCCAGATTGCCTGCAACTTACTGGATGACATTCCAAATTCATGGAGGTCCATGCAGGTGGACGTGCTTACGTTGTAAGAATCGATATAAGTTGGAGTCGTCAAATGGAATCGGTGCCTCTAAACCAAGAACAAGATGGTGGATTTATAGATCGAAGCCCATCGCCGGCTGGCGGAGCGGGAGGGGCGACAAATGCTCCCAATCCACTTCATCAACACGAGGACTTGGACGGTAACTCCTTCGGTTCGACGTCAAACTCGGCGAGTGGGGCTAACTCTGCATCGAGTGGCAACACTGTGACGGACTCTGGCGGCTTACCAGAATCGGCGATTACCAATTTGCTACTTGGACCGATGGGTTTGGTGGAGGAGGCCGGGGGTCCGCATCGATATTCGGGCGCCGCGCAAGGTGTCAGGGTGCGTCATGGAGGCCATACCGGAGCATGCGGACCTTACGACAAGGACGACAACCCCCGTCCCTAGGCCATACTCTATCTCTTATCTGCATACTCGGCGCACGGAGGCCAGTATTTTGAATCATGGACATCTGGGCGGTAGAGATGACCTCCAGATGAGATCAGATGGAACCAGAGGCTACTCTCTTCGCCTAGGCCCCACCCCAATTCTCTCTTTATTTTGGGGGGTAGGACCCACTTTCGGTGGACCTGTTCTGAATCCAAGCTCAACTGCTGGCTCGTGTGATCAAGGCATGATTAAAACAATTCATTTGGACTCATCTTTTATCAATGAAAACTGGGGCTCCTCTCCCTTTGTTGGGCCTTGGGCCCATGCGGATCTAGCCCCATTGGATGACGGCTGGACTTTGTCATAATGCCCGACTCCGACTAGTGATGTTGGGTGCCTGATGCCGATTGCATGCAAGAATTTTGTTGCTGACTTGCCAGGTAACACTCCAAATAGGGACGATGACTCGTGGAGTGCTTCTGCGGACATGCGAAACCTGGAGGATGCACCGATTGATGCGGTGTTGACTCAGAAGGTTCTTTCTCTGATCCAGCCACTAGGTGTGAGACGCAACACAAGATTGATGAAGGCTGACTCAGGTGGGGGTGGAGCTCTAAAACGGGCTATGAATTGGAAGGCCCAAGCCTTGCAAGGGGAGAAAAAATCATGGACTAGTCACCTATAGGGCAAGAAACGAATAGCTAAATCTACTAAACTGTCTAATTGAAATGACTGCTCCCTTTCCTTTGCCTAGGGTGTATTGCAATCGAGATGTGGCTGCAAGACCCTTGACGGTCACCAAATCCAATGCGGACCTGGGAGCCTTGGGAGATGATATTATCAAAGACAAGCTTCTTCGCTTGGGGATGCACTCTCCGATGCCAGGGGTTTATGAAGTGCTAAGGGGTTTCACCGAGTGGCCGATGCAAGCGGCCTAATGTGCTATTCTGTGAAAGTACTCTCTTTTGAACCATCGAATGTTTAAGGTTACATTTTGGAATATTAGGGGGGCTTGCCGAGCAAGCAAGCATGAGATGGTTAAATCTTTTTTTATTTCCTCTAGGTGTGGCATTTTGTGTATGCAGGAAACAAAAATTGAAGACTTTAATGAATTATGGCTTAAGAAACTCACAGGCTCGTCTATGTTTAATTGCACCTACCGCAATGCAGTTGGGCTTTCGGGAGGACTTCTTATTGCATGGAACTTGGACTATTGGGATGCTATTTCCTCTTCCATTGGTCAACACTATATCCAATGCACACTAAAACATCGGCCATCAAATTGAATTTTGCGTGTTTTCAACGTGTACGGGCCACCGCGTAGAAGTGGACGTCATTCTTTTTGGGTGGAGCTTGAATCTATTTTGACCGACCACATTGAGGCTACAATAGTCGGGGGTGACTTCAACGTCACGCGTGGCTCAGAGGAGAGACAAAATTGCCGAGGTGTACCGGAGGATGATGCAAGGTTCTCGGGTATTATTGCGGACTCCATGTTCTTTGATCTTTCGTTATCTGGTAGAAGATACACGTGGTGTAACAACCATAGAATACCAGCACTGGCAAAGCTAGACATAATACTACTCAACAGCGTTGCAATGACTTGGTGCCCTTCTTGGATAGTCCGGGTGGGGAGGCCGGCCTTTCAGACCATTGTCTGCTTCATCTGGAAGGCTTGTACAATCGTCGAACAAATAGATTCAGAATGGAACACTATTGGCTGAAGACACCTGGTTTTTTTGACATCATTAATGAGTGCTGGGAAGGGGATGAGTATGATAGGGATGCCCCACCTTTGGATTCCTGGTTGAGAAGAAATCGACGCTTGAGAGGGGCTCTAGGCAGATGGAGTCGGAAGCTATTGGTGAATTCCCGAAGGACAATAGAAGGATTGGAAAAGCGAATTGAGGATAATTTTTGAGACCAATCGGACAATGGTCGCGGACTTGGCTGAGATTAAGGACATTCGTAAGCAATTGGACGACTGCTACCAAGCTCAGAATGTGTAGTGGAGGCAGAGAGCGAAAGCGCGCTGGCTTAAAGATGGAGATCGTAATACGAAATTCTTTCACATGATGGCCACCGCAAGGAAACATAGGAATTGGATTTCAGAATTGAAATTTAATGAGGAATTGATCGACGCAACAGGGGACATGGCTAAGGTGTGCTTTCTTTTCTTCATTGACTCCCTTGGGTCGACTTTTACTCCCCTGATTCAACCGATCCGAGAGGCTATTTATCCAGAGGATAGCTTGTCTATGGATGGCCTCACGAGAGGATTAACAGAGGAGGAAATTATTAGCGCTATCAAATCTCTGGGCAGTGATAAGGTTCCCGGCCCGAACGGGCTCACTGTGGAATTTTTTCTTGGCTGTTGGAGCACAGTTGGTAGAGATTTTTAAGCACTGTTGGAACAACTGCTCTTTGGTAATGCTGATTGGGCTCGCATCAATAAAGCTTTTATTACACTAATCCCGAAGATGGAGGGGGCAAACGAGATGGGAAACTTCAGGCCGATTAGTCTCACATCCAGGGTGATCAGAATTCTTTCAAAAATCTTAGCCCTCCGTTTAAAGCCGCTGATGAGTAATTTAATTGGAGACTCTCAATGTGCCTTCCTCCCCGGCAAATCAACTCACGACTGTTTCATGGCGGTAAATGAATTAATTCACCATTGCAAACGTTTAGGTACAGAATGCTATCTCATTAAATTAGATTTGGCTAAAACATTTGATTCTCTGAGTTGGGAGTTTCTTTTGGAAATCCGAAGAAAAAGGGGATTCCCAGTAATGTGGGTGAAATGGATAAGCTCGCTATTGCATTCTAGTGAATCGTCAGTTCTTCTGTACGGGACCCCAGGGAAATGGTTTAGACACAAACGGGGACTTCGCCAAGGGGACCCCCTCTCGCCGTACTTGTTCCTGCGCATTGCTGATGTTTTTGCTAGATTGATGAGGCGGGCTAACCAAAACGGCATGATATCGGGAATTAATGCAGGTGGAGGCCGAGAAATCACCAACCTCGAATTCGTCGATGATTTTATTATCTTCACTCGGGGCAACGATGTTGACATTGAAAATTTGAATCTACTCTTAAGGGCTTTTTTCCTTATGACTGGGTTGAGAATAAACTTGAGGAAAACTACTGTGATCCACCTGCTTGACGATCTCCCCAAAGCTGAACGCGTTGCTGAAGCTATTGGTTGCCGAGCCTCTTCGTTTTTGCTTAAATAACTTGGACTCCCGCTTCGAAATGGTCGTCTTGTGCGGGATGATTGGTTGAACGTTATCGCTCATACGGATCAGAAGTTAGCTTCTTGGAAAAGAAAAATCCTATCACGAGGTGGAAGATTAACACTTATCAATAGTGTCCTTAGTGGTCTCAGTGGACATTACTCGAATATATTCAGAGCCCCGAAATGGGTTGTCAACCAGATTGACCAAAGACATCGAAACTTCCTTTGGAATGGAAAGCAAGAAGGAACCTCTCATGCTCTTGTTTGTTGGGAGGATGTCACCACACCTCGACAGAACGGTGGGCTTGGTATCATCGACCTGGACAAACATAACTTGGCGCGTCTGGGAAGATGGTGGTGGGGTGTGGCAAAGAGAGATGATTTGCTTTGGGTGGTTATTGTGAAGCAGACTTACTTTAGAAGGAAATGTTGGCAGAATGATCATAGCACTGCTTTATGGTCTGGATTATGGAAAGGAATCTATGACGCTAAACATATCTTCTGTATGGGTATGGAATCAGTGGTAGGGATGGGAAATGAAATCTTATTTTGGAAGGACAGATGGATTCTCAATACTCACTTGGCAGATTGGTTCCCAGAATTATACACCAGCGCTCTCCACAAAAACACAATGATTGCAGATGTTTGGGACCCAAATAATGAGAGCTGGGATCTTCGTTGGAGGAATTTGACAGATCAGTCTGAGATTGGGAGACTTGAAAATGTGATCGGGCACTACAATGTCTCCACATTGGAGGATAGGTCTTTTTGGAGATGAAATAACACTGGTGTTTTCTCTACTGCCCCTCTTTACAAGCAATTGACAGATAGGGGAATAAGAGACGACAAAGTAGAAACGATATGGAATTCACGCTATGGCTCTTGCATAAGAGGAGACTTCAAACGAAAGATCGGATGATCAAACATGGTAGTTCACAGGTCGACCCGGTTTGTGTATTTTCTCATGTACACCCGGAATCGATTGATCACCTATTTGTTGAGTGCGAGGATACAAGAAAAGGATGGTCGGAGTTTCTTCAGAAGGTTGGATGTTCGAGGTTCAATGTAGCACCGATTATGAATTCTTGGTCTTCTTCCCAAACTTTGATTACGATGCTCTAGTGTTGGATGCTTTGGACCCTTCGTAATAATTCAATTTTTAATAATCAGGAGGCGGAAGGGTTGAATGTTGCTCGGATTGCTCTTCGTTTTTGGGATCGCATTCAATAGTCGTGACTCGACTATGGTCACTCGACTAGTTGATCATGAGAAATTTGATTCAAACATGTGTTTTACGCTCTGCTTTCTCTTTTTTCTCTCTTGTGTTAGTTTTTCTTTGAGTTTCGTTGCTCTAGCTTCGAAAATCATGTTGACTTTCATATCCTAGGGGAAATGACTCGTTTCATTTGTACATTTCAAACCTTATGAAATGAATCTGTGTGGCCTCAGCCTCACTAACTTTCAAAAAAAAAAATATTATGGTTCCAAACTTGATTCAATATCAATGACATCAACAGAAGCATGAAGGTACCTACTGAATGGACATTAACATATGTAAGTTTCAGCAACAAAGGAGTATCAAATATCCATATCTCACATAGTATAGATGTATGATGACCCCCGAACTTATCAGTCTCCTGAATTGAGAATTAATCTAAAAATTTATAAGAATGAACAAACAAATTCGAGGACCAAGAGCAATTTGTGGGCTTATTTTGAGTTAATGGAGTTAATAATAATGGATATTTAACTTTAACTAGGGTAATTCCAAATAGATGTTTCATTATTAATGAAGGTCAATGCACGTTTACTGAATAAAGACACATTTTCGAGATGTAAACGAGGAATACCTAATCCTCCACTAGTCTTTGGAAAAGTACAAGTATCCAAGGCTATATATTAAATGAGGAGGTTTGTCTTTCACTGTTCGATCGCCTCACTGATTATATTACACAAAAAATTAATTAATTATAAATAAACAAATAAAAGAATAATGCCGTGCTCCCAAATTTATCGAATTAATCTCTCAAGAACTCAAATAACTCATCCGGTAGCAGCAACTCGATCTGATCTCCTTCCTCCACCTTCACCTCTGCCGGCGGCCTTCGCACCTGATCATCAAATCCTGCTACGGCCAGCTGCCGCTTTCTTCCACGGCCGCAGCTCCGGCCGGCCGCTGCATCCATCTTCTCGAAGCCATCAAGCGCCTCGGCGATGACGGAGTCCTTCCCGGTGAGACATTGCACCACGGACTTGAACTCCCTGGCGTTGGCCTCGACGAACTTGGTGACGATCACTCTGACCTTCGCCGGCCTCGTCATCCCTCCTACGCCGGAAGACATGGTCAAGATTTGCTGTGGGGGGAGCTTATGGCCTCTGATGCAGTGCGTAATTGCGTATATATATAGATGTGGGGTGTTAACGAGCTGAGGTGGCTGATAGAGGTCCAAAAACGAGAATAAGACTTGTATGAGCGGCCTGCTCGTACAAGTCTATATTAGCAGGCCGCTCATCATCCGCCACATCAGCTCAGCATCAATCTGAATGCAATAAAAAAATTGCATTGAGTGCTTTTTAAATTTCGGGGATGCATCCAGGACTCAATGCAATTTTTTTATTACATTGAGATTGGTGCTGGGCTGATGTGGCGGATGATGAGCTGCCTGCTCATATAGACTTGTATGAGCAGGCCGCTCATACAAGTCTTATTCCAGAAACGAGGATGTACGAGGAGTGGAAGAACGGTCAAAATAAACGAAGCTCGCCTGGTCCTCGACGACGACTGAGAAAATTCAGAGAAGATTCCATCGCCACACATGCAAAATAAAAGACTTATTTAATTTGTTGCTGCGAAACTACTATATGATTCGAGCTTATTAATTAAAATATTATTTATTTCACAATAGTCCCATATTACATGTTTTTTTTTACCACACATTAGATGTTTGAAAAAGTTCCAAGTTTGTCATATTTGAGTTGATTACGTATTGCACGACGTATATATTAAATCAGTTTAATTTATATCGGATATTCCACGATTACATATAACTGATTTCAAATAGTAATTTAAAAAATGGGGAGAAATGCAAATTTAATCCTATAAAATTTTAATTTCTTGGACTTTAATTTTATAAAATTTATTTAGATATTTTCAATCATATAAGTTTACTTCGTAGTATAGATTTAGTTTTATCCATGACAGTCCATTAACTCTCCGTTAATATGGACTAACACCGTTCATACACGTCGACAGATTTGATCCTATAAATTTTATTTCAAAATTTTCAGTCCTATATATTTCTCATGTAGCACAGATTTGATCATATATATTTGTCCCATAGTACAAATTTGATCATATCTATGATGATCTGTTAACTTTTCGTCCATGAAAAAATAAATGATATTATGTCAATATTGACCGAGTACCAAATCTATGTTACGAAGTAAACTTATATATGTTACGAAACAAATTTATGTTACAAAGTTCACATACCAACTTGTCTAAATGCGGGTCTGTCATATAGATTTGGTCATATCCACGACGGTCTGTTAACTCCGTCAACATGAATATAACATCCACTACTAGAAAATGGTCATCAGCAACGGCCGAGCCGTTGCAATAGAGCGGTGATAGAAAGTCGCGTTGCTGAAGACTTAGCAACGGATCAGCAACGGTCGCTCGGGCCGTCGCTCAAAACATTATCAGCAACGGCCGCTCGGGCCGTCGCTAAAAACATTATCAGCAACGGTTTTGCCACAGACCCAGAGCCGTTGCTGATAACATTAATAGCAACGACCGCTGAGTCCGTAGCAACGCCGTTAGTAAAACCCCGTCGCTAAGCCGTTGCTGTAGGTCATCAGCAACGACTTTCGATACACTTTTAGCAACGGCTTTCCCACGGACAGCCGTGAGAAAGCCGTTGCTGATGACGCATACCTGGGAACAGAAAAATTAAAAATTAAAAATTTCTATTGATACATTGATACATTTATCTGATACATAACTCACACACTCATACCCTCATACACACATTCATTCACACATCACAAACACCTCATACACATTCATTCACACATCACAAACACACCAAGATATACATCAAAACAATTATATTTATATTGATAATTATCCACGATAGTATAAAAACAATTCAAATGCAAAATTGAAGTATCAATATCCAAACAAAATAAGTTAAACAAGTTCAATATCCAAACAAAAAATCTCACGATCACGATGGAGGATGGTCTGGATTATATGGCGAGGTCTGGAGCGCTTGAGTGTACACCGGCGTGGATTGACTCGAGGACGATGGATTAGATGATGCCGAAGAGATGACTGCTTCGGGATGACCTGACAAGTTGCGTAGCATAGCTTCTATATTCGCCATCGTCTGACTCTGACGCTCCATCATCTCAGTCTGACGCGCGACCGTCTCCTCTAGTGTCCTTATCCTATTACTATGATCATAACTGGATCTAGAGGTGGACGGCCGCTCACCAGGGACCGGAGGGGACGGTGCCCCAAGTGGCCCTAGTACGGCTCGCGCATGACCACTATCTGCGAAGCCATATACGTGGCCATGGTCCCAGCCACCTGCGGCCTCGACCCACGATGTTGCGTCAAAGTCCTCGGGGGTACCCCCGCGCTACACCACCGTCTGGCTGTAGGTCTCCTACTCGAGTTTGATTTTTTGTTTAATATTTATCATAAAACTTAAATTATAAATATATAATGAATAATTTAAACAAATATATAATTACCATAATGTATGCAGCGCGGTTGTCGATGTACTCCCCCGTCCCATGTGCTCGACGGTGAGTCCGCTCAAACACCGCCATCGGGGAGGGTCGCTGGACAGTCCCGTCATCCGACACCGTCGTCTACATTTACAAAACAAATACATTAATTAGTACACATAATAACAAATAAAATATATAATTAAAAGATATACTTACCATACGGTTTGCGTGCACTGCAAATGCAACAGAGCCGCCGGTGTGACGCGCTGCTCCTCCCGACATGAGATTTCTAGCCGCATTCTGAGAAACCTCCTGCCATCGATCCGTCGACCATATCCCCACGAGCTGGTCCCATATATCCGGAGTAATCCAACCGGGGCCGTATCCCCGAGTCTCCGCGATGTTAGTGGTCCCAGCTCGGGCCATCGCTTGGGACCGAGCCTGCCCCAGCTGCCCGTTGTACCTTGCCCGGGAAATAGCCTCCCAGGCAGCGTAAATGAAGGGCCTCTGGTCCTCGGCCCATGTATAGCGAGCCTGCAAAATAATAATATCAGTACCAATATTAATATATCATCATGCATGTAAAAAATAATAATAATACGTGCCTCAAACTCGCGCCATAACATGTCGACGTGCTCGCTAGGCACGTGAGACCACGTAGGCCATGCCCCGTGCATGTATCGTCGAATAGTAGAAGAAATGCTCCTCGGCACTTCTTCTTGCTCGAACCTGCACAACAAAAATAAATTTTAATATTATATTATGATATAATGAATTTGTAATGATTCATAATTCATGATATATTACCGCTCCCCAATCACGCTAATCAATCTACGTGACTCTGTGGCTGGTGGAGGCTGCCATCTGTTCGGCCCGCGTGGCCGCCTACGTCTGGATGTACTAGCCTCGGCAGTATCATCAGAATGAGGATCAGCAACAGGAGGATCAGCAGCATGAGTAAGTGCTGGAGTCTCACCGATCGGAGACTCCGAAACTCTCCTGCGTCGATAACCACGACCAGACATATCTGTCGAACAAACATATAATCAGATTATTGTATAAATAGTAGAGATATATTTAATAAAATATATACTTTACAATTATTCTTCATCATCTGAATAATAGTCTTCGAATTCTTCTTCTTCTTCCTCTTCTTCCTCTTCTTCATCTTCTTCATCTCCTGCTTCCTCAATTTCATGATCGTCATCATCAGCATATTCAACTTCTAATTGAATTGACGTTGTGTCTGCATCCTCGAGTATTGGAATAATACGATCCACAGCAGGAAGATCATCTTCTTGATAGAAACCAGGAGGATCATTTTCTCCTACTATCGGATCAATTTTTCCTCTACCTTTTGTCTTACAGACTACACGCCAATCTGCTCTATCTTTATTTCAAGCCGGATACTTCGCGTAATATACTTGTTCGGCTTGTGATGCCAATATAAAAGGCTCATTTGCTGCCAATTTCGATTTGTAATTAACCTCAACAAGTTTGTATTTTGGATGAACTTTCATGCCCCTTTCTGTTGTATCGAACCAATGACATCTAAATAGGATCACTGATTTCAAGCCGAAGTAGTGAATCTCTATCACTTCTTCCACCAGTCCATAAAAATCCATATCACATTCAACATAGGTTGTCCCTTTCACGCAGACCCCAATATTCATCGTCTTCTTTGCAAATGAATATTCAACCGTGTGAAATTTATACCCATTAACAAAATATCCGCTATAGCACGACACAAGTCGCGACGGTCCACTAACAAACTCAAATATTTTTTCATCTATTTCAGCTCTGTGATCTTTGCTGTAAGTCTGAATCCAAGTAGGGGTTTGTTAGTGATTTCCCTACTTGAGTTTGTTAGTGGTTTTTTCATCTATCGTGATTTCACAAGTCGCGTATATGGCTTCGCAGATAGTGGTCATGCGCGAGCCGTACTAGGGCCACTTGGGGCACCGACCCCTCCGGTCGCTGGTGAGCGGCCGTCCACCTCTAGATCCAGTTATGATCATAGTAATAGGATAAGGACACTAGAGGAGACGGTCACGCGTCAGACTGAGATGATGGAGCGTCAGAGTCAGACGATGGCGAATATAGAAGCTATGCTACGCAACTTGTCAGGTCATCCCAAAGCAGTCATCTCTTCGGCATCATCTAATCCATCGTCCTCGAGTCAGTCCACGCTGGTGTACACTCAAGCGCTCCAGACCCCGCCATATAATCCAGACCATCCTCCATCGTGATCGTGAGATTTTTTGTTTGGATATTGAACTTGTTTAACTTATTTTGTTTGGATATTGATACTTCAATTTTGCATTTGAATTGTTTTTATACTATCGTGGATAATTATCAATATAAATATAATTGTTTTGATGTATATATGTTGGTGTGTTTGTGATGTGTGAATGAATGTGTGTATGAGGGTATGAGTGTGTGAGTTATGTATCAGATAAATGTATCAATGTATCATTGGAAATTTGAAATTTTCAAATTTTCTAGTTGCAGGTATTCGTCATCAGCAACGGCTTTCCCACGGGCGTCCGTGGGAAAGCCGTTGCTAAAAGTGTATCGAAAGCCGTTGCTGATGACCTACAGCAACGGCTTAGCGACGACGTTTTACTAACGGCGTTGCTACGGACTCAGCGGCCCTTGCTATTAATGTTATCAGCAACGGCTCCGGGTCTGTGGCAAAACCGTTGCTGATAATAGTTTTAGCGACGGCCCGAGCGGCCGTTGCTGATAATATTTTGAGCGATGGCCCGAGCGGCCGTTGCTGATCCGTTGCTAAGTCATCAGCAACGCGACTTTCTGTCACGGCTCTATTGTAACGGCTCAGCCGTTGTTGTTGCTCTTCAGCAACGACTCAGCAACGGCATCAATCGTTGCTGATGACCATTTTTCTAGTAGTGATTTCAGCTCTGTGATCTTTGCTGTAAGTCTGAATCCAAGTAGGGAAATCACGATTCCGTAATCTCTCCAATTCTTGATCGTTGTGAATAGAGTATTTTTGCACCATCTCAATGTCAAATATTTCAATGAATTGTTCAATCTCTGGACAATTGAGTAATACATACAAGTGTGCCAAATGATACTCTTCATCACTTAAGTGTCGAGATGGACGAGAACCAAAAGCACGACCAGAGTGACAAAATATATTTAAACATCCATCTGAATGTCGAACACCCCCGTCGTCGTTACGTGGAAGATGATCAAATCTTGTCTGTACTGTCGATTCAAAGTAAAATGAGCAGAATGTTGAAATTTCTTGAATGATATACGATTCAGATATTGATCCTTCAACAGCTGCGGTGTTCTTTACTTTTTTCTTCAGACGATTCATGTATCTTTCAAATAAGTACATCCAACGATATTGAACGGGGCCACCAACTCGTGCCTCGTATGCCAAGTGTATCGGTAGATGCTCCATCGAGTCAAAAAATGCAGGAGGGAAAAACTGCTCCAGCTTGCATATGATTTCAACAATATTATTTTCAAGTGTTGACATATCTTCGACTCGAAGGACATTTGCACAGATGCTTCTAAAAAGCATACTTAATTCAGTCAACGGACCCCAAATATTATCAGGTAGAAGATCTCGAAATGCGATCGGAAGTAATCTCTGCATGAATACATGACAATCATGGCTCTTCATCCCTGATATTTTGCAATCATCGACGTTCACACATCGAGATAAGTTTGAAGCATATCCATCGGGTAATCTGAGTTCTTTTACCCATTGACAAACATCTTTGATCTGTTGTTTATTTAACACATATAGGGCATTCGGTTTCAGATATCGTCTGTTGACCTCTTGTAACTCCAACTCTGGTCTTTTACAAAGTATTTTCAGATCATGTCGGGCTTTGACATTATCTTTAGTTTTTCCAGAAATATCCATCACAGTGTTGAAAATATTATCAAACATATTTTTTTCAATGTGCATGACATCTAAATTATGTCGAATCAATAATGAACTCCAATAGGGCAATTCCCAAAAGATACTTTTTTTCATCCAGTTGTGTGTTTGGCCAAAACCTGACACTCTTTCATTGCGACCAAATACTATATCTGGAAGTGCTGAAACACGTGCTAACATTTGTTCACCAGACAACATCGGTGGTGGCCCATCTCTTTTGACCCTGCCCTTAGTAAATTTATTACGATTCCTTCGATACTGGTGATTAACCGGTAGGAATCGACGATGACAATCAAAGAATGAGATTTTTCGTCTGTTCTGAAGACTGATTGATTTAGAGTGTTCCATACAATACGGGCAAGAGAGTCGGCCGTGAGTGCTCCAACCCGACAACATGCCGTACGCGGGGAAATCATTGATTGTCCACAAGACCGCGGCCTTTAAATTGAAGTTTTGCTTCCGATGACAATCATAAGTGACAGCTCCCTCAGTCCACAATGTTTTCAATTCATCTATCAAGGGTCTGAGAAATATGTCAATTTCTTTTCGCGGACCCTTAGGACCCGGAATAATCATCGAAAGATAAATAAATTCATCTTTCATGCACATTGACGGTGGCAAATTATAAACTGTCAGCAGCACTGACCAAACTGAATAAGGAGTTGCAGAATGTCCAAACGGATTAAAACCATCTGTGCACAATCCCAATCTGATATTTCTAGTATCCATAGCAAATGAAGGATAACATGTATCCAAATGTTTCCATGCTTCACTGTCAGATGGATGAGTCATTACTGTATCATCACGACTTCTTGCATGCCAACTCATGTAGGGAGCTGTCTTTTCCGACATGAATAATCTTTGAAGCCTCGGTGTTAGTGGAAAATACCGAAGCACCTTAAACGGGATATTTTTCTGTCGGACCGATTTCTTCTCCTTGTAACGAGGGTGTTGACATACAGGGCATTTATCCAACTGCACATTTTCTTTATAATATAAAATGCAGTTATTTTGACACGCGTGTATTTTTTCGTACCCAAGCCCCAATTTTCTCATTAGCTTTTTAGTCTTATAAAAAGTAGGCTCAAACTTGTTATCAGTAGGCAGCATTCCATTAATCAGTCCAGCAATTCGATCATACGCAACTCCGCTGATATTACAATCGGCCTTGATGTTTAAGAGCTGTGTCATTGCTGAAAACCTAGTGTATTTAGGACAATTCTCATACAAAGGTTCATCGGCAGCTTTCAACATCTCGTAAAATTCTGCAGCTTCTTTATTCGGTAATTCAATCTCTACCGCAGCCCCTACTTCTGTGATATCAACCGCTGTAGTATCTGGTGGGACTGATATCTGAAGAACTGGCCGATCAACATTATCATTCAGGCGGAATTAACCCCCAAGACTATCAAGTATCATAGTTCTATAGGGATTACATTGACCGGATGAAGAAGTACCAGCAGAGGAAGATTCACCATATGTCTGAACGACAGGATTGCTCGACGTCCCGACTTCACGTGACTCCCCGTGATAAGTCCATATAAAATATCTTGGTCCAAATCCTTTGCTATATAGATGCAGAGTGACAGTCTCCCGATCTAAAAATCGTCCATTTGAACAAATGCGGCACGGACATCGGATTTGATCACCCATGCTAACGAAATTCTGATTCGAATAGGCGAAATTTAGGAAGTACGTTACGCCTAATCGAAACTCATTCGTTAAAGCTCCACGATCAAGACGTCGGTACATCCAACTTCGATCAGCCGACATGATTCTGTCAATCAATGACAATTTCTTTGGTTAATGTCTTTAGGTGAGATTGTCCTATTCCATTCGGGATTTATATTATTCGAACTGCACTTACGTTTTTATTTTAACTGTTAACTAATTATTCTAAATTTCGACAGCATCTCCCTACAGTTCTCCAAATACGCATATCATCTGGGCGCGTATCGGAGAACAAGAGAGATGTTGCCGAATTTTAGAATAATTGGTTAACAGTTAAAATAAAAACGTAAGTGCAGTACAAATAACTATATTCTCAAATTATCCAATCAGGGACAATTCAAGAATTGTACGTCGTATAAAAGATCATCTACTTCTTTTACACGAACATACAATTCCCGAACGGATCTAAGGTTTTGCTAAATCATATCCGATTCGTCGATGCGTACGTGAAACATATCAACTCGTCGGATGGATGATTATTTTCTAAATGTTTCGAGATAGTTCGAGTCCATATTGGACGATTTCGGCGCGCGTCCGAAGTGGACGATTCCGGCGCGAGTCCGAAGTGGACGATTCCGGCACGAGTCCGAAGTGGACGATTCTGGCGCGAGTCCAAATTGGACGATTCCGGCGCGCGTCCGAAGTGGACGATTCCGACGCGCGTCCGAAATTAATCTAAACACTAATAATTAATCTAACAAATTAAACAATTAATTAACAATTATAAAATAATTAATTAACAATTTCAAAACAATAATATATATATATATATATTCCGGCGCCGGAGTCCACCCTCCGGCGCCGGCGTACAGTGGCCGGACACACTGTCCGGCCACTGTAGAAGGTCCGGCGGCGGCCATAGGCCGACCGCCGCCGGCCGAAACCCTAGAAATAGGGTTTCGGTCGGATTTTAACCTATACTCCGGCCGAAACATAGTGAGAGCCGGCCGGCCGATCAACATACCGGCAGCAGCGACAGCGGCGGCGAGAGGCGTCGGCAGCAGCGGCGAGAGGCGTCGGCAGGAGCGACGGCGGCAGCAGCGGGAGGAAGAAGGGTCGGGCGCGAGAGTGTGCCCTATATAAACTTATCAGCAACGGCTCACTCGCCCGTTAGAAAGCCGTTGCTGATAAGTTATCATCAGCAACGGCTCACTTGTCCGTTAGCAAGCCGTTGCTGAAGATTAAAAAATCAGCAACGGCTCGCCTTTCCGTCAGAAAGCCGTTGCTGATAATTAAAATAATTCGCAACGGCTCGGTTTTCCGTTAGAACACCGTTGCAGATACAGATATCTGCAACGGCTCGGGCGGCCGTAAGAATGCCGTTGCAAATAGCAACGGCTTGAGCGGCCGTTGCTGATAGCCGTTGCTGAAGATCAAGTTTCTAGTAGTGATCGTTTATTTTTTCGTGAACGGAGAGTTAACGAACCGTCGCAGATATGACCAAATATGTACTAGGAGCAAATATATAGGATTGAAAATTTCGAAATAAAATTTATATGACCAAATTTGTCAACGTATCTAAGCGGCGTTAGTTCACATTGACGGATAGTTAACGGACCGTCACGGACAGGATTAAATCTGTACTACAAAGTAAATTTATATGATTGAAAATAACTAAATGAATTTTATAAAATTAAAGTTTTAAAAATTAAAAATTTATAGGATCAAATTTATATTTCCCCAATATTTTTTAATTACTATTTGAAATCAGTTATATATAATTGTTGAATATCCAATAATAAATTAAACTGATTTAATATATACGTCGTACAATACGTAATCATACTCAAATATGACAAACTTTGAACCTTTTTAAGACATGTGATGTGGGACTATTGTCAAGAAAATTTTAAATAATATTTTAATTAATAAGCTCGAATCATATAGTAGTTTCGCAGAAACAAATTAAATAAGTCTTTTATTTTGCATGTGTGACGATGGAATCTTCTCTGACTTTTCCCAGTCGTCGTCGAGGACCAAGCGAGCTTCGTTTATTTTGAAAATCTGTACTTCTCCCTTTTAAGAATGATCCGTTTTGATTTCTAGTATCAAATTTCGAATAATATAGATTTTATCATCAAAATATTTCATGATTAATGGAATCGTCGTCAGTCCCACTCGCGACTCGCGAGGACATTTCTTGGTCTCCAAAAAGTGAAGCGGCTGAGTCAAACCAATTAAATTTTCCTTCGTCGTCAAGTATCGACTCGATAAAAGTCGAGGAACACGAACCGAACCATCGAAGTGAGATGGACGGCTCGTGCGACGCCGATGGATGGATGTGATATTTTAGGGGCATGTGAGTTGAATTAAAGTCGGGCCGACAGTTGAGTTCATGGAATGGATCAACGCCTTCTTTATTAAATATTAATTACTGAGTTCGACGTATCAGCAATTTCTGACGTGGTGGATGACCGGATGATTCCAAAGAGTTTTAAATTGATTATACACCGCTACTATAAATTCCTACAGATTTTATCTTTTCTCAAGTTAATTTGATTTTATTGGAATAAGCACATAAAAGTTTTATTTTTGAAAAAAAAAGCATCTAAGTTTAATTTATAAATTTAAATGACAATAAATACAAAATTGCCCACTGATGTACATGGATAGATGTTTTAATTAAAATTTAATATGATATGGAGTACATGTTAAAAAATGAAAGTATTACAATGTTAAATATATAAATTTTAAAATAATAGTAAATATATATATTTTATCCTTTAAAAAAATTGGAACAACATTTTACATCTACAAAACTTGAATTAGAAATTTAGAATAACCTAATCATGATTATCAATAATAATTTAAATAATTTCACTAAATATGATTGTTTAATATCTGAAGTGCTTTTGTGATGGTACCTAAACTACTTAATTCTTTTTTGTTATTTCCATCTATGGATATATATATATATATATATATATATATATATATATATATATATATATATATATATATATATATATATATATATATATTTTAAATTTTCTCATCATCCAAAAATAATGTAACCATAAGTAATATTGATGAATAAAAATCATGATGATTTATTATGATAACGATTGCAATTAAATAAAAAATCAGTGCATATATGTTAATAAAACATAATTATACTTTTATTATATATTTTTTTAGGTTGTAACTCGTTATCTTTTTAATTATAAAAGATCCCTATACTTCAGGGGAAAAAATGCATTACATTAGATATTGCAGGCCTTTGATTTCTTGTGGGCCTCTAACAATTTTTTGCAGTCGAAAAGGCCCCTTGGCAAATTTTATCTTGTATCTAATTCCATAGTCTGTAATTATTGTATTTGTTACATTTATCTTATATCGAATTCCATGAACTGCTGCAATGATCAGATTACCCCTCATCCACACTATAAAAGGTAAATTCCCCCATAATGGCGGTGGAGGGACCCTTCTTTCACTTATCTATTATTTTACCGTGCTTTATCACCACAAAATGGGTCCTTCGCTATTTTTTTTCTCGCTTTGTGATACTTCAATTTAGTTCTACATCGAGAATATATACATTAGATGTAGTATTGACTATAAAACTTGATGATTATGCTACTATATATCAATTTTAGCTTAATCATTTTAATTAGATTAATAGATTGACTTATGAAGTTGATGAGTCAGTTATCTCATCAAACGGATTTGTAAAAAATGATATCAGAGGAAGACCTAGTCTTAGGCATGGTGAAAAAGCCTATGTGAGAAAAGACTGTCTTGGTGATGGGATGAAGCCGCTAATAGGTTAAATTTCATATGTCGTCGACTTAGGTGTGATTTATGGACTATCACTACTAGAATAATTAATGGCTTTCACCAACGGAGCTCATCGGGGCTATCACTACTATATGGGTTAGACTTGAGATAAGTCTTGACAGTCCAATCCTAGGAGAGCACTTTTGCATGTTCCAAATGGGCTCTACGTTTGACTAACTCGACTAAATTCTACTAGCAATTATCTTGCGGGTCAGTCTAGGCTGCAGCGGACCTCGTAAGTACTAGCAATTGAATTAATCAAATCTAAAATATAAACAATTTGGTTCACAATAAAAATTTAGTGAAAATAGATTGATTCGATTATTAGCGCGTGCTTGTGAAAATATATGAATGTTCATTTATTCTTACGTGTTTAAATATATATTGTGCGTTTAAAATATGATTGAAAAATGATAATGTATTAGATAGTTTTATTGATACAAAGGTCAAATTAAAATAAAATCGAAAGTCAAATTATTTTTTAAAAGTTACTAAAATCAATTGATAAATATTTTTAAGATAGATAATTACTTTGTGGTGTATTACATCACTATACATGCAACTCACGTGCATGCATACCGCATACGATGATATATGATGTGAAACGAGACAAGCGAAATGGTAAGAGAGCAAGGAAAGAAGAAAAGAGAAGCAAGTCACCGCTCCCGATCGATCTCTTTCCATTTCCAAGGTATGAACGACATAACACAGAAATGTAGGCGAAGAAGAAGGGAGGGAGCGGTGAGTATAATAACCTCATCTCCTCAAATTACTTCCCCTCTCACCCATCGAGGTTGAAAATTTTATGCCCTCCTCCACTTTACGTGCTCCAATACCTTCACTAATCACTACACTCTCCTACTGCATATATAGATTGACTCCACATTGATTAATACTTTACCTAGCCCTTCACCATTAATGTTATCATGTCTAATTATACCCAACTTCTTCTAAAAAGATTCAGTCATAATTTGTTGATATCTATCTTTCGAAAATAATCCCACAATTCACATGTTTAAATCAGATGGCCGGGTCAATTGTCCAATGTAGCGAGTAACCATGTATGTCTTGGAACATAAAAACCAGTGGCTCCTTGCTAGCTAGTACACAACAAATTAGCGCGGACATGGTTGGATCACAGCTCACATTTGCTTAATTAAGCAAGAAATTAAGGGACCAAAATATATGTTACTGTACGTAGCAGATAACTTAATTATTGGAACTAAAGCTACATATGTTACAGACTTACAGCTGCGTGTTTGACCGGGTGAAAGTGAATGAGAGATGGCGTAAGAATCACTTTGGTCAGCAATTAGATTAATAAGAGGCCCTCATACTACGAACCTGTCTTTCTTACCCTTCTTAATTGTTACTGATTAAATTGATGGCATAAGAATTCCTTGGCTTTGGTTTGGTTGGATTTAGGGGTGTAAACGAGCCAAGCCGCTCGCGAGCTACTCGAGATCGATTCGGTAAAAACTCGAACTCGACTCGAACTTATCGAGCTCGAGCCGAGCCGAGCCGAGCCAGACATTCGAGCGAGCCGAGTTCGAGCTAACCTATACTCGGCTCGAGCGGCTCGCGAGCCTAATCGAGCCTAATCGAGCCTTCTATATATATTATATACCGGGTTTGATTTTTAAATTTTATGAACCCGTTACCCTCTAAAATGAACCCGAGCTTAGTCGAGCTCGAGCTCGATCGAGCTCGCGAACGAGCTCGGCTCGTGCGGCTCGACTCATGAGCCTTGATTTTTTTCCCGAGCCGAGCTCGAGTTGCTTGAATGTAACTCGAGCCGAGCTTGAGCCGATAGACTAAAGCTCGATCGAGCTCGAGCCGAGCTCGAGCTCGTTATTTTCCAAACGAGCCGAGCTCGAGCCGAGCCAAGCTCGGCTCGGCTCGGCTCGATTACACCCCTAGTTGGATTCGAGGCAGCCTCGAACTCAGGGGCACGGTGGAGTGCTGCTGCAGGATCCTTGCACGTGCACGCCTCTCCTTCCCTGCCTCGCTGCGCGTGCTCCAGACTTCTTTTCTTTTCTTCCCTCTTTTGCCCCTCTCTCCCCGTGTAATCAGTATCAGTTTAAGCCCTCTAGCTAAAACATCTTCACTGCAAAGTGTAATAAATAGAATCAATCGGTTGATCCGTTCCTGTGGTTGATTTGAAATGGTAGAGAATATTAGTCGGCAAATCCTTTATTAATTATATTGGTGACGAGCTGCAGTACATCATAAATGTGAAGCGTCTCAGGATTATATGGAAAGAGACAGAAAACTGGTGAGTGTACAGTACAGTAGAGACTAGAGAGGGTAAAATGGTCACCATGGATAGTACATTAATTGTTTGACTAACTGAAGGCTACGATTTAAATCCACCCAAATCAGTTTCTAGGCAGAAGACTGATCAAGATAATTAAAATAAGGAAATATGTCAGAGAAAGCTAGCTGCATGTTTGAAAATCCAATCTGGTGAATAAAAAAGGATTCCATGGTGGGGAATAGAAGGAGAATGGGGAATAGAAGAAGAATATGGAATGAGAGAGTTGCAATCCCCTCATTCCATTTGACTGAACTGAAAAGGCCACTGCATGATTGATATATCATAGTCTGCACATTTACTTTTTATGAGGCGATTTTTTAGGGAGGTCTCCTGTTCAACAGACAACTCCCCTTCTTCTCATCAGGCCCTCCTAAATAATCCAAAACCCTTTGCTGCATGTTTGACTGTCACCCTATATATATCACACTAATTAAACCTACCTATGTATATATTATTGCTATTAATTTACTGCTACCTACATTATATTTTATTCAATTTCATGGCTGGCTATGAGCACATCTCACGCTTGCCTCATCTCCCTTAAAAACCCTTCTCCTTAGAAAACAAGCCAACTTCTTCATTTTCCTCTTGGCTTACCTTGTTGTCCTTGCTGCTACTGCATGCTTTCTGTGATCAAAGGATCAGGATTACGGAACCGATTAGTTTCTTAAATCAAGGTGTGTTCTTCTGCTTTGAGTTCTTGATTTTTGTTTCAGGTAAATTAATCTACAATGTTTTCCTCAATTAGTTCATTTGTTTCCACAATCTTCAGAGCAAAAATAAGCGAGAATATTTAATGATGCCGAGCAACGGGCAGCTAACAGTGCCTCCCGGATTCCGGTTTCACCCAACCGACGAAGAGCTTCTCTATTACTACCTGAGGAAGAAGGTGGCGTATGAAGTCACTGATCTTGACGTCATAAGAGATATCGACGTCAATAAGCTTGAGCCATGGGATCTCAAAGGTTAATTACTTACTTGAGCTGGAGATCTCCTCCATTTATATTTGATTTAAACCAGTTAAATCATATGATGATCAAACTTAAACGTGAAGCTAAATCTGATCTCGTCGCAGATAAGTGCAGAATTGGATCCGGCCCTCAGAACGAGTGGTACTTCTTCAGTCACAAGGACAAGAAGTACCCAACCGGAACCCGGACGAATCGTGCGACCACCGCCGGTTTCTGGAAAGCCACAGGCAGGGACAAGGCCATCCACCTTAGCAACTCAAGGAGGATTGGCTTGAGGAAAACCCTTGTCTTCTACACCGGCAGAGCTCCTCACGGCCAGAAGACCGATTGGATCATGCACGAGTATCGCCTAGACGACGAAAGCTCAGATGCACAAGTAATTAATTAAACTACATGAACGCCAAACTATAAGTAATTAATTTATGATCTCAATTAACAAGGTATACATAATCATGCAGGAAGATGGATGGGTTGTGTGTAAGGTATTCAAGAAGAAGAGCCTCCAAATGAGGGACATTCCGCCAGAAGCAATCATGGAGGAAGACCAGCTCAACTCACTCAAGCAAAATGTTGGGTACTCTTCTTCTCTTCCACTGGATCAGAAGCAGCAACAACACTTCCAAATCCCATGCGATAACTTCCCATTCAACACCTCCATCCACCTCCCTCAGCTTCTGAGCTCCGAGTCGTCCGCCATCCCACCCTTCATGCCTCCTCTATCCATCAATTCCCTCGACCTCGAGTGCTCTCAGAACCTCATGAAGCTGACATCAAATAATGGCGGAGGAGGCCTTCTTCCTCAGGAGAGGTTTACCGGCGACTGGTCCATATTGGACAGGCTCTTGGAATCTCATAGAAAAATGGACCAGCTCTTCCAGGGGAAGTGCAATACTCCATCTCCGGCGCAGCTCATGGGCATGGGATCTGATGCAGTTCATAGGTACCTTGGATATGAGCTTGATCTTGTCAAGTTTTCTAATTAAGATTAAATCTACATGTGGTTCTTAAGAAGTTTGTGCTTGTAGTTTGTGTATAAATTTAGTACTATTTGGACCATGATCATTAATTTTTAGTTTGCATCTTTGGTCTAATAAGTGGTGCAAATATCTAGTTGATTCAGGTGTAGGGTTTGCTAGAGAAGAAGGCAAACCCTTGTCTCTTATGTCATATTCTTTTCTTTTGCATTGACCATCACAAGATTTTTAGTCTCCAAATTTTGATTTTGATTCACCAATGATATATATATGATTAAAATCCTGCATTGATTAGAACAGTACTGTTGATATTTGTAAATTTCACTAATTAAGTTAATTATATCTTTTTTATACATCTCTTTTCCTTAAAGAAAAAGGAATCAGCAAATTAATCATATCTATCTCAACCAAAAACAAATTAAGAACTAGTTAATCCTGTACAATATATCCTGATCCCGTAAAACAAGAGTACTGTCACACACTTGTCTCTAGCTTTATATATATGATCGGTTAATTCCATACATTTCTGTGATGGCGATCGAACTGATCATCAGCTGTTTAATAAAAAGAAAAGGCCTAGTAATGCATGTCGGCGTGCCATCTGTAATCGCGCCTTGAATTTGATCCACAGGGCACGGTCACTACAACAAATTCGTTATACATCGACATCTAAATTTTGACGCTTACTATAAGCGTCGAAATGTAAAACTATTAAAAAAATTTAATACAATAAATTTCGACGTTTATTGAAGGCGTCGAAAAAATTTCGACGCCTGTATCCACGGGTTGGTCCCGCCAACCCGTTAACCCGCGCCAATTGGCGCGGGTAAGCAGGCGAACGCGCTCGCCCAGGCAGGCGGGAGATTTCCCGCCTCCTGCAGTTTTTTTAAAAAAAATCTAAAAATTTATTTTTTTAATATTTGTTTTTCTATTTATACTTCTTCCTTCGTTTTGTTTCTCTTCATCTTCTTCTTCCTCATTTTTCTTCTTTCTTGTATCCTCTTCTTTCTCCTATTCTCTCTTCAAACCAGATGAGATTTTCATTTTATTTCTTTAATTTCTATTCTTACTTATTTTTTTCACTAATATTTTCTTCTCTTTTTTTTACAAGTTATCAAATTAATTGATGATATTAAATTTTTTTAAACTTTTATTTATATTGAAATTTTAAAAATTTATTACTGTTTTAATTTATTTTTTTTAATTTTTTTAATTTTAAACAGACGCGAATCCACTACCGCTCGATTTCTGCCATCCGTCGTGTGCCCACCGCTCGATGTCCACCGCGCAGCGAAAATCAAGCAGGCGTGGATTCACGCCTGCCCTTAATTCGTCGCATGCAGAATTCGAGGATTATTTTTTTAAAAATAAATAAATAAATATATCGGCGCCTCTAACAAGCGCCAGTACGTTAAAAAATATTTTTTAAATTTTTTTTGACGCCTGCTGATGCCTATACACAAGCGTCGATATGTCAAACATTTCGAGGTATACTGACGCCTAGCTATACGCAGGCGTTGATATCACTACTAGAATATACCACATCAGCAACGAGGATCAGTGATGACTGCCAGGGCCGTCATAATCATTCACGACTTTGCGTCGGCCTCGTCGGCCGTGACTAATGTAACAAAGTCAGCCGCGGCTCGCATACGGCCGACCATAGCCGTCGCTCATAGATCATGGCGTGCAGGGCGCACGAAATAAAATAAGTTATTAGCCACGGCTTAGCAGAGGCGCCGAAGTCGTTGGTGATGAGAGTAACCGGGCACGCAAAATAAAATAGGTTAGTAGCGACGACTACACTACCCCGTCGGTGATATGAGTAAGTCATTAGCCACGGCTGGCTGCGGTCGTCGCTTATTATTTAATGCCACGAACGCAGCGCGAATATAAAACACTCTTAACCGACAGCTAGTAAAGCCGTCGGTGATAATTAAATTACAGATCCACAGTTTGTCGATGGCCTGTGCGCCGTCGTTGAAAATCCTTTATATTTGCGTTCGCGCCCGACCCTTCCTCTTTCTTCCTCTTCCTTCTCTGCTCGCCACTGTCATCGCCGTTCGTCGCTGTCATCGTTGTTCGTCGCTGCCGAGTTGCCACGGAGTCGCTGCTTGTTGCCGCCGCCGTCAATCGTCGCTGGTGAACCTCCCCCTTCTGGTATACTTCCTCTCCTCCTCCGTTCATTCAACTATGCGGCGCCGCCCTCTATTTCCGCCCGCGCCGCCCTCTTCGTGCCGGCCTCAACCCGGTTGGCGCCGCATTGGGGCTAATTACCATTGGCCCCAAGCTTCGACGAGTAGTAGCCGGCAGTGATGCCGACTATTGCTTGATTAGGGTTTAATTACCCTAATCTTTGATAAGTTTTTTTTTTAATTTTTTATTGTTAATTATTAGAAATTAATTGTTAATTAGGTTAATTATTAATTTAATATTAATTAGTCGTGCGGAATCGTCCACTGAGGACTCGCACCGGAATCGTCCACTGTGGACTCGCGGTCAAATCGTCCACTGTGGACTCGCGATCAAATCGTCCACTTTGGACTCGCGGTCAAATCGTCCATGGTGGACTCGCGGTTAAATCGTCCATGGTGGACTCATGCCGGAATTGTCCACAATGGATGGACTCGTGCCGGAATCGTCCACTTTGGACTCGCACCGGCGTCCATAAATTTAGAAAAAAAATCAAGGCAAGTTGATATGTTTCACGTACAATCGACGAGTCAAGTTTTAATTTTGCAAAACCTTAGATCCGTTCGGGGGTTGTATGTTCGTGTAAACGAAGTTAATGATCTTTTATACGACGTACAACCCTTGATTTGTTCATAATTGGATAATTTGGGAATATAGTTATTTATATTTCACTTAGTTTATTTTTTAGTCATTATTCATTTTTAAATTTTGGCTTGTATCTCCCTTGTTCTCCGATACGCGTCCAGATGATATGCGTATTCGGAGAACTGTAGGGAGATGCTGCCGAAATTTAGAATGAAGTTAATGCCTAAAAAAATACTAAGTGCAATATGAATAACATGAATCCCGAATGGAATAGGACCATCCCACCTAAAGATATTATCTAAAGATATTGCAAACTTTTTGACAGAACATGTCGGGCGATCGAAGTTGGATGTACCGACGAATTCATCGTGGAGCTATAACGGACAAATTTCGAGTAGGCGTAACTTACTTCTTAAATATCACTACTCGAATGAAAAAATCCTTAGTGGTGATAAAATTCGATGTCCGTGCCGAAAATGTTCGAACATAAGATTTTTGGACCGAGAAACTGTCACACTGCATGCATCTGTATACAAAAGGATTCACACCAAGATATTTTGTATGAAATTATCACGGGGAGTCACGTCAAGTTGGGACGTCGAGCAATCTTGTTGTCCAAACTCATGGTGAATCTTCTTCTGCTGGTGTTTCTTCTTCCCATCCACCTAATCCTTATAGAACAATGATTCTGGATAGTCTTGGAGGATAATTCCATTTAAATGATAATATTGAGACGGTAGTGCCACTAGATACTATGACAGTTAAAGTCACTGAAGAATAACCTGCGATACAAATTGAATTGCCGAATAAGAAGGCTGCAGAATTTTACGAGATGTTGAAAGCTGCCGATGAACCGTTGTATGAGAATTGTCCTAATTATACAAGATTTTCGACAATGACACAACTCCTGAACATCAAGTCCGATTGTAATATCAGCGGGGTCGCGTTTGATCGGATTGCAGGTTTTATCAATGGTATGCTACCTTCAAATAATAAGTTTGAGCCAACCTTTTATAAGACAAAAAAGTTGATGAAGAGATTAGGGCTTGGGTACGAAAAGATACATGTGTGCCCAAATAACTGCATTTTATAGTATAAAGAAAATGCATAACTTGAACAATGCTCGGTATGTGAACATCCTTGTTACAAGGAGAAGAAATCGAAGTCGACAAAAAAATATTCCCTTTAAGGTGATTCGGTATTTTCCACTGACACCGAGACTTCAAAGGTTATTCATGTCGAAAAAGACTGCCCTCTATATGAGTTGGCATGCAAGAAGTCGTGATGATATAATAATGACTCATCCATTTGACAGTGAAGCATGAAAAATATTTGGATGGACGTTATCCTTCATTTGCTGGGGAGACTAGAAATATCAGGTTGGGATTGTGCACATATGGTTTTAATCCGTTTGGTAATTCAGCAACTCTGTATTCAGTTTGGCCAGTGCTGTTAATAGTTTATAATTTGCCGCCCTCAATGTGTATGAAAGATAAATTTATCTATCTTTCGATGATTATTCCAGGTCCTCACAAAGAAATTGACGTGTTTCTCCGTCCCTTAATTGATGAACTCAAAACATTGTGGGCTGAAGGAGTTGTCACTTATGATTGTCACCAAAAGCAAAACTTCACTTTACGAGCTGCTATATTGTGGACAATCAATGATTTCCCGGCCTATGGCATGTTGTCTGGTTGGAGCACGCATGGGCGACTCTGTTGCCCGTATTGCATGGAACACTCAAAATCCTTCAGTGTTGAGAATGGTCGGAAAATTTCCTTCTTTGGTTATCATCGCCAGTTCCTACTGTCTGACCATCAGTATCGAAGGAATCGAGATAAATTTATCAAGGGTAGAGTCGAAAGAGATGAGCCACCACCGATGTTGTCTGGTGAACAGATGTTAGCACGTGTTCAATTGCTTCCAGAGAATACTTTTGGTCGGAATGTAAGAATTTCATGCTTTTGTCAAACACATAACTGGGTGAAAAAAAGTATCGTTTGAGAATTGTCGAATTGTAGTTCATTACTGATTCGGCATAATTTGGACGTCATGCACATTGAAAAAAATGTGTTTGATAATATTTTTAACACAGTTATGGATATTTTCGGCTAAACTAAAGATAATGTGAAGGCCCGATATGATGTAAAAATACTTTGTAAGAGACCTGGGTTAGAGTTGCAAGAGGTCAACGGATGACTTCATAAGCCAAAGACACCGTATGTGTTAAATAAATAACAGATGAAAGATGTGTATCAATGGTTCAAAGAACTCAGATTACCCGATGGATATGCCTCAAACTTATCTCGATGTATAAACGTCGATGAATGCAAAATATCGGGGATGAAGAGCCACGATTGCCATGTATTCATGCAGAGATTGCTTCCGGTCGTGTTTCGAGATCATCTACATGATAAGATTTGGGGTCCGTTGACAGAATTAAGTATATTTTGCAAAAACATTTGTGCAAATGTGCTTCAAGTCAAAAATATGTCAGTACTTGAAAATAATATTATTGAAATCATATGCAAGCTGGAGCAGTTTTTTCCTCTTATATTTTTTGACTCGATGGAGCATCTATCGATACACTTGGCATACGAGGCACGAGTTGGTGTCCCCGTTCAATACCGGTGGATGTACTTATTTGAAAGATACATGAATCGTCTGAAGAAAAAAGTAAAGAACACTGCCGCAGTTGAAGGTTCCATATCAGAAGCATATATAATTTAAGAAATTTCAACATTCTACTCATTTTATTTTGAATCAACCATCAAGACAAGACTTAATCGTCTTCCACGGAACGACGACGGGGGAGCTCGACCATCAGATGGTTGTTTAAATATCTTTGGTTACCCCAGTCGTGCTTTGGGTTCTTGTCTGTCTCGATTCTTAAATGATGAAGAGTATCATTTGGCCTACTTGTACGTTTTACTAAACTGTCCAGATATTGAAAAGTTCATTGAAATATTTGACATTGAGATGGTGATAAAATACTCAATTTACAATGATGAGAAATTAGAAAGATTACGAAATCGTGAGTTCCCTAATTGGTTTCAAGCTTACAGGACAGAACACAGAGACGAAATAGATAACTAAATTTTTGAGTTTGCTAGCAGACTGGCACGACTTGTACAGTATTATAACGGTTATTTTGTTAATGGATATAAATTTCACACACTTGAATATTCATCTACAAAAAAGACTATGAATGCCGGGATTTGCGTCAAAGGGACAACGTATGCTGAATGTGATGTTGACTTTTACGAACTATTGGAAGAAGTCATAGAATTGTAATTTTTCAAATATAAATCAGTTGCCCTTTTTAAATGTCATTGGTTCGATACAAGCGATAGGGGCACCAGAGTTCATCCAAAGTATAAACAGCTGGTAGAGGTCAATTACAAATCAAAATTGGCTTCAAATGAGCCATTTATATTGGTATCTCAAGCTGAACAAGTATATTATATACAGTATCCGTCTCGAAAGAAAGATATGGCAGATTGGCGTGTAGTCTGTAAGACTAAAGCTAGAGAAAAAATTGAGCCAATAGTTGGAGAGAATGAGCCAGCAGATGACTTCTATCAAGAAGAAGATCATTCCAAAGTGGAACGAGTTAGTCCAATACTCGAGGATTATGATATAGAGTTAGTTCAATTGGAAATAGAATATGTTGATGATGACGATAATGAAGTTGAGGAAGGACAAAATGATGATGAGGGAGACGAAGAAGAATTTCAAAATTCTGATACAGAAGAATAAGAAGAAGAGTATTACACGGATGGTGATAATGTTGATGACGAATAATTATAAATGTGAAGTATACATTCAATTATTAAATATATCTATTAATCTATTATATATAATCTAATTATATTAATTTTTTACATCTATGGTTCGAGATATCAGTTCTCGATGAGGCATTCCTCGTAGGACCCCCCGACGATCACCACCCCGCCCCACCTGTACCCACTGACCCTTCGTCTTCCACCACCATCCCCCCACCTCTGGCCACTATCCCCCCACCTTTCCAGCCACTATCCCCCCACCTGATTCGTCCACCGTTAACTATTGGAAAAATGAGCATCAACAATGGCTTGCAATGGCCAGGCCCATTGCAACAGAGTCTTGGCAGAAAATTGCGTTGCTGATAATTTAGCAACGGCTCAGCAACAGCCCGTGAGGACGTGGCAAGGCCGTTAGTGAAAGACCGTTACTAAGCCATTGCTGTATATCATCAGCAATGGCTTACGATACACTTTTAGTAACGACTTTCTCACGGACGACCGTGGGAAAGCCGTTGTTGATGACCATATCTTGCAACAAAAAAAAAATTAAATTCCAAATTTCCATTTAATACATTGATACATTATCTGATATATAACTCACACACCCATACACCCACACATACATCCATTCACAAATCACAAATACACCCAAATATACATCAAAATAATTATATAGATGTTTATTTGTATCCACAATCATATAAAAATTATTCGAATGCAAAATTGAAGTATCAATATACAAACAAAATAAATTAAACCTAAGTAACAAAGTCAATATATAAAAAAACAATAAATTTCACGATGACGGTGGAGGATGATCTGGATCATATGGTAGGGTCTGGAGTGCTTGGGTGTACACCAGCGTGGACTGACTCGAGGACGATGGATCAGATGATGCCGAAGGATAACCTGACATATTGCGTAGCATAGCATGCATCTCCGCCCATCATCTGACTCTGACTCTCCATCATCTCAGTCTAATGCGCGACCATCTCTTCCAATGTCCTTATCCTGCTACTATGATCATAACTGGACCTGGAGGTGGACGGCCGCTCACCAGCGACCGGAATGGTTGGTGCCCCAAGTGGCCATAGCACGGCTCGTGCATGACCACTATCTGCAAAACCATATACGCGACCGTGGTCCCAGCCACCTGCATCCTCTATCTACGCTCCTGCGTCAAAGTCCTCGGGGGTGCCCCCGCGCTGCACCACCGTCTGAGTGTAGGTCTCCTACTCAAATTTGATTTTTTGTTTTATATTTTTCCTAAAACATAAATTATAAATAAATAATGAATAATTTAAACAAATATACTTACCATAATGATTGCAGCGCAGTTGTCAACGTACTCCCCAGTCCCATGTCCTCGACGGTGAGTCCGCTCAAACACATCCATCGGGGAGGATCGCTGAATAGTCCCGTCGTCCAACACTATCGTCTACATTTACAAAACAAATACATTAATGAGTACACAGAGTAACAAATAAAATATATAATTAAAATTAAGATATACTTACCATACGATTCACGTGCACCGCAAATGTAATAGAGCCGCCAGCGTGACATGCTCCTCCCCCCGACATGCGATTTCTAGCCGCAGTCCTAGAAACTTCCTGCCATCGATCCGCCGACCATAATATCACGAGCTGGTCCCATATATCTGGAGTAATCCAATCGGGACCGTATCCTCAAGTCTCTGCGATGTTAGTGGTCCCAGCTTTGGCCATCGCCTAGGACCGGGCCTGCCCCAGCTGCCCATTGTACCTCGCCCGGGAAATAGCCTCCCAGGCAGTGTAAATGAAGGGCCTCTAGTCCTTGGCCCATGTAAAGCGAGCCTGCAAAACAATAATATCAGTACCAATATTAATCATCATGCATGTATAAAAAAAATTTAATACGTGCCTCAAACTCGCGCCATAGCATGTCGACGTGCTCACTGGGCACGTGAGACCACGTGGGCCATGCCCCATGCATGTATCGTCGAATAGTAGAAGAAATGCTCATTGGCACTTCTTCTTGCTCGAACCTTCACAACAAAAATAAAATTTAATATTATATTATGATATAATGAATTTGTAATGATTCATAATTCATGATATATTATCGCTCCCCAATCACGCTAATGAATCTACGTGACTCTGTGGTTGGTGGAGGATGCCACCTGTTCGGCCCGCGTGGCCGTTTACGTCTGGATATACTAGCCTCAACATTATCATCGGCAGGAGGATCAAAAATAGGAGGATCAACAGCATGTGTCGTAAGTGCTGGAGTCTCACCAATCGGAGACTCCGGAGCTAACGAATTTTATCATCCATTCAAGCAAATGCGACACGGACATCGAATTTTATCATCGACGCTAACGAATTTCCGTTTAAAATTAGCGAAATTTAGGAAGTAAGTTATGCTTAATCGAAACTCATTCATTAAAGGACCACGATCAAGATGTCGGTACATCCAACTTCGATCAACCGACATGATTCTGTCAATCAATGACAATTTCTTCGGTTAATGCCTTTAGGTGAGATAGTCCTATTCCATTCGGGATTTATGTTATTCATATAGCACTAAGTATTTTTTTTAACCGCTAACTTCATTCTAAATTTCGGCAGCATCTCCCAACAGTTCTCCGAATACGCATATCATCTGGGCGCGTATTGGAGAACAAGAGAGATGCTGCCGAAATTTAGAATAAGTTAAGGTTAAAAGAAAAATGTAAGTGCAATACAAATAACTATATTCTCAAATTGTCAAATCAAGGACAATTTAAGTGTTGTATGTCATATAAAAGATCATCTACTTCTTTTACACGAACATACAACCCCCGAACGGATCTAAGGTTTTGCTAAATCATATCATACTCGTCGATGCGTACGTGAAACATATCAACTCATCGAATTGATGATTATTTTCTAAATGTTTCGTCAGTTTGAGTCCATATTGGACAATTCCAACACGAGTCCAAATTGGACGATTCCGACGGGAGTTCGAAATGGACGATTCCGGCGCGAGTCCGAAGTGGACGATTCTGGTGCGAGTCTACTGAGGACTACTCCGGACTAATTAATATTTTAACTAATTAATTAATATTAATCTACAATATTTTAACTAATTTAAATAATTAACATACCATTATTAATTTAAAACATAATATTAATCTAACTAAATTAATCTAAAAATTAATCTAAATCATAACAGTTAATCTAAACCCTAAAAATTAATCTAACAAATTAAATAATTAATCTAAATAATTAATTAAAAATTAAAAAAAAATCATCATTCTTGCATTTTCGGCGCCGGAGTCCGGTGTCCGATAAATGTCGGACACTGGACAACAATGCTCCGGCCGTCGACCACCGGCCGGAGCACCGTCGATCGGTTCTACACTAAATGGCGAGGAGGATTTTTGCACGACTTACCTAGAGCAAGCGATAGTGGCGGCGAGGGACTTCGGCGGTCGAGGACGGCGGGCGACGACGACGGAGATCGGCGGTGGCAGCAGCAGGAAGAGGAAGAAGAAGAATGGGGGCGGGCGCAATCACTCGACCTATATAAACTTATCAGCAACGGCTCACCCAGCTGTTAGAAAGACGTTGATGATAAGTAATCATGAACCACAGCTCACTTGTCTGTTAGAAAGTCGTTGCTGATAAGTAACATCATCAGTAATGGCTCACTCGTCCGTTAGCACGACGTTGCTGATAAGTATTTTATTTTCGCGTCGCGAGCGCACGATCGGCTTAAGAGTGACGCATCCCGTAGCCGTAACTAAGCCATTGCTGATGTGATTATATATCTGCAATGGCTCGAGCGGCCGTAACAAAGCCGTTGCAGATACAACACATCTGCAATGGCTTGAGCAGCCGTACGAACGCCGTTGCAAATAGCAACGGCTTGAGCGGTCGTTGTTGAAGAACATATTTCTAGTAGTGGTTCCCTCACCTGATCTGGCCACCATCCCTTCACCTTCGGCTACCATCCCTCCGCCACCCTTCGCAGATCCAGGACCGTCGTCTTCGAGACGTAGGTCATGAGGGCCTAACATAATTCTCCCTCCGCCACCCGAAAGAGCATTGCGCATAGCAGTTAGTGTGCGCAGAAGACGGTAAGTATATGCATCAATTATTTCTTATAATTTATTTATTTCAAAATATCATATTATGAATTTATATTTTGTGCAGATTTGAGCAGGAGGACGCCCCTCGCACGATAGCGGGAACGATCCGAAAGTTTATGCGTGGGGCGTGGCCTACATGGTCTCACGTGCTCCGTGAGCATATGGATTGGCGAGAGTTCACGGTGAGTATATTTATTAAATTTATATTAATGTTAAATATTCATCGGTAATAATAATTTTTTTTGCAGGCTCATTATACATGGCCGGAGGACCAGACCACTTTTGTGGCGAGAGTTCACGGTAAGTATATTTATTAAATTAATGTTAATGTTAAATATTGATCGGTAATAATAATTTTATTTTGCAGAGTCATTATATATGGTCGGAGGACCAGAACACTTTTGTGGAGGCTGCATGGGAGCGTATTGCCCGTGCTCGTTATAACGGGCTACTTCAGCAGGCCCGTCAGACCATGATGAGACAACTGGGGGCCACACAGATAGAGCAGACTCGGGGACATGCACCCGAGTGGATTCCTGGCCCTGTGTGAGATTAGCTCGTTGAGCGGTGGGCCACACTTGAGTGGCAGGAGGTCTCCCGAACTGCGTCGAGAAACCGCATGTCCGGGGGGGGGAGGGGGGACGGCACGGGCGCGCGCCACACAGGTTGCTCCATCTCTTTTGCAGTTCATGAGCATCGTATGATATGTATAATTTAATTATTTTTAATTAAATTATATTTTGTGTATAATACTACTAATGTATTTGTTTTCTAATGTAAGACGCGTGTGACAAAGGACGGCACCGTCCAACGCCCGTCGATGATGGAGGTGTTTGAGCACACCCACCGTCGTCGACGAGGAGCAGGGGACTACGTTGATAGCAGAGCCTCCATCATAATGGTAAATATTTATATATGTCTATTTGATTTACATAATTTTTATTTATAGTTTATATATATATAATATATAAACACGTGTAGGAAACTTACACGAGGACTGAGATCGAGCGTGGAGGGACACTGGAGGAGTTCGACGCAGGAGCTTGGGTGGAGGCCGCAGGTGGCTGGGAGCATGATCGTGTTTATGGCTTTGCAGACAGTGGCCATGTACGCGCCGTGCTCGGGCCACTTGGGGCACTAACCCCTCCGGCTGCGGGTGAGCGGCCCTCGACATCCCAACCGCAGGACCAGAGCCGGATAGCGGCCATGGAGTCGGAGCTCACCCAGCAGAGGCTGGAGATGCAGGAGCAGAGGCGAGCGAATGACGAGTTGAGACAGACAATCCAGAACATGTTGAGACAGACATACACTCCTCACTCAGATTGCGTCTCACGTTGGGCTTCTACTGATGATGTCGCAGCCATCGTCCTCCTCGACCTAGTCGTGTCGACTCCGCCGCCTCCACCGCAGCCGTGAGATTTTGATTAATTGTATTTTATTTATATTTTGATATTTGGTTGTATATAGATAATATTTTAATAATTATTTGCCTCCAGTTTGAGGCTTATATTGATGATATTTATGTAAAACTTGTATGTTTGATTTCAAATGCATGTGTATGATGTTTTCTCATTGTAATATGTGATTGAAAATAGTTTGTAGTCGATATATCATTGTATACATGAATTTATAAATTTTTTAATTTTTTCAGTTACAGGATACATCTTTAGCCACGACTTACCCACGGTTCACCGTCACTAAGTCGTGGCTGAAAGCTTATCGTAAATGGCGGATGGTCTGAGCAGCACCAAATATCACGGTTGCTAATAGTATCACCGACGGGACTGGGCCGTGGGTGATGGTTAGTATCAGTGACAGCTCTTGGAGCCATCACTGATGATTACGTGTGACGGCCTCGCTCGATCGTCACAACTTATCTGAGACACGCTCATCAATGACGGCCTTTTGCCACGGTTTGCGTCGTCCGTGATATATATCACCGACGGTTCAGCCACGGTTTGAGTCGTCGGTGATGACGACAATTCTAGTAGTTTATGTCGAACATTTCGATGTCTTCTCAGGCGTCGAAACGAACATATAGACTCTCGTCATGTTTCACTCATTTTCGTCATTTTTGCTGGCATCGGTATGTTCATTTCGACTACTATTGGTGTCGAAATGTTAATTTATTCTGACGTCGAAATATCAATGATTTGTTGTAGTAGGTGTTCTTTAAGCACTTAATTAATTAGTTCTTTTTGGTACATGTGTCTTAAATTCTTAATTTGCTGTAGTTTGATCCACTACTATTGTAAACACGACATGATTAGCGTGTTTATTAAATATAGGATAAATTACACTGACCTCCCTCGAGATTTAGTGAAATTATACTGATCTCCCATCTATTTGTAATTTTATTTTATAATTTCTCTGAGTTTTGTAAAAGATTACACAAACCTCTTCTATTTCAAAATAAGATTACACAAATCTCTTCTAAAAAAATTATTCAAAGATTACTTAGGGGAGATGATTATAACCTGGACAAATAAAGGGATGATCAGTGTAATTTCACTAAATCTTAATTTTACTAAATCTCAGAAGAGGTCAATGTAATTTATCCTTAAATATATATCATGACCATTTCGTAAACAAGTGCAGCAAATTATCATGTTTCTGGCATGAACCCGCTCAAAATTTTGGGTGATCGTCGTTTAAAACGGATATAAAAAATTGTGAGATCATGCATTGCAGATTGGTTAATGGTATGATCGAATAATTACATTTTGTCGGCCCTAATTCATATTGAAGTAAATGTAATTGGAGAGGCTTGGTCTCAATGACATACCTATATGGATTAAGGTATATGACCTTTAATTTACATTTATGGTCAAGTGCTGCTCTCGGAAAGATTCTAAGCTCTCTTGACAAACCTTTGCACTTGGACATGTAAAATGCAAAAAAAATGTACGAGCCTTAAAATTACTAAAGTTCGTGTGGAGGTACCTGCGACTTTTGCAGTCCTAGAGAAGTTGGCTTCCAGTTCAAATGGCCTGGGTAGAGGACTTTGAAGTTCGACTAGATTATGATTAATTGGAGGCCCGGTGTGCAAAAAGAGCAAGATATTTGGTCATATCACGATAAAATGTTCCAAGGCCACAAAACCAACAAGAAAGTTTTGGATGCCAAAGAAACAAGCTGAAGAACATATAGAAAACTCAAGTTCAATGCACACTTCTGTAAATAAAGCAAATGACACGAACAAAATTAAAACAATAGATGAATCAGCCATTGAACAACTTCCATCGATGTAGTTCGGTCGACCAAGAGTTAGATTCAACGGCGATACATTTGTATTATTTTAATTATTTTAAATTTATCTATATTCGAATTTGATTCTCCATCGGAAGGTGTCTCCGGGCGATACATTTGTATTATATATCATAACTTGGAGGTTCTATCTTTTAAGTGTGAGAACTCATTTTCATTCAATTTTTTAGCCTTTCATTCGACAAAATATTTAAGAATGCCTCTATAATAATTAATTAAAATAAGAGTAAATAGAATACTCTCAGCAATAAGAACGTACTATAGAGAGAATGCTATGAATATATATACTTGTAAGTCTTGTATATATAGAATCAAAAGAATAAATTAATGAGCAAGAACACAAGAACTTTAACCTTGTACAATCCTAAATCGAGACAACACCCATAAGAAGAAAAGAAAAAGCTGTAATAGAGAGAATTTAAATTACAATATTATTTCAACAGTCTTCCGGCCAAATTTTTCTCAAAAGAATTGGACACAGATGCAACCTAATCTTTCTTTTCATTCGAAACTTAAGGAAATAATTTTGGAAAATTCTAGAAAAAAATGACTATTGGATCTAAATAGAAACAAAAATGACTATTTAGACCAACAGTTGGACAATAAGGTGAAGTTTGGAAGACGCCTTTAGGCATAAAACCCTTTCTGATCAATTATGTGGGAAAAAAGTTAATTATTGGAGTGAAGGACCGACTGCAAAATAAAATAATAATCCAGCAACCGGCACATCTATAGTTTGTATGGTTCAAAAAAAATTCTGGTTACAGATAAATGATAATGTACATATACAGCGACAAAAATTTGACAAGTAGAAAGAAGATGATCTAAACTGAACAAGACTTGGACAAATAATCACAGCCCTTGTATACCTCCAGCCCCGGACGCCCAAGCTCCTCTTCTTTAAAACATGCACAGCGCTGGCTGATTTTTCCAGTAAGGGCTATATCCCCAGGTTTCTTTACTAGCCTTGGGTAGCCATTGTCGCACCAAACCTAGTAGAAGAAAGCTTGCAATCCATTAGCAAAGGAGAATGAGACATTATACCAAATATCAATGAGGTTTAATTTGGCATTTCAACCAATGGCGGCTAGAACAATTTAATACTTCAGATCAAGGTCTAATATGAATCATCTTTTGCTGAAACCACCAAACTAACATATGTTTGAGAGAAGCTCCATACCTCTCCACCCTCTTGTTCACTCCATCTTGAGTTGCAACTTGGTAATTTAGCTTCCTCAATTTTCTGCTTCTCTAAAAGCTGAGCTCCTCGTTTAGCCTTCGACTCAACACCTTTCAAATGTTTTGTGGGATTCCCTTGGCAGTCATAATACCGACCCACAAGCTTACCTACGAATCTGACAAATTCAGATAAGGAAAACAATCAGGGATGAGGCTAATCTAATAAATCTTGGACCATGGGATATAAGCCCCTCTCAGAGGAACTAATTGTTGCACCTCCGATAAAATTATGTATCATTAGAGATTGATGTACCAGTACCACAATGGTATTGGAAAAAAAAAATCTATTAAGGAGACTACTGCAAATGCACAGCTATACTACCAATTACATATATGTAAGGATATAGAGGAAATGCAAGGTAGCATCCCAGGATTTTCTTACATGTATCCATAAAATATATTGGATGCTTCCTTGCATGTCTTCTAAATCACTTACATGTATTTTATTTTTCTTTGATTACTAATTAGAAAAACCAAACCCAGGATATTTAATATTCAGGTAAATCATCTCAAGGATTAAGAGTTAGTGAAAATCAGATATAGGGATCAGAATATGTACATCAGACACAGGAAAACGAATATGCTTACACGTATCTTTCCATGTAAAAGTTCCTCCAATCAACAACACTCTTGACCTGCAACAAAAGAACTGCAAGTACATTCAGATATGTCAAGAGAAAAAGTTCATAAGTATTGAATCATTACATGTCTGAAATTTGAGAACTTAGCTACAAAAAAAAAAGGTGCAGCCCAAAATAAATAAAAAACAAACGAGAAATAACTAATTCAGCAGCATATTTGTATATAATATGCAAAGGGCATGAGAAAAGAGAGGAAGTCAAGGAAAAAATATCCATAAGATAAAATTAGAATGACAGGGAGATCTTGAAGGGATTAACCATAATTACAGTCTACAGGATCAGATGCCACAGGTTATATATATATATTTCAACTAGGATTTGCTTGATTGAACTAATTGAATATTGAAATTGAGTATTTATTTTCCTAAAAAAGTTAGAAATTGGTACGACTAATTGAGTAGTGTCAACCATAGCCAAAATAAGAACCAAACGAAGACAAACAACAAAACCAAATTCAGCCCACCCACCCCGTAAGAAATCAACTTACGCCATTGTCTTAGCTGGACTTATTATAGAGAGATGGTGAATGGTTCCTACAGTTCCCTTAAAATTCTCATATTGAGATCAGATATTATCTACCATGTTAATTTGTCTCCACTGATAGGGCGCACTCTCTAGGGATAGTGAATCTTTTGTCAAAATAATTTCTTTGATGGATCAACATTAACATTCTTATGGCAGTCACATTGTCCTTATTCCATCACATTGGAACATAAAAATATCATATGCAACTAATAAGTCACACTTGTGCTCTTTTAAAAACAGGGCCAGTTGAATGTGTTATGGATAGACTCCAACCCCCACCACTTGACCCCACATCAAGCACATCTCCAGGATCAAGATGAGGCCAGCTGTATGAGAGGAGAAAAGAGAGTTCAGGATGATGGAAGAAGTGGAGATAATGGTAGCTTAGTGGGGAAGAAGTGGAGATAATGGTTGCTTAGTGGGTCCAGCATTTATCCTTAGATTTGATTAATTCAACATTTCCATTGGTCTTTGTTTAGCCAAGTAATATTTGAGTTTATCCTTTACCCAACTTTCCAGAAGAGTGCACGTAGTGGTGAAAATGATTGTAAAGGTTGACTAACTCACTATATGTACAACCTTATCATGTAATGAAGGGTTCACGAAAACCTTTACATCATAATCTCTCACCCTTTCCTCTCTTAATCTCTCTCTCCCCCACATCATTCTCTCCTCTCCCCCACTCCTCCTTTGTTTCCCTTGGAATACGGCCGGCCAACATAGGGAAGAAGAAGCATCTGCGTCCTGGAAACTTTGTTCCAGAGTTAGAGACTGGAAATACCTTTCCTAGTTTGCTGAAAATTTCTTCAACTCAGCATTCTCAAAGGCTGTGGACTCGATCCTTGGCAAGGCAAGAAACATCAGTGGTATCAAAGCTGTCCCGATCCTCCATGGCCGATGATTGGCAACAACAGCTCCTTTCTCTCCTCAAGTCCATGCAACAAGAACAGGCACAAGACTGTGTCGACCGTGCCCAAGAGCGAGAGCTAGTGGTGGTTGGGCTGGAATCGATCTACAAAGAATTGGAAGGGGTCCGCTTAGCACTTCATCCTCCCAGAGAATCTTGTAGTCATGCAACTCGACCATCCTTCTTTCTCAAAGAGCACAATATGAACCCGTGATTGTCTAATGTCTCCAGACCGAACTGCGGCTCACCTACTCATTGGAGATAGACTAGCTGAATCCCTACTAGGGGCCCTTCCTCGAGGAATCGCACCATCTCTAAGGTCTCGCTTCGAATTTCCTCAATACGACAGAACGGACGACCCAACTTCTTGGATATCCTGCTGTGAATATTACTTTTGCCACCACCAAGTTTCGAATTGGGGGTGGGGTGGGGGCGAGAGAGAGAGATTAAGAGAGGAAAGGGTGAGAGATTATGTTGTAAAAGTTTTTGTGACCCCTTTATTATCATGTACTCTATTTTCTCCTCTCATATTGTTGGCCCCATCTTGATCCTGGAGATGTGCTTGATGTGGGGTCAAGTGGTGGGGGTGAGAGTCTATCCATAACAACACCAAATGTACAACAACAAACCAAGAATCTTTGTTTCAGCTTGAGTGGAGTCAAACTTTGTTTTTCTTCGGCCTATCACCCACACTCTGATGGTCAAATTGAGATTATGAATCGAGGTTTACAAATGTACCTCCGTTGATTTACATGCAACAAACCAAGAAAGTGGCTCCATTGGCTTCCATGGGCGGAGTTCTGTTATAATACGACATACCACACCGCGCTTAAAACATCTCCGTTTGAAGTTGTATATGGGCGGCCTCACCCTCACTTGATTCCTTATACCACAAGACTTGCTCGGTTGGAGGCGGTTGACTTTGAGTTATGCAAACGGACCAGGTTCTCCATCTATTGCGTGATTGCCTCCTCCACACCCAACAAGCTATGAAACGCTCCTACGACAACAAACCCCGTGAGGTTCAGGTTCTGTTAAAACTACACCCTTATCATCAACAATCTTTAACTAAGAGGCGTTCACAAAAACTATCCCCTAAATTTTATGGGCCATTTTCAGCGAAGCGACATATTTGCTCTATAGCTTATGAGCTCCAACTGCCAGATAATTCTATAAGAAAGTGCAGTGCCAACCGAACCAGTCCTACCAGTGACCCTACCAGTGACAATGACCTTGTCCCTTCTCCTGAGGCTATTTTGGACACAAAAGAAACTGCAAATGGCCTCCAAGTGCTCGTACATTGGGATGGTATGTCCGAGGCAGGCCAACGCTTTCCAAGAAACAATTGAGGATTTTCATGCTTGCTTCCCTAACTTCGAGCTTCGGGACAAGCTCACTCTCAAGGAGAGAGATTTATGGATAGACTCCGACCCCCACCACTTGACCCCACATCAAGCACATCTCCATGATCAAAAAGGGGCTAGTAGTATGAGAGGAGAAAAGGGAGTACAGGATGATGGAAGAAGTGGAGATAATGGTAGCTTAGTGGGTCCAGCATTTATCCTTAGATTTGATTAATTCAACATTTCGATTGGTCTTTGTTTAGCCAGGTAATATTTGAGTTTATCTTTTTTCCAACTTGAAGAGTGCGACGTAGTGGTCAAAATGCTTGTAAAGGTTGACTAATTCAAAGCATGTATCCAAACACACTATATGTCCAGCCTTATCATGTAATGAAGGGGACAGGAAAACTTTTTCAGCATAAATGCATAATCTCTCACTCTTTCCTCTCTTTATCTCTCTCTCCCCCACATCATTTTCTCCTCCCCCTCCTCTGTTTTAGGCTAACATAGGGAAGAAGAAGCATTTTGGAAACTCTGTTCCAGAGGCTGGAAATACCTTTCGTACTCTGCAAGAAACTTCTTCAACTCAGCATTCTTGAAGGCCATGGACTCGATCCTTGGGAAGACAAGTAACAGAATGTATCCATAATTGATAATGGATTAATTGCATTGTGCCTTAATATGTATAATCACTTTCACCATGCTTGCAAAATCAGGTATATGTGATTGATAGACCTTCACATAATAACACAATTACTTTTGCAGATTTATTCATTACCAGTTGCATTACCAGTTGTTAGAAAACTCACGGAAAACAGCATACTGTAGTAGGTACATTAATAAGAAAAGTTGTTAGATGTGCTTGCACAAGCCAATGGATAAATGGATTCCTATTATATCACTCGAATATTTGGAAACATAATTCATCAGCATTTCACTATTTTATTACCTCAGCAGTAGATAGACCCTGCAATGTGTCTGTTAATCCATCACCTGCAAAAGGACAAGATATCCAAATTAAGGCTTATGAGCAATAGTAAATTGAATTAAAGTTCTGATTAGTATCACTCATATCAAGATCTAGGCTTAACAAGCAGCTCCTGCTCCTTAAAACCTGCTTTCGTTTTCTATCACCACAGGAACATCACGTGCATTGTATATTAAGCAGTAACAGTACAATGAGTGTAAACGTACATGTCAGACAGTCAGAGTACCTGTAAAGTTTCCGGATACAAAGGCTCGTGATGCATCTCTGTCATCCATCAAACATTTGGAGATTCAGTATATGGAAATAATCAGAAGATGTAGAAATATACGTCGAAGGTGCTTTCTACGAAGGAAGCAAAAGCATAACTCATCAATGATTCAGATTTCTTATTAGATTCCTACTCTGTTCTCAAATGGAATTGTTACATGATACTTTTGTTGGATAATTAAGAGAAATACTCTATTTACTATCAAGACGATTGGAAATTCTTGGCAAGGTACAGTGCCCTTAAATGTATACGATTAAGACACAATTAAAATATATCACTATATGATTGGAGTTCAGAATAGCACTATGAACTATCCATATACTAACTTAAGTCAAACAGCTTTTTTATTGGTGAAGTTATTAATCATGAACTTGATAAATTATACCACGCCCAATGTAATGAAAAGACGTATCGTTATAAATACAGAATGCACACACCTTCCAGCAAAATGATGGTAGCCTCCACCGGGACCGTAATGTGATCTCCCTTTTGTCACATCAAATACTGATCTGAAAAGAAAGAACGTTACACTACAAAGGAACAGAAGACAGCAAGAAACAATTTTGTGATAACAAGTAGTAGTTTCCGGTACCCAAGTATACCGAGCAGTATCGGTAGCCCCTCATCCGTCCCATTGTACAAACCCAATTCCTCCACGGTCCACAATCTCTGCCAAAAAAGGTTACAAATCAAGCACCGTAACTCAACCGAAGTAGATCGGAAGCAAGGTATTATGACGATAGATCATGCTCGAAATAGATGACAAAAGGCGAAAAGGGAAAGGAAAAGGACGAACCGGTCGGAGATGCTTCCTAATGGAGAATTGCAGGGCGAAGGCAATGAGGGCGATGAGGATCCCTAACCCTAGAAGCACGGGAGACCAAAATCGTGTTGTCCTCGGCGGCGAGGCCATCTGCCGCTCTCTGAAGTCTTTCCCCTTTCTCCCTTCTTACTATTTCCTCGATTTCTTTTACGAGTTCGCGACTTCGTCTGAACTCAAGTATCAATTAAGGAAGCTTCGCTCGGTGGCGACTATTTATGCCAAATGTTACACGTACTTTCTTACAGTTATACCCGATGACAGTATGAACGGGGCCCACTCATGCACCTCTCTCGTTGTCCGATGGGTCTCTCGCATTTGGGGCCGACACTGAACTTGATGTGTGGAGGGTCCATATAATCCCAGCCGTCCATGCATCGTTTCGAGATGCAACTCCCAACAGGTGTTGATGTCAGAATGGACGATCAAGATGTAAGATGACGATGGGTCGGAGCTGGATAAATTAATGACAAATAATTGAAAGTAGAAACCACAAACAAAATCTCCTACGAGTTGGGCTGGATTTGGAGCTTATTCTAATGGGCCGGAAAAAATTAAACCATGTGCATATATATACTTGTTCGACTTCAAGCCTTCAACTAGTATATATTATTTCTCTTAATTAATTAATATCATTGGACTAGACTAGCACGGACGCACGGTAGGCTAAGCCGAATTAGGCTCAGAAGCTCCCGCATTCATGAACCAAACATTACTCGGCCCGGAGGCTAGCTCCACCCGACCATACAATGATACTTATGTCTTCATTAATTAACGATGCATTCGTCAATTATGAATTCGACATCTCCGGGATCAGTCTTGATCCATTATGAGCACATCCCTACGAGATTATCGGGAGACATTATCGTTAGAAATCTCTCGTCTTGCACTATATACAAACATGATGTTCACCAGATACATCTAGATTCCAATTTTTATTCCTCCACCTAAAACTTTTTCTTACTTGAACATTAGAGCATCTTTTGCAAATCACCTGCTAGAGTCACACTTGATAAGGAGATGCGCCGAACAGCATCACCCCGACTTAAGGTAAGAACAATCACTTACTAATCAATACTCAAATTAATGCTACGTCAGTGCCACATGTGTTAACCATGATCTTAATAGTAATCTAGATGTGCCCATGTCGTAATCTATTATAGTAAGAAAGGTTGAGTACCATAGTAGAATTTAATCAAGATATAAGATATGTGCCCATGTTCTTGGAATTAATCTTTATCTTGTAACTCTTCTAAGTTTCTATATAAGCAATTGACAGAAGGATATACATCTTGCTAGCTCCTGAGATAATGCATGCTTTCATTCCAAGAACAATTTGGGTAAATATTGGGTTGCTTGCATTCTAAGTTAATATTTACAATGGTGGATATATGATGGGAAAAATAATGGTTTCCAGCCCGGAAGGATAACAATTTGATCATCATGTACATGTTCTGATCAACTTTAGGATATCAAATATATACCAGAAGAAAATAAAAATTCATAATTAGTTAAGTTTTCAACCAAGACAAAATATAATTCATAATTAATTCATCAAACGAAACTTAAATTGAATTTTGATCTTCATATTATTGGCAAGCAGAGACGAAGAAGTGGCGAGCGAATAGTGAAATGTTATTGATATTATCTGCAATTGATACATGCATAGGGTGACTATTGATAATAAAAATCATAGCATAGATGTAACAAGTGTATCAATAAAAGTAGTGGGAGATGATTAGGCGGAGACGCAGCTGGAGTTGACGTGGCATGTGTGGGTGTCGTTGAGATAGTGACCTGGACCAATAATAGCAAACAACAACCAGCAAATAGCAAAATGCTTATAACAACAATAGGTATCAGTAATTGGTGTTAATATTCCCCCTTCAAGATGGGTCGCTCGATGACGTCCATCTTGATCCGATGGTCCAGAAAGGACGTAGAATAGGTAGCCTTCGTTAAAGAGTCTGCGAGCTGATGTGAAGCAGAGATGTGGCGAACTATAACCTAGCCTACTTTGACTTGTTCCCTGACGAAATGGAAATCCAGGTCGACGTGTTTCATCCGGTTGTGGTTGACTGGGTGTTGAGTTAGCAGAGTTGCACCAAGATTATCGCAGTAAATCTTTGGAGTGGATGGCGAGCAGTTGATCTCTTTGAAGATGTTGGAAATCCAATTTGCTTCGGCAGTAGCATTCGCCAATGCTTTATACTCCGCTTCGGTGGATGATCTGGCGATTGTTCGCTATTTCTTGGAGCACCAACTCACCGGTGATTGTCCGAACAGTACCAAGTAAGCTCCTGTGGAACGGCGATCGTCTAAATCGCCACCCCAGTCCGAGTTTGAATAGACTTCAACATCCATATTGTTATTTGAGTTTAAGAGGATACCTAGATTTGAGGTGCCTTTCAAGTAACGAAGAATTCGTTTGCAGCAATGCCAATGAATTTGCGACGGATTGTGCATGTACTGTGATAACTTATTCACAGCGAACACAACGTCTGGTCTTGTAAAGGATAGATATTGCAGCAAGCCTATAGTTTGTCTGAAGAGCTTGGAGTCCGAAGGTTTGGCTTTATCTTATGATGACAGTCTGGTCGAAGCAGACAAAGGTGTCTTCACGCTGTTAACATCCTGCAAGTTTAGACGATGAAGAAGGTCTAAGATGTATTTCTGCTGAGACAGAAGCAAGCCCTCACTGGTTCGAAGGACTTCAATTTCTAGAAAATAGCTCGGGGGCTGCAGATCTTTAAGAGAGAAACGTGCAGACAATGCTTTGTGTATCTCGATCAAGTAATTTCTCTGTGGAAGAACCAGTTAGAACAATATCATCTACGTAGAGCAGAATGATAGTAACAGATGATCCATTATGAAGGATGAATGATGATGTATCAGATTTAGAATTTTGAAATCCAATGGATTGCAAAAAATTGCTCAGTTCGTTGTACCAAGCCTGAGGTGCTTGACGCAAACCATAGATCGCCTTGTTAAGTTTGCACACGTAATTGGGATGCTTGGCATCTATGAATCCAGACGGCTATTGCATGTATATTTCATCATGAAGGCTGCCCTGCAAAAAAACGTTATTGACGTCTAGTTGAAAAAGATCCCACCGTAGCTTGCTGGCTAATGCTAGAACAATTCGGACTGAGGCTTGTTTGATCACAAGGCTAAAAGTGTTGTTGAAATCAATTCCAGGGCGTTGATGAAAGCCCTTTGCTACCAAGCGTCCTTTGAACCGATCTATGGAACCATCCGGCTTTTGTTTAATTCTAAAGATCCACCGACAGCCAATGATGTTTTGATCAGCAGATGGAGGGACCAATGTCTAGGTATTGTTGTGCACAAGCGCAGTGTATTCTTGTTCCATTGCTTTTACCCGCTCGGGATGTTTAGCAGCCTGCTTATATGTGTTTGGTATAGAATGTAGGTCGGCTGTTGCATGTAAGGCTGAGTAATCAGTGGGGAATTTTGGTTTGTAGATGTTGGACTAAGATCTTGTTACCATGTGCTTGGGAGGTGAGATTTGTGGAGGGACTGTGTTTGAACATGTATTGGAGCTTTGGCTTGTATCTTCACACTGTGAAGGAGAGTGTCTGGAGCATGACTCGTCTATAGCCGAAGAAGTTTCGTGTATCATTGAGCTGTTTAGAGGTTGCTGAGCTGTGTTGGAACAGGGTGGTGTATAGATGTCAAGCGCATTGGGATTGATGTCTGGGTGTGATTGAACAGAATTTGGAATGAGTTTATTAGTAGGAATGACATCAATCCATTCATTGATGTCTATAGCTCGAGATTTGTAGGATGTTAGATGAGAAAAGGGGAACTCGATCAGTTTCAATGAACGGTACATGCCGAGAGAGTATGATTTTGCCATAAGAGGTGTTAAAACACTTGTAGCAATGGTGTGTTGTGGAATATCCAAGAAATATGCAGGGATTTGATTTTGCCTCTAATTTATGCTTGGTGTAAGGCTTCATCCATGAGTAACACAAGCAACCAAATACTTTTAAACTTGAATAGTTGGGTGTATCATTGAAAAGAGATTGGTATGAAGAGATGTTGCCAAGTGTTTTGGTTGGCATTCTATTAATTAAATAGATGGCTGTCGACTCAGCAAAGTGCCAGAATTGAGGAGGGAGTGAAGCTTGCGACATTAAAGTAAGGCATGTCTCCATAATATGCATGTGCTTCCTCTCGGCTAAGCTTACTCTTTGAGGGGTATAAGGAGGAGAAACCAGGTGTTCAATTCCATGAGTAGCTAGGTAAGAGGAAAGAGATATATATTCCCCTCCACCATCAGTGTATAAGCGCTTGACAGAGGTATTGAAAAAGTTTTCAATCAACAATTTAAAAGATGATAAAACACTTGCAACTTCAGATTTGAGTTTGATCGGAAACAGCCAAGAATATTTGGTATAATAATCAATAAAGAATACATAGTAGCGACGTCCTTCTATAGATGTAACTGGGGAAGGACCCAGACATCTGAATAAAGCAAATCTAATGGTCTACTAGATTTAATTGTGGAGGTGACAAAGGGCAACTTATGGCTTTTATTACACTTGCAAGTATTGTAGTGTTTTGTTGCAGAAGCAGAATAGGATGGCTTGAGTTTTGATAAAATGCAATGAAGGACCTGCTGATGAGGATGTCCCAGCCGTTGGTGCCAACGATCTTTAGTAACAGAAGGTTTGGTTGTGGAAGCAGCGAAAGCAGTGGTAGGTGAAGTAACCCAATGATACAGTCCACCATTACTCCGGCCTCGAGCGAGGATAGCTCTTGCCTGCAGATCCTTCACAGTGAAAGAGTCAGGGAAGAATTCAATGGAGGTGTTATTTTGAAGGCAGAATTTGGCAACTGACATCAAATTTTTGGTAACAGTACCCGCATGTAACACATTATTGTGATGAAAGAATGGAGGAAGATCAACCATACCACAGCTTGAGGCAGGAATTGAATTACCATCACCGAGAGTTATGCTTTGATCACTGTTGAAGTTGGTTACTGACTGCAGACTATCAGCATCAGCAGTGATATTATTGTGTTTTAAGAGATTAACTCGAGGAGCACCGGGAGCAATGAACTCATTGCTGAATCTGGATCTACATGTCCTCGCTGAGTGACCAAGTTTGTCACATATCTGACATTGTATTCTAGGTCGATTATTTGTTCTGGGATGTCGATTGAAGTTATTTTGTGGTGGCCTGTTGTGATTGTTTGAAAACTGATTTCTTTTATCCCAAGTCTGATGTCTGTTATTATTGTATTGCTTCTGCACAAAATGTGTTGTGACCGCAGGAGGTTCTGATCGAAGTTTCAGTAATGTTTCGTGGCCAACCAATTTGTCAAAGAGTTCCTCAATGGACACTAGAGTGTTTCTAGACATTATAGCAGCAGTAATGTCATTAAATTCTGGTCCCAATCCACTTAAGATTTTAATGGTTAAAGCGGGAGGACTGATTGGAGCATTCGCTAGAGATAATTCATCAGAGATGCTTTTAACTTCTGAGAAGTATTCTGCGATTGTTTTACTTCCTTTGGTAAGTCTCGTAAGACTATTATGCAGACCAAATATGCGGGTCTGCGACTTATTGGCAAATTGATTTGCAAGTCGCAGCCACGCTTCATAGGCCGAGGAAGAAGTAGCTACCAGAGAGGTGATCGATAGATCGACGAAAGTCATTAAAGCATGGCGAATCAGCATGTCTTGCCGAAGCCAGTGCTTATGGTTTGGATCATTAACAGAAGGGCACAATAAACTTCCATCGATAAAGGCGACGAGATCATACCCTACCAGCAGAAACTCAAACTGAGTCTTCCAGGCCATATAGTTGCTGCTGTCGGAGAGTTTTATCGGCAGCTGTGCTGCTGGATTGATGGTGATGATCTGATCTCCTCCATTGATCAGATTGACAGCTTCAGCAGGAGGAGCTTCTCCGGACGCCATGGATCGGGAAAGAAATCAAAGAGTAATCAGTAAGACGAGAAGCTCTGATACCATATTGGCAAGCAAAGACGGAAGAAGTGGCGAGCAAATAGTAAAATGTTATTAATGTTATCTGCAATTGATACATAGGGTGACTATTTATAATAGAAATCATATCATAGATGTAACAAGCGTATCAATAAAAGTAGTGGGAGATGGTTAGACGGAGACGCAGCTGGGGCTGACATGGCATTTGTGGGTGTCGCTGAGATAGTGACCTGGACCAATAACAGTAAACAGCAACCAGCAAATAGCAAAAGGCTTATAACAACAATAGGTATCAATAATTGATGTTAATACATATTCTATGATTTATATGAAATATCAGGTGTACGAACGCAGCTAGATTTATAATATATTATCGAGATTCCAAGTCAGAGTTTGCCAACTTATAAATTAATTATAGGCTTCTTCTAATATATATATATATATATATCCTAAGAAAGATTCAAATGATATATATATATAGTTTCCTAGCAAGAAATAAGGAGTACATCTCCAGAAGCGCGAGTGCCTTTATCATCCGCTGCGCTTGACGTACGTCGGCCACGCCGGCGACACGCAAGCTTGACGTCGACCCGGACCGGCGGAGAAAACCCTCTCCATCCGCCGGCGTTGCATCCATATGCTTTTCCACGTACTACCGACGTGGCTTGATCTCGACGTATCGAGCTAAGACATGGAAGCATGATTCCGTTGTGGTCCTCCTTTTTGTCTCCACGGACATCGTCAGTCTCAAAGAGGAATTCAAGAGTTATAATGAAGTTTCCTATGTACCTCAGTTGGAGTTGCAGGAAAAAAGTAGGTGCGCACGCGCGCATGCATAACCCTAATCATATTTTGCAACCTTGTTCAGCATGTGGCTCGCGCAAGTTGCTGCTCGATCATCGATCGTAAGCCGGCCCATCGACATGAGTTGGAGCCACGCATTGAGACAGACGTCGAACTTGACGACGATTAAGGGACTGCAGGATATAATTAATGATACTTGTGATCGGCCAGTTTGATAATGACAATGATAGCAGGCATTAATTGTTTGATTTATTTGTCATGATTGCTTATATATATTAATTAATCCTCGTATTAGGATAAAGGGGGTATTTCTTAAGAACCGGGTTAATTATAAGACACGTATTTGTGTAAAGAAATGAAGTGGTTACGTAGGTTTATGTAGCTGGTACGTTAACAGTGGTCAGTGGAGGAGGAATAAACAAGTAGATAAGGTTCGATCGCTTTCAATATCAACTGTAGAGAGTAGAGACGACATCCATCAGACGAGGAGGAGCAAGGACAAGTGGATAAGGTTTGGTATCTTGCACATGGAAGATTGACGTCGGACATATATGTTGGACTTTGTGATCATATTAATTTCCAGTCTCCTTCCAAAAAGAACCAATGAAGGACCCAGCAAGATAGAACGAGATAAATTAATAAATTTGTATAAGAAGTACGGAACAAAAATTATTCTCCGTTTATTTCGTATAATATTGAGAAAAAAAAATTAAAAGTCACTTGTTGCCTATGTATAATTAAGTTGAATAAGAAACACGTAATACTAGAAAATCAACAATTTACAATAACTTATATTTGTGAATGCAACTTAGCGATCTCAAATGCGACGGTATGTTCTGCCGTACTTATCGTGAACTGACGTCGCCCGACATTGCAACTGACTGATTAGCCGTCGCAAAATATATTTTCATTTCGCGATAATTAATGTGACTACTTTGTGATAATCTCAAGTAAATAATAAATAAATACAAGTAAATTAGAGCAATAATTAAAATAAATACAACTTAGCTCCCAAAAATAAATTTTTATTTCCCTTCTTGATGCCTCAAGGATAAATTGATCGGAGCTCAAAGGCAACGTCAAGAAACTCTTTGTCGGAAACTAAGGTTTGAAAAAAAATGACTCAATAAGGCTTAAGAGGGCTCAATTGATGTCATAAGATGTTCAACAACCATCAATATAAGGCTGGTAAAGTTCAAGTCCAACAGATTGAAACGGCTAGAAAAAGAGTACTCGTTGGACATTTTCAGTCGATCTTCGATCGAATATAGGTCGATTCAAGATCGCTTGAGATTCGGTCGAAATTGCTACTAGACTTTTAGGTAGCATTTCGATCGATCCTAGGTCGATGCTCGGTCAACCAAGGATCGGCCGAGATTCGATCGATATTCAGTTATTTGGCTGATTTTCTGATTTTTCAGTCCATTCTCGATAACGGGTTCAGATTTTTGGACTTTGAGGGTTCCATGCATTGTAATGGGGGAAATACAATAATACTATATAGCCTAAATCTATACACACTCTTTTCATCGACGTTCGCGCGTCGGTCCACATCTAATTCCGATAATGCGTTGAGTTTTCGATCAGGGATGGTTCGCGCAAGTTGACTCCAAACCTAAAATTAATATTCATGCTCAAAAACATCATTAAATACGATTTGTTGTCATCAAAATATTTTCTGAGAGAACTTGAGCACGAGGGTGAAACCACGGCCAACACTTGCTAACCCTCGAGGGTCTTCAAGGCTACACACGGATATCAACATGGTCTGTTGGCCTAAGGTTTTCAACATTGGTATTAATCTTAGTTTTAATGATAACAAACATAGAACTAATGTTATATTTTCAGGTTCTAAGCCGGTTAGTACGCGACATATGCGATCGAAAAAATTGAAGAAATCGGTAAGGACGCTCGTCGACGCTCAGGATTCTTCGGGAAGATAGAGTTTAGATTTAGAGTGTTTAGAATGAATATGTAATCCTCTTTTATGATACAAAGAACCCAAAAACCAAACCCGGACTCTAAAATATGACAACTTGGAAAATTAGAACATAACACTGAAATTCACTAAGCTTGGGGAGCTCCTTGGGGGGCTATATGATCTAGATATTTTCTTGGCATCAAAAGTCTCGATAATTGTTCATTAGGTAAAATCTAGTTAACGACATATTTTAAAGAAATTTTTGAAAGCTTTTAACCGATTCATATTTGACCCGGGAGATTATAAAATTTTTAGTTTTCAAAAATTTATACTAGACCCTAAAAGTTAAATTTTGATTTTTAAGAATTTTTATTGAATCCAAAAAAGGGGTAATATTATAAAGTTATTAACTTAAATTTAAGAAATATTATATAAGACTAGACCTCTTAGGGAAGACTAGACCTTGCATGCTGAAACTGCTCTTATAGTAGTTTCGATCGATGGTCTGGTCGATAGTCCATCAAACGACGAGCGATCGAAGGCTCAAAATCGACAGAGGCCTCTTGATCGATGACCGATCGCTCGAGCGGTCGACCGCCCATTGATCGACGATCGATCGACGGGCGGTAATTAACAGCTCTCTCTTGAGCTGTTGTGTAGTGTTTCACCTAAGCCTACTTCTTGGCCTCTCTATATAAACACATATCCAGCATTTCTTACACCTCCTAACACTCCTTTAGACATATTTTGATTATCATTGAGTTTGATTAAGCCATCCTTTGTATAAATCGTAGCTTGGAGACAAAAAAATCCTTGACCTTGCATTTAACCTTTAATTGTTTCATTATCAAGGCATCAATATAAGCTAGGGCTTCTTGGTTGAGAGCTAAGTTTCTATTGTTTATTAATTATTCTCATTTACTTGTATTTTTAGTGTTTATTTGATTGTATATCAAGTGTGTAAAGATCTAGTGTGTAGATCTTGAGTTTGGTGGTTGCCTTGGTGTAGAGGCCTAAATCCATCGGTGTGATTAATTTACTAGGATTAATTATGTTGTCCTTAGTGTTTGAGGTGGGAGAGTGCTCTCGGTAGGAAGACGGAGACTTACGTGTGTTGAAGTGCCTTCGGTGTGAGAGCGAGACACTCCGATGAAAACATTAATTCTCATTGTAAAGGAAACACTTAATCTAGTAAAACTAGCTTGGAAATCCCAAGCGGAGTACTTAGGTATGGAGTATGCATTGGGGTCAAACCACTATAAATCAAAGTATTTGCATTGATTCTATTTGTTTTTGCTTAATTGTCATATTCACTTGTTTTCGCCTTTAGTTTTGAATTGATAATTTGTCTAAGTAGTTTAAGAAATGATTAAAACCGAATTTAGGCTAAAGTTTAGTAAACACATTATTCACTCCCCTCTAGTGTAGGTCATTTCACCAACAAGACCCTCATCAATCGAGGGAAGTTATTGTTGGGTGAAATGGCCACACTAGAGGGGGGGTGAATAGTGTGTTATCTAATCTTATCGCCTAATTCCAATCTTTAATCGTTTCTTGATTAGTTAGGATAAGTTCGATATTAATAGCAAGCAGAAGCAATAAATATGAAGCAATAAATATGAAGCAATAAATACAAACACAATATCAATGTTAACACAATGATTTATAGTGGTTCGACCATAATGCCTACTCCACTACCTCAACACCCCGCTTAGGATTTCTAAACTAGCTTAACTAGATTAATTAGTTTCCTTACAATGAGGACTTTACACCGAAAAGTCTTCGTTCTCAAACCGAATGCACTTCCACACCCGGAAGTATCCCGTCTTCCTACCGATCGATAGCACTCTCCCATCTCAACCCTAAGGACAACTCAACTAATCCTAGAAAACTATATTTGCACAAGTGGCTTTACACCTTCTACACCAATGATACCACTCAATCACAAGACCTAACATTAGGTCTTCTTGCAAGCTCAAATACAAAGAAATAAACAATAAAATACAATAATAATAGGAGCAAATAATAAATAATGTAAACTTAGCTCTCAAACACGTACAATGTCCTAGCTCCTCCTGATAACTTGAAGATGAATCAAGACAAGCTCAAAGTCAATCTTAAGGTTCTTAGGCTCAAAGCTAGGGTTCTTTGCAAAGATGGCTCAAGAATCTTGTAGTGATGCAAGGGGTTGCTCTTTGAGGCTTAGAAGCATCTATAATATGTTAGAAGAAAGATTGGGATGGGCATTTATAACCCCCCATAAGAAACGACTCGTCAACGGGCGCATTTTTTCCCGTTGGTGATGCCCGGTTGATTGTCCGATCGATCATCGGTCGACCAATCGATCGATCGAAAGTGAACTATCGCTTTTTGGCACACTTCCGGTCGACCGAATTGGTTACTGCTAATTTTTGGCTTCGTCTGATCGATCACCTGGCAGATCGAATTGGCTACTGCCAATTTTTCACTATATTTGGTCGACCGACCAGTCGACTGAACCTAGGCTGAACTTGATTTTTTCAGCCTTCTTCTTGCGCGCTTCATTTTCGGGTTCCGACTTTCAATGTGTGTCAACTTGGAGAGCTTTACATGTGTTCTTTAGACTCGTCCAAGACGCCTTTGGTGCATATGTCAAACTTCGAGATATTCCACAACGAACCCGAGCGTGACGATCAATGTCCTTTCGATATTTTCGATCAAGGACATCGAGTGCTAATCGATATGGAATCTGAAAATATTTTTCAATGAAACATTAGTTTCATGTTTGTTATCATCAAAACCAAGAATAAGACTAAGGTAGAAAATCTTAGGCCAACAATCTCCCTCTTTTTGATGATGACAAACATCATTAAGAAAATATATATGTTAAAGCACAAAAGATATCAACCATGAGATTTCTCCTCCTATCAACATGCATATCTATGGAAATAAACTCCCCCTATCTATATGCATGGTTTTTCTATATTTTTTCCCTTTACCTATATTTTTCTCCCTCTTTTCACATCAATCAAAAAGGGTAAGAAAAGTCAATCTAGTCAAAGTTGATATTCTAAAATTATTTTTCATGAAACATGAAAATCTCAACCAAAGGGATGAAAAATGAATATTTGTTATGAGACTAAATCATACATGATAGCAAAGATAATAAATATATTTCATGTCTAGAAATCATGTATAGGCTTAAGTATTGATATTTTCGTATATCGATCAAGGAGTCAAAAATCATTTTGAAAATAATTTTTCTCATCACATGAGTGGAACGATACCAAATGTGAATTCAAAATATCATACTTGAAGTATCATTCAAAGATTGGAACAAAAATCAAAGTATCGAAAAAAAATAAACATTTGGAAAGAACGATACTTTAAAGTTTTGAAATCCAATTTCAAAAACTCATATCAAATCATATTCTTACTGAATATTTTTTTTAGAAAAAAATTATTGAAAAAACTAGATTTTTCAGAGAACATGCAGTTTTAAGAATCATCAAAAAATTAATTTTCTGCATTTTTCTAAAAATAACTGAAATCTAGTGGCATTTTCGTAAATATTAGCCATTTTTCAAAAGTTTTCAGTTTTCATTCAAACTTTCCATATATCAATATATAATCATTTAAAGCATGTTTATCAAGTTTGAAATGAAAATAATATCATTTGGTCACAATATGAACTTAGCACGATTTCATTCAAAGTAGTCATGAAAGTATGAAAATGGCTAAGTATCAAGTTTTGCTATCTACTCATGTATTCTCAAATTTAGGTACCTAGATATCTAACATGAGTGAGTCTAAGTATATTGAACTAGTTTGGGCTTAAAAGGAGATTTCTAAGTTCATTTTTCATCCTATCTTGGTTTCAACCAAAAACTCATTTTTAGGATATCGCTCAATATATCAAAATCATTTTTAGAAATGATTTCACTCAAAGAACAATGAGAACGATATTAGAAATGGAATCAAAATAATATGCACAAAGTTTCATTTGAATTTTTTGACAAAAAATCAAAGTATCAGAAAGATTGATATTTCAAGAGGATGATACTTTGCATTTTTGAAATCCAACTTCAAAATTCCATTATAAATCCTATTCTTGATGAAAATTTCTGAAATTTTTACTGAATAAACTAGATTTTTTAATCAAGGTGCAATTTCAAGAATTGGCAAAAAATAATTTTTTTACATTTTTCTAGAAATAATTGAAAATGCTAAATTTTTAATGGCATTTTCGTAATTTTCAGTTATTTTCAAAAAGTGCTCAGTTTTCATTCAAACTTTCATGACACCATACAATGGTCATGTAAAGAGTGTATGTCAAGTTTGAGATGAAAATTATGTCCTTAAGTCAAGATATCAACCTAGCATGATTTCATTCAAATTTAAACTAGTTATCATGAAACTTGCTAAGTGTCAATCTTATTATTTACTCATGGTTTTTCAAACTTAAATCTATGGATACCTAACATGAGTAAATCTAAATATGTTCCTCAAATATGAATTAAAAATGAGACCTCTAAGTCAATTTGTTGACTTGGGTCAACTTGGTTCAAAAGAGGTAAGCATGAAATGACATCTATGTCATTTTATCCATATACATATGAATTTTTCATTCTAAGTACATGAAAATATGTCATACCTATTCCTAAACATGTTTATAAAGTTTGGACTTAAAATAAAGTGTCCAAGTCGATTTGTTGACTTGGGTCAAACTTTTTAAGTTTAAGTCCCCTAAAGTGATCTAGTTATCACATTATTCATCTAGACATGAATTTTCAAGTTTAAACACTTAGAATCATATCATGTGTGTATCTAAATATGTTTTCAAATTACTAACTCAGAATAAGGTCTCTAATATTAATTTCAACCTAGAGCAAATTTCATTCAATGAAGATATCATGAAATTGCCTAAGTTATCAAAATTTTACTTACTCATGAAATTTCATATATTTATCATGCAACATCAATCATGAATATAGAGACATCATTAAATATGAATATTAAATTATTATACAAAGATTTTTGCAAAATTAAACTCATACATCATTTTTGAAAATTTTCCCAAACTTTTCATTTCTTTTTCTATTTTCTTTTAGATAGCATAGTCTTCCATTAACATTTTCAACTTGCAAGTAGACTTCATTAGTAGATAATAAAATTAAGGCTACTAGCAAGCTAACCCAAATCAAATAGCAAAGAGAAAAATCAAGTATCATTTTCAAAATCCACTTTGCTAAATAGTTTGAAATATGTTTCAAAATATATTATCATGAATCCGAAATGAATTTTAAGAGATCACAAATGTAATATTAATGAAAATATGATCTTCACCCCTTCTTATTGGTTAAAAACCGAAAGGCCACAATGAGCCTACGATTTAAAATCGCAAGGTCGCTTAGGCCCGGTATACGCCACATAAGTATCCGAAGAGATCGGAAATCAAAAAAATAAAAAAATCATTTAAAATATATTAAGAGCGGGGAAAATCAATCAATTTTAAGCATGTATCATAAACACCAACTTCAAACATACAAGTAGAAAAAAGGTGATGATACCAAGTGATTTAGATGTCAATTCTTAAACCTAAGGCATCTAGTCTAGGTGAAGACTTTGAAGTTGCAATCATGTAAGGATCATTCCTTCAATTTCCATTACCCTTGCGTGGTGGCTCCCCCCACAAAAGAGCATGAAACTTTTGGTACCCAAATGGCTTTGGGTCCTTGGGGCCGGAGTTAGATGGCCTAGGAATCCAAAGTGTCCTAGCTACACTTGGATTTTTCTTGAATGCACAATCATAAATAGCATGGCCAAAAATACCACAACAAAAATAATGTACATTGAATTTCTTTTAAGTTATGCTATGGACATTAGATCTATCATTTGAATGCTTGACATGTGAAACATGATGAGTATGAGAATTCTTAGAAAAATTATTCTTCTTCTTATGATCATGAGGTCTAATGGTACGTAGAATGCATAGCATGAGAATGATGATGAATATTAGCATTCTTTACATAAACATTTCTAGTGTTTTAAGAAATGAAACATTTTTCAATTCGTTTATTTTTTTATTTAAGGACACAACCTCATTTTTTAATGAATCAAGAGATTGATATAAGGCTTTAGATTGAGATTTCAAATTATTGTTTCGACTTATAATTTTTGAATTCTCAAGTTTCAAATTTTCATTCTCAAGCTTTAAGTCTTTAAGCTCAAGTTTCAACCTATCATGGGAAGAATCAAAAGAACTAGATTTTATTCTCTCATTTTCTAGTTTTAATTCATCCACATGAGAGTTAAGACTTATATTATCTTTCTTCAATCTTTTATTGCCATTATCCTTTTTGACAAGCAACACATACATTTTCTTATATTCATCTACTAACTCATTATATGATATGTCAAGAGAATTAGTAGAGTTAGCATTATTATTATCATTAGCATGACTAAAAGGAGAAGAGTGTACCTCATCATTAGCATCCATGAGGCAAACTTTCGAAGTGGCTTCATGGTCATGAAAATAGGATGCTTCACTTGAGTAAGATGTAGAGGTGGAAGCACTTGACCTCTTCTTTGCCTTATTTTTCATGGTAGGATAATTCTTCTTCACATGCCATTTTTCTTTGCACAAGTGACAAATTACTTTTCACTACTAGAAATTGAGTCTTCAGCAACGACGAGTTGATATATTTCACGTACGCATCCATCCGACGAGTTGATATAGTAGGACTCGAACTTACTCGAAACATTTAGAAAATAATCATCCATCCGACGAGTTGATATATTTCACGTACGCATCGACGAGTCGGATATGATTTAGCAAAACCTTAGATCCGTTCGGAGATTGTATGTTCGTGTAAAAGAAGTAGATGATCTTTTATACGACGTACAATTCTTGAATTGTCCCTGATTGGACAATTTGAGAATATAGTTATTTGTACTGCACTTACGTTTTTCTTTTAACCATTAACTAATTCGGCTTGAAATCAGTAATCCTATTTAGATGTCATTGGTTAGATACAACAGAACGAGGCATGAAAGTTCATCCAAAATACAAACTTGTTGAGGTTAATTACAAATGTAAATTGGCAGCAAATGAGCCTTTTATATTGGCATCACAAGCCGAACAAGTATATTACGCGAAGTATCTGGCTCGAAATAAAGATAGAGCAGATTGGCGTGTAGTCTGTAAGACTAAAGGTAGAGGAAAAATTGATTCGGTAGCAGGAGAAAATGAGCTGATACCTGATATGACAGATGATTTCTATCAAGAAGATGATCCTCCTGCTGTAGATCGTATTATTCCAATATTTGAGGATGCAGACACAACGTCAATTCAATTAGAAGTTGAATATGCTGATGATGATGATCATGAAATTGAGGAAGCTGGAGATGAAGAAGATGAAGAAGATGAAGAAGGAGAAGAAGAGGAAGAATTCGAAGACTATTATTCAGATGATGATGAATAATTGTAAAGTATATATTTTATTAAATATATATCTACTATTTATACAATAATCTAATTATATGTCTATTCGACAGATATGTCTGGTCGTGGTTATCGTCGTAGGAGAGCTTCGGAGTCTCCGATCGGTGAGACTCCAGCACTTACTCATGCTGCTGATCCTCCTGTTGTTGATCCTCATGCCGATGATACTGCCGAGGCTAGTACATCCAGACGCAGGCGGCCACGCGGGCCGAACAGGTGGCAGCCTCCACCAGTCACAGAGTCACGTAGATTTATTAGCGTGATTGGGGAGCGGTAATATATCATGAATTATGAATCATTACAAATTCATTATATCATAATATAATATTAAAATTTATTTTTGTTGTGCATGTTCGAGCAAGAAGAAGTGTCGAGGAGCATTTCTTCTACTATTTGACGATACATGCACGGGGCATGGCCTACATGGTCTCACGTGCCTAACGAGCACGTCGACATATTATGGCGCGAGTTTGAGGCACGTATTATATATATATATAATATCGTCGACATGTTATGGCGCGAGTTTGAGGCACGTATTATATATATATGCATGATGATTAATATTGGTACCGATATTATTATTCTACAGGCTCGCTATACATGGGCTGAGGGCCAGAGGCCCTTCATTTACGCTGCCTGAGAGGCTATTTCCTGGGCAAGGTACAATGGACAGCTGGGGCAGGCTCGGTCCCAGGCGATGGCATGAGCTGGGACTACTAACATCGCGGAGACTCGGGGATACGGCCCCGATTGGATTACTCCGGATATATGGGACCAGCTCGTGGGAATATGGTCGACGGATCGATGGCAGGAGGTTTCTAGGAATGTGGCTAAAAATCACATGTCGGGAGGAGCAGCGCGTCACACCGGCGGCTCTATTGCATTTGTAGTGCACGCGAACCGTATGGTAAGTATACCTTTTAATTATATATTTTATTTGTTACTATATGTACTAATTAATGTATTATATTTTGTAAATGTAGATGACGATGTCGGATGACGGGACTGTCCAGCGACCCTCCACGATAGCGGTGTTTGAGCGGACTCACCATCGAGCACATGGGACGGGGGGAGTACATCGACAACCGCGCTGCATACATTATGGTAATTATATATTTGTTTAAATTATTCATTATATATTTATAATTTAAGTTTTATGATAAATATTAAACAAAAAATCAAACTCGAGTAGGAGACCTACAGCCAAACGGTGGTGCAGCACGAGGGCACCCCCGAGGACTTTGACGCAGCAACGTGGGTCGAGGCCGCAGGTGGCTGGGACCATGGCCGCGTATATGGCTTTACAGATAGTGGTCATGCGCGAGCCGTGCTAGGGCCACTTGGGGCACCGACCCCTCCGATCGCTGGTGAGCGACCGTCCACCTCCAGATCCAGTTATGATCATAGTAGCAGAATAAGGACTCTAGAGGACACGATCGCGCGTCAGACTGAGATGATGGAGCGCCAGAGTCAGATGATGGCGGAGATGCATGCTATGCTACGCAACATGTCAGGTCATCCCGAAGCAGGCATCTCTTCGATATCATCTCATCCATCGTCCTCGAGTCAGTCCACGCCAGTGTACACTCAAGCACTCCAGACCCTGTCAAATGATCCAGGCCATCCTCTATCGTCATCGTGAGATTTTTTTTATATTGACTTTGTTACTGAGATATTATACTTGTTTAATTTATTTTGTTTGGATATTGATACTTCAATTTTGTATTTGAATAGTTTTTATACTATTGTGGATAATTATAAATATAAATATAATTATTTTGATGTATATCTTGGTGTATTTGTAATGTGTGAATAAATGTGTGTATGAGTGTATGGGTGTGTGAGTTATGTATCAGATAATGTATCAATGTATCAATGAAAATTTGAATTTTTAATTTTTTTCGTTTCTAGGTTCACATCATCAGCAACGACTTTCCCATGGTCGTCCGTGGAAAAGCCGTGGCTAAAAGTTTATCGAAAGTCGTTACTGATGACCTACAGCAACGGCTTAGCAACAATCTTTTACTAACGGCGTTGGTACGGACTCACCAGCCGTTGCTATTAATATTTTCAGCAACGGCTCCATGTCCATGGCAAAATCGTTGCTGATAATATTATTAGCAACGACCCGAGCGGCCGTTGCTAAGCCGTTGCTAAGTTATCAGCAACGCGCTTTTCTGCCATGGCTCCGTTGCAACGGGTAGGGCCATTGCAAGCCGTTGCTGATGGTTTTCAGCAACGGCCCAGCAACGACTAGAGTCATTGATGATGCCCATTTTTCCAGTAGTGTTTCTCTTCCGGCTTTTAGAGTTGTTTCTTTGACTAGAAACACTATGGGCATCAAAACCGAGATTTGTAGTAGATGAGTGACCATTGTCATCACCACCTTCATCAAAAGTGCCAATCTCTTCGATTTTGGCATAATTATATAAAATATTTAAAGTGGCCCATAAATTATAAGTCGAAGAGCAATGCATGACTTTATCTAGGATATCATTTGGTAATATGCAAAGAATATAATTCATGGCATCTCCATTATACTTAAATATTTTCTTATCTAATTCACTCCAAGCATGCATGTCAACCTTAGGTTCAATGAATTCTAAATGTAACATGTTAAAGACATTAAAATCTTTAGTTTTTAAATAAGTGTATATCCTATATTTCCAAAGATCAAAGTTCGAGTCATCGAACCTAGGAGGTGAAGACGCTACTAACTCTAGTGTCATTCTCGGATCGAGATAAGGTGTAGAAGAGATGGTAAAATCTCAAGCTACGGGCCCGCTCTGATACCAATTGTTGGGTGAAATGGCCACACTAGAGGGGGGTGAATAGTATGTTATCTAATCTTATCGTCTAATTTCGGTTTTTAATCATTTCTTGATTAGTTAGGCTAACTTCGATATTAATAGCAAGCGGAAACAATAAATATGAAGCAATAAAGATAAACACAATATCATTGCTAACACAATGATTTATAGTGGTTCGGCTCCAATGCATACTCCACTACCTAAGTACCTCGCTTAGGATTTCCAAACTAGTTTAACTAGATTAATTAGTTTCCTTACAATGAGAACTTTACACCGGAAAATCTCCGCTCTCCAACCGAAAGCACTTCCACACCCGGAAGTATCCCGCCTTCCTACAGAGAGTACTCTCCCACCTCAACCCTAAGGACAACTCAACTAATCCTAGCAAACTATGTTTACACAAGTGGTTTACACCTTCTACACCAAGGATACCACTCAATCACAAGACCTAATACTAGGTCTTCTTGCAAGCTCAAATACAAAGAAATAAACAATAAAATACAATAATAATGAGAGCAAATAATAAACAATATAAACTTAGCTCTCAAACACAATGTCCTAGCTCCTCTTGATAACTTGAAGATGAATCAAGGCAAGCTCAAAGTCAATCTTAAGGTTCTTAGGCTCAAAGCTATTGTTCTTTGCAAAGATGGCTCAAGAATTTTGTAGAGATGCAAGGGGTTGCTCTTTAAGGCTTAGAAGCATCAATAATATGTTAGAAGAAAGATTGGGATGAATATTTATAACCCCCCGTAAGAAACGGCTCGTCAACAGGCGTATTTTTGCCCGTTGGCGATGCCCGATCGATTGGTCGATCGATCGAAAGCGAACTACCACTTTTTGGCACACTTCGGTCGATCGGATGGTCGACCGAATTGGCTACTGCTAATTTTTGACTTCGTCTGATCGACCGAATTGACTACTGCCAATTTTTTACTACATTCGATCGATCAATCGATCGACCGAACCTAGGCTGAACTTGATTTTTTTCAGTCTTCTTCTTGCGCGCTTCATTTTCGGATTCCGGCTTTTCAATGTGCATCAACTTGGAGAGTTTTCCATGTGTTCTTTAGACTAGTCCAAGACGTCTTTGGTGCATGCGTCGAACTTCAAGATATTCCACGATGAACCCGAGCGCGACGATCAATGTCCTTCCGATATTTTTGATCGAGGACATCGAGTGCTAACCGATATGGAACCAGAAAATATTTCTCAATAAAACATTAGTTCCATGTTTGTTATCATCAAAATCGAGATTAAGACCAAGGTAGAAAACCTTAGGCCAATAGTTATTTTATAAGCGGAAGAACGAAAGCCATTCTGGTAAGTAGATATTTAATTAACTTATTATTTTAATATTTATTTGGAGTTATACTATGTAATTTAATTAAACTTATTTTGTACTCCACGTATACTGAGTTGGTGACCGACACAACAAAAAGAATGGAATTCCGACACCATTTAAAAAGAAAATTAGGTGTCATAATTTTAATTCTGACTCCTCTAAATGAGTCCAAATTCGGAGTCAAAAATTTATGAAGAAATAATGTGAATACCGACACCTAGTTATAATAGGGTCAGAATTAGAATTTCAACTCTTTTAAATATTATAATGTAAAAATATATTATTATTATAATATATAAGATTATAATAGAATAATATAATATTATTATAATATAATAATATAAGTATATTATTTGTATTTTAAAATATTTTGAAAAGTTTATAGAAGATGAAGTATGATAGAAAAAAAATTAAGTTTATGGGAATATTTGTAAAAGTTAACTTAAATTAGAAGAAAAAAAATTTAATCCACGTTGAATTAAAGAAAAATGTATAAAAATGTATTTATAATAGTTAAGAATAATTTGAAAAAAAATTAACCTATATGTGACTAAAAAATGCAATCTTGTTATATATATATATATATATATATCAAAATTAGTAGTAGTCTGATGTCGATTTTGTAATATAGGCACGAAACTAGCGCTAGTTTGATAATACTAGCGACCATATTAACCGTAAATTAATAAAACCAACGTCCGCTTGGTGCCAGTTTTACTCTTCTTCTTTTTTGAGTTCTATTGTATTGCCAGCAGGGGAGATGATCCTGTGCATATCATCTTGATGCTGACAATGCAGGTGGCTGACATCGATCATGCCTCCGTGTCTATGACATTGACACAATGACCCATTTAAACTTAATTTAATTAAAATATCAATTGATGTAATTTAGTTTAATTAAAATTAACTTAAGTAATTTAAGTAATTAAACTTAATTTATTTACTATAACTAAAAATAAATAAATAAATAAGAATATATTTCAAACAAATAGGGTGTCAAACCATCATGTATTATATGTTTCTATTAATAATTAAAAAACATATAAAGTAATTATATATACTAATTATCTTATATATTTGGGGTGTTGGACACCCTAATGTTGCTTGTGGCGAAAAATAATATCAATTGTGATTTTTGTTGGTCGTCGCTGTTGTTTCGCGATCGAGCGTGCGACGCTCTGTTGTCATCATTGGGTTGGTTGCAGTTTCAAGATTTCCTGTGACGACGAACTTCGTAGAAGATCAATTTTCTAATAGTGAAATTTGGATATCACTATTTATAAGAATTTTGGAGGTCACTGCATATAAGCAAGTAATTTCACCTAATTGTCTAGAGTGGTCATTTTCTTGTATCGTGTTTTTTCAAAGTACTATAAAGTATAAGTTGTCAAGTACGTTGGTCAATTATTTTCTTATTCTTTGACTCATTTTGCGTACCAAACGCAGGAAATTAAGTCGAGTTGTTCAATCCGGTACAACATTTTTTGTGATGCCAGATGCACCATTTGGTTTTTGAAGACATTTAAATTACTCATATATATATATATATATATATATATATATATATATATATATATATATATATATATATATATATATATATATAAAAGCATAATATATACAAGGTATAATTTTATCCACTCAAATAAGAATTAAGGAGATATTTGATATTAGACAATCCATCCAGATTGCTGACAATTAGGGATGACAACAATTCGATTAACCGTACTTTTGGGGGTTAACCGAAACCGAAACCGATTTTCAAACCCGCTATCCGAAACCGAAACCGAAATCGGTCGATTTCAAAAATCTATATCTGAAACCGAAACCGAGCCGGTTCCGATTATCCACGGATAACCGGAATCGAATTTTTCGATTCAGATAGAACTAATTATTTGTTTACTACCGATTAACAATTAACCGGCTCAAAGATTGAAGTAAATAATTTACAATTGAAGTAAAGTGATGAAACGGTGGTGAAAATATATTGAAGTAAACAGTTTACCCTTAATCATCACAAAATACATATATTAAGTTGGTGCCAACACTCAATAATTCCTCAGCAAGATGAACCCACAAAGATATTATTCAAATGTCCTAACTGATATGAATTTGAGTAATAAACACTAAGCAGGGAACAACTCAGTCGATTAGAAGATGTTGGAACTAAATTGAAATATTGTCATATAAATATTGCAAACATGATCAATCAACTGCCCTGGAAGAAGTTAATAACATGGCAATCCAATATAACCTCTTTCACACAAACTGAAATAGATCTGGTAACATTCAAATAAAATTGAAACAATAAAATATATGATAACATTAGGTGCTTCAGACAAACATATATAGATAAACTAATGTTGGGAGACACCAGGACCAATTCTGGACAGGAAAGCATCGTGAGTGCTGTTTTAGAGGTCAGAGATGCATAAAGCAAAGCGAGGGTCTGCAAGGGAAAAGAAAAAAAAGGTAAGAATAGCATTGCATCAGTCCACTGACTGTACATAAATTAATCGAGCACATATAGAAGAGAATAAAAAGAACTAGGGACACGGCTTCGTACCTCCTCTTCGCCAATGGTGCCCTCTACCTCCTCGACGAGCTCACTGGCTGCCTTGCGAAGTGAAATGACAGTAGAAATGGAGAGCAGAGTGACTACAAGATCGTCGAGTGTTGAGTCTACGTTGTGCGGAGTCGCTGAAGGGGGGGAGGAGACGGGAGTGTCGAGTGATGGAGTCGGCTGAATGAGGGAGTGAGGGGAGTCGCCGAGGGTGGAGTAATGCGGTGTGCCGGTGTCGCCAGTCGCCACTCCCACTCGCCGTCGTCACCGATCTATGTTGTGCGGAGTCGCCGAGGGGGAAGAGACAGGAGTGTCGAGTGACGGAGTCGGCTGGATGAGGGAGTGAGGGGAGTCGCCGAAGGTGGAGTCGTGTGGTGTCGCCAGTCGCCACTCCCACTCGCCGTCGTCGCCGATCTATGTTGCGCTGAGTCGCCGAGGGGGGAGAGACAGGAGTGAAGGAGTCGGCTGATTGAGGGAGTGAGGGGAAATTAGGGTTAGATTTTAGGCTTATATACTATGGGTAAACGGGTAAACGGATAATTAGATAATGGATTTCGGATTTTATTTAATATTTGATGTATATATTTACTATTGGTTCCGGTTATCGGTTAATCGTAAAAAACCGGTAATCGAAACCGAAATCGAAATATACAACCAATTTCGGTTACCGATTAACTGCGGCCCGATAATCGAAATCGAATCGATTTTAAATGATTTTTGGTTTTCACTATTCGAAATCGAAATCGAACCGCAAATCCACTATCCATAACCGGATTTTACGATTTGGTTAACCGATTTGAATTATCATCCCTACTGACAATCTTGTCTTTAAATTATCTGGACCTCACACATTATCTTGTTTGGTACGTGTCTCACTTGTCCAGGTAATGTGGATTGTCTTGGTAATCTAGATTGCTCAATGGGGAGGTGTTTATGTGGATTGCCTCTGAAGTGATAATCTTGAATTATTTTTAGGACAAAATTGGTCTCCTTAAATCCTAGTTTTTTTTACAAGTTCTTTGTCTCACTCTCCCATGACATAATATTATAATATAATAATATATAATAATATAATAATATATAATAATATATAATAATATAATAATATAATATTATATATTATTATATATTATATAAATATTATATATTATATAAATATTATATATTATATTTATTATTATATTATATTATATTATATTTATTATTATATTATATTATATTATATTATATTATATTATATTATATTATATTATATTATATTATATTATATTATATATGGTAAATTACACGTAACCCCCATGGACTATAGTCGATGTGCACAAAGACTATACCTAAACTACCAAGTGTACGTGCACAGAACCCCCGCGACTACACTTTTTGTTCAAATAATCTTCATCTGTTAGCATGTCTGTTAGTAACTTAATGATAAAACTTTCATGTGCACAGAACCCCCCTCTCCAGTGCCACGTGGCAGCAATCTTCGCCCTCAATCTCATCCGACGATCATCACTTCTTCTTCCACCACTGCCGCTGTCGCCGCCACCACCACCACCACCCCCTCCTTCTCTAGATCTTCTCCTCCTCCTCCTCTAGAGATAGAGGAGGAGGAGGAGGAGGAAGGGGAGGAGGAGCCGGCGACCTCTTTCTCTTCTTGAGGAGGTGGTGGTGGTGGCGACACTACAACACATCGTTGGAATTCTGACGGCAGAGTATAAAGAAATTCTGACGTCGGAGGGAGTAAATATATGCATTCTGACGGCAGTGAATCGGTCGAAAACGCGTGTCGAAAACCTTTCGCTTAATTTTAAATATTGACGTCTATCCTGGCGTAAATATTAAAATTTCGACGGCGTGTGCGGTCGAAACGAGACGTCAGTATCGAAGAAGATGACATTATGCTTAACATATTGACGTCTAAACAGGCGTCAATATGCCAAGCATATTGACGCCTGCACAGGCGTCAATAAGCCAAGCATATTGACGCCTGCACAGGCGTCAATATGCTAATTAACCATTTTTTTTCGTTTTTAAATAAATTTTACTCCTAATCAATAATTAATATAATAATTAGTGAATTAATTTAAAATTAATCAAATTATCATCAAAATTCAGTAATTAATCAACTTTATTTAATTGGAACAGTGATACAAAATTTAATTAAAACAGTACTCAGTAATTTTATTTACAAATAAAATTAAATAATTTAATCTTCATTGTCGTCCATATCCTCGTCGTCTTCTTGATCTTCGTCGTCTTCTTGGTCTTCCTCGTCGTCTTCTCTATACGGATCAACATCTCTATCTGTACATTTATATCAATTATAAGCATATAAATTTTAATATTATTAATTAAAATATTCAGTATGACAATATATAAATTACTTACAGTTTAAAAATGGATCTTTACTTGTACCTTCTCCGAGATTAGCCGGTGGTATTTCGTGAGGAAGACTTTCAGGAACATACAATCGATCCTGTTAAAAAACATATTTAATTAATTACAATGCTAAAAATATCAACTACAAATAAATTAAATAAATACATACATAATCAATTGGCGAGGAAAACATATTAGCTTGATTAATAATTGGATTTAGTCCCTGTGACGATGAATTATTAAATTGTTGTTGAAACCACATCTGCTCCATTTTGTTCAGTCTTTGCTGAACCTCCCTCATCTCAGCATCATGTTTTTGCTGCATTTCTTTCATTGCAGCCTCTTGTTGCCGCCGAAGCTCGTCATATGTTGCATCGTGGGAAGATGCAACAGAAGATTGTCGATGACGTTCATAAAATTGACTTGGTGTGACTCCAATCCCTTGTAGGCGAACTCGAGAATGATGTTCGGGACCAGATATTTCCCGATATACTTGGTTCTCGAGTTGAACTCGCTCTGTTGTTGGATTAGTCTCAAGTCGTTCATTAAGTGTTTGTTCGGCGGTGGCCTACATTTCAAAAAATAGATTATAAATTTAAAAAATATTAATTTAATTCATTCGTAGATGTGTTATACCATAAATTGAGCAGCTTCTTCGCGTACATATCCTCGTCCACTTCTACGAAGATGTGTTGTTCTATACACTTCGAGCTCACTGGGCTCTCTATTATGCGTACGTCGCTTCACACAATATAAATAAATAAAAACACCAACAGCATCGACGGAAGAAGAAAGAAGAAAGAAAAAAGAAAAACAACAACCAACAGCGTCGACGGAAGAAGAAAGAAGAAAGAAAAAAAAAAAAACAACAACCAACAGCGTCGACGGAAGAAGAAAGAAGAAAGAAAAAAAAAAAAAAAAATCAACAGCGTCGACGGAAGAAGAAAGAAGAAAAGAAAGGAAAAAAAAAAAAAAACCAACAGCGTCGACGGAGGAAGAAAGAAGAAAGAAAAAAAAAAAAAAAAAAAACAATCAACAGCATCGACGGAAGAAGAAAGAAGAAAAGAAAGAAAGAAAAAAAAAAAACAACAGCGTCGACGGAGGAAGAAAGAAGAAAGAAAAAAAAAAAAAAAAAAAAAAAACCAACAGCATCGACGGAAGAAGAAAGAAGAAAGAAAAAAAAAAAAAAAAATTAAACCAACAGCATCGACGGAAGAAGAAAGAAGAAAGAAAAAAAATAAATAAAAATAAACCAACAGCATCGACGGAAGAAGAAAGAAGAAAAGAAAAAAAAAAAAAAAACAAAACAGCAGCGACGGAATAAGAAATCGGACGGAAGAAATTACCTGATACGACTGAAGAAATCGATCCGCAGCGAGACGAAGGAAGAAGAAGAAGTTGGCGCGCGATAGGAACAAATTTAGGCGGTGAAGGTAAAATTTATAGGTAAATTTTATATTTTTTTATTTAAGGAACTGTAGCAATATTTGAATAAATTATATATATATATAAAATTTCGTACGGTCGGCAGCTGAAATGAAATTTCAGCTGCTTACCGTACGCTCACGGGTTGAAATTTTTCAACCCGTGATACTTGCTTCGACGACCGCGCGTTCGCGCGGGAAAAAATTTCGACGCCACCTGCGTCGAAATTTTTCGACGCCAGCTGTGTCGAAACGCTGGCGTCGAAATTTTTCGACGCTGCCTTTTCGACCAAATAACGCCATATTTCTCGTTTTACCTATCGACGTCTAATATAGACGTCGATATTTTTAAACTTTTTCGCATCCGCCCTTGAACATTTCGACGCTTCTTCGGACGTCAAAAAATAAACGTCATTATTTCCAAATTTTCTTGTTGTGCGATGACGACGACGACAATGGAGTCTAGGGTAAGGGGATAGGTAGAAGAAGAAGTGATGGTCGTCAGATGAGATGGAGAATGAAGATTGTTGCCATGTGGAACTGGAGAGGAGAGTTCTGCGCACATGAAAGTTTTTCTGTTAAGTTACTAACGGACAAACTAACTGATGGGGGTTGTTTGAACAAAAAATGTAGTTGCGGGAGGTTCTGTGCACTTGGTAGTTTAGGTAGTCTTTGCGCACATCGACTATAGTCGAGAGGAATTCCGTATAATTTACCCTATAATATAATATAATATTATATGTTTAATTACAATGTTATTATAATATTATAATATATTTATGAAAATGATATTTTTGAAAAGGGGATTAAATCTCACTACTTGGTAATGTATTTGTTATACCAAATATGTCTATGTGAATTTCAGTAATCTTATCATAATATTACTTGTGCACACCAAACATTATATTATATATTACCAATAATCTTTTTAGTGATAATCTATCTGAAAAATAATCTAAATTGCTTGGTAATCTGAAAGGTAATGCACCAAACGCCACCTAAGAGTGACATTTGGCCAAGCCCGCGGCCAGTTAAGAGACGACAATCCCATTTAATTTAGTAGATCGATCAAAATTCAATTTTTTATTTTTTTATTATATTTTAAATAAAAAACATTTATTTCATACTCATATCAAATTATCAATAGGGTACGGTGCTTTCTTCAAATTAAGGATCCGAAGGCATTTGGTAGATGCTGACTTGTATAATAATTAATTGTTCCAAATAATATAATATCAATTTGAATCCAATATTCGATGATAATTGGAGTGGATAAGGAATGCACAAACTAAATTTTAGTTGGATATTAACAGAAAAGAAGGTTGTTAATGTACTTAATTAATTGATCTATATTAATTTGGCAATTTTAGAACTTTTGATCCATAACTTTGATTAATTTGATATTATTCTTTTTGAGTTGAAATTGAGGATGATAATATCTACAAAGCAATCTCTCACAGGAGAGGACAAATTTGCAAATTTTCATGCTAAACTTATATGCGTGACAATTATTTATTAAGATATTAGCTCCACGTGAATTGCCACATAGATAATTAAGTCCCCAAAGTCCTTTCTTATTCTCCTTTTGCACTTTTGGCAGACATGCATTTATATATAGTCAAGTAAATAATCATTTTGAAATTTGGTAGAAGCATTTCGTGTGATTAAAGGCTAATTAATTAAAGCACAAGAGATGTCCACAGTCCAAATGATGTATCCAAATGTGATGTAGATAGCCAAATCACCAAATATATCATGAAGAAACTAAAGTGAGCCAGCTAATATATATTGATGAATAGACATATATATTCGCTTTAGTTACCTTATAGAGTTAATCCATATGTGCCAAAAATAGTTAATCCACTGCAGAAAAGGAACAGCGCTCATGGCAGTAACATCGATGCATGCCACGTGGTCGACATAATATGCTTAAAGCATATATCCATCTTTTTCTAACCTTCAACTTGTTTCCACACGTGGCTTCAACACATGCATGCCACTTTACCCTTAACCAACTGATATGTATATATATATATCTGCTCCTGTTGAAAAGTGCAGGCACCAAATGGACACTTCGCCCACCTGATCCACTAGCTACTCCATCAGTCCATCGTCCACGATGCCCCACCTTTTTCTCTTCCAATTTTAATTATTAACTGATCAATTTAAACTTAATGGTTTAATTGATTAAAATCAGAATTCTATCCTCGAATTATAATTAAACAAATGAATAAAATTAAAATATATTATTAAAAAATTATAATTTTAATAAAATACTATAAAATATTTTTTATAATATAATCATTATAAAGTGTACACGTGATAATATACGCACAAGACGAATTATAAGACATACACGAATGTGAAAAGAACGAGCACGCATGATATATACAATAATTTTTCAAAATCAAAATAATTTTATTAGAATTTTCCCAAACCGTAATATGTATGCTAAAATTTTTAGATTCGGAACTAAATTTTGATAATACACAATTTTACCCCCTCTGCAAAAATCTTTAATGCTTTAAAGATTTTTGCAAAAAAATATTTCATATTATAAAATTTGTTTTTTTAGACTCCCAAAATTTATTTTTGCTATAATAAATATATTTCATATTTTCTAGCAATTATTTTATTTTAAAAAAAAATGGCAAAAATTTAATGTTTTAAAATTTTTTGCTCAAAGGGTAAAATGAGTATTATAAAAAATTATTAATTTCAGATCTGAAAATTTTAAAATTCACATCTTAATTTGAGAAAATTCTAACAAAAATATTTTGAGAAATTTCTGAAATATATATCAGTTTACGGAACAAAACGGCACCGGCAGTTATCAGTCGCTATATTCCGTTGTACTGAGGGGGTGTAGAATAATGGGAAAACGGTGTGAGATTAGAACTCTGTTGGGGTATTTAACCACCATCGGCCGAACACTCTCTTTGTGCCCTTCGTTCGTACCTTCCTTGCCTACATTTCCATGATTCCATCTCCCAACTCCAACTCCACCGCTTCAATCCCCATTTCTTCTCTCCTCTTCCTTCTTCAATCTCATCTCTCTCGATCTTCTGCTCTTCTCTTCCATATTTGAGGCAAAAGAGGGAGAAGAAACCTCTCTTTTCTAGGGGATTGATACTTGATAGGTAGATAGGTTGGCAGAGGAGAGGGGGTTGGGAATCGAGATGAAGTACGTATTGGTGACTGGGGGTGTGGTTAGCGGGCTCGGTAAAGGGGTGACGGCAAGCAGCATTGGCGTCCTCCTCCAGGCCTGTGGGCTCCGGGTTACCTCCATCAAGATTGGTGATGTTTTTGCCCCCTTTGAATTCTAGCAGAGTCGATCAAGATTGTGTTTGTTATTCTTTCGATTGTCTTATCCAGGATTGTATTTCTTATTCCTATGATTGATTTGTCTCTACGACTTAACAAAAATTTAGAAGCTTTGGTCAATTTTGGTGGGCCTTTGGTGTTTTGAACTCCTCTGGAACATTGTGGAATGTGATGATGTGGTTGAAGTTGGCATGAAGTTGGCATGAACCATTGAATTGTAATATAGCTACAAGCAAATATTTTCTTCCAATTAAATGCGTAGTTAATAATTATGCTGTCATGTGAAGTTAATGCTTGGATAATTGCGTTAACTTTTCACTTCTCTCATTCCTCTGTTGTCATCTCGACAAAATTGGCACTTTTTTTGTGGGAGAGAGGAGGGGCGGGTTTGAGTATATTTTATCTGCTTCAGGATTTATTTTATTTTATTTATTTATTTTCACCTAATGTTAGCGGTACCATACTGAACTGGATCCAAAAATACTCTTTATTAGGTTTTGTTACTAATCTACCTACGGTTTGGGCTGACAAAGGGTGTTAAAAATTGATTTTACCTTTATGTGTTTGATTGTTTGTTCATTGATTTAGCAGTAGAGAGAGGTGTCCATTAGACATTTAAGCTAAGATTTCAATGATGACTTGATTCCAATGATCACTTGATTTGAGAAACCGGCCAGGTCAAAAAGTGGCTGATAATTAAGTCTATGATTTCCTTTACGATTATTTTCAATCACTTGCGTCCCTGTTTTATAGTATTATTCCATCACTGAGTACATGATATATAGTTGGTGACAGATATTACTTTGCATTTTTATCCTGATTATGTTCTTAATATGTGCAGATCCCTATCTTAACACTGATGCAGGAACAATGTCGCCATTTGAACATGGTGAGGTGTTTGTTTTAGACGATGGTGGTGAGGTACATTTTTTTCCAAGGTTCCTCAAGATTTTGATTGTCTTGTCTATTTCAATAAGTTCAGTTTTGTCTTTAGGATAGTCTACTTTCGCAAAACATGTAATAATTTTGTTGATTTATAATTTGTACTTAAGAATACCTTCTAACTTCATCACCTTTTCAAAATTCCATCAATTTTGTTATTTTATTCTTAGTTCTTGCATGTTTGTCTTAATGGTAACAAATACTGGTGCTTTTAGGTGGACCTGGATCTTGGAAACTACGAGAGGTTCTTAGATATCAAGTTGACCCGTGATAACAATATTACCACTGGGAAAATATACCAGGTGATGGAGTTATCAACTTTGCTTGTTAAGCTTGAGATGTAATATCTAGGCATATTATTATTCTCATATAGTTGTATAATCAGAAATATTAGGACTAAGGCTTATTTCTAACCTCCTTGAATTTTTGAGTTTCTAGTTGGGCATTAGTTTTACATGCCTTTCATGTCGTGCTGAGGTCTCCAACAATTTCTTGTTGTTTTCATTAGTTTGTCATCAGTAAAGAGAGAAAAGGTGATTACCTTGGAAATACAGTTCAGGTTTGCCTCTTCTGTCAGCATCATGTTCTTTGGTTTTTATTGTTGAGTGGATGGATGGTCAAGGAAATTTATCTAAGTCCACGTCCTTTCCATTATTGTGCAAAGGTTGTCCCACACATAACAGATGCAATACAAGAGTGGATTGAACGTGTAGCAATAATACCTGTGGATGGAACAGAAGAACCAGCTGATGTTTGTATCATAGAATTAGGTGGAACTATAGGTAAAGAAATAAGTTGGCGATGGATATGTATGTTTTTCCTTGTGGTGTAGCCATATAGTCATAATATATTTTTCTTATGGCGTAAGATTTCATTTCTGATACAGGGGATATTGAGTCAATGCCTTTTATTGAAGCCCTGTGTCAATTTTCTCACCGTGTAGGTAAGATGATATTGTTTTCATGTGTCAGTCATGAGGTTGGCTGATGAAATGAATATATTTTTTCCACATTCATATTTGCCCTAATTTCTATTGTTTAGGACATGGCAACTTTTGCCTTGTTCATGTCAGCTTGGTGCTTGTTCTAAACGTAGTTGGTGAACAGGTAGTAATTTAATATGCACCTATTGAAAATTTTCCTTAATTAGCATCAGTACAAGTATGATTTTCCCATTTTCTCACTTGCTAATGTAGAAAACTAAGCCCACCCAGCATAGTGTCCGTGGATTGAGGGCACTTGGATTGACTCCAAATATTCTTGCTTGCCGCAGTGAAAAGGTACAGCTGTCTATAATTTTTCTCTTAGGTATTGGTTTCAACAATTCCCTTGAATATTTAATATTCATGTTCTTGGCAGCCACTTGATGAGAATGTGAAATGGAAATTGTCACAGTTTTGCCATGTTCCTGTAAGATGACAACCTCACTTTATGTGTTTTACTAGCTAGCAGGATGTATTAGAAAAATTGGCTCGTAAATAATCCAGATAAAAATTTGCTATGCAGGTGGACAACATCTTTACCCTTTATGATGTTCCAAACATTTGGCATGTTCCTTTACTTCTGAAGGTGCGTTGTGTTCATCCCAGCTGCTTGCGCATGCACAATCATGTAATCCATTGTGATCTAATTGTGTTTCTTTCAGGACCAAAACGCACATATAGCTATTCTAACAAAACTGGAGCTCTCAAGGTCTGTGCAATGGCCTTGACAATGCATTTTGTGATTCAGTTGATTTCTCTAGATTGTTATTTACTACACCATAGTTTATCTTGGATTTAATGCAGTCTTGGAGAGCCAAACTTAGAGAAATGGATGAATAGGGCTGTAATTTGTGACAAATTACATGAACCTGTGGGTTTCAAGAACTCAAAAATAGTTGAGATAATTAGAATGTGGTTTATGATTCATCTAGTTGGAAGATTGACAACTTCATTTTTTCTTCATGTCAGGTCAGAATTGCAATAGTTGGAAAGTATACTGGTCTCTCTGATTCATATTTGTCTGTATTAAAGGTATTTTATTTTTGGCAAGTACGAAATGTATTTTCCTGCTTGTGCTTGTTTATTGTAGCTATTTCGCATACAATGAATCTCGATATGCTACTAATTTTGTTGGGTTTATGCATCACTGTTGACTGGTAACACATACTATCAAGCATACAAGTAAAAATGCAATAAAAACATTGCTTGCTTCCGGTCAAGTATTGGCGATGCCATGTATCTAGCACGCATTGATGTTCGGAATCAGCAAGGTCTAGCAATACTTCATTGCCTGAGTCAGTCATGTTGCTATCCTGCCTGGTTTCATATGTTTTGGATGTTATGAAACATATATACTTATGCACCTATGTCTCATCCCAAATTCCCAATGCTTGCAAAAAAATTTATCAGCAAATTGATTGTGGTGTTATAGAGTATTTCCTCAAAGTTTTTATCCTATTTTTTTGGTAGAGCAGATTTTTTTGAGGGTAAGCTGGCTAGGCTGCTGGTTTCTATTTCTCTGACCTTATTTTTATCTAGGCATCGTTTGGTTGACATAGAAAATAACTTATTGCAAAAAATTCTATTTCCTATGAAATAACTTCCCACGTGCATTTCGGTACTTCTCGAGAAGTACCAATATCAACCAAAAATCTATCATTTATAAATTAATATTTTTATTTGTCATATGTTTTATGTATAATTAATATAATTTGTTCATATATATTATATATAGAAATTAATTTTATTTGTAAATTACATACAAGTATAATGTAATTCTTTATATATAATTTCCTATTATATAATTAATATATTATATATAATGATATAATATAATTAATAGATTGGAATATTATTATTTTTATTAGATCCACATATATAATATAAAATCAAATGTTGACCAAAAATATGAATAAAATAGTCATTTTACTTCATGCGAAAAGCAAGTACAACTTTTTGAGGAGGAAGTACAACTTCTCACGTATTTTCTACCTCCTGTCAACCAAATAAAAAAAAAAGTGCAACTAAATTCTATGCCAAATTAAAATTGCTTGTAGACAATTTTTAAGAGCTCTCTATTTATGCAGCATGTTTTTGTGGTCAATAAGATGCTTCCAATCGAATTTCTCGTTGCTATGTGAATATTCAGGTTAAAACAGTAGTATTGATAATCCATTTTCACTGCCCTCAGGCTCTGTTACATGCTTCTGTTGCTTGTCGACGGAAGCTTGTAGTTGACTGGGTTCCTGCTACTGACCTTGAAGAAATAAGAGCATCTGAGGTACATACTTCAATAATCTTTAGTTGTAAAATGTAACTTCATAAATCTCCATGTATTAAGAAATTTTGTTTTTTTTTTCGGTTTCTCATAGGAACTTAATCTTCACCAAAATGCATGGAATCTGTTAAAGGTGAGCACGTCTTTTTGTTCATAGTGCTAATTGTCTCATTCTGTTTCTAGGTCTCTATATGTTTCTTGTATTGAGTAATATACCAGCTCAGGGTGCAGATGGTGTGCTAGTTCCTGGTGGTTTTGGTGACAGGGGAATTCAAGGAAAAATTATTGCAGCAAAATATGCAAGAGAAAACAATATACCATTTCTTGGCATATGCTTGGGCATGCAAATAGCTGTTATTGAGTTTGCATGTTCTGTTCTGAAGTTAGAGGATGCAAACAGCACTGAATTTGACCCGAACACAAAAAATCCGTGTGTTATTTTAATGCCAGAGGTAAATTATTTGGATATCATAGTTGCATCATTTACACTGGAGACTGAATGCACTTATCTAGTTATATTTAATATATGCAGGGTTCAAAAACTCATATGGGCGGGACAATGCGACTTGGATCGAGAAGGACTTTCTTTCATGATGTGGACTGTAAATCTGCCAAGTTGTAAGTACTGTCTGTATCCTTTATGAACAATACTTCTTTTGTCATTCATGGTTTTGTAAAAGTGAAGTTTTCTTGCATTTTTAGACAAACTAATTCAATCGCTCCCCCCTTTCTCCCTTTGGTGATAGGTATGGCAATGTTAGATACATTGATGAACGACATCGTCATAGATATGAGGTTGGTATCTAGAGCCTTGTTTGTCCATTCATAATATATCATTGGTCCTCTCTGTCTCAGTGAACTTCATAATGAGCTTGTGCTAAAAAAATAAGAACATTTTGAATGTGCTGTGATAATATATAATAACGAATTCAGGTTAATCCCAACATGATTATGGAACTTGAAAATGCTGGTCTTGCTTTTGTTGGTAAGGATGAAAGTGGAAGACGCATGGAGGTACGCTGGTGAAGGTTTTGTATCGATATATATATTATCAATAAAATTTTCTAAAACCATGTGTTGTGAAGTTGTCAAAATTCAATGTTACGCCACATTTACAATTGCAGATTCTGGAGCTGCATGATCATCCATATTTTGTGGGAGTGCAATTTCATCCAGAGTACAACTCAAGACCAGGAAAACCATCTGCTCCCTTTTTAGGTAATTATGCAGACATTATCTATCCTTAACTCTGGCCTATATCCAAAAGATCAAATTTTGCATATTCTTAGTGAGCCCCAGCATTTATGTTTTTGCTCTCTAGTATTCATTCTATGTTCCATCACCATGATGATTTCCTTCTCTTAAACATATTATTTCAGCATAGACCAACGCGATGACTTGGAGAACAATGTTGGGTTAGTGAACCTAGATATCTTATTTCTTGGAGGAACATATGAATAACTTATTAGCCTTATGTTCACAAATTTGAATAAAAACATAATAATGTCTTTCTGTGAAGGTCAGACAAGAGTCCAAGAACACAGATACAATAAAATAATTAACCTGATAATAAACTTAGTTGTCAATATGATAGCATATATGTTTTACTTGTGCCAATGACCACTTCGGCCCATGATTTAAAATCTCTTATCGGTACTAATCTAGGTAATTGATCAGTATTGGTACCAATATCATACCGTATCAACACGCCCATACTGGTCTGTATCGATTTTTTTTATTCTTTTTCCATTTTAAGCTCCAAGACATAATTTTAAACTTCAAATGCATTATATATATACACCTAAAATGCATAAGAGTTGCATTCGTCAAAGAAAGTAGGTTTCTCGACGAACCAAAAATGACTAAGGTCAATTTTATAGGTCTGAAAAGTTCACATTTGAAAATGAGAGAGATTTAAGAGAATACGAGAGCTAGAGTGTGAGTCACAAGTAAATGAGAGAATTTGGGGGGGCATAAAAAACTAACCCAGCTGCTTAAAGAGCCATTTGGAGCTGGTACAAAAAATGCCCAACAGCTAGAAACTTGTCATTAGGCCCGATATAGAGGTTGTATCGAGCAGTATACCCTGTTTTTTGAAAAACTAGTAGGCGTTGAGCGGTACGACACAAAATTTTAATCCATGGTGTGGCCAATTCATGGTTTTTTTTCATCATGCTCTGTATCATCATTTTTCAATCATACACGTATGTTTGTCATTATTAATAGGAATTACGTGATCTCCTTTTCTTCTGTTTAGTATTTGTACTAGTATTCAATTATTCATGGTGAACAATTTAGTTTTCATGTCTTTATTTCAGACTCTAGATATCCTAGAAACTTTTATAATCTTGATGTGCATGATTAAGGAATATGTCTTTAATTACTTTGATAGTAACCTGAGGACAAACTTGTTTTATGTTGACAGGGCTCATAGCAGCCGCATGTGGCAATCTGGAATGGTTGCTCCGAAGTCTTGACCACTCTGACATGCTACCTCATAAAGATATATCAAGCAATGGAGCTCGAAAGCTGAATCCTTACCAAAATGGGAACAATAACATATGCTCACATGGCTTGTTTTCCAATGGCGATGGGGTGCATGCCTAACAAGATAGGCTATCAATATCAGATACTTCTTTGTATTTGGAGAATCTATGGTTTTGGTTTCACATATCTTTCCCTTTGGTTTGTACAGCTAGCTAAGAAAAAAAAAACACTTCTACATCTCAAAGTTCTCTTATATGGTTAAGTTGTTCCTAAGTTTTAATATGGAACAACCTGTTATATTTGTATCTTTTTAGATGGAAGGAGCCAATTGCCTGATTAATGTTTCTTAGCTGTGTCTCGTTGAAGATTATCCAATGTGTTTCTATGTTATTTGCAATAGTCAAATCTCTGTGAAATTACACCCAAGAAAACTATTTTCTCACAATGTATTCGGCTGAACGCCCAGTTTCTATGATCAGAAAAATTTCTCTCTTTATATATTAAATTAAGATACCCATTTTACAACAATTACACTGCAGACCAACGAACCAATTACGGTGCTTTTGTAATCAGGGTAACTGAATTTTGAAATATATGGTATTTAAATATTTTTTAAAAAGATTAATGATCTAGAGCAAAAGCAATCCTCTAAAACTTCAAACTACATGTTCTTTTACTTTAAATTGGCTTAATTTATTTGAACCACAAATACAACTAAAAGTGGTGCACATTCTAAAGTAACATGTCATCTTCTACAACTGTAATTTGCATAACTAATGTGTTTAAATTTGGTGCGCCTCGAATCAATTGGGGCTATCAGTTCCTACTTGATTTACTTGATCCAAGCCATAAATAAATAAATATAAAGCGTAAAAATATACAATTCAATTTTACAGGTCTGAGATTATCAAATTTGACCAACTTTATGATACTTCTGACTGAACTCTAAACTAAATGAATTAACCTGAATTGGATCTGAGATAATAACACATTGCATCAGTTAGCGTTATATTGTTTGATGTAGTGCATAATAAATAAGATACTACCATATAAGGTTCAAAATCTCGGATTTCGTACCGGTACCCGTGTTTGATCGATATTGGTACCGTATCGACACTACCGACACATGGTACGGTTTGGTACCAAAAAGGGGTACCAATATTTTTTTTTTAATTGTTTAAGCTGGAAACATAGTTTGAACTCAAATATTGTTAAATTTCGCTTCAAATTTGAAGTTTAAATAAATTTGAAGTTTAAAATAGAGTTTAAAACTATAAAACACCATACTTGACCAAGAAATGATAAAAACATCCATAAAATTCTTAAGTAGTCAAATACATCAAGGTACTAATCGGTACCGGGTGTACCAGTAAATATCCGGCGTACTCTGTACCGAGCGATACACCCGGTATCGTCCGGTATTTACTCTATACCGCCCTTATCGGGCGGTACATTGACCAACATCAGGCGGTACCGCCCGGTGTGGGAGTAGCACCATATTGTATGGCATGGTGCTGCAGCCCATGCTGGTACCGATACCATTTCCGTTACTGGACCGTATCGTATGTCGGTACGGTACCCATATTGGTCAAACATTGATACCGGTACCGATATTTAAAACCCTGGGTGATAAGATGATTCATATAATGTGTTTCCCATGTCCCTAATCTCATGATCAAGGAAACAACTTATAGATAGAGAGGGAATATGGCATATTTCCCAAGTCAGAGTTCATAATGGATGGCGTGGCGTATTGAGAAGGTGATTTTTTAGCACCATAAACTTTTCGTATTGGGCAAGTAATTGGACTCACACCAAATATTATTAGCTCATGTCTATGTTGGAAATGAGAGAATAAAACAATAAAGAAATATAATAAATTAAATTTCGTTACTTATATTTGTAAAGCAAACTACAAGTATTGTTCTAATGTTTTGACCTAGCTATGAGCATGGTTTAAAATAATGGTACCGGTACCGATCTCGGTCGGTGATCGGTACCGGTATATACCGGTACCGTACCATACCGACACGCGGTACGGACCGGTATGAAAATGCATACCGGCCGGGGTTTTTTTTTTACAGACACCCAATACCGCCTAGTATGGGCGGCGGTATTTGATCAATACCGCCCATGGCGGTATTTGATCAATACCGCCCATACCGGGTGGTTTTTGATCAATACCGCCCAAACTGGGCGGTATTGTTATGACATGCTATGGCCGACAGCCCGACATGGCTGTCGGCCACGGTAGCAACGGCTATACTAAACCGCCCGGTATGGGCGGTATGTGATAAATACCTTCCCATACCGGGCAGTATTTACCGAGATACCCGATATTCTCCCATACCGGGTATCTCGTATAACGGTAAGTCCAGAAATCGATAAAAACCGAGCATACCGCGCGGTACGGTACGATTTTTTGAACCATGGCTATGAGTGATGTCTGGCTAAATAAACAATTCATAGAAATATTGGGTATCATATTTCGGCAAAAATATCAGTCAAATAACATCCTGTACATGAATATCTCAAACAACTTCTTTTAGAAAAAGTGGAAGAACTATATGATATTTTCCCTATCCAAGGGAACAGAAATCACAATCTGTAGAAAGTAGAAACCTTCTGATGCCATGAAAACAAGGATAACCAAGTTCACGACAAACTAACCTTACTAAGCAGCAAACCCTTTTTTTTTGTTCGTGTCATACATCCAGGCGGTGCAGCTTCAAAAAGAAGGTGATTGTTTCTTTCAACCAATTCCTCTCAAGGCAGATGATGGTTTACTCTTTTGCATCAAATTTGCATTTCATATGTAAAGAGATCACAACATTGCCTCATTGTTGACGAGTTGAATTTGCCTCTTTAGTTGTCTGGTTAATGGATTCAAGTCGCCAATTCTGTTCATTAGTATGACTTGGGTCATATTGAGATATATATAAGATCTTCTTATGGTAGCTTCGAAGCGTTTGTCGATGACCAACACTGATATATGTTATTCCTGCAGCTTCAATCTGCCTGTATAGACGAGCCTGCACATAAATTGCATGAGTCATTAATGATTAACCATATATTAGAAATTCAAGATCATTTTTAACACTAATTGCCATCTGCACCCAATATCTAGGTCATTTTTTATACCTCATTGTCATCATCTAATGCACTTGTAGATTCGTCCAGCAAAACCAATTTTGGCTTTGCCAGTAATAAGCGAGCAAATGCAAGGCGCTGTTGTTCACCAAGAGAAAGAACACTAGACCACTCATATATAGAATCCAAACCATTGAAACGAGACACAATATCTCCAAGTTGAACAGTTTTAAGAACTTGAATCATATCTTCAACTGTTGGCTTCTCAGGCTTATTGGATTCATCTACTAAGCTTGGTGCTTGAGACAAGAAGGGCAGAGAACCTAGAAAGTCAAATGTAACAATATGTAAAGACCAAGCAGATCATCAACAAGACTGTATGATTATGACAAAGTTGAGTAGAGATTTTTTTCCCTTTTCAAAGAAACATAAGGTTGCATTAATTTTTTATGATTTACAAGTGCATATGTTGCTAAGCAATTTTTATGAGTCCCAATTGTCTTTACATACCATGCAAAACATTTCTGTACATTGATGCAATATTGAACATAACAAAGCAAAAATATAGTGTAGGTGCATAGTGATTCATAACAAGAGGTGAATCAGTAATGATTTTGTTGCCATCGAATTAACTATGGTTTGACTTAGTTGAAGAAGATAAACTGGTACTGGGTTGATTCAACAGCAGAAGAAAATAACGATAGACAAACAATGGGGAAAAGGATAAGGATTACATGACCCAAGAAAAAAATTATCCTGATTGTTTACTCCATTTGCCACACCTGCGTTTATCCCTGGAAAGAAGCTACATGCATAGAGACTAGTTGAACCCTTTTGTCAGTTTAGTTATTTGATTTAGATGAGACAGAAAAATTCCAACTCAGAACTCATTCATCATGCATATCAACCAGTTATAAGGGAATCTTAATTAAAATGGGCCTACATCTAATTGATATCCATTTGAAATCATGAAGGCTTTGATTGGAATGCAATTAGTATAAGTAGTGTGACCATATTGAGATAGATCTGGACAAAAGAATCTAATAGAACACCAACAATGTTCATCTGTGTACATATATAAGCTAACTGTTTTGATAGCATATAAATATTCCAAACCTACCTGAAGAATCATTTGAAGCAGGTTGTATTTCATCATTCCAAGTTGGATAAAGCAGCTGCTGCCGAAGTGTTCCCAGAACCATATATGGCTTTTGAGGAAGGAAAAAGACACCACCAGCTCTACTCTTTTTGGACCCTCTTTGTTTTTCATCTGTCCTCACTATATCTGCTGAACTTGACGGAACACCATCTGCTGACACGGATGCATGTTTGCTAACTTCTTCCACATAGAATATGATGTTCCCTTTACCAGTATTCCATAAACCAGCAAGGGCACGTAAAAATGAAGTCTTACCACTTCCACTAGGTCCCATCACCTACAGAAGTACATCATCATAAAAACAATAAATATAATGATACTATTAGCCAATTTAGATATTTCAATAGAAAAGAAAATATCGTGGATGAATGCAAGCTTGAGTACAGTAGAGTGATGGGTGACTGGTTGCGCAGTGGCACAGAGTATGTGCAATGGCGAGAGACTGTAAGCAAGGGAGGGACTAAGTGAGAGAGAAGATATGTTGGGCAGGGACAATCTGGATGGGTATGCAAAAAATTCTGTAGGGTAAAAACTGGGACAATTTTGTCAAAATTGCAGGTCTTTAGGGCTGGGGTTTAAATTTCTTTAAACCAAAGTTATAAATGCTGGTTACATACTGGTAGAACTATATATTACTGGTATGATAATGATGCACTGGGAGTAAACATACTAGCAGTTCCTTGTGCCACTTGTTTTAGATAGCGACCATATTTACAGCAATACCTAGTGTATGGTAGGACTGATAAATGCCAGCTGGTAATTGAAACTTTGTTAGACTTTTATCTCAAAAGTAGCTATGGTAGGATCAAGTTCACCTAAGGCTCAGTTTTTGAAAACTAGTTAGAAAAATGGTAGTGAAGAAGCATCGTGAAGCACTTAATTCAAAAAACACCAGGCCCTGGAACCTGCTATAATGCCTGCTACAGCATAGTTTAGAACATGATTAACAATTAATCATCTCTGTGTGTATATATACAGAGAGAGGGAACTTACCAGCAAATGCTCCTTGTCATTGATCTCTACTGATAAGTTGGTAATAAGTGTATTTCTAGTTCTAGGTGTTTGTAATGTCAAATTTTCAATTTGTAGTAGCTTGTGATGCTCAAACTGAGGAACAGATCCATTAGATACCAAAGGATCCTTGTCAAGAAACATAATATGGACCTCATCAGTATGTTCATCTCTTGTGATGTAAGATTCGTTCTCATCCAAAACATCATTGAACTCTCCTGAAATGAAAACCGGGAACTATTTTAAGATATATTAAAAGATGGACAGGATGAATAAAGAAGAAAGTGACTAGATACTTCTTTAGTAGATTTAGCTAATTATGATTGTCAATTTCAGTGTAAGAACTTAGGATCCAAGAAAAAAATTGCCACTGACAATATAACAATAAAATTTTATTAAAAAAGAATGTAATGAAGAAATATACTTATTATCTATACAAGAAGTACATGTCGAGGATGTAGAATAATACATTATTGAAGATCAAGTCTCAAATCATACAGTGGCAAGGAGTTAAAACTTAAAGTACAGTTTGCCATGCACCGGAAAATAAGCAATGCACTTCAGAAAACTTTGCCAAGTTTTAAGGCAAAGACTAAAACCTAATGGTAGTATTCAATTATTCAAGATCAACTAAAACTTTTAAACTTCCTCAAGTAATGCCTTACAGTTGAAAGAAATAAAAGTTAGAACAAGTGAGCCTCTTATTATCTTTCTATGTACCAACTTAACATAACTAGTCACTTTCAGATTTCACATGGTTCTTGAGTATCCAAACAGTTCCAACAGACAAGAGTAGCATAGATAAGGTCAGGAAACATCAATAGTTGGTTGGTAGTGAGGAAATTATGTTCCCTTGTGGCTGTAAGCATGTAACTATAAGATTCAATCAGAGACATTGAGCTACAAGCAGTTCACAAACCAATTGCAAGTTGCCAGACAAGGATTTCCTTACCATCAATTAGATTGAGACCACAAGTCTACTGCTTTCCAGCAGCAAATTAGGTTCACAAACTTCTATGTTTGAGATTTCTTAATAAGTATTACTTGATTAAAGTTTTTCCAGGGATATACTAAAATTCTTAAAACATAGGTTGGCAGGGTGGCACAGTGTCATGAAAGTTCATGCTAAAAGGCATAGAATCTACAATTATCCACATAGAAGGTGATCCTTGCATACAAAAGTTAAAAAAGATTTACCAAGACGATTTATTACAGCTGAGAAAGCACTAATCGCTTGAAACTGGTACACAATTAATGAGAAGTCACTGAGAATATGGTTGAAAGCGGAGACAGATTGGTTGATCACTCCAAACTCAATTTTTCCTGAAAAGTACATGGGAGCAACAACTGCAGCAGGAAGAATTTGAATAACATAACGGTAACCATTGGTGAAGAAGTCTAAATTTCGAGATGCAATCAGCAATTCCTAAAAAACAGAAACAGAACAATGTTACATATAAGCTAAGAAACTTATTATCCATAGAAATCTTTCTTCTGTTTTCCAATGAAACAAGTACAAAATATAACATTAAAATAGTATGTAAGTATTAACTCCTACTGGAATTAGCAAATGAGTATATTTCTATTCAAATAATTCAATATACAAATTTTCTTCAACTACTGGTGTATTATACATTGTTCTAGAATGGGTTAAGAATTTTTTAATAAGATACGATAATTTCTAATTAGAATAAGCATATGTCATTTATAGACAAGTGTAGAAATACCTAGAACATGTAGATTATCACTAAGGTTTTTAATGTCATCATTGCATATACTAGTACGCCATAATTGAATATTATAATGCAAGAAACTTAACTTAAATTCCAAGTCTTAATAAAGCTTTGTGTATACATACAATTGAAATTTGTTCTCCAGTAAACTTCCCATCATATCCTTAACATCCCAAAGTTCAATTATTTTTAGTAGTTTTCCTGGTGTAATGGACCATCATGTATCATCAGTTTAACATCAGTCAAATAGCAACTATGAGGCAAAAGTACTTATAATGGATGTTTAACAAGTTCTTTAAGTGATAGAAAGAACAAAGCCAGCAGGAACCTACAGTTAAATTTTCAAAAGCACTTCTAAATCTCTGCAGCAAAAGTTGCATTTCATTCCCCTCACCACCATAAAAAGCAATGGACTCAGCATTTTCTCGAACTCTAACAAGTCCATAACGGAAATCCGCTTCTTTCTTCTCTTGCATGAAATTCAGAGTGACTAAACCCTGAACAGAAATAACATAGATGTTATTAGAACCAAGAGAAGTGCACAAAACCTTACATTACCATAGAAATCACAGGAAGGATTCAAGTTACCTTTCCAAGAAGCACACTAATAGCTGTGCCACCAAGAGAGTAAACAATAAGTACCCCAAACAGTGGTGGATAGATGCCAAACAGAATGTTACTGAATGATATCAAGTCAATGGCTGCATTAAAGAGAGTCAATGAAAATGAAAGTGCTGTTCCAGTAAATGAACTTAGATCATCAACAATTCGTTGGTCTGGATTGTCAATAATTGATTGAGACTGGATTTTGTAGAATGTCTGGTTCTTAAAATAGCGTTGCATGTAGTAGCGTGTCATCCAAGACCTCCATCTCAAGGAAAGTGTTTCTCTTGCATAGTCTCTTACAACAAAAAACTGTAATACATCCAGAAAAACTTTAAAACTTAGCAGAAAATAAAAATAAATGTGGTGTTGATAGAGAAATTAATGAAGAATTTTTACGTATGCAACAAAGAAAAAATTGAAAAAACAATTATCATGTGAAGTTGTTTGTTGCAGTATGTAAACAACTTGTAAAAGAAATAAGAAAAAAATAATTTTTGAATGTGTAGCCATCAAATCTTTTCCCATTCAATATAATAGGAAATTCTTAGATATTTTAAGTTAAATTATAAATGGGTTATCCCTTCACAAAAGAAAATCAAGTCGACAACATTATTATCAAGAGATATCATCAGGTACTAATCCCATTATCATTATTTACCATAATTTTATTCAATGTAAGAGATCATATTGTACACTATATAGGTGTCTTGTCTGTGTTGGAACTAGTTGGAACTTGGAAGTCAGAACTACTTTGCCATGTTAGAAGGTCAATAACCATGATAAATAAATAAATAAAAATTCATGTACTTAAGAAGGCACTGTTGCAACTTCTCGAGCTTCATGCACTATGCAACTGACAGCTCAAGTTTGCCTATGGGTTGATACTCTCACGGTTTTAAGTACTGGTCCGTACAGGATGGTATAAACCAGACCTTCCGGTCATGTGTAATAACCTGAACTGGGTGTAAGTGAAAACATATTTGATCATTTAGAAAATTAGATAAATATGCAGAGTTAAAAATTGTACTTCCATATTGAAATGCATCATGTCACAAATACATCTGGATTCAGATTAAGGTTACATACACGGTAACTTTTCTTCCTTTTGTTTTATTTATCAAAACTAAGCATTTAACACTTGAAAGTGAAAACATATGGGTCAACAATAAGATACTCTGTGGCTCGCAGAGCAATACCTAAAAAAGAACCAGCAATATGCTCACCGGAATACCTCCAGCAAAAGCCCCTAAATAATAGATAAGTTGCTTGGTGAACTGCTCCTGATCCTTGCCTTGCAAAAGAACGACAAGAAGCTATAATTATTAGCAAAATAATTTTATCATGTAGTTAAAAGTACAATGTAAAATGAAGAAGTTTACTGACTAGCAAGTGCATTGTAGAAATCACGTCCAAGAAAGTTAAATCCAACACTAATCCCTGTTGTTCCCAAGGTAAGTGCAAACAAAGCAGCCAACCTCAGCCTAGCCTGAACTTTGTCCTCAGATGACCAATATGGGGCAGCGATTTTCAAGAATCTTCTTAGAACTGTTTTGATATCTGAGCTTACCCTCTGCTCATCCTGAATAAGTAGAATATGAAACAATTAGCTTACCCTCTCCTCTCCTTTAACAAAAACTCTCAAATAAGATGTTGCTTTCCCCTTTCCCTACCCTTCCTTTCATAACCTTTCATAATCCTTCATCCAAACATTCCCTAAAGGGAGAAAGATGATCAAGGCCCTTTGGTATCAAAGGTTTGCATAAATAAACAAGAGAATTCTAGAATATGAAAAAAGGGAGAAACAAAATTAGGATTGTAGAAATTAAATGGAAAGAGGCAGGCTGGCAGGGTAACCAATCATACATGGAACAAAATCATTCAATGCTTAATATATCCATCACAATGATAAACTACGCACTATCTAGACATAGCATAAATTGAATAGTAAATTCAATTCTAAAGCAGGAACTCATTGTTAAACCCTGCAAATCAAGAACAACTAAGAAAATAAGTGAGTGTACCTGAAATCTAAATTGTTGATGCAAATAGTGTTATATGTGTATTTACATTTACAAATCTTTGTGAAGGATTTACATGTCCTTCAACTGATGGTGAAGGATACATAAAAAAGCAAAATGTCTTATTATAGTGCCAAGAGTGGTTCTACTTTTTTATGGTTTGATGAAATCATCTTACTGAAACAATAACATACAAGAAGATGAAAACATAGAAAAGGCTGTTGGTCTCAATCATCACTCAAGGACTTTACCAGTGAATATTAGCTTCCGTCAAGTAACATGAACATGGAAGTTATCATGGTGTCAGATACAAAACTACCTACTGCTCAAACTAGGCCAATAAATGATGCAAAATCAATGCAAAAGCGTTGTCCATGAGTTTTTTGTATGAATATTTTCTACTAAAATTTCAATCAAATTGCTCCATGCATTCTGGAGAATTCATCAACTAAGTTTTTGTTATCAAGATTTTGCATTTTCTAGGTGTCAATTTAGCAAAGTAAAAGTAGGTGAAATGCCTTTTCCATATGAGCACTAACCTGTTATTTGGCAATTATATTTTAAATTCACTCAAATTACATTAAGTTATTGAGGTAAAATCTTAAGCCTTTCGATTAAATAGGTCAAACTTCGATAATCAGCAGGGCAAAATCATAACGCTTGGAGCTACATTTCCATTTCTGGGACAACAAAGAAGGAACCAGCATACAGCAAAGTTAAAATAAGGATGCAAGCCTAAGCACTATTCGGATATTAAAACGATGAACCAGGAGACGCTCAGATCCAGCTCTTCCAGCTAAACTTAAAATTTTAAAGTGTGAAAACTCACAAACCTAGCGCGCAAAGAAATAAAAAAGTAAACTTTGTGAATTTAATATACATATACCATTTCAACCACTAGCAAGGGATCAACAAGAAGCAAGAGCTAATCTCACCTTATCTTCGCCTGTATCGGGGGGGTCGGAACGCTCAACCACAGCCGACGGCCTGCGCGCCCTCCGCCGGCGCAGCGGCATCGGAAGCTGCGGCGAGATCTTAGAGCGGTGAAGAGGGTGAGTGTAGGAGCGAGGCGATGGGTAGTTGGCGGTGAGCCGATGACATGGGCACGGCACCAATAATAGCGGAGCAGCTGCCGCAGTATAGACAATATTGGTAAAAGGCATCTTTTTTCTCTCTCTCTCTCTAGATCTCTCTTCTTTTTCCCTTTTTCTCCTCCCCCTCCGTCGCTCTGCGTCTTGAATTGGAGCGACGAGTTCTCTTTCTCCGGATTCTTTTCCTCCTCCTGCGCTCTCTTCCTTTCTTTTATTTTCTTAGTTTATTCTCATTTTCCTGAGACGGACAACTGCGCCATGTAATTTTATTTTTTTGTTTCTTGTGGCTAATTATCAATAAATTCCCTCCTCTCGTTCTTCTTCATTGGCTCGTTTTATTACACTGTTGCAGTGTGCAAGCGGAACGTTGGCAGCCACATGCGACCTATCCGTGCGATTTAACTCGGTGGGGACCACTGCGCTTCTGGGTTGTTTTCCTTTCCACAAGCTTAGGGAGAGGGCTGTTCACGAGTCGGGTCGGGTCGGGTTTAGATGAAAAATGGACCCGACCCGTCCAAAAATAGTCGGGTCGTGTTGGGTCGGGTTTTGAAATTTTTACCTGTCAAACCCGACCCGACCCGACCCGACCTAAGTCGGGTCGGGTCGGGTCGGGTAGTCGGGTTACCCGATTAAGCTTTGAACAATTAAAATGACAGAAATATTTGCATTGAACATGTAAAAATGACAAAAATATCTACCAATCTGCTTAAGGTGAATAATTCAACAACATGCATGATCACCAAGCATCAGGACATCTGATGAAATTAAAAAAAAATTGTCATTTACAGTAACAGTCATCAAAAAATTGTCATTTACAGTTAAGCTTTACTTAACAGTCATCAAAAAAGCTTTACTTAACAGTACTTTAGGGTAACAGTCAAGCTTTACAGTAACAGTCATCAAAAAATTGTCATTTACATGCTGCTAATGCTCCATCAAAACTTCACTTGCCTACAAAGGAAGAAGATAATATTAGAAGACACTCATTGTTGTAGACTTGTAGAAACATAAATATCACTTTAGGAAGTATGCAGCAACTATAAAGGCTAATAAACATTGTGAGTAGAATAAACTAGAATAAACTGTTAGAAATCATTGTGGAGTAAATATAAACTGTGCAGCAATTCATACTTCATCACTTCACTCTTTTTTTTTCATTGTCGCTGTGCAGCAACTATAAATATCACTTCACTATGCAGCAATTCATACTTCATCACTTCACTATGCAGCAATTCATACTATGCAGTAAAAGAGAGTTTGAACTTTGAACTGAAAAAACAAGCAGGAAAAATAAAAGAACACTTAGTCATGCTAAAATAGAATGTTGCAATACCTGGTTCCAACACTTAGCCATGCTAACCATAAACGAATAATGTTAATATGTTACCTTCAAGGCTTCAAATTCAAAACATCGCTCGAATCATTATAAAACCTTAATTCTGAATTTCCAACAACTCTAACAATAAAATAATAAAAGTGAGAAGAATAATAAAAATTATAACAATAAGTAAAGAAAAAATTATAGATTTGAACTTTAGTGTTTATACCTGATTCTATCTTCTCAACTTCATCTAATGCAACTCGTTTTCTTAACCAATTCTGAGTGCAGGTAGTCAAGGATGAATTGAATTGAAACCCTAATTCAGCTAACAGCTAACAGCCTAACACTGTGAATTGAAACCCTAATTCAGCCTAACACTGTGAATTGAAACTGTGAATTCAGCTAACAGCCTAACACTGTGAATTGAAGCTAACAGCCTAACACTGTGAATTGAAGCTAACAGCCTAACACCATTCTTGCTTTGTCAGATTCAAAACCATCATATGCTTCTGATCTAATACGGAATAGGCAAAATTATTGCCTTGTGCAGGTAGTCAAGGATGAATTGAATTGAAACACTGTGAATTGAAACCCTAATTCAGCTAACAGCTAACAGCCTAACACTGTGAATTGAAACCCTAATTCAGCCTAACACTGTGAATTGAAACTGTGAATTCAGCTAACAGCCTAACACCATTCTTGCTTTGTCAGATTCAAAGCCATCAGATGCTTCTGATCTAATACGGAATAGACAAAATTATTGCCTTGTGCAGGTAGTCAAGGATGAATTGAATTGAAACACTGTGAATTGAAACCCTAATTCAGCTAACAGCTAACAGCCTAACACTGTGAATTGAAACCCTAATTCAGCCTAACACTGTGAATTGAAACTGTGAATTCAGCTAACAGCCTAACACTGTGAATTGAAGCTAACAGCCTAACACCATTCTTGCTTTGTCATATTCAAAGCCATCAGATGCTTCTGATCTAATACGGAATAGGCAAAATTATTGCCTTGTGCAGGTAGTCAAGGATGAATTTGATGACATGAAACCCAATAATTACATAATTAAAGCATTGAAACTGAACTAAAACCCTAATGAATTAAAACTGAACTAAAACCCTAATGAATTAAAACTCAAAGGATTAAGAAGAATTACCTACGAAGTGCGGACAGAGAAATCGGCGACAGGTTGCTCGGCGACTAGGTGAGGACAACGGAGAAGGCTGCTGGGCGACTAGGTGAGGACAATGGAGAAGGTTGCACACTGTTACAGGCTCGGCGAGAAGAATGGAGACGTGGACTCGTCGTAGACTGGAAGGCCGCCGCTAGGGTTGTTCACGCGAAGGGAAGGCCGCCGCTCGCCGGTAGGCCAGAAGGAGTCGACGGCCGTCGGTGGTTGCAGCCCCTGCCGAGTCCACCGCGAGTCCCGACTCACACACCGCCGGCTGTCCACTGCGATTCGCGATTGGGGAAGGAAGCGAGGGGAGAACTGGAGAAGGTCGAGACTCGAGAGAAAAAAAGTTAGGGCTGGGGAAATGGGAATCGCCGAATCGGGTAATCACGTAATGGACTAATGGGTATCGGGTAAAATGGGGAAGGAAATAATTTTATATTATTTTTAATCGGGTAATCGGGTCGGGTATCGGGTAATCGGGTTTCAAAGTATAAAACCCGATACCCGACCCAATTGAAATCGGGTTTGGTCGGGTTTGACCCGAACTGACCCGATTACCCGACCCAACCCAACCCAAACTAATTGGGTTGGGTCGGGTAATCGGGTTCATTGGGTCGACCCGTACCCATGAACAACCCTACTTAGGGGTGTTCACGGGGATCGGATCGAATTTAGGAAAAAAATCGATTCGATCCGACCAAGTGTAATCGGGTCGGGTCGAAAATTTTTCACCTCTCAAATCCGATCCGATCTCGGGTCGGGTCGGGTAGTCAAATTTACCCGTTTAGGTAAAAAATAAGTTTTTAACAATAATTTTTTAAAAATAATTAAAATAATTAAATATAAATATTTTTAATATAAATATTTTAAAAATATTTAAAAAAATTGGATAATCGGGTCAGATCTCGAGTCTCGGATCATCGGGTTTTAAATATTAAAATCTGAACCCGACCCGATTATAATCGGGTTTCAAAAATTTAAACCCGACTCGATCCGACCCGATTGGTGATTTGGTTCGAGTCGAGTCGGTTTCTCGTGTTCATTGGGTCGAATTTGACCCATGAACAGTCCTACACCAGCTCTTTTGATTTACCATTTACCACCCAAGGGAAGCAAATTAGATGCACAATTTGGGGAAAAAATAAATATGGTAATATATTTTTAGATAATGGAGATGAAATTAAATATTGCTGCCAGCAGCAAGTGAAATTTTCTACCGAGTTAATTGGAATCTTGTGCTGCAAACTTGCACGTGATTTAAGATGGAAAATAAGTAAATAACATATGGGTTGACTAGAGAGAAACTTTGGGGGCGTTTGGTTGCCCGCAAGTACAAATGCTGCAACTCTAGTTGCAGCATTTAGATAACAAATTTGTTTGATTGGCTGCAAAATCATTTTGCAGCATTTACTAGTTGCAACTTGTATTTCAAATATCATTTGCGGGCCGCAAGTGGAATTGCAGCCCAAAAAGCCCGTAATACAAGATTGCGGACTGCAAATGCAATAATTTAAGTATTGAAAAATAATTAATTTTGGCGACGTAGAGTCATCGGATGAAGACGAGATAAATATCAAAGTTGTAGGTTTTTGTGTGCTGAACCTGATGGTATTGTCAGATTTTACATCTGATGTCATTTGATAGATTTTTTAATATATTTTCAGTATTATACAAAAATTAAAAATTATTAATTTGTCAGACAAATCGTGTCGGGCCTAAGTTTTTAGCCTGACCCGAAAAAATTTGTCCCAGGCTCGACCGAAAAAATTTATGCCCGACCCGGCCCGAAAAAATTTGTGTCCGTCCCGCCCCGAAAAAATTTGTGTCCGACTCGACCCAAAAAATTCGTGCACTGCACGACCCGTCCCAGCTCGGCTCGGTCCGAAAAAATTCGTGCCCAACCCGGCTTGAAAAATTTCGTGCCCAGCCCGACTCAAAAATTTTGTGCCTGGCCTAGCCCGAAAAAATTTGTGCTCGGCCAGGCTCGAAAATATTCGTGCTCAGCTTGGCTCGAAAAAATTCACTGTCGGCCCGGCCCTACCCAAAAAAAATTCGTACCCCGGCCCGGCCCGAAAAAATTCATGCCCGACCCAAAAAAATTCGTGCCCAACCCAGCCCTGCCCGAAAAAATTTATGCACTGCCCGACTCGTGCCGACCCGAAAAAATTCGTGCCTTGCCCGGCCCAGCCCCAAAAAATTCGTGCCCAACCCGGCCCAAAATATTTTGTGCTCGGCCCGCCCCAAAAAAATTCATGCCCGGTCTGGATCGAAAAAATTCTTGTCTGGCCCTGCCCGAAAAAATTCGTGGTCAGCCCTGCCCAAAAAAATTCATGTCCCGACCCGACCCAAAAAATTTCATGCCCAGCCCGACCTAACACGAAAAGAAATTCATGCCCAGTCCGAAATATTTGCATCGGGCCCAACCTTGCCCGAAAAAATTCGTGCACTGCCCATCTTGACTCGGCTCGGCCCAAAAAATTATGCCCGACCCCGCATGAGAAAATTCGTTCCCGGCCAAAAAAATTTCGTGCTCGGCCCGAAAAAATTCCTGCCCGACCCGGCCTGAAAAAATTCGTTTCCCCGCCCGGCCTGACCAGAAAAAAAATTCGTGGCCAGCCCGAAAAAAAAATTGTGTTCGGCCCAGCCTTGCCCGAAAAATTCGTGCACTGCCCAACATGTCCCGATCCGGCTCGGGCTGACTCGAAAAAATTCGTGTCCGGCCCGGCCCAAAAAGATTTGTGCACGACCCGACCCAAAAAGTTTATGCCCGGCCCTGCCCGAAAAAGTTTGTACCCGGCCCGGATAAATTCGTGCATGCTCGACCCGTCCCGTCCCGGCCTGGCTCAGCCCGACTTGAGAAAATTCGTGCCCGACCCGACCCGAAAAATTTCGTAAGATGCAAGTTGCACGTTGCAAGTTGCAAGTGTAATTACAACTTCCATTTGCGGTCAACCAAACGCCCGCAAATAGAAGTTGCAGCTCTACTTGCGGGCAACCAAACGCTAGGCTGCAAAATCTATTTGCGGGCATTTGCTTTTGCATGCAAATGGATTTTGCAGCGTTTGCATTTGCGGGCAACCAAACGCCCCCTTTGTGGCTCGTGGGTAACATTTGTGTTTCAGTTATCTGTAATTTTATATCCCACGTGGTTGTGAAAAAGCTGACGTGGCTTGTTCATGATAAGCCATGTAGGACGATATCACTTCGTGGGGAAATTAAAATCCTGATAAAACTAAAAAGTTCACGTTATGCAATTATCTGATCCCATTATCCGATTTTTAATCGTTTCTATTTTCTAATCACTGTGCAATGAAAAGATTTTGGTGGTGAAAATCGGCAATTAAGGATGTGCATGAGCACATAATAGATCCAATCTCGGGTTGATTTCTAGTAGATTCGAATTTAATTCAGATAGAATTCATGATAAAAATTAAGTAATCTATTAAAATTGATTTTAGTTTCGTGTCTAACACCTCGGATTTTCAGAATCGAAATCAGTATTCAAACATGTAAACGAACATGTTCCAATAAAATTATTCTCGCCTAAAGTCGGGGTGATGCGGTCTGACGCGTCTCCTGATCGGGTGAGACTCCGATGGGGGCCGGGGACCTACAAAAGATTGACGTTCAAGTAAGAAAGATTCTAGATGAATAGAATAAAAATTAAAATCTAAATGTACCTGACGTGTGTCGTGTGTGTATATAGTGCATGATTAAGAGATGTCTGACAATAATGCTTTCGGAATCTTATAAGGATGTGTTCAGACTAATCCTGGAGATGTCGGGTTCATAATTGACGAATCTATTGTAATTAATGAGGATGCAAGTATCCTTCTATGGTTAGATGAAGCCCCTGGGTTAAGCGGTGTCTGGTTGGACCTGAGTCTGATTCATGAATGTGGACGCTTTTGCGCCTAATCTGATCAGACCCAAAGTGTTAGTCCAATCCATGATTATTTGAAATATGTATTCTGAAATCTATAAATGAATAAATTTTAATAAGGTACTTAGCTAGAAAGTACATCACATATTTCATGTAGAGTTGATTCCATGTCCCAACGGATAGGATTTAGATCTAAAATTAAAAATCAATTTTATATAAATACCATCAAAAGTACAAAGCACCCGGACTCGCTCATCCGTACGGGGCAATGACTGAATAAAGCACAAGTGAGTATTAATTGACCTGCAAATTATGCAGGCTATTTATACTTTAGTATATAGCCGTTATGTATGTCTTCCTCGTGGCCTCATCCCCCGTTGAATTCCTTCTAAGTTCTGATCGCTACCACCCACGTATATCTCACAAGCGACGACGCTGCTGATTGCGACCTCCCGTAAATCACGGCATAAAAGCTTCCATGAATCATTTGATTGCTTCAATAGTACAAAAGCTGTCCCCCTTAATTAATCCCAGTAAAACTCTCACCGGCACTGCAATCAAAAGGCTCTTCAATTATTCAAGGGTCATCATCACGTGTTCGTGCTCCTTACCTGTATCACTGAAACAACCCGTTTTCTTTAAGCAAAATCGATCAATTTAGCTTTCGTCAACGAGAAACAAAGCTATGAATGCTGATACACGAGTCATTCTTTGCTGGCTGTAGAGCATGCACTTACCAAATTGCAGAGAAGAGACTCAAATCCTGTGATGTTGTTGGGGCATCAGCTTGGCTTTCAGACCAACACCATTACATGCAAGCTCACATTTTTTTCAATAGGACAGTTTGACATCTTACCAATTGCAATCACAGGTTATTCCCTTAACCAAAGCAAAGATAAAAATGCCTTATAAATGAACAATTACAATGGATCACCAAGGAAATATTGTGCCTGCTGAGTGATCAAAATTAAGAAACCATAATTGTTGAAGACGACTCCCAAAAAGGACAACTTGAATCTTAAAATGGACACAGAGGACAACAGCATCGAGATGTTGAAAACTATATCAAAACCAGAACCTTCCACTTCAATATATAGTTATATCAGTTAAAGATATGTGAGTATTTACAAGCACTCTATCTCAAGGATACCCTGACATGAGCAGATTACTCTTTCTTTCCCACTCAAATCATGGAGATGAGAAAAAATCTACTTCTTCTTAGCCTCTAAATCATATGCATATGCAAGCTTTAGGTCAACAGGAGCCATACCACACAACACACTCAAAAAGAGGATCTCTTGCAGATGGTGCTCGAGAAGAAAGCAAAGACGATTCATGATGATTCACATGACAGCATCAAAACTCTGCACCTCTGGAATCTCCACAATGCTCTCCAGAGTTGGCTTCCACCCTATACCTTTTCCTCTGCCCTTATCCATCTCTCTCCCCATCTCCACCAGCACATCCTCCAGCCTCTGCTCCCCTTTCTCCTTCAAGTGATGCACCAGCCATTCCAGCTCCTTTCTTGTCAGCAGGATCTTTACCTTGCAGCCTCCTGCCTTCTCAGGGAAACTCTCCTCTACTTTTTCTGGCTCCATCTCCTCTTCCACCTGCCTTGCGGCGCCTCTTTGCATGCAGTTCCCCATGAGCAGTAGTGTGAGGTTGCAGAAACCTTTTGCCAGTAGCAGAGCGGGGAATGATGCGATCGAGCCTGCAGGGTATTTAACCAGGGAGGTGGTAGATTAAAGGTCTCAAATATGAAAGTTCAGCAGCACATGGTGGGTCCGACTCCAACATGTAGTTGGCTTCAGTGTCTTCTCATTGACATATGTTTAATGATTTCTCATCGAATGACCAAAGCCGGAAAATACATCAAATCCGAAATAATTTTTTAAAAGCACCAAAATGGGAACAAAAGAAATCAAAATACCTTTCATGACCTTAAGAAAATGATGGGTAGCCTTTTCTTTCAGCAAAGGTTCAACGTCTAGATCTGAGGTTAATGTACTTAAAGACTCTTTGAAGCGAATTTTAATATCTGGCATCCAGGAAGAGCATGTGCAGAGCATCTTCTCATGTAGAATCTGTCAGTGGAAACTTTTTCTCCACCCAGCTGTGCTCTTTCTAGTTCTTACTGTGATATCTTGTCAGCTTTTTTCACTTTTGTTCGGAAAAAAGAAGAAGAAGCTTTTTTTCACTTTTGTTGGTTTATTTGGTATTCCTTTACTCATTTACAAATGATCATTCATCTTTGAGCAAGCTTTTAAGTTTATAATAAGAATGAATGAAATTTTCAGATCCATATTAAGAAGCCTAAGGGCATGTTTGGTTAACGAAATCAAGTCTGTTTTCATGGTTTCAGTTTCACTGAAACCAAAACTGTTTACGAAAACGTGTTTGGTTTAGTATTTTCGTGAAACTGAATCGAAACCAGAATGAAAACGAAACCAGTTTTCTTAATAAAAATGAAAACAACAGAATGTTGTTTTCTGTGGTTTCGAGACTGTCGGTTTCGTTATCAAAATGCTGTGACAACTTTGTAATTATAAATATTTTTTTATAAAATTAATTAATTTAAAAATAAATCAAACTATATCGAATTTTTAAAAATAAAAATAAAAATCATCATTTTTAACTCAAACTTTTATCTTAAATTTATAAAATAATTAAACCAATTTATATCTAATTGACTCAAACCCAAATTTTAAATAACTCAATTTTCTTAAAGTTGGTCTATTTATAATTTAATCAAACCTAATTTTATATCATTGGACTTATTTTTTTTTTGAAATTTTATAATAACTATTAATTAATTTTTATATCTAATTGAACAAAAAAAATCTTAAATTACCAATAACTTAATTAATTAAATTATTTAAATATTTTGTAATCATATTAACACATATTTAATTTTGTAAACTAACTAAATATTTAATTACTACTAAAAATGTTCAAGGAAAATTAATATCATTTTTTATAATCAAATAAATATTTACTGGTTTCAACTAACTAAAACTGATGTTGTTTTTATTAACCAAACACGTTTTCAGAAAACTAAAAACTAGAAATCAAAACCAAGTTTTCGAAACGTTTTCAGTTTCACTAAAACCAAATCAGAAAATAATTTTCGCTAACCAAACAGCACCTAAACTTTCCTTATCCAATTCTATAAAATCTCTGCAATCTGCAATATGCAATTATGATTTATAAAAGTTGACTTCAATAGTAATCGATCAAGTTGGATCAAGAACTGCTACCTACATATATCAATATATGAGATGATCCAATTGGGTGGCTATAGATGAGGCATTGGATAAGACCAAGCAAGATTTGAGAGAAACCAAACTGAAAACAAAAGGATGAGAAGATGGAAAAAGACTGGAATATATATATATTTAAACTATGACAAGAAAAGAAGACCAAAAGCCGACAAGGCACGAGAAGGAAAGAAAAATATGTTTGATTATTTGGGCTACAAACTGAGGCAGCTGAGGTCTTCATCACTTGATTTTGTATGATATTGATAATGAAGTAATAAACCAAACCTGCAGCTCTCAGTACACAACACACCTATCTATAAAATGCTAATTTTTCCAACCCTACGATGGGCTGATGTCCCTTTCCGAGTATGTGGTGAAGACCACTTGCGTGAGCATCAACTCATGATTATGCTTAAGAAGCTCTATTATTAATGAAGTTACTGATTGGGAAACTTATTGTCTATTGTCGACAAGATGAACGCCTGCTCAATTTGCACAGTTACTGATGTTGAGTGTATACAAGTTGGTCGTCGCTAATCACGTACGCAACTTGATGAGGACGATATGGGAGACATTCATAGCTGTTGCAAGTGTGTTGAGGTGGACCTTGGCTTTGTAGTCAATTCCTTTCAGAGATTTGGACATCTGGTTGATCCCCAGTCATCCTGTTCTTGGTGACGTGTGGATGACACGAGCATTGCGCCATTGAGGAAAATAGATTAGTTAATTTGTTATAGTGTAGATCGACGCGCGTCAAAAATTATAATTAAGAAGGCATGCAGGTCAATACCTTTGTCCCCTCCCTATCTTTAACCTTATCTTCTTCCCTCCCGCTGGTAAAGGCATACATGGCTGTATCAAGGTCCTCCAATGAGTGTTATCGTAGGTTCATCAGAATTCACGGATCTTGATAAAAGCATTAGGACGAGCATAAAAAAAGAGATTTACCAAGCTTCCTCCACTGCAACAAAACATTAACATTTCGACGCCAAATCACTATAAAATTTCGACACCAACATAAGCTGAAATGTACAAACAAACGACAGCAACAACGACGAAAGATAGTGGACAGTGACGAGAGCCAGAATCTGACATATCGATGCATGAGCAAGTGTCAAAACTTTTTCTAAAAAAGCTATTTTTTAACATACTAGCACCACTGGTTAGGGGTGAGTTCGGATCAGGACGAGCCGAGATTCGGTATGTCCCGGTCCTGTCATAGTTTTGAGTCAGGACGCAAATATGCGTCTCGATCCCGATCCTGAATATGAAGCATCCTGATTTTGTCTCATCCTGAATTTTTTGGGATGAGACCGGGACGTCTCGAATTTGTTAATATTATTTTTTTACAAAATAAAAATAATATCTACATCAAATAATTAATAGATCATTGTATTATGACATCCAAAAAATTAATAATACATAATAATATTATTTATACCATAAACCGGGCTGGGTATCCTGATTTTTTTATGTTGTAATCGGGACGAACATATTTGTCCTGATCCCATCACAATTTTGAACTGGGATGGGATTTTTCCCGAATCCCGGGTCGGGGCAGACTGGGACAACCGGGATGTCCCGACCCGTGCTCACCCCTACCACTAACAGGCACCAGTATGTTGATCTTCTTTTTTAAAAAAAAAGAATAGGCAAATTCTGCTACAATGCAGCGGAATTTGCAGAGCCGCCGCACGCGGAATTGGAATTCCGCGTGCGGAGGAATCAAACAGGCGAGGAACAACATGCTCGAATTTCGTGCTACAGAATTAATTTAAAACATTAATTAATTGTAATTAAATAGATTAAATTCGACATATAAATAATTAAATAATTTGATGAAAATAAAAAGAAATTATACCTAAAAAATGATTAAACAAAAAGTATGCACTAAACATATAAATCGTACAAATAAATTATATACTAACATGTTAAAAATTTTGATAACTCGAACAACTTTGAAAACCTAAAAAAAGGAGAAGAAAAAGATTAGTGAAGTAAAAATAGAAGAAAAATAAATAAATGAGAAGAAGAAACGGAGGAGGAGAAATAAAAGAAAGAATAGATTGAGAGAAAGAGGAGAAGGAGAGAAAAAATGAAGAAGAAGGGGGAAATGAAGAAGGGTGAAGATATAAATAGAAGTTAAAAAATTATTTTTAAAAAATAAAAACAAAATTTTGTTAAAAAATTGCATGTGGCAGGAGGTGCGGGTTCGCGCGCCCGCACGCTCGCTTACCCACGACGGCGGAGCGGGCGTAGGCTGGCACGCCTATGAACCCACGCTAGCAGATGCAGGCGCGAGCTTGCGCGCCTGTGAACCCGCTAACTGTCTAGCAGCAGGCCCCTAAGGCGCCAAAATTTTTCGACGCCTGCCAGCATTGAAACTGTTATTATTGTAATTTTTTTTCTTTTAACGTTTCGACGCCTACAACAAGCGTCGAAAATTTTCTGCCTAGATCCAATACCCCCATCAAAATGCACCTCCATTTGTTAAATCCCTTGATGCTAGTATTGAAGTAAGCACCAATGATCGCGCGACTGCTTCGAAGCTAATGAGAGGAAGAATGAAAGGATGAAGATAGGGACGAGACGACGATGATTGAATGAATTGGATCGACATCCTGGAGGTGGCACACCCACCCACAATTATCGATGAACTCCCACAACCATCTAATAATGCTCATGAGGAGGAAAGTAATCAACTATTCATTTAATGAAGCTTAGTTGAATCAATACATTTGAGGGGTATTTATATTAGAGGCGTCATAACAGAATGCAACAAACATCAACAATAATAGCAGAGGAAGCAACAATAATTAGTTATAAAGCATAGTTGAAGTGGTAGTGGAGTGTTGACGTAGCTTGTGAGGTGACTACGAGTGGGATGCGTGAGCTGGCAGCTTATTTACACTAATATCCCCCTTCAAGATGGGTTGTCCGATGACACCCATCTTGATCCTGTGATCCAGAAACAGTGATGGCAAACTTGCTTTAGTGAGCGAGTCAGCTAGCTGCATTGTTGCCGGTATGTGTTGCACTCGAACGGTTCCTTCAATTCTTCAACCTTTTCACGTACAAAATGGAAGTCAATCTCGATATGTTTCATGCGACTATGGTTGGTTGAGTGTTTGGTTAATTGAACAGCGCCAAGATTGTCGCACAACAGCGTAGGAGTAGAGAATTTACAGCAGTTTATTTCTTTAAGAACATTAAGTATCCATAATACCTCAGCTGTTTGAGTTAGAATAAGCTTTGATATCAAGGTTCTGATTTGAGTTCAAGAGAATGCCAAGATTGTATGTGCCTTTTAAGTAGCGCAGCAGTCGTTTGCAGCACTGCTAATGAAAGGTAGTGGGTTGATGCATAAACTGGGACAACTTATTCACCGAGAATGCTATATCTGGTCTGGTAAATGATAAGTACTGAAGGGCATCAATTACTTGTTTGAATAACTTGGCGTTAGTAGGAGTGTTGGCTTTAGGTTCTCAACCTTAGCCTTAATCTCGGTTTTGATGATTTTGATGATAACAAACATGAGACTAATGATTTCATTGAGAATATATTTCAGGTTCCATATCAATTAGCGTTCGATGTCCACGATCGAAAAAATTAGAGAATTCGGGAATCGGAAGGACATTGAAGATCGGAAATCGTCGCGCTCGGGTTCGTCGCGGAAGTTTATCAAAGATCGACGAGTGCACCAAAGTCGCTTGGATGAGTCCAAAGATCAAGTCAAAAGCTCTCCAAGATTATGCTCATTGAAAGCCGGAACCCGAAAACCAAGCGCGAAAGAAATAGGCTAAAATGCAATTTTAGCTTATGTTCGGTCGACCAGGCGGTCGACCGAATAGGGTAAGAAAGAAAGGCCCAACCATTTCGGTCGACCGGTCGATCGACCGAACACTGCCAAAAAATGGCAATGGGCACTTCGGTCGACCAGTCGATCGATTGATAGTGGCTGGTTTTGGGCAGTAGGCTTGGCGATCGACCGACCTGCTGGAAGCTGAAGATGCGAGATCCCGACGGTCGATCGACGGGTCGATCGAAGGTCGGGGATAAATAGTCGTGTCTGGGCAGTCGACCGACCATAGACAGAAGAGAAGCGGTCGAAAGAGATTTAAGCCTCTCTTCACGAGGGTATAAATACACCCTCATATACTTCATTTAACTACTTCCCTGATTTCTACATATTTTATTGAGCATTTAAGAAGAGATTTAAGCCTTCCAAAGAAAAATCGAAGCGCACTCTGCTACTTCCGCGAACACCTTCTTGCGCACACTCTGCTCCTCAACTTGAAAATTGACTCGAGCTATTCCCTCAACGAGTTGGAGGTTCTAAGGCTATGAAAGGAGCATTTACTATTGGTTTTATATTAAGCTCTTTTCAATTATAATTTTATTATTATTTTAACTATTTCATCTGTGCGTGTAAAGACCTTGTGTTAGGTCTTGTGTGGGAGTGGTATCCTTAGTGAAAAGAAGTAAAACCACTTGTGTAAACATAGTGTTTACTATGATTAGTTTAGTTGTCCCTTAGGGTTGAGATGGAAGAGGACTCTCGATAAGAAGGCGGTGACTTCTGGATGTGGAAGTGTCTTAGGTCGAGAGTGCGTCTCTTCGGTGAAAAGTCATTGTGTGTAAGGGAAACGTAAATTAATCTAGTAAAACTAGTTTGGAAATCATGAGCGGGGTGCTTAGGTAGTGGAGTAGGCATTGGGGCCGAACCACTATAAATTCTGTGTTTGCATTGATTTATTGTTATGCTTAATTGCTTTATCATTTATAAGCTTCTACATCTAATCATCGAATTACAAATCGCCTAATCGATCTAAGTAATCATTTAAAATTGGATTTAGGCTAATTGAATTAGTAAACACACTATTCACCCCCCTCTAATATCGTCATTTCGCCTACATTTGGTATCAGAGCGAGTCATGTATTGAGATTTCACTATCCCATCTACATCTAGTCTCGATCTAGAAATGGCTCTAGAAAGTATAACATTTGCACCGCCTAGGTTTGATGAAAAAAACTTTGGTGTTTGGAAAAGTAGGATGTATACTTTTCTTAAAACACAAAGTTTAGATCTATTGTGCATGCTAAAAAATAAATATGTTGAGCCCACCATTGACATTAATGAGTTGACTCAAGATCAAATCAGATTATTTGAATTGAATGCTAAGATAACGCATTTTCTTTATTGCTCATTCTCAAATGATATACTTGAAAAAATTATGCATTGTTCTTCTACATTCGATAATTGGGCTTGCTTAAATATGTTATATGATTATACGAAAACCGAAGAGCTTAACACTTTTGTTGAGGGTGGTGATGACAATGGTCATCCCCCTAGTACTAACATCGGTTTTGATTATTTTAGTGCTTCTAATCAAAGAAGCAAATAAAAAAACAGAAAAAGAAATGTGATATGCTACTTGTGCAAGGAAAATAGGCACATTAAGAGGAATTATCTTTTATCAAAGAAAAATGTCAAAAGGAGGACAAGTGCTTCAACATCCACCTCCAAATCACAAGAAGCATCCTCTTGTCATGACTATGAAGGCACATCCAAGGTTTGCCTCATGGGTATCCATGATGAGGTACAATATTCCACTTTTAGTCATGATAAAGATATAGCATATGATAGTGATGCTAGTTCTTCACATTCAATCAAAATATCATATGAAGAGTTAGTACAAGAATGCCAAAGTATGTGTGTCATGCTTTTGAAAAAGAGTAAAGAAATGAAGAAAATTAAAAAGGATAACTCTAGGCTCACTAAGGATTTGCAAGCTCTAGAATTAGAAAATAAAAATTTAAAGATAAATCTAAGTTCCTCAAGTGTTGATTGTCATGGTAGTATTGATGTTTTGAGAACTAGTAATTCTTGCCATGACAATCTTAGGATTGAAATTGAAGACCTAAAAAGTAAGAATATTGACTTGAAAAATGAAAATGATAATTTAAAAATTGAATTGAAAAATATCTGAAAAGTTGAGATTGAGAATTTGAAAGTAGAAAATATGAAAATCAAAAATAAAAATAGTATGATGAAATCTCAAATGCAAGCCTTACATAAATCAATAAATGATTTGAAAAATGAGATCATTTTCTTGAATAGGAAAACTAGTAGTTTATCATATATTTCATCTTTTAGAAATCCTAAAAAGAAAAATATTCCATCTAAGAATGCAAATGTTCATCATGTCTCTCATGCCAAGCATTCTGATTTTAGACCTTATGTTCATATGAATGGTAAAAAGAAAAAGTTTAATGGAAATTATTTTTGTTGTGGTATGTATGAGCATGCCATCTATAATTGTGCATTTAAGATGAACCCAAGTGGTGTTAAGTCACTTTTGATAGCTAAGCCCACCAACCCCCAATGACCCAAAGCCATTTGGGGACCAAAAATTTCTTCTCTTGTAGGGGGAGCCACCACTCAAGGGTAAAAAAAAAGTGAAGAGTTGGAGTTGACCATGAAATTAAATGAAGTATTAATTCTTGGTTGCAACTTCAAACCATCATGATGTCATAAGTATGGAAATTGGCATCTAGGTATACTTTTTATCATCTCCTTACTTTGGATTATTTTTATTTAAGTTGGAGTTATGATACTATGTTTAACTTGAGTTATTTTTCCCGCTCTTGTAAAAGAGTTCTTCATAAAATGATTTTTGATTTTTTGATTTCCTGGTCTCCTCGGAGACCTAAGTGGCCTGTAATGGGCCTAAGTGACCTTGCGGTTCTAAATCGTAGGCACATTGTGGCTTTCGGTTTTCAACCAATAAGAATGGTTGGAGATCTTATTTTTCAAAATTTCATATTTTGAGATCTCTTGATTCATTTTGCTATCATGAAGACTTATTTGAAAATGAATCCATGTTATTTAGTGAAGTTGAATTTGATAAATGATACTTGGTTTTTCTCTTCACTATTTAGTTTGATAGCTTGCATGTAGAATTGATTTCATGTTCTATTTATAAAGTATACTTGTAAGTTATGATAAAATGAAAGGTTAAATAGAATAGATTAGTTTGGCTAAATTCATATATGAGGTATGTTTTTGGTTATTGCATATTTTTAGTTTAATACCTCAATTTTCATAGTTGATTATGTCTCTATACTCATGATTAGGATTGCATGTTAAAACCTTTGAATTTTCATGAGTATGTAGAATTTTAGTACTTAGGCAAATTTTATTAAATGAAACTTGCTCTAGGTTGATATTTACTAGTAGAGATCTTCTTGTAAGTCCAAACTAGTTTAACAAGATAAGGGACCTTATGCCTCAAATGGTTCACATCTTGATCCCTTAGATTCATTTTGATATCATGGTGAACTTTCTTAAAAATAAATCTTTACTATCTAGCATAGGTTAACGTTTTAAAATGAAACTTTGCATTGAACCTTGATATGTAGTATGTTGGCTTGCTAGTAGTTATATTATTTCATTATGATACTAATGAAATCTACTTGCGAGTTAAGAATTGGAAAGCTATGCTATCTAAAAGAAAATGAAAAGGTTGAGCAAATTTTTAAGAAAAATGTATAAATTTTATTTTGCAAAAATCCTTGAAAAATAATTAAATATTAATGTCTTAATGATGTCTCTATATACTCATGATTGATTTTGCATAATAAATGTTTGAATTTTTATGAGTAAGAAAAATTGAGATAACTTAGGTAATTTCATGATATCTTGATTGAATTAAACTTGCTCTAGGTTAAAACTCATATTAGAGACATCATTTTGAGTAAACATCAAATAAACATATTTAGACACACATGATATGACTCTAGGTGTTCAATCTTGAAAATTCATGTGTAGATGAAAATGTGATAACTAGATCACATTAGTAGACTTAAGCTTAAAAGGGTTGACCTAAGTCAACAAATTGACTTGGACACTTGATTTTAAGTCCAAACTTAATAAACATGTTTAGAAATAGGTATGACATATTTTCATGCATTTATAGTGAAAAATTCATACGGATATGGATAAAATGATATAGAGGTTAATTCATGTTAACCCCTTTTGAACCATGTTGACCCAAGTCAACAAGTTGACTTAAAGGTCTTGAATATGGATTGAAATATGTTTAGATTTAAATGTTTTCAAATATGTTTAGATTTACTCATACTTAAACAAGTTGAGTAAATCTAAATATTCAATCCATATTTGTGGAACATGTTTAGATTTACTCATGTTAGGTATCCATATGTTTAAATTTGAAAAATCATGAGTAAATGTTAAGATTGAAACTTAGCAAATTTTATTAAAACTAGTTTAGTTTTGAATGAAACCATGCTAGGTTGATATCTTGACTTAAGGATATAATTTTTATCTCAAACTTGACATACACTCTTTATATGACCATTATGTGATGTCACAAAAGTTTGAATGAAAACTAAGCATTCTTTGAAAATAACTGAAAAATTATAGAATTGTCATTTGTTCAACAATATATTGGTATCACCAATTTCAGTTATTTCTAGAAAAATATAGAAAAATCTTTTTTAGATGATTCTTAAAAATACACATTCACTGAAAAATTTAATTTTATCAGTAAAAACTTTAAAAACTTTCATCAAGAATCTAATTTAAAATGGAATTTTGAAGTTGGATTTTAAAAACACAAAGTATCACTTATTTGATATATCAATCTTTTCGATACTTTGGTTTTTTCTTCAAAAACTTCAAATGAAACTTTGTGCATGCTATTTTGATTTCATCTCTAATATCGTTCTCATTATTTCTTGAGCAAAATTATTTCTAAAAATGATTTTGATATATTAAGCGATATCTTAAAAATAAGTTTTTGATTAAAATCAATATAGGATGAAAAATGGTCTTTGAAAATTCTTTTTAGTTCAAACTTTGTTCATGCATTTCAAATGACCACTCAATATTTGGTATCAAAACTTTTCATCCAAAAAAATAGGTACCAAAGTTTTTTTTATCGAAAATATGATTTTGTATAAACTCAAAATTTTGATTCTTTGAAAACTTTAAGTATAGGTTGACCTAAGTCAACAAAGTGAATTAAATTTTTCATCTTAAGCCCAAATTTAATTCATAGACTTACATTATCTCATGTTTGATGTCTAGATGCCTAAATATGAGAAAACATGAGTAGATAGCAAAATTGAGACTTAGCACTTTCATAGTTTTCATGCTTATTTTAAATGAAACCATGTGCTAAGTTATATTTGGATCAAATGATTTCATTTTCATTTCAAACTTCTAAAATATGCTTTAAATGATTAGATCTTGGCATTTTGAAAGTTTGAATGAAATCAAAGAATTGATACTTAGCATTTTCATGTTTTCATGCATATGTCAAATAAAATCATGCTAAGTTAAACATTTGTTTACCATCCATTGGTTGAGATTTTATTGGTTCATGAAAAATCTTTAGAGTCTCAACTTCATGAAAAAATACTTATCTTTCATCTCTTTGAATAGATAGACATTTCTTGCCCTTTTTGATTGATGTCAAAAGGGGGAGAGAAGAGTGTAGATATAAAGGGGGAGAAATGTATAGTTAAAATATGGAGAAAAGCATAGGTAAAGGGGAGGAAAATATAGGAAATTCATGCATATAGATAGGGAGAGTTTAATTATATAAATATGCATGTTGATAGGGGGAGAAATCCCTGAGTTGATATCCTCTATGCTTTAAATGAATATATTTTCTTATGGATGTTTGTCATCATCAAAAAGGGGGAGATTGTTGGCTTTAGGTTCTCAACCTTAGCCTTAATATCGGTTTTGATGGTTTTGATGATAATAAACATGGGACTAATGATTTCATTGAGAATATGTTTCAGGTTCCATATCAATTAGCGTTCGATGTCCTCAATCGGAAAAATCAGAGAAATCAAAAATCGGAAGGAGATTGAAGATCGGAAATCATCGCGCTCGGGTTCGTCGCGGAAGTTTATTGAAGATTGACGAGTGCACCAAAGTCGCTTGGATGAGTCCAAAGATCAAGTCAAAAGCTCTCCAAAATGATGCTCGTTGAAAGACGAAACCCGAAAACCAAGCGCGGAAGAAATAGGCTGAAAATGCAATTTTAGCCTATGTTCAAGCGACCAGACGGTTGACCGAATAGGGTAAGAAAGAAAGGCCCAGCCATTTCGGTCGACCGGTCGATCGATTGAACACTGCTAAAAAATGGCAGTGGGCACTTCGGTCGACCGACAGTGGTTGGTTTTGGGCGGTAGGCTTGGCGGTTGATCGACTTGCTGAAAGCTGAAGACGCGAGATTCCGTCGGTCGATCGATGGGTCAATTGAAGGTCGGGGATGAATAGTCACGTCTAGGCGGTCGACCCGTCAGTCGATCGACCACAGACAAAAGGGAAGTGGTCGAAAGAGATTTAAGCCTCTCTTCACGAGGGTATAAATACACCCTCATATACTTCATTTAACTACTTCCTTGATTTATGCGGATTTTATTGAGCATTTAAGAAGGGATTTAAGCCTTCCAAAGAAAAATCGAAGCACACTCTGCTACTTCCGCTAACACCTTCTTACGCACACTCTACTCCTCAACTAGGAAATTGACTCGAGTTATTCCCTCGGCGAGTTGTAGGTTCTAAGGCTATGAAAGGAGCATTTACTATTGGTTTTATATTAAGCTATTTTCAATTGTAATTTTATTATTATTTTAACTATTTTATATGTGCGTGTAAAGACCTTGTGTTAGGTCTTGTGTGGAAGTGGTATCCTTAGTAAAAAGTAGTAAAGTCACTTGTATAAATGTAGTGTTTACTATGATTAGTTTAGTTGTCCCTTAAGGTTGTGGTGGAAGAGGATTCTCGATAAGAAGGCAGTGACTTCGGGGTGTCGAAGTGTCTTAGGTCGAGAGTGCGTCTCTTCAGTGAAAAGTCCTCGTGTGTAAGGGAAACGTAAATTAATCTAGTAAAACTAGTTTGGAAATCCTAAGCGGGGTGCTTAGGTAGTGGAGTAGGCATTGGGGCCGAACCACTATAAATTTTGTGTTTGCATTGATTTATTGTTATGCTTAATTGCTTTATCATTTATAAGCTTCTGCATTTAATCATCGAATTGCAAATCGCCTAATCGATCTAAGTAATCGTTTAAAATTGGATTTAGGCTAATTGAATTAGTAAATATACTATTCACCCCCCCCTCTAGCGTCACCATTTCGCCTACAAGGAGGAGTACCATCATTCAATTGAAGACAATCTGAAGAGGAGAAAGGAGTCTTTATAGTGTTGGCCTCTTGCATATCTACTCGGAGTAGATGATCTGAGATATACTTGCGCTGAGATAAGAAAACACCTTTGTCGGTTTTAGAGACCTCCACACCAAGAAAGTAGCTCAGAGGTTGAATGTCTTTGAGTGAGAAACGAGAGGCTAACTTCGAGTGAATCTCTTTTAGTTTGATGTTTAAAGTACCTGTGAGGATAATATCATCCACGTAGAGCAGCAGGAGAGTAACCGAGTTAGAATCACTCAAAATAAATAAAGAGCTATCTGACTTTGAGTTCCGAAACCCAATGGAATGCAGGAAGAACTTGAGTTCATTGAACCAGGCTTGTGGAGCCTGACGCAACCCGTAAATTGCTTTATTCAATTTGCAGACAATCTGGATGCGTCTGATCGACAAACCCAGGCGGCTGTTGCATGAAGACTTCTTCATGTAGTCTGCCTTGAAGGAAGGTGTTGTTTACGTCTAACTGAAAGAGATTCCAGTTGAGTTTTGACGCTAGAGCAAGAACAATTCTAATGGTTGCTTGTTTAATAACCGGACTAAAGGTGATGATGAATTAAGTCAATGCCTTCTTGTTGGTGAAATCCTTTGGCGACAAGTCGCCCTTTGAATCTGTCGACTATGCCGTCAGGCTTCTGTTTAATACGAAAGATCCCCCGATAGCCAACAATGTTTTGATTTTGCGAAGCTCGAACTAGTGTCCATGTATTGCTCCGAAGTAAAGCATCGTATTCTTGTTGCATGGCTTCTTTCCACTCTGGATACTGGCAGGCTTGTTTGTGGGTGTTGGGAATGGTTTGGTTTGTAGCAGTGGTTAACAGGGCTGAGTAGTCGAGAAGTTTCCTGGGTTTGAAAATGTTGGATTGGGATCTCGTGGTCATACGTCTGGGTGGAGAAGGAGCAGTGTTGGTGATGGTGTTTGTACGTATAGCGTTTGAGGTACTGGAAAATTCTTCATAGACTGGTCCGATTGCAGCTGGTAAAGGTGATATGTTGATTTCAAGAGGTGGACTACATATCTCAAATATAGAATTGTATTCAATGGGAGATGAAGAAGGTTGAGTCGGAAGTGAATTAGAATAACTTGGAAAGATATCCATCCATGTCACTTGTGGATGAATTGACTCGTTGAAGACTCATGGAAGTATAAGTGAAAGGAAACTTATCTTCCACAAATCAGACATGCCAAGAGAGATAGACTTTGTTGTTATTGAGATCAAGGCATTTGTAACAATAGTGTTGTGTGGAATAATCGAGAAAAACACAATGTTTGGATTTGACATCAAGTTTATGATGTGAATAGGGTCTCAACCATGGGTAACAGAGACACCCAAAGACTTTGAGGTTGTAATAGTTTGGCTGATCATTGAATAGGCAAGTGATGGGAGACTTGTTTTTTAGAGTAGGCATAGGCATCCTGTTGATGTGGTAAACTGCAGTGGTGCAAGCAAAGTGCCAGTACTGTAGGGGAACTGCAGCTTGAGAAAGAATAGTGAGGGAGGTTTCCATGATGTGTCTATGCTTGCGTTCGACTAGACTTACTCTTTGTGGAGTATAGGGTGGAGTGAATAGTTGCTGAATACCATTTTTGGAGAGAAATGAAGATAAAGCTATGTATTCACCCCCTCCATCTGAGTACAAGCTTTTGATGGATACATTGAAATAGTTTTCTACGAGTGGTTTGAATGATGAAAACACTTTGAGAACTTCGGATTTTTGTTTGATAGGAAATAACCAAGTATACTTGGAATAGTGATCGATGAAGATAACATAAAAACAATGCCCCTCAATGGATGTAATTGGAGTAGGGCCCCAAACATCAGAGTAGATTAATTCTAGAGACCTACTTGTTTTAATAGATGAAGTAAAGAAGGGGAGTCGATGACTCTTATTACACAAGCATGCATTACAGTGAGACGAATTGAAATGAGAAGAAGACACTTTGAGTGTGGATAAAATTGATTGAAGAACTTTGTTGTGCGGATGGCCAAAATGCTGATGCCATGTAGAGCTTTCAACGTGAGAAATTGAAGCATAAAGGATGGTTGGATGTGGTTGACTCCACGAATACAGATCACCCTCATTCCGGCCTTGTGCGACCACAGTCTTGGTGGTGAGGTCCTTAACAAGGAAATGGTTAGGGAAGAATTCAACAGACGCATGATTATTTTTACAGAACTTTGCAACAGATATCAGGTTTTTTTGTATCATTGGAGCATAAAGAACATTATGTAGTTTAAATTTTGGATATAAATGAACCATACTAGAGTGAGAAGCTTGGATTAGATTTCCATCACCAAGAGAAATGTTTTGTTCACTATTGAACTGAGAAATCGACTGTAAAGAATCTGGTTCATAAGTCACATGGTGTGTAGCACTTGAGTCCATGATCCAAGAGGAGTTGGAAGTGTTTCTTCGTTGCAGTTCCGAGACATTAAGCCGAGGCTGATTATTATCGGTAGCAAATTTGAACCAGCATACTTTAGCCAAGTGTCCAGTTTTGCTGCAAATTTGGCATTGAACTCTCAATTTATACTGATTGTTAAATGCAAATTTGGCATTGAACTCTCGGTTTATACTGATTGTTAAACCTCTGTTGTTGTTGATAGTTTGGATTCGGTGGTCGAAAGAAGTTGTTTTGTTTTGTATTTTGAGTATGAGCTTTCTTATTTTCCCAGTTTGAAGAAAATTGAGGTCATTTTGTAGTAGAAAAATCAGAACTATTTTGTCTGTTTATGTACTGAACAGATGGATTGGAAGTATCCTGCCGAAGCTTCAGAAACGTCTCATGACTTAAAAGCTTGTCAAAAAGTTCTTCAATAGAGATCGGAGTGTCACGCGAGTGTATGGCTATGCTTATGTCGTTGTACTCTAATCCAAAACCACTCAAAATTTTTATTGTCAACGCAGCAGGGTTAATAGGTGAATCAGCCATCGACAATTCATTTGCTATGCTCTTGATCTCACCAAAGTACTCAGAGATTGATTTACTCCCTTTTGTTAGTCTGGACAAAGAGTCGTGCAGACTAAGGATCCTGGTTTGCGATTTGTTTGCAAACTGAGCTGCTAGTCGTAGCCAAACATCATATGATGATGATGAAGAAGCGACAATGGAAATGATGGACTGATCTACCGATGCCATGATGGCATGGCGGATCAAACCATCTTGCCAAATCCAAAAGCGGTGATTAGGATCATTAGTAGGCGGACAAGAAGACGAGCCATCAATAAATGTTGTAAGATCATACCCGAGAAGTAAGAGCTCGATCTGGATCCGCCAGTTCATATAGTTGCTGCTACCGGAAAGCTTGATCAGCAGTTGCGCAACTGGATTAATAGTGACTACTTGGCTTCCAGCGATGAAAGGATTGACGACTTCGGCGGTATGCGCTTCTCCAGTAGCCATGATTTGGTGTCGCAGAGGAAGAAAAGAAAAATTTACGAGGTGGGGTGGAAAGCCAATCTCGTTAGAGATATGGCTCTGATACCATAATAATGCTCATGAGGAGGAAAGTAATCAACTATTCATTTAATGAAGCTTAGTTGAATCAGTACATTTGAGGGGTATTTATATTAGATGTGTCATAACATAACGCAACAAACAACAACAATAATAACAGAGGAAGCAACAGTAATTAGTTATAAAGCATAGTTGAAGCGGTAGTAGAGTGCTGACGTAGCTTGTGAGGTGACTACGAGTGGGATGCGTGAGCTGGCAGCTTATTTACACTAATACCATCAAACGGCTTCGTCTCCGACCTGGAGGAAGATTGTCACCCTGTTTGATATCTTCGAGAGTTGTACTATTGTTAATGTAGGTTTTGGACGAAAAATCAGATTATGTGAGGACCTATATATAGCTAAACGGCGAGACTCATGAATGGATAAATATCCATGTCTGTATGCTCAAGTTCGCAACTCACAGATTTCCATCGTTGAAGCCAAAGAAATAAACACCTATGGTACTGTTGTGGGTTGGAAATTGTACATCTGTAACTTCGTGCCCCTTACAAGGTTGAGACACTTGGACCAGGACATTACACCATACCTCAATAAAACATGAGATGACCACTTGACTTAGAAATGGACCTAGACTGTGTTTTCTCCACTCAGACGCTATAACCTTTTCAATTTTAGGGGCATTGAAGATCCAACTATCGTGTTCATTTGGAATATGGAGTGCCCTAAGGCGATCTCGGTTATGAATGGGATGACTATTGGCAAAAGATAAATTTTGCCATTGGAAACACTCAAATCAACCCATTATCCACGCTATGCCAAAGGGAAGACGAGACACACGAACACATTTTCTTGAATTGCAGTTGTACCTCTCGTGGGTGGGATATGATGCTCAACCTTTGGAACCTGTTAGAGGTGATAAAATGGGTCGATCTGACATGATAAGGTAGTGTGCTGGTTTGACTCGGCTCGTATTATTTTGCGGGCTGCTCGGAACGATCCACAAACTCATTTATCAACTAAAAAATTGTTTTAAAAAATAATTTAAAATGTTTGAGAGACTAAATAAGCACCAAATATGATATTTCGCATGAAAAACTTCATGGATTAATTTCATTTTCAATTTTGAAGCACTAAACTAAATTTAAAATTATTTTTTTCATACTTAGCGGGCCAAATAGGCCGGACTAGCCGGGCCCGATAAGAGTCGGCCCACAATATTATCATTTCGGACCGGCCCATAATAACCGTATCGGGCTCATGTCGTGTTATCGTGTCGTGCATATTTTTATCGCTCCTAAAATTTGTCGATTCGTGGAGCCCACTCTCCCAAAAGAGGAAGTACCTCCTATTATGATTTGAAATTGAAAGGCGCGTGCGCAATCTCATACGCTCAAGGAGCACTCAAAGCACACCTTTTCAACCTCGTTAGGTGATGTATCTGTTTTTTGCTTTTTTTTCTTTTTATAGCCCCTATGTGGGTGTAAGTTGGCTACTCTCTTGGAATACCCTCTAATGTTTTTTCTGCTCCCCTCCCTTTTTAATCACTCACTCTTGATAAATATAAGTTTCTTATTTTTTTTTAAAAAAAGGACGAGACAACAATATTAATGGATCAATGGGTAACGAGCTTTTAAAAATGATAAAGTTGCATTAACAGTTAACATGCACTTGAAAAAAAAATATTCCATTAGAAGAGCTAGGTGGAACTCGAGGGATCACGAGAATTTTTAAATCATGAGAGGTGAAATATTTATGTTATAGGATAATTAGAAGGGTAATATGAATAGTTTTCAATTTAAGATGATCATATGAGAAATTTTAAATAGAAATATTTGATATTTAATAATTTAACTATTTTCGATGTACGTGCATTTATGGTATACACAATTTTAAAAAGTCTTTAATACAAATTATTCATCAAGTTGCTTTGATATTTGCGCAAGATGACATGGCATAATTTGAGCAACCCGCTCATAGTAATTTTATTCAATTAACTTGCTGCACCTTGATTAAATTTTATGGTTCTTATTTGGGTCGATCTCATTAATTACTTAGGTGGTGTTTGGTGCATTACTTTTTAGATTATCAAGCAATCTAGATTATTTTTCAGGTAGATTATCACTAAAAAAATTATCGGTAATATAGAATATAGTGTTTGGTATGCACAAGTAATGTTATGATAAGATTGCTAGAATTCACATAGACATATTTGGTATAACAAATACATTACCAAGTAATAAGATATACTTTTCGAAAATATCATTTTCACAAATATATTATAATATTATAATTAATCATATTATATAATATATAATATATAATATATAATATATAATATATATAATATAATATATATATTATATTATATTATATTATATTATATTATATAACATAATAAAATATATAATATTATATAATAATAATAATATTATTATTATATAACATTATATTATTATATTATTATATTATATAATATTACATAATATTAAAATAATGTAATATAATATATAATATAATATATAAATATATATAATATAATATTGTAATGTTATATTATAATATTATTATAATATTATGTCATGAGAGAAGTCGTGGGAGGAGTAAAGAACTTGTAAAAAAGCTAGAGTTTAAGGAGGGCAATTTTGTCCTAAAAATTAATTCAAGATTACTACTTCAGAGGTAATCCACATAGACACCTCTTCATTACGTAATCTGGATTACCACTTTGATAATAATCTAGATTACCAAGGTAATTCACATTACCTGCACAAGTGAGACACCAAACAAGATAATGTATGAGGTTCAAGTAATTTAAAGACAAGATTAACAGCAATCTGGATGGATTGCCTCATACCAAACGCCTCCTTACTCTATACTTCTTTCACCATTTTTTTCTATATAGAAGAGTCTATTTTTGTATTTAAGCTATAGCAGATGTCAAATCACTCCAAGTCATGTCGAGGATAACAATCAATTATAATAATATATATGTCTATATGTAAACCCCCCTAAAAACAAAATTTGTTATACATATACCGACCGGGACGGGTATTTCTTATGTACATATCCTATATCCATATAGGGAATCGTCGTGTTTTATTTTTTTTATTGCATATAGAAAATGAAAAAAAAAAGAATTATGATATAATGCAACCTGGCCTCTGTTAGCACAAGTGAAATTACTATAAAAGATATGATATGCGGATGGGTAGATAGTTATATCGGCATGCACTTAATAAATACTACTCTTATTACGTAATTCAATCATATTCTATATATTCTACTAGTTCTACTAGGAAAAAAAACAAAAAAAGAATCCGAAAAGTTTTTTGAACATGAAATTAAGTATGCTAAAAAGGGAAACTCTATATTGCTCCTGTCTTTTTTTATCTCATTTATAGAGATTCGATTTCATCCCGAATCCATTTATTTTTTTGGTACCCAATAAATCTGATTGTAATATCATAATAATAGGTAGAATTTGGATGAATTTTTATATGGAATGTAAAACTCCATAAATGTAAATGACAGAATTTTTTCTGAGAATGTTTTATTAATTCATTTCCTTTTGTACATGTCGTAAATTCGAACTTGCGCCGAAAATATTCTTCATGCTTCTGTCTCATTTTCGTTCATACGTATGAAATACATATATATATAGGGGTTGGCTAAGATTTCATGTGATTCAGTAAACAAAATATACATTCCATCATTGCTATATCGATCCGATCTGTATGGTTCAATAAATAGTGAGCTAATAATAGAATTTTTTTGATAAACAAGAAACTTAAAATTGAGATGCTCCGGAATGATGGAAATGAAGGAATGTCCACAATACCTGGATTTAGTCAGATCCAATTTGAGAGATTTTGTAGGTTCATTAATGAGGGCTTGGCGGAAGAATTTCATCAGTTTCCAAAAATTGAAGATACAGATCAAGAAATTGAATTTAAATTATTTGTAGAAAGATATAAATTAGTAGAACTCTTGATAAATGAAAGAGATGTTGTGTATGAATCACTCACATATTCTTCTGAATTATATGTACATGCGGGATTAATTTGGAAAACCGACAGAGATATGCAGGAACAAATAGTTTTTATTGGAAACATTCCTTTAATGAATTCCTAGGAACCTCTATAGTAAATGGAATATATAGAATTATGATCAATTAAATATTGAAAAGTCATGGTATTTATTATCATTCAAAATTGGACCATAACGGAATTTCTATCTATACCAGCACTATAATATCAGATTGGGGAGGAAGATCGGAATTAGAAATTGATAGAAAAGCAAGGATATGAGCTCGTGTGAGCAGGAAACAAAAAAAATCTATTCTAGCTAGTTCTATCATCAGCTATGGGTTCGGATTTAAGAGAACTTCTAGATAATATTTGTTACCTTGAAATTTTCTTGTCTTTCCCGAATGATAAGGAGAAAAAAAATATTGGGTCAAAAGAAGATGTTATTTTTGAATTTTATCGATAATTTGCTTGTGTAAGCGGGGATCCAGTATTGTTTGAGTCCTTTTGTAAGGAATTACAAAAGAAATTTTTTTAACAAAGATGTGAATTAGGAAGGATTGGTCGATGAAATATGAACCGAAAATTGAATCTTGATATATCTCAGGACTATCCATTTTTGTTACCACGAGATGTATTGATTGCCGCGGATCATTTGATCCGAATGAAATTTGGAATGGACACTACTAGAAACTTGGTCTTCAGCAACGGCCGCTCAAGCCGTTGCTATTTGCAACAGCGTTCTTACAGCCGCTCGAGCCGTTGCAGATATTTGTATCTGCAACGGCGTTCTAACGGACACCCGAGCCGTTGCTGATTATTTTAATTATCAGCAACGGCTTTCTGACGGAAAGGCGAGCCGTTGCTGATATTTTAATTATCAGCAACGGCGTTCTAACGGACAAGTGAGCCGTTGCTGATGATAACTTATCAGTAACGGCTTTCTAACGGGCGAGTGAGCCGTTGCTGATAAGTTTATATAGGGCACCGGTCGTGCCCGACCCTTCTTCCTCCCGCTGCTGCCGCCACCGCTGTTGCTCTCGCCTCTCGTCGCCGCTGCCGCTGCTGCCGACGCCGACGATGCCTCTTCCTCCTCCCGCTGCTGCCGACTTGTTCAGGTATGCCTACCCTGCCGGCCGTCTCTTCCCGTTGTGATCGGCGGGAATCAATTCGACCGAAACCCTATTTCTATGGTTTCGGCCGGCGACGGTCGGCCGATGGCCGTCGTCGGACCTTGTACAGTGGCCGGACAGTGTGTCCGGCCACTGTACGCCGGCGCCGGAGGGTGGACTCCGGCGCCGGAATTTATAATTATATATATTTTTTATATTGTTTTATAATTGTTAATTAATTGTTTAGATTAATTGTTTAATTTGTTAGATTAATTATTAGGGTTTAGATTAATTTCGGACGCGCGCCGGAATCGTCCACTTCGGACGCGCGTCGAAATCGTCCACTTCGAACGCGCACTGGTTTGTCCACTTCGGACACGCGCCGAAATCGTCCACTTCGAACGCGCGCCGGAATCGTCCACTTCGGACGCGCGCCGGAATCGTCCACTTCAGACTCGCGCCGGAATCGTCCACTTCGGACGCGCGCCGGAATCGTCCACTTCGGACGCACGCCGAAATCGTCCACTTCGGACGCACGCCGAAATCGTCCAATATGAACTCGAACTGTCTCGAAACATTTAGAAAATAATCATTCATCCGACGAGTTAATATGTTTCACGTACGCATCGACGAGTCGGATATGATTTAGCAAAACCTTAGATCCGTTCGGGGATTGTATGTTCGTGTAAAAGAAGTAGATGATCTTTTATACGACGTACAATTATTGAATTGTCCCTGATTGGATAATTTGGGAATATAGTTATTTGTACTGCACTTACGTTTTTATTTTAACTGTTAACTAATTATTCTAAATTTTGGCAATATCTCTCTTGTTCTCCGATACGTGCCCAGATGATATGCGTATTCGGAGAACTGTAGGGAGATGCTGCCAAAATTTAGAATAATTAGTTAACAGTTAAAATAAAAACGTAAGTGCAGTACGAATAACATAAATCCCGAATGGAATAGGACAATCTCACCTAAAGACATTAACCAAAGAAATTGTCATTGATTGACAGAATCATGTCGGCTGATCGAAGTTGGATGTACCGACGTCTTGATCGTGGAGCTTTAACGAATGAGTTTCGATTAGGCGTAACGTACTTCCTAAATTTCGCCTATTCGAATCGAAATTTCGTTAGCATGGGTGATCAAATCCGATGTCCGTGCCGCATTTGTTCAAATGGACGATTTTTGGATCGGGAGACTGTCACTCTGCATCTATATACCAAAGGATTTGCACCAAGATATTTTCTATGGACTTGTCACGGGGAGTCACGCGAAGTCGGGACGTCGAGCAATCCTGTCGTTCAGACATATGGTGAATTTTCCTCTGCTGGTGCTTCTTCATCCAGTCAATGTAATTCCTATAGAACTATGATACTTGATAGTCTTGGGGGTCAATTCCGCCTGAATGATAATGTTGATCGGCCAGTTCTTCAGACATCAGTCCCACCAGATACTACAGCGGTTGATATCACAGAAGTAGGGGCTGCAGTAGAGATTGAATTACCGAATAAAGAAGCTGCAGAATTTTACGAGATGTTGAAAGCTATCGATGAACCTTTGTATGAGAATTGTCCTAAATACACTAGGTTTTCAGCAATGACACAACTCTTAAACATCAAGGCCGATTGTAATATCAGCGGAGTTGCGTATGATCGGATTGCTGGATTGATTAATGGAATGCTGCCTACTGATAACAAGTTTGAGCCTACTTTTTATAAGACTAAAAAGCTAATGAGAAAATTGGGGCTTGGGGCACCGACCCCTCCGGTCGCTGGTGAGCGGCCGTCCACCTCTAGATCCAGTTATGATCATAGTAGCAGAATAAGGACTCTAGAGGAGACGGTCGCGCGTTAGACTCAGATGATGGAGGAGATGCATGTTATGCTACGCAATATGTCAGGTCATCCCGAAATAGGCATCTCTTCGGCATCATCTAATCCATCGTCCTCGAGTCAGTCCACGCCGGTGTACACTCAAGCACTCCAGACCCCGCCATATGATCCAGACCATCCTCCATCGTGATCGTGAGATTTTTTGTTTGGATATTGAACTTGTTACTGGGATATTGAACTTGTTTAACTTATTTTGTTTGGATATTGATACTTCAATTTTGCATTTGAATTGTTTTTATACTATCGTGGATAATTATCAATATAAATATAATTGTTTTGATGTATATCTTGGTGTGTTTGTGATGTGTGAATGAATGTGTGTATGAGGTGTTTGTGATGTGTGAATGAATATGTGTATGAGGGTATGGGTGTGTGAGTTATGTATCAGATAATGTATCAATGGAAATTTTAAATTTTTCTGTTTGCAGGTGTACATCATCAGCAACGGCTTTCCCACGACCGTCCGTGGGAAAGCCGTTGCTAAAAGTGTATCGAAAGTCGTTGCTGATGACCTACAGCAACGGCTTAGCGACGGGGTTTTACTAACGGCGTTGCTACGGACTCGTGGCCGTTGCTATTAATGTTATCAGCAATGGCTCCGGGTCTGTGGCAAAACCGTCGCTGATAATATTTTTAGCGACGGCCCGAGCGACCGTTGCTGATCCGTTGCTAAGTTATCAGCAACGCGACTTTCTATCATGGATCTATTGCAACGGCGCGGCCGTTGCTGATGCTCTTCAGCAACGGCTCAGCAACGGCATCAGCCGTTGCTGATGCCCATTTTTCTAGTAGTGGGATACACTTGAACTTGATGATATGAATCGGTTGAAAAATAAACGTATTCATTCTATAGCGGATCTGTTAAGGGATCAATTCAGACTGGCTCTTGTTCATTTAGAAAACACGGTTCGAGGAACTATATGTGGAGCAATTCGACATAAATTGATACCGACTCCTTAAAATTTGGTAACTTCAACTTTATTAACAACCACTTATGAATCGTTTTTTGGCCTACATCTTTTATCTCAAGTTTTGGATCGAACTAATCGATTAACACAAATCGTTCATGGACGAAAATTGAGTTATTTGGGTCCTGGAGGATTGACGGGGCGAACCGCTAGTTTTCGGATACGAGATATTCATCTTATTCACTATGGACGTATTTGTCCAATTGACACATCCGAATGAATCAATGTTGGACTTATTGGATCCTTAGCCATTCATGTGAGGATTGGTCATTGGGGATCCATAGAGAGTCCATTTTATAAAATATCTGAAAAATCAAAAGCAAAAGAGGCACAGATAGTTTATTTATCACCAAAAGGAGGTGAATATTACACTACTCGAAATTGGTTCTTCAGCAACGACAATCAGCAACGGTCGCTCAAGCCGTTGCTAGTTGCAACGACGTTCTTACGGCCGCACAAGCCGTTGCAGATATAATATATCTGCAACGGCGTTCTAACGGACAAGTGAGCCGTTGCTGATGATTAAATTATCAGCAACGGTGTTCTAACGGACACGTGAGCCGTTGCTGATGATTAACTTATCAGCAACGACTTTCAATTCTAACGACTAAGTGAGACGTTGCTGATAAGTTTATATAGGGCACGTGATCGCGCCCGCCCCCTTCTTCCTCTTCCTCTTCCTCTGTCCGCCGCCGCCGCCGAGTTGCCCGCTGCCGCCGCCGCTGCCCCGTCCTCGACCTCCGCTTCCCGTTCGATTCGAGGTATTTCTCGCCACCTCCCGTTCGACCTCCACCCCCTTGTTAGAGCCGGTCGAAACCCTTAAAATAGGGTTTTGTCCATCGGCCACCGTCGGTGGTTTATGCAGTGTACGGACACAGTGTTTGGACACTGGACTCCGGCGCCAGAAATGCTTATATAATATTATTTTTATATATTTTTAATTTTTAATTAATTGTTTGGATTAATTATTTAACTAATTGTTTAATTTATTAGATTAATTTTTAGAGTTTAGATTAATTGTTATGATTTTTAGATTAATTGTTAGAGTTTAGAGTAATTTTTAGATTAATATTATGTTTTAGATTAATAATTGTAGGTTAAATTAGTTAATTAGTTAAAATGTAGATTAATTTAAATTAGTTAAAATGTTATAGATTAATATTAATTAATTAGTTAAAATATTAATTAGTCCGGAGTAGTCCTTAGTGGACTCGCGCCAGAATCGTCCACTTCGAACTCACGCCGAAATCCTTAAATTCGGACTCACGCTGGAATCGTCTAATTTGGACTCGTGTCAGAATTATCCACTATGGACTCGAACTGACTTGAAATATTTAAAAAATAATCATCCATCCAACGAGTTGATATATTTCATGTACGCATTGACGAGTCGGATATGATTTAGCAAATACTTAGATCCGTTCGAGGATTGTATGTTCGTGTAAAAGAAGTATATGATCTTTTATACGACGTACAATTCTTGAATTGTCCCTGATTGGACAAATTGAGAATATAGTTATTTGTATTGCACTTACATTTTTCTTTTAACCGTTAACATATTCTAAATTTCGGCAGCATCTCTCTTGTTCTCTGATACGTGCCCAGATGATATGCGTATTCGGAGAACTGTAGGGAGATGCTGCCAAAATTTAGAATGAAGTTAGCGGTTAAAATAAGTACTTAATGCAATATGAATAACATAAATCCCGAATGGAATAGGACAATCTCACCTAAAGGCATTAACCAAAGAAATTATCATTGATTGACAAAATCATGTCGGCTGATCGAAGTTGGATATATCGACGTCTTGATCGTGGAGCTTTAACGAATGAGTTTCGATTAGGCGTAATGTAGTTCCTAAATTTTGCCTATTCGAATCGGAATTTCGTTAGCATCGGTGATCAAATCCGATGTCTGTGCCGCATTTGTTTGAATGGACGATTTTTGGATCGGGAGACTGTCACTCTGCATCTATATACCAAAGGATTTGCACCAAGATATTTTCTATGGACTTATCACGGGGAGTTACGTGAAGTCGGGATGTCGAGTAATCCTGTCGTTCAGACATATGGTGAATCTACCTCTGCTGGTGCTTCTTCATCTAGTCAATCTAATCCATATAGAACTATGATACTTGATAGTCTTGGGGGTCAATTCCACCTGAATGATAATGTTGATCGGCCAGTTCTTCAGACATCAGTCCCACCAGATACTACAGCGGTTGATATCACAGAAGTACAAACTACGGTAGAGATTGAATTGTTGAATAAAGAAGCTGCAGAATTTTACGAGATGTTGAAAGCTGCCGATGAACTTTTGTATGAGAATTGTCCTAAATACACTAGGTTTTCAACAATGACATAGCTTCTAAACATCAAGGCCGATTGTAATATCAGCGGGGTTGCGTATGATCGGATTGCAGGATTGATTAATGGAATGCTGCCTACTGATAACAAGTTTGAGCCAACTTTTTATAAAACTAAATAGCTGATGAGAAAATTGGGGCTTGGGTACGAAAAAATACACGCGTGCCAAAATAACTATATTTTATATTATAAAGAAAATGTGTAGTTGGATAAATGACATGTATGTCAACATCCTCGTTACAAGGAGAAGAAATCGGTTCGACAGAAAAATATCTCGTTTAAGGTGCTTCGGTATTTTCCACTAACACCGAGGCTTCAAAGATTATTCATGTCAGAAAAGACGGCCCCCTACATGAGTTGGCATGCAAGAAGTCGTGATGATACAGTAATAACTCATCCATCCGACAGTGAAGCATGGAAACATTTGAATACATGTTATCCTTCATTTGCTAGGGATACTAGAAATATCATATTGTAAAGTATATCTTATATTAAATATATCTCTAATATATATATATAATAATCTAATTATATACCTATTCAACAGATATGTTTGGTCGTGGTTATCGTCGTAGGAGAGCTTCGGAGTCTCCGATTGGTGAGACTCCAGTACTTACTCATGATGTTGATCCTCCTGCCAATGATACTGCTGAGGTTAGTACATCCAGACGCAGACGGCCACGCGGGCCGAACAGGTGGCATCCTCCACCAGCCACAGAGTCACGTAGATTCATTAGCGTGATTGGGGAGAGGTAATATATCATGAATTATGAATCATTACAAATTCATTATATCAATAATATAATATTAAATTTTATTTTTGTTATGTAGGTTCGAGCAAGAAGAAGTGTCAAAGAGCATTTCTTCTACTATTCGACGATACATGCACGGGGCATGGCCCACGTGGTCTCATGTGCCCAGTGAGCAAGTCGACATGCTATGGCGCGAGTTTAAGGCACGTATTAATTTTTTTTATACATGCATGATGATTAATATTGGTACTGATATTATTATTTTACAGGCTCACTTTACATGGGACGAGGACCAGAGGCCCTTCATTTACGCTGCCTGGGAGTCTATTTCCCGTGCGAGGTACAACGGGCAGCTGGGGCAGGCCCGGTCCCAAGCGATGGCCCGAGCTGGGACCACTAACATCGCGAAGACTCGGGGATACGGCCCCGATTGGATTATTCCAAATATATGGGACCAGATCGTGGCATTATGATCGATGGATCGATGGCAGGAGATTTCTAGGACTGCGGCTAGAAACCGCATGTCGGGGGGAGGAGCGCGTCACACTGGCGGCTCTGTTGCATTTGCTATGCACGCGAATCGTATGATAAGTGTTACCTTAATTTTAATTTTATATTTTATTTGTTACTCTGTGTACTGATTAATGTATTTGTTTTGTAAATGTAGACGACGGTGTTAGACGACGGGACTGTCCAGTGACCCTCCCCGGTGGCGGTATTTTAGCGGACACACTGTCGAGTGCATGGGACGGGGGAGTACGTCGACAACCGCGCTGCATTTATTATGGTAACTATGTTTGTTTAAATTATTTATTATTTATTTATAATTTAAGTTTTATGAAAAATATTAAACAAAAAATTAAACTCGAGTAAGAGACCTACAGTCATATGGTGATACAGCGCGGAGGCACCCCCGAGGACTTTGACACAGCAGCATGGGTCAATGTTGCAGGTGGCTGGGACCACGGCCGTGTGTATGGTTTTGTAGATAGTGGTAATACGCGAGTTGTGCTATGGCCACTTGGGGCACCGACCCCTCCGCATGCTGGTGAATGACCGTCGACCTCCAGGTCGAGAGATGATCATAGTAGCAGGATAAGGACACTGGAGGAGATGGTCGCGCGACAGACTGAGTTGATGGGGCGTCAGAGTCAGATGATGGCAGATATGCCAGTTATGCTATGCAACTTATCAAGTCATCATGGAGCAGCATCATCTGATCTATCGTCCTCGAGTCAGTCCACGCCGGTGTACACCCAGGTACTCCAGACTCCGCCATATGATCCAGACCATCCTCCATCATCATCGTGAGATTTATTATTTTTTTATTATATTGACTTTGTTACTTCGATACTATATATATTTTTGTTTTATTTTGTTTGGATATTGATACTTCAATTTTGCATTTGAATAGATTTTATACGATTGTGGATAATTATAAATATAAGTATAATTATTTTGATATATATATATATATCTGGGTGTATTTGTGATGTATGAATGGGTGTATGGGTGTATGGGTGTGTGAGTTATGTATCAGATTGTATCAATGTATTAATGGAAATTTAGAATTTTAATTTTTTTTTCTGTTCCAAGTTTTAGTCATCGGCAACGGCTTTCCCACGGTTGTCCGTGGCAAAGCCGTTACTAGAAGTGTATCGTAAGCCGTTGCTGTATAACATCAGCAACGGCTTAGTAACGGTTTTTCATAAACGGCCTTGCCACGGCCTCACGGGCCGTTGCTAATAAGGTTATCAGCAACGGCCCGGTGTCTGTGGCAAAGCCGTTGCTGATAATGTTATTAGTAACGGCCCAATCGACCGTTGCAGCGCCGTTGCAAAATTATCAGCAACGCGCTTTTCTGCCACGGCTACTTTGCAACGGGCCGGGTCGTTGTTGATGCCCATTTTTTCAGTAGTGTTATATGATAGCAGCGGGAAATTCTTTGGCCTTGAATCTGGATATTCAGGAAGAACAGGTTGTTCCAACTCGATACCGTCAAGAGTTTTTGACTATTGCAGGGGAACAGATTCATCTTAGAAGTATTTTTTCCTTCCAATATTTTTCTATTGGAGCTTCCCCTATTCCTTTTATCGAGCATAATGACGCGAATCGGGCTTTAATGAGTTATAATATCACTACTAGAAATTGAGTCTTCAGCAACGGCTATCAGCAACGACCGTTACGTGAAGTCGGGATGTCGAGTAATCCTGTCGTTCAGACATATGGTGAATCTACCTCTGCTGGTGCTTCTTCATCTAGTCAATCTAATCCCTATAGAACTATGATACTTGATAGTCTTGGGGGTCAATTTCACCTGAATGATAATGTTGATCGGCCAGTTCTTCAGACATCAGTCCCACCAGATACTACAGCGGTTGATATCACAGAAGTACAAACTGCGATAGAGATTGAATTTCCGAATAAAGAAGCTGTAGAATTTTACGAGATGTTGAAAATTGCCGATGAACCTTTGTATGAGAATTGTCCTAAATACACTAGGTTTTCAGCAATGACACAGCTTCTAAACATCAAGGCCGATTGTAATATCAGCGGGGTTGCGTATGATCGGATTGCTAGACTGATTAATGGAATGCTGCATACTGATAACAAGTTTGAGCCAACTTTTTATAAGACTAAAAAGCTAATGAGAAAATTGGGGCTTGGGTATGAAAAAATACACGCGTGCCAAAATAACTACATTTTATATTATAAAGAAAATGTGCAGTTGGATAAATGCCCTGTATGTCAACATCCTCGTTACAAGGAGAAGAAATCGGTCCGACAGAAAAATATCCCGTTTAAGGTGCTTCAGTATTTTCCACTAACACCGAGGCTTCAAAGATTAATCATGTCGGAAAAGACAGCCCCCTACATGAGTTGGCATGCAAGAAGTCGTGATGATACAGTAATAACTCATCCATCTGACAGTGAAGCATGGAAACATTTGGATACATATTATCTTTCATTTGCTAGGGATACTAGAAATATAAGATTGAGATTGTGCACAGATGATTTTAATCCGTTTGGACATTCTGCAACTCCTTATTCAGTTTGTCCAGTGCTGCTGACAGTTTATAATTTGCCACTGTCAATGTGTATGAAAGATGAATTTATTTATCTTTCGATGATTATTCCGGGTCCTAAGGGTCCGCAAAAAGAAATTGACATATTTCTCAGACCCTTTATAGATGAATTGAAAACATTGTGGACTGAGGGAGTTGTCACTTATGATTGTCATCGGAAGCAAAACTTCAATTTAAAGGCCACGGTCTTGTGGACAATCAATGATTTCTCGGCGTACGGCATGTTGTCTGGTTGGAGCATTCACGGCCGACTCTCTTGTCTGTATTGTATGGAACACTCTAAATCAATCAGTCTTCAGAATGGACGAAAAATCTCATTCTTTGATTGTCATCGTCGATTCCTACCGGCTAATCATCAGTATCGAAGGAATCGTAATAAATTTACTAAGAGCAGAGTCAAAAGAGATGGGCCACCACCGATGTTGTCTGGTGAACAAATGTTAGCACGTGTTTCAGTACTTCCAGATATAGTATTTGGTCGCAATGAAAGAGTGTCAGGTTTTGGCCAAACACATAACTTGGTGAAAAAAAGTATCTTTTGGGAATTGCCCTATTGGAGTTCATTATTGATTCGACATAATTTAGATGTCATGCACATTGAAAAAAAATGTGTTTGATAATATTTTCAATACTTTGATGGATATTTCCGGAAAAACTAAAGATAATGTCAAAGCCCGACATGATATGAAAATACTTTGTAAAAGACCAGAGTTGGAGTTACAAGAGGTCAATGGACGATATCTGAAACCGAAGGCCCTATATGTGTTAAATAAACAATAGATCAAAGATGTTTGTCAATGGGTAAAAGAACTCAGATTACCCGATGGATATGCTTCAAACTTATCTCGATATGTGAACGTCGATGATTGCAAAATATCAGGGATGAAGAGCCATGATTGTCATGTATTCATGCAGAGATTACTTTCGATCGCATTTCGAGATCTTCTACCTGATAATATTTGGGGTCCGTTGACCGAATTAAGTATGTTTTTTAGAAACATCTGTGCAAATGTCCTTCGAGTCGAAGATATGTCAACACTTAAAAATAATATTGTTGAAATCATATGCAAGCTGGAGCAGTTTTTCCCTCCTGCATTTTTTGACTCGATGGAGCATCTACCGATACACTTGGCATACGAGGCACGAGTTGGTGGCCCCGTTCAATATCGGTGGATGTACTTATTTGAAAGATACATGAATCGTCTGAAGAAAAAAGTAAAGAACACCACAACTGTTGAATGATCAATATCTGAATCGTATATCATCCAAGAAATTTTAACATTCTGCTCATTTTACTTTGAATCGACAGTACAGACAAGATTTGATCGTCTTCCACGTAACGACGACGGGGGTGTTTGACATTCAGATGGACGTTTAAATATATTTTATCACTCTGGTCGTGCTTTTGGTTCTCGTCCATCTCGACACTTAAGCGAGGAAGAGTATCATTTGACACACTTGTATGTATTACTCAATTGTCCAGAGATTGAACAATTCATTGAAATATTTGACATTGAGATGGTGCAAAAATACTCTATTCACAACGATGAAGAATTGGAGAGATTACAAAATCGTGATTTCCCTACTTGGATTCAGACTTACAGCAAAGATCACAGAGCTGAAATAGATGAAAGAATATTTGAGTTTGTTAGTGGACCGTTGTGACTTGTGTCGTGCTATAGCAGATATCTTGTTAATAGGTATAAATTTCACATGGTTGAATATGCATTTACAAAGAAGACGATGAATGCTGGGGTCTGTGTGAAAGGGACAACCTATGTTGAATGTGATATGGATTTTTATGGACAGGTGGAAGAAGTGACAGAGTTGCACTACTTCGGCTTGAAATCAGTTATTCTATTTAGATGTCATTGGTTCGATACAACAGAAAGGGGCATGAAAATTCATCCAAAATACAAACTTGTTGAGGTTAATTATAAATCTAAATTGGCAGCAAATGAGTCTTTTATATTGGCATCACAAGCCGAACAAGTATATTACGCGAAGTATCCGGCTCGAAATAAAGATATAGCAGATTGGCGTGTAGTCTGTAAGACAAAAGGTAGAGGAAAAAATGATCCGATAGTAGGAGAAAATGAGCTGATACCTGATATGACAGATGGTTTCTATCAAGAAGATGATCCTCCTGCTGTAGATCGTATTATTCTAATACTCGAGGATGCAGACACAACATCAATTCAATTAGAAGTTGAATATGCTGATGATGACGATCATGAAATTGAGGAAGCTGGAGATGAAGAAGAGGAAGAAGAGGAAGAATTCGAAGACTATTATTGAGATGATGAGGAATAATTATAAAGTATATATTTTATTAAATATATCTCTACTATTTATACAATAATATGATTATATGTCTATTCGATAGATATGTCTGGTCGTGGTTATCGTTGCAGGAGAGCTTTGGAGTCTCCGATCGGTGAGACTCCTACACTTACTCATGCTGTTGATCCTCCTGTTGCTGATCCTCATGCCGATGATACTGTCGAGGCTAGTACATCCAGACGCAGGCGGCCACGCGGGCCGAACAGGTGGCAACCTCCACCAGCCACAGAGCCACATAGATTTATTAGCGTGATTGGGGAGCGGTAATATATCATGAATTATGAATCATTACAAATTCATTATATCATAATATAATATTAAAATTTATTTTTGTTGTGCAGGTTCGAGCAAGAAGAAGTGTCGAGGAACATTTCTTCTACTATTCGACGATACATGCACTGGGCATGGCCTACGTGGTCTCACGTGCCTAGCGAGCACGTTGACATGTTATGACGCGAGTTTGAGGCACGTATTATTATTTTTTTACATGCATGATAATTAATATTGATATCGATATTATTATTCTACAGGCTCGCTATACATGGACTGAGCACCAAAGACCCTTCATTTATGCTGCCTGGGAGGCTATTTCCCGAGCAAGGTACAACGGGCAGCTGGGGCAGGCCCGGTCCCAGGCGATGGCACGAGCTGGGACTACTAACATCGCGAAGACTCGAGGATACGGCCCCGATTGGATTACTTCGGATATATGGGACCAGCTCGTGGGAATATGGTCGACGGATCGATGGCAGGAGGTTTCTCGGAATGCGGCTAGAAATCGCATGTCGGGGGGAGCAGCGTGTCACACCGGCGGCTCTATTGCATTTGTAGTACACGCGAATTGTATGGTAAGTATACATTTTAATTATATATTTTATTTGTTACTATGTGTACTCATTAATGTATTTGTTTTGTAAATATAGACGACGGTGTCGGATGACGGGACTGTCCAGCGACCCTCTCCGATGGCGGTGTTTGAGCGGACTCACCGTCGAGCACATGAGACGGGGGAGTACATCGACAATCGCGCTGCATATATTATGATAATTATATATTTATTTAAATTATTCATTATATATTTATAATTTAAGTTTTATGATAAATATTAAACAAAAAATCAAACTCGAGTAGGAGACCTACAGCCAGACGGTGGTGCAGCGCGGGGGCACCCCCGAGGACTTTGACGCAGCAACGTGGGTCGAGGCCGCAGGTGGCTGGGACCATGGCCGCGTATATGGCTTTGCAGATAGTGGTCATGCGCGAGCCGTACTAGGGCCACTTGGGGCACCGACCCCTCCGGTCGCTGGTGAGCGACCGTCCACCTCCAAATCCAGTTATGATCATAGTAGCAGAATAAGGACTCTAGAGGAGACGGTCGCGCGTTAAAGTCAGATGATGGCGGAGATGCATGCTATGCTACGCAACATGTCAGGTCATCCCGAAGCAGGCATCTCTTCGGCATCATCTCATCCATCATCCTCGAGTCAATCCACGCCGGTGTACACTCAAGCACTCCAGACCCCGCCAAATGATCCAGGCCATCCTCCATCGTCATCGTGAGATTTTTTTATATTGACTGTGTTACTGAGATATTATACTTGTTTAATTTATTTTGTTTGGATATTGATACTTCAATTTTGCATTTGAATAGTTTTTATACTATTGTGGATAATTATCAATATAAATATAATTGTTTTGATGTATATCTTGGTGTATTTGTGATGTGTGAATGAATGTGTGTATGAGTGTATGGGTGTGTGAGTTATGTATCAGATAATGTATCAATGCATCAATGGAAATATGATATTTTAATTTTTTTCGTTACCAGGTTCACATCATCAGCAACGGTTTTCCCACGGCCATCCGTGGGAAAGCCGTTGCTAAAAGTTTATCGAAAGCCATTGCTGATGACCTACAGCAACGGCTTAGCAACGGGTTTTTACTAACGGCGTTGTTACGGGCTCACCAGCCGTTGCTATTAATGATATCAGCAACGGCTCCGCGTCTGTGGCAAAATCGTTGCTGATAATATTTTTAGCAACGGTCGTTGCTGATCCGTTGCTAAGTTATCAGCAACGCGATTTTCTGCCACGGCTCCATTGCAACGGCGCCATCTGTTGCACGCCGTTGCTGATGATTTTCAGCAACGTCATCACTGATGCCGTTGCTGATACTCATTTTTCTAGTAGTGTATGCAGCGCCAAGCAGTTCCGCTTTCTCAGTCTGAGAGGTGCATTGTTGGAACTGGACTAGAACGCCAAACTGCTCTAGATTCGGGGGTTTTCGTTATAGTTGAGCACGAGGGAAAAATTTTGTATACTGATCATCACAAGATCATTTTATCAAGTAATGGGGACACTACTATAAGTATTTCATTAGTTATTTATTAACGTTCCAACAAAAATACTTGTATGCATCAAAAATGAACATAAAGTGATTTTTTAATATAAAATATAAAATATTATTTTATAATATTTAATATAATTTGATATGATTTTTTATATTTTTTAAATAAAAAATATTATTTTAATCAACGTGCGTCACGTCATCGTCTTAACGGTACTGCTGGACGGAAAGTTGACGAGATGATGTAATTGAGATAAATATCAAAGTTCGAAATATAATTCGGTAATATTTTAAAATTGATGATGAATGAGATAAAAGTGTAATTATCTTTTTATACCTCAGCTCTGTATTTTGTGTTCTTCATACTACACACTTATTTTTGGAAAAGAGCCGAGTCCTGATATAAATATATTATTCACATACCAAAAGAAAATCAAAAGATAGCGAACCATACATCAGGCCCATCTTCTGGCAATCCCTCCATACAAAATCATTCAATGCTCATGTTTTTTTCCTATAAATCCTGTAAATAATCTACGCCCATTTGGCCATCAGCGACATGCCTCCCGCTCCGAGGAACACCGCGACGTATCCCCATGCTTGAAGCTTTATGCTCCCTTGCATCTTCAGCCCCATGAAATCAACCGCCAACAGATCTACCAGCGCCATGTAGTTCAGCAGCCCCGCCGATATCGCATTCAGCACCCCCTCCACGATGAGCGACGTCGGGCTGTTATCCCTGTACACGTCCGACAGGCCGAGCCCCAGCACGATGCCCAACGGCGTCGTCGTCGCGAAGAAGAAGGCCAAGATCGCCTTCATCTTCATCCCGTACTCCGCCTGCAGGATGCAGCCGCCGAGGCCCATTCCTTCGAACAACTGGTGGAAGCAAAGCGCAGCCACCAGAGGTCGAATCGTGCAAGGGTTATGAGATGCTCCCATCGAAAGGCCTATCACCACTGAGTGCACGATGATGCCCATCTCCAGCACCTGCACCAATTCGTGCAACATGCATGCTTAAATTTCCAATGCTGCAAAAATTGTTTCTTTTTTCCCCTTTTAAATGCTGCAATTTTATGATCGAAATATCTACCTGTGCAATAATGCGGTTCCTGAGCAAGGTTGCCTCTTTCTCATCTTTGCTTTCCGGATCAAGCTGCGGCGCCCCGTGATGACCGTGACCAAGCGCCACCGGAACCATCTCGGCGAATTGGACGTCATGGTCGATGACGGTAGCGGTGCCCGCCTTCTGCCTCTTGCTGTGGTGGGAAAGAGCCACGGAGTCCACCATGAGCGTGAAGAGGGCGGACAGCATGGCGATGAAGGTGGTGAACGGGAACTTGTGCCAGGGATCCTCCGGCAGGCACGGCGATCTGAGGTCGTCGAAGGAGTCCGGGAGGACGTGCATGTACCCGGTGGCGAGGATGACTCCGGAGGCGAAGGCTTTGACGATGATGAAGAGGTTGCCGTCCGGTCGGAGCGCCGGGACCGCGCGGGAGAAGAGGGGGAGACAGACGCCGAGGAAGCTGGCGACGAGGATGGCACCGATGGCGATGAGCTTCAACCGCAGTGCCTCCGCCTTGTTGTGGCATTCTCCGAGATAACTAGCGTCGCACTCGGAGGGCTCCGTCATTGTCTGTGTCTCGTTGGCATCGGCGGCGGAGTTGAAGAGGAGGAGGAGGTAGAGGAAAAGGACGAGGAAGGTGGGGGAGCAAGAGGATGCCATTAATTGCTGTTGCAGATCAATGAAGGCTTCGAGGAGTTGTGTACCTGAAGATTAATGGTGTATTTAAACGGGTTGAATGACCGAAATGAGGGGTTTCAGTTGACTTTCTCAGAGGTGAGCATGAGAAGGGAACTGACAACTGAAAAAAATTTGGAAGGCAAAGTAGTCGAAAAAGCACACATGAAGATGATGTGGCGCACGGGACGGATTCAACGAGATGACGCAGGCGGTGTCGTGGCCTTACAGGGCGCGGCGGCGCGTGCTTCCGTCGAGCGGGAGACATGCTTGAATGTTCCTCATCAATGTTCGCGGCGTGACGGCCACGGTCCTGGGAGGATCGATTCAAACGCAGTGGTTTTAGTTCGCTGTTGTTGGAGTACATGAATACAAGTATACAACTGCAAGCTACCATTATAATGTGGGGGCCATCCAAGATTTTTTAGAAAAAAAAATATTTCAATAGGGGCAGTACCACTGGGCCTACAGTGGATCAATCACGGTTTAATTACCTGCAAATAAATTTTTAATATTTATAATTATAATATTTAGTTAATTTAGGTTTTTTTTAATAAAATAAAAAATCATAATAGTTAATCATATTAGGAATTGAATCCTAAATTTCTAAGCAACATACAACATGTTGAATTTTTGCGTGCTGAATATGATAGTTGTGTCAAATTTTAAATATGGATTATTTTATAGATTTTTTATATATGTTTTAGTATTATATAATAATTAAAAATTATTAATTTATTTGATAAATATTTAAATAATATAAAAAATATTATACTAAATTAAAATGATGTTTTAGAATATAAAATAATATTATTATAGGTTCAATCGATTCCATTGTAGTCATTTAGTTATTATTGAGCTACAATAATAATTCAAAATATGTTTTATACCATTCAAAATATTTTCATGATAGTGTCTTAAAAAATATTTTTGATCAAAATAATTCACTAGTTTTAAAATAAATTTAGTTTTGAATACTTTGTTCAAAAGTCTTTAACTTGTTATTGATTTTTTGTTAGAAGTCTAAAATAATTAAAAAAATAATTAAAAATAATTTTAATTCATGAAATATATTTTTTTTTATGCAAAATGAGCTATAAGATCTAAAAAATATTTTGAATCAAAATATTTTATTATTTTAAATTTAACTATAGTTTTATATATACTTAGGATTAGAGTCTTTAATATATTTAAGATTTTCGGTCCAATTTTTTTTTAAAAATTAAAATCTATTTTTATTATTAAAAAATATATTTTATATTTTTTTAAAAAAAAATCGAATTTTTAAACTTTTGCGTAGGAGTAGAATGAGTATTATAAAAACATAATTTAGAATATAAAAATTTTGAAATTTTTTTAATAAAATTATTCCGATTAAGAGAAATTCCATAAAAAAATTCGCTGGACACCCCTTGGATCTCTTTAGCTGCGTGAACAAGAGGTTAATCTCCAGATTCTCCATGCTTGCTCTTGGCCATCATCGCTTTGAGTTACGTTCGCACACCGAATTCGCTATGGACTTCCGAGGTTAATCGTGACGCAACGTGGCTTTTGGGCCATCTCTTATCGGTAAAGTTGTCAATTGATGGCTCCCACTTAAAATCTCCAATAATTGCTATGGTAGATTTGTTGGTTATTATCAATATAATAGTAGTAGTAGCCTTTTGGCCTGCATTCTCCCTCGTGTCGAAGCGGTACTAAAACAATTTGTTTCTCCATCAGGCATTCGAAGCCCGTCGGCCATGGCGAACAAACTCCACCGCTTGTTGACGACGGCGTTGAAGCGTGAGATTGCTCAACCGAGACTGGGATTAGGGTTTGAGTTCCAAGGTACTAGATCTCTTGCTTCTTCCATTTCGCCACTCGAAGAGGCGGCGCGATTCGATCCGCCTCCTCCTTCCCCGTCCAAGCCGAAAGCGGAGGAGCAGGCGGCAGCCTCGGCGAAAAGGGAGGATGAAGAAGGCGAAGAGGAGGACGATGATGGCGTACACGTGAACAAGACCACCGGCGAGGTCGGCGGGCCGAAGGGCCCCGAGCCGACGCGGTACGGAGATTGGGAGCGCGGAGGCCGTTGCTCTGACTTTTAATTTCCCAGATCAACAGAGAAAAATAAATTTAAAACAGTGAGTTTTTTTTTTAGTTTGAACTATTTATTTCAAATCCTCAATTATTCGAGATCGTGATTTATTTGCTGGAAAATCGCCCAGATTGGAGAAAAGATAGTTTAACTCGAGATTGGATTAGGATTATGATGAGGTAATGTTGGAATTAATAGACACAATTCTTTTGACAAAGACGATGAGTACAAATCCAATGCAAGGATAGGTTTCTAGGGTTTGGTGCCTTGAAATAGTTACTGATTAGAGTTTGTTGTACTGAAAGTATCTATAACGAGTTAGGATTATTGAAAAGCTTTCACACTTTGAAGAATATAGATAATTGCATTAAACACTCAGGTTTTCCGTAGCAGTAACTTTAACTTCACGAGACTTTTAACTAAAATACAAAATTAAATTCACCAAAAAGAACTTCATCAGACTTGAAAGTTAATGTGATAGGATTGCTTTTCTCTAAAAACTCCTAAATAGGGTTAGAGATTCTGATTTTGGATCACACCATATTCACCCTATAATTTTTTTCAATTTTTGTATCATTGAAGAATGCATTGTTTATTAGTGACACAAATAGTTTTACAACAAAGATTAATTGATATTGCTGATGTTATAAAAGCCAACACGATTGGTCAAGCTTCTAAAAGATATTACGTTGACATCCTGACATTTTTGAATAAATTGTTAAATTTATCATCAAGTGCTAATCTGTTCTAATGCCACTTAATCAAAATGGTCAGTGAACATATTCTCACAAGAAGCATCTTCCTTCCATAAAAGGAGTGTCAAATTATAGATATTCTCTTCTACGTTACCTCATGTGCAGATTGATGGATACCAATCCTATCTTATTCACTTTAAGCTCGATTCTAGTGATAATACTTTGGATTTGACAAGCAAGAAAATGTTTCAATGTATGTAATGTACCTTTTGTTCCTAACTTCCTTGAACAAGCTTACTTTTATGTTCTTGCTTCTTCTTAGTTACTCAGCAGTTATATTTGATCGAGTAACTTCTGTAAACCATATTTATTTTCTACTTCCTAAGACACCAATCATCCTTCATTTTTTTTTCTTTTGGTCACTATGTATGGATATTCTGGTATGTTGTCTGATATTATTTCTGTATAGGAGACAAAAATAAACCAAATGCTTGTTTCTTTTCAATGAACTGGAGAAAAAGGTGTGAGATATTTTTTCCTTCCATAGAGTACTCTGATTGTCACTCAAGGTTTAAAACCCTTGACACCTAGGTTAATCAAGGCTTGAATCCCTCTTTCCATTTTCCTCTCCAATAATTGGAATATGGCAAGGAAATGCAACCAATTTGTGTAGGTATCATATATCAGCTTGGAAGCCATTAGTGAAAGACCATGGTTAAAGTTTTCAAGTCAATTCGTCTTCATATTTTTTACAAAAATTGCTTTTGGACCAATCTTCTCCATCCCTTCACAGGATATATCAATATTGACATTTCCTGTGGACACAGCATTGATCTGATACCAAATTCATCTAATTGTATTTCTCCATAAAGAAAAGCTAATTGCCAATAGCGACTGTAAGTGTGTTTTTGCAATTTGAAATGGTTTGTAATGTACAGGCGTGGGTTGGGATAATTTCAATTAAAAATGTATTTTTCTAGCTGTTTAAGGCATGCATCTGAATACTTTAGCTTCTGAATATCATACTAATCTTTTCCTATTTCCAATTACAAGTTCCACGGGTTCAAGAGCCACTCTCAATGGACCAGTTTTCACATCAATTTGATGGGAAACAATTCACTTTTTTCCAACACTTTCCTGTTTAACCCTCCCCGTCTGTTTCTGCTCTGATTTCTCTTTTCTTGATTCTGTTGTCCAGAAGTCAGGTGTCTACCGATAATTGGGATGGTCTCTATTGTGGAACATGAGATGACCAGAGCACAAGCAGTTGGAAAGCATTTCCATGTGGGATGTCACCACTTTAAGTTCTGCAGTTGTTCAGCTCCTATCTTACGAAAAGGCCAATAGACCTTTGAGGTATTTTCAGCAGAACATGTGTTTCTGTTCTCCCAACATTGAAATAATTCTGATGATCTATCGATGTAACAGGTGATGTTAACTTTTTTCCATAATAGTTAGATGGTGATTTACTTCTGGAATAAAAAAGTAGGCAGTGGCATGGATTTAACTAGTTTTCATTTATGCATCGAACAGGATGCATCTTGGATAGTTTGTTGATGACAAGAATGGTGGCATAGATTGTTTTATTTCATCTAAAATTAGTGTGTTATTTCTTTCTGTAAGATTTACCCAGTAGCTCGAAGGAGCAAATACAAATAATACAAGAAAATCATATTGTAGTGGTTCATTTGTTTTAGATAGGATAATAAACGAGGGGTGGATAGGATAATAAATGAGAGGTGGTATTGGATCAAATTTTTAAATTAATATTTATATTTTTAATTCTATTTTCTTAAACAAACAATAGATCATATTTCTTTCTATCCTACGAAGCAAACAAGCTATATGATAATAGGTGTTTACATGCCTAAAAAGGATCCCATCAAAATGAATCTTCAAGGAACTTGAACGAATCCTTCTCCGGTTGCCATTGCTTCATCTTTGCAATCCTTAGTGCTCACTGCAACTAATTGACACACCATGGACTCCATGAGCACAAGCTCCATCACAATTCATTGTTAACGATCCTTGCATTGATTGATCCCATCTTACCATGATCACATGTGTTGAGGAATGATGAGGAAAAGTTTTCGTTCACAGTGGACTTATTCTTGCACCCCAAACAAATCATATGGTACTTGTTGTGATGGCTTCAAGGATATTTATTGTTTTTATATCCAGTAAAACACCACCTAGTACAACTGAGTCCGGCTTTGTAGGGATCAATGTGACTAGTTTTTCTAGCTATCGTAACATGTAGGGTTGTAGTCGGGTTACCCGTTAACAAAGAAAAATATTTTTTTAAAAAAAAAAGCCGTCGGCCTCGAGAAGACGCGCCAATCACGTCTTCTCAAGACGAAATTTAGTTTTAAAAAATTTTAAAAAAAATAAAAATAATTGGGTAATTCGGGTTGGGACTCAGGTCATCAGATTTAAAATATTAAAACCCGAGACACGACCCGATTATGGTCGAATTTAGTAAAATCAAACCCGACCCGACCTGGCCCGATTGGTTTGGGTCAAGTCGGTTTCTCGGGTTCATTGGATCAAGTTGATCCAATGAACACCCCTCGTAACATGTCTTACTCGAACCTTAAAGCCTTATTTCCTTATAAATGTTGGTTCCTTGTCTTTGTTGAGCTTTCTTTGAGCTATTTCTTTAAGAAATCCTAGTTTGAAGTCTATCCTTCTTGAATGAGTCATTATATTTGATTGATTCATTATCAAAGACATCAAGATGAGCTAGGAGTTTTCATTTGGAGCTAAGTATTTTTGATGTATTTATTACTACATTCTAATTGTACTTTTAGTTTGTTATTCTTGCTATTGGTTGTAAACTTAGGATTTAGGTCTTAGTTAAATGGTTGACTTAGTGCACATGCATAAATTCACTTATGTTACTACGTTAAATAGGGCTTCCTCAAAGCTTGAGGTGGTGGAGGTGCCCCTAGGCCCCTAGGGAGTAATATTTCGATGTAAATCCTCTTGAATGAATCTTTTAATATAGTGAATTGGTTGTAAATCTTCGGCAAATAACTAAGATAGTAGATATAGACTTGTTAGAAGTCAAACCACTATAAATAATGTGTTAGTATTATTTTGATTGCTTATATGCTTACTTGATTTATTTAGCTTTCATGTATGAAAATTAAACTTATTATTTGCTGAATTAAGAATCGATAAAATTAAATTTAGATTTAATTCTTGGTACACAATATTCAACCCCTCCTACTTATGCAATATTTCTATAATACTGACATCATTAGACCTTTTCTAAAAGAATTTAAATGATTAATTAATGAATCTATCTCAACCATTCAGTTCTCACAGTATTTTTCTTTCACTAACTGGTTGTGATACTTTGAATTATATTATATTATCAAACTATCATCCATTTGACCGTTAGAATCCAATGTGTGAAAAATCTAATCAATATTATTAAATATTTAAAAATAATAAGATTTTATGTCACTAAACTATTTAAAAAGTTAGATCTTAATTTTTTTTATCTGTGTTCCTTACATCCCCAGTACTAGCTCTCACCTCAGTTTAAACTCACAATTGTCATTACTCACACCAATGGAAAATAAATTTCTGAAAAATAAATTTTCTTCAGAAATTTACTTTCCATGTCAATCACCTTAATATTTCTGCAATCTTGTACGTACGATAGACTGCACTATTCAATATTCAGCAATGGTCCTCTTATGCTACACCGGAAAAAAGGTCAAAAGTCTTGCATCGACCGAAACACATGCGATCAAAAGTGGCAGCCTGTATGTATGACAAAAATGCTCACAGCAGATATAATATAAGCAGCGTGTTTGACTGAATTGCTGAACTTTCCATATGTGAGAGGTGACTTGAACCGATTGCCGGAGAAAAAAATTAATGACATGTTTTTTCTTTAAGGGAAACAAATATAATATATCATAAACACTTTGACCAATTTGCCGCTTTGAAATTCTCTAATCATCCAATTTCTGCTACCCACTTACCGGAGAGCTATTCGTTGCTGTCACGAAAAATAAAAACAACAGTGTACAAAAGGAATTTTCCAATCCCAGCTGCAGCTGAATCTGCCTCAACAGCACCTGTACTTGATACACAACGAATTTTATCACTCTTTAAACTGATTGCACCTGGCAACTATATTCTCAGCCATGCATAAATACTGAAAAAAGTTGGGATGCAAGCGGAATGGCAAAGATCATTCCATCGAGCCATTCAGTCATTGAGTTGTCAACAAATGCTTTAATTGACTAGTCACACTCTTCTTGATGGGCTCAAATGGGATGCGAGATATCACCTCCGCTCCAAAGGAGAAGACAAGAGCATCTCTTGCTGTTTTTAAGTCAATACCTCTAGCTTGAAAATAGAAGAGTTGGTCTTCTTCAAGGTCACTGATAGCAGCTCCATGAGAGCACTTGACATCGTTTGCAACAATTTGCAAGTTAGGTTTCACATTGGCCGTCGCACGAGGTGCCAGCAAAAGTGTTCTGGTCAATTGTCCTGCATCAGTTTGCTGTGCAAATCTGTGTAATACCCAAAAATTGATGTTATTTAGTGAAACTTCAAAGCATATTCTAAGTAGAAGTGCACCATCTAATTTCACTATGCATCTAAGTTGAAGAGGAATGCAGTACCTGTTAACCCTGACGTTTCCATCAAATACAGCATGTCCTGAGGAATGAGATACAATGCACTTGTGAAGCTGACGGGAATATCCTCTAGGATGATCCAAGATTATTTTGCTATGCAAATCTTGCATCTGGTTATTTTGAGAAACGTGAAATGCTGCCAGCTCAGTCACAGTATCAGGGCCTAACTGTTGAATATTGAGATTGTGCCTACTTAATCTTCCGCCAGTACTTACCTCAGCAAGCTCATAAGTACTTGATGTTTCCTGAAAAAAATATCACATCATGAGCAGAATATCGAAAATGAAAAAAAAAAGTTTAATAACTCTAATAACTTGAAGTCTCCCTCAGCCTTGCCTTCCCTTTCTGGAGCATTTTTCAGTTCTAAGATGTAGAACTAACTGAAATGTCATACAGAAATAGATTACTTACAATGTGAAAATAGAATCAGAATAATCTATCTTCCTGGTGGAAAGTTAGGATAAAAAAGATCAACTTTCTAGTTTAGCTAGTTTATTAGACCAAGATTTACTCACAACTCATCGGAAAGTGTCATAAATCATGCAGTAACTGATGCAAATAATTAAGCCAGTTTCATATTTGATATATGTGTATTATCCAAATAAAATACTTTGAGATTTCTAGATATAGGTGATGCACCAAGCTTCCTCGTAAATGGTTCCGACTTCCCGCCTTGATTATGTCAAATCTCAACACTAGGCATCACTTAAATATTTCTTTACAGTTGATAAAGAACACTATATGCCTAGAATTCTTAGTATGAATTATGCATTTATTTTATTAAGAAAAATTGTGAGATACTAAAATGTCTGATACCAACATAATCTATTTATGTGTTTTAACTCAACCAGACCTCTTTCCAATTAAGTTACTAATAATATGATTCATTTATGCAAGAGATAACATATATATGTGCTTCCCCATTGAGGATAAAATAAGAGCATTCAGTTGCATCTATATAGGAGCAATGTACAATTTTCAATTACTTTTGGTCCATACAGGATGGTACGATTCCATACACACTCCAGTGTACAAATACTACCACTCTAATCTACTTCAAACCTTGAAATCGACTACCCTAATAGACATTGTTTTCATCTTATGAAAGCAAGGAGTAACCTGCAAGTTCTTCAAAACTCTTTCTGGTAGGAAGTGGAATCATAAGCATAGCAGAGGAGCAATTTTCATCATCCATCTTCAGATTAACATTTTGTATGAAATATCATAACAAAATGAAAGTCTAACTAAGAAAAATGAATAGGGATCAAATATACACTCTAATATTTTGTCCATGCTATATTGAAATGGGGTGAATATCATCACATCTTCTTCAAAATATGATGCATCAATCCAATTTGGATCAGGATCTCAACTAGATAGGAGATTATTTAACATTGTGCGGAATAACTCATACGACAGGAAACTTTAATGGTATAGTTCAATAAAAAACTTTGCAGTTTGCATTTGACAAAAGCAGGCAATAAGTCTATATTTCCTGACATGACTCCCTAGTATTTCTGTTATGCCTTGAAACTCAATTCTATAGAGCAATCAATTATGAATATAATATGCTTGTAGAAACGTTCAACACAAGGCATCTAGGGAATCGAGATCTGCATTAAAATTTGGGTCAGCAATGGGCAACAGCTACATGGAACTTGAGAAAGAGCAGAGGTTGCATATGGTGACAATAGATAAAGTTTAAGTTTGCTTATGACTTCCAAATCTGTAATGTGAATGTTGCAGATATATCAAGTAGCCTAGCAATGGAAATCTGTGTTTCCAATGATGAATCAAAAACAAAATATAATCATACAGTTCTTACCCCTCCTTACTATCACTCTCCTTCAGTAATGTGAAATATGAAGCTATGTACATAGGGTAATAGAAAGTAGCAAAAACGATCTTTTATTAAAAAAAAAAACAGATCATCTCTATCTTTTATTACCCTGATCATCTCTATCCCTAAGTTGTACTTCTCTTCGAGAAGATCAAAAAGAGCGATAAAATGGAAGTGATATGACAATTCAAAACAGGGACCGAAGAAATATGTCGGTAACGCTTAAAAACACAGGGAGTGCAAGAGCTCACCTGCCTAGCAAACGTCCACTTGATGTGGGCAGCATTCATCGACTGCCTCTGCACATATGAATGGACGACCTTCCCACCCTCGCCAATTAAAATTTCCATCACAGAATTGGCCCAATAACATCTATCCTCACTCTCTCCAACTCCCAAGTGCTCCTCCGCGATTGCAACCTCCGCTCCCTTCTCCACCACAACCAAGACCCTCGGGCTCGACACGGCCAGCTGCTTTGACTCGACCTCGCTCCCTTCGGAGTAACAGAATCTCACGTGAATCGGCTCATCTACAATCCTAACCCCAGCCGGCACGAAGACCACCGCCATATCAGGAGCGCCAACACCGTTCAAATCCCAGAAGAGGTCCCCGTCTGCAAACCCGTCAGAAAGAGCGGCGAGCACTCGATCGAGGGCGGGACCGGGCGGAAGGGCGGATACGCTGCCGACGTAGACGTCATCGGGGAGGGCGGCGAGGCGGGAGAGGGAAGGAGCGACGTGGCCATTGACGATGGAGAGGAGGTGGGGCAAGGGGGAATCGATGGGGCAATCGAGGGGGGTGGTCAGGGAGGAAACAGGGAGGAGAACGGAACTCTTGAGGAAGGAGAGATTAGTAAAGCGGAAGGGCTCGTCTTTGGAGGATGGCCAGCGCCTGGAAAGGAGGGATTGGGAGGAGGAATCGCGCAGCTTCTGGAGGGGGAGAGGAGAAGCGGCGGCGGCGGGAGAGGATGAGAGGGAGTCCTCAAACTTTTCGGCGATCTCTAGGACGAAGGGATCGGAGAGGGCTGCGCGGGCGGCCACAGAGCGGGGTGCTCGGGCGGTGGAGGGGAAGGTAAGGGAGGGAGCAGAGCGGCCACGGAGAGGGTGGAAAGAGAGAGGCGGCGCGGGGGTGGCGAAGGGAGCGGAAGAGGAGCAGCAGGTCATCGTGTTGAAGCTGAGCCTCAAGACCAGTCGATTTGTCGCGAATAGGATGATGGCTGTGGACTGCGGTATTTCATTTTCTGGTTATTATAAATAGTAGTTATATATTTATATATCTTAGGTATTTGTTTTGCGGTTAATATTGGATTAAATAAAATTCAATTGTACTGTATTTATTTCGCAAAATAGATAGTCATATAATGAACAACAATGAAATTTGATACTGAACAACTATCTATTTTTTGTACCGAGAAAAAACTTGGTACAAGAAACTCCGGGTGCGATGACCAACCTATCCTTCAAACAGAACCTTTCACTCGGGTCATCTCTCTCGCATCTCTAATTTATTGTTGTTCGTCTCTCGTATCTCTCGCCTTTTTAGTTCGCACGATAATCAAGAACCATTATCCTACGCCGTCATTATCTAGTATTATCATGTTCATATTATTCAGTAATTTTGTAATTTGCGAAACAGATGCACATACATGGCTTAGTATTTGGCTCCAATATAGAGTGAGCACATAAAGTAAATCTGTCATTATTAATAAGGATAAAATTTGTAGAGTGTCTACTCACCATAACCGCTCTTATCGAGTAGTACAAATATAGTCACTTTTATTATAAATATACTAATTTTTATTTAGAAATATACTTACTTTAGATACATTCATTTTATTTTAGATATACTTAATTTTTATGAATATACTCACTTCATTTAAAAATTAGTATAAGTATACTAAAATGGGCACATAACAAATAAAATAAGTATATTTAAAGTGAGTATACCTCAATAAAAAATGATTACATTCATAATACAAAAGCAAGTACATTTGCATTACTCCATATAGACTATAAGTTTTGTCCTGGTTGAGAGTGAATATTTCTTTACTAAAATTAAACTTAAACGATGTCATGTGAAAATGTGGCGGAGAGTGAACCGAAGTAAATATTTATTAAGAGTAAATCTTTTGTTGTTACAAATGAACTCTCCGTAAATATTTATTAAGAGTAAATCTTTTGTTATTACAAATGAACCTAACGTGGTCTAGAGTGAAACAATATTGTAATAAAGTATATAAAAATATGATTTATCTTGAAATAAAAGATGCATATAAGGTTCAATGGTTTATATTTATCAACTTTTAAAGTGAACTTTTCGTTATCAAGAGTAAATCTAATGTGGTCCGTAATAAACTTATTTTGTAACGGAATGAACCTAGCTTTTGTCTTTAATGATGAATCAAAAATTTAATTCATCTCTCGCTCAATTTCCATCTGTGGATTAATAAATCTCATGAAAATATCATTGAAAGGAGGAGCAAAAAGATATGACATAAACTTAAACAACCGCTACTTTGAAGACAAAGCTAGATCTTTTATCGAGATCGCCATTGAAGGGGCGAATTTACGTGTCAAGTTTCTAGATCGAGCTCCATAAATAATTTATGAAGCACATCCATTGTAGTTATACTCCTACCATATTAATCATTCGTGTAAAAAAAATATTTATTTATATATACATGATTTTTATCCATGGAAAAATCTCCGGACTCCAAAACTCCTATATTAATTTAATTATTATTTAGGAATAATTTAATTTAATAATAATATTTAAAATATTTTGAAATGGTATATAAATATATTGGCGGATCGTTTAATAATGTTAATTTTTTCTATTTAAAAATCAGTCATATTATATTAAAAGGGTGAAGTTACATGTATATATCTCTAAGTTGTATATTATATTATATTATATTATATTATATTATATTATATTATATTATATTATATTATATTATATTATCTATACTTAATTTTGCCAAATAAAAGAATTCATAGATAAATTATTCAAAAAATAGTAACCACAAATATAACCTCTTTATTCTATATGTAACTATGTGAGTGGCTTGAGTTGAATATACATTCCAAATTTTATTTCTTAATCATGCAGAAAATGAACTTTACTTTGGTGGTTAATACTTCGTTAAGTTTTTTCTACAATATATGATGCATATCAATGTAAACTACTGTTAATTATAGTGAATTGATTTTGTGCAAACCAACGAATTCCATCTTTATCAAGGATGATAATATAGGATGATAATTAATCAGATATTCATATTTTTTTTTCAAAAAATTAAGGATGATTGCTTGAATATATCCTAAATTTTGGACTTTGTCTCAAATATATCCTGAACTTTCACTTCACCCAATTGTATCCTGAATTATTAAATTTATATCAATTGTATTACTTCATTAAAATTTCATCATCTACTCCGTTAACAGTGTGATGTGGCTTGCATACATGGATTAAAATATAATTTTTTATATTTTAATAATTTCTCTGTAACCACCTCGCCGGAGAAATCGCCGGACCGCGCCGAATAAACTGTCAGACCCCGTCGGACCGTGTCGGAGAAACCGTCGAACCTCGTTCGTAAACAATTCCAATAGAAAAGGATTCTCCAGCGAGGTGGTGACAGAGAAAGTGTTAAAATATTTAAAAAAATATTTTAATTCACGTGTGCAAGCACACGTCACATAGTTAATAGAGTGGGTGATAAAATTTTAACAGAGGGATACAATTGATATAAATTTAATAATTCAAGATACAATTTGATGAAGTAAAACTTCAGGATACATTTGAGACACGGTCCAAAGTTTAGAATATATTCAAGTAATTACCCAAAAATTAATCTGAATATTCGAGCATTACAAGGAAGAGAAACAATGCATTGAAATTTTATTTATTAGTCAAAATATTAATTGAAGAAGAGTTTTGAAATTTTATTTATTAGTCAAAATGAGGAGGAGAAAGAAAAAGATATCAAGTAAAGAATATCGGTGCAGTCCATGCAGAGACAATAAGGGCATGTTTGCTTTACAGGATATGATTTGAATGATGTAGGATTTAAGGTGGATAAAAGTGGGATAGTAATCCAAGAGAATTTCTTGAAATCCTATCATATATTTATTTTAGCATAGGATAAGAAGCATGGATAAGATATGAAAATTTATATCCTATGATCATGTGGATTTGGGCCATAAAATCACTCACTCCCTAGGATTTCTAAATTAGGCCAACGATGGATTTAGGCCAAAATAAATTTAGCAAATATTCGACCTGATTCATATCCATTGCTGCAGCAAATAATAGATTAGATTTTAAAATCCAATCCACCTTTTTAATCCATCAAAGCAAACGAAGCTTAAGAGATAATCAAAGAAATTTCTTTTTTGTTTAGTATATTGTTTTATTAAAATAGAATGTTTTGTTAAAACAACATAAATTTTAGATATTTTTTCATGTAATCTACTAACTTAAATTTTAAGTGCCAAAGTAAAATTATAAAGCAGATGCCTTTTTTAGCTTTAATGGGAAATCTCTTTTTTTTTAAAAAAAAAATAGCGTTTTGAAATTAATCCGCTAATTAAAAAAATAATATCAAAACACTCCTCATTCACTCGACCAAACATCTTAAAATAAATTGCTAAAACTTTCAAAATTTCATAGTTACTAACATATGATTTAAGAATTTCATGAAATTTTTAATACCAAGATGTGAATTTATATATTGCATCATTAAAAGCTCTTCAAAAGTTCATAGTTATTGATATATGATTTAAACTTAAAGTCCATGCAATAATTAGATAATTTTAGCCAACTATGAATAGCACAGTTGATGACAATATATTGAACGTTGTCTAGAGATCTAAGATTCGAACCTTAGTATGATCATATACTGTGACTTTTTATCTTTGTTAAAAATGATAATAATAATAATTAGACAATTTTAGTACTAAGATGTGAATTTGAAACAAAAATTCTCCATTCGTTATACACTCATGCTTGGTTGGTCCCTAATCTCGTTTGACCAAAATCAAAGTATTAACGGTTGAAATATCGAATCAAATTGAAGCTGAAATTAAACTCATTTACTTTCTTTTTTTCCCTTTTAAAAGAAATATTTTATGAACATATTTGCTTGAATAAGGAAGAATATGATAAAGAATAAATTAATATTTATTATTTATTTAGTGTATGGATTAGAAAAAAATATGAATAGAAGAATATAAAACTAATATTATATTCGATGTACACCAGATTTAAAAAATTCATATACAATCTAATCTTATCTAACGAAGCAAACATGTCCTAACTTATATTCTCATGTTTGAGTTATTAGTCACATTCAATACTTTAACATTGTACTTTTTCTTTTTGAAGGTTTAAACATCTTTGGAAGTTAAGTATTTATAAGTTGTGTTTCTAACATCATTTGCATGTTGCAAAAGAAATTGCAACCTAAAAATTCTACAATACAAGATTGTAAGCTGTATATGTAATAATTTAAGTATTATGAAATAATTAATATGGACGACATAGAGTCGTCGGATGGAGATGAGATAAATATTAAAGTTGTAGGTTTTCGTGTTGAACGCGTTGACGGTGTCAGATTTTAGAGTTGATATCGTTTGGTAGATTTTTTATATTTTTTTAGTATTGTATACTAATTAAATATTATAATTTTATTTTGATAAATAATTAAATAATATAAATGGTAAATTACACAGAACCCTCATTCGACTATAGTCGAAGTGCGCAAAGACTACATAAACTACCATGTGTGCATAGAATCCCCCACGACTACACTTTTTGTTCAAATAATCCCCCTCCGTTAATCTACCCGTTAGTAATATAACGGTAAAACTTTCACGTGCGCAGAACCTCCCTCCCCAGTGCCACATGGCAGTAATCTCTGGCCTCCATCTCATCTGACGATCATCACTTCTTCTTCTATCTATCCCCTTGCCCTAGAATCCACCGTCGTCGTCATCGTCGCCGTCGCCGCCTTCACCATCGCCGCCGTCGCCGCCTCTTCCTCCTCCTCCACCACCTCCTCCTCTAGATCTAGAGGAGGAGGAGGAGGTGGTGGTGGTGGAGGCAGCGATGGTGAAGGCGGCGACGACAGCGGTGGAGTCTAGGGCATTGGGATTGGTAGAAGAAGAAGTGATGGTCGTCAAATGAGATGGATGGTGGAGATTGCTGCCACGTGGCACTAGGGGAGGAGGTTTCTGCGCACATGAAAGTTTTACCGTTAAGTTACTAACATACATGCTAACAGAGGGAGGTTATTTGAACAAAAAGCGTAGTCGCGGGGGGTTCTGTGCACACTTGGTGGTTTAAGTAGTCTTTGCGCATATCGACTATAATCGAGGGGAATTTCGTGTAATTTATTTTAATATAAATAATATTGCACTAAACTAAATGATGATTTAGAGTATAAAATGATTAAACTCGGACTCGGCACAATACGAAAACTAAATGAGTCATCATGGCCCGGCCCATTAGCACGATTACGAAAAACTAAACATGTTGCTCCTTTCTTTACTCTGGTTATTAGGCTATCAGGTCGGGTTGAACCTATATCCCTTGACCTGACACGATAACTAGACCTTACAATTCATGTCGGACCAAAAATATCAGGTCGAGTCGGCTCGACCCGAACAAAAATCATGCCCGGCTCGACCCGAACAAAAATCATGCCTGACTCGGCCCAATAAAAGTTCGGGCCCAAGACCCCGACTCGACACGAATAGTAAATGGGTAGGCCCAGCCCGTTAGCACGATAACAAAAATCAAAATCGTGCTATTGGACCTGAATCGTGTTATTAGGCCCGAATCAGGCCATTGGAATTGGGCCATCGTGCTATCATTAGGCCGGCTCGGGCCCAATAATCCAATATTTTCAATAATTAATAAATTTTTTATCGAGCTATCGGGTCGGGCTTGGCGGGCCTACACCACCTAGCTTGACCCAATATTTTTTTGGATCTTATCGGGCCGACTCGATAACGACTAGGGCATGATAAGGATTGGTCTGAGTTCGATTTTGTCATGTCGGGCCGGACCAAATAATGTCAGGTCTAACGATAATGGGCGGCATGAGCACGATTTAATCGTATCAGGCCATCGAGTCGGGCCAAAATTGCGAGATCCGAATATGAAGATACAAATTGTAAGTATAATTGTAACTTTTATTTACGATCAATCAAACACTTGCAAATAAAAATTGCAAATCTACTTAGAGATAACCAAATAATATACTACAAATTTTATTTGCTGATATTTAATTTTGTGTGTAAATATTTTTTATTGTATTGCACTTGCGGGCAACTAAACGTCCCCTTAATAAAATTTCAATTGCAAATTTGCAACTAATTCAACCTAACTTAACTTCGACTGCAACCTTTTTTTCTTTGAAAGACCTTCGAGTGCAACCTAACTCGGTTAAGTTAAATTTAGATCAAAATCCACTCATGTACTCCTAATAAACTCACTCCATCATCACTCGGTTAACTTGACTTCGACTGCAACCTATCTAACCTGTACTCCTAATAAATGCACTCCATCATCTATGAAACGAAGCACGTTGCACGCACTCTTTCACAGCTCAGCGTATGAAGCAATGTCATTAAATGGAGGGCCCATTATTTGTAGATGTTGTGTTGTCGGCGTGTCAAATGCTTCCAGAATGTCAAACTATTCTAGAGAAAATGCCAACCAAATAGTTAAAGTGCAATTTAATTTTGTATAATTTTAAGCCCTTCATGCCAGCTCAGCAGTGAGATCGAGATCGTTTGATGTCAGGCGGCGGGAGGAACGTAGGATTTGGAGAACCATCATCCTGATTGGCTAAGACCGGGCCAACGGCGCACAGCGAACGCCGTTACGTGATCACGTCTCCTACCCGCTCGCGAATCGCGACCGCTCGATTACGTCTACGTTTAATACTTCAATGGCTCCAATTACAAGCTGGTACGAACGTTGGTAGTCTGGGTACGGAACTTCGTGTTTGAAACAGTAAACGGAGAGGGCGTCGGAATTTGGGGAAAGTAGGAAAAAGTACCCAAAAAAATATATTTTTTCTCATACCCGCTGTAGAGTTGATCCTTCAGCTACCCGCCCTGTGAAAAAGAGGTAGCCTGCAAAGTCGTGGCTGTCTTTAATCTCCGTGCTGGTGTTCTAAGCAGGTAAACTCTTGCGATGTTGGATAAGTTCTCGAACATCGTCATCAATGACCAGCCCAAATCAGGATGGCGTTGTTAATGCGTATCTTTCTACCGAAACAATCAAACGTCATGATCACACAGGCCGGATTGCTAAAATTTTTGGTTATTATAATCTTTATTTGGATGAAGTCAGAGCTATAAAAATGACGTCACTCGAACAACTTTGGGCCAGGACTGGTCTTCGGAATACAACATAAAGCAGAGGATCTAAACAGGAGAAGAAGACAGAAGACAAGAGAGCGCAACAATTGTGTACGTGTTGGTGTTTGCATCAAGAGAAAGTTCGAATTGTCGGAGCGGGATGAAGTACTTGGTGGAGGTCGAGAAGGGGAAGGATGGAGAGGGCGGTAGGCCCTCCGTCGGCCCCACTTACCGCAGCGTCTGGGCCAAGGACGGCTTCCCGTCGCCAGCCCCCGGCATGGAGACCTGTTGGGATGTCTTCCGGTAAAAGCCCTTGTTATTCTTCTTCTTCTCTTCTTTAACCCAATTCATTCAAGAGGCTTCGAGGTCGTTTTTCTATTAGCATCGTCGTCGTCGTCGTCGTCATCGTCATATTGCTGCCACGTTAATTTGGTTTTTTGTTTCTAAGCTATCTTGCTATGTTGTGTTCTTTATTTGAGACGGTATGCTTAATGGCGTCCTGCGTTTGATTTATCTTTCGGATTTCTGATCTTTTTCCCCCGGTTTCATTTTAAAAATTGGGTTCTTGTGATTGGATGAATTGGTGGAGATTTGGAGGACAAAAGAGTAGGGTTTTAATGCTTATGGTGGCTGGTTTGGGGATGATTATTAGCTGATCTTGCTTGTAGGATGTCCGTGCAGAGATATCCGGATAACCCAATGCTAGGTCGCCGCGAGATTGTAAATGGGAAGGTCGGTCTTTTGCTCTATTGAGACGCTCTGTTCACATCGATTGGTTGTTAATTAGTGGTGACTTTGCTGCAGGCTGGTAAATATGATTGGTTGACTTATAATCAAGTATATGACTCTGTGATGAAGGTTGGTGCATCCATCCGCAGTACCGGAGTTGAGAAGGTTAGCTATCTCAAAGAATTATATATTTTCTGTGATATTTCCGATTTGTTCTGTGATGATGGGATTATACATATATATTTCTTGAAGATAATAGGTAGGCAATGCCCACTAGTTTATTGAGATTAATAACTTTTACAGATAAATATGTTTGAGCATTGATCCCGAGGCAAGATGCCCCCAAATTGGAAGTATAAGAAATATGAAATTGTTGCTAGTATATGTTGGAAGATGAGATGCGGTTGTTTCTTTCCTTCCAAACGTGAATACATACAGTGTTTGCAACTTAGGAATTTTTTTGTTCCTGAATGACCCCTAGCCTTGCCGAACTGTCAACAAATAATGTAAAAAATTAACACACTTATTCAAGCCCAGAGCTCCATTATCCTAATAAGGTCAGGCATTATAATGGCTGGAGAAAAAGATTGACAATGAGCATCAAACCTTACCTCCCATTGATAGTGGTACCATATACAAGGGATGTCTTATGATGTTTTTACTTGTCTTGACAACATTTGCAAATATGGCTTTAGATTTTGCATGTTTTGTCATGCGGAAACAACAATTTCTGTGTTTCTTACGTTAAGGAGTAAAAATGAAGTCTGTTATCTCAATGATATGCATTCGTAGGCTCATAGATATGGTTGATGCTTTGTATGCAAAATATGCAGAGGTGCCTAGCAAGTGCCTTTGCCTCATAAACTGTAATCATAAATCATTCATGGAAAATGGTTTATTTAGATTGTTTGATCAAGAAAAGAAACACAATGACAAACAAGTTCAATTACAAAACATCTTATTGTTTCCCGATCACATTTCAGCATGAGGTATTTGTCAAATTCAATGGACAACATGTTCCGCACATGTCAATGATAGAAGTATTATATACCATTCTTACAAATGCCACTAGGAGAGCTTATTCTTGTCATATATCCACATTTATACTGTTGTATTTACTTGAATATTATTAAAATATCCTGCAGTTTTTTTGTTTTAACAATATGGTATCTTCTATCATTTTAAAATTTCTAGAACTTATTAACTATCTCTTTTATGATTGATTCAGGGTGGTCGATGTGGTATCTATGGTGTGAATTCTCCTGAGTGGATCATGACCATGGAGGTATATACCAAAAAATTAATATGCTGAGATAAATGTGGTTTTAATGGAATCATGTCTTTGATTACCAATTACTCTAGAAATGCCTTGTTTTGAATATATATTCTACACTTCTGTACATTTGATTTTGCCTCACATGTGCATGTGTATTTGCACGCTCTACAGTCTACATGATGACTGCCAATTATAATTGTATCTAAGTGTATTTGCGTCAACCATTCAATATACAGAAAAGAATCTCTCATCTCAAGCTTCATTATGAGATATCAAATTAGAATCATCTTATTTTTAAAAATGTAACTTTGTAGAGGATCTTTTTTTTCCTTGTCATTTTTTTCAATTTTCACTAATTTTATATTCTACTATCAATTTTCTTTTAGGAGTATTCCATTGTCATGTTTATTATTACCTTTTAACCCTACTAATGTTTGTGAGTGCTACAGGCTTGCAATGCTCATGGGGTTTATTGTGTTCCCTTGTATGATACTCTTGGTAAGCGGTCATGTTTTTGTTGTTGGATATTATGTTCAAGTCATGACTTAATGCTTCTACAACTTAGGAAAAATTAAATGAGGTTTAAGGTTTTACATCAAAATAGTTTTTGGGGAGGCTTGCACTTTCTTAGTTTCTATTTTATTTAACCTGCACATATTGCTATTGATCATTCTGTTTTTCATCATCATGTAGGTGCTGGAGCAATTGAATTCATCATATGCCATGCAGAGGTTCAAATTGTCTTTGTGGAAGAAAAGAAGATTGTGGAGGTATTTCTTGTGACACCTGAACTTTTTGCATAGCTTGGTGCAAACTAATTAGAGTATGTTTACACACAAATCTTTTTTGATTTTTTCCTTGTTGAGCCTGTTATTTTTCTTTTCTCATTGGTTTGTTGTTGAACTTATACTTCTTGACATGCCATGGTCTCTTCCATGCTCAGAATTTCTTTCAGAAAAAAAAATTGTTGTGCTTTATCATTTGATGTTTAGAGTTTACTTTACAAGAAGTCATTTTCTCATCTAAATTGGCATATCTATGGAAAACTCTACCTGTCTACCATAAGGTCACGTTTATGTAGAGTTGGTATCAAACTGAAGTAGAATCTGAAGTTGATTGAACTCCTCCATTGCTAATTGGACCTAATTTATGGAACTAATTTTCTTAGTTTGTTAATAGTTATGAATTTTTTTTATGTTTAGCTATATGATATCCATCTGGTCTTATATCATATTGTATATCACTTTTCAGGTGTTGAAAACTTTTCCTACTACAACCAAGTACCTCAGAAGTAAGTTACATTTAGTTCTATCACTGAATAAATCTGTCATACTGATTATTTGTTATATTGCAGCAATTGTAAGTTTTGGGAAGGTCACCCCAGAACAAAAAGAAGAAGTTGAAAAGTCTGGTTTGTCGATACATTCATGGGATGAATTCAAACTCTTGGTATGTTCATGTTTTGATTCCTGAAGTACCTAGCTAAACAGTTATGTTTACAGTACTTGTTTGCTCTTGTTATGGTTTCTGCATACTTCCTTGCTGAGTGCTTATGTTTATGTTACTAATTTAAAATTTGAATATTCAACTGAACTTTACTAACTTCAGTTCTTATTGATGAACAAAATCCAGAATCTGAAGAAAATATAAAATTATATAAAAATTTAGTTTGTAATGGAATGTGTTTTTTGTGAAGAAAATTTCCATTCATACAAGTGTCGTTGTTAACGACTATTGGTACAATTTGGAACTAATATCTCTCCCTTTCCCTCGAAATAAATCTGAAATTGAGCTGATTTTTTTTGTTCTCCACTGATTCAAAATTCTAGCTTAGTTGCATAAAATCTTCTAGAACCAAAATCATCAAGTTGAAATGACTTCATTTGTCTTTTTTTTTTAATGAAAACATCTTGCATTCTATTCAAGAGTGGTGAGTGGAATGCAAGTAAAAAGGGGGGAGATAAGAGGGGAAAAAAAGGAAAAAAAACAACTCCCAACAAGAGGTGCACACAGTCAAACATCCCCAACAAAATTACAAAACCCTCGAAGAAGAGAGATAACAAAATTTTGCACACTACACTCCAGTTGTTGAAAGCATCTTTGGTTTCTCTCAAATCAAATGAACCAACTCCAAGCTAGACATTTACTTGCTCAAGTGGCAAAGAGTCATGGAACCACGAAATTGGGAAGAATTGCTCGTTGAGGTGCATTAGGACCTTGCTCCAGGTGGTGGTAGAATAGTTGCAATTGAGGAAAAGATGGTCGTGAGATTCATCTTCCCCGGCACACAGGAGGCATGTGGAATCACTAGTGATACCCCGTTAAACTAGCTTGTCCCGTATTGTCAAACGTCGTTTGGCCTAGATCCACTCGAAAACTTAAACCTTGGGGGGAAGCTTGCGTTGCCAAATGAATCAATGGAAAACATCGCAAACTCCTTGAAATATCAGCACGCGGTAGAGCGATTTGGTGGTGAATATTTTGTTTGAAGTCCACTTCCACCAAATATTATCGTCTCCAGATGAAGATCACACCGCATCTAACTTAGAGGCAATCTCCATAAGGTGATCAGAACTAACACATGTGGAGAAAGAGAGGTTCCTCCCAAGAAAGGCCCTAGGATTGTCGGTGGCTCTAGCCTCAATGATGGAGATCAGGGGATAAGAAGCAAATCTGAAAAGGTGAGGAAACTTCACGGCTAGGGGAAGGCTGCCGCACCAGGGTTCATGCCAGAGCCGAATGGATGCACCTGACCAACTTCATAAGTAAGACATCCCAAGATCTGTTGCAAGTTAGGAATGTTTTGCCATATCATGGAGATATATCTCAGCTGCCACCGCTCAAACCAAGCCGTAGGGCCATGTGAGGTGCCTCGAATGATGTCAACCCACATAAGGTCGGAGAGAGTGATGTATTTCCACAACCATAGTCTTAGGTGAGCTCGGTTGTATGCAGAGAGATCCAAAATGTTGAGTCCCCCCATCCTGCCTCGGAGAGGTGAGAAGATCCCATCAAACCAGACAATTGCCTTGACAAGAGGTGGAATCTGCCCCAACCCAAAAAAGGTTTGACGCCGACCGTCAATCTTTTTGATAACTCATGCCGGAGCTTGGAACAGTGAATGAGCGTATCCCGGGTTATTGGTGATGGTGCTTATAATGAGAGTCAGGCGCCCCGCCCGAGATAGGAGGCGCCCTTCTAGGTACACAACCTTCTGTCAATGCGTTGCACGATAGCACCCCATCATCCGTGGAGGGTTTACCAAGACACAGTGGAAGGCCAAGATACTTAATAGGAAGGGATCCCGCAGAACAGCGAAAGATAGTAGCCATTTCCTGTGCCAAGGGTAAGTTACCCTGAAGGTGCCCCAAACTTATCTTATCAGGTTTGCCTGGAGTCCGGTGGTCAGGCCAAAGCAATGCAGCAACAAGCGGAGATTATGGAGATTGATAGGGTTGTTGGCTCCGAAAAGCACCAGGTCGTCTATGGAGAGAGTGTGAGTGATACCTCCACAAATAAACTGACTTAGAACATCCTCCAGTAGATTGTTGTTGACAGCCATGTCGATGAGCACGGACACACAATCAATGGAAAGTTTAAAGAGATAGGGGGAGAGGGGTTACCCTACCGCACACCCCTCCTATGACGGAACGCTCGGGACAAGTCACCATTAACCAAAAGAGTGGATACCGTATGGAGAAGATGCTCAATCCATCGAAGCCAATGACCACCACGAGTCTCTAACATCTGGAGAATAAAGTCCGAGTTGATGGAGTCAAAGGCCTTAAGGAAGTCGACTCTAACTTCATTTGTCTTTTTGTTCTATCTAGTTCTATCCGGTGTGCATCCAAAGAAAAAATAAAAGGAAAAGTTGTGTGGGTGATAATTAGCAAGCTAAAATGGAGATTTGAAATTTTCCTTCGGCACTATTCGACATTGACTTGTCTAGCATTTGTGAGAATTGATAGTAATTAACTGGAACTAAAATGACAATGTCCAGCTCTTCCCAGTCTGATCATGAATGATATATTTATCTTTTAAACCAACCTTTCTTTTATATATGTGTGCTCCATACTAGTATTCCATGTTGAATTTCTTTCTACTAGGTCTAGGATGCACGAGTGATCTTTTCTCTGTTGTTGCTATTCCTAGATAGTTCGCAATAGGTTTATCTTATCACAGTCAGCAACTTATCAAAATTAATTTAAAGTATAATCCATGTAATACCTGATTGATTTATTTAAACCCATAGTCACTCTTCATTTGTGGTAAAATATGACTGTCATGATTTCATTAAGAAAAAAGAGCAACCAATGATGTGATTTTTCAACATGATTTTTGAAGATTGACTTGTCTATTCCTAGATAGTTCGCAATAGGTTTATCTTATCACAGTCAGCAACTTATCAAAATTAATTTAAAGTATAATCCATGTAATACCTGATTGATTTATTTAAACCCATAGGCACTCTTCATTTGTGGTAAAATATGGCTGTCATGATTTCATTAAGAAAAAAGAGCAACCAATGATGTGATTTTTCAACATGATTTTTGAAGATTGACTTGTCTTACATGCCACTTCTGTGATTTATCTACAGGGAAATAATCAACAATTTGATCTTCCAGAAATCAAGAGCACTGATATATGTACAATTATGTACACTAGTGGAACAACTGGTGACCCTAAGGGTGTAATGATGTCCAATGACAGTATTGTCAAATTTATTGCTGGTGCAGATGTTCTACTTAGTAGTGCAAGTACAGAGGTATTCCCTTCATTGATTTAAAAAGATTTAGGACTTCTAGCCAAATATCATGTTCACTATTTACCTATTAAAAAATAACTCATGTTGTCATGTTCTAACTAGTGTTTTGTTCATGCAGCTTTATGAAGGTGATGTTTATCTTTCATATCTCCCTTTGGCACATATGTTCGATCGAGTAATTGAAGAGCTGCTCATCTCTCATGGTGCCTCAATTGGATTTTGGCGTGGGGTAAGCTATTTAAGCCCATTATGTCACACCAGATATACTTTTACTAATTATACATGTTGTGATCCCCAGGATATCAAAGCATTAGTTGAGGACATTCAAGCATTGAAACCCACTATTTTCTGTGCTGTTCCACGTGTACTTGATCGAATATATTCAGGTATAAGGCTTGTTAATTGTATATTTGTGGAAGTTTTGCCACTTTTGACCATTGAACATGTTTTTGATGATCACTTATTCCAACTGTCATTCCTTGACTTACGCTTTCTCCCTGCTGGATGCTGATATTTCAAGGAATGAGGAATTTTCATGAAAATGCCACATTTCTTTTTATACTGTCTTTTATAATATCTTCATCGTTGGATCACTAGAAGCCAAAACTTCATAAGCCAGGAAAAGGATAGACTTCCAAAGAAGTTCACAGCTATTTTCTAGTGTATTTTAATATCACTATGTCAGTATAGTGCTAAATCTTCTATCTAATAAACTTAAATTCCTTATGCTTGTCATACAGTTAATTGTTCAAGTATGTGGCTGTAGCTTAGCCTGAGCAATTTTTGGGTAATAATATAGAATTTCATACATGCTGAGAAGACTTTATTGTTACCTATCCATACTTTAATGATAGAACAGTTAACACAAATAAAATACACTACAACATTAACCATTCTTTTCTGTACCTAAGTTGATGTGACTCTACTTATTATGCAACATTTATTAGAGAAAGAAATATGCAAACTCAAATAGATCAAGTTCTCATCTCATGTTTCCCAAGATACTTGAAAATAAATACCTGTGTGATTCTAGAAGTTTTGTGACATGAACTGCGGTGTCAAAATTCTTCATGCAGATTGCTTCCATTGCACCAAAAAAATCTTTCATTCCCTTAGTTTCTTCCATTTATAGTTTGGCCACAATTGTCCATTATGTCAAAGTTCTAAATTTTAGCATAGATGTTACATCAAAGTTCTAAATTTTCAGCATAAAGGCATGCATGATTTATGCAAACATACTATGAATTGACTAGCAAAGGATCTAACCTAGCAGCATAAGCATTAACATGCATTTGACATAGTGTATTAATGTTTATTGTTCAGCCTTTTTGGCAATATGCACGTGCTAGAATCGTGGTATACTTGAAATGTAGTGTAGCCACTATGGGTTTCATCTCTACCTATTCATTTGCGTAATATTTTCAAATTTGATCAACTAAGAAGACTTTTGTTAATGAAACATATCTACTTTGTCAGAAAGGTCATACCTTTGTTAATGAAACACTAAAAGAAATTCAGTTTTCCTTTGTTAACATATCTACTTTGTCAGAAAGGTCATACCTTTGTTAATGGAACACTAAAAGAAATTCAGTTTTCCTTTGTTTGAGGCTAAGCCTCATTTTCTCTAGAAATAAAGAGGTAGCTCTTTTTTTACAAGTGATTTTCCTTGTAATAGAGTTCAGACTGTTCAGTTATGGAAGAAGATCCTTGCAATAAGTCTTCAGAAATTGGGATCTTAATGTTTGTGGTTCTAACTATAAGATTAACCAGCCCATGAGAGGTTGAGGATAGATAGTGATGTCATACATCAGAAGAAACCATCCAGCTCTCACCTTCATCCTATGATACCGCATGCTACTGATAAGTGTGGTTCAATGCCGTCGACCGCTGCTGCTTCGGAGTGGACCACTGTCCGCCTGAAGGGTGTTAGGAAGTCAGTATTCTTTGCTGAAGCGCCTAAACCCTCCGCCTCTCGTTGGATCTCCACTGGTCGATCTTGGTATTGTCCTGTTTCTTCGGTGGAAGGCTCTTCCGCTCGTCCTCCTTCTCCTAGGCGTCCTTCAGATTCTCAGCCATCCTTTGCCGATTTCTTCGCTTGTCTCAAGCTCGAGGGTAAATGTTTTCGCTGCTTCCGCTCAGGCCATTTCAGATTCCAGTGCAGGGGTAATGCTCGGTGCTTTAAATGCCGTGGAGTGGGTCATTTGGGTTCTTCTTGCAAGATGTCTGCTCGCGCGGCTTCTTCTTCTGACCGCTCTGCTTCTTCAGGACCGAGAACTAAGTGTGCTCCTTCATTGCCTACCAACTCGGTAGGTCAGAACTTATTGCAGTCCTCTTCCCCTGCTGTGGCGTTAAATGGGAGCTGCTCGTCTGGTCCCCCTGTTCTATTGCAGCTAAGTCAAACATGAATGACAGAGTGCCTCTTTTGAAAGTTCTCATGCCAAACTCAGATTCTACGCATCGTCGATCTCAATATCTCGCCTCCAGATGTGTTCTTGTTCGCTCTCGAGGTTGGCTAGGGGATCGAGCTGACCTCGCTGGGTTTCTTGCTCGGCGTTTCAGGGATTATGGTCGGCATATTCGTCATTGGCGCCAGCGTATTCTGCCAGACGGACGGTACCTGATCTCTACCGCTGATCACCCGGAGTGTTACTACAAAGCCTCCTTGCTGCGTATTGGTAAGATTCGTTGGGGCGACGTGGAGTTGGAGATCGAGGACTGGGCTCCGGAGCCGGCCTCGTCGATCATTCCAGCGCCTGAGCTAAAAGCAGGTCAGGAGATCTCTGGCCTTCCGTGGGAGTACTGAAACGTGGATGCTCTCATCGCACTAGTAAGCAGCTTTGGCGCTATGGACTCCGTCGACGACGCCTCCCTTCGTTGGCAGGAGATGGGTGCTTGTCGAGTTCAGATCCGAACTCGGACCTCGCTCGAATCCCTCTAGTGGTTCTTGTCGATGATGAATGTTGCCGATATGAGGTCAAAATTCGCATAGCTTGGCACCTGTGGATCTTTGGTGGGGACTCAAGCCCTTTTTGGTCGGCACCGGCCGGTGATGGTCCCGACGGACCAGATGACTCCTGCCCTGATCGTCACCGAAGTCAAGCTTCTTCTGATCTGATTCCTGGCGGGTCGAGGGTGGGAAACAACTCTGTTTCGGTTGCTTCCTCTCCCCAACGTTCCGGTGCCCCCTCTGAGGATGTTGTTGTGGGAAATGTATTTGGCCGGCTTAAAGCGGCACTCTCTCGTCCGGAGATCATCGACCTTCAGGTGCTGCCGGCGACGGAAGCTGCTGTCCATCCGCCAGCCTTGTCGCCGATTGATTACTCGGATGCGTCTGCTGCATTGCTCCATGGCGCGGGGCTCGAGGTGGTAGCGCCCCCTGTAGGCATTAACTCATTGTCCCATCGCTCGATGCCCACTCCGCAAGGTCCTCTCAATGATGATGCTTCCGGCGGCGACGTATTGATGGCTTGCCCCTCTCCAAATTTTGAACGATGCTCTGATCCTATTAACGCTCCTTGGTGACCGCTGGTGGTCTCCTTGATGAGCTGGGCGTACGGGGGAATGACATTGGCTGCTCGGGTTAAGTTGGGCGAGACCAATTCTTGTTTGAGGACGTCTACCCCTCTGCCTTCTCGATCCACCTTGCCTGAATCAATTATGGATAGGACTCTATTTGGGCCTTGCGGATCTCTTGAAGTCAACACCCGGTCTTCTTAGTCAAACCCAGAGCTGCAACTTATCTCTAACGAATCCGACTCTGCCTTGTGCTCTTGGGGTATGACGGACGCCTCCCCGACGGATCTGGCTACTTCATGGATGCCTCCCCTCGTCGAGTGTTACAACTCTAGTCAAGCCTCTGCTCCGACGAACACCTATAAGAGAAGATCACGAGGAGGCTCATCTACGACGTCAAGGGGCTGTTTTCTGCGTCGAAGTGCGAGATTGCATTCCTACGGCATCCGGGGCGACTCCCTTAAGCGAGCTGCGGATAGAAAAGCACGTCTCCTTGAAGTCGGGGCAAGAAAGACTGCATATCATCCTGCAGCCTCTGATCAATCCTCTTCACCGGCGCCGACTCTGGGTCTCCAAGCGGCAAGAATGATCACAGACCTTCGCCATCTGCCTCTTGAGGATCAAACATCTGCGCTGGGATTTTGTTGCGGCAACCCATCATCGAAGTTGCAGGCTGCTCTTGCAAACGTGGTTGGAGGGCCCATCTGAAGAAGTTCCTAGGTTGGTGTCCATGTTTAGTTGTAGCCTTGTAGGTGGTATTCTGTTTTATGTCAGCAAGCTTTAGAATTATGTTATGGAATGTTAGGGGAATCTCCCGCCTCTCTAAGAGGTATATATGCAAACGAACGTGTAAAGATCTTAATTGTACGATTCTTGCTCTGCAAGAAACGAAATTATCGGTTGTTTCTTCTATCAAAATCAAGCAAATTTCGGGTTTCAAAAATGTTGGTTTCTTATGTTCAGATGCTATTGGATTGGCGGGAGGACAATTATTGGTGTGGAACTCAGATGTTTGGACGATGGAAGATTCTTATTATGGGCAATTCGTCCTTGCGGTCTCACTTGTTTTTAAAAATTCGGCTATGAAATTCAAAGTGACCTCTGTTTACGGTCCGCCGCATCACTCGGCACGCTCCACCTTTTTCAGAGAGCTCTCCTCATTCATTTCCTCTTGCGATGAACCATTGATATTAGGAGGCGATTTTAATGTAACTCTGGGCGTTCATGAGCGCTCAAACTGTTTGGGTAACGTTCGGGATTCTCAAAAGCTCTCTCGGATCTTCGCGAACTCTAGCCTTATTGATTATCCTTCGGCTGGGCTGCAATTTACTTGGAGCAACGGTCAATCACCTCCTCGGTTGGCAAAGCTCGATCGAGTACTTCTTTCTCTTTCGGCCTCTCAACTGTTGCCTTTAGCTTCGGTTCTCGGGGGTGAGAAGAAACTATCCGATCATCACTTGCTGCTCTTTCAATCGCAACCTAAGATTCCATCAAAATCTAATCTCTTCTGCCTTGAGCTACATTGGTTCAACAGGCCGACTTTGAAAGAGGTGATCAAAAGTTGCTGGATTAACTCTCTTCCAAGGCAGTTGGGTCTTGTTCATTGGATCGAGAGATGGAGGAGGCTAAGGAAAACTATCCGTCAATGGGCCACTTTGGTTGTCAAGGAATCGGAAAAAGATAGATATACACTGGAGGCCAAGGTGGCTGCTCTAAAGGGGAAGGCTGACTCATTGGGCCTTAATTCACATGAGCTGGATGAGCTGAAAGATGCAAAAATCAAATTGGATAAGCTATATTGCGAAGAAGATAGCTACTGGAGACAACGAGCGAAGCAACGGTGGGTTAGCCTTGGCGACCGGAACACACGTTTCTTTCACCAAAGAGCAACCATCACCAAGAAAGGGAACTGGATTTCAATTATTGATACACCAACCGGCACCCTCGTCGAGCCCGATTCTATTAGAGTTGCTTTTCGTGAGTTCTACATGAATCTCTTGAGCAACCACGCACCCATTATGCTGGATGTTAGCTGGAGCCATCTACGTATAGAGCAGAATGATGGGCTTAGGGAGTTGGATGGCCCCTTCACTGAGGAGGAGATCCTCCAGACTATCCGTGAGATGGGGGTCTTTTAAATCGCCAAAACCCGACGGTATACCAAATGAATTCTTTCTTCAATTCTGGGACTTCATCAAGCTAGATCTTAATGCTATTTTCACGGAGCTTCACCTCAATCCGACATTAATCCAAAGAGTCAATAAAGCCCACATCACTCTAATCCCTAAGAAGGCGGGTGCTCGGGACATGAAAGACTTTAGGCCGATAAGTCTTGAACATAGCATCATAAGAATCTTCTCCAAGATGCTTGCTCGAAGAATTAAGCCATTAATGGACGATCTCATTAGCAAACAGCAAGGAGCGTTTACTGCGGGCCGTAGCGCCTTAGATTGTTTTTTCAGTGTGCATGAAACCATATGGGGCTGCCATAAATCAAAAGAGGATGGATTCTTATTCAAAATCGATTTTCAGAAGGCTTTTGACTCACTAAATTGGGAGTTCATTCTTCGACTTTTGCATGTTCGGGGATTCTCTTCAAAATGGATTGCATGGATTCAAAATCTTCTCATCACATACTCTTCGCTTATTATTAATGGAGAGGAGACCTCTATGTTCAGACACAAATGTGGGATTCGGCAAGGAAACCCTCTCTCTCCATACTTATTCAACCTTGCCGCGGATTGCCTTTCCACTCTCTTGACTAGGGGGGTGGAAAATGGTCTCCTTCAGGGTGTTCTCAGCTCTCGCATCCATGGGGGAATCACTCACTCTTTTTGCTGATGATTTAGTAATTATTTCAGCAAACAATGAAGCTACAATCTAAGGCTCCTCCTTCGTTGCTTTGGTCTTGCCTCGGGGCTTAATGCAAATGCAAATAAAACTTTGGTGCTTCATCTTCAAGGCAATTCAGAAGCAGCCCAAGAAATTGCGAATTTTTTTGGCTTCTCCGGATCATTTCCGATCACTTACCTTGGATTGCCACTTCGGATTGGAAGTCTACACAAGAATGATTGGTATCCAATCATCAATCAGATTGATAAAAGACTAAGCGGGTGAAAGGGCCTTCTCCTCTCTAGAGCGGGTCGTCTTACTCTACTCAACAGTACTATCTCCAGCGGTCCAAGCTATATGCTCTCTTTGTTCAAAGCCCCCTCTTGGGTAATCAACGGGATCGATTCCCGCAGACGGAATTTTTTCTGGGTAGGAACAAAAAACATCTCTCCCTTGAGTAAATGCTTAATCAGATGGGACTCCGTTACTTGCCCACGCTCTGAAGGATGACTGGGAATCCTCAATCTCCGATATCACAATCTTGCAAGACTTGGCTCGTGGCTTTAGAAATATATTACCCGGCGTAACCTTCAATGGATTGATATCATTCGGGCAATTTCGGGAGAAAGGGTTAATTGGTATGATTCATGGAGGGGACACCTTGCCTCCCCAATTTGGCGAAATATTATCAAGCTTCAAAACATTTTCAGAAATGCTATTGCCTACTCGGTGTGTAATGGAACAAGGATCAATTTGTGGTGTGAGCCTTGGAATGGGAGTGAAAGTTTGGCAAATAGATTCCCTCACCTATACGGTTATGCAACTGATCGTAACATTACAATATCAGAAGCAAGGATATCGGATGAACATGGGATATTTCAAGGATGGAACCTATCATTCTCTACACTTCTGAACTCTGAATTTCTTCACGAACGGGTGCAGGCGCTTCAATCAGTCCAATCCTCAGAAGGTGAAGACTCGTTACATTGGAGGTGGTCTGCACAGAAATGTTTCACTACAAAGTTCTTAACTTTAGGGGTGTAGAGGACTCCTTTCACTGTCTTATTTGGCAAGCTAAGGTACCACCAAAAGTCTCAATATTTGGATGGATTTGGGTGCGTAAACGTCTGCTCACTCGAGACAGATTGGTTCGTTGGGGATTGGATGTTAATGCTACTTGCCTGCTGTGCGAAACAGGCCTTGAATCCTATGAGCACATCTTCCGGAACTGTCAACTTCCTCAAGAAGTTTGGCATCGTTTTCTCATCCATCTTAAGATCCCCTTCTATGAATCGACTTGGAACTCCGTTGATCCCATTACCAATACAAATCAAGATGCTAACTCGAGATTGCGGAAAGCTCGGGTGCTCATGGTGTGGGGTTGGTTCATCTGGTTTGAAAGGAATAGGAGATGCTTTGAGAATACCTCTAGTAGTGTTTGTGTCATGCTCACCTCTTTAAGCTCCTTTATGGTTTCTCACAGGATTCTAATCCTGTATGTATATATTTTCTTTTTTGGTTTGTTTTTTTAACTTCCCTCCCCCCTCTGTATTCTATTCTATCTCATGAATGAATACATTGCTTTATATCAAAAAAAACTATAAGATTAACCAATTCATCTCTCTGTACTTACTTTTTTCAGGTCTGCAAGAAAAAATATCTTCTGGGGGTTTTTTGAAGCAGACTATGTTTAATTTTGCTTACAATATGTGAGTTATTATGCGACAACATTCTTTACCTCCTATATCATTATATTTACCATTACATATTATTTATATTAAGCTTTATCTAATACTGCGGAGAGTTTTTCTACAGTCATTTTTCTAGTGCAACATTGTCCTGATTGATAGAGTAGTTCTCTGAAGTTAAAGTTTAAATGTATGGGAATAATGCAGTAAACTACGTAACATGGGTAAGGGACAGAAACATGAGGATGCGGCTGCAGTGTTCGATAAAATAGTCTTTAAGAAGGTAACAAGAATTACTAGAAGTTCTTTTTTTCTTTAAGAAGGTAACATGAATTACCAAAAAGGCTTAACACGAGTTTGAGCCATGGAAACAGCCTCTTTCCAAAAAAAGCAGGGAAGGGCTGCGTACGTCAACCCTCCCAACAGCCCACAAATGTGGGATTGCTTCGTACAATCGGTCACCCTTCTTTTTTCTTTTTTCTTAATATAATGGTTGTTAAAAGATTTGCTATTAAACTGTATGCACATAGGTAAAAGAAGGATTAGGTGGAAACGTGCGAATTGTGTTATCAGGAGCAGCACCTCTAGCTGCCCATGTTGAATCCTTTCTGCGGGTGGTCACTTGTGCTCATGTCATACAAGGCTATGGTAAATTCATCTTTATTTGCCTCTTTCTATAGTTCTATCACATTACTCAAATTTTGATGAAATGTTCACCAACTTGTTCCAACACTTCAAAGTAGCTGAATTATGCCCCTATGATTCACGAGAAACTGATTATGCAAGAACAAAGTAAGAAAATAGGACAAGACAGAAGTAGCAAAACTTAGGGAGGATTAACATGTTCTGAAACCTTAGTTCCATAAGGCGACAATGAGAGTTGTGTAGTTTATTGAACATCTAATATGATGTCCAAGTGTTCATGGAGGCTTACTTTGGGTATTAGCTCGAAGTTGATACCGTTCAAGTCCTTAATGACCTTGAAGTTGAGTAGTAGCATCACTTCATTTAAATAGAACTCCAAAACTCTGTCAAATACCAGTATGGCAATGAGCCTTGTTGCCTGCTATGGTTCAAAAAAGAAAAAGTTGATGGTCTTATTCAAATTGGTAAATACTGGATGGTATGATACACAGACTAGTATTTTGAATATGTGTATATTTAACTATGGTTTTTTGTGTCCAGTAATCTAAAATTTTTAAGCAATCCATTTACTTACATTGTTATGCACAGAATGCTTGGTAGGCTTGCACTGCTAATTTTCTCTGTTACAGGGCTAACTGAAACTTGTGCTGGAACATTTGTGTCCATACCAAATGAGTTCTCAATGCTTGGAACTGTGGGTCCTCCAGTACCAAATGTAGATGTACGACTCGAGTCTGTTCCTGAGATGGGCTACGATGCACTGTCAAGCACTCCTCGTGGTGAAGTCTGCATCAAGGGAAGTACTTTATTCTCTGGTTACTACAAAAGAGAAGATCTAACGGAAGAAGTCATGGTTGATGGATGGTTTCATACAGGTTCTTTTTTTCTTTCTGCAATTTAATTGCGTATGATAGAGTCAGCATGCAGAAAGTGCTATTAATTTACTTAATACTTTATTTAAAAATTTATTACTATTTCACTATTTGCTTCTTTTCATGTATTGTACACTAACTTCCTGTTTATATACATCATCTGCTTGCCCCTGTTATTGTCATCCATTTCCCTTCTTGCTCAAATGTTATGATGACTATATGCAGGAGATGTTGGTGAATGGCAACCAGATGGAAGCTTAAAAATTATTGATAGGAAAAAAAACATTTTTAAGCTATCACAAGGAGAGTACGTTGCAGTTGAGAATCTTGAGAGCATTTATGGCCTTGTTTCAGCTATTGACTCAGTAAGTCTATTGAGCAGTTAATTTCTTGAAAAATGATAAGATGTTCTATCTTTTAGCATTTCCTGTCAACAAGTATGAAAGCTACAAATAAATCTTTAAAACATTGGTTCCTGAAACTTGGGACGCAGCAAATATTTTCTTATATATGCCTTCTTGAAACTAAGAATTTTTTTCAAATCAAACAAAAAATCACTTTGTTTGGCTCTGTGCATTATTTTTTCTTTGAATTCATAATCTTGCAATAAGTAGAATGGTTTTGTTGCAGATATGGGTTTATGGAAATAGCTTTGAATCTTTCCTCGTTGCTGTCATAAATCCCAGCAAACAAGCTCTTGAGCATTGGGCTGAAGAGAATGGGGTAACCGGAGATTTTACTGCTCTGTGTGAGAATCCAAAAGCAAAGGAATATATGCTTGGGGAACTTACGAAAATCGCCAAAGCAAAGAAGGTTAACAAACAAGTGCTTGAAAATTTCTTGTTTAATTGGTTTTTTTCCAGGGAATATTTCTATTTGCGAATTTGGTGGCTGATAGTTTTGGAGCAAATGCTTGATAGCTTAAACTGATTAGAGCTTTCTCTTAATTTCCAGCTGAAAGGTTTTGAATTCATTAAATCTGTTCATCTTGACCCTGTACCGTTTGACATGGAGCGTGATCTGCTGACACCAACATACAAAAAGAAGCGACCACAACTGCTCAAGTATTACAAGGTTTGCTGCCAAATCCTTCTATCCATAACTCTGTCCAATTAACATACATCAACTTCTGCTGCATTCATATTTTGTGCATGCTCATCTTCTTCTTCGTGCCTACATTTGAGTTCTTTTTGTCTGGTGAATCACAATTCTCCCAGGAATCAAGTGAACATCCGGATGCTTTCTTGGATGATTCATTATTTATTCTATTTTCACTCTCTCCCTCTTTAACACTTTTATCACCCTTGAAAATTGAAATTAATAAAAAGCTTTCTTCTTCAATAATTCAAAAAACAAATTTACAAAACACACAGGAAGCAAGTGGACATACAACAAGTTTCTCTTTTCATTTGCATTACTCTTGATGTCTTCCATTTTGGTTAATCAAATTCTGCTTTGCTATGTCTTTCAGAGTGTCATCGACGGTCTATATGAGAGCGCCAAGTGATCATCTCATCATCCCCAACAGTTTTAGTGCATACCTTTATGCTATCGTGGTTTTGCTAATTCGGATCGATGCATTATGAAGAACTGAGCAACTCTTTGCTTGTAGTTAAACGTTCAAAGTTGAATTATGCTAATATTGTGCATATTTAAACGTACAAAGCCTCATTAAGATTTAACATTATTGTGATATATTAAAAATAAAATACAGTTTAGTTTTCTTGTAGAACAACCACCGTTGCGAAATCATGTCCCATTAATTTGTGTGATTTTGTCAGTTTACATGGCATGCATCTTCTTTAAATCTTTACCATTTTCTTTGAGAATAGAAAGTGCAAAATAATTTAATGTAACATGTGCTTTTCTAGGTACAAGTACCAATTCAACTAGGACTAAATTGTAAAGCAATCCCTATTGAAGGTGTTAAATTTAACAGGGGAGGTGGAAATTTAGAAAGCATCAGGTTAGTTAAATCATGCAGTGTCCAATTCATCGCTCGCTATCCTCCACGTGGCTTGCCAGGTTGGAAGGGATTCATAAAACCGTCCTAAATCCTATCACTAACATCCAACTCCTCCATGCTTCCCGCCCTTCCATTCCCACCAAATTCCTTCCCCAGCGCCAGAACCGCCCTCCTGTCCTCGCCAAAGAAATCCCGCTGCCGCTGCCAACACCTCCTTCTGCCGGGCTTCCACAAAACACCCCCTTCCTCGAACCCCTCAAGTACCGTCTCATCTGACTCGCTGTCGCTGGTCGCATCCATGATGCCCTCTCCGCCTCGACCTTATTGTCGACCGCAGCGTGGATGCAGACCTTGTCTCCTACACCGTCCTCCTCAGGTATTGCATACGGTCCTGGGACCTCCGTCGCGGCGTCGCGGCCGCCTCGTCCACTGCCACCTCGTGGACTCGAGCCTCCAGCTCGACTCTGTCGCCGCCAATTCCCTCATCGCCCTCTACTCCAAATGCGGTGAGTGGGATGTCGCTTGTTCCATTTTCGATGAAATGGGTAGCAAAAGGGACGTTGTATCGTGGACTGCGTTGATCTCTTGCGCGGCCCAGAATGGGATGGAGGAGAAACCTATAATAACGTTACGTGACACTCTCGAAACGAGAGTCATCTCGGATGAGTTTAGGGGGCGTTTGGTTGTTCGCAAGTATAAATGTTGCAATTCTAATTGCAATGTTTAGAAAATAAATTTGTTTGGTTGACCGCAAAAGTATTTTGCAGCATTTACTAGTTGCAACTTGTAATTCCAATATCATTTGCGGGCCGCAAATAGAATTGCAACCTAAAAAGCCCGCAAGACAAGATTGCGAACTGCAAATGCAATAATTTAAGTATTAATAATTAATTAATTTGGACGACTTAGAGTCGTCGGATGAAGACGGGATAAATATCGAAGTGGTAGGTTTTCGTGCGCTAAATACGATGGTAGTATCAAATTTTAGAACTGATGTCGTTTGATAATTTTATATATATATATTTTTAATATTATACAAAAATTAAAATTATTAATTTATCAGGCTATGTTTGGCAAATTGTGTCGAGCCTAAGTTTTCGGCCAGCCTGACAAAATTCGTGCCCGGCCTAGCCCGGCTCGGCATGACCCAAAAAAAATCGTGCCCAATCAGGCCCAAAAAAATTCGTGCCCAACCCAACCCGGCCTGAAAAAATTCGTGCACGGCCCGACCTGAAAAAAATTGTGCCCGACTCGGCTCGAAAAAACTCGTGCCTGGCCCAGCCGAAAATTCGTCCCCAGCCAGGCCCGAAAATATTCGTGCCCGCCAAGCCTGAAAAAATTCGTGCATCGCCCGACCCGAAAAAATTTGTGCTCGATCCGGCCCAGAATAATTCGTGCACGGAACTGCCCGGCCCGTCCAAAAAAATTCGTGCATAGCCCGATCCGACTTGGCCCGAAAAATTTCGTGTCTGGCCTAACCCGAAAAAATTCATGCCCAGCTCGGCCTAGAAAAATTCGTGCACGGACCGGCCCGAATCGGCCTGACTGGCAAAAATTCGTGCCCCCGGCTCGGAAAAATTTGTGTCCAGCCCAACCTGAAAAAAATGTGCCCGGCACGACCCGGTAAAATTCATGCACAGCCCAGCCCGGCCTAGCCCGACTCGAAAAAAGTTCATGCCCTGCCCGCCCAGGCCCGAAAAAAGTTCATGCACTGTCCCGCTCGACCCGACCCAAAAAAATTCGTGCCCGACCCGGCCCGAAAAAATTTGTGCCTGGCTCTACTCGACCCGAAAAAGTTCGTGCCCGGCCCGATCCAAAAAAATTCGTGCACGGCCCGACCTGACTTGGTCCGACTCGAAAAAATTCGTGCCCGACTCGACCCGAAAAAATTCATGACCGGCCCAGCCCGAAAAAATTTGTGACCTGCCTGAAAAAATTCATGCACGGCCCGGCCCGGCCCAACAAAAATCGTGTCCGATCCATCCCGAAAAAATTTATGCCCGGCCTAGCTCGAAAAAATTCGTAAGAGGCAAGTTACATGTTGCAAATGTAATTGCAACTTCCATTTGCGGCCAACCAAACGCTTGCAAATAGAAGTTGCAATTCTGCTTGCGAGCAACCAAACAATATGCTGCAAAATCTATTTGCGGACATTTGCTTTTGCATGCAAATAAATTTTACAACATTTGCACTTGCGGGCAACCAAACGCGAGTGATTCTTGGGTGACAAAGATGGGATTTTTCTGGTGGGATGGTATCGCTTAGATGCGGGGAGAGAGAGAGAGAGAGTGTTACGTGCCTACATATCACGTCTTTTTGCAGAAAAAAAAAATTATTTTACTGGCATAAGCATATCTATCTGTAATATAACCAAATTGTAAAAGCTTGATAATTCTGCTTCAACCAATGTTTTTAAAATATATTAACCAGCACAACAAAATAATAAGAAACAAGTTTTAATTGCTCATCTAACTACAATCTTATTCCAAAAAAAATTACTCCAATCTCAGCCCTTTTGGTAACATATGTCGATGATGTGGTGCTAGAGTTGATAGAGGTGAGAGTTGCAGCTGCAGCATTTCCTCCCGGCTGTATTTGATTCTTTCATCTACCCAGAGAATTTGATATCATTAGACAAGGAAAATAAACGTATAGGGAACCAGATGCTTATACAAAGTTGTTAACGTTACCTATGAAGGTGACCTTGCAGTTCTCACTGGGCTTGTTAAACCCTTTACATCTGGCTTCTGATGTCTGGGATGTTCCCGATGAACAAGCAGAAATATTTCTATCGGGTCGAATCATCCCAATGGATTCATGTGTTACTTCAATCTGAGGATATTGTTTGCAGAAGGACAATACAGTATCCTTTGTCAAAAGCCATGACCCCCTTAAATCTAACATTCGAAGTGCCTTTGGAGGCATAAAATAAAGAAGCCCAGTATCAGTAAGTACAGAATTGCGAAATCCAAGAAACTTCAAGTTAGAGAGGGGTGACAAATTATGCAGGTAGACATCCGAGAGGAAGTCACTCTTCAAATATAGGCACCTTAGCTGTTTCAGGAAAGCCAACGAAACAAACGCTTCATCTTTTATCAATGTGTCTTCCAAGTTTAAGCTTTCCAAGCGACTAAGATTTTGAAGCAAGCTTAACGAGAATGATTTCTCTACATGATGTCCACTTTCATAAGCGAAACCTGACATTTGAAAAAGATTGTAAGTACATGTACCAACAAAAATTTACATATTAAAGGTTTCTTAAGAAATTCAATACAATTTACCTTTGATTTTTGTGTGGCTTAAATCAGTAACTCTTAAAGAAGGCATCAAGGCAATGTATGAAAGTGCAGCATCATTGATATCAGTATTTGATAAACATAGGGTTTCCAAGTTGATTAATCGTCCAACCAAAGCACCTACTCCGTCAGATGTGAGCTTGGTGTTGCTTGCATTCAAGTATTTCAAACTTTTTCCAGCTTTTGCAATATATTCAACTGAATCATCTGTTATTCCACAAAAGCTGAGATCCAAATGTTCTATCATGTCCATTTTGACCAAAAAGTGCAAATTGCAAATTGAAGAGCGAGATACATCCAGTAACTTCATATAACTAATATCCATACAGGAAAATACTTCATCGGCATCGGTAAAGGTAGTTCCAAGGACAAGGAGCTCTGATAATGGAGAATTCATGCTGTTTTTTGCATAATATATAGAAGAGATCATGCAATTACTCATATTCAAACTTGTGATAGAAGGAAGATATGGCAACTTGGTGACATTTGTCCAAGCCAGATTCAAGAAGTTCAACTTGGGAAACATGACAAGGATGGTAACACCTTTGTTAGAAATTTTACTACCCCATAAATCCAGGTAGTCAAGTTTTGTCAAGACCTACAAAACATATTACATAATTGTTGTAGTCATTAATTAAAAAAAATAGTGCAAAAGAAATATTTCTCATTTCAAACAACAATCACCACATATACACAGCAAAAAGAATTGGAAATAGCAAAAAAAAAATAGAGGTTTCACTTTGGTACTTTGGATGACAACTAACTTATTTCTATAAATAGACAACTAAATTCTTAAAGTAATTGGCTTTAGTGTAAAGAATGGGATGCTACAAAAGAGGTAATTGAAGAAGGTTAAACATATATCATTACCTGTAATGAGCAAAGTGCCTTATCAGTGACAGGAATTCCTCCCAAATCGAGCAATTTCAGATTCTGAAGTGAAGAGAGAAGACTAACTCCTTCAGAGGTCAATCCAATCTCTGAGATATGTAGTTTCTCCAAGCTATGAATTGATAAAACGTGCTTAATGCCAGAATCAGAAACCTTAGAGCATCTTGACAAGTCCAACTCTTTTAAACTATCCATTCCTAATACATAGAGTTTGGGAAAAAAATGTCAGACCTTTACTACTAAAAGGAAAATGGCCAAAGAACACTAACATATTGGTGCTAACAGTTTTGATAAACTTTCCATGAACAAACTATGATACCAATATGTTGGATAGAACAGCACATAATAAGGGGAGCATCCAGAATTTGCAATGTCGAAGACTGAGATGCCTTGAACTCCCAGAATGTACATTTAAGCTAAGTACTTTGGTTCTTGAGGTTTTGAGAAATCTTTTGCAGGCTAAAATTTGAGTAAATTTTCCTATAGGTAGAGAGACCTATATGGAGAATCCAATATAGTCAGTTCCAATCATCTGACTATCTGAGTAATCAACCAACACAACTTCCCTCTTTTCATATTCTCGCATCTGCAAGACAGCTTCTCTGGAGACTAGCTCTTAACATTTTTCCTTGCCATATGCATTGTTTGTCATATGCAACCATATGAACTTAAATACTTATCCAAACAGTTTGACAAAGTTAAGGATTGATTAACTTATTCCTCGTAGAGATACTCGTATGCTTAAGGTATGATTAAATATTGCATTGAGGAACTAGATGAAAAAGGACATAAGTGATGTATGTGAAAATATCCAGTGCAAGAATCGTAACTGAGTGATCAATGACTCATGAACATCAGCTATCCTAACTCAGGAAATGACATACATCTCAAGATGCTCTTTCATTGAATCCACAACAAGCTGAAATTTTGGTTCAGAGTTGGACAAATAACAAAGAAAAGCTGTTCTTATCTTTTCATCCTACAAAAATGAAAAGAAAGACATGGTCCTAAACATATAATAGCTACATATGTACACTTTCAAACGCTCAACTCCTCACATGACAGAAATACAAATTAAGAGAAGCTAAAATTGTAAATGATAGAGATTATACCTGCAAGAAACCATAATGCAGAATTGTTGACCCCCTTGCAGTCTGCAAGATTTAAACAACGTAGAAAACGAAATGCACCCAAATATGCCAACCACTCAGCACCCACATAATTTTCGCCTCTCAAGTCAACATTCTCGACAGAATTTTTGAAGGTTCTGCAGAAGGAAGGAATCTTACTCTGAATAATTTTAAAATGAAAGGAAAAAAGGAAAATAAGTCTAGTGACTGAATAAATGGGTTATAGCGTTATCACACACATAGTACCAGTAAGTGAACATAGACACATGGATTATCACAGCCATAACAATAACATAGAATGAGATCAATCTACAGTTTCTTAGCAGAAGCAAACAGATCTTCCCTTCTATCCACCACCACCACAGGCACAGAATTGCATATTTATATGAAATAATTAAGTACTGGTAGAATGTTCTAATTCTTCTCCTCCCTATCAAGAACAACAGCAATGAGACCAAGGTCCCACTTTTAATCCTTGAAACCACATTAAAGAATCATAAGGGGGTATGTCTTTAGCCTAATCATGAGCTTTCCCGAACAACTTTAATTATACCTAAGATCCTGCTGGAAGAAATGCTTATAAGTATCCATCTTACTCCCAATAATTAATTAGGGTTTGCAGTCGTGCATCTACAAGACTACGAGGCCCTAACTATTAAGCCCAGCCTCAAAGACTAAAATTCATGGATCGGAATGAAATCAAAGGGCGACATTATTTAGACGGAAGAAGATCAAATTCCTCAAAGCAACGGGTCAAGAAAGCACGAACTCCAGCCAGGATGGGTAGCGGAGGAGGCGGCGGCGGATGATGCAGCGGAGGAGAGCATCAGCGAGGAAGGACGGTAGGTGCTCGAGGGTCCGCCGCTGCCTCCGCCATTTTTCGACACTCCTCGCGCTCGCGCTCGCCGCTTCGATGCATTTCCCCACCAATCCTCCGACGAATTCCCCGTCGCCATCCATCGCTTCTGCTCCTACTTTCCTCACCGCTTTGACTTGAGTTGGGAGAAATCGATGATGCCTAATTTATACCTGGCGTAAGCTAATAATTGAGCACCTCAAAGCATGTCATATACCCGTTTCGTGGCAACGAGCAAGTTGTTCCAGACGTTATAACAATCAATGACATTTTAACGGTTTATCGGATGCGTCAAAACGGTATTGGGAAATGCCGCGACGTTGGACTGTTATCGGCAGTCATTTATCGGGCAAAATAACACAAATACCACATTCAAGCGAAGAAACTCAGCTTCTTTGGATTCAGAACAAATGTGGAATTGGGATCATAAATTTTAAATTTGATAACATTTATAATTCCAATAAAATTTGTTATTTTAAAAGCATACTTTCATCAAGTCAAATACATTACAAATATATCTCTTCAAATATATTTATTTTTATATATCCTTCAATCTTTTGCGATCAATCAAACATTATAATTGCGAGCTACTGGTATATTTACCAACAATCAAACAATAAGATAATATTTATAATTTATATTATTTTATGAAAAAATATTTTTTTTTTTATGAAAATATTGTTACGAGCAAATAACATCTCCCTACGACATGCCAGGTCACAAAACCATGTAACCTATTCCCAAATTTGATTTCTGCATCGTTCCCCGTAACGGGATGATTCTGTTATAATCAATATCGTTTAGAACCGATATATAGGTTCGTATTCATTACCAGAAAGCTACTAATATACGCAATCCACGCTTACTTGTAGCCCAAGATAGCCCTAGAAGAAAGAATTTAGTAGCTGTGTCGTGTAACCTGCATATAAGCTGTTTAGGCCCAAAACTTGCAAGTTGTATACATTTAAGAGAGAGCATCGTTATTATGCTTTTATACAATCACTCTATATCAGTTAATATATAACAGTGATCCATCCCTCAGAGAAACCAAACTAATAGTTGAAGACATGATGAGACTAATCAACGGCGTTAATGATCTAAACTAAGAGCAAGCATCGAGGACACACTCGATGTTTCAGTGATCTAGTGAACATCTACTCAGAGGTTACAACCACCAACTCCTAGAGCTAGAGCACTACCACTACCACAGTAACGTTGTCAAAGCTGCCGCGGCAGATTGCAAGCCTGGCCAACAAAGAAGCTGCGTCTCTGGCAGCAGAATTAGCTACTACACTTGGAACGTTTTCGGATACTTGCCCTTCCAGGCATCTACTAATCACTCTGCAGGCCATGTCACTGGATATAACATCCCACAATCCGTCACTTGCCAGGATGAGGAATTCGTCTTCCTGTGTGCGTTTGATCATTGTGAATTCAGGTTCGGAGCTGACATATGGCTTGAGAATATAGTCCCCTGTAGTTGCATGGTAATTTAGATTCAATGAGTGTATTTATCTTTGTCATCAGTTTATAATGGATGTATATACTACATACCAAAGGACCGGGAAGTGGATAGAACTCCAAATACGCGAGGACAGTCCCAGCAAAGGACTTTCCCTCCTAGAGCTTCCACTCGTCTGAGCTCATCCGGCCTGTCGGGCTGTTCAAGAAGCTAAACATTATTATTATTGACCTTTTTTTCATCAATAGATTAGGACTAAGTATTTATTTACTTGAACAAAATTGGTATCTTGATAAATGTTGAAGTACATCACAGAAAATATCCACTAAGAGAGTTGCATGGATTTTCTGTACCTACACATTCCTATTATTGATCATAGGGGCAGCTTAATTATTACTCACACACAACATTGCCTTATCCATTTGCATGGTCTACTTGAGCAAACTGCCACTCGTACATTATATATAATATGTTGATTCTGCATACGTTAATGCTTAGCTGCTCAACTTGCATAATTTGTGATAGTTGAGTAATTTGTGTATCAGACTAATGACAATATCAAATAATATCATAGTATGTCATGTCAATCCTTAAAATATTGATCAATGCTTTTAGAAGTTAATATACATCATGATAACAAACTTTAGTTTGATACAGCACCATCCAGCATTGCTAGTAACTTACAAATTTTAGAAGGATTACAAGATAGACTGAAGATATACAAATGATCATTCATATAGGCCAAGGGACTCATACTCATTAATTAATGATGAAATTTATAATTGGATCAAACTCTGTTGGAGAAGGGCTGAAAAACTTCACAACCTTGTTTGATGTAAATAGACTAAATGGTTAATGATTCTGATGCATGTAGGCACAGGGATATTCCCATATAAATCACTTACTGCTGCTTCCGATAGTTCATTGGCATGAAATGAGGTGGGGAGGTATGCTATGTTTGAACTAAAATGGATATATGTAGAGAGTGTACACATGCCATGATGTGCATTACTCCGTATTAGCTATGGCAATCTAACGCATGGAAATCCCAAGACTGATAACACAAAAGGTTACATTCTAATTACCTTGCATAGTCTCAACTTGTCTGAAATCATTTATGCGAATATGGAAGAGGAATCATATAGTCCAATACAACAAACAGAATCTTCTAATATGCCACGTTCGTAATATTCAACAATCAATTAGACCACGTTCAAATGTTCTATAACAGATTTCTTTGTCGTTTTTCGCTTTCTACGTTTAGTATAAACATACATGTTGTATTGTTTTCAGCATCCATTAATTTGAGGGATTCACCTGAATCACTTTACTAAAGGTTCTTTTGTCGATTTCCTCTTTGGCTCATAGTTTAATCTCTACTTCCACGTTTTCATTGTTCACTGGTCTATCACATGCAAGTTATTTAACCAAATCTTCGTTGAGCTTTTCTTTTTTAATTCAATAATCAACCACCATGTTTCAAATGTTAATTACTCAAGAAGCAAATACTTCAGCTAAATACTTACATTTCTTTCTTTACCCTTTCAAGTTTTATCAAAAAATTAGACAAGGAATTTGATTGGCAAGTCCTGGTTTAAAATCATGAGAAATAGGAAGGTGTTTTGTAGATTTGCTAATACTTTCATCCATTTTTATGTATTCAGGTTTTTTTTTATGTACATATCAAGTGACTAGTTAACTGGTACCCCGCATGCAAATATGCAGAGTACTTAGCTCGCATAGATAACTAAAATTTCCTATTAACTCACCATTTTAGACTCCAACAGTGTCAAATAGCTTTATTTTCTCCTGTTTTGGAAGCAAATGGCATATATATATATATATATACACATACTACTGTCTGAAGTCTTAACTGTACAGTCAAATTCCTAAACTCGTACTTGAGATTCTCCACTCCATTCTCTGCTATTTTCTTCATGAATTTGCATCTAAATCTACATGTTATCACTTATCACCATCTACTCAAAGCACCATGGAAAATGAAGAGCATGAACTTATCCTTAAGCTTGTTAACTCGGGCTCTAATACCTCCATTCTGCTCGATAACTGGCTCTTTGAAATCCCTCTAGGCTTAAAACCAACTTTTATAAACATTGAAGTATTTGATAATTCTTCATGTGTGGATATGCTTATAATTGATCAAAGTGGAACTCTGATACTTGTATAAATGCTTTCGGCTCTGTGCTGTAGGAATCCATTGGTCAGTTGAATTTGCCTTTGACACCCGATGAGGATAGATACATTTGGAAAAACGTTGCGGGGGGTAGCGTTATCGCCAGCTCGGCTTTTTCGTTCTTGAGAGCTAATGAACCAGCTCTAACCACTGTTAACCCCTTTTGGAAGAAACTTTGGAAAATTGGCACAGCCCCCAAAGTGCGTACCTTCTGTTGGAAGCTCCTCCACAGAAGGCTACCCACTCGATCCCGTCGGCTTTTCCACCTCCAACTTATACCCTTTCTGCTCGCCTCCCCCGAAACCATTGATCACCTATTTTTTGTTTGCCCCTTTGCGGCGCAGCTTTGGAACCTACTTTCCTTGAAAACTGGACTTAACTTTGCTAACCGATTCTTTTGGGAGCTAGGCGATTGGCTTACTCCCCTGCCATCATCCACTTCTGCTTGGTTTGTTGCCCTAGCCGCTAACACCTGCTGGTTCATTTGGTTCTCTCGAAACGAATTGTCGTTCCAGGCTAGGCAGCCTTCTCCCCCGGGCCTAGTGATCTGCATACTTGCTTTCTCTCAAAATTACTTTGAACAGATGCTACCCGAGGGAAATATCAATTGCACACCTCAACTGATTAAATGGATCCCCCAGCACAGGGCACCTATAAGATAAACTGTGATGCTTCTTTTTTGGAATTTGCAGGTGGAATTGGTTTGGTTCTCCGAAATAGTGATAGAATCTGTCTTTTGATATCAAGCTCATTCCTTAAGGGAAACTCCCCCCTCATCCTTGAAGCGTGCGCTGTTCGAGAAGCTCTTTGTTTTGCCATTATGAAGGACCTTCCTTCCTTCATCATTGAATCCGATTCAAAAACCTTGGTGGGTGTAATTAATAGAATTTTACAGCCTCCTTGGTCAATTTGGGGCATCATAGCTGGCATTTTTTTGCTTAGCTCTAAATGTAATGTAGCAGGCTTCTCCTTTTGTTTCCGAGAAGCAAACAAAACTGCCCATTGGGCAGCAAATCGAGCACGTCTGTGTAAGGATGAGAGGATCTGGTCCTCCATCCGTCCTCCAGAGCTCGAGCGTATTTTGTATGACGATATTTTTGGCCCAGGCTCTCGCCGGCTTTAATCTAGTTCTTAATTTCTAGAAGAAAAAAAAAAGTTATCCTAAGGAAAGCACCATTGAAATTGAAGAAATTGACTTTGAAGCACAAGCTCCAACATAATGATTTACCCTTCTAGTAGTAGTATTCATGCAAGTAAACGAAAAGCTTTGATAACATGGAAAATGAGGAGCATATCGAGAATGAATGTGCTGACAACATAAAATAATGCAGGAAAAAATCTCTACTTTTGTAGCGCAAGTAGTAGATTAAAAGTGCAACATACATACCGCAGTATAATTATCTAGTTCGCATAAGAGAATCACGAGGAACAAACTAAGCATGAAGTCTTTTCCTTAAAGAAGAAACGAACCTTGTGATCGGTGGACAAGGCCACGGGCACCCCGCCGCAGGAGAGCACCGCTCTGGAGTCGCCGCAGTTGGCAATCATTATCCACTTCTCCGCCACCAAAGCCACCAACGCCGTCGACCCCACCGTCCCCAGCTGTAGCTCCCTGGCCTCCGCCAGAACCTCCGCATCCACTTTCGCAAACCCCGCAACCACCGCCTGCTTCCACATCTCCATCCCATCTCTCTCCCCAACGGCCCTCCGCCGCCCCACCTCTTCCGCCACCGCCACGTGCAGCCTGTCCCGGCACGCCTGCGCCACCATCGCCCCTCCGTGCCCGTCGAACACCGCGAAGTATCCGTATGCGCCCGCCGCGAGCCCCGTCATCGCCGTCGACGTGTCCTCCATGTCCCTCCGTCGCCCGAGCAGCGACACCGACCCGTGTGCCAGGCATCGTGGGTCCCGCGCGCGCCACGTCAGCGGAGGTGTCGCGGCGACGAGGGGGGGCTCCTCGGGCGCGGTCTCCGTCTCAGTATTCTCGGCGCCGTTGTCCGGGGCTGGCGTGCGGCCCCGAGAGGCGGCAGAGCGGGAGCTCTCGCCCTCGTCGTATATGCGCTTAGGGAAGCCGGGATTGTGGCCGTGGAGGCGGGAGAGGCGACGACGACGGCGACGGAGGAGGGAGTGGTTGGCGTTGGTGTTGGTGTTCGCCGATGGAGGTCCTTCCATAAGGAAGCCCTTCTAAGCGAGGCCGCTAGGGCTCGGGCTTGGTCGCCTGCTGCGCTGCAGATAACGATGCTGGGGCGGGTCGCAGCGCACACCATCGCCTTTTATAAGCTCGTGGGGGTGTCGCCGGCCGTTACGCTTGGGGAGGGGACGAGGTGCCGCAGCCGCTTGACGCGTTTATAAATATAAAATTACACCTGGAGGACGCAGGGAGAGGCGCCGGTTCGGCCGTCGGATCGGGTCCGGGTCCACCGGATGCGCGGCGCGTGTACAGGGCCGTCCTGAGGCCCGAGACGCGGATTACGAGGCGGGGGCGATGTGGAGAGCGGAGATATAAAGAAGGCGGACACGTCGCGCCGTTCTCCGGCGATCGTGGGGGGTGGCGCCCTTTCGCAAGGGAATCCGGCTGCAAGTGAGGGCAGGGAGGGGGGAGTAGGGTAGCGCGTTGAGATGCGCGCACGGAAGGGGAGATGGACGGCGGGAGATAGGGATAGGACGGCGTAGAAATGGCGAAAGTTACGGAAAGAAACACGAGCGCACACGCCGTCTCGTCTCCTTGCGACAGAGGAAGAGACGGAGACAGGTTGGTGTTGCTATCGCTTCGGTTAAGTTCAGGTTGGTCATGAAGGGAAGTGAGCAAGCTAGGTGAGATCGGATGGCGGATGGCGATATCTGCAGTCCAAGTTCGATGGCCAATAAATGTTTGCTGATTTGAGAACGTAGGTAGGAGATGCATGGAGCTAGTGAAGGTGCAGCGTGTAGGGGCGACAGGGCACGGCACGATAGCACGATGATGCATGGAGCTAGTGAAGGTGCAGCAGCCGGCAGGTTCCATTTATCGCTGTTTTGTCGAATAATAAAAAGGAAGCGTGCTCCATAGTCCAGAGAGAGATAAGAGTTCGTCTTCCATTTATCTATGTAATATTATGGTTAAAGTGGACGATGACATCTTATAAATTGCCTAAAGATCGTATCTGAGTAAAATCTCATATGATTTATAGTATCGTTCCGTGTATGAAAATGATCCTGAATGTTTATCCAATTTTATATTTTGATTGTATTTAATTTATTCAAATTATAAGTTTCCTAGCTGTAGAACACGTGTTTTGCACAATTAATTTATAATTTTAAAAATAAAAAAATTTAAATTAAAGATTATATATATATAATAGTTTATCAAAAAAATTATCATATTTTTTATATTTTGTAATATAAATTTAATTCGATATTATAAAAATTTAAATTTAGAACTAATTTTTATAATTTTATAAAATAGTTATTTAAAATTTCAACTCTAAATTAATTTACAATTTAAATTGTAAATTGTAAATTAAATTTTATCTATAATTTAATATTCTTAATAATTTAAATAAAAAATTTAGAATTAAATAATTGTATACCTAGATTTTTCAAAAATAAGTTACTATATTATTAACATTTTACAAAAAAGTTTGAATTTTTTTTTTTTTAATATATTATTATATATAAATACAATAGTCTATCGATTTTTTTTGATATTTTTACATTTTATAACATAATTTTAATTTGGAATTAAGTAAATTTAAATTTAAATTTTTTTTTAAAATTTTTAGAAAAATAATTATTTTAAACTTCAATTATAAATTAATTTTTAATTTTAATTATAAATTAAATTTGTAAGAATAATTTAATATTCATAATACTTAAAATTAAATATTTTTATACCTATATTTTCAGAAATAAATTACAATATTATTATCATATTATAATATATATATAATATTACATGCAATTTTAAATAATAAGATATTTAAATTAAATTACATGCAATTTTAAATAATAAGATATTTAAATTAAATTACATGCAATTTTAAATAATAATATGTAAACATACCATAAAGTAATGTATACTAATTTATTTTGATTTTATATAATTATAAAAATATGCGTGTATATTTATATAATTTAATTTAAAATAACTATAAATAATTATTAATTTTAAAATAAAAATAAAAAGTAAAAAAAAAAATCTTAGATTAGTGATTAATAATTATTTTTAATGCTTAAAATAATATGTTCAGATAGAAAAATATTAAAAAAATAAAAATTCATATAAATAAATTTATAACCTACTGTGACATACAAAAGAAAATATCAATAAGATATAAATTTAAAAATGATAATAATCTTTTTATATAAGTGATATTAATTTATTTTAAAATGCATACATATTCAACATAAAAAATTTAAATAAAATTTAAACTAATAATTTTATAAATAGATAAAATCAAAACTACTATTTCAAAATAAATAATACTATATAGGTTTTTAACAAAAAAAAATAAAAAAAAATAAAAAAAAATAAAAAAAAATATTAATAATTTTAAAGGTAAACATCAAATATAAAGCAAACATAAAGTAAAATATATCAATTAAAAATTTATAAATATAGATAATTTATTCAAAAATAAGAAATTTTAAATAATTTAATTTTTTTTAAAAAAATAAAAGAAAAATAATATTTCATAAATACTACAAAAGTAATATAAAAAAATAATTATATATATTAAAAAACTAACTTATATAAATTTCAACGATCAAAAATTAAAAAATACAAAAAATAATAATAATTTATGAATAAAAATATAATATAAATATAAGATAACATAATGAAATAAATAGAAAACAAACTATTTAAATTATTCTAAACTACATAATTTTTTTTTTAGTTTTGAAATACTATTTTTCATTAACAAACTCAAAAAATAATATTTCAAAACTCAAAAACTAATATAAAAAACTTCAATAAATAAAAAATATTTATAATTATTAAATAGGTGCATATAGATAAAATAAGTGGGGTAAAAACTTTTATTCCAAATTTAAGTGGGATAAAAATTTATGAGAAAAAAAATTAGGTAGAAAAAATTTATGTGGGAAAAGTGGCAAAAAATTGAGGGGAGCGAGTTTAGACGAAAATGATGTGTTGCCTATATATATATAAAAGAAGTTTAAAATTATTTATTTTAAAAAAAAAAATTATAATCGAAAAGTAATATAAAAAATAATTACATGCATTAAAAAAATAATTTATATGAATTTTAATGATAAAAATAATAAAATACAAAAATAATAAAAAATTTATGAATAAAAATAAAATAAAATATAAGTATAAGATAATATGTTGAAAAAAATAGAAAATAAAATATTTAAGTTATTCTAAACTGTATAATTTTTTTTTATTTTAAAATACTATTTTGAATAATGAACCCAAAAAATAATATTTCAAAACCAAAGAACTAATATATAAAAATTCAATAAATAAAAAATAGTTACAATTACTATTCACAAAATAATAAATTAAAAATTAAAAATATCAAAATAGATGTATATAGAGAAAATAAGTGGGGTAAAAATTTTGGAGAAAAAATTTAAATGGGAAAGTGAAAAAAGTATGAGGGGATAAATAAAAATAAAGATAAAAATTTGAGAGAGTGAGGGGGAGTTTAGACGGAAAGAAGTTGTTTTTTATTTTTATATATATATAAACTCTTATTCTAGAAATGAATTTACTATTTCAATAGAAATTTATTACTTGCCATTATTATTTACGAGTATAATTTTAACCGCTGAATAACTATCTTGTGCTTTTATTCCTCCTTACCTACTACTTGAATTTTTAGAATTACGCTTGTACTTTCATCCTTACTTATACTAGTTATCACATTATTGTATTTAGTGGCGTTGATTAATTAAGTATTATTAATTACATTTTACATCTGTCAAATTAATTGATCAATTAATATAAATCCAATTACTGCAAAAAAAAACTATAAATCCAATTAGGCTTGGACGCAATCAAAATTAAAGTCAAAATTAAAATTATAATGGTTCATTTATTTTAGTGAATAAGATAAGATAGGATATTAAATAATTTTTAAAAAAAAATAGTATATAATCAAATATAAAATTAATTTTATATTATTTTAATTATATTTACTTCTAATTTACGATAATAATAGATATACATTTCTTTAATCATACGAAATAAATATGCTCCAGGATATAGAGTTCAAGTTTTAATTTAAGATTAGAAACAAATCAAAATTACCAAGATTTAATTCAATCGTATGACAGACAATTCCAATTACGTTAAATTAATTAAAGATTCTAACTAATTATTTCGATTAAGCAAATAAATTCTTAGACTAACCTAGATTAACTTTTCAACCTACTCTAATTGCTTGCACACGGGTGTACTGTGTACTCAAGTGGAGTATAAAATTTCTATTGCTTTTCAATCATCATCGAATATAACTATATCTATACATATGTATATAATTAACCATTATAACCTGTCATGGTAAAGAAAAGGAACCATTAATTATAACCTATCTCAATTGACTACGACTCTCCAATTTATTCAAAGCATATATATATATATATACGCACAGACTAATCAAAAGTACCTTGGGACAATTCGTTGACGGTAGTAAATAACTTCGAAGGGGAAATTAACAATGAATCTTCTAATCTTCTGCAGCATCCTGATAGTAAGTGTATATAAAAATAAGGATAATTTTACAAGAATAAATTATTATGACATTACACTGCCCATCTTCTTTATTTATAATTTTATCTGTCATCCTCCTGAGTTTTGTAAAAAAATTACACAAATCTTTCATACTAACGAAAAAATTAATTTCGTGAAAAATATTAAATAATAAAATAATTTCTCTCAATTATTTTATGTACGTCTTTTAATTATTTTTTAGCAAAAGACATAAGGGAGAAATCACATTACTAACGGACTCAATTTAACACTGTTAGCTAGAGGAGATGTGAGTATCACCTGAACAAATAAAGGAGAGGTCAATCTCATGGGAGATAAATGTAATTTACCCAAAAAATAAATATAAATTTTGTTTTAGTTCGAATTGAAGTCTCGTGAGATAATCTATACACTCACTAATTCTTTTTTTTTAAAAAAATATATCTTGTATTAGATTCAAAAGAACTAAATGAAATAGAAGTGGGAAGAGAAATGAGAGAGAATAGAAAACAAAAGAAGCCACCCCGCAACAATTACAAAATAGGGTAAGTGGAGAAGAAGCAAAACAGAGAGCCTACAATAGCTTGGACACCGTTCTGAGAGCTCTCAAAGCATCATTTGTTCCTCTCAATCCAAAAAAATCAACTCCAAATCAAATTGATACAAGCTCTTCTCAGGGTGAGCTCGTTTATAGGGACATTAGGAATGCTTTGTGAAATCAAAAATGAAATACATCTATTAACTCCACACAATAAAATAACGATCAATCTACTAGTAACTTAGTGGATAGACGTCCAGACATGTTGTCTTAGGATCATGAGTTCAATTCATGTTGTAGTACTTTATACGCATGTTATTGCATTTGTATGTATACAAACAAAAAAAAACTCATGCATAAAATTGATCTAGAGAAGTCATGCACCAAACCAATAGAAAAGAAGATATCCTACCTCTAATAGCCTTCCACACTAATCACTTTCTCAACTAGCTCCGGCGACTCCTCCCCTCTCGTACCAGTAAATTCAATAATTCCCTGCAAGGCTAGTAATCAATTTCTAATCTGAAATTTGAAATCACAAATAATTTCAATTAATCAATTTGATTAAAATTAATTTCTAATTAATTATTTCTTAATTGATTTCATGGATAATAGCTTGACTCAAGTGGACTAATCTAATTGAATCAAATCTAGAGTTTATAAAACTCAATTTGATAGATACAATGTTAAGTTAATCTTAACAAAACGTAATTACAACTAGCTACTTAAGACTATGCATAAACTAGCTCAATCAAACATTTTAATTGAATTTGGTTTTTCAGATATCCAAAATAATAAAAAATTGAAGGGGTTAAAATTTATCATTCTCACCTTTAAAATTTCAATATCATCTAACACATATCCTTGTTCTGAACCAAACTAGGAATCAATTACACATAATTTACAAACAGCATAAGCCCACATTCAAACAAAGAATGTTATCCTATTCTTTTACCATAATCATTCAAGTAAAATATTCACATATACCAAGAATAAATATGTATATTTATGGCTGCACAAGTTCCCCAGATAATGGAAATATAATGATATAATAAACCTGATATACATAACTATATACATAATAATTATTTGGGGTCCTTTGGACATACCTAAAAGAAAGAACATATAACTTTTGGAAGTAGACAAAATTTGAGTACCAAATTGACTACCAGAAGCAATGCACTAATGCTATGTAGCAGAAAAATCAGGCTCTGCTGGCTTCTGCAATAGCATCAATGGATGGGTTTTATTGCTCTTATGTCTTCGCAAGTTACGCAGAATATTCGCTGCAAACCTTGAAGCATATAGAGCAGCACCAAGGCTCGTCGAACTGGCACCATCATTCAGTACCATTGCAGCCTGCAATGTTTTCTCTTTCTCATGTAGAGCATCTTCAAGCTTCTTTTTGGAGTATCTGCGCCAAGCTGCCTGAATAAAACAAGCAGCCCATGTTCTCCACTGCTGTGAATGGAATCTAAATGTATGCTGCAACTGCTTGCTGTGTAGCCTTCTGAATTGTGAAGCAACAAACTTCAGATCATCAGCCATCAGAGCAAAAGCTTCGACTTCAGATAGAGTTTTAACTGTCCTTGTTGAAATTGGGAGGATAGATACTATGTTAGGGTCCAGGGCCCATGTCAGGAGCTCCTCACCACAGAAATCTCCAGCCTTGATAATATTTGAATTGAAGAATCCAGTTCTTCCACCATTGGTGGTCATGCTCTCTAGCTTTCCTCTCATGATAAAGAGCATTTCATTCACTGGGTCTCCTTCACGGACAATGCAGCTGGACTCGGTGTATAGAACAGGTTTTAGACGGTCAGACATGGCATCCATGAGTTGATCATCCATCTTCTCGAACATTGGAACCTACGAGTAATAAGTGTTATTAATCATTTTTTTTAAAATAAGAAAATTAAGAGAATCAAATAAAGATTTTAATTGCATCATAATCAGTAGCAGAATATATTAGAAGAGGAACAGAGAGTAAGAAGCATTGCTTCACATTTCTAAAAACTGAAATGTTAGTGACAAGTGCCTTTAGGGTAAACCTAGTTGGGCCTTGTGCTTTTACTTGCTCAAAGGAAAACACCAAACACTTGTTGCATATTCTCAATCTTTCCACTAAATCCACCAAACACTTGTTGCCTATTCTCAATCATTCCACTAAATCCACAAAATTCAGGACTCTTGATAATGTCTCTTTCAGATCTGTCTGTATCCAATATTCTTCTATTTCTTTCTAAAGAAAGATATCCTAGAAAGATGTGAGTATCAGTCTGGTTTAGACAACAGATATCAGAAGCCTTTAATTTAGAACTTTAAGAGAATTGGTGGGCTATTATTTTTTGTTCTTAATGTGATCTTCTGTGAAATTTTATTTAAAATCTGAATAGTTACTTACAATTCTGAAACAATTTAACAACTTTGACACATGACAAGTACCTTTAATGTCAGCCAATAGGCAATAGGTTCCTCACTTGGCCGTATATCTAAAATCAGTTCCAAGCTTTCATTTCAAACTTTCATATCAAATAAATAAAAAATAAATTCGAACTTCGAAATTATAGAGAATCTTCATAAGAAAGTAAAGACCAATTTTTACATTGATGTGAAAGATTATAATTCTATTGGGCCAGAGTTAAAAATTGAACCACCAAGATAAGAATGATAAGGCAGCTAGTATTTTAAGCATAATAAGTAGACATGGTAGCATGGGAGATTCTAAACATATGTAAGGACAAACTGATTAAAACAATCGAATACGTAAAATATAAACGAAGTTCACTCAAACATCCTACTCGTTTGAGAAGTGATAAGCAGAGGTGGCGCTTTATATCCCTTCGCAAGTCTTTAGGAAGATTTTGAAGAAGATGCTCTTCATCTACCCCTCTTGTTTCTTGCCATCTATACTGCTCATAGCGGCGTATTCGCTCCTTCAGGTTCTCAGGAAGCAAACGGTGAGACATCCATTGCTCCGCATCTCTCTTTTTAACTCTCATCTCTTCTATTCTCACAGTGGTGGATTGTAGATATGTCTGGAACAGCAAATTGCAAATCAATGATCCAGAGGATTTTATTTGATATTCCTTTTATTAAGTGAAATATGTATTTCCAACTTTCCATGAAGTTGTATCTAATGGAAGCAAATAATTCTCTAACAGACTAACTACTGATATCTTAGCTTCAGATCAAAAGAAGGTGATAATAATAGCAGAATTTTCACAGCTATGAGCTATGGCCAATAAGTAATAAAGACATGAGGAAGAAAAATAGAGAGACAGAAACAAAATAAAGTTCATGCAAGAGAACCAATCTTTTCTAATATAGTGTTCTCCATGACTTGTATCCATACTGCTCTCTCCTGTCATAGTAACTAAATTCAACTTCAAGACCATAGTTAATTGGACCCATGATCATAGATAAGATGACTGCCAACAAGTATAGTGTCTCTTCTAACTAATTACTAATAAAGCAAACATAATTGACACCAATAGGGGAATGGAATGCATTTATTACTAATAGATTAATACAAAGAGATATAGAATCTCTTGAATAGATTGCAGGATTCTTATTTTTAAAAAAAAAAGAGATATAAAATCAAAAGTAATCAAGTTCTATTGGTAAACAATCACTTCCGCATACAAAGAAAATATTTCATATATATTTCCGAAGATAAAGCAGAATTGCAATCAACATATAAAGAGTATGATAATGAATGAAAAATACAAAGTATGCAACCTGCATATTGCCAATGAGAAGGGCAAACAGAACTAAGCCGGAGATGGAAACAAAAACTGCAAACATGTTCTCCCAAATGTAAGTGCTTGTTTTAAGGTTTTGTCCAAGAGAACTGCAAAGAAAACACATCTTATCAATCAAAAATGATGAATTGCACACTGTTCAATATTGAGTACAGTTAATTAGGTAGAGATGGAAACACATCATATCATCTCTGCAAGTGTATGCAGATATATTTTCTCTGTGCGAGAATAAGTAGATACCATTTCATCTGTCAATCACAGTAAGTAGTTATGCTTATATACCTTTCGGGACCAAAAAGAGAGAGGCCAACCCAATGCACAAGACTGCCACAAATAAATGAAAATTAAAATACCCTAAATGCTTTAACTTTGTAAAACCATATTACTAACAATGTTTAGGATACTTAGCAGGAAAGATACTGAAAAGAAATAATCATATCAAATACTTTAAGGTTTGCATATAATAAGATTATTAACATAGAAGCATGAAGGAACATATCCAGTGTATCCATCAAAATCTTAGTCACCAAAATTTAACACCATTTGATCTTTCAAATTGACAGGACCCATCAAGGAAGCAGGATAAGATTTCGAAAAGCAAGAATATTATTAGGTATATTATTACCTTAGATTTTGAAGCCCCCACCAAAAGCAATAGAAGAACTTCTCCAAGAACTTCTCTGATCGAACAACATTTTGTAGAGATGGTAGATAAATTCCAAAGTCAAATATAGTTGCATTTGCTGGATCTATAGGGCATGCAGTTGCCAATAGAATATTACTCGGGCTGTTTTCTCGACCACAGACTAAAAACTCAGTTGTGCAATCAGGTAGGATGCAAGCTTTTCTCCAACATGTGTCTTCACGTTCTATAGAAAGTAAATACCATAATGCGCCTAGTATCTGCAAGAAATAGAAATAGCACATTCATAACAAGAAGAAGCTATGTTCTCGAGATAAGCTGAATAAAATAGCTTCTGAGAGTAATTGGCTGGGTGATGTATCAAAAATTATGTGAAAAATTAAAGAAAATAGTGAAAGAGACTAGACTAAGAACCTACATTTCCTCTTTTGTTTTCTTTTACTTTTCTCTTTTAAGCAGTCCAACTATACTAAATTGAGTAAAAAATTAAGGAATATAATGAAAGAGGTACTAAATTGTGAGAAACTGCCTGAAATGTATTTTTTCATATTGACATAAGAAATTATATTAAACAGATTCATGATAGTCTAAAAGTTGGACTGTGGGTGACAAATCTGATGTAGAAAGAATAAATCTGATAAAACCAGAAGAAAAAATATTCATGCTGCAGAAAAGCTGTTACAGGTTATACATGAAGAGAATAATGATGCAGTTGAATTGATAATTTTCAAGCAATTAATGTCTTATGACTAGTTAGCCTTGAGATGGCACTCAGAAACTGCTGTTATGTTACTAAGGCAACAAAAAAAATAGGAGAGAAAAATGTGATAATTATTTGCATGGTTATTGTACTGTTTGAAGGGTAAAGTGGTCATCTTTCATTTTAAGTCGGAAATGGTTTAAAATGTTAAGTTGTAGTCGGTTGAAACAGATCCAGGAAGAAAATTTTCAGTTTCAGTTTTCTTTTCTCTTTTTTGTTTTTTTTTGAAATAGAACTATGTATTCGATTCATGAGAAAGAATAGAATACATCAGAGGATAGAGAGAAAGAAAAAGTTAAAATACAAGATTCACAGTGAAACCCAACAACCAACATAGACCCAAGATTAAAGGATCCTGTGAGAAGACAAGAAATACCTTCTTTTCTCTTTCTCTCCTCTTCTTTTTTTCGTATCTTGTGCCGATCATCACCAAGAGCCAAAATAGGCAAGAAGGACAAAGACCTTCTTCCTCTTGGTGCTGAGGAAGTTTTTGACTTGGATTGGGAATCATCCAGCCTTGATCCCAACTGTGGGAGACCCAGAACAAGGCTGCAACTAAGAACTCTGACAACAACAGACTCAGTCAGAGCTCCCACCCAACCACAAACAAATGATCTCATGTAATCTTCACATAAAACAAGCGAGGAACCCTGCTAGCCTACCACAACTCTTATCTCCAACTACCACAACCCGGTTCTTCTCCTCCAGCTGTTGTATGGAAAAAGGTTCCTTTCAACACCCAATAGGAGAATATCAAATCAATCTCTCTATTGGTGCTCCACTACCACAAGCATTAAAAACATGTGTACAAAGAAAAATGCAAGCTCCACATAGAGCTAACCTGCAGCATGAGGCATGCAGAAAGGTTATATTTACAACACGAAATGTGCAGAAAGGCTAGATACAAAGCAACCTGACCATAAAAACTCTCAGGAACTACCAACCAGAGTAGAATAATAGAATTCCACATAGATAATGCGGACCATGAAAGGAATCCTTAACATCCCCTATACAATTGTTCAGTAACAGCAAGAGATACAAGGTTCAGGGAAGGTTTTGTACAGTGACCTCCATTAAGTAAATTTCAGATAAACCTTACTCCCATTTACTGTTGGCCTAATCTAAAGTTTAGATGAACCAACCTAGATAGTTACTCTCAAGCTTCATCACATTATGTTAAACTGTTTATCACATCGCATTCTGCTCATATCATTTAGCATTTTTTTCATCTTATGAATCTAGGCTGGTACTAGAATGGAAATTCTTTTTTAGACAACAGAGAATCTCTTGATCTGGTTGATCTGTGAACAAGGTAACAAGATCCCTGAACAACTCCAGAATGACATTGGAAACCAGGGTTAATGTCACTATGTCAGAATTAATAAGCAGTAAACAGTTACTCTTCTAAAAATCATTAGAACCATGAAAATAAGATTTGATACTTATGTGGACTTACATGACTTGCAAGCATATAAAGTAAAAGGTTAAAGGCAGCTCCAGCCCATGCTGTTTCAGTGATTATGCCAGCAGATCTTGTAACTTCAAGATACAAAGGTATGATCCTAAGAAGTCTTGGCACGTATTGGAATATGACAACGTACATCAGCGCATTTTTCGCATTCAGGAGCGCTGACCCTTCAAGGTTGGGCATTATGATCAGTATCATAATCTGTGTAGTTAAAAAATGTAATTAGTTGTTGTAGGCTTGTAGCTTTCTTCAAAAAACTAAGGTTTCTGATTAAATACTGGTCAAGATAGCTATAGTTGCATAGAAAACAATTTGTTCTACTCTAGGAAAAATAAAAATAAAAGAACAAAAGTCAAACAAAATATACATTATGTTCTCATTTCAAAGCAAAGATAATATCAAAATGATATAGACCCCAAGAAACTGCAGCAAATAAGCAGGATACCTGAAAAACTATTTGTCTATCAAATTATTTTAAGTTTATAAGTTTTGCTTCAAGAGAGTTTCAGAGCATCAAATTTTTGCCAACACCTAAAATGTGGTACTAAGCTCATTTTTTAATAGATTTTTTTCCTATGGAGGGAAAACAAAATCACGAAGAAACTATTTGCTTGTTTACATAGAAATAAACAAGTCAATTACTTCAGTAGTCATTCAAATTGGCATGTGATCCACACCCTGACAAGTTTTAAAGTCCTAAAGATGCATATATATGATATATATATATATATATATCACGATTCAGTCTAACTTATATCAAATTACCAACTGCAGATATATATTACAATCTAAGTACATCAAATGTACCTGTGGAAGCGGAAGAACAGCCAGAATGTCTACTAAGAAATATGATGATATATATCTCCTAGCTATTGCTGACAAATCTTTTTCCAAAACTCCCCTTCCGAAAACCCTAGATGAAGGAGCGATAAAACCAGTTCGAAATTGAAAGGCAATGTGGACTAAGTAGAAGATATCTGTAAAAAACCGCAGAACACTTGCAACAATTTCTAGCTTTTTATGCAAATAAAGGCAATTCTTTTGATCATCAATAACCGGAATATAGAAGAACAAGGGATCCACAGACACAGCAACCACACAGGATATAACAAATATTTTGTTCCACCTTTGGAGAAATGGTCCTTGGGGATCTAGAACTTTCTTTTTTGGTGTTGGTTTATCCACAGATGAATTTGCAAAAGATTGAAACTGAAAAATGCTTCTGACCCAATCAAATCCTCTTTTGAACATCTCTTTTACTGAACTAAAATTTCTCTGTTTTCTTCCTAAAAAGGTCATCTCGGAATCCAGAGATTGTTCTGAACTCCAGTCTTGAAACCTGTCAATAATGGAGATAAGAATTTTATTTGAAAACCCTGCAAAGTTTTCTAAATATAAATAAATTATATTTCCCACCACTTTTGACTATAAATAAGGCTAAACCAATGAGCAATATAGTTAATAAGTCAAAGAAAGAATTAAAATCACCAGATATGCAAGATACAATTTGAAGGTTTTCATGCAGCACTGTTCTAATGTGTCTGTGTATGTCAGTGTTACACATTATATGGAACCTTCCTGGTGCTCCAAAAATTTCCAAAGGCAAGTACTAATGTGAATGATACAATCAGAAACTCGATATCTTTTGTAGCAAAAAACAATGGAACATAATCATTGTTGTATGGACCCAGTCACCCAGATACAGAATTTTACATTAGAACACAAAGCATGGTGCCTAATTTAATAATCAAGAAAACAAGAAATGAAAGGACTGACAAGGATAATTATATTACCAAAAGCAATAAGAATTGTCTATTGATCTCCGTTGTGAATGAATGAGATGAAAAGCAATAAAACCATTACATGTGGCACTTCCCTACGATTTATGCATCTGCTCTTCTAATAATACAAATAACAATATACATCAAGGAATTCTATATCATTCAAATCATTATCTTCATGCATATCACTAGATGAAATTTTAAGCAATGTAGGAAACACAATAGAAGCAAAAGAAAAGGAGCAAGTAGTTTAAGTTGATCAATCAAGAAAATCTGTGAAATTCATCATGTTGAGAATTTATATCTTAACTTTTTAACCATTGCCATTCATCTAAAAGCTTAAGCAATTAGATTACACATGTTACATTCATTTATACTCATCACTCCCCTTCATGTGTGGGCCAGCAGATGCAAGTGGCCCAAGCCCAACACATTGACCTTATATAAATGTGGATAGTGTGGCTTGAACAAGACTAAAACTCAAAACCCCCTCTCTTTGGTACCATTTTAACTTTTTGATCAATGTGATTTCTTTTAAAAGTTTAAGTGATTAGATGAGATATGATCTAGTCATTTATATTTTTTATATTCTTAATACTACATGAGATTTGCATAAAGTTTAGAAGGAAAAAACTTATAAAGGAAATTCAGAAATTTTGGAGCATGTCACAAAAAATGTCATTTTTTATTCTAGAATATATTTTACTGTGAATCATGATAAAATTTTAGTGGACCGCCTCTATTGGATAAAAATCACATTTTCCTTTTTCAATTCCTACTAATTTCTTCAATTATGAAATGGTCTGCTATAACTAACTTAAGCTAAAGATGTGCAGAATCTACAATTTTCAACTCACACGTTGCAGATGGAAAATTGAGGTTCAAGTAACCAGTGAAAAAAGCATATGTACTTCAATACAAATTGAAAAATTGTGAGTTTTTAGTTGTTTAAAAGACTACCAACACTATAACAGCAACAAATCAGGTGCTATTGAACTACAGAGATACTCTCTGGGCTGATAATCAACATTTCTTGATGAGCTAAAGTGGAAAGTGGCAAATATAAACTGGCATCAAACATGAAATAATGAGTTAATGACTAACCTCACATATTTGTCCTCCCGATGATTCATAGCTTCACCTCAATTGTAATATAGTGCCCACTATGAGAACTGAATTATATGCTTGTGTATACCAGCATGCGTGGTAGAGACATAAGTTATTTACCAAATTAATTCCTATCAACCATGAGAATAATGATAAATTCATCATAAATCTTCATACCTTCTTCAAGAAAAGAAAAGGAAAGAAGCACAATTACCAATTACGAACTACAAACTGGTAAGCAACAATGGAAGTAAAAAAAGCATGATGGAAGAGATAAACATGATTGATAGTAACAATTACACACCCATACCATCACATGGTTATTCAAGAACAGGCTCTCTTATTTTAGTTAAAGTAAATGATGGGCATACTTATGTGACATTGAGATTTAAAACTGGTAAACTCAAGCATGATGTTGATACATCATAGATATCACTACAAAGGAGACACTGAACTACATAAACTATAATCTGCTGGAATGGCTGCATTTTATGTGCTAAGGCAAGCAAGAGGGACTGATGTCTAAATCAGTAATTGTTATTTTCTTATAGTTCTCACACTATCACAGTATGACTAGTGGTTGACTTCAAACTTGATAAAGCCTTATTGCTAGCGAGGTTCAACTCATGGATGTAGCCTCTTTCTTACTAAGAGAGGAAGATTATGTACAAAATCCTCCACATACGGACATACCTAGCATTGGCACGAGCCTCGGGCATTAGGTATTTAGGTTTGTCTTTTACTTTTCTTATTTTAAACTCCTCTAGGAAATACAATACTTTTTCACCTTCTGATGTTTCTTGTATGTAACCAAGTTAATTGAAGAATAAAATTACATATATTATCCTCAAAAGATATTGTCAACAAGCTTAACTTAGTTGGCAAAAGCCTTTGCTACTTATAGCATGTTCCTGGGGAAAATCCTCAAAACAGATACTTGAACAAGAATTAGGCATATTGTCCATAGTCACTACTATGCTGCACATATGAAACTTCTCACAGGGATTCACATAATAATCCATAATCATTCCAACTTATTAACTGAGATACCAAACATCTACAACTTGTGCTACTTCGTTCTATCTTATTGTCTTTCATCCAATGTCTAATAGCAGCCTTGTAGCATTTCTTGCATATCTCTCTATTGCTTGTTGATTTGGCATGGTTAAGACAATTCCACAAGTGATAGCTCTATTAGCTTACAGATAACCTAATATAAGAAATTTAAACCTAAAAATCAGAAGACTAGCTATCTTTAGTTATGCAATTGGCCTCCACCACTAAGCAACTACAATCTTCAATCCACCTTCTTTCCTGTATTTAACTCTCACATACTAAATCTATAAACGTTGTGTCAAAAAACATCTACAAAGATTGTGGGAAGCTATCAACAAGGAATTTGTTTCCGAGAGTAATGGGACTAAAATCCGGGATCAAAATGATAGGGAGGAATGGGATAACAATAAGGAATTTGATCGCTAGCCCTTGAAAGCTAAAGAAAATCAGTTGCATTGCATGGATGAAAAAACTAGACAATAATAGAGCAACATCAGAACAGAACGACCAAGAAACCCGGACACCAAAGATCTCGAGTTGGGGAACGAAATCAACCAAATCGGATCGGAATGCTCCCCTGTTAAATCTTTAGGAACCAAATCTATCGAAGAAACCAACAACTTCAAAAAGAAGAAACATCCGAAAAATGAACGAGCCAAAATCTAAACAAGGAAAGAAACTCGCGAACCTCCTCGTGGTCTGCGATCTCGAGAGCAAGGCTTCCTTCCTTCGCCGAGGGAGAGGGGGTTTACCTTGGCTGTTTCAACGGGGCGGTGATCACTAAGACTAACTACCATAGCGATTTAAAAACTCCAATAGTACTTAATAATTAACAAGCTGGAAGAAGCTTCGTGGATGGTTCACCTGGCTTGAACTGGTGCCAGGAGCGAGCGGCGCCCCGCCCCGGGCGAAACATTCGATGCCGTGTGTCGGGATACCACATCCGCCATCGATCTATCGACGAGCGGAGGCGATCGCCCTGCAGACGAGGGGATTAGAAGTAGGGCGTGCCGAATGCGGCAAACGCCAAACGGGTCGGGAATTGGGATATGGTCTGCGCCAAAGAAGAAAGTGGCGGGATTGACTGCAGTCATCTGTCATCGATCTACTACGCGACGACTCGTTTTAATTTTGTGCGTCGGATCCTGTCCAATGATAGCTGCAATTTTTAACTTCCAGGCCCAATAATCCTTTCTAACCGCCGTTCTGAGTCGAGATGGACGGATCGTGATAGGGCAACATGCGCAGCAATTAGAAAAGATTTTATTGTTAACCTTTGCCTCTTTATGATATGGTCATATACTCATATGGACTATGGAGAGAGTCGTCGCTGGCAATTGGCGCAAAAGAGTTGTCATTGTCGACTATAAGATTTGCACTCCATGTTAAGGATTTGACTAAAATATCCGCACTTGTCCAAGCTCAGTGGTTGACTTCGGTCGAAAGGGCAATTGAAAGAGTTGAAAAAATAATTCTAACTCTTTTCAATCGGAAAATTGATGGACTTAAACTATTAGTTAATTAATAAATTTATCATAATTTTTGTAACTATCATTTGTTGAGTTGACAATCTATAACATCGAAAATATATTGAGCAAATTCATAACTTGAATACGAGATTTTCTCATATTCATAATATAAATTTAATTTTTTTTAAATCCATAATTAAATGATTAAAATTTTAATTTTATTCTTCATTTCAAAATATAATTTTTTTATTAATTAAAAACTTTTTAAAAATATTTAAATGATTCAAAATAAATAATTTTTTTATTATTCATAATATATTTTTTTCAGCAATTTATATTAATATTATAGTAGATAAAAATTTATTTTAGTAACTAATAATATTTTTTAAAAATATTTAAATACTTAAATTAACACTTATTAAGTAAAATATAACGCAAATTAATTTTTTAACAATCCTTGTAGTATTTTTTTGTATCTAAAGAATTTATTAGTAGCTAAAATTATTATTATTATTATTATTATTATTATTATTATTATTTTATTAGTGTAAAATTATTATAAATAAAAATAAAAAATAATATTATTTAGCCACTAAAATAAATTTTTATATATTATAATATTAATATAAATTGCTGAAAAATATATATTATGAATAATAATAAAAATATTTATTTTGAGTCATTTAAATATTTTTAGAAAAGTTTTTAATTAATAAAAGAAAACTATATTTTGAAATGAACGGTAAAATTAGAATTTTGATCATTTAGTTATGAATTTAGATTTTTGTTATGGATATGGAAAAATTTCATATCCAAGTTATGAATTGGGGTAATTGCTCAAATATATTTACCCTATTTTTTTATTAAGATTTATCATATTAGCAAATCCTAGTATATACTAATGGAAAAAATAATAGTATATAAATTAAACTTGTATATGAGGATGTGATATCGGGTAGAGTGGATGAATGTGAGTTTTAGTGTTTGTTTTTTATTTTATTTTCATTAGTATAGGCTAACATTTGTTCACGTGGTAAATATTAATTAATTTTTTTTTTTTTTTTGATGATGATTAGATTATCGCATCAACGATTAATATTTATATTTACAAATATATAAGAGTGAGATATAATTGATATTATTTTAAAAATGTTAAATAAATTATTTGTAAATAAAAGATCATGATAAATTTATTAATTAACGCAAAATTTAAAATAAATTCATCAATTTTCATTTTTTATCGATTTGGGACGGATCAAATTACACAAAGAGAATAAATGTTGTATTTCTTATACCCATCTTGTGGAGTAAAACATCAAGTGAATTTTTCCATAATGATACACTAGAGTGCCTAATTTTAGGATTAGGATTGTTAGAATAAGTTAGAGATCGCAAAATAAACATCGATTCATATATGCAACCTAAAATTAGTAGATGAATCATCCTCGAGAAAAGCAATGCTTGGCAAGAAAATATTGACTTGTCCATTGGATTTCATGTTATTACTACGATGGCATCATCATTCTTTTTGCTCCTTGGAATTTTTGTTTTGTTTTGGATATAGGTCACATTAACTAAGGATAACGACAGATGAACTGTTTTATTAGATATTCGAACTATTCAACTCATTTAAATCAGGTTCAAGTAACTTTTAGTCAGATCCAAATCGAGTTTAAGTAGAAAAAAATACTAAAGTTACGTTGATTTTGAATCGGAGAAATTATGCAAGTATCAAAATTGTGATATTAACAAATCAACCGTAAATTTTCATAAACTTCCGACTGAAAATCATATCATCTGTTTTGAAAATTATGTTTATTTTATTATTGATCATTTGTCAATTTAAGTCTCCCCCAAACATAGCGAAGAGGTGTTGAGGGAAGACATTGAAACAAAGACGTCACACCATAGATAAAATATTTGGAATAAAATATCGTAAAATTAGGTTTGACATCTAATAAATGGATGATGGGAAATGAGGTGCGGAGGGCATGAGGTTCTTGACATCATGTTCCAATCCTCCCTAATTGAAAGTGGCCAGTATGTTGGGCTTTAGCTTGAAGCATTTATCCATTATTTACTTATTTAGTTCTAATATTATTTTTTCATGTAAAAATCAATTAGTTGATTGACTCTTATGATAAAAAGTAAATTATTTTTAACATACAAGAAATATTGTCCAATTAAAGTACAAAATGATAATTGATTTTTATTCAAATACTACAATTGATGTTTTTAAAATTAGTGATACTATTTTGTTATTTGAGAGCATGTCCTTAGATCCAGGTAACATTAATTAATTATTTTTTATTTTAATAATAAAAAAAATATTATAATAGACGATATTAAGAAACAAATTCTAAATTTTTAAATAACTTATAACAACTACTCACAGTTGACATCATTACTTCTTCACTTGCCGTGGCTGTATGCATTTTTCATCTCTCATTAAAAGTTTTTTTTTTTTTTTTTCATCTCCTATTCACTCATGGTTTAAATATAATATATTTTAAACAAAAAAATATATTTAAAAGGAAGGTGCCAACTGCCAATTCACCGTACTGATAATTAACAAATATGCCCTACCAAATATCATATAACATCGACAACAGCGTGGCAATGCAATGTTTATAACGTTTTTGCTATATAAGAAATGTTATGACGGACGGTTTTTACGACAAAACGATCCGATTTAACCAAAGCACCGTTGGCCGCACGGCTTTGTTTCGTCGCCCTCCGTCCCCTTTTGCACCTCCTTCAGTCGAATTGTATATAGGTCAGCTCGCCCTTTCATCCGAAGGTTCGACACCCGGAGAACAAAAAGGAGAAAGGGTGGGTTTGTGACCAGGATCGCCCCTCCGGCCCTCTCCATCCGCTCGGGCTTCTTCTCCCTTGGACAGCCGTGACAGAGATCTCGACCTCATTTCTCGCGTCGCATCAGGACCCGTCTCCAAAGCCGGATCTTTGCTCCCGAGTTTCGCCACTTTTTCCTTGAACACGAGGTGGGCGTTGTTCTTTTCCTTGGGTTGGGTGGATGAGGTCCCGGATCTGATAAAGATTGAAGCCGCGACGGTCTATCCCTTTCATCTCGGTACTCACTTATTTTCGTGGCGATGTCCGTTATTGCCTATTCATAGTTTCTCGATTATTTGGTGGTGGTTGTCCTCGAATAATATTTGATCCGGATGCTCAAGGGTTGCATCTTTGTTGATTTATAGCTGAAAAGATCCCAGCTTTGCGACAGATTCTCCCCCCTCTCTTCCCTCTTGATAATCCCTTTTGGCGTATTAATCCGGCACCGTAGGCCGCCATCAATCTACTTAGATGGTATGCGTTGCTAGCTTCAGAAGTTTTGTGGTACGGGCGACCAATCTGATTGATTTATCATCCAGTAGGAAAGGGTATCTCAGAGGGTGGTGGAGAGATTTAGATGTGAAACCAAGGTTAAACTATGACTGGAACCGCTGCAGTTTCAAGACGGCCGTGAAGATGATGGTAGACTTGAGCAAGTCTATGGGACCTCAAGCAATTCTTAATGTTCTGCAGGGAAAAGATAATGTTGGGGACGGAGATTATGTCAGCGGTGGAGGGAGAAGGTAAAGTTTTCTTTTTTCTTTTTTCAAAGAGGGAAATCTTACCAAGTAAATTGGTGGGTAGGTAATAAAAAATATAAAACAGGGTATATTTTCCTTATATAACTTTCTGAACTTTCAATAGACATCAATACTAGTTGAGCTGCTTTTACACAGTTATGCTCGAAAGGTCAAATTGAAGGTATGACTGATGGGCCTTTTGCTGATTTGCAGTGACGATGGTAAATTGAGTTATGGATATTCAAGCTTTAGAGGACGGAGAGCAAGCATGGAAGACTTTTATGATGTTAAAATTTCTAATATTGATGGACAGCCAGTTAATCTCTTTGGGATATTTGATGGTTTGATATTTTTGACCTTTCATTTTGCAAATAATTTTCCTTAGTGTGAAATGTGCACATTCTATATACATCTTAATATCATAGGTCATGGCGGGTCACGTGCTGCCGAATATTTGAAGGAGCACTTATTTGAAAACCTTATGAAACATCCACAGTTCATGACTGACACAAAACTGGCAATCCGTAGGTTTCAGTTTCTTCTATCTGATTTTGTATTTCAGTAATTGATTGCTAAAATGTATTTCAATTTGTTTTCGCTTTGTTTATAACTTTATATGTTTGGGCACTCCACAGATGAAACATATCAAAAAACTGACTCAGACTTCTTGGAAGCTGAACATAATACTTTTAGAGATGATGGTTCTACAGCTTCTACAGCTATTTTGATTGCAAACCACTTATATGTAGCCAATGTCGGGGATTCACGTGCAGTCATGTCAAAGGCAGGTGAAGGTACAAGTTAAAATCATTTGGTTGTTTCTCATCTTTATTTATATATTAATACAAAAATAATAATAAAATAATTTTGAAAATAGTTCGTGTAATTGGTAAATATTATTCAATTGATTAATTATTTTCTCGCAACTGAAATTGAATTTTTATGCCTGTAGGGATTGTTTCCTAGAATCAATTTACTGCCACAATCAACCATTAATTACCTTCTATAAAATGCTAATACATACTATGATAGACTTATTTGTTGTCTTTGAAACTCTCCCCTTCTTTTATTGATCTTGCTTCTCTAGTTTCTCTTGCTAAAATATATGAGAGGTTAGTTGAGGAGGACCAATCATTTGGAGGAGGACAGGTGGATGATTGAGATAGGCTTTCTCCTTTTTCATAGTGGTGTATTTTCTTTGATTAAACTTGTATGAAGCTTCTTATTGAGTTATGCACAAGTTGTTCTTGAAACCGATGTTATTGATCTTGCTGATGGCTGTTATTGTTTGAGAAAGTAAATTTTGATGAAGGTGAACCATGCTTTTATGTTGTGGTATATCGGACTCTGTGTTGCTTTGCTTGATTGTATTAATTTTGTTTTGATGATATGATCCAACTACCTTGATCCTTAACAATAAATTTGGATGCCTAAATTTTACTATTTTGATTTTTTAAAAAGTTGAACAAACTACGCAACATGATGATTGATTGTTATTGCTTTAGCAACATGATGATTGATTGTTATTGCTTTATGAGTTGACCTGCAATCAATTAGGCACAAGCATAGCTGGCCTTACCTGGTCTTTGGCACAAGCCACAGGCCCTGCCCTGCAGTCATGGTGTGCTGATGGTTTTGTGCAAGGCTTGGCCAAGCGGCAGCCCAACAACCTTTTGCCCGATCCGATGCTAGCTTGATTTGACCATGTAAAAGTAATTAACAATGACATAATTAAATAAATGATTAAGATTATTGTATATATAGATGTCATGCATATGTTGTGTCTATTATTAAGTAGTATGTGAAAATTGGTGGAAGTAGTTATAGAGCTAAAACTGAATGGTTTAAGTAGTTAGGGACACTAGGATAATTTGGTAAAAATATATTGATTAAACAAAGGAAACTATTGGGATACTTGCACTTCGTGGATTAGAATTTTTAAAAGCAGGTCAAACATGTATAAAGCAATAAGTGTAGCTAAGATGTGGATGTTGTGATGGCATGCAAGATTGCTGAGTGCCATAAATTAGAAGTATTTGAACATGTGAAGTAATTATCAGAAGTTTCATTGGAGGATAGTGTGACAGAAAATCATTTAAGAAAATTTAACTAGGAATTTTGTATTTGAAACAATACTTAAGTATCTGCTCTTTGACTAGGATATTACTCTCAACATATACTTGGGGTATCGTTCATGTTTCTTTGTTGTAACTAGTATATCAATAACATTCTCATGAAACTTCTGATTTTGATTGTTGAAAAAATTATGTTTTATATTTGCCATCCCTGTTATTCTACACATTGAAACATGTCTTACGAGGGTTGTTTAGCAATTCAATAACATACGCTTTAGACTTTAGTCACTCCATAGTCCATCCTATGCTAGTTATTCTCATGATGGTACCATCATTTTTCACTTTAATAGTGAAATCCTGCTAACTTTTAGAAGATCTATAATCTTCCTGAGTTCCTGTTTATGTGAATATCTGTTAATAATGACATGCATCTTCCATACAGTTCTGTTTCTCTTTTTTCTGCTATACATGCAGCATTGACAATTCATGAGCTATAACTACCTTATCTTTTGTGTTCTTATCAAAAGCAATCCCTCTCTCTGATGATCACAAGCCAAACAGAAGTGATGAGCGCAAGAGAATTGAAAATGCTGGAGGATTTGTTATGTGGGCTGGTAAGTCTTTTTTGGAACCACCGATAACTTATTCTGGTTAATAAGAACCTATAGTGCACTGCCAAAGTGTTTTTAAGGCTAAAAGGTTTTTTTTTTTCTCAAAAAAATAGTCTTTGGTAAATACATGCTAAAACTGCTTTTATCCCAAATATTGTCTTTTTGGTGCCAACTGTGGGTGGGTAGCACAGTTGGTGGCAATATCTAGTATGTTTCCTAGAGATCTAGGGTTCAAACCCTAGTATGGTCACCTCTTGTGACTTTCTATCATTGTTAAAAAAAGTATTGTCTTCTTGGTGCCACTTTTACAAAGTAGGTGAGACAAAGCTTTTCTTTGATTTTTTAAGAACAATTTGCGAAAGCTAAAACATTGCCCCAGAACCTTTTTTAGTCTTATGTTTTTTTAGTAGTCACACTGTCCTCAAGAATTTATATATTATGATAAGCTCAAGTCCCTGATTTGATGTTTTTCTTGCATTAGTTTGTGTATGTTTATTAGATTATAATTGCCTTCCTGTGTTATCCTCTCTCTTCAAAAATGGACTTTCAGAAAATCAATCTGAAGAGGCTGACAACCAGAATTGCTAAACATGAAAGTATCTTTGAGTGTCATTAAAAATGTTTCCTATTAATGTGAGAACTATATGTTTGATTTCATTATCCTTGTAGGTTATGAATAAGTGGTTGTAAATGATAAGCATTTTGAGTTTGCAGGCACATGGAGGGTAGGTGGTGTACTGGCGATGTCACGTGCATTTGGTAATCGTCTTTTGAAGCAGTATGTAGTGGCAGAACCTGAGATTCGGGTAACTCACTGCAAAATAAGCTCTCCTACTTTTGTGTGTTTATAAGGCTGTAGAGCCCATATGGTATTTTTACCGTGTTCTATCCTTTTCTTATCTTCAATGTATCACTGTTCCCCGACGTAGCATTTTTGTTATCATTTCTTATTATTTTTTCAGCAAATTAGTGACTTCTATTTTGAGTAATCATCTTCAGATCACAACACTTGAACCAGTGTCATAGGTCATCATTTCAAAAATAGCTGCATGCCACGATGATAGATTGATAGGTTTCATATGTTAGCTTCTAAAGCACTTGATTATAGTCTTTTTGATAGACTCACACTTATAACTATTTCTGTCTTTGAAGGGAACTTAAGAATGGAAATATCTATTTCCTGTAAATTTGCTAGATCTTTTGATTTGTTAATGTTCAAGTTTAACCCCTTTTCTGAAGTAGGATCATGTTCCTTGGTAAAGGAAATTTGGGTCCTTTCCAGAAATCTGTTAAACCAATAACTTTGAAACTGGACCCAAAAAAAATTCAATTAGGAATTTTTGTTGAATTTGTGGGTGGGAAGTTTGTAAGCCAGTTGAATGTTTATTTCATATATATAGCATTTAACATGATGTACTTCACTACAATCTCATTGAATCCTGATAATAATTATTGAAGTTTCTTATATGATAAAACATTGAGTTTGTTTATTGATTATGCCATATTGCCATTTACTGAAGATAATATTTGATGTCAGGCTTTGCCACATTTGCACTTTCTTTTTCCAGTTACATGTTTTTGACATCTAAATGAAGATTGAAATGAACTGAAAAGATCCATATTGAAGGGCTTTGAGTCTAATTTTTAGCTAAGTCAAAAATAGCTAAAAATCTTTCTGACTTTGCAGTCTTTGTCTTTTAAAATTTTAAGGTTTTTTCTGTTTTCAGTTTCATGTTGTTTCTGGCATTTAAATAAAGATTGTAATGAGCTGAGAAGATTAATGTCGAAGGCCTTTAAGTTAATTTCAGCTATGAACCAAATAGTTTAAAATCATTATATAAAGTATAAACCAAAAATCCATTGGAGTCTTTCTACTTTGTTTGGTTTTTATTTTCTAGTAATTTCTATTGAAATTGGACACAAAATCAAACAAGGAAAGAAAAAACAATTTTGATTTGGTCTCTGAAATTGAAAATAAACTGAACTCAGAATTACCGTATTTATGATATTAGAGTTGCACTCCAGCGAAGCATAGCTGTTTGTGCTACTCACATTGATTTTCCTGTCAGTATATCTTGTATGTTATATATTGGTACTGCTTATGGAGTAAAGTTGATTGACTTATAAATCTGGTTTTGCTACCTGGTAGAAGTGAATTTTGCGGAGCTTTGAGTGAAAAACTTTGGTGATGCCTGATGGCGATTAGTGCAACTCTTGGCATGTGCACCTAACATTATGGCTAATGATTTTAGGAGCACGATCAGGAAAATACAGGTTTTTAAAATCCTAAATTTGAGATATTAGAAGTCAACTAAAATACAAGTTTAAGGAGTATCTCAGTTTCCATTATATATTGTGAAAAATTATGTTTAACAGATAACAATTAGCAGGGCGAATTCTTTGTGTTCCATGGGCTGAAGATGTACACCCATTGGTCCTATTTGCTCTCTGTGCCCTAAGGATAGATAGAGTTTAACCTCTTCTTCTTTTATTTTATTTTTTAATAAAAGGGCAATTTTATCATTTTGCTTTTTTGTTACAGAACTATATAAGAAAATGAAATATTATTTCATATCCATGAGAGTATTTACCTATTACAGCAATATACGTAGTTTTCTATGGACTTGTCTCATTAATTGCAGGAAGAAGTAGTCAATGAGGAATTGGATTTGCTTGTTCTTGCAAGTGATGGACTGTGGGATGTTATTCCTAACGAGGTTGGTTCTGCCACTTATTCTCACAATCTGGCATCTGTTTTTCTTAAAAAATCATTGAACACGTCGTTTGGTCTGATGAGTGGCATGAAAAGGAATTTGTAGACTATATTAGAAATTAGTCATTACCTGGGCTCACTTCAAGCTCATGATTACTTGGTCTGATGTAGCTGGAATTTTGAAACAAAGAAGTGACTGATGGAGCTCATTTACATATCATGTTCTGATTTAGTGATTTTGAAACATTTTGTTTGTTAAAAGTCGGACATTAGACTGGGCTAGTAACATAATGGCACTGATTTCTTTTCTGAGAATGTTTATAATTCACACTCTTTTTCCTATATTTCTTTGTTACTGTTTACTGAATGAGTTTGCTAACCATATTCACATGACCTGTTCAAAAAGGATGTCATTGCCCTTGCGAGGATGGAGGAAGAAGCAGAGGCCGCTGCCCGGAAGTTGACGTTGACTGCATTTTCCCGTGGCAGTGCAGACAACATTACATGCATTGTGGTTAGGTTCCATCACGACAAGCCTGATGCAGATTCCACATCCGCTAGTGAGAATTGACAATTTCGTTCTTCCAGCATATGAACACTGTTGTATTGAACTTGGATGTGTTTGTTTTACATAACCTAATCGTTGCATATTACTTTGCTTATAAAATGATCTCTCATTAGCTCAATAATCTTTTTTTTTCAACTAGTTTAAAATTTTATTTCAGGTAAGATTTTGTATCGTATCTGCTGAAAAGCATTTGATAATGTGTTGCATTTTACCAAAAAAATTATCGTGGCTTTTATACTAACCATCTTGATTACCTACACCTACGGTTTAATTTCTATTGTGCAATGTGCTGTTATCACAGACACTGGAACAAATGAGCTGGAGCAAACCTTGCCACCTTGGCGTTGTTTCTTCTAATGCTTCAGAACTCGGTCTAAAAATGTCTACTTTCACATTTTTCATGTTATTTTGTCATACTAACATGAATAAATGCTGACCATTTGATGTCTTTATCTATAGTGGGATACCCCCAAGGTAATTCAGTATTTAAGCATTGCCAATGTTATTTGATGTCAAATTTAACAATAAATTTAAAGAATAATACTCAGATTTCAGAAGGAAAAAAGAAAAAAGAAAAAAGAAAAAAGAGAAGCTTATGCTGTTAGGAATGAAGTGACGAATATGGAGTCTAAAATACAGCACATGGCTTGTGTGCAGCGGAGTCCAACCAGGAAACCTGCAAGCAACTCTTGAATTCCTTTGAATGTCTCTGGTTCTCAAGGTTTCTCATCATCGGGTTGAGAAGCTGCCACAGTGAGAGCATCGGCGAAGTATTCCTCAACTGAAACATAATTTAACAGTGAATGTCAAAGCTTTATTGAGATTAGAGTTGTCCATTCGGTCCAAACTGAACCGAATTAAATCAAACCGAAATTTCAACCCGAACCTGAACCAAATTATACCTAAACCAATCTAACCCGAATCAAAATTATTCGGTTCGGTTTCCAACTCGAAAATTAAAATTTTAATTAATTCGGTTAAAAATTAAAAATTATTGCCCAATACTCATTTCCTTACCTGGCTTAAAAATTAAAAAGAAATTTTATTTTTTAATTAATTTGATTTTCGGTTGGGTTGGGTTCTCGGAATCCGAACCGAAATCCAAAATTTGGATTCGGTTCGGGTCAAGAACCGAACATGCAACCGCTGAAATCGAACCGAACCGAACAATGAACACCTCTAATCGAGATAAGGAGCACTTGACTGAAATTAACCACAAGTATTCGTACGAAAAAGATAACGAGTTACAATTTACCATCTTGTAGTTGTAAAAATCCTCATGTTGCATACTTGCACGTAAAATAAATATATAATTCATTTACCTTTATCATCTACTTGCATGTAAAAGAAATATATAATTCATTTACCTTTATCATCCTGCTCTGGGGAGTCGAGCAGGATGTCGGAGTCCGGTGGCGGGAAAGGAGAGCCAGTATAGTCATCCAGCGCTCTAAGATCTTCAACCAAGCAAGCAAATAAATCAGATGACAGCCAGAAAAAATAGAAACAGAAAAACTTATAAGGTAAACGAATCGAAGATCTCAAGACATATTTCAATAAATTTGTTAGGACATAAGTTACATTGGCTCCAGGTAAAATAAAAATAAATAAGACGTGATGTAAAGTTACAGCCAATAGGCTTGTTACCTATGTAGGGAGAGCTGATAATTAGAAATTCTTTACAACCAATAGGATAAAGTCCATCATAGTCTCTTATATTCTAAGAACAGACTGGCAAGCTATCACGGTTACTTGGAAAGGCAAAGCACCTAGAAATAATCTACTATAGAAACAGCTCAACTTCTCAGCTTCTCTTATCTCTTGATTCAAGCACCTTTAGTCTGAGATGTATGATAAAATTAGGGTCTAGTTTATTTCATAGCTAAATATAGTTCTCTTTTCTTAATTGAATAACATATATGTCATTCCTTTTATTTTAAATGTCAACATGATACGTTCAACTATCTAGCTAAAAGCAAGTCTGTTGCACATGTGTTCTTGTTAGTAGTTGTATCTCTAGGCTTCTAGTTCCTCGTTAAGAAGCACAGACACCAAATTAGAAATGTGTCTCTACACTGTTGTTTTTAAGTCATAATAAAATTAGCATAATAATCAACACTTCCCATAAATTTTGGGATTAACTTACTATGAGAGATGCTGCTTACCTCCTAAGCTAGCCAAATCAGTTGTTAAATCTGAAAGGTTTAAATTCCAAAGCTGTCCTAATGATCCCAAAGGGTCCCTGGAGGAACCCATGGCACATTCTTGATCTAGTTGCAAATCTCCTGTACTTACCATGTCTGACGTTAAGGTAGTATCAAGTGTTGATGCATCCAGGCACATCCCAGATATCTCAGGTGGAGTAAATGGAAAATGGTTATTCGATGCCACTGATGCAGGACTTGCAGCCATCTCTGACATAGATGATATAGTACCACATGGAATGCCTACAGGAGCTGCTTCAGTTGTGGCACCACCCATTACAATTCTGCAAAAAGAAAAATTTACATTCATCGGGATGACCAATATAAAAACTGAAAATAGAGCCATATGTAACAGCATTACTATATATACCTATTTTTACTACTAGAAACAAGTTGTTTCATAAAATAAAAGTAGAGCTCAATTTGACTCAATTGGCTCATCTCTGATGTTCCTGTACCATAGTACTTGAGATTGAAAAATAGTGGTGAAACAAAGGAACAAAGTTAATTGCGTTCTTTCTGGTCTTATTTCCTTAATAAAAGATCATATTCAAATTATCTTCTTTATGGTCTATAGTAATTATACAAAGAGTTGTAGGAGTTACTGTAGAAATCATATCAAATTAACTTACTCATTTCCAGAATTGATGCTAAGGGCATGAAATCTTCCATGTGGAGGAATTCCATTAACCACGTGGCAGCTGGACAATCCACAACCTGTAGGATCAAAATGTGGCTGGCCTGTGGCCGTCATTGCAGGTTGCTGAAGAACTGGGTACCCCATAGGCATATTGTTAACTGCACTGAAAACAGGTTGTCCCTGATTAGGAATGACAAATGAGTGTCTAATCACATGCTTCTAACTAAATTTAGATGGGTCTTAAAAATAATCATAGCAGTTTCTTAACAAGTTATATTACAAGTTAGGAACTTTATCAATTTGTCTTGATGGTAATGACCATAACTGATTGTTGAGTAGTGAGCAATATTACCAAAAGATAAAAATTATGAAAAAGGTGATTATAAACTGAACAGCACGTGGAAAAATAACAAAGCATCTGCAGGTTTTCTTATAGAGTAAGACTAACAATTAATATCAAAAGTGTTCAGGTGATTTTATGAATATTAAAATCAATGGAAGGTAAAGAAAAAAATGGTGCACAGAATCTGATTGTAATAACAATAAGCTCATATTTCAAAAGGAAGAGATTCACATTATGATGTTAGGATAGTAGAACCTTGGGAAAAAGAACTAGATGTGGAGATCCTGAAATAAGTACAATGGAACTATCAGTGGAGGTAAAAATAAGAGTAATCCATAGTGCATGGGGGAGTAATCTCTCTTCCTTTCTTTAATTTTTAATGAAGGGGAAAGTAATTTCCTCAAAAAAAAATGACAGTGAAAGTAACAAAAAAAGGGAAGCTAAGGGAAGGATGTGGCTAAGGGATAGGGTCCATGGGGATGCTCCATATGGACCCTGCAAAGAGCCCTGGCCTACCAATGGATAATTCAACATGCTTTTTGTGACCCCTTGAGCCACATGCCCCTTATAATAAGCTTGCAGCTAATCAACCCACTTATCATAGTTTTTTGCACCATATCAATAGGGGAGAAAACTCCTGTTAGCCAACAATAAGAGAAGCACAAAGTTGAATAAATGACTTGAAAATAGCAAATTAATTGCAATATATGTCATCAATGAAAAATTTGCAAAATAAAGAATGACACTTGATTGCTTCTGAAATATCAAACGATTTTTTCAGTAGTTATCATCTTGAAGAAATTTCAAGTGAATGAAATTACCGGGCGTAGTTTGAATTCCATTATGTAATGGAGCCAATGGAATATTTGGTAGGAGAGGACTTTTCATTAGATGGCATTGGTGTTCCAGCAAATGATTGAAAAGAATGATTTGCCTTTTCAGCTTCAGCCTTATATAATATGCCCTGAAAAAATCAGAGTTTTCTTCTTCAAGTTTCTTCCACACTGCAAAAAGAAAAAAGAGATTTCGGACTAAAATAAAATACATTTTTCTTTGATGTTGGAGCAGAAACTTGAAGGAATTTATTGGGTTTTCCATAAGCATTATTGAATTAAGACCTTGAATTTCAAGTAGCAATTAAAAAAGAAAATAGAAAACACACCAGATTGTGTCCCTTAAGCTTTAATCATAACATGTATTGCACTTAGATGTGATAAATATATATGCATGTCAAGAAAATGTATCACATGTTTGAACAAAAGAAAATGATTTACAGATCAATTTTTCAAGAAATGTTTTGGACACGTGAAAATATTGTTAAATTTGATTGGATAACCAATTTTCTCAAAAGCTTAATCTATTAGGAAAGTGGCCAATTTATGCATTTATATTTCTTAACACTCTCCCCACATTTGTGGGCGAGTAAACTTGAGGAGACTGACCCAAGACCAACAAGTGGATCGACTTAATTGAATTGAAGTGAGGGGTATTTTTTTATGCTAGGAGGATTCGAACTTAGGACCTTGTGCTATGATACCATGTCAAATTTGATTGGATGACTAACTTTCCCAAAAGCTTAAACTCTTAGGAAGAGACCAACCTATGCATTTCTATTTTTAACAAATAGCAAGCATCTCCATTCTCCATCTATGACCAAAAATCTTACAACATAAGTCTTTTCGTGCATATCGAAGGTTTGGTTACATAGATATATTTCAAAAACACATATTGAAGCTTACCAGATAAAACTAGGAGACTTACCTAGTGTAGTAAAGGCAGGTTCTATCCTAGCACGATTGGAGAGAGTCCTAACCACCTCCCCTTTGTTCATATACAGTTGTAAACATCGTTCTATCAGATTTTGGACCTGCAAGAATCCTCGGAAAATCAGGTGTAGTGAACAAAATATATTAAGGTACGAAGTAGAATTCATTTTTCGATTGCTTGTTAGCACACTACAGGCCATACGACAAGCCATGCATTCTATGTACTCATAAAATGACCCATATCCATGTAGTGAATAACAATATGAAAAAAAGATATCCTCTGTTGCAAACTTCTCACTAGTTCCCCATAATGAATTGATATTATAATAGTCTTACAAGTTCAATGTCTTCACGGGAAACATTTCTGTTTTCACTGATTGCATTGGATGATGAACCTGAGTTTGCTCCTGGAGCCTCAGCAGCTAGAGTATTTTGATGATTTTGATGAACTTCATTTGAAGCTTGTGAGGATGATTGCATATCTTCAATGTTCTGAGGATCCTGTGCAGATTCGCTTGAATAAAACTAGAGAATAGAAATGTAAAAGATCTTAAGACTGAAGCAAGGAAGAAAGGTCGTGTGATTCTTATTGGCATATATCTAACATTTCTAATATCTGATCTATAATAAGAAACATGACCGATCAAAATTTCTTCTTCTCAGAGCTTGAGAAGTTATTATGTGTAATTCAACCATACAAAAAGCTGTATGGTTGCTAGAATGCAAGCTGACCTTACTAGTTGCTAACCATGCACATTAATTTCCTTTTTTCCATACCCCTCATTATTTGGTGAATTGGATAGGTGGTTCAGAATTTTACCTAATTTATTTGCTCTCTCAGTTAGAAGTGTCATTATATAGTATATACCCTAGTAAAGACATAAATAACTATAATACTTCATTAAAGGAGCAACATAAGAGAACCATAGATGTCCACTTCGATTGGGTATTCTCTACTATAAAATACTGACCAAAAAAGATTCAAGCTACATAAAGGTGATTTTGACAGAGATTCAAAGAATATCCTTTTATGTTACAAAATTATGAGATGATCATGATTTAGATAGAAAAATCAGTGCAACCTTGTATCGGGAAAGCCAAGAGTTAAATGAAGAGAAGGTTGTGTTTTAAAATGAATCTGGGGCTCAATAAATTTGGACAAGTCTAACTAAATAAAAAGGTAAGAAGTAACCCCACATTTTGAAATTGCCAAATAATGATCCCATGAAAGCATTCCCATCAAATACATAAGCATTATTATAAAAATGATACATGATAAATTCTGGAAGGGTGTATTACTTCTGAGGTCTTCATTTTAGTTCGTCACATTGATTCAAGCTAAGACATCATATATTTCAATTCAGAGATCAAAGTGGTGTCTCCAAATCTAGAAAATCTTCCAGAATGGCAGATCCCTTTTTTTTTAGCAACAGAATGGCAGATCCTTGTCAGTCAGTTTCCTGAAAATGCAATACTGATATGTTGGAAGAATTTAAACATACTAAAGAAGTGGCACTTCAAAACAGGTATTTTGCAACACCCAAAAAAAAGTCAATACCAAAATGTCATGAACGAATCTGATTCCATTCAATTCATGATACAAATTAGAAGCTTCCAGAAGCAGCAGTCAACAGAAGATGCAGACAAATGTTATGCATCTAGAAGTAAAAAATGGTCTGCAGCTCATTGTCAAACCTTGATTTGATTCAAAAGAGCAGATCTTTTAGAGAAAAAAAAACAAAAAGGCTATATAGCTTATATAATCTTTTACTATTTTCTCTTGAGATTATCTTTCCATAATCAATCTTAAGGTGCAAAAACATTAAGTCCCATAAAGCAGCTTTTAGTTTGCAATAAAAACTTTGAAACCAGGAAGAAACTCTAGAACACCCGTTGAGGAATGAAACTACATACTAAAGTGAAAGAACTAAAAGGAGCAAGAATATATATTGCAAAATTTGTAAGTTTATACTTTATTCAGCATGTTATAAATAATGGGCAATTGGGGACCAGATGATATTATGAGGAAGTATACCTAGTTTGAGAGATATGGTTGAAACATAAAATTCACTGTCAAACAAACCAAGTTGATCATGAAAAAAATAATTTGAATTCAAAAAGAAACTCAATCAATGAGAAAAGGCTAAAGATGCTGAAATGTAGGCATATTCAACATTGTAGAATAAGCCTGTAAGATAAAATTTTCAGTTAATTATTTACCATGCTTCACAGAATAATAAAATTCAATTTTTATATAATTTTCAACATCTCAACACAAAGCATGACTCTTCATCACATTAGGATTACAAGCAATGCAATTTCTTAATATCTAAACAAAAGGTCAAAAATAGTTTTATCATAATAAATTCTAACACTTCCCTCAAAAAGCAAAATCTAACACAGTGACCCATACATCTAATTAATGATTGGAGAATAAAGCAAGATGAAGCCTGGACCAAAAAAGTTAAGAGAATAAGATTTTGCTCAGGTATAGTTTTTATGTGGGACAAAATCAAGATTCCCCATATGGTAATCCTTTGCTGGAGACCCACAGGTCTACAGGCTTGACGATGAGTCAATGAAGACACTAAGACCAAGGTAGAATATTTGAAACCCTTATAATTCATCATTCTAAGCCATTGAGAATTGGTGGGCGCAAAGCATCCAGAATCCTGCCAGTGGTATCCTTTCGAAGACGATTCCTACAGTATATAGTATAGGAAGAACAAAGTGCCGATTAACAACCAATCTTAGCAACACGAAGACCTCAATTAAGCAACTAAACCGACATCTATGATAATACAGTAAAACATATAGAATCTCCAGTCAATAAGAAGTTCTTAGATATTCTAACTTCCAAATCTATCAAGACTATAACATTGAGCGCAAAGAGAAACAAAAAAAATGAAAACTTAAATCAGAACAACCAAATCTGGAAGGAAGAAAGGATATATTGAAGCATTCTACACTTTCTACTAACACTACAGCAAGCATCATCGGCAATTTCATTCATTAAAACATAGTCCTTCACTAAATTGAGCGGCTTCCTAGAACAAAAGCCCAAGCAAAAATCCCCAAAACAAAACGCAGATTTCGATGGCCATTAATCATCGATAAACCCAACAAGCTTACCAGTGGAGCACAGAGCATGAATCTGGACCCCGAAAATAGAGCTTTAGGGTTTCGATGTCTCTCTCCAATTAAGACGAGGAAGAGGAGACGAGGTAAAAGCTAATAAAAGAGGAAGAGGAGGAGGTAAAATGACTTCAACGAGACCGCCTTCAGAGCGGCTCTTCTCCGTGTCATGATATATAAGAATCCACCGAGCTCCACTTAATTAATAATTAATATTTAAATTATAACTAATTAATTATAGTAATATGGTTAGTCATAAAAGTAATGTTTTAATAATGCAGAAAGGTCAATCAACAAAGTTAATTTATTTTCTGATATTAGTAAATAAATAATAAGTTGACATTATGTTTCCTGAGATTAAAAGGTTGTACGATCGGAAGCAATACTTTACATGGTTTCGTCAACTCGGCTCATTTCGAGTTAAGTTGATATTAATTCATTCTCATAATTGTGCTCCACGTCACGTGAAACAAGTAAATACCTGTTTATTTATTCACGTGGAGGAGCTAAAGCACCATCAAAATTAACGATGCATCGTCCTAAACTGGTTTATTAGTTCTCGATACGACAGAAAAAGATTTAAATATAATTTTTTATTCTTTGTGCTTTTGATATAATATTAATTTGATATTTTTTTAATTCAAGCATCGAGCAAGGAAATAATTATAATTTATTTTTTATTCTATCGTTTTTTATTCCATAAAATAAATATATATTAAAAACTTAAATACGGTCATAAATAATATCAAAACATATATCTATATTATATACACTTAAATAAATTAAACCATATTATATACCATGAATAGTTAAATTCTAATATAAAAAATAATTTATACATAAAATAATATTATTTTATCCACATCAATCATGTAGGGAAACAATAATTTTTATCAAATAATAATTAGGAAAGCCACCAATTGTTTCTTTTTTTCTTTGAAGTATTAGAGTTTTATCAAAAATAGGAAAAAGAGAGAGAAAGAAATGCAAACCCTATCCATATTTTTACTCTGTCGCATCAATTAAATAAAATATCATTCAAAATATCCGATGAGAAAAACTAAATATCACGTGCTTCTTGTGGGCCATCTCTAAAAGTGAGGATATATAAGCGGACAAATATATTATTTGTCCCATCATAAACTCCTCAATTAACAATATATTAGAATAATTTTTTTTTATATTAATCAATAAATATTTTATGATGTATAGTTTTATCATCTAACTAGCTGTAGTTTACGCGATTAATTTATAATTTTAAAAATAAAAATAAATTGAAATTAAATATTATATTTTAATATCTATGTTTATATAAATAAAATAGTTTATAAAAAAATTCTGATATTTTTCATATTTTGTAATATAAATTTAATTTAAAATTATATAAATTTAAATTTAAACCTAATTTTTATAATGTTAGAATATGATTATTTAAATTTTCAATTGTAAATTAATTTACAATTTAAATTATAAATTAAATTTTATCTATAATTTAATACTCTTAATAATTTAAATAAAAAAATTAAAATTAAATAATTGTATGCCTAAATTTTTCAAGATAAGTTACTATATTATTAATATTTTACAATAAAAAAATTGAACTTGAAATTTGTATTTTAATATATTATTATATATAAATAGAATAGTGTGTCGATTTTTTTTTGATATTTTCATATTTTGTAATATAATTTTAATTTGAAATTATATAAATTTAAATTTTAAATTATTTTTAATATTTTTTAAAAACTAATTATTTTAAACTTCAATTATAAATTAATTTTTAATTTTAATTTTAAACTAAATTTAAAATAATAATTTAATATTCATAATAATTAAAATTAAATATTTATATACCTATATTTTCATAAATAAGTCGCAATATTATAATTATATTATATATATAAAAAATTTGATGAGAAAAACCAATAATAATATATTTAAATTAAATTACAATTCTAAATAATAATATATAAACATACCGTAATATATATTAATTTAATTTAATTTATATAATTATAAAAGCGTGCACGTGTATATATATATATATATATAATAATTATAAGTAATAATTAAATTTAAAATAAAAATAAGAATTAAAAAGATAAAATATGAATTATTTTATATTAGTGATTAATAATTATTTTCATCGCTTAAAACAATATGTTCATATAGAATATATATATATAAATTTATAACCTAGTATGACATACAAAATAAAATATCAATAAGATATAAATCTAAAAGTGATAATAATCTTTTTATATAAGGGTACTAATTTATTTCAAACGACATACATCTTCAAAGTAAAAAATTTCTGAATAAAATTTTAAACTAATAATTTTAAAAATAAAAAAAATAAAAAATTATTTTAAAACAAATAATACTATATAGGTTTTTAACAAAAAAAATATATAGAAAAAATAAAATGGAAAACTATTAATAATTTTAAGGGTAAACATCAAATATAATGCAAATATAAAGTAAATATATCAATTAAAAATGTATAAGTATAGATAATTAATTTAAAAATAAGAAATTTGAAATAATTTATTTTTTTTCAAAAATAAAGGAAAAATGATATTTCATAAATATAAAAGTAATATAAAAAATTAATTATATTAAAAAATTAATTTATATAGATTTTAATATTCAAAAATTAAAAAAAAAACAACAATAATAATATTTTTATGGATAAAATCAAATATAATATATAAGATAACATAACGAAAAAAAATAGAAAATAAAATATTTAAATTATTCTAAGCTACATCATTTTTTTGTTTTGAAATATTATTTTTCATTAACAAATAAAAAAATGATATTTCAAAATCCAAAAACTAATATAAAAAACTTCAATAAATAAAAAATATTTATAATTATTATTCAAAAAATAATAAATACAAAATTAAAAATATCAAAATTGGTGCATATAAAAAAAATAAGCGGGGTAAAAACTTTTATTCTAAATTTAAGTGAGATAAAAAATTGAGAGGAAAAAATTTAGGTAAAAAAAATCTCTATGGGGAAAGTGGCAAAAATTTGACAGGAGGGAGTTTATTCGAGAATGATATGTTATATATATATATATATAAGGAATATGAAATTATTTAAGTTTTTTTCAAAAATAAATAAAAAAAAATATTTCATAAACACAAAAATAATAATAAAAATAATTATATACATTAAAAAATTAATTTATATAAATTTTAATGATAAAAAAATTAAAAAATAATAATAATACGATTTTTATGAATAAAAAACAAATATAATATAAGTATAAGTATGGTGACAGTGAATTTGTGTAAATGAGTATTTACCCATCCTAGACCCTGATAGATCATTAGCGGGTTTTGCCCGTTGGGTCGTGGGACTAGGGGTGAGCAAGATTTCCTGATTCATCGAAACCGAACCGAACCTGACCGAAGTGAACCCAAATTAATCGAACCGATTTTTTTTTGGTTCAGTTTTCGGTTTTTTTTTGAGATTTCGATTTTCGGTTCGGTGAATTTACAAAAAAAATCAGTTTTAACCGAATTTATCGGGAAAAAATAGACCATTTTACTCCTAAGAATTCACTTAATTACCTATGTATCCCTAAACCAGTAAACCCAACAAATACACAATAACCCGACCCACTTACCTACTTGCACCGCGCCCGACCTAAAACACTAACACCCCCGACTGCCGACTCGATCACTCAAGTACTCGAGATTTGGCATCGGCGACTCGGCACTCGCACCCCCCCCCCCCCCAAATCACCAACGTGGACGCGCACCCCAGCCCGCGGAAGGCTGCAGCCACGATCCCCTTCTTCTTGCCTCTAGGCGACGAAGGCAGTAGGGGAGGATGGGAGGCAATCAAGGGATTCCAGTCGGCGACAGTGGTGTGGGGCCTAGAGGAAGAGGAGGAGGAGCAGAAGAGGAGGCGACGGAAGCTGCAACGGGTTGACGACGACGAGACGGCGTCGGCGGGCACCATGGAAAGCTACACAAGAAGAAGACTTGGGTTGGTTAACCGAACCGAACCGAAACTTTTCAGTTAATTCAGTCGGTTAACCGGAAGTTTCAGTTCGGAAAATGATAAACACATTTTGTGTTAAATCGGTTCGGTTAACCGACTGGTCAATTCAGTTAATTTATCGAACCGACCAATGCACATCCCTACGCGGGACGGGTATAGGATTTTGAGGTAAAAACCTTGTAGGGTTTGGGACGGATTCAAGATTTTAGTCTAAAATCCGTCACAAATCCGTTAAGTATAAAAATATTAAAATACCCCTTATATTATCTATATATATAGGATAATTATGTTTTTTAAATTAGAGTTCAATATAATTTATTTTTTTAATTAGAGTTTAGTATACATTATACAACAATAACACATTTAATTACCTATTTAATTACTTATACCTTATTTTCTAACACATTATATAATATAACAATACACCATCAAGAGTTGAGAGGTTCAAAGAAGCAGCTCGTCAGCTATTAATTTCAACCATTTTTTTATAATTTTAAACTATTCGTATAATTCATATAATATTAGATGTTATGATAATTAAGTATGTAGAATAATTTTTTTTATATAAATTCTATTAACTATTCTAAGATGTTATGATAAGTATGTAGATTGTAAACCAATTTTTTTATATATAATTTGTTAACGGGCGAAAAGCGGGTACCCAGTGGGTACCCGTTAAATTAGTGGGATGGGTTTGGGAATTATCCTTCAAAATACTAACGAGTTTGAGACGAGTTTAGGATTGAATTTTCTTAATGAATTTGGGATATGATTGACTTCGTCGTCCCAAACCCTCCCAAGTGTAAGTATAAGGTAATATGTTGAAAAAAATAGAAAATAATATATTTAAATTATTCTAAATTGTATAATTTTTTTTTAGTTTTGAAATACTATTTTTCAATAATAAATTCAAAAAACAATATTTCAAAACCAAAAAATTAATATAAAAAATTTCAATAAATAAAAAAATAGTTACAATTATTATTCAAAAAATAATAAATACAAAATTAAAAAAATATCAAAATACGCGTATATAGAAAAAATAAACGGGGTAAAAATTTGGGAGGAAAAATTTAGGTGATGAAAGTGAAAAAAGTTTGAGGGGTGGAGTAAAAATAAAAATATAAGTTGAGTAAAAATAAAAGTAAAAATTTGAATGAGTGGGAAGACTTTAGGCGGGAATGAGTCGTTTCTTATATATATATATATATATATATATATATATATATATATATATATAAAAGAAAAATAAATAAATTTTATTATATGATGAGTGTTTTAACTATTTAATAATTTTTATATAAGTAATTTGATTTCATCCGTAAATACTAACATTATATTTACGAAGATGTATATATTTAAAAACACGATGTATATTATATATCGTGAAGGCAATTAAGGCATAGCAGACTGTTGTCTATCACGATGAAGGCATAAAAAACATTGACCTCCGTGTCATCTATCAAAATCATTCTACTCTTATTTTTCTTGATTCGTTTAGTCCGTCAAGAAACGAACTTTGACCCATTCTATTATTTGATTCATGGAGTAGAAAACATGACGCAAAAAAGTATCTACTATATAAATCTGGAGGTTGTTGTATATATGATGGATCAGTACCATATATATGTGATTGGGAAGGCGCGCCTTGGATCAACATTCAACACTAAAAAAAGTCACGTTGCTTTCCTACCACCAGTGTCCGAAGTATTCGACAAGGGGTCTGGTCAAACACAAACAAAGCCATCGCTTTAATTGATCATTTTTTTCAGAATTTGTTTCAATTTTATTTTGTCTTACACAAGCGATTTCTTTTTCGCCAAATAAAAAGTTTTGAAAAAAGAAAATGATTATCTAGGTTCGAAAAAGGTAAAATGTCTAAACGTTACTGAAAATTTATTTGGCAATTAGGGATGATCTTATTATATTTTGACAATTGAGTACTTATTATAATAGTTAATATGACTATATGTTATAAAAAAAATGATAAAATTAGGAGATGATTATATGTTTTGGTAACAGTTAGTGTTAGCTTATTTATAATTTAGAAAATTACATGCACTTTAAGATTTTTCTCATCTCAATCTAATTCTTTTATTTTTTTTCCAATTTAATCATATACTAATACATTTATCTCAACTGTATCATGTCGTTCGTCAGTGGCTTCGTTAAAATGATGTTGCAACATACTGACGTGGAATAAATAATAATATTTTAATATTAAAATCTTATAAACTGAAAAATGACATTGGGTCTCACCTCTTTCTCTCTAACTTCTTCTTCCCACTATAGTGCCTGATGTGAAACAAATAATAATTTTTTTAATATGAAAATTATATATATAAAGGGCAGAGAGTTGTGATCATGGTGACAATTAAGACCATGGAGACACCGAGCATGGTACACCGGCCATAGATGAGCGGGGGCACGCTTGACAGATACATAGTTGGTGGTAACCGAGGAGGATGTCGAGGCTAATGCAAATCTCTAGTAAAGAGTTAAGGAAGTCACGCAGGACAAGGAGGAAATATCAATATAGTAGCCGGGGCACGATCAATAAGGGCATAGCCAATGCTAGCAATGCAACGACCTACTATCAACATGATGAAGTTGAGCCCTAGGCCCATGAAGAGCAAGCCGAGAAAGAAGATGGCAACGTCGACGACAATATATGGTGTAGCATCGCTCGATCAAGTCAGAGACCCTACTAGTGTTTGAGTGACCGACCAAGGCGTAACAAAATTGAGGATGCCCACGAGGACTTGAATTTGCACATTGCTCGCCTTGAGATATTTTTGGATGAAGAGCACGACACCGCTCATCATACGAGAGAGAGAGAGAGAGAGAGAGAGAGAGAGAGAGAGAGAGAGAGAGAGGACCCAATACCACTTCTTATTTTATAAGATTTCAATACTAAAAAATTATTATTTTGTTCTCCGACAACATGCCACATCATCATCTTAACGGGTTGTTGATGGAAAATTAACGGACATGATACATATGTGTTAGTAAATGATTTAATTGGAAAAATAAAATAATTGAATTTATTAAAAACTAGTTGTTTGGGATGAATCACTAACCAAAATTGCTTAATTATTACCAAATATTCGCATTAGTTATTGACTCAGTTTAAACTCATAGAACATCTTGAAATCACTTGTGTTTGGTAACTGATAATTAATCTATTTGAATCATGGATAATATTATTTTTAACTATCTAGGATTGTGCACGTTTAGTTGGGGTTATATTATCGGAAATTTGAATTACCATGTTAATCCACGTTACCATGAGAGGTGTCTACGAGGATTATCATCTTCAATTTTTATTTCTAACAAAAAAACTCCCATCAAACCTTAGCCTTCATCGATCTTTTTGCAAACTCCCTCACCTCCTCTTCCTCTCTCACTTATTCTATACAACGATGCTAATTGCCCCAACTTCGCCCTCGTCGACTCCCTTTATAATCAAGGTAAAAATTTTATTTTTTATCAAGAGAGTGAGTCATTTGTTGTTCTGATTTTGGTCCTTTTTTTTTGGCCTTCGTCAATTTCTATGTTTGATTTAACATAACTTAGTAATAGCCAAAGATTAATCATTTCTTGATCCATGACTATTTTAAGGTACAAGGATTGATGATTTTCAATCTCAATGAAAATTTTATTTGTTGGCTAATGGAGAGCCATTATGAATAGACATTTTTTTTCCCATTATTGCCCCTCAACCATTGAATTGATTATATTGCAACCTAATAATATATATAATAGTGAACAAACATAGAAATATATTTTTTATTATTATTTTAAAATGAATTTATTTACATTTTTTGAAATTATTTTTCCATATAAAAATATTATTAATATTATTTAATAAATATAGTAGTAGTTTTGTTATAATATTTAAGATAATATTAAATATATTTTTCGTTAATTATTTGTCATTATGATTATTTTATAATATAATAATATGTTATTTTATTGTACATATATATATATGATCAATACATTGTTAACAATAGGGTTATAGGGAGATAATTTTGTCCATTTACGTACTACTTTTTCATGTAATTCATACTCTATTCCTAATAAAAACCAAAGAATTTAATAGTCATTCCTTATATTGAATCTCAATGGATGGATGTATTCCTAATGTAAACCATGATATTGGAATGACTTTTAGTTATCTAATATATATTCTTTCTTTATTTTTATCTTTTCCAATTTTATTACGAACCAAATAACCCTAAATTTTATTTTGAGCAATTTTTCAAAATTATAACAAGTGCAATTTCCAAAAGGACCGAAACCATAACATTGAGTTCACAAAATTTATAATCTAAATTTAATTTCAAATGCCTAGAATGCGCCCTTAAAATTAAAGTTTTCTTATTTTCTGAATATGATTTCCTTCATTTACCCCTTAATCACGTTTACTCGAAAGTACGTGAGTGATTCAAAACGAAATATTTTTTAACTATACATAACATGAATTTTGCTTTTAGTGATGCATATCAATATTTTATTGCTTATTTTGCTGGCTAAATATAATTTTAGTGGCTAAATATAATTTTAGTGGCTAAATTTTCTTTAATTTTTTAAGCAAAGGTGACTAAAATGCCTATTGTTTTTAAGCAATGAGTTATTTTTGAGTTATTTGTAAGTGACATGAAATTATGTTTGAGTAGTACACTAGTACATTGATTTTTTAGACATTTTAAAACTTTTGCTCAATAGTTTTTAGGTGGCACAAAAACTATTTTTATTGTTCTGTATGAATTTATTTTAAGCAATTCGTATTAGTATTTTAGTATTTTTTAAGTGACTAGATGCTATTTTAGACTTTTGCTCAAAAGTCTTTAAAATGTCTAGAAAATGAAGAAAGCATTAATTTTAGCCACTAAAGAAATATTTAAAAAATAATATGGATTGCTATTGCGCATAATAAAAAAATTCCATATTGAGTCTTATTAAAATATTTAAGTGGTAAAACGGAGGAAATCATATTTAGAGAAACGAAGAAAAAATTAATTTCAATGTTATGGTTTCAGAAATTTTTGCTTTTATTTTATGATTTTTGGAATTTCTACTTTACTATTTTTGAATCCAAATGCCAAATTAGCATCTACTAAAATAATTCCTTTTATTATTATGTAATATTATTTTAAGTTGATGAAAATTAATATTTTTTTTGCATTAATTCAACTTCAAAATTTATACACATGATTGCATCTATCATCATCAAAATCAAATATGAATATTAATTATTGTCATATTATTATCGTGTATGAATCTCATATAAGGTTGATAAAAATTCACACTATACACAAAATTACATGCTTCCATAATTAACTTAAAAATATTCATTTAAAAGTAAATTTATTGTTCTTCTAGTCACTTAAATAATAAAAAATCCGTTAAACCATTTGGGTGAAAAGAGCTTAAACTTGCTCCACCGTTCATTTCTTAAAATCTATTTCTTCAACCGCACGGTTCAGAGAATCAATTGGAACCGCCAACCGAAAAACCGATGATGAGATCCAACCGGGTCGAGGTTGGATCTAATTCTATTAACGAACGGCTCAGACGAACCGTTGGCAAAAATTCCTTACCATGATAGAATCTTTGTCCCTAATATTTAGGGTTAGTGGCACTTTACCCTGATTAGGGCAGCGCAATAATTTTTAGTTATACAACAGGCAGGTATCCCGTGAGAACCGAAAGGCCAAGTCTCCTCGCCCTACTTTTTATTCCTATAAATAACTTCTCCAAATCAGCCTCCTTTCTTCTCCCCCCTCGCCCTTTCTTTTTCTTTTTCTCTTTTCTTTCTCTCTTCAATTCCCCCGATCTTTCTATCTTCTTGCTGTCTCGTACGTACCAACGAAGATAAGAAGAAGAAGAAGAAGATCGAGAGACCGGTAATTAATCGATTCCTTTCCCTTCTTCATCATCTTTAGGAAGGTTCAACTACACAAATATCTATATATGCATGTTTCGTTAATTTGATAACCATTTTCTAGCTCAATTAATATATGCAATGTGCTTGTCGATTAATCTAATTCTTCTGCCTACATTTTCCCGCTTCATGAAATACCTTATTCTTTTCTTGATTTGCTTCTTCTTCTCATTTTTGCATGGGTTTTCTCATTTCTGCAGTTAATTTCAATTGTTTGCATGTCTTCTGTAAAGAATATGGGCTTGTCATTGGCAAAAGAAAGAGGAATTGATGAGTCCATGAATGAAGAATCAACTACTGAGAACAAGGAGAGAAGTGCAGTGCTTCACAAAATGGATTGCAATCGACAAAGGCGCCAATATGTGGAGTCTAATGGCAGTAGCGAGGAGAGGGATAAAGAGGCTGCATATGCTGCATGGCTGGCAAGATAAAAGAAACCCTAAAATTAACTAATTAGCTACATGTTGTTTACTTATTAATGAATTGTTGTAATCTAATGTTTTTTTGAGTAATTATAAATATATGTCGATCTAGGTGAAGTATCCTTCGGCACTTGGAGCATTTGACAAAATGATGAGCATGGCAAAGGGGAAAAGGGTGGTGGTGTTTCTTGATTACGATGGAACTCTATCTCCAATAGTTGATGATCCTGACTGTGCATTCATGTCTGATTCGGTAATCAATATTTATTTAGCTTATGCTTAAAGCATGGTTAACATTTTGATATGTTGTTAATTAAATTACACTAGCTAATTAATTAGATAACTACAACATATGCTGTATTTTTCTTATATATAGTGTATATAAGTGTGTGTCTTTCTAATTAACTCTATGCATTGGATGATTAGATGCGTTCTGCAGTGGACAAAGTAGCACAGCACTTCCCAACTTGTATCATCAGTGGAAGGAGAAGAGATAAGGTAATTAATATCACATGTTAAGTAAAAAAGAGCATACATTTGCATTAAGTTTTATATGTCATTAATTATTATATCTTGGTGTTCTTCAAATTATATAGGTCTACAAGTTTGTCAAATTGACTAACGTTTACTATGTTGGAAGCCATGGAATGGATATTATGGCACCAGTTAAATCACTTGATCATGGAATCAATACTTCCTTGCATGAGCAAGCAATTGATGAAAAGGTGATTAATGCATATATGTGGTGAAGTAGTCATTTACACACATATTTATATGAGCAATTGAGCACCAGCTGGGTAATAAATATGTATAGTTAATTAGTTTGTGTTAATTTGGCATACAATGCACAGGGAAACAAAGCAGTTCTCTTTCAACCAGCTGAGGAGTTTCTACCCATAATTGAAGAGGTATAATTAATCAGTATATTATATCATTTACTCGAAAAGAAAAAAGTATATTATATATACCATTAGCTGATCACTACAAACATCTGATATCTCTTGATTAGTTTTTTTTTCTCTGTAATCATAAAAGGTATATTCAGAGTTGGAGAGGAAAACAAAAGAAATTAATGGAGTAATGGTTGAGAATAACAAGTTTTGCATAAGTGTCCACTTCCGTCGAGTTGATGAAGTGGTATGATATAATGCTTATTTCTTTCATGAAATGATGAAATGAATGAGAAAAGATAATTTGCATAGATTTTCATGATTTCATAATTGCTATTTAATTAAGTTATCGTATAGAGAAAACACATTTCTTATTCCATTAAATAATTAGCCTAATCCAGAGTATTCATATATATATGTAGGACTGGCGCAGTCTGGAAGATCAAGTGATAAACACCATTAAGGAATATCCATCTTTATGCATTACACGAGGAAGGAAGGTAATCTAAATAATTTTTGTAGTATGTATAAATGGCTTCATATACATACTAATTCTGTTGGATATGTATGCATATATAGGTGATAGAGATTCGACCATCTATAAAATGGGACAAAGGCCGAGCTCTTGAATATTTGCTTGAGATTTTAGGGTTTGCAAGTGATCAAACCCTACCGCTCTACATAGGAGACGATCGTACCGACGAAGATGCCTTTAAGGTATATATATATATATATAGAGAGAGAGAGAGAGAGAGTGGAAGTCCTATCCACTTAAGTGGATGAGGATATATCCATATATTCACTGAACCTCTTAACCATCTATATATCTACTGAGCTTTAAGATTTGTACACGATAATGATATCCTTGCTGTTGCTTGATTATTGTAGTGCGTGGATCCTATATATACCATGATGAATGACTAAAATGTTACATTAAGCATGCAATTGATATTACATTACATGTTCTTTGTAGGTGCTACAGAGAAGGGGACAAGGGTACTCTATCATAGTTTCCTCTATTCCGAAGGACACAAAGGCTTCCTACTCACTAAGAGACCCATCTGAAGTCATGTCTTTCCTTTTACTTCTTTCTAAATGGAAGAAACATTCAGACTCCTCAAGAAAATGATCATTATATATACAGTGCACAAAAGGAAACCGTATTTTTTCTTAGGTATTTTTTTCCACACAAATCAAACATGCATGTACCTATATTTCACAGTACACATGTAGATTAATGTTAGAGCTCAGCACCAGCTGTGAAAGTTGATGTATATTTTACTTCCCTTATCCAAATCCGAGGGACGACGACGCGCGCCAGTTCGACTAAACTCCACAGAGAAACACCAGCAGCTGCTTTCGCTTCTCCCCGCCGGCAGCGTTGGACTTCGACCTTTGCGTAAAGGAGGGGCCCTCTGCACTCATCCTTGAGTGCAGCCATGTTTTGTTTGCCTCCTTCCTCCTTGTGGATCGATGCATGCAGCAGCTGCAGGAGCGCGCTGTCCACCAATGAATGTTTCCTGCACTTTATCCAATGGCCACTAACTTTTCCCTTCACCAAGCCCTTTATCCTGATAAGATGTCATGATTTCATAGCTGTATTCACTTCTTAATAAAGAGCTTGGAAGCATTTACCAATTATTAATGAATTGCTCTGTGTAAACGATCCTCGTTAGTGAGTTATTAGCTAGCTAGTGAAGGTTGCTGTGACAGTTGGAAATGAGCCTGTACTGGTGATGATGAGCTAGCTATAGCCAGGGAGGAAGCTGGAAGGATATATTTATGATGGTGCACATGGAGGCCACTCTAATTCGTCATTTAGTAAGCATGTGACAGCTTACATGCCAGGATCTGGTCCAAGCGCCCGGGCGTGCAAGGCGCGCCAGCCGGCTCGGTGGCGATCGAGGTCTCGCACATAACGCTTGCAATTAACAGCGATGATTGTTCCGAATCAAGTGATCTTTTGCTTTTGCCTCTTGGTGCATGTGGGAGGGAAGCTTAGCTAATAGCTAGCTAATTGCTGCAAAACCAAATCTTTTAAATCATCTCATGTCTGCTTGTACCCCTTTCGCGCTTCGCAGATCGGTCTTGAAAGCCGCGCTTCCTCAGGTTTGGGCGCACGTGAGGTGGCGCGTGCTTCCACAAACTTCCAGAAAGCACCATTCCCAATACATATATATTTTTTTTAAAAAGAAAAAAAATGACGTCACTGCTCTGTCACCACTCGTCCAAATCAACGATAGAGGATGGCGTTACGAGCAGATCCGACGGCCGCCAGGACGATTGGCTCTCCGCCTTCCTCAGAGGCCAACCTAATCATTAAATTAGAAGTGACCTAGAGAGACTAGTGCCCTCGTTTTTAGCAAAAAATTACGGGTGCGCCAATAACCGGCACCACGCATCATAGTGCTATGGAGGTAGTTTTGAGATATTAATAGACAATGGAGGTATGGTGATTGGTTAATGGTTAGTGATGGGATGGTGAAGATAACGCGGAGAGTGACCGCTGGGCCCCGCTTTCCGGGATTTATTACATTTATTTTTGCTTATCTTATATGTTATTTTAGAGGGCGACGGGACGACGGCGAAGACGGAGAGAGCGAGGGGCAGAGAGGAGACTAGCCATTGCGTTTCGGCAAAGCAGACAGAGTGGGAAGGAAGGATTTGGGGTTTTGAGTGTAGGAAGGTGGGGGGAGGGGGGCGATCTGGGAGTGGAGGAGTTGGAGGAGGAACAGCAGAGTAGGAGTTTGCTTCTTCTTCTCCGGGATCCGGATTTGGGTGGGAGAGCGGGAAAAGATGGTGGGCGTCAACAGCGGCGGCGGAGGGGCGGGAGTGAGAGCGCCGGCGCTGTGGAGGCTCGCTGACGAGACGAACCCGCCGGGGGTGGGATGCCGCGCGGTGGAGGCGGAGTATGTCCGGCGATTCCACCGGCACGAGCTCAAGGGGAACCAGTGCAGCTCCGCCGTGTCCAAACACATAAAAGCCCCCGTTCACCTTGTATGATTTTATCTTTGTATTCCCCTCCATCTCTGATATATTTGAGCTGTTATGGCTTCAAGATCGTTGAAATGTTAAAATGGATTTTATCGTAGTTCTGATGCTTGGCATAATTTTTCATCAGTTAGTCCGGGATAATGTCATAATGAGATATTCCATCTTAAAAATTGGATTTTTTGTTCTCTGAAGATTGTTAATTTCTGAAAGATTCGTCCTATTTTTTATTGGTCCTGGGCCTCCCGGCGTGCATGTATCAATGTATCTTGATTTTTCTCTTCTTCCGACAGAAATTTTCTTGAACACCGGATCTCCTGATCTTGGAAAGTGAAAACAAAGGTCGCCTTGTATTTCATATATAACAACAAAAACTGCAATAATCTGAAGTGATTTGGTTATTCATTTTTATATTCTTTCTTTAACTGGCATTTGGCGGTATAATATTTTTGGTTCCATCACCCAAATCATGTAGCTTAGAGTTTAAGTAGTATATGATGGCATTGGTTATGTCCAGTCCATGATGCTTTCCTTCCTTCGTCCTTGATAGGTGTGGAATCTTATTAGGAGATTTGATCAGCCCCAGAAGTATAAGCCGTTTGTGAGCAGATGCATTGTGCAGGGTGGTGTCCATGTTGGGAGCCTGAGGGAGGTGAACATCAAATCTGGGCTTCCAGCAACAACCAGCTTTGAGAGGCTAGAGCATCTTGATGATGACGAACATATCCTTAGCATCAAAATTGTTGGTGGGGACCATAGGCTCAAGGTATTCATCTCCTTACCCCTTTTTCTGCTGCATCCCTGCTTCCTTTTGCTTGGTCCATGTTTGCTTTTTTTGTTTTTACTTTTTTGAACCTGTTCCCTTTGACACCATATACTTTAATGGTAGAAGAAGAAAAAGAATATTGGAAAGGAGAATTACGAGTGAGAATGTCGTTTGTTTGTTGGTTACTTAATTATCCAAAAAATAATAATTGCACTGATAATTAATTCAATTTGTTTTAATGTATTAGGAGAGAATGTTTAAATAGGCAATAAACTAATTACTTCTCTCACAATTCATTTACTCTGCCTTACCCCTCTTATGCAAATGAAAGTAATTTCATTCCTATTCCAATCTACTCATTCATGTTAATTCCAAGCCATTCCTTATATCCAAATAACTCAAAACAATGGAATTCTTTCCAATCAGCATTTCACCCTCTTTATTCCAAGTAACTAAATGGAATACTACTGAAAAATGCAATTATCTCCTCCTTAGCAGCGCATTTGGAAACAAGAAAAATTCTGGAATTGAAATTCACGTTTTATGATTTTAGTGAATTTTTGTCTTTGAAATTTAAAGGAGATGGAAAATGAAGTTACATATAGGCATGGCAGAAATTGACAGAATATGATTAATAGACAGACACGAAGAAAATCGTGTTCATGTTTTTTGTCATGATCGTGTCAGCACATTTGTGACCCAATAAAATGAATTTGTAATGTGTCATGTCTTACATGTATGGACTCTCTTATAAGTTATTTATATATAAATAAGTATAATTCTACATATATCTTAATCCCAACTATACTTAAAATAGCTAGAACTATTAACATGTCTTACATGATTTTATTATATTATTAACGTATTTAAATTCTATGAATTATTTGATTAATTGTGTATATCTGTGTTGTACTAGTTGTATCACATAGTCTCATTAATTTATTTGGGTTAATTGGATTGGATGAGACCATGGAATTCGATATGTATGTTCAATATGTTATGTGTGTCGTATCGTGTTACCTTGTGTAATAAATGTGTAATGCTTGTAGTTTGAATTTTAACACATTTAATTAATCATGTCATGCTCATGTTTGAGTTAATCATGTTTTGTGCTATAACCGTGTGGACACATTTATTACCCGTCAATACGAATTGCCAGCACTAGTTACATACCCCATGAAACTCAGTATTTCCAAATCCCACCAGAAGAGTGGGATTTTACTTAAGAACTCTTGGAAATGTTTGCGGCCCACTACTTTTATAATCTAATCATTGAAATAACCATAGACTATTACTGTAACTATAGACTAGGTAGCATAATTAACAAGTAGAAGAAGAAAAATGATAGGGAAGAAAGGTATTTATCCAAAAAAGAAAAAAATGTTTTACCAAGCAGAAAAGCAGATAGATTGATATCATACTTAGATACTTCTATTTAATATATGTCACTTTATGATTTTTAAATTAACCTAAATCAATTTGCATTAAGGATATTTTAGCAAAGTACCAATTGCAAATCATAGGTCTTTGAAGTCTACTTAATATTTAACCAAACATAAGAATATATGTAAATCTTTTGAAATACTTTTACTTTGTCAATTTTACTTCAGCTATGATATATGACGCTTTCTTTGTTCTTCTTCCTCTTCTTTATCTACTAATGTGGCTTCTATAACATTTCCAATCCTTTTGAGTAGTTGTAAATTAAGGCACAAAAGATTATCCCTCAAAAAAAATTATGTCGTACAGATTGATTGGATTATGAAACATGTATCTGGAATTCAAAATAGTTTTCCTATTTTTTTAATGAACATGGTAGCGGAATGAATTTATCAATCTTCATATATTTTTTGGCGCTTGATGATTTAATATTCATGACTAGTTTGTAATGGCATGTTCATGTTTCTGTCTCCATATGCATCTCATGTATTGTCAATTTACAAAAAACTTGTTGCTGCTTTTCTGAATTCTTATTGCCAGTATGTTTCTTATCAATTCACAATGTTTCACTTTATTACCGTCTGCAATTATTTCACATCGTTCTACATTCTTGATGGATTCAGGCCTATTTACTTGTCATTTTGGATGCAGAACTACTCATCCATCATTACCGCCCATCCAGAGTCGATAGATGGTAGACCAGGGACACTGGTGATAGAGTCATTCGTGGTGGACGTGCCTGATGGAAACACCAGGGATGAGACCTGCTACTTTGTGGAGGTATTGATCAAGTGCAACCTTAAGTCATTGGCTGATATATCTGAGCGCTTGGTAGTGCAGGACCACACAGAGAAATGAAGGTAGCTTGATCTTCCAGTATTGGGTTTTGCCGTGCGCGAGTGCCTACAATTGATTTCTTCTTCCTATTGTTTGTGTGTTGAAGCCGGATTTGGCGCAACAGCCATATCAAAGTAAAGATAAAAGGTAGAGACTAGTGCGATTCATAGAACTAATGGTGGACCATTTCGTTGACAAGGCATTGTAAATATAGAAGGTTTGACATTTTTTATTCTATCACATCAAGAGAGGATTTGAGACATTGCAATTTGGCTTTATTTACTTTAACATATCTTTTTTCTGGGACCTTTGCTTTTTAAAGACGTTGGCATGTTCTTGGCATTTCGGTGGATCTTGGCATGTTCATGCATCTTGTTGATGTTGGAGTAGGAATTAATTCCTCCTGTCCTCATTTGTGGGGACAGGATAAAGGAACTGCTATCGTCTCTTTGGTTTGGTAGTATAAAGAAACAGGATTTTAGGGCTCGCCATATCCGATCTGTACAAAGTTACTGTGACAAGAAATGCACAAGAAGTCAAAAACTAATAGCAGTTGGACGAGGCTGTTTAGTCATTGTTGTGAGATGATCATCCTTTGGAATTTCTTCTCCTTTGTTATTTGCTATCTTTAGAGTAATTTATTTGAGTAATGCATAAATTACTTAATCCAGGACAATGGGAACATGCGAGAACTGATGACTGATAACTGAAATCTCAGTATATATGTCAACAAAATCTAACATCTAATATCTGAAAAAATTGCCTTTTACTTCTTATCTCAAGAAATTATTTCTTGACATGCAACCACGGCTAAATGTTCACAAGGTAGTTTCTCATTCATGTGGTTTTGTATTTAGCACCAGGATAACGTGATGAACCTTTTGATAAAGGACTTGCAAGAAATCATTGCACAATTCGGAGTGCAATTGTACTGAGAATTCTAATTTTCTTTGCATCTTAGATTTGATTTTAGCTTGCAATTTTCATCAGAAGACCGTAGCGGAAAATGAAGCATTTCAGGGCCCGTTTTTTTAAAAGTGTTCTAAACTTAAGAAAAGAAAAAATATTTGATGAAGGCTCTAGATGGCATTCAGAGGTGCTAAATAAAATTCTACGGAATCTTCAATCAGTTATGTTACCTAAGAGGTGTTCGATAAATTAGCCCCTTTCAAAATTATGATAATAGATTAAAAATAGTTATAGAATTCCTGTATGGATCACAAATTAAATGGTTGAATTTTGGGTTGGAAAAATATTCTTCATCACAGGTTCCGCAGTTCGGCTGCTCTCTTAGAGTGTCCCATCACGGCCTTATCACCTATTTGGAGAGATATATTCGGACAAGGATCTTCTTGGAGTTTCACCTTCCTATCTTGTCGGGAATGGGGCTTCTACCCGTTTTGGCTGGATCCTTGGGTGCATGGAGATAAACTAAGTACAATCTTTCCAAATCTTTTAGCTGAGGTGGCTGCTCATAATTGTACAGTAGAGGAAGCAAGAGCCACCAACAAAATCGGAGCCATCACAGCTTGGAATCAGGTGGCAATTCGTGTCTTATCATGTCTAGATGTTTCTTGTGTTGTAAAAGGCTAAATCCAAACTCAACTCTTTTATTTTCGGATTGACACGACACGACACGACACACTTAACCGATTTAAGTAAACATGTCTAAACGTGTACATGTGTACACCTACACGATACAATACGATAAACATAATTTCAATAATGAACAAAATGAAAACTACTGAAATTAAAAATTAAACACAATAGAAAGATTATTAATAACAAGACATACCCAATATTCGTAACTTTCACTACTAGAATTGTGGTCATCAGTGACGGCTGATATTGTGGCTGAACCGCCGGTGATGAATATCACGGACGGCGTCAATTGTGGCAAAAAACCGTCTCTGATGTGCGCGTCTCAGATGTTTTGTGACGGTCGCGCACGACCGTCACACATAATCATCAGCGACAGCCTCGTGGACTATCGCTAGGGTTGGCAACGGATCAGATATGGTGCGAATACTGGATTATCCGTATCCGCACCGCACCCCATATCCGCCCATCCGTATCCGCACCGTATCCGCTACGGATGTAAATATGGATATCCATATCTGCATCGCTTCAGATACGAATATCCGCACCGCATCCGTATCTGCACCGTATTTAATAAAAAAATATTAAAATAATATTTTTAATTAAAAAATTAATAAATTGTCGGGACAAGGATCTTCTTGGAGTTTCACCTTCCTATCTTGTCGGGAATGGGGCTTCTACCCGTTTTGGCTGGATCCTTGGGTGCATGGAGATAAACTAAGTACAATCTTTCCAAATCTTTTAGCTGAGGTGGCTGCTCATAATTGTACAGTAGAGGAAGCAAGAGCCACCAACAAAATCGGAGCCATCACAGCTTGGAATCAGGTGGCAATTCGTGTCTTATCATGTCTAGATGTTTCTTGTGTTGTAAAAGGCTAAATCCAAACTCAACTCTTTTATTTCCGGATTGACACGACACGACACGACACACTTAACCGATTTAAGTAAACATGTCTAAACGTGTACATGTGTACACCTACACGATACAATACGATAAACATAATTTCAATAATGAACAAAATGAAAGCTACTGAAATTAAAAATTAAACACAATAGAAGGACTATTAATAACAAGACATACCCAATATTCGTAACTTTCACTACTAGAATTGTGGTCATCAGTGACGGCTGATATTGTGGCTGAACCGCCGGTGATGAATATCACGGACGACGTCAATTGTGGCAAAAAACCGTCTCTAATGTGCGCGTCTCAGATGTTTTGTGACGGTCGCGCACGACCGTCACACATAATCATCAGCGACAGCCTCGTGGACTATCGCTAGGGCTGGCAACGGATCAGATATGGTGCGAATACTGGATTATCCGTATCCGCACCGTACCCCATATCCGCCCATCCGTATCCGCACCGTATCCGCTACGGATGTAAATATGGATATCCATATCTGCATCGCTTCAGATACGAATATCTGCACCGCATCCGTATCTGCACCGTATTTAATAAAAAAATATTAAAATAATATTTTTAATTAAAAAATTAATAAATTGTCGGGACAAGGATCTTCTTGGAGTTTCACCTTCCTATCTTGTCGGGAATGGGGCTTCTACCCGTTTTGGCTGGATCCTTGGGTGCATGGAGATAAACTAAGTACAATCTTTCCAAATCTTTTAGCTGAGGTGGCTGCTCATAATTGTACAGTAGAGGAAGCAAGAGCCACCAACAAAATCGGAGCCATCACAGCTTGGAATCAGGTGGCAATTCGTGTCTTATCATGTCTAGATGTTTCTTGTGTTGTAAAAGGCTAAATCCAAACTCAACTCTTTTATTTCCGGATTGACACGACACGACACGACACACTTAACCGATTTAAGTAAACATGTCTAAACGTGTACATGTGTACACCTACACGATACAATACGATAAACATAATTTCAATAATGAACAAAATGAAAGCTACTGAAATTAAAAATTAAACACAATAGAAAGACTATTAATAACAAGACATACCCAATATTCGTAACTTTCACTACTAGAATTGTGGTCATCAGTGACGGCTGATATTGTGGCTGAACCGCCGGTGATGAATATCACGGACGGCGTCAATTGTGGCAAAAAACCGTCTCTGATGTGCGCGTCTCAGATGTTTTGTGACGGTCGCGCACGACCGTCACACATAATCATCAGCGACAGCCTCGTGGACTATCGCTAGGGTTGGCAACGGATCAGATATGGTGCGAATACTGGATTATCCGTATCCGCACCGCACCCCATATCCGCCCATCCGTATCCGCACCGTATCCGCTACGGATGTAAATATGGATATCCATATCTGCATCGCTTCAGATACGGATATTCGCACCGCATCCGTATCTGCACCGTATTTAATAAAAAAATATTAAAATAATATTTTTAATTAAAAAATTAAAAAATTATCAATTCATTGATCCAAAATAAATATATAATATACTTTAAAATTCATCTTGACATGAAATTACCATAGAGCTTTTATATATATTAATAACTTATATGGGCAAAATAGTAATTCAGAGATGCGGATAGGCGGTGCAGATACGGTGCGGATACGATGCGAAGCTACAGTCATATTCGTATCCGCACCATATCCGCGCGGATATAAGTTTTCTAAATCCATATCCATATCCATATCTATTTTTACTTGCGGATATGGATCGGATACGATGCGGATGCGGTTTTTAGTTAGCGGATGCAAATAAAATTGCCACCCCTAACTGTCGCTGATTTAAAATCATCAGTGACGACTCTGGGCGCTGTCACTGATACCAACACATCAGCCTCGGCTCACAGCCGTCGGTGATACTATTAGCAACCGTGATATTTGGTCCTGCCGAGGCCATCAACCATTTATGATAGGCTTTCAGCCACAGCTTAGTGATGGTTAACCATGGCTAAAGATGTTATCCTGTAACTGAAAAAACTAAAAATTTTATAAATTATTGTATACAATGATATATCGACTACAACCTATTTTCAATCACATATTACAATTAGAAAACATCATACACATGCATTTGAAATCAAACATACAAGTTTTACATAAATATCATCAATCTCAGCCTCAAACCGGAGGCAAATAATTATCAAAATATCATCTATATATCCAAGTTTCAAAATATATCCAAGTATCAAAATATCATCTATATCAAGTATCAAAATATAAACAAAATACAATTAATCAAAATTTCACGACGACGGTGGCGGCGGTGGAGGTGGTGGAGTCGACAACGACTGGGTCGAGGAGGACGACGGCTGCGACATCATAGGTAGAAGGCCGGACTGTGACACAATCTGAGTGAGGAGTGTCTGCATATTTTGGATCGTCTGGTCTCAACTCATCATTCAACCGTCTCTGCTCCTGCATTTGCTCCTCCATCGTCAGCCTCTGCTCTTGCATCCTCTCCTCCATCGTGTGCCTATGCTCCTCCATCGCATGTCTCTGTTGGGTGAGCTCCAACTCCATGACCGCTATCCGGCTCTGATCCTGCGCTCGGGATGACGAGGGCCGCTCACCCGCAGTCGGATGGGTCGGTGCCCCAAGTGGCCCGAGCACGACGCGTGCATGGCCACTGTCTGCAAAACCATAAACACAGCCGTGCTCCCATTCACCTGCGGCCTCCACCCAAGCTCCTGCACCGAACTCCTCCGGTGTCCCTCCACGCTCGATCACAATCATCGAATAAGTTTTCTACACGTGTATATATTTTAAATATATATAAACTATAAATAAAAATTGTGTAAATCAAATAGACATATATAAATACTTACCATTATGATCGAGGCTATGCTATCAACGTAGTCCCCCGCTCCTCGTCGACGACGATGGGTGCGCTCAAACACCTCCATCATCGACGGGCGTTGGACGGTGTCATCCTCCGTCACGCGCGTCTTACATTAGAAAACAAATACATTAGTATCATTATACATAATATATAATTTAATTAAAAGTAAGGAAATTATACATACCATACGACGCTCATGCACCGCAAAAGATATGGAGCCACCAGTGTGGCACGCCCCCCGTGCCACCCCCCTTGAACATGCGGTTTCTTGACGCAGTCCGGGAGACCTCCTGCCACTCAAGAGTATCCCATCGCTCAACGAGCTGGTCCCACACAGGGCCACGAATCCACTCGGGGGCATGTCCCCGAGTCTACCCTATCTGTATGGCCCCCAGTCGTCTCATCACGGTCTGACGAGCCCGCTGAAGCAGCTTGTTATAGCGAGCACGGGCAACACGCTCCCATGCAGCCTCCACAAAAGTGGTCTGGTCCTCTGACCATATATAATGACTTTGCAAAAAAAAAAAATTTATTACCAATCAATATTTAACATTAACATTAATTTAATAAATATACTTACCGTGAACTCTCGCCATAATAAATCTATATGCTCACGGGGCACGTGAGACCATGTAGGCCACGCCCCGTGCATAAACTTCTGGATCGTCCCCGCTATCGTGCGGGGGACGTTCTCCTGCTCAAATCTGCACCATATATAAATTCATATTATGATATTTTGAATTATAAATAAATTATAAGAAATAATTAATGCATATACTTACCTTCTTCCGTGCATAGTAATTGCCCTACGCAGTTGTCCCTCGGGTGGCGGAGGGAGAATTCTGTTAGGCCCTCGTGGCCTACGTCTTGATGTCGACGGGACTGGATTGGCTGAAGGGATGGTGGCTGGAGGTGGGGGGATGGTGACCATATCAGCTGGGGGAATAGTGGATGGATCAGGTAGGGGAATGGTGGTCGAACCAGGTGGGGGGATGGTGGTGGAAGACGAAGGGTTAGTGGGTACAGGTGGGGCGAGTGGTAATTATCGGGGGGTCCTATGAGGAATGCCTCATCGAGAACTGATATCTCGAACCATAGCTGTAAAAATTTAATATAATTAGATTATATATAATAGATATATTTAATAATTGAATATATACTTCACATTTATAATTATTCATCATCGTCATTATCATCACCCGTGTAATACTCTTCTTCTTGTTCTTCTGTATCTGAATCTTGAAATTCTTCTTCGTCTCCCTCATCTTCATTATGTCCTTCCTCAACTTCATTATCGTCGTCATCAACGTATTCTATTTCCAATTGAACTAACTCTGTGTCATTATCCTCGAATATTGGACTAACTCGTTCCATTTCGGAAGGATCCTCTTCTTGATAGAAGTCATATGCTGGCTCATTATCTCCAACTATTGGGTCAATTTTTCCTCTGGCTTTAGTCTTACAGACTACACGCCAATCTGCCCTGTCTTTCTTTCGAGATGAATACTGCATATAATATACTTGTTCAGCTTGAGATGTCAATATAAATGGCTCATTTGAAGCCAATTTTGATTTGTAATTGACCTCGACCAGCTGTTTATACTTTGGATGAACTCTCATGCCCCTATCGCTTGTATCGAACCAATGACATTTAAAAAGGGCAACTGATTTACATCCAAAAAAATGTAATTCAATGACTTCTTCCAATAGTCCGTAAAAGTCAACATTACATTCAGTATACGTTGTCCCTTTGACGCAGACCCCGACATTCATAGTCTTTTTTGTAGATGAATATTTAAGTGTGTGAAATTTATATTCATTGACAAAATAACCATTATAACACTGTACAAGTCGTGCCGGTCCGCTAGCAAACTCAAAGATTTGGTTATCTATTTCGCCTATGTGTTCTGTGCTGTAAGCTTGAAACCAATTAGGGAACTCATGATTCCGTAATTTTGGGACAATTAGGGACAATTCAAGGGTTGTACGTCGTATAAAAGATCATTAACTTCGTTTAGACGAACATACAACCCTTGAACGAATCTAAGGTTTTGCAAAATTAAAACTTGACTCGTCGATCGTACGTGAAACGTATCAACTCGTCTTGATTTCGGCGCGAGTCCACCATGGATGATTTATTCGCGAGTCTAAAGTGGACGATTTCGACGCGCGTGAGTCCATCCTTTATTGACGATTTCGGCGCGAGTCCAAAGTGAACGATTTCGAAGCGCGCGAGTCCAAAGTGGATGATTTCTTAATTATAATTACACCCAATTAAAATTAATCCTAACATTTATTCTACCCTAATTAAATATAATTAACAACTAATTAACAATAATTAAATCTAATTGAAAAATAATTAATCTAATTTTAAAAAAAATTAACACTAATTTACTAATTAAATCTAAAATTAACCCTAATTAATCTCTAATAACAGTAATTAATAGTAAATAAATCTAATTAATCACTAGCTAATAACACTAATTAACACTAATTAATTAAATTAATTAATATATATATATATATATATATTGATCGGCGCCGGTCGGAACCCTAGGATTTCGATCGGCGCCGGACCGGAGAGGGGAGGGGGATGAACTCACTTGGTGGTGGCGGAGAGGGGAGAGGGATCGACAGCGAGGGCGAGGGAGCAGGTCGGCGGCGGCGTGCGTGGGCGACGGAGATCGAGGGGGCCGGGAGAGGGGTGGCGGTCTGGGCGAGAGAGAGGAGGAGATGGCCGGGGAGGCGACGCGGTGAGGGCGAGGGAGCAGGCGGCACGACGAGGGTGCGGCGCGGTGACGATCGGCGGTGACAAATCATCGGCAACGGCGGAGAGAGAAGAGAACGGGGGAAAGAGGAAGGGTCGGGCGTGAACGCAAATAAAAACTATTTTCACCCACGGCTCGCTAGCCATCGAAAAACCGTGGATTCGTAATTTTAATATCTCCGACGGCTGACCCTCTCTAAGTCGTTGGTTCATAGTGTTTTAGTTTTCGTGCTGCGTTCGCGCCATTAATTAATAAGCTAAGGTCGCTTCTAGCCGTGGCTAATGACTTATCCATATCACCAAAGGCTCTCGCGCCCTCGCTAAGTCGTGGCTAATAACTTATTTTATTTCGCGCCCCGTGCGCGCCATCAACTATGAGCGACGGCTGTAAGCGGCCGTATGTGAGCCGCGACTTATTTGGTTACATCAGCCACGGTCGCTACGGCCGTCGAAAAGCCGTGACTGATTCTGACGGCCGAGACGGCCGTCGGTGATGCCCGTGGCTGATGTGGTATATTCTAGTAGTATTTTTACTTTTTATTATATATATCCTTATAAACGAGTAAATGGATTAAATATGTTTAGTAACACGATTAAACACGTTTAGTTAAATGAGTTTAATCATGTTTATACGGGTTACATAGGTTCAACCTGGATTAACATGATTAAATAATCGTGTTAATCCAGGTTGAACTCGTTTAATCAAAACACACGTTTAGCCAAACCTGAACCCGCGTAACTCCGTATCGTGTCGTGTCGTGTCGTGTCGTGTGAGGTTATCGTGTCGTGTCAAAAATTGCCAGCCATACTTGGAATCTCAGTTTTAATAACATGGTTCCCCTTAGTTCCATTTCCCGACTTATCAACCTCATTGAACATTTCCTTCATCTCGATGAGGAAGATCATATTAATTGGAAATTGACTAGTAATGGTATTTTCTCCACTTGTTCGCTATGTAATATTTTAAACTTCGGCGGTGTTTATAACCCCTCGGCCATGTTCGTTTGGCATCAGTCCTACTCGGAAGGCATTTTTGTCATGAATTGAACAATCACAGACTGCTTACTAAAGATCGCCTTCTTGCTCGACGTTTTCAGGTTGATCCCTTTGTATGCTATGCAAATCCGCCAACGAAACTCATCTAACACCTTTTCTTAGAATGTTACTATACTACTTAGGGGTTGGTCTCGATGCTTGATATGGTCAATCTCCTTTTCTTCCCTATGAAGGATCGACTTTGGATTGAGATGACTACTGCTGGATCAATGAAATGTAAAATGTACTGACTCGTCATGATTTGGCGTTGGAAACTTTGGCATGAGAGGAATCTTCGCTGTTTCGAAAGCACTGAAAAATCCTACATTGAACTCACTATTGAAAGGGCTAATCTAGATAGCTTATGCTCTGTATAGTTCGTTTTCTTTTTGTTTTTTTTTCCTTTTTCCTTCCCTAACTTGTAACTTTCAATTCTTTTGATCAATACAAGTTTTCTTTTTTTTTAAAAAAAAAGGTTGAATTTTGATCTGAGTTCCGGTGAAAAAGAATCTTGATTCGCTTCATATTTAACAAAAAATCGTAGATAAAATTCAATTTTAATTGAAATCCCATAAATATGGTAGCATGATATGTCTCGTGAAAAAAAGACGACTCACAAAACATATAATTAAAATCAACTCATATAATTATTCATCTTGATTTAGTAGCTCAACTTATATAAAATCAACTCAAATATTATTCTAAATTATTTAGTTGACATTATTAAACTTCATCTAAATTTTGTTTTCAAGAGAAGTGTCCACGGAAGAATCTTCATCTAAATGGGACCCTTACCCTTTCAAATGTTCGCACAATCAATACTATCACGTCCGACGTGGAATTATATATATTTTTTAAAGCGAGTGAGACAATACCACACGAATCAATTCATTTCAAGATATTCGAAATGCACAAGAAAAAAAGTACAGAGGGATAGACGCACTGGAAGAAGGAACTTATAACCGTGCAAGGGCCCCGCAGAAACTAAGAGTGTTATATTTTGGTAAAAAAAAGGGAGGGGGAGCTTAGTTGTAAATTTAAGGGGTGTAGGGGGTTATTTGAAAAATAACCTCCCTAGAGGGGAGAAGAGGCGGTGAAGTCGGCACCGGAGAGTGAGGGATCGAAGGTCGGATTATCGTCGGTGTCGTCGTCAGAGCCGGAGTCGAGGTAGGAGTCTTACCTTCCTCTTTTCCTTCCGTAAAATACCCCTCACTTCATCGGCGGCGGCGATAGGAATCGGAGGGAGAGGGAGGCCGACATAGTCGGCTAGCAAGCGGCGGCGCTCGCGACAGCCCAGTCGCTACCTGCGATGCTGGGCCGCACGGCCCTGGCGACCGTTGGCCGCGGCAACAGTCGCTGCATGCTGTCGTTGCGGCCCACCGGCGCCGGAGGCCCACCGACACCGGAGGCCGCGGGGGAGATCGGCGAGTGATGGCCGGCGGCCAGCAGGGCCACCTGGCGTGGGTCGAGCGGGGCAGGGAGGTGTCGGGCACGGGCGTCGGGCGCAGGTGTCGGGTGAGGGAGAGAGGGGGAGGGATATGAATAGGAGTTTAGTGAAGGGAGCTGTATTGTATGAAATGTGATGAATTTAGAAATTATTAGTATTTTTATAGTTGATCGTAGAGTCATCGGATCGAGTCGAGGTGAATACCAAAGTTGCATGTTTTCGCGTGCTGAACACGATGGTGGTGTCGGATTTCCAATCAGAGGCCGTTTGGTAGGTATTTTTTATATTTTAGTATTATTCGGCGATTAATATTTATTAATTTAATTTGATAAATAATTAAATAATATAAAAAAATTATATTGCTTTAAAGGGTGAGTTAGGGATAATTGGTTGGTGTGAGCTTGAGTTTGATTCCCGTTGTAGCCGATGAATTGCTGTTGGGTGAAATGATGAATTTATTCTTTTGCCTTGATTTGCTTGATATTGCTTCTAATTCCGTTGAACTCATGTTGCATATTATTGTTGGACATACCATGTAGATAATTGCATGTGTTATTGTTGATCATGGTGACATATATTTATTTGTGTTGATACTTGATCATGATATGTCATGCATGATATTATGTTATTATTTATGGTGTTATTCATTTGATCATATCATCATCATTCGGAGTTGTTATATTGTTGATATCGGTGATGTTATTTGTTATCCATTGATCATGGTGATACACTTTGTTGCATTGTTGGAGTTGAGTTATCGACCTGGAGGCTACGGCCTCAAAGAGGACTTTGGTCCAGGACCATTTTATTACGGTACCCTCCAGACATGGGTGAGTGTATGGATATTGACTAGTCACTTTGGGCACCTTTGGGTGTGCGGATGTCGGATACGACTCCCATCGGGCTACCTGCTTGGTGGGGGTAGTCGCGTCACCGTTGAAGCGGACTGTTAGGGACTTTTCAATGCGCCCGAGCGACGATGAATCATGACAGATTGTTCCCTACATATTTATAAATATGTTTTTGCGTCCATGTAATTTTGCCTTTATTCTAGTTTGTACTTGTAAAACCTCTTGTGCAATCCCCGGGGGACCCATGGTACGAGTTGGATGCATTTCGAGTCCATTCGACACTTGGTGCGTGCGTTATGACTTAGCGGAGCACTTTGTGTGAATTCGTCATGACCGTGGCCATAGAAAATCACCATGTCGGATGGCCACGATTTTGTCATGCTCCTCGTGTTTTTGGGAACCTTGGGGGTGGCACTTAGGGGTTAGGGGTCTCATGTATAATGTAGGAGAGCGTTGACAAACAAAGCGGTTGCCTTGGGCGGAGACGAAAGAGTGGCCTATATGGGCATGCGACATGTCGTTCTTCGCCCAAGACAATTGCGGAGCTCGTCTTACACCCGATTTTATGTTTTCTTGCGTCCATAGTCCTGTAATGTTGTTTTTGCTTTATGCCTTCAAAAACCATTCGACCAATATGGTCTTTTGGGGGCGCGGATATGGAATGCGAGGTTAGCATGTGGTCCAACGTATGCCCCACGATGTTAAGTCGGGAAGCCCAATTCGGGACAGATTCGGGATTAAGGCTTATCCCTTGCACGGGATGCAAGGGTGCCGCACGGGTTCTTCCGCACAAAACAATTGGCCTGTGATAGTTGGTATTAGAGCCTGCATTGATGGATCTGAAGATCTGCTCTTAAATCGTGTGCGCAGAGCAGATCTCTAGTAAGACGCACATTGTGCGCATAGCAGACTGTTTCATAAGACGCGAAGATGGTGCGTAGGGTATTGTCCCCTAAGTCACAGCGCAGAGCCGATGGCTCGGGAGTCACCAAGTTTATGCGCAAGGCATTGTCCCCTAAGTCGCAGCGCAGAGCCGATGGCTTGTGAGTCGCCAAGGATGGTGCGCAGGGCGTTGTCCCCTAAGTCGTAGTGCAGAGCCGATGGCTCGTGAGTCATCAAAGTTTGTGCGCAGGGCGATGTCCCCTAAGATGCAGAGCAGAGCAAATTGCTCGTGAGACGCTAGGTTGGTGCGCAGAGTTGATGTCCCTTAAGTCGCAAAGTTGGTGCGCATGGCCGATGGCCTCTAAGACGCAAGATTTGTGCGCATGGCAAGATGTCCTTTAAGACGCAAGGTTGGTGCGCATGGCCAGATGGCCTCTAAGACGCAAGATTTGTGCGCAGAGCAGATGACTCTTAAGTCGCAAGATTGAAACGTCCGAACCAAGCACAAGTGAAGAACAGCTGTGGTGTGGCAGCAATGCTCTTAGTGCGGAGAGTTCGCGGACGTTGTGACCCGGTTGGAGAAAATCCATCAAGTTGTAATCGAGGAGCAGCGTAAGACTTGAAGCTCGTTGAGATGGGCTCAGTGGAGGGCGCCATGACCTCTACGGGGGGCGAGTGAGCAAGCTGTGATCCGTAAGACTTGAAGCTCGTTGAAATGGGCTCGGAGGAGGGCGCCATGACTCCTGCGGGGTGCGAGTGAGCAAGCAGAGATCGGCTCAAAGCGGCGGTGGAGGGAAGGCTCTAGTGGGGTGCAGCCACGGAACTACTCATCACTTGGGTGTTGCACAACGTCACCCAGATGTTATCTGAGACGAGCGTTGCTCATATGCTCCTTAAGTCTGGGACTTTTCATTGCCCAACAAAAATGGGACTTGGTGAATTGAGTAACCATTTCTCGGGTTCCTTCACGCGGGCGTTTCTCAACGGCGCTCGTGTGCCCCACAAAGTCTGGGACCCTTATAGCCCAGCAACATCGAGACTTGGCGAACCCAATAGCTATTTCTCGTTGTCCATTCAAGCAAGTGTTGCTCAGCAATGCTGGTGCCCCTTCAAGCAAATGTTGTTCAACGACACTTGTTTGCTCCACAAGCCTGGGACCCTCATAGCCCAGCAACATCGAGACTTGGTGAACACAGTAGCTACTTCTCGGTGTTCATTCAAGCGAGCGTTGCTCAACGACGCTGGTGCCCCTTCAAGCGAAAGTTGTTCAACATCACTCGGTTGCTCCACAAGTCTGAGACTTTCATTGCCCAGCAACGAGTTTGGGAATGTCAAAGCCCTTTCTCGCAACAACAGGAGATGATGAAACTCAAAGATGTTCCAAGTAGTCATTTCCTGGTGGCGGACTTCACACGATGAAACTTGACATATTGCGACCCCACTGCGGCATGTCGTTATTCAGGCGGTGTTCCCTTCGACTACTTGTGAAGAATTCACTTCAGCAATTGCAGCCTATGCCAAAAAGGCGGTGCGGCCGAGGCGAGTTCGACGAGGACGTCGAAGCTTGAAGTGGGGGAGGATGTTAGGGACTTTTCGATGCGCCCGAGCGACGACGAATCATGACGGATTGTTCCCTACATATTTGTAAATATATTTTCGCGTCCATGTAATTTTGCCTTTATTCTAGTTCGTACTTGTAAAACCTCTTGTGCAATCCCCGGGGGACCCATGGTACAAGTTGGATGCATTTCGAGTCCATTCGACACTTGGTGCGTGCGTTACGACTTAGCGGAGCACTTTGTGTGAATTCGTCATGGCCGTGGCCATAGAAAATCACCATGTCGGATGGCCACGATTTTGTCATGCTCCTCGTGCTTTTGGGAACCTTGGGGGTGGCACTTGGGGGTTAGGAGTCTCATGTATAATGTAGGAGACCGTTGGCAAACAAAGCGGTTGCCTTGGGCGGAGACGAACGAGTGGCCTATATGGGCATGTGACATGTCGTTCTTCGCCCAAGATAATTGCGGAGCTCGTCTTACACCCGATTTTATGTTTTCTTGCGTCCATAGTCCTGTAATGTTGTTTTTGCTTTATGCCTTCAAAAGCCATTCGGCCAATATGGTCTTTTGGGGGCGCGGATATGGAATGCGAGGTTGGCACGTGGTCCAACATATGCCCCGCGATGTTAAGTCGGGAAGCCCAATTCGGGATGGATTCGAGATTAAGGCTTATCCCTTGCACGGGATGCAAGGGTGCCGCACGAGTTCTTCCGCACAAAACAATTGGCCCGTGACAGGACGGTTGATGCCACTCTACAGGTGGTAGAGTGCAGGGTTTTTACCCAACGGTCCATACGCTCGATGATTTGGTCGACGTTGATTAGGAGTAGGTGTGGAGCATTTGTTGTACATCTATCGCCTTTGACTGCATCTTAGGCCATATTGTTGTTTATTATTGAGTTGACATCTTATTCATGTTGTTGATCATATTGTGATACTCATACTCAGCATTTTCGCTGACTCCTGTTGTTATTACTTTAGACTTGCAGGGGAGAGCTGTCAATCTATAGACCGAGGTGTAGATAGTCGGTAGTTAGCAGGTATTTGGAGCTCTGATATGGCGATATTTTTTATATCTTGTCCTACCTTGTCGTCTATTTATACTGATGATTTTGGAGTTACGTAAATATAAATAATATTAAATACCCTATTTAATATTGTACTTGACTGAATTAGCTTTTGTCGTGTATATATATATTTCGGCTTTTGATGTAATTATTTATATCATAATATGTTTTATTATGATTTCTGATGTGTATCGATGATTTTCCTTCCGCTGCGTGGGTTTCGAGTCGCCCACCGTCGCGCGTCAGAACAGGGCCGCCTCGGGGCATGGGGGTGGACCCGAACCGGGGCGTGACAAAGAGGGCCCTATTGTGCAGGTGAACCCAGAAAGACTTGACGATCCTAATAGTGTTATCTAGTGAGAAAGAAGCATATCTAAAGATACCCTTATTTTTAGTTTACCAAAGGCTCCAACACCATATCATCACCATAAGTTTCATGCCCTCAGTCCAGGTTGCTAGGGTTCCAAAAGTACGTGAAAGCATAGAACACTGGCAGTTCGCAATCAATGTGAAAGCAGTTCCAGCTTTCTTGCGATGCTGATGCAACCCCCCCAAAAGGTGCTATGTTGTTTCAGGCATTTCTCGACAGAAGTTGCACATCGGCTCGTCTATGTTGATCCCATTCTTCAAAAGCCTGTCCATGGTGTTCAGTCTCTCTCGAAGCAAAATTCACATATGAATCTTCATTTTGAGGGGGCAGGCCCCTCCAAACACATGAATAGTTCAAGTTCATGATCCCCTTCTCCATCAAGAAGTAATAAGTCGATGTCGTCGAGAAGATGTTGTTGGCCCATCTCCATCTTCTCTGATCTAAATCATTCGTCATTATGTATGATGAATGGAAATTTTGATTGTTTTTATCTATTTACTTAATATAAGCTCTCTCACAGTTATGAAGATTTTTTTAAAATAATAAAATAATAAAAAGATCAATCAAAATTTTTAGGCTTAATTATGTTTTTGGTCCCCCAAAATATCATATTTTTTTTGTTTGGTCCCTCATTTTAAAAAAAATTCATTTAGTCCATCAAAAACTATTTTTATTTTCGTTTGGTCCATCCGTTAATTTTTTCGTTAACTTTTATTGTTAAGTGTCAACATGATAATGCTGACATGGATTAAAGTTAAAATGAGGGACCAAAGAAAAAAAGAAGAAGAAATTTTAAGGAACTAAATGAAAAAATATATATTTTAATAACCTACAACATATATATATATATATATATATATATATATATATAAGCTTTCACATCTTATTCACTAATATAAAATTTCATCAATTTACTTTTTCTTATTTCAAAAAATTTCACCCCACAAATTTATAATAAATTTACGAATGCCACTAATGATCTCATGCAATTCAAAAATAATATTTATATTGTACCCAAATCTCTTTTTTTTCTCAAAATATTGTGAATGCATTATGTTTACCAACCTTGATTATGGACCACGATTATGTTTTTTATTCTTGAGATTTTATATTGGCGAATAAGAAGAGAAATTTTTTATATATAATTATGACTTAAGTTGTTAAAATATATATTTATCCATCTAGTCCCATAAAATATCTTATTTTTTTTCGTTTGGTCCCTCATTTTATCTTTAATCCATATCATCATTGTATGTTGGCACTTAACAACAAAAATTAACAAAAAAATTAATGGAGAGACACAAGCGAAAACGAAAATAATTTTTTATGGACTAAACGAATTTTTTTTAAAAATGAGGGATCAAACAGAAAAATGTGATATTTTGATGGACCAAAAATATAGTTAAGTCAAATTTTTATTTATTGTATGATAAATAATTTTGTTAATCAATTGAAAAGTGGCATATTTGTATTATATAATAAATTTTAAAATAAATTTTATTAAATATAAATAATTTCGATGCATAATTTAAAGAAGTTTTAAAATAAACCTTTTAATACACAATCCTAAAATCAAAACCATCTTCAAATAAAATGATCGCAAAATCCAATATAAAAAATCCCTACTCTTTTGTCGATTTCTTCAAAGGCGTTTTTATAAAAATCTAATATAAAAAATTCCTTTCATCTTGTAGGGTTAAGCGCGATCAGAATTTAGCTGTGTTTCTTTTATGAAATTATTATTTGTGAATGGAGCAGACATAGTAGAAGAAAGAGGGGAAGAAGCAGAACCAGAGAGATATGCCGGAGCAATAATTTCTTCTATTCCCCATTCCTGCTAACAAACCCGGTATTGTTACGTTTCCATTTTATTCGTATTCTGCAGGCGTATGATGATTTGGTATTCGACTCCTTTTTACTAGATATAGTGCATGATTTAGAAGCGCTTTTCTGCTTATAATGTTTTGTGCAATATACTTGCACTGCTTGTTTGCCATGATCATTGAATATTTTGTTGATGAATCAGTTAAAAGACTTGCACCATTGTGTTTTTTGTGATTCTTGAATTTGGGGGTTTTATTTGTTTTCTATTTGGACAATGGGAATATTGGTTCAGCCTTTTACTTGCAGTGCTGGATTTATACTTAGGCAATTTACTAGGATTTATAAATGTTCCAAATATCATAACTTCATTTTTGTTCATCCCTCCTTAAGAACTTTCTAATGTACGTAGTAAAGCTAATTGACAACTGAAACATGTTCCTGTGATGATGTATTCTTTGGTATTGTCGAATAATAAGATTGGACCATGAATAATTAGTGTTAGTATTTGTTCAAGGTCTTTTCTCTTTCTAAGTACCTGGGGAATTATGCAAGAACTAACTGAAGCTAGTGAGCATATCAAAACCATTAGTTACACATTTGTTACAATAAGAAGCTCATCAAAATAAAACCTCGATGCAATATTGGATCAGTTTCTGCGGGAAAGATCCATATTATAGCCAATGCAACCAGTTAGGAGATCAAACAATGCTGTTTAATATTCTAAATATTGTAGGTTTTTAGTTTGTTGCACATAATTATGCTGCTCAATATAGTCTGAGATCAACCTACATTGTCTAATGATAACAGAGGGAGCAGAGTTTTCTACAACTCCTTTTTCCAAAACTTTTCTTTTAGATATATTCTAACTAATATCAAATTGACCAACATAAGTTGATTGATCTCTTTGCTGTGCTTGAGCCTTAGTCTTCTGTAGGGTCATTAAGAGAATGGCCTTAGTGGTATTTGGAGGTCTCCTCTTATTTGTTCTTCTTCTTTCCCTTTCTTTTTTTTCCTTTTCCTTTCTCATGTTTTCATGTCTATACAAGCATACAACTGTTTTTGCCTTCTCTATGATTGGACCATTCTCCAGTTGGGTCCTTCAATCAATCCTGAGAAGGTGATCCGTCTCATCCAAAATAAAGCCCAGCAGATGGCTACCTTCATCACATTTTAGTAAGAGCAGTGCTTCGTGGTAAGCACCTAAATACTCTTATGCTTTATTCTCTATAGTATTTCAAATAATTTCAGATAGCATATTGTGTAAGGCTCTTTCACAATGTAATCCACGTTATCATCTACAGCTCCTCTAAAAACTGTATAGATACTATCTTTCTTCTAGAACTGTATGGCTTCGATCATGTAAAAACATCTTGGTTAACTTAGAAATTTTTAACAAACAAAAGAACTTTTCTTTTATGGTAAAACTTCGATACTATATTAGTTGTCAAGCTCTTGCTAAATGTTGCAGAGATAATTTATTGATTGTAGTGATAATTAATTTCCATATTTGAAAATCCTTATGCTGTATAAACAGTAGATATCAACAGAGTTGTTCTAATTCCACCTTTTTATATCCTTATCTTTATTGTTAATAATTTACCGTGAAAGTAGCAAATTGCAAATCAGACTAACCACCTGCAAATTATTTGATGTTTACTGACTGCATTCCATTTTGTTTCATCTTATTTAACTACACCATTTTTGTTTCTCTAGGAACACCTGGAACATACTTTTTCATAGAGTACAATTTCAAACCAAATATCTATATAGTTAGATGTCTTGACCATATTACCATCAGTTCAAGACATGCATGGACCTTTGTATAGTTCAAACTCAATCTATTTGACCTACAATATTTCCTGTTGTCACCATTAAATACATCATTTTGTGGTTATTGAACACTTAAGAAATATCTCTATTGTGAAATTATGCTCAATCTTTTCCTGAATTGTACTAAGCTTGACCTCTTTGATGTCGAGTATATTCCAAATTTCTTTTGTGATAGAGTTGCTTCTTAACTAAACAATTTTCTCTTCAGTTCATATAGCATATTCACACAGTTGAACCTATCTCAAGTCTTTCCATAAACGACCTACAATGTAGTTAAAATAATGGCACAGAATTTACTGAAGCAGTTTAGTTCCAAGTGACAATGGCCTCTTTCCTACTGCAAGCCTATTTCTTGAGTTTTTTAGTTCTCAAGCAGGCACTTGGTTTATTACATTCTTAGAAAGTATCACACTGATCTCTACATTACAAGCCTGCACAGTCTAACCCCATTATCATAGTTGTTTATATGCTCAAGCTAGCTACTCATGAGGCAATCATAAAACTTGCCTGTGACAATTCCTGATCCATCATTATGACCAGGAACTTCTTCCGCCAAACGTATCTCTTATGATAGAATGATCCTTCTTGTTACTATCTCTGTTGTAATTTTGATTCTATTTGGTTGTTTATGAAAGAACTATTCTTCTTTTCCCATGCAATCATGCTATTGACACACATTTTAGATACTATTATTTAATGGCAGTCCTTGATTAATTATCACAATGTGCAACCAATTCATCCAGATGACTATGGTGATCCCACCCACATTTGATTTGGAACTTCAATGCACCTATGAGGAAGATCATCTACCAGTAGGAATGTGCCATATGGACTAGAGTTAATGAGGATGAAGAGAAATATGAACTAAGCATGTTCCCCAAGTCGTAGTTTGTATATTGAGAGTAATAGTGAACATTTTTTATTGGCCAACTATCGAATTTACTACACCATAGAAACATGATGGATCTTTTTGAGTGAAGATTGAAGGGTCAAGAAAATGTCTGGGAATAGGCAACTACTTATTATCCTTGATGTCCCAAACTTGCTCATTTGCATAAACTGGCTATGTTATCCTTGAAATTGAATCTCTAGTATCCACTAGTATTTATAGTATTAATTGCATAGCATTATTAGGATTGCAGTTGTAATAACTGTTAATTTTTGTCCAATTCAAATCAAATTGGTGGAAGGGGTTATTACACAAAAGCACATGAAATTACTTAACACATTTGCAGAACTCTTTTATCTCGCCTCAGAACCATCATTTCATGCCTTATGTGGATTAATTAGTGGCTATAACCATAAATTTTTAGTTTTTGGTGCAATATATTATGAGCTAATGGGGTTTGTGCTTGCAATTACAAAGCTCTGAGATTGATACCGAAGACAAGCTTTTCATAGGTTCGCCCAGCACAAGATTTTAGATCTGGAAATGGAAATCTACCGTAGGTGTACTATAATGCCAATGTTTTTGCATCATTACTACCCTATTTCTATGTCCTCCACTTGTTTTTGCCGCTTTATATATGATGCATATGAATCTTTTCTTGATATTGCCAATGAACAAATAATAGAAGTTGGTTTATTCGAACAGTGTAATATGGATTTTATGTACATCACCCATTAGCTTCTTCCTATTAAGTATTAACACCGGCTGCAGATTAGACCTTGCACTGTAATCATTTGTATTTTAGATTTTTCACTGCAAATTAGACCTCTTTTCTCTGCTTTGAATTTTGGAAGAGGATATACACCCTAAAAAATGTTGCCTAGAACATGATGGATCAGGTGAGGATGAATTGGTATTTAATTTGTTCTTTGCAAGTATAGTAGTTTTTTTACCTCTAGACACAATTAGCATTTATTCCATGCTATAATTACTTGAACTACTTTTCTTGCACTACGAGCTTGTTTGGTTGTTGGAATAGACATTGAATGACATAGTTATTCATTGTCTATTCTTATTCATCTTATTATGGATTGGGAATAGTCATTCTTTGCCTCAAGACACCTCATTTTTGTTGATATTTTCAATTTTGCCCATTGTAACTAATCTTAATCACTATATATATATATATATATATATATATATATATATATATAACAAATGAAAATGTATAAATAATTTTAAACTTATTTATGTTATAATAATATAATATTCATTTTAAAACTATTTAATTAATAAATAATTATTTTTGTTGTGCTTTAAACTAATATTTTATTTTTTTAAAAAAATGACTACAAAAATTATATTTTTAATTATATTATTATGAATTAAAATAAGTTATACTTTCATTAATTATTTGTCTCTATTTTTTTTGTCATTTTAGAAAAAATTATAATATTATTAGAAACAAATAAATATTATAATGTCATTAGAATAAAATATAATATGAGAATAAATTATAAATTAGTATAAACATTTAATATTAAGAATGATACTTTTATCATTTTGTCTTTATTCCTCGTGCTAACCAAACAAGGAAACTATAGATATTTTATTTATTATTTATTATTATTCTTTGTCTATTACAACAACCAAACATGTTCTTAGATTAGATCAATAATTTATACTATCATGGTTGTGGTGGTCCAAGAGTTTCGACCTCAATCATGCTCTTTGTTGTGATGATAACATGTATTTAATGTTTATATCAAGTGTTTATCTTGAAATGAGATGTGATAAGCTTTAAAAGTTTGTAATTGGGATTAAAAAAGTTATATAAAAAGAGAAGAATTTTGATTTGGAGTGTTGACTATCAAATGTTGATTTGGGGTCTATAAATTAAAATGTAACATTTAGGTGATCCCTTGAACCCAAAATGATCGCAATGTCAAAAATGAACGATAGCCTTTTAGGTCAAAAGACGGTTGATCGAATATCAATTTAACTTTGACCGACTATGTACTAGCTAGTTTTATAACCATTTGGTGTCGTCTACCCATTGCACTTATTATACATTGTCCTCTTGAAATCCTACAAGCTCAACTTGAAAGACTTACCATGAGCTAGATTGAGAAGCTTCCATATATTAAGTATCCTTTCATCCTCCAACCAAGCCATTTGTGCTTTAGTTCCTTATCAACCTTTTCGAGTTAATCAAATCATCAGCTTGAGGCAACGAAGGAATAAGCAACAACGAGTTTCATATTGCCTTTGATTATTCTCAAGCTCCTTTCAAAGTTATTATTGTATTTGTTTCTTTTGTTAATTTCTTGGTTGGTTGTAAGGGTGTGGATGACATATCTTCTTTTCATTGAGTTGTGTTATAATCGAGGTAGAGATACCTTCTAAGACGACGAATAAGGTCTTGGTCTATCATCTATTGAGAAAAATAATAATTTTAGTGGATTTGATGAAAAAATTTTAGTGTTGTGCCAAGGTAGTGGATGTAGGTAAAATTGTTGAATTATTATTGTTTGATATTTGATGGATTTACATGTCATTTGCAATATCTTGTTCATCATATTGACTGTTAAGTGTAGATTGAAACATTGAATTACATTGTTCAATTATGCAAAAACTCATATTCTAAAATCACAAGCTATCTACCCTGAGGGTGAACTCATCATCCAGCTACCATCCAGCTCTGCACACAGAACAAGCTTTGGCACCAAGCAGATCTATATTTCATTCGTGGTAGACGTAGACTTAATTTGGTGCATGAAGAGGCCCTGAAGCTCGTAAATTGGCATATGATGTGATGTGTTCGTTTGGTGGAATACTGACTTTAAATGCATGAACCCCACTGCTCATGTCAGATCACACTCAGCTAATAGTTCGCTTCATAGGGAGAGACTGCACGTTAAATTGCATTTTAGATTTCCATTTCCCGGTTTATAATTAAGACGACTGCTTTATCCATCTAAAATAGTCGACAATGATGGAGTCAATTGAGGTTGATTCAATCTACGTGGCTCTCCACCACATGTGCTCATCAATTATATTGTCCAACTCCGTGCAAAAGTGTAATTTAACAATTGCCCGGTTCAAAGAGCTTCAACGTGGAAAAAAAAATTATATGGACAACTTGCTCATATAAATCTTTGTAAACGAATGAATATAAGCTTTGAGCGATTTAACATGAATAAAAAAATTAAATATAAATATATACACTATGTTCATATTTTTTTTTTTTTTTTTATGTTTAATCGTTTAAAATTTATATTAACCGATTCATGAAATTTTTATAGACAGCTTGCCTATGGGAGTTGCTATACGTGCTTGCTATTGAATACCATTGATCATAAACCCTAGTCCAAGTTGTGTCATTCCATCCATGGGCTAACAATTTTATTGGAATCTGTCTAAATTACGCGATACTCGTGAGCGTAATTTAACAATCTTTGGTCCCCTGCTCAAGGATGGGGGTACCATCTACGAACCCATGGAGTAGCAGACTGTTCTTGGCCATCTCTAATCTCTGCGTTGTGTTGGACAAATCCCATCCTATTCCTTGCATTGAAAGCTCATCCACCACATGCAGACTGATAGCGTAACAAAGGAACCACTGGCTCCTGAGACACTCGGTGGCGCCCAATGCCAACTAGTACATTGAGTTTGATCCCAGAAAGTGACAAGGTAGAGAGAAACATCATCTCATACTTCTCTAAAGCTGGTAAACCGACAAGTCCCCGCCATCCAAGACAATCAATGAATGCACACTACTACTGTGATGGCTCCATGCCATCAATGGAGCCAGGGCTGTCCTTGTGGAACAGCTCCTCGATTTGACAACCCGAAAGATTCCCAGCACCTTTCGCAGCACTTGTTTCTCCCCCTTTTTCATCTCTGAACTTAACAAAGTAATAAAAAGACTTCTGTTTTACATTTCGCAGAGGAGGAAAGAAAGAAGATAGAGTGGCTCTTGAGATCTGTGAGTCTTTTACTAGTATTTTAAGCACCGACACTTGGCCGCTTAACTCCACCTCATCATCCATCAACATCGGTTGCTGGCTGCTTACCGCCGTTTTATTTCGAGTGTGTTTTCAGTTCGGGATATGAATCTTTATGAGCAAAAACCAGCTTCGTAAAGCTCACAATTTTATGTCATAATACAAGGGGTTAAAAAGTTCATCTTGCAGCATCTTCTTGGACTTCTCTCTTCCAAACAGTTCCTCCGTCCTTCTTTCTTCCTGGATGAGCTCATGCAATTGTCTTTCCTGAGCAGAAAGATGTCGTTCTTGCAAGCCTTGGCGGCGGCGGCGGCGGTGTTGTGGATATTACCACAATGCAGGGCGATAGAAGAGGTGACGACGTGCGCTGGCATAGTCCCGATGAGGTGGCGGAGAGAGGTGATATCGATCGCCGACTTCGGCGCCGTAGGAGATGGGAAGACCCTCAACACTTGGTCCTTCCACAAGGCCATCTACAGAATCCAGCATCTTAGGAAAAGGGGCGGGACTCTTCTATATATCCCCGCAGGAGTTTGGCTCACAGGAAGCTTCAACCTCACCAGCCACATGACACTCTATTTGGCCAAGGGAGCTGTCATCAAGGCCACTCAGGTAGTATCCTTCTGGTGTTTACCCTTCTCCTCTTCTGGCTACATTGTTCCATTAACGTTGGATAGAAAAGACATGGAAATTAATTAATATAGAAATTTTAAGCCATATAGCTCGTTAGGAATTATCTGGACAGAACATGGCCTCTGCTTTGGTCTCTTCTAAGTTGTTCATGTATGCTTTGAAGATCCGTGTTTGAACTTACAGACAAAGTAGTGCAGGATGTGTGGAGTTGGCCATTGGTGGATCCTTTACCATCCTATGGAAGAGGACGAGAGCTCCCCGGTAGTAGATATATGAGCTTAATCCAAGGGAACGGAATCCGTGATGTGGTCATAACAGGTAACTACTATTCGTCCTTATCTCTGCAAAACAAGGTAAAAAAAGTATGCTCTTCTGTTTTTTAAATCTTTTTCTTGTATCCTTGTATTTGTTCATCCCTTTTCCTATGCTTGCCAAAAAGGAAAAAAAGAGAAGCCTTTCTTGCTATCACTTTTCAGACTGTGATGTGATTTTTTACAAGCTCATGTTGGTAAAAACATAAACAATTCTCAAATACTAAGAAAGGTGAAAAATCATAATAAGAAATGTGAAAATTCCCAAACTCATAATAAGTAGAAATTCTCAAATACCTAAAATGTCATCAAAATTAAATTTTCCTTCATTTCCATATATGATTCCTTCTATTTTACCACTTAAAAACTTTTGCTCAAAAGTCTTAGCAAAAGTCTTTAAATGGTTCATGGTGGAACATTTTCTATTATGTATAACATGAATTTATTTCTATCAACCTATATTACTATTTTAGTATTTCTTTAGTGACTAAATTCTGTTTTAGTGGCTAAAACTATTGCTTCCGTAATTTTTTAAGTTGCTCGAAAATCCTTAATTGACTAAAATGTTTATAGTTTTGAAATAATAAGTTGCTTTTGAGTTATTTGTGATAGGAAATTATATTTGAGTAGTACAAATAATTGATTCTTTGGTTTTTTAGACACTTAAAATTTTTTGCTCAGAAGCAGTATTTTAACTATTAAAATAGCATTTAGCCACTAAAGAAACACCAAAAACTGATATAAATTGCTAAAAACAAATTAGTATTATGTATAATAAGAAATATTTCATTTTGAGTCACTTATTGAAAATCTTTAAGTGGTAAAATGAAGGAAATCATATCCAGAAATGGAGGAAAATTTAATTTTGAATGCATTATGGGTATTTAAAAATTTAGGTTACTTTCATATTATGATTTTGAGAATTTCCACCCTCCTTGTTATGGTTTTGGAAAATTGAGTTTACAAGTTTTCTCTGTCTTTGCCTACAGCCAAAGCACATCTTGAAGTCTTTGGCTATGCTTTGTTAGGATTTATAATGCATAAACCTTGAGCATTCAATGGATTCATGTTGTTTTATTTTGCTACAGGTATATATAATTTCTAGATGATGCAAATCCTTAATTTAGGTGCATATTCCACATAACATCTTGCTGAAGAATACCTAGAAAATCGAGTTACAAGTTGATGTTCGCCTGATATTCTAACTAAAATAAGATAAATTTCTAATATGTGCATAAACCATTTGACCTACACAAGTTCCATATCTGCTAGCATTTACTGACGCATAAATCTTTATATGATTCACATTTCATTCTTACTTTGCTTTCGCAGGAGAAAATGGAACAATTGATGGTCAAGGTGATGTCTGGTGGAATATGTGGAGACAAAAGAACCTTCTTCACACCAGGCCTAATTTGTTAGAGCTAATAAACTCCAGGGACATCATTGTTTCTAATGTGGTGTTCCTCAACTCTCCCTTTTGGAACATTCATCCCGTTTATTGCAAGTAAGCATAAAAACAACTCATTTATTGTTATTTATTGTCCTCTCACAAAACCAAGTTGCAAAAGAACAAAGCATTTCCCAATTAACAATTTTTCCACGTCTAACTTAGCGTCTCCTTGCAGTAATATGGTAGTAAAACATGTGACTGTGTTGGCTCCATATGACTCCCCCAATACTGATGGAGTAGATCCCGGTATGCTTCTTTCTTGGATAGTTTTAGTTTCTAATGTTCATCAAATTGTTCAGCAAGTGAAATTGGAGGGAAGACGATATTATGGAAATCTTTTGATTCTCTCAATATGTTCTTTTCATCAATTTTCAGCAACTTCATTGCCTCTAATTTTGCTGATAGTTTTGGAATTCCATGCATGCATGACTCAGATTCCAGCTCAAATGTCTGCATCGAGGATTCCTACATCTCAACTGGGGATGATTTGGTGGCTGTGAAGAGCGGCTGGGACGAGTATGGAATTGCTTATGGTCGTCCAAGTTCAGGCATCACTATCAGAAGGCTCACAGGCTCCTCTCCTTTCTCTGGAATTGCCATTGGAAGCGAAACCTCCGGCGGGGTAGAGAATGTATTGGTGGAGAACGTCAACCTCTACAACATTGGCATTGGAGTTCACATAAAGACTAACATCGGCAGGGGAGGCTACATAAGGAACATAACCATAAGCGACGTGACCATGAATGGCGTAGGTAAGGCGATCAGAATCTCCGGCCACGTCGGTGACCACCCCGATGACAACTTCAATCCACGTGCAATTCCAACAGTTGACGGGGTAACGATCAAGAATGTGTGGGGTGAGGAGGTCGAGCAACCGGGGTCGATAGAGGGGATCAAGGACTCGCCGTTCACTAGAATATGCCTCTCGAACGTCAAGCTGTGGGGCGTTGGGGTCTCTCCATGGAGATGCACGGATGTCAGCGGAGCTGCACTTGGAGTAAATCCATGGCCTTGCCCGCAGCTAGCCAGCAGCTTTGCAATGAACAATTGCTGAAATGATTTGTAATGTTTGCCTGGTGTGATTCTTCACTATGTTGGTAATATCTTCTGCTGATTTGGTTGTAGAGTTATCAGAGATGACAGAGAATTATGTAAATGATTCGCCAAGAAAATTTCAATCTAGCTGTATTTGTTTGAGCAACTCGTCAGCTATATTTGTTACTAAACATGCTTAATGAGTTCTCCAAAGTTAATGCACAAGCAGTTCCATTCTATGTTAAGAAGAATTGTATGCAATTCCTCTTTCTGATGGACCGATCACTTTTTTTGGAAAATAAGTGAGGCAAAGCGCATTTCAAATGTACAGAGAAACACCGAGGGTGAGGAAGCACAGATCCCCACCCTAAACACTAAAAAATATGAATGAAAAAATAGAAGGCCCAAAAAATCATAAAAATTGAAATAATCGAAAAAAAATGATTACACAGTTGGAGAATTTAAACATGGCCAGAAACTAAACCCCAATCTAACCGCCACCGGCCAATCCTTTGTTTTCTCATTGAAGATGAAACCGTTCCATATCTTCCAAAGGCTTCAGCACCAGAGCATTAAAAGCGAAGCACACTTAATGCTCCAGGTATCGTCCTCCCAATTTGACCATGGATTAGCCGGGAACCTTAGTTTTTCCACCTTAACAAGGAAGTCAAGCCATCCCATCATCGTGGACGGGCAACTCGAGAACATATGCAAAACCGATTCGTGAGAATCTCGACAGAAGACACAACAATATCTTTCAGTAAGGTCCCATGTTTTATCAAACGGTCCTTTGTTTGGAAGCGTTGTTTGAGGACCAACCATAGTAGGATCTTCATTTTTGTAGGTCCTTTGCACTTTCGGATCTTGCCAAATCGTGCATTTCAGATGCCCTGATCCACACGCCTTTTGTACATCGAAGTCGTAGAAAAATTCGTGATGGATGCCGGCGCCAAAAAGTCCTGTCCTCTGATGGATCGATCACCTTGGTTAACTTATATTTTTTGTACTTGGCCATCCTTCTTTTATTCCGATTTTTCATTCATAGCCAAAACTCTGGCTGTTCTTTACCTCCATTTTCTTCCGGATACTTTTCTTCACAATGCAGTAAACATTGCTTATGTCGAGGTAATTGTTTTGCAGCATTTAGTCTGAAATTTCTAATGTGTACACGTATAGCAATGGTGGATTTTTTTTATAAAGAAAAAACCTTCTCAGGGAGTCAGGTTATACTCAGATACTGGGAAAAGAAGGCATTGGGCCAGTGGCTGTGCACTTCTCGCCTGATCTCCAAGTACTTCCATATTCCTCCCTTGAAGTGTGAGCTTTATTTCTAATCTCAAAATTTGGTACATTCTTTAGCGAAGACACCTCTCCTTCCTTATACAAGTTATCTCTATTTGTTTCAGACCTTCTCCTACTAGCAACTAATCTATCAGCATTTACACAAGTTTCAAAAACATTACGTGCCTCCTTCAGCTCAGCATTATTTCTTACAGATACATTCTCCTGATTGTTACCAAGCTGAGAATCTCCTTTTGGCAAGTCATGAAAATTTTGTGCAATTTGAAGCAACTTAGAATAATGAATGGACGAGTGATTGCTTTCTTCATTTCCTTGCTACCGAATATGTATCATAGACTCCCAAGTATTGACCATAGGCTCTTTAAACTTTGCTTGATTTGCTAGATTATGAGCTTGCATGTTCTGAGTTCTTGCTATATGAAACCATCCCTGAACATCTAGTCTTTCAGCCATCCATAATATATCTTTTATAAGATCTTTTAAGAACCAATGTGGCTTGTAGATGTTGTTCAAAATATTTGTGAGTCTTAAGCAATCTGAAAAAATCTTAATATGTTTTATTCCCAGCAGTTTAGCATACAATATGCTAATCCATAGAGCTCAAGCTTCTGCAATCAGAGGCGAAGCAGTGAAACCAGAGCTGAAGCCTTCGACAATGGATTTATTATCTTTGTCCCTAAAGCAAAAACCAAATCCTGCATCTCTACTATTTTCTGACCAAGCTACATCACAGTAAACGTTGTAGGTAGCATCAGCCAAATTTTGAGAAAAAGCATGGGTTGAAATAATGTTCTCAGTGCTAATGGGAATCTCTTTTGGGATGCAACATTCAAAAGGATATTTGAGGAAATTAGTTTCAGCTAGAGCTCTCCAAATGAGTGGCTTAACATTTGTTTTTTGGTTTCTGAAATATGCCTCATTTCTATTCTTCCATATGTGCCACAATCTTGCAATTATGAAACCAATTAAAGTGTCTTTTCCTGAAGTTTCCAGATTTGTCCCCTCTTTCAACCAACTGCCACTAAACCAGGTGTTTATATTTTCAAATTGATGTCCAATGATTCTCTCATATTCTTTCCAAAAATTCTTGGCCAGTTCACAATTAAAGAAAATGTGTTCCACACTGTCCTCAGCCATTTTGCATACATAACATTTGTTTTTTTCAATGTTTGTGAACTTCGACAGGTAGTGTGATGTTGGCAGTCTCCCCATCAGCAACTTTCAAGCAAAGATTTTTGCTTTGGGAGTCACTTTGGCACTCCATAGTCTTCTCCAATCATGCGCTTTTTCACTATTGAAGTTCTCAGTCTCCTTTAGTAAATTGTAAGCAACTTTTGAGTTTAAGCAACCCTTTTCATTCCCTGCCCATACCCATTTGTCAATGGTATTGTGCAAAGGCAAGTATATGCTTAAGATTCAAGAGATTCACTGAATATATCAGAAATGAGGCCAATATTCCACTCTTTTCCTTGAATCAAATCAGAAACATGAGAGATATTTTGAATCTTTTGAACATAAAAAAAAGTTGACCACCAAGCCAAAGGAATATTGTCAATCCAAGGGTCATTTATGGCATCTATTTTGGAACCATCTCCAATCTTCTTTATAAGATCCAGTCTAAGTTTTCTGATAGAGTTGTGTATGCTCTTGAATGTCCAAGACTTATTCCTAATAGAATTTTCTTTCCAATGATGCATGTTTGCATATTATGTAGATAGGAGCTTTGACCATGAATCTTTTTCCTTATTCAAAAGAGGCAAAATTCTTTTGGCATGAATGAAAGTTTTGACAGTATATAGCTCATTGACTCCTAGACCACCATTCAGCTTGCTTAGAGTGATCTTTTTTCAACTTACTAAGTGAATGTCTTTCTTTTTGTTGTTGTTGCTCCAGAGAAAATTCCTTGACATACTTGTGTATTTGTCCATGACTTTTTCATTAATACTCGATGTAGTCAAGGTGTGGATGGGAATAAAGTTCATCACTGAATTTATCAGTGCTATTTTCCCAGCTCGAGAGATGGATTTATTAGCCCGATTTTCAATTCTACTCATTCCTTTATCTATTAGTAAATTTTGTTGAGTTGTTGATAATTTCTTTTTATCTATGAAAGCCCCAAGGTACTTCATTGGAAGTGTGCCTTCTTTGATGCCAAAGATTTTGCATATTTCAGCTTTCATACCAGCTTGGCAGCTACCAGGGAAGATAATCTCTGATTTATTTTTATTTACTTTCTGATTTGTACCATTGCAGTAAATATCCAATATTGCTTGTAGCTGATAACAAGAGTTCTTGCAGCACATAATTGTTATGAGGATATCATCCGTAAAGAAAAGGTGAGATATTTTTATGTCTTTATACTTGAAAGCTTTGATCAAACCTTTTCTTTCTGGATCCTTGATAAGCAGTGATAGCAATTTCCGAAGAATGATGAATAGGTATGGAGACAAAGGATCTCCTTGCCTAACACCTTTAAAGCCTTTAAAACCTGCTGAGCTTAAACCATTGATATTGCATTTATATGTTGTAGATTCTAAACATGCCATAAGCCAATTCTTGAAAACCCCTGGAAAATTTATTTTATCTAGAATGTCACCAAGAGCATCCCATGACACCATGTCAAAAGCTTTTTCAAGATCCAATTTGAGTATGAAGAAAGGCATTTTCCTCTTTGAATCGCTGATAATATTCACAATTTCTGAAACTGGCAAAACATTATCATGTAATTTCCTCTTCTCTACAAAAGCCACTTGCTCTTCTGAAATGAGCAGTCTTATAAATGATTTGATCCTATTAACCAGGACTTTTGAGAGTATCTTATAAGAAACATTGCATAAGGCTATAGGCCTATAATCAGTGATGAATCTGGGATTGCCTTTTTTGGGAATGAAAACCAAATTTGTTTGACCCCAGTCACCTGGTATTGTAGCCTTACAATGGAATTCATTCAAAGCATTTAGCAGTGGCTCCTTGACTGTGTCCAAAAAATTTATGTAAAATTCCGAAATGAAACCATCCGAACCATGAGCTTTGCCTCTGCCCAAGCTGTTAACTACATCTTTGATTTCCTGCATCAAGAAACTTTTAATGAGCTCAGTTTTTTTGTTGTTTGGTATCCTTCTCCAGTTCAGGTCTTTAAAATTATGCCAATCTGAATTAGGAATGTCCTCCTTTTCCCATAACATTTTATACCAATTAGCAAAAGCATCAACAATGTCCTTGGGTTGACTTAAAGGGATGCCATCCACTTCAATTCCCAAAATGCAATTTTTCCTTCTTTTGAACTTTACTAAGTTGTGGAAAAATTTAAGTGTTTTTATCATTCTGCTCTAACCAATTGCATCTAGCTTTAGACCACCATTTAATATGGATTTGTCTATTGAGAGTCATTGCTTTGTTAACTAAACTTCTGAGCTTGATTTCATCTTGCTCATTGCATTGGTTATTTGCTTCGATTATTTCTAAGACTTCTATCTCTTGTAGAGTTTCATTCAGGTTCTTCTCTAAAGAGCCTATGCATTGCTTACTCCATTTCTCAAGATCAATACTTAACTTTTTCAAAGTTCTGCTAAATTGGCTCATGCTCTTACTGTTTACAGTAATATACTCCCAAGCCTTACTAACTATTTCTTGAGCTTCTTCATATTCTAGCTAATAAAGTTAGAAAGTGAATCTTCTTCTTGGGATATCAGGAAAGTTTTCAGGTTTAGTATTGATCAAAATTGGTCTATGATCAGATGCCAATCTGTTTAAATAAAAGACCAAAGTTTTACTAAAGAGAGAGAGCCAATTCTCATTGGCATATGCCCTGTCAAGCCTTGCAAGGATCTTTTTTGAACCAGCCCTGTTATTTGTCCATGTAAATTTGGCCCCTTGGAATTTTAAATCAATAAGACCAACTTCTGAACATAAGCTTCTAAAAGAATTACATGAACTTCCAAAGATGAAAGGATTACCCCCAAGTTTGTCTTCTGGATTATCAATGCAGTTAAAGTCTCCGGCTATCAACCAAGGGCTATTATTTAAGTCAAGGTTACTGAGTAGGTCCTGTAAAAGTTTCCTCCTCTTTATGTTGTTGCTAGCATAAATTCCTCAGAATACCCAAAGCCTGCAACCTTTCTTACATACTGATAAATGCATAGCTTGGCTGCAGCTGTAGATGTTTTTCACTTCAAAATCATCATTTCTCCAAGCAAAAATAATGCCCTCAGCTCTTTCATTCCCCAAAAGTACCTGACCAATTATTGCCTAGCTTTTTGATGCACCACTCTAAATTTTCTTTTTCCAAATGAGTTTCAAGTAAAAGTATCATATCTAACTTGTGTTTCTTGATTAGTAAAGTGAGATAATCCCAACCTGAAGTTTTGAGACCACCCCTGATGTTCCAACTGAGTAATTTCATCTTTGTTCTATTGTCAGTTCACTGTTTATAATCCTGGGATCTCCATCTTCTCTGTCTTTGGATCATTTGAGTGTCTTTTCTTCTCTGCTCTATTTTGTTTCAAATTTAGAGGAAAGTTATTGACATGAATGCTTTGAGTTATTGCTTTTCTAATCCTGGTACCCTTAATTGGAGAGGTTCCAATCAAAGTGTTGTCCATCTCTCTATTCTCAAGATCCTCTTCAGTAATTATTTTATTGACAGCCATTGAGAAAGTATCTGTGAGCTTTTTGTGGAACTCATCAACATTTTTTCAGGAACATTTACAGGAACTTTGATACTTGAATTGAATTCGGACATCTCCGTTGATTTTTCAGGAACATTTACAGGAACTTTGATACTTGAATTGAATTCGGATATCTCCGGAAATCACTATTCATTATCTTTTTGCCTTTATTTTTAAAAGGATTGAGAGTCCTGGGAGTTGGATTCACTGGGAAATCACTATTCATTATCTTTTTGCGAGTCCTTGGAGTGGGATCAGGCTCAGAGCTGTGGGGGATATCACTATCCTTTATCTTTTTGCCTTTATTTTTAAAAGGATTGAGAGTCGTTGGAGTGGGATCAGGCTCAGAGCGGTGAGGAAGCTCAACAGAGTTAGTGTCCTTTCCCAAGTCAGATATCACCGTTCCATTTTAACTTCTGTTCAGTTTTTCTTTTGCCCATGAATTTTTTCCTCCTATTAATAATTTTCCATGGACCATGTATCCCTGATTCTTGACCTTCCTGATTTGAAATAATTGATCACTAGAATATATCATGCTTCTATTACCACTCTAGAGATTCAAGGATCAAACAAGAAGAGAAACATAAACTCATTATGTTTATGTTTCCCACGGTTTCTGCTTGTCATTCTTTTTCTAGTGCGAGGGAAATGCTTCAAAACCAGTGTAGACGATAGAGGAGAAACTTTGAGCATTCGTAGAATTCTACAGCGCTAAGATATGAATTGGTCACCAATCAAATCTAATAAACAGAAATCACCTTCGACAATCTTCAGCAAACAGCAGTAATTAACAACAACTGGACGTATTGGAATAACATGATACAAGATCAAACAAAGTTCTATTCTCATGGCATAGCTAATAATTAAACATTAGACGATACACTACAATTGCTTGCTAACACACTTACGATGCATTGGAACATTATTTATAGCACACTACAATACCAGGCAGCTCGCTGCTAGTTCTCAGCATATTATATCCAAAGCTCTGCACCGCTCCAGATTTTTCCAAACCTCTTCAGCCAACCGTCTCCCTTCTCCTTCTCTTTATCTTTGTTCTTGTTCTTCTCCTTATCTTTGTCCTTGTTCTTCTCCTTATCCTTGTTCTTCTCTTTATCTTTGTCCTTGTTCTTCTCCTTATCCTTGTTCTTCTCTTTATCTTTGTCCTTGTTCTTCTCCTTATCTTTATCCTTGTTCTTCTCTTTATCTTTGTCCTTGTTCTTCTCCTTATCTTTGTCCTTGTTCTTCTCCTTATCCTTGTTCTTCTCTTTATCTTTGTCCTTGTTCTTCTCTTTATCTTTGTCCTTGTTCTTCTCTTTATCTTTGTCCTTGTTCTTGTTCTTCTCCTTATCCTTGTTCTTCTCCTTATCCTTGTTCTTCTCTTTATCTTTGTCCTTGTTCTTCTCTTTATCCTTGTCCTTGTTCTTCTTCTTTGAATCAAGCTGCAAATTGTCGTCTTCCTCCTCCCCCTCGTTTTCGTTCTCTGAATCCGACTCCAATTCGGAACCTTGCTCCTCTAATATATCCTTCTTCCGCTCGTTCCACTCCCTCTTCACGAGGACCGACTCCAACGTCTCCACCGATCGCGGCCACCCATCGGCCACCTTCTCCCCGCCGGTAGTCAACTCGCCGCTCGCATCCCCATCCTTGGCGCGGGGGAGGTGGACGCGGAAGGGGCCTCGGCGGCCGTCACTCTCGACGGGTAGAACGGTGGCGGTGCGAAGGGTGTCATCGGACGGGTAAAGGTCGGCGGCAGCGGGGAGGGCGAGGGGGAGGGCGAGGCGGGCGGCGTGTGAGAGGAGGAAGAGGGCGGGGATGAGGCAGAGGAGGAGGGTAATTTTGCCGGGGGAGTAGCTCATGGCTGATGGATTTGGGGGTCAAAGGCTCAAAGCAGACGAACAGCAGCCAGCTGGTATTTGTACTTTGCAGGAAGCATCAGGGGCAAAAAGGGAATTCTCCAACAAAAGAGCTATATATTTAGAACCGGATTATGACTAAATTTGTCATTTTGCAAAGAGGGGTATATTCTTCTATCGAAGGGTATATTCTTCTTCTCGTCTTTTATCACAAGGAAAATGAAGGGTCAATAATTGTGGTAAAATTATCACTTCAAATTTAAAGACGACAAGGGGAGAGAGTAACTGTTAGCTGTAGTGCCATTGTCCATTGATGGAGGCATTGAGCTAATGAGACAAATCTACTTGTCCTTGTATCTTCTCCCATCGTACTGTGATCCGACACGTAAGAATAATAATGAGTATGGTTTTATTCGTTTCTTCATCTCTCTGTGTGGGACAGATAATGCTGGATGATGATTCGTTAAATTTTTCAAATTTTCTTTTTCTTGTTCTCTCTATATTCACTCATTTTCTTATCATGCACGCAATTTATTGGCTTTTTTAGTCAGATTGATCCATTACTTTCTCAAATATTTCAACTTGTTTCAACGGAGAGAATACATGATGAAACAAATTGGTTCCCTATCAATCATTTTTTTTTTCCTCATAAAAATGCATTCAAATTTATGGTTCCCCTTCACTCAAGGTCGTCGGTCGAGCAAATCCATGCATCGAGGTCGACTATTAGGTAGTGTTTGGTTAGATGTAATAGAAGAGGAATGAAATATTATTTCCTATGCTTCATTTATTTTCTTGTTTGATTGCAACTTATAGAAAAGAAATATGTGGATCATAAGAAATAGATAATGAATATTATTTTCTATGCATAGAGAATATTATTCCTTACCTCAACCTAAGGAATAGTATTCTTTATATATTCGATATTTTTTTATATTGTCCTTTAATATTTATAATATTACATAATAATATACAAAATTAAATTATCAAATTAAATTAAATATTTATTTATCTTAAATAGATAATTATTATTTTATTATTACATATTATTTTAATAATTATTTTTTAAAAGATTTTTTTTGAAAATAAATAAATAATAGTTTTTATTATTTTAAATTAATATATTATTTTACATTAATCCATAATTTTATTATGGTGTTATTAGTTTAAAAAAATTATAACATAATTTATTATATTTTTAGAAGGGCATTTTGGTCACTTTTTTATATTATCATTCAATATTTATAATATGAATATATAAATTAAATTGTTAAATTATTTTTAATAATTACATATCTTAAATAGATAATTATTATTTTATTATTAAATAATATTTTAATAGTTATTTTATGAAGATTTAATTATTTTTTATGAAAATAAAAATAAATAATAGTGTTTTATTATTTTAAGTTAATAAATTATTTTATATTGATCCATATTATATTTTTAAGAGAATATTTTAGTCATTTCCTCTCAATTTATTGTATATTCTTCGTGTCAAGTAAACAAAGTAAATATATTCAATTTTATTAAGAATGATATTTTGATCATTTAATTTTTTATTCCTTATCTATTTTTTATGCTAACCAAACAAAGTAATTCTATTGTAATTTTATTCTTGGCCTATTTTACAATGTCAATCATACAAGATAATATTATTCATCATCTATTCTATTCCTTGTCTATTCTCATTCATGGTCTATTCCTAGTCCTTATGAATTCACTTCATCCAAGTCTATTCTCATTCCTTAGGGTTGCCGAAAGGCACGTACATGAGTTGACCTTGTGTACGTTATATCAAGGGATAAGATGTTTTTTTTTCTCATCAATTTTAGTAAAAAGTGTGAAAATATCTCTAAAAATTTGTTTGAGCCCAATACTCAAGCTATTAAAATTAGTGCAAAAATACCTTTTTTGAGACGGTAAAGTAACGTGACAAACGGTGCTAACGGTAACAAATGATAGCACGACACGTCATCGATGAGTTGTCCAAAAAAATATGATAAAAAGTATTTTTGCTCATGAACTTTAGCAAAAGGTGTGAAAATGCCCCTAGAATTTTTTTTGAGTTGTCATCAATAATAGCACGATGCGTCATCAATGAGCTGTCAAAATGAGCACGACACAACAAACGGTGCTAACACAAAGCCTTCATCCCGCGGCCGGCCAAATAAGACCCGAAAAATTATTGGGTCAGGCCAGGCTAGGTGGTGTAGGTCCGGCCCGATAACATGATAAGAATTTTGTACATTATCAAAAAATCAAGCTATTGGGCTCGAATTGGCCCAATAGCCACGTTATAATGGACCCGATAGTACAATTTGGATCCGATAACCTAATTTTCTTTTTTGTGTTATCGAGCTAAATGAGTCATGTCGTGTCGGCCCGTTATTTTTCGTGCTAGGCCGGAGACTCCAGGCCCGAACTTTATCGGGTCGGGGGGCCATGCACAATTTTTTTCGAGCCAGCCCGACCCGGCACAAATTGCCACCCCTAGCATTTCTATACTAGTTTGGTGGTTTGGGGGTATATTGAGTTCAAAAAAAATTCTAGGAGCATTTTCACATATTTTGCAAGAGTTCAGGGGTAAAAACACCTATTATCATAATTTTTTTTTGACAACTCATCGATTACGTGTCGTACTATCATCTGTTACCGTTAGCACGTTTGCCACATCATTTTACCGCCTCAAAAAGGGTATTTTCACACTAGTTTTAATAGTTTGAAGGTATATTGGACTCAAACAAATTTTTAGAGACATTTTCGCACATTTTACTAAAGTTCAAAGGTAAAAGATCCTTTTATCCCTTATATTTACTCAATGGCATAGCTTCTAGGTAAAATAAAAAACCCCTGGACTCAAACAATGAATTGCCCAATCAACCTAAGCCATGTATAAATAAATTAAAATATTGGATAAAGTTAGTCGAGAACCCGCGTGTTGCGCAATTGTATATTATTTAAGTAAAATTTAAAAATTATGATAAATAAAATTATCAAAATGAGTTTAAATTAAATTATAGTTTTGAATAATAATATTTATAACTAAATAATTAAGAGTAATAATAAATATCATATATATGAAAATTTATAAGTGTAAATAAAATAGTAAATATTAGTTTAATTTATTTTTATAATTAATAAAGTAAAAAATATTTTGTTTATTGCTTAAAATTCAACAAACACAATAATATATTCATAAATGTTAGAAAATATATAAGTTAAAACACAATGTAATTTATTTTTATATTTAAATGTCATCATTCAAATATTGATATTGAATTATTTTTTATTCCAAAGTTTTCAATCATTGTATTCATTTTTAATTGTATACAATAATATTTTATTGAATAATTCATAAATTATAAATTTATTATAATATTTGATTGATATTTTTGTTTACATGATGTAAAAATGAGTAAATTATAAAATTAAAATCCATGACTAAATATATAATTAAAATAATAAATAATACTACTATTTTCACGAGTGTATAAAACATAAATCCAATAATATGATAAATAAATAACTATAAAAATTTAAAATATAATTATCTAAAAATTCAATTATAAACCTTTTTTCAACGCAATTTATCTTCATCTAATATATTTAAAAGATATATCACTGGGTAAATATCATTATATCATAATTAAAAAAATTTATATTAAAAATATATAAACATAAATATATATGATATTTATTGTTGCTCTTAACTATTTGGGTATGAATAATATTATTTAAAAGCATAATTTAATTTAAACTATTTTTTATAATTTTATTATTTTAAAATTTATATAAAAATAAGAAATTTTATAGATATATATTAAATAACAAAAAAAGCAAACTCTATCGATAAAAACTGTATAGTGTAGATAACTCATCTAAAACTAGGGAATTTGACATATATAAATTTTATTTAAAAATAAACACAAAATGATATTTCAAAAATACAAAGTTATTAAAAAATAATTTTGTACATTATAAAATATATTGAATAATTACTCAATAAATCTATAATTATTACCATAAAAAAATAGTAGGTTAAAAGAATTAATATAGAAAAATAGAATGAAATTTATAATAATAAAAGCGTAAATTGTTAGTAAAATATAAATATGCAATGAACGTTGTATAAGATTTTTAAGAGAAAAACTGATTTCAATGTGTAGATGTTTCTTATATAATCATAAGTAGTTTGTTCTAAAATATATTTATTTGTATAGAGTAATTTTTTAATGAATTTTTTTTATTGTAACGATATAATTTATAATTTATTAATAAAAAATTAAATCAATTATAATAAATCTGTATAAATTTCAACGACCAAAATGTTAAAAAAAGAAAAATTTCATGAAAATCAATTATAATATAGATATAATATAATAAAATGAAATAAAATATAAACTAAAAAAATTAAAAAATAAATAAATTATACAAATATATTTGGTTTTGAAAAATTATTTAAAAACAAATTCAAGAAATTAATGATATTTTAAAAACTGAAAAACTAAAATAAAAATTTTTCAATATAAACCCAAAATTAATTATTAATTGAGGTTGCATTAGGTAACAGCCCTAATGTTTTTGAGGTTGCTTTAGGTTATCCTTTGGCACATTACGGGTGGAGAAGTCTAGTATTTTTGCCTGATTTATGGGTGGCCTCAGTAGGAAGCAATACCTTATTTAATATTGGAAGAAATAAAGCAGAATGGTCAATGGTCAATACCAATACTTTGCCTTGTGTAATAAACTAATAACATTGGAAGAAATGAAGAAGAATGGAAAATAGCAATGCTTTTTTGATCAATATTTAGACAATATTTTTAGCGAATAGATGCAATTTAGATTACATCTATTACCAAGATGATTTTGATTGTATATCAATTTACAAAAATCAAATATAATATAGATATAATATAATAAATTAAAATAAATTAAAAATTAAAAAATTTAAAATGTTTTAAACTACACAAATATATTTGATTTTGAAAAACTATTAAAAAATAAATTCAAGAAATAATATTTCAAAAACTCAAAAACTAATTAAGAGAGTAAGGAAGAAAGATTTCGATTAAATAAATAATTAAACGAGAGAAAGGAGAGAAAGAAAATATTATGAAAAAAAAATTGAATTCGAAAATTAAATTACGGAAAAAATCCGAATTTGAGAGAGAGAGAGAGGATGTTAATGAAAAATTAAATGAGAGAGAAAGAGAGATTTCGATTAAATAAGAGAGAGAGGATGAGGTTAATAGAAAATTAAATGAGAGAGAATATTATGAAAAAAAATGAATTTGAAAATTAAATTATGGAAATTTAAATGAGATAGAGAGGATGTTAATGTAAAATTAAACTAGAGAGAAGAGAGATCTGAATTCGAAAATAAAATTATGGAAAAATCTAAATTTGTGAGAGAGGATGTTAATGAAAAATTAAATGTGTGTGAGATATATATATAGATAGATAGATAGATAAATAAGGAATAAATAAAAAAATTAAATGAGAGAGAGAGAGGAGATTAATAGAAAATTAAATGAGAGAGAGAGAGAGAAAATATTTTGGAAAAATCTGAATTTGCCACATTAGCGAATTGAAAGTGCCACGTTTTTGTTTTATATTAATTATATAATAAGTACAGGACTAATGAGAAAAACTAATCTTAGTAATTTTAAAAAACATTAATTACGAGCTACAATGATTAGATGTCTTCTTAAATGACTAAATCAATATAGATTATACAATGACATTATAAAAAGGGTGGTCGACACCCCTTATCCCACCTAATCTCTATCCTTCCCTCTCTTTTGTCATTGTGAATTGATCATGACCAACCTAAGAGATGTAGTTCTCATTTTATCGCTCATGAGCTGTGTTCTCCTCCTCAAGGGTGACAATAATTTTCATTAATTTTTTTTTTATATATTAAATTTGATTTTCATTATATACTATCTAATGATTAATCAGGCAATTTATTTGTATATATTCATGCAGGCACGGTGAAAGCATCAAACAACGAGTACTATGTACCGATCACAACATTTATTGAGCATCATCCTACTGAAGTGGTGATCGCTGCTGATGGCACTCCATTCAAGGATCAATCTTGTTGCGATGCTGATGGCATCCCATCCAAGCGGTGTTTGACCTGCAAATGTTGCGCCAAGGATGATCCCAACAATTGCAAGGACCTACCGTGTTGTCATGAGAACACGTGCTTGCCTAATGGAAAATGCCGCTTGAAGCCCATGAGCTGCGACTGCAACAACTGTAATGGTGTATAATTAATTAATCATTATCAATAAAAATAAATAATAAAAATACAGTTGGGGGACACTCTTTTTGTATTGCTAATCATAGCGATGATGCGGTTTTAATTTATCATGCATTGAACTGCATTTAAAAAGTACATATTTTCTATTGAAGAAATCATATATATTATTTAGAGCAATCACATGGTATGAAAGCTAGCAACTACATGGTATGCATCGTAACAAATAAATGATATATTATTAAAGCTAAACAATATATATGTTTTTTTTTTCAAAAGAACATTAAGTATGATATATTTTTACTGCGCATTGTGCAAATATCTTTAAATAAATATAATTTTACTAATATACTGATGAATAATAAAATAAATTTAATTTAAAAACTAATAACTTGATTTAAATTGCAAGCAAAAAATATATGCAATTTAAAAAAAAATTAACATTCATATTTGTATGTATTAATTGTTAATTCTTGAAATATTAAATAATTGGAATGAAAGTTATATTAATATTTTTACAAATAAAGGTTTCTAATAAATATTTTATAAATAAAATTAAATTTTAATTTATGTAAAAAAAATTAATGTGATTTTTTGAATATTTTTTAAAAGACCTTTATAAAAAAAATTTCAAAAAAAATTTATAAATTTTTCAAAAAGAAAATATACGTAATTCAAATTTTATGCTAAGGACCTCATCGAAGGTTCTTCGCTCATCCTTCAACCAGATCATGGCTACTGTCAATGAAGAACATAAACATATACAAGTACCCTATCGGCAATTTGCGGGTCCAAGTGTCCAACCAGTTGGCATCATCATTTATGCTGATGTCATGGCTATTCTCGGTACATCATTGCATCTTTCTCTGTTTTAAAATTGGAATCTTCTTCATGATGGTCTAATTTGATTGCTGCATTCTGAATTATTGACATCCTTGTGCTTTAGAGTGGGAATTGGTTTTGTAAATGTAATTTGACTGCTACAACATTGAAGTCAGACTATGTATTTTTTTTTTCTTTTTTTTTTTAAAAAAAGGTCAAGTGAGGCAGCCGATGGGCCACACATAGCATTTCATAAGAACTAAAATTTATTAAAATATTTACAGTAGCATGGGTGGTGATCACATGAACACTGACCCAAGAAATTAACTAAACAAGAAATAAAAAGCCCTTACACAAGGGCAAAAACCAAAAACCCTTACACGAGTGGACTTATGAGACCAAAAAGAAATAGAACGATTGACCATCTCCGGGATTGAAAATCGAGCCTCCCTGAAGATGGCCCCAATTTCGGGCTGACCACACCATCCATCACCAAGTCATTGTGAGGCCTCTTTCGGTTCTAGATCCGACATGTGAGCAATCTCCCGACGACAACACATGGTGGAAGAAACAATGTCCAAATTTGCTTAAGAACGACCTCCGCCCTCTCAATGAATGTCGACAAGTGGCAAAAAGATGATCGCAGGTTTCCTTGTCCTCCTCGCAAAGAACACATTTGTAGCTATCGAGTACTATGCCCAGCCATCGTACTCTGCCTATGAGGATAAGCTAGTAGAGCACCTTCAATTTAAACAATAATTTACTTTTCCAAATTGAAAAGAGAAGCGGTGGAGAGACCCCCCCCCCCCCCCCCCGCCCTTTCGAGAGGAAGTGGTAAAGAGATATTGTTGAGAAGCTTCCATTCCCTTCCCATCTCCATATAATCTGGTCGGGAGCCGTGTGAAGCTGTAAAGTCCCGAAGTGAATGAAGCAGAGCTGCCACCCTCTCAAGGTCCACCTGCTCTTTCCATGAAAGAGACCAACTATTGGTCGAGCCGTCGAAAGTCGAAGCTACACTAGCATTTCGGTTCTGACAAACTTTGTAAAGGTCAAGAAAGGTGGAGGCCAAACAACGGTAATTAGCCGAGTTTGCATGCCAAAAGCTGGTGGAGGCCCCATTCCCGAGCGAAGTTTCAATGCTAAGTAAAAATGACTCTTTGGCCGCCATAATTCCTTTCCAAGTTGCATACCAACGAATTGTGTTATGCCTCCCTCACCAATTCAAGCACTTGAAATATTTGATATTGACAATATCAACCCAAAGGATACTCACACTACTAGAATAGTCACTGTCATCGACGACTCGTACCGTTGCTGAACCGTCGTTGACGACTATCACGGACGGCGCGGGTCGTGGCAAAAAGTTGTCGCTTATGCGTACGTCTCAGATAATTTGTGACAGTAGAGGTTGGCCATCTCAAGTAATCATCAGCGACAGCCGTGTGTGTTGTCGCTGATTTAAACACATTAGTGACGGTCCTGGGCGGCTGTCGTTGAAATTAAACTATCAACCGCGGCTCGGAGCCGTCGGTGATATTATTAGCAACAGTGATATTTGGTACTGCTCAGGCCATCAGCCATTTACGATATGCTTTCAGCCACGGCCTAGTGACGGTCAGCCGTAGGTAAGTCGTGGCTAAAGTTATATCCTATAACTGAAAAAAATTAAAATTTTGAAAATTCATGTATACAATAATATTTATACAATACAGTCTATTTATAACCATAATTTACAACAACAAAATATCAGACATATATGTTTACAACCAGTCATACAAGTTTTACTTAAATATCATCAATCTAAGCATCAAACTAAGGCAAACAAGTATCAAATATCAAAACTAAAAGTATATATACAACTATCAAGTATATAAACAACTATAAGCCTCAAACGGATCGAGACAAACAAGTATCAAAAGATCAAATGTAAGAAAAAAATATATGAACATCTATCAAGCATCTAAGTCTCAAACGGAGGCTAACAAGTATCAAAATATAATCAAAATACAATAAACCAAAATCTCACGGCTGCGGTGGAGTCAGCGATTGAGTCGGGAGCATCGGCATGGTCGAGGACGACGACGACTGGGACATCATCGGTATATGAATGCTCGGGTGAGATGCAATCTGAGTGAGGAGGGCCTAATGTTCTGTATCATCTGTCTCAACTCGTCATTCGTATATCTCTGGTCCTCCATCACCAGCCTTTGCTCCTCCATCGTCTGTCTCTGTTGTGTAAGCTCGGACTCCAAGGTCGTTATCCGGCTCTGGTCTTGCGTACAGGATGTCGAGGGCTGCTAACCAACAATGGGAGGGATCGGTGCCCCAAATGGCCCTAACATGGCTCGTTCATGGCCATTGTTTGCAAAGTCATAAACACGATCGTGCTCCCAGCCACCTGCAGTCTCGCCCCACGCTCCCACGTCAAAATCCTACGACGTTCCTTCGTGCTCGATCACGGTACTATGATTTTTATATCAAAGAGGTACTATGATTTTTATATCAAAGAGGTACTATATCAAAGAGGTATCAAAATTTCTAAAACAAGAATTGAGTGGATCACGGTACTATAATTATATAAAAGAGGTATTATGATTCCAAAAAATATTTTATAATTTTTAATTTAAATTTAAATTTATAGATTTTTACAAAAAGTCTTTAATATATTAGAGAATTTGAAAGATATATTTTTTATTCTCTAATATATTATTTTTAGAAACTTTGACCAGGGGTAAAATGGGTATTCAATCTACTCAATTTCGATTTGAGGAATTTTGAATCTTCAAATATGATTTTGAAATTTTTTCCTTCCCAAAATCCGGATATAAGAAATTACAGTAAAAAAAAATCATTTTTTTTAGTGACAATTCAACAGTTCCACATCAGAATAATTAAACAAAGAGCAATATTGTACCAGCAGTATGCATGCATAAATACTCTTAAAAAATAATGTCAATTTTAATTTTACTCTTAAAAAATAATTCTCACTTAATTAATTAAAATTGACATGAAACTACAGGAACTGAGTTTTGAAATTAACCCAAAAATATATTTTCAGTGGATAGCTTTCTTTTTCATTAATTTGATAATTTTCCAAAATTATGGTTGACTTTCCACTTTGGCAGGCCGAGTATTCCTGCAGTTGGTAAACATTAAAGTCAAAATAATCTCATATGGACATATTAGTTGTCTGTCAACCCAAGGATTCATTCCCTCTCATACCCGTCGTCAACACACAATTAGCATATATCTCTACAAGATTACAAGTAATGAATACATGAATCATAAAGCTCATATAAATTCACCTTGGAGTATGCAAATAGCACAAGAGTTTTTAAAAAATTTCAACGGGGGCACTGCCCCCACTAGGCCTATATTGGACCCGCCGTTATATGTAGGGGTGAACATCAATTCGATTCAATTAATAACTGAATCGAATCATCGGTTAATCGAACTGAACCAAAAGAATTTTTTTAATCATTTACCGAATCGAAAAAATTCGATTAATTTGATTCGGTTAATCGAATTTTTGGTTCGGTTAATCGAATTTTTGGTTCGATTTGGTTAATTTGGTTTGGTTAATCGAAAAGATTAAAAAAAAATAATCAATTTTTTTTTTCAAAAAATATACATGTGCTAAGACTCAAACCTAAGCATTTGGCAACAAAACTTTAATTTTTACATCTCTAACGATCTAAGCAAATTTTATTATCAATTTATTTCTAACTAACACATATTATATATATAATCGAATGTAAAATAAATAATATTAAACAACACTAGGACTCAAACCTGGGTGAGTGGGAAGCTTAACATTACACTTACCCATCAAGGCAAATACCAATATCTGATATAATTATTATTATATATATATATTCGGTTAATTCAGTAAATTAACCAAATCGTCGGTTAATTTACTGAATCGAACCAAAAATCGAAATTCAAAATATTCTTTAATCGAAAACCGAACCAAAATTAATTCGGTTCGGTTAAATCGGTTTCGGTTCGGTCGATTTTGATGAATCAAGAAATTTTGCTCACCCCTAATTATATGTGGCCTTCAATTGTCTCATCATAATTTTACGAGCCTGCTGAAGCATCCCGTTGTTGCGACAGTGGGCAACGCGCTCCCATGCAGTCTCTACAAAAGCAGTTTGATCCTTTGGCCATGTATAATGAGCATGCAAAAAATAAATTTATTATTACCGATCGAAATTTGGCATTAACATTAATTTAATGAATATACTTACCTAGAACTCTCGCCATAATAAATTCATATGTTCATGGGGCACGTGAGACCATGTAGGCCACGCTTTCGGATCGACCCCGCTATCGTGTGTCGGACATCCTCCTGCTCAAACCTGCACCAAATATAGTACAGTTCTATATTATGATATATTAAATTATAAATAAATTATAAGGAATAATTAATGCATCTACTTACCTTCTTCCGCGTATACTAACTGATCTGCGTGACTCTCCCTCGGGTGGCGGAGGGAGAATTCTGTTAGGCCTTCGTGGCCCACGTCTCGATGTCGATGGGGCTGGAATGGGTGAAGGGATGGTGGCCGAAGGTGGGGGGATGGTGGCTAGATCAAGTGGGGGAGTGGTGGCCGAGGTAGGGGGATGGTGGTCGGACGTGGGGGTTGGTGGCCGGAGGTGGAGGGATGGTGGTCGAAGGCGAAGGGCCGGTGGATACAGGGGTGGCAGGTGGTAATCGTCGGGGAGGGGGGGGGGGTACTACTGCGAGGAATGCCTCCTCAGGAACATGCTTCTCGAATAATAGCTGTAAAAAATGAATATAATTAGATTATATATAATAGATTAATAAATATATTTAATAATTGAATATATACTTCACATTTGCAACTATTCACCATCGTCATTATCATCATCTGTGTAATAATCTTCTTTTTGTTCTTTTGTATCAAAATCTTCGAAATCTTCTTCTTCTCCCTCATCATCATTATGTCCTTCTTCCTCAACTTCATTATCATCGTCATCAACATATTCTACTTCCAATTGAACTAATTATGTGTCATCATCCTCGAGTATTGGACTAACTCGCTCCACTTCAGAAGGATCATCTTCTTGATAGAAGTCATCTGTTGGCTCATTCTCTTCAGCTACCGGGTCAATTTTTCCTTTCTCTTTAGTCTTACAGACTACACGGCAATCTGTCATATCTTTCTTTCGGGACGGGTACTGCATATAATATACTTATTCAGCTTGAGACGTCAATATAAATGGCTCATTTGAAGCCAATTTCGATTTGTAGTTTACCTCGACAAGTTTATACTTTGGATGAACTCTCATGCTCCTATCATTTCTATCGAACCAACGACATTTAAAAAGGGCAACTGATTATATCCATTAACAAAATAATCGTCATAACACTGTACAAGTTGTGCCAACCCGCTAGAAAACTCAAATATTTGATTATCTATTTCGCCTATGTGTTATGTATTGTAAGCTTGAAACCAATTAGAGAACCCACGATTGCGTAATCTCTCTAATTCCTCATCGCTGTAAATTGAGTATTTTGTCACCATCTCGACGTCAAATATTTCAGTTTAGTAAAATGTACAAGTGGACCAAATGGTACTCTTCGTCGCTTAAGAATCGAGACGGATGAGAATCCAAAACACAACCATGGTAACAAAAGATATTTAAACAATCATCTGATGGTCGAGATCCCCCATCTGATGGTCAAGCTCCCTCGTCGACGTTCCGTGGAAGACGATTAAGTCTTGTCTTGATGGTTGATTCAAAATAAAATAAGCAGAATGTTGAAATTTCTTGAATTATATATGCTTCTGATATGTAATCTTCAACTGTCTCGGTGTTCTTTACTTTTTTTCTTTAAAAGTTTCATGTATCTTTCAAATAAGTACATCTGAACGGGGCCACCAACTCGTGCCTTGTATGCCAAGTGTATCAGTAGATGCTCCATCGAGTCAAAAAATGCACGAGGGAAAAATTGCTCCAGCTTATATATGATTTCAACAATATTATTTTCAAGTGCTGACATATTTTCGACTCGAATGAAATTTGCACAAATGTTTCTAAAAAACATACTTAATTCTGTCAACGGACCCCAAATCTTATCATGTAGATGATCTCGAAGCGCGACCAGAAGCAATATCTGCATGAATACATGACAATCATGACTCTTCATCCCTGATATTTTGCATTCATCGATGTTCACACATCGAGATAAGTTTGAGGCATATCCATCGGGTAATCTGAGTTCTTTGATCTATTGATACACATCTTTCATTTGTTGTTTATTTAACACATACAACACCTTCGGCTTATGAAGTCGTCTGTTGACCTCTTGCAACTCTAACTCAGGCCTCTTATAAAGTATTTTGACATCATGTCAGGCATTCACATTATCTTTTATTTTGTCAAAAATATCTATCACAGTGTTAAAAATATTATCAAACACATTTTTTTCAATGTGCATGATGTCCAAATTATGCCAAATCAGTAATGAACTCCAATACGATAATTCCCAAAAGATATTTTTTTTCACCCAGTTATGTATTTGAGCAAAGCTCAAAATTCTTACATTTTGATTAAAAGTAATATTTAGAAGCAATTCAACACGTGCTAACATCTGTTCACCAGACAACATCGGTGGTGGCTCATCTCTTTCGACTCTACCCTTGGTAAATTTGTCAAGATTCCTTCAATATTGATGGTTAGATGGTAGGAACCGGCGATGACAATTAATCAAAGAAGAAAATTTTTCGACCGTTCTCAAGACTGAAGGATTGAGTGTTCCATGCAATACAGACATGAGAGTTGCCCATGCGTGCTCCAACAAGACAACATGTCGTAGGCTAGGAAATCATTGATTGTCTACAATATAGCAGCTCGTAAAGTGAAGTTTTGCTTCCGGTGACAATTATAAGTGACAGCTCCCTCAACCCACAATGTTTTCAGTTCATCAATTAGGGGTCGGAGAAACACGTCAATTTCTTTTCGATGACCCCTAGGACTCGGAATAATCATCGAAAGATAGATAAATTCATATTTCATACACATTGACGACGGTAAATTATAAACTATTAGCAGCACTGACCAAACTGAATACAAAGTTACTGAATTACCAAATAGTTTAAAACCATCCGTGCACAATCGCAATCTGATATTTCTAGTATCCGTAGCAAATGAAGGATATCATCTATCCAAATATTTCCATGCTTCACTGTCGGATGGATGAGTCATTATTGCATCATCACGACTTCTTGCATGCCAACTCATATAGGGGACAGTCTTTTTCGACATGAATAACCTTTGAAGCTTCGGTGTTAGTGGAAAATACCGAAGCACCTTAAATGTGATTTTTCTGTCAGATTGATTTCTTTTCCTTGTAATGAGGATGTTCACATACTGGGCATTGCTCCAACTGTGCATTTTCTTTATAATATAAAATGCAGTTATTTGGGCACACGTGTATCTTTTTGTACCCAAGCCCTAATTTTCTCATCAATTTTTTTGTCTTGTATAAAATTGACTCAAACTTGTTATCTGGAGGTAGCATACCATTGATAAAGCCTGTAATCCGATCAAACGCAACCCCGCTGATATTACAATCATACTTGATGTTCAAGAGTTGCGTCATTGTTGAAAATCTTGTATATTTAGGACAATTCTCATACAAAGGTTCATCGACAGCTTTCAATATCTCATAAAATTCTGCAGCCTCCTTATTCGATAATTCAATCTGTATCACAAGTTGTTCTTCAGTTACTTCAATTATCGTAGTATCTGGTGGCACTGCCGTCTCAGTAACTGACTCTACATTATTATTTAAATGGAATTATTCGCCAAGACTATCCAGAATCATTGTTCTATAAGGATTAGGTGGATTGGAAGAAGAAACAACGATAATAGAAGATTCATCATGAGTATAGACAACAGGATTGCTCGACGTCCCGACTTGATGTGGACTCCCTGTGATAGTTCCATACAAAATATCTTAGTGTGAATCCTTGGTGTCTTAGGGGTCATCTGCCATGCGCACAAACTTGGCGTCTCACGAGCAATCTACTCTGTGTTGCGTCTTAGGGGTCATCCGCCCTATGCACAAACTTTACGACTCACAAGCCATCTGCTATGCGTTGCGTCTTAGGGTCATCCGTCATGCGCATAAACCTGGTGACTCACGAGCCATCTGCTCTGCGCTATGTCTTAGGGGTCATTCACGCTGCACACAAACTTTGCGTCTTATGAGCTATTTGCTCTACGCACGCGACTTAAGAGACATATGTTATGCAAGCAAACAACTTTGCATCGCAGGGGCCCATCTGCCATGTGCACAAGTCACAACCCTTGTATCGACCTGTCAGATGCTTGCCTCAAAGCTTTGCGAGCTTGCCTCGCTATGATACCAACTGTCACAGGTCAATTGTTTTGTGTGGAAGAACACATGCAGCACCCTTACATCCCGTGCAAGGGATAAGCCTACCGTCCCGAATTGGGCTTCCCGACTTAACATCTGGGGCATGTGTTTGCCATCATAACAACCTCGAGCATCATATCTGCACCCCAAAAGACGATGTTGGTTGAATGGTATTGAAGGCGTAAAGTAAAATAATATTTACAGAACTATGGACACAATAAAATATAAAATCGAGTGTAGGGCGAGCTCCGCAAGTTGTCTTAGGCGAAGATCAAGCGGTCACATACCTATATGGGCAGCATGTTCGTCTCCGCCCAAGGCAACCGCTTTGTTTGTCAACACTCCCCTACATTATACATGAGACCCCTAACCCACAAGTGCCACCCCCAAGGTTCCCAAAGCACGAGGAGCATGACAAAATCGTGGCCAGCCGAGATGGTGATTTTCCATGGCCACGACCATACAGAATGCAAGAAAAGTGCTTCGTTTAGCCGCAGCGCACCATTCTTGCTCCACTCAACGTCCGTCGCTCCGCTCGTGCAGTGCAGCAGTGTTTGCCCAGCCATGGCTAGCCTAGAGAAACAGAGCTGTTTTGCCCAGTTTGCCTACCCATAGGCTGAAATGCGCACCAAGCACTGAATGAACTCGAAATGCATCCAACTCGTACTGTAGGATCCTGGGGGGGTCAAACAAGGGTTATTACAAGACCCTTACGAACTATAAAGAAAGTCAAAATTATATGGACTCGCTAACATATTTACAAACATATAGGCAACACTCTGCCATGGTTCGTCGTTGCTCGGGCAAATCGAAAAGTCCCTAACAGTTTGGTTCAAGGGAATAGATGGAGAATGAAATAGAATTTCCAAAATCTTATCTATTCTTTTGTTTGGTTGCATATAATTAATCTGAAATAGGTGGGGCCTCCGAAATACATAAGGAATATCATTCATTATGTATAAGGAATACTATTCCCTACTTTGAGGTGGGGAATAACATTCCTTATGTATTTCAGATGAAATATTATCAAGGCATCCTAGTTTTGTTTGTGGGTGTGGCTATCTTCTGAGCAAGCAGAGTTCGACGCGGATGAGATTGATCAGTGAAGGTCTTCCCTTGAGAGATTTTGCCCATCGTAATTACAAAAATTACATGAGATGTACATATACCAAAGGTCACACAACTCTTATCCGGTCCTTGCTTTTGCTTTCTTCCGAGCCAACGACAACTTCATCCTCTTCTTCTCATCGTTTTCTTCTTTGTACCTAGAATCTACATGTCTACACTCTAGAGAAGCCCATCCCTGCGCGAGAGGCGATCTCACTGTGTCGTTTCTGTGCGAGAGGTCGGTGTCTCTGTGTGAGAATCTCTCCCACATAGACACTCAAAATAAATTTAATTTAATTTTTATTATATTATTATTAATTATAATAAATATAATATGAAATACTATTTTAAGTAAATATATTCACTAAATAATTTTAAGTTATTTTACATTAATTTTATATTTTTATTATATTATTAATAATTATAATAAATTATAATATATAATATTATTATAAGTAAATATCTTCAATTTTATTAAGAAATATATTTTGATCATTTTACATTCTAATCCTGATCTATTTCTTATGTTAATCAAACAGAGTAATCATATTCTTGGTCTATTTAAAATGCCAACTAAACAAGATAATGCAATTTCTTATCGATTCCATTTTCTATTCATCTTCTTTGTATATTCCTATTCTTTATGAATTCATTTCATCCAATCAAACGCTACATTAATAAATGGTAATGATATACCTAGGGATGGAACTCAACAAAAGAAATTTCTCTCAACTAAATGTTTTTTTTAGCTTAATTGGTTAAGACATTCGATCATATTATCTAACATCGGGGTTTAATTAATGTAGTGCTTAATACAATTATCTTTTTTGAAAAACCATAAAAGTTCTATTTAGAATTAACTAAAATAGGCATGACATTGCCATCGCTAACCCCTTGTATACAGGATTGTAAAATGTAGAATTAGAAATCATTTGGTTGACACCACACCCGACAAGAAATATAACTTCTTAGAAAGTAGATTATTATAATCTTATTTGGTTGATAACGTTTTTGCAAAAACCTATTTCTTGCATTGTATTTGAAAGAAATATATTTTTATCTTCAATTTTCCACTTTGGTTTCCCCTAGCGACATCTCACACCTATAATAAGACATTACATCAATTATATAATAGTATTTATATATGAAAATTTTTTTATTATATTTTATATATACATGTTAAAATATTAATTTACAAAATAGGTTTATTTTCATATATACTAAATATATATTAATTATATACTTAAAATATATATGAAATTTTTTTATTTGAAGTGTACTTACAAAAAGTATTTATATCAACCAAATATTATATCAAAAGTTCAACGTCTCGTGAGTACCTCACGGAAAAATCTATATAGAAAGTTAATTCACATTATCTTATTTAGAGAAGTTGTATATTCCCCATCAATCAAACAATACCTTATATTTATAAAAATCATTTAAACATACAAAAATATTTGAGATAGCAAATAAGAAGGATATATAATAATGATAAGAGTAGGGTAAATCAATTATTCAAGCACAAATATATACTTGTTAAATTAATGTACAATCAATAAGAATACCGTCAGAACAAAAATAATTAGATACATCATACGGAGTCGAGACCCATAGAAAATATTATGAAGCCCTTGTTGGAGCAAACTTGACATTATTAAGAGTGAACCTAATTGTTACCTTTGTGTCTTAAATTTTGGTGGATCTAAATTATGACCCAACTCGAATAGCTTGTGATGTGACCTGAATTGATTGAAAAATAGATATATGTGTATGGACCTATTACATTATTGTGTAAACTTGAGGCTCATTTGATCCAATTAAGATTTGAGGAAACAATGAGTGTTATGGGTTTGTAAAGAGAAAAAAAAATATGTACTGTACAATTTGTAGTGAAAACGCTCCATGCTCTTGTCTGAGGACGTATGCATCATCGGTCGAACCTCGTTGAATTACATTCTTGTGTCTTTTCTCTCTTTATCTCTTCTTTGTGTGTAATTGTTTGTGCAATTAATATTATTTCTTAACACTAGCATTATCAAGATTAAACTTATAGTGAAAAACATAGGTGCACTTGTATTTTAGGTTTGATCTTAATAATACTAGGTTCACTCTTAATAATACTACGAGGTTAACTCCTAAGTGAATTTTATAGCATTTTCATTGGAGCCTAACGGGATATTAGTTGTATTCCATAGATTATCCTCATGCGGAAGCCAATTTAGAAATCAAAGCGTTTTCAAAGCTCTTTGGGCCATTGTATCCACCGATCTTGATCACCTTCGTCACCATTTTCATCTTCTTTATCGATCTTGTCCTTGTGTTCTTGGGTCATCTAGCTCCTCCTCTAATCGATGTGTTTCTATTGTTTGATCCACCATCTTTTCTCCTTCCTCCTCCTTGATCAGTTCTCTGCCGCATGTTTCCCTGTTCTTCATTGGAACCGACAAGACCATGTCGTCATCGTAGGAGATTTCGATCCCTTCGTGGCTGCTGTCGTCGATCTGGTGATGGCGGACGCTAATGCAGTTGTCGCTTTGGAGTATCGAAGGTCGGAACCGCATAATGAGATGTCATAAAGGCGGAAGCCATCGATGGGGACAACGACGGGACCTTCATGATATAACTTCTCCATAGGGAAAATGTTGTCCACCTCGTCGGCGTCCTCTGAGGGCTCGCTGTCGACGATCGCGGCGACTTTGGGGAGGGTGAGGCTGGTAAGGCGGGTAGAGCACGAGAGAACGAGGATGGTGGAGATGACGAAGAGGAGGAGGGCGATGTTGGCCTTTCTCATGGCTCATTGTGATCGGGAAATATATTTTTTTTGTGAAAGAGTAGTGAGGCTTAAAGCCACGGAGAAGATTTCATTAAAATTGAAATGATTACAAGTATGATTTCACGAAGATTTGCGGTAGTTAAACCAACTACCTTCCCAAATAGACAATAAGTAATATAGAGCACCAATATAATTGGAGACATCCACAGCCCTTACACAAGGGCAGCCGATCAAGACCAAGCAAAAATGGAAGAGTTAACAATGTCATGAATGAATTTTTGGGAGTCTCAGAAGATGATACAATTCCTGGCAGACCAGACACACCAGCACCAGATCATTGTAAGGCCATACTTAATCTTATTACCATCGGTGTCATCGGCATGCAATGATAGCACCAAGATAAAAAAAAACATGTGGCCTGCTCGATGCAAAAAAGATCTCCACCCCTAGAATGACAAGAAGTGAAAATATGTTCACACGGTTCTTCTTCCTCCTTACAAATTACACATCAGATGTCTTCTACATTTAGACCCAAGTGACGAAGTCTAGATCTCGTCAAGATTCTATTTCGAAGAATGAGCCAGGAGAGCATCTTAATCTTCAGGGGAAGCTTCCCAAGCCAGACCAAAGTGAGAAATGGTTGAGAGATGCCCACGTCCATGATTAAACAATAGAGAGAAGCAGTAGAGAACCTTATGTGAGCTTCCCATCTCCAACTAAGAAGGTCTTGTTTTTGTCCAAGTTGAGTTTCCCAGATAACATTAAAGAGGGTGGCCACCCTGTACACTTCAGCCGGGCTACGACAAGATAAGATCCAACATCCGTTCTCGGCATCAAATAACGAGGCCACACTAGTGTTACGATGTCTGCTAGCTCTATACAAATCAGGGATTGACGAATCTAATGAGTGGCGGTCAATCCATTTGTCATACCAAAAATTTGTGGATGCCACATTTCTTAGGGATGTTTCAATACTCATGCAGAACGAGATTTTTGCCGCCATAATGCCCTTCCAAGTTGGGGACCAGCAGCTGGTGTTGTGCTTTTCGAACCAACTCAAACGACAAAAATATTTACTCTTTACAATATCCATCCAAAGAATCTTCATCCCAGAGGCAAGGGACCACCACCACCGAACCAAGTGAGCCAGGTTATGCTTATCTAGATCTAAGACTCCCAATTCCCCGAAATGCCCGGGTCTTGTGATGTCACTCAAGCATACCAGGGGCCGAAGCGAGCGGAGTCAAGAGAGTCTGACCATAAAAAGTTTCTTCTCTGAGCATCGATAAGTTTGAAAACTCATTTCAGAGCACGAAAAATTGAAAGGAAATAGCTAGGCAAATTGCTCATAACACTATTAATTAGAATTGGGCGACCACCTCGAGATAAAATCTTCCTTTTCAACTAGCAAGACAATTATCGATTTTCTCCACGACCTGAAGCTAGTCATTTTTTAGAAGTCTGTTGTTTCTCAGAGGGAGACTCATGTATTTGATAGAGAAGTCCGACTGCCTACAGCCTAATTCACGGACCACATCTGTCGCCTTGCTCGCGTCGTTGAGAAGATGAGTGACAAAAGTTTCGAAAAAGTTGACACGAAGATCCAACATCAACTCGAAACCAAAGAGCAAGATCTTGAGGTTTAGGATATCTTCCTTGCTGCCTCTAGTGAATACGAGAAAATCATCTGCAAATTTCTAATTTGCAACATCCAGATTGTCTATGATCGAAAAATGCTGCAATGGTAGCCTTGGTCAAGGACCGGAGAACAAGTTTTTGAACAAGGAGACGTTTGCCAAGTCAAAAGTCAAAACTATCTACCTCCAACTTTAGTCTGGTGGCTGAAACGAGTTCAGACCAAATTTAATCAGAGTGTGCAACAAAAATACAATTTGCTTGGCTATAAATATAAATCTTTAAAAACTCCATGACATAATTACGTAGCATGCGATAGATTTAGAAATATTAAGGTATCGTTTGGTTGACACTACTTTTTGCAGGAAGTAGCAAAAGATCTTATATTTGATTGACACACTTTCTGCATTTTGCAGAAAGTGCAACTTTTTACAAAATGCAGGAAATAACTTACCTAGGCCCCCTAGGTAAGTTGCACTTTCTACGTTGTATTTGAAAGAAAAAAATAATTTTATCCTCACATTTATATTTAGTACATAATTTATAATTTATATTCCCAACATTATATATTAGATAATCCTTGAATTCTTTACATATTTAATTTAATTTAATTTATTTTTAATAAAAATATATAATTTTTTCATATTAACTATAAATAAAAATTAATTTTTCATATATATATATATATATACTAATGCATATAAATTAAAATATTATTTTATAAAAAAATTAAAAAAAATAGTCATTTGATATGTCCTTCCTATGAAGTACTCATGTCAACCAAATATGTTCTAGGGAGAAAATTATATTTTCTATGAATTAACTTCTTGTCAATTAAATATTTTTTCGAAAATACATATAGAAAATTAATTCATATTAATTATAATTTTTTATAAAAAATTATTTTTCATATCAATTAAACAGACGTAATACACAAACATGCGTGTCTTCGAACAGTAAAAAGCTTGTGGTGATATCCAATTTAATCACCTAAAAAAGGCAACATATTACGATCTCATCTTCATACATGTATTGTGTACTTTGTACTACTAGCAACATAGATTGCAGTACTACTCGCACTCCAAATCCTCTGCCCTGTTCTCAAAATCTCTACAGATTTCACTCGCTCAACAATGGCCAGAAAAATCACCTAATGTTTGACGTAAAAAATACCTCCTCGAATAATTGCCGTCCTCACAATCAAGGTCTACCGCCATGGCATCATCTCATCTTATATACACATGGCAACCCACCATTCGCCGGAGATAACCCATCTCTTCTGCCCTCCCCTTCCCTTCCCTTCCCTTCTCCAATCTTCTCCACCATCTCCGAAACCCGGCTCACATGCGATGACCGCATCTCCACTGTTGTGCTAGTCTCCACTTGCTGCTGCTTCTGACTTCTGAGAGAATTATGCCATGGAAGTCCTCAATGCAGCAGGCCTGACCCCAGTAGCTTCACTGCAAAAGGCCGCCTCCTCCCCTGAGAAGAGACCCGAGCCCAGGCGGCCGCTCCTCCCCTTCAAGCTCCCAAAGCTAGCCGCCCTCTCCTCGTTCCTCGGTGCCGGCGGCCTCGCCAGGGCCTTGACCTATGAGGAAGCCCTCGACCAAAGCGTCGGACAGTCCTCCCCGGGCTTCGACGCGGGTGGGCTCGTCGACGGGATTGCGAGCTTTGCGGCTGACAACCCTCTGGTCATCGGCGGCGCCGCCCTGGTGCTGGCAGTGCCGTTGGTCCTGGCGCAGGTCCTGAAGCCGCCCAAGAACTGGGGGGTGGAGTCCGCCAAGAGCGCCTACGCCAAGTTGTCGGAGGACGGGAGCGCGCAGCTGCTGGATATCAGGGAAGGGAGGGAGGTGAAGGAGGTGGGTAGCCCGGATTTGCGTGGGTTGAAGAAGAAGACGGTGGCGATCGCGTACAGGGGCGACGACAAGCTGGGGTTTCTGAAGAAGCTCGAGTTGAAGTTTAAGGACCCTGCCAATACCACTTTGTTCATTCTTGATAAGTAAGGATTTGCCATGTTTTGCTTGCATTCATACCTTTCTTGTTCTTCCATGTTTAGATGAATGCATCGAAGTGCCCACTTAGACAATTTTTTCTCTAATGCGCTCAAGATGTATGACTGATTGCGATGCTGATTCTTTTTCATCAAATCACTCTCCAATATTCAGAAAACAGTGATGTTCATTCTTTTAGTAAGAACTGAAATAGATCAACAACCGCATTGATCGACCATCTTAATACATTATTGGATTTCCATCCTAAAAAAGTACATTATAATCTGGCTCAGAAATCTTTTCAGAATAGTAACTCAGTTTGAACTTTCAGTTCACAGGGATTGGATATTTGGGATGCATATATTTAAGAAGAATAGCCAGAAGAAAGTTGTTTGTGGAATTCCTGTTTCGCGATATACATGTACCCATTATAAAGCAAATATTAGTATCAACTGAGTTACTTCACTGATCAGTTCTGCTGGTCTTTAAAATCTAGTTGCAAGTTACTTTAATCAAGTGAATTATGGTGATAAGTTAAATAGTTTTATGGGAAAAGACTGTTATATATGAAGAAAGCTGTATTTACTGAGGTGATTTTTTAATAAAGCCAGCTACTAATATCTTCTTATGAAAGCCAGGTTTGATGGTAACTCGGAATTGGTTGCGGAATTGGTTTCAGTCAATGGGTTTAAAGCGGCATATGCAATTAAAGATGGCGCCGAAGGAAATCGAGGATGGATGGTCCTTTTTGTCTAAACTTTGTAATTATTTTAGTGTTAGTTTCTAAGTACTAGCTAAGAAATATCTCAATTTGGCAATTATACTAGTTCAATACTCCATTGCAGATGAGCGGTCTTCCTTGGTTGCAACCTAAAAAGGGTCTAACTGTTGATTTCAGTGATTTAAAGGATGCAATCACTGGGGTATTTGGAGTAAGTTGATCATCTTTATTGATTATTGATTATTTAATTTGTGCATTCTTGTATAGATTTCTGAAGCAGAAACATAATTTGTAGGTTAGCATACTATTAGAAATTTACTTGATGCTATGAAAACTGTTTATGTTTGATAGTAATGGATGCTGTTGCATTTTTACTGATCTTACTAGTTTCCTATATATAGGAAAGTTCAGATGGTATTCCTGTAACTGTTGGACTAGCAGCTGCTGCTGGTTTAGGTGCATTTGCTTTTACTGAGGTATTATTACATCTCTCTTGTCATTGTGGTTTTTTTCTTCAAAAATTAATGGATTTGGCTACTTGTATTTATAATGTATTACTTTTTTTGCAGGTAGAAACTCTGCTTGAGCTACTAGGATCAGCTGCTATTGTTCAGTTATTTACAAAAAAATTCTTGTTTGCAGAGGTTAGCATCTGATAAAATTTTCATGTAATTGATAAGGAAAAATTCATAACAAGTGTTACTGTAAATAATTTTTTCTACGACTTTTATTATTCATTTACAGGACAGAAAGGCCACTTTTAAGCAAGTTGATGAGCTCCTGAACACCAAGGTTGCTCCAAAAGAGCTACTTGATGATATAAAAGTAGGTCCCTAATCTTAATTCAGTATTTATCTGGAAATCATGTTAGATCGTAAATTAGAATGGTTTGTTGGTCAATCAAGGATATAATTGTTGAACAAACCATATTAAATCTACTTCTTATTGTTTTTCCAATGTGTACAAGTTTATTAAGCAAACTCTACTAAAAAAGATCAGATTCATGCAACTTCTTTTACAGTTGAACAATTCTCAGATACAGATATGTTTTCTAATAGTGAATGATTGATGTATATCTCTATTTGGATATCAGATGATTGGCAAAGCTCTTCTACCAACAGCTACTGATGTGAAGGGTAGTCTACCAGCTCCAGCCGAGGCGACTCCAGATACTTCAGCCTCTTCTACTCCTGCTGCTATTGTTGAAGTAAAACCCGAGACTAAAGACGAGGCTGCGACGGCAACTCCCCCTGAAGTCAACTCAGTTCCGAAAGCAGAAGTCAAGGAAGAGTCTCTTCCTGTGACACCTAGACCTCTCTCACCTTATCCATATGTAATAATTCCCTAGCCTTTCTTGTTATCTTTTATTCTTTGCTCTCCTTCTCTTCTATTTCCAATATTATCAAGATAAAGTCTTTGCACAAATTTGCTTAGGCACCTAAACTTTATAGAAACTGAATCTGATAAACCAAGTATCTCCTATACAGAACTATGTTATCGAGTTCTTTAAGCAAGCATTTTAGTTTTCTAAATTGCTTTGAAATGGTTAGTTGATCCTAAAATTTGCTTGACTTATGCATCTGCAGTACCCCGATCTCAAGCCTCCGTCTTCGCCTACTCCTTCAGCTCCTTAGAGGATCCTCTTCGTCAAGTTGGTTTGAGGGGATCTCTGTTTTGGATTCCATGCCTGGATGAGATCAAATTCAGTACCATATTTGCTCGCAGGAAAGTCAGGTATTCACAATTGGTCAATCTGATGGACATTTGCATAGAAGTGTTAGTAGAGTTAAGCAGTTTATCCTTGTATTATTACATTTGTAAATTGTTAATCAGTCCGAATTATCATATGCTCTTTAGGATATCTACATGGAAAGTAGAGAAGAACTGTGTGCTTTTATCTGCTAATTTGGCTCATTTTGTAACTATTATCTGATAAATAGATCAAGTTGGCTTATTATATGCATTTCCATTGCCACAAGGATATCTTCAATGGATTGCAAAATTGAATAAAGCTTCCGTCCATCCCGTGCTGCTACGCCGCATCTTGATGCGCGCAGCACGGGCGCACTAGTTCCACTTATCTTCTTCCTCTTTATTTTCCCATATGATCATCAGGTTCCCTTGTTTGACTGTCGGATTTTCACTGATTTTCTTCCTCTTCATTTTCCCATATGATCATTAGATTCCCTTGTTTGATTGTAGGATTTTCTCATTTACCGGTCTACCGGAGTAATCATCTATTCTGTCTTATTGGTGACAACCTACATCGATAAGGTAGAATGGACGATTACTTCGGTCGGCCAATAAACGAGAAAATCTGACAATCAAATGAGGGAATCTGAGTGCCAAACGAGTGAATTTAGGCATCAAACGAGTGAATCCACACTTCAAACAATTTAGTCATTATAATGAACGCTTCGTTCGGTCGATTGTCAAATGAGATAATTTGATCGTCAGACGAGGAAATTTGGACAACAAGCAACCTACACCGATAAGGTAGAATGGACGATTACTTTGGTCGATTGGTAAATGAGGGAATCCGACATTCAAACGAGAAAAATTTGATGATCAATGAAAAAATAAAGATGGAGAAAATTGGTGGAATCGGGTGCGTCATGTGTTGCATGCATCAAGATGCGCATTGGAATGTGTGACGTCCTAGCATTACAGTAGTGTAGCACCAAACTTACACCACAACAAACCACCCAAATTTCGACACCAAATCATTACAAAATTTCAATGCTTGTGTCCGTAAAAAATATTCATACGAACACTTGCACAAACAACGAAACGTAGCAAAAACTACGAGAACCCAAATTGACATTTTTGGTGTATCACGATGCGTCAAAATGTTTGATATATGGATGCCTATGACAGGCGTCGAAAACTTTTATAAAAAATAGTAATTCTTGGGTGTGTGTATGTATATATATATGTGTGTGTATTAAATTTAATTAAGTTTAATTCAGATAAAAAAAATAAATTAATTATCTAATCAGGAAAAAATTAATTTAGGATGATTTAAATAAAAAATTGAATTTAAACATAACATAAATATTGCATGATAATAAAAATAAATTATGTACTAACTTTTAAAATAAACTTGATGATTTGAACCCATCCAATAACCTAGAAAAAAGAAGAAGAAAAAAAAATCAGTAAGAAAAATGAAGAAGAAGGAGAAGAAAGAAGAAAAAAATGAGTGAAGAGAGGATAAAAGAAAGAAAGAAAGAAGAGAGTGAGAGAAAGAAGAGGATGGAAGAAAATGTACTAACCTTTCTCTCGTTTCTTTGTTAGTATTTAGTCATTTGTGGTTTCAAAAAAAAAACGAAGAGGATGAGAAAAAGAAGATAATGGGGAAAAAAAAAAAAAAAGATAAAGGAAGATATGTGAGAGAATATATATATATTAAAAATTTTGCAGGAGACAAGAGATTGGAAGTCTTCAGTTCGCGGAACCAAGCTGTTATAATTCGCTTGATGGAATAATTGACTCATCAACTTCATAGATCAATTTATTAGCCTAATTAAAAAGCTGAAGTTGATGATAGTACACCCATCAAACTTTATAAGCCAACACCATATTCAATATTTTCTTTATGTGAAACTAAAGTGGGGGTATTACACAAGCAGCCCGTGGTGGGCGCGCTCGCTTACCAGCGTCGATATCTTGGCGCCAGACGTTTTTGGCGTCTGATAAGCACTGATATGTTGTACACATATTTTGGGAAACGTGTGTATATCATAATTTTTAAGTGCTTTTAAGTTTAGACATATTTAGTTGACATTGAAAATTTCCGGCCGATAACTGATTTTTGTTGTAGTGTTACGTCGTCAAATTGCACCACTTTAACTTGACAAATTCAATAATTGATATGCTTTTCTTCTCGAAGATACATGATATATACCTACAATCCCATACTCAAGAACGCGGCCAGCCAACAACCGTTGGATTACTGTCATGTTGAAATCATGGAGGTGTCATCAAAATCAAATCAGCGGTGGGTAGGCTGACGTCCCTCTCGATCCCATCTAATCAGCCAACATACATACATATGACATCAGCAATTCGAAATCCCCATTGGCCAATTCATCTGCTTCTAGAATGTGTTTTTTACAACGCTTTTTGGCAGTAATTCAACCTCTTTATGCAAATGTCATCTTCTAGCACCAGCAGAATTAATTTGCGATACCAATTGTGACATGAGATCACGACTCTAGTGGGGAAAGAATAACCAACTAGTCTCCGTCAATTGAATCACAGCTCACCTAACCAACATATATACAACAAATAATGTATTAGAGTAAATAGGGGAAATTAAGCATTTTTATGGTATGAAATTGGGTGAAAAGTACATTATTTCTTTTCCTCCTAATTGCATTTGCAAACAATTAATTGATTTATTTTAATCACAGTCCTATGTCAAGTGCCAGTAAATATAGTTATTGAAAGATAATACTCATTAGTTAAAAGGTCCTTATATAGATAGATATATGGACACTATCATTGATCAATTTGTGTTGTCCACCCGGCCACCAAGTTTACTTTAGATAATAATTAGGCACTCGTCCATTGCGGAGGAAATTTTGGATTACTTTATAATTATTAGATCGATCAATCATTGTGGTGAAAGTTCTTTTCGCCAGCTTCCCATTCTCATAGCGAAATAATTGATTGATGCTTTGGTCCACACCTTTACAGCTATGAAATTATTCGAATTGTAATGTAAATTGCATTTAATTGTTATTATGTCATGATAACTTATTCTCTCTCCATTGTCATGATAATTAGAGGACGTAGACATCATCCTTGTTGGCATATGCATATATTGTTCCAGGATTATCCTGATTTATTGACATTCAACGTGGGGTGTATTATTTTTGTCCTTTGTTTATTGGCATATGGATGGATTATCTTGAATTTTCGATACCTTAATGAATTGTCGAAAAAACACATCTTTCCTCGTACGGGTTTAGTATCAATGGAGATAATTTTGTCTAAAAAATTATTTTTTTGGCTAAATTTTATTAAACTTATAAGAATGATCAATTTTTAAAACGTTTATCCTAAAATGACCATATAAAAAAGCACCCCACATTATTATTATTAGTTTAAACAATTAATTTTCGCTCCTTGGTCAATTAAAAAGGAGAAATTTTTGTCTTTATTTGTAAAAATGCAATAAATTTCAAAACATCGTAAAATAATATTAATTATTAATTAAAATTTATGTTCCTATAATTAATCCTTACTCCATGGCAAATTAAAAATAAATATATTTTTGACTATTTTTATTTGTAAAAAAGTAAGAAATATTTTTGGACTGTACTAGCACTTTTGGTCCGACCAAATTAGCTTAAAATAACGACAATTAAGATAAACGACTGAAATAGTATCACCGGCGTAAGCTCCAAAACAGAAGCACGAGATGATGAGAACGCGAGAAGAGGTTGAAATAAGAAAAGTTCGAAAAAATTGATAGGTCTTAAATTTTTATGAAATTATATGAATTTTTAGACTCTTTACTCATATTTTAATTGATATGATTATATGATTAATGAGGATTGAAACTTTACGTGCGGATGGATAATTAATTCTCTCTCCATTGATAATGGAGGAATTAAAACGGAGGATATCTCTAGTTAGCTTTCTTTCTAATGATCTGATTACTTAATTAATAGCAAAATTCTCTTGCCAACGGGAAGTGTTTCGATCATGATGGATTTACAGTGAAATTTTTCAAAAATTATTAGAACATCATTTCCTCTTCTTTTATTCATGACCTTAATTCCTTCTGTCTCAACTCCACTGCTCCTCTTGATTGGTACCAAACTATACTTGTCTTCATTCCAAAAGTTAAAAACCCTAAATTGGTCAAAGACTTCATACCTATAGCTCTCTACAACCTTTCTTACAGTATTCTTTCTAAGCTCCTTGCTAACAAATTAAAGTCTTGCCTCCCTTTGCTCATTTCCAATGAGCAATCTGCTTTCATCAAAGGCAGACATATTCAGGATAACATCCTTGTTGTCCAAGAGCTTGTCAATTCTTTTTTTGATACAATGGGTAAAAACCCTTATATTATCATCAAAATTGATATTGAGAAGACTTTTGACGTTCTTAGTAGAGAGACTATCATTAAGGTCCTCAATCTTTACAATTTCCCTTCCCAATTCACAAATTGGATTAAGGCATGCATTAATACCCCTACCTTTTCTTGCATTATCAACTCCCGACTTTTCAAATTTTTTCCTTCTCATAGAGGAATCAGACAGGGAGACTCTCTCTCCCCTTTTCTCTTTATCCTGGTGGCCCAAACCCTAACCCAGCTTATAAACAAAGTTGTTGATAATGGCCATTACTCACCCTTCAAATTGAAAAATAACTTCATTGTTTCCCATCTGATGTTTGCTGACGATCTTATTCTCATTCTTAGAGCAAACAGGAAGAGTCTTAACTCTGTTAAGAATATTTTCTCCAATTATGAAAAATTAATTGGTCAAAGAGTTAATTACTCCAAATCTAGCATATACTTTCCTAGATCCACCTCAAACTCTACCATGTATAGGATTTGTAATCACTTAGGCATGAAAAAAAAGATAACTTTTCTTTTAAATACCTAGGTGTACGTTATGATTCTCCTAGAAGGACTCCCCCTAATACCTATAAACATAATCTTGATTCCATTGATTCTAAATTGAGTAATTGAAAAGCTAATTTACTCTCTCAAGCTGGAAATCTTGTTTTGATTAAATCAGTTCTCAATTCAATTCATACTTACTTTATCTCAATCACTTGGATTAACTCTAAGCTGTCCACTAGTATTGAATCTAGAATCAGAACTTTTTTTTGGAGTAACTCTTCTGATAAGAGAGGACTTCATCTTATAAATTGGGACACCATCACTTTACCTAAAAATAGAGGTGGTCTTAGCATTCAAGACATCAAGACTAAGAGTCTCTCCCTCCAAGCTGGTAGAATCCGGAACTATTTGAGCAACCATATTCTATTTGGGTTAATTTGGTTAAGACCAAATATCATCCTCTAAATTCCTTCCAGAATAACAATCTTAAGAAATCTTCTCATGCTTAGAAGCTCTTCACTTTAGTCTTCTTTAAGCGTATCATTGGCTCAGATAGCATAACTTCCTTTTTAAATGACAATTGGGTTCTTGGCATGCTTCTTGTTATCAAGCCTACATACTTTAACATTAATCTGGTTAACCAAGTTATAGATGTGCAGCATTTACTTCAGAATCAGAGCTGGTCAAATTTCATTGGACTTACTATGTGCGGCAAATTATTGTGGGATGAGATCACAAGCATTGATTTGGTACAACCTGATGATTATAAACTGGTTTGGATACCTAACAATAATGGAATTGCCTCTTCTTCTTCTGCATATAGTTTTTTAAAGTATTCGAATGAACTTTCTGTGGGTATCAATCCCGTTTGGAATTTAATTTGGAAATTGAATACTGCTCCAAAAGTTAAGATGTTCTTATGAAAAAAATTTCATGAGAAACTTCCTACTAGAACTCGCTTGTTTTTGATGGATATTTCTGCTTCTGACACTTGTTGTTTTTGTCTGAACTCTGCTGAAATCTTTAATCATTTATTTTTTGAATGTAAGTTTTCTTGTGATTTATGGAATGCTTTGAGTTCTTTTCTTAATCTGAATTTTTCCGATAGACACAGTTGGCATTCTGGTAGCCGCTTCTTATCGAATTCTGATTTAAATTTAAACCAAGATTTTAAAGTCATTGTTGCTAATGCTATATGGTTTATTTGGTACTTTAGAAATGCTATTATGCATGGTGAACCGAGGCCTTCCATTCTTAAGGCAATGACCCGAATATTGGCTTTCTCAAGTCAATTTACAAATACATACACTCCTGATGGTAATTTATATTCTTTAATCAATGATTGTGATTGGTCCCCTCCCCTTAACCATTGGCTCAAATTTAATTGTGATAGATCCTTTGCAAATAATGAAGGAGGAGCTGGCATTATTCTACGAAATCATCGAGGCGAGTGTATCTATGTTTCATGTTATTATTTTACCTCTTATTCCGCTTTTTATTCAAAAACTTCTGTAATTTATTTTGCGTTTTCTTATGCTCTTGACAAGAAACTGAACTATATTATTCTTGAGACGGACTGCAAAAAATTAATGGATATCATATATAGCAATTCAAGCCAACCTCCCAATTTAGGCTCTTTATTTATAGACATCAAATTCTTAATGTCTAACTTCTCTCAAGTATCTGTCTCATACACTCATAGAAATGCAAACAAAGTCGTCCACTGGGCAGCAAATTCAGCTCGTGGTAGTAGATTGCCAAGACGTAGACATCAAATCTACCACATCAGCTCGAGAATATTTTGTATCATGACTCTCTGGCCATCGGTAAAACTTTAATTTAATCTTTATTTGTGTAAAAAAAAATAGCAAAATTCTCAAATTAGGCCTGATTAGTGATTACTTCGTTTTGTATGATGCACTTTGCAATTTTAACACGGACTTAATGTGAAAATCAGAAGGTTTCGAGGAGGAAAGTATAATTCCACCATTTTAATTTTTATTATCCAAAAATATATACTATTAGACTAGGCAACTATATTGCTTTACCTTTTCATTTTAATTATTTAATTAAAAGGCCCACTGGCCCAACATTATTTTTCTCTCTCTTACGCCATCCTTACGCATTCCGTATGTCACATTTTTTCCCTCTCTCTCTCAATCGCACCCGTCCAATCGCTCTTATCTACCATAAACGTCATTGTGTCATATGTCTGACGTCAGAAGCAGGGGGGAATTGCAGACCACTTGCATATATAAATCGTCAAAGGAATCCCGTCCTTGACACTGTCACTCAGAATTGAAGTGCCTTCTTTTTGCCATGGAGAACGGCTTCAGCGATGGCAACAGGGCACCTCCTCAGCCTCACGTCGCGCTGCTGGCCACGCCGGGAATTGGCCACATCATCCCCCTCGCCGAGTTCGCGAAGATCCTCGTCGCCCGCTACGGCTTCTCCGTCACCATCATCACCCTTGCGGCCTCCGCCTGCGAGGCCCAATCTGCCCTCCTCTCTTCTCTCCCTCCCGCTATCTCCTCCCTTGCCCTCCCTCCCGTCCCCCTCGACGATCTCTCCCCCGACGCCCGCATCGAGACCATCATGTCCGTCGCGGTCGTCCGCTCCCTTCCCGACCTCCGCCGAGCCCTCTCCCAACTCCAGTCCTCCGTCAACCTCGTCGCATTAGCAGCCGACCTATTCGCCACCGACTCCTTCACTGTCGCCCGCGAGCTCGGCCTCCCGCCCTACCTGTTCTTCCCCACCAACCTCCTCGCGCTCTCCCTCATCCTCCACATCCCTGAGCTCGACGCCACTGTTGTCGGCGAGTACCGAGACCTCCCCGAGCTCCGCCTCCCGGGTTGCGTGCCCATCCCCGGCCCCGACATCCTGAACCCGATCCAGGATCGGTCTAACGAAGTTTATCGTTGGATGGTTCACCATGGGCGCCGTTATCGGGAGGCAGATGGCATTATCGTCAACACCTTCGATGCTTTGGAGCCGGAGGCCGCGAAGGTCCTTCGACAGCCCGAACCGGGCCGTCCGCCGGTTTACCTGGTCGGACCTCTGACGGCCGAAGGCAGCAAGGACGCCGAGTGTTTGCGGTGGTTGGACCAGCAGCCGCAAGATTCGGTGCTGTTCGTATCTTTCGGCAGCGGGGGAACCCTGTCAATGGCGCAGACGACGGAGCTCGCTCTGGGGTTGGAGATGAGCGGGCAGCGTTTCCTCTGGGTCGTTCGGAGCCCCACCGATTGCGGCGACGTCAGCGAGGCATACTTCACCGCGCAGAGCAAGGCGGACCCATTCGCGTTCCTGCCGGAGGGTTTCGCCGACAGGATGCGGGAGGTGGGTCTATTGGTCACGTCGTGGGTGCCGCAGGTGGCGTTGCTGAACCACGCTGCCACCGGCGGCTTCCTGAGCCACTGCGGGTGGAACTCGACGCTGGAAACCGTGAAGGCCGGGGTGCCGATTATAGCGTGGCCGCTGTTCGCGGAGCAGCGCCAGAACGCGGTGATGCTCACGAAGGGAGCTAAGATCGCGTTGCGGCGGCGAGCGGAGGCGAACGGGCTGGTGCCGCGGGAGGAGGTGGCGCGGGTGGTGAGGGGGCTGATGGAAGGCGACGAGGGAAAGGCAGCGCGGCGGCGGGTGCGGGATCTCCGGGAGGCAGCAGCCAGAGGCCTGGAAGAAGGCGGCGACGCCTACAGGGCAATCGAAGAAGTAGCTATCAAGTGGAAGGGCACGAATTAAACATGATCTGATAAATAATTATTATTATAATTATTATTGTGGTTGTAGTTGAGACTCATCTCTTTCGTGTAGCTCAGTTTCTACTCTCTTTTTTTGTGATTTTATCGTCACAAGCGTGTGCAAATTGGACGCCGCATGGACTTTTTGAGGGCGCGATTGCCATTAGTGCTTCCAGGCTCCAGTTGAGGACATCGAAGTGGATGGTGAGAGAAGAGACTCTGTATTGTGCAGTAAAAGTAAAAGCATCTTAATTCACCTTGTATCAGGTCCACGTGGTGATGACCACCTTTCAATAGATGCAATTTATGTTGGACCATTCATGAGCTATGATGGTCCATGTAGCAGATAAATCTTATTTGATTATTTCACTGTGAGTTGCACAACAGGAATACAGGATGGTGGAACGAGGAATAATTCACCTGCTATGCACATAAAGCATTTTCCCATTGATATTTTTTTACACATGGAAACATTTTTTATCATTGAGAGCAATGGAAGCCAAAATGAACAACGTCAATGTCAGCAGCACACGAATCCTACGTCAAATCGGTCAAACGACAAGCAGTCGGCAGAGTTCAACAAATCCAATTGAACCAATCACACAACTAGGCTTGGTTAGAAGCTCCAGCAGCATTTTACACATGGAAACATTTTTTATCATTGAGAGCAATGGAAGCCAAAATGAACAACGTCAATGTCAGCAGCACACGAATCCTACGTCAAATCGGTAAAACGACAAGCAGTCGGCAGAGTTCAACAAATCCAATTGAACCAATCACACAACTAGGCTTGGTTAGAAGCTCCAGCAGCATTTTTGTTATACTCTTCTACTTCTTTCTTGTACGCGTTAAGGCTTTCTGCAGCTTTCTCGTTCCACACCTGCTTGTCGGCTTCACTCAATTCCTTCCACTTCACTGAAATCATGGCATTTATGGTAGAATTGGGAATGCCGGCTCTTTCATTCGCGAGTTGCTTCCTTGCTTCTTTGCTGCAATTGCAAGTATATATACTATCCACTTAGACTCATTCACGTACATGAAAAGCTTGTCAAATGAAATATGCATTAAATATTATTTGCAATACCTGAAGAGAATAAAAGAAGAGGGCGGTTTCTTTGGCCTGTTGGGGTCTGCATTTTGCTCCTTCTTCTTGTGACGGTGGTTTTCCTTTGTTTTCTTCATTATGTTGTCTGTTTTCTCTTTCTTCTTCAGCAATTGAAGGGCTTCCTGCTTCATAACCTTCATTTGCTCCTCTTCTTCCTTCTCTAGAGTCGCGGCTTCCTCGATCTTCTTTTGCTTGTAGAGCTCCATTTCCCGCTGATAGTCTTCCTTGTGCTTCTTGGCAATCTCTTCGTAGGGTGTTTTCTGCTCTTCTGTCATGTTCTTCCATTTCTCTCCTAATATCTTGGATACCTGCGGTTGAGAAATCGCGTAGTGTTAGCAATTTTTTGAGTGGGAATTGCATCAAAAGGTTCTTCGATAAATTAATTACCTCAAGGATATTCTTGTTTTCCTGAAGCAGAGCTTCGCGGCGTTCTTTCGAGAACAAGAAGAAGGCTGACATGGGCTGCTTTGGCTTCAGAGGATCCTTCGCTTTCCTGAAGAAAATGTATCACTGGGTCAATTAGAATGACGCAAGACTTGATCTTGTGATGCCAAAACTTGTTCAAGAGATGACGTTACCGTGTTTTCTTGCCTTCTTTATCGCCTTCCTGCTTGAACTGCAGGTATTGTTCGAGCAACTCCATCGCGGTCTTCTGCTTTTGCTCTTCTTCCAGAAGCCTCATCGCCTCGTTCTCGCGTTTCTCCTGCTTCACCACTTGCAGGTAGGCCTCCTTCTCCTGCTGGTACTTCTCCTCATATGGCTTCTTCTCTTCGGCGCTTAACGTCTTCCATTTCGCTCCCAGCACATTCGAAACCTCTTTGAAATCCGCATCAGGGTTCTCTCTCTTCACCTCAGTCCACTGATCCTTGCACCACGAGAAATACGCCGGACACGGCTTCTTCTTCTCAGGGCATGTCTTGTTCTTGTTTTTCTTCTTCTTCTTCTCGTTTTTGTCCTCGTCCTTCTCTCTCAGAGAGCTAACAATAGGAAAGCTCTGCCCACAAGAACCCCAAGAATTCCCAATTCAACTAGGGCAAAAAAACCAAGACAGAAACAAAACTTAGTACAAAGCGTATACCATCGTGGGCTTGAACTCCTTCATTTTCTGAAGCTTCTTGATCTCCACCTGGAGCCGCTCGTTCTCTTTGCCTCGGTTCTCGATCTCTTCGTCCTTCCGCTTCAGCATCTCCTCCCTCTTCTCCTTCTCGATCTGGAGTTGTTGGAGTTTTCCCTGAAGCTCTAGCAATTCATCGGCGAAAGATTTCTCGGGCGCCGCTGCCGCTGAAGACTTGGACTTAGGAAGGGCTTTCTTGGAGTTCTTGGGCGAGAGGAGCAGGGAGAGGCCTTCGGGTTCCCCCAAGATAGGCGAAGGGTCGCCGGCGGAGATATTGGTGTCGCTGGGCGAGAAGTTCTTCAGCGCCCTCCGGCTTCTCCCCTTCTTCTGAACTACGGCTGCCATGGCTGGGTGGGAAAGGCCGAAAGGGAGGGCAGAGGAAAGGAGGAAGGCGACGACTACGATGGGAGAAGAATGAGAATGGGAAAGGTTTATATAACGGTCAAAATAATAACGGTAACCTTTTTCAAAATTTAAATGGACCATGAAGCAGAAAGCAGAGTTATTTGGAGTCCGGAAAGGTACTCGACCGTTGCGGTAACGGTCAAAATAGTAACAACTTAATGATTGTGAACTGTGTGAAATTGGATCTCTAGAAATTGACAAAATACTCGATAGATTATTTTGGTATCGCTAGAAATTGACATTAGATATCAGCAATTTCTCAATATATATATATATATATATATAATGAAAATTTTCAAATTCAATATATGATTGATTAAATTCTTAAATCCAGAATCTAAAATTTATAATAATCATTTTGCCCCTTCAAAAAAGATTTTTAGACAATATTAAAAATATATGATTTAAAAAATAATAATTTTAATCCTGAATATATTTGTTATGATAAAAAATGCTAAAGTCTAAAGAAATATTTTAGACAAACTTTTTTAATTATTTTAATTTAGATTCAATTTTATAAATTTTAGGTAAAAGTCTCTAACATATTATATAGAGTTTTATCAAAAATCTTTGCATCTCTTTTATATCATAAAAATATATTTCATAAATTAAAATTATTTTTTTAAAATTTTAATTATTTTTTAAAAATTTTGGACGAAAATCTCTAACACATTTGAGACTTTTGCAAAAGAATAAAATTAGTATTCCGAAATTAAGATTTAAGATATAAGAATTATCAAGTAATATAGATATTTGAGTACTTATCAAAAATCATAATATGAATCATGGAAATTCTCAGATTCATAATAAGGATATGAAAAATTTTATATCTATAATTTTTTTCAAAATCATCAAAATACCCTCAAGTTAATGTCTGGTACTCGAGTCTGGAAAATAGTAGATTATACACTTTTTCAAAAGTGTGAAACCGAAACAAATAAGATAAATTCATCATTTTTTAATAACTATAACGCTGATTACATTATATATACAATATTTTAATGAGTTTATTTCCTATATTGTTGATAATATTTAAATTTTTTTAAAAATATAGTAAGTTTCAGACTTTTGTAAAAGTTTGAAACCAGTAGATTTCAGACTTTTAAAAAAGTCTAAAGATGATATTTCAGGGATTTGGAGAAAAAAATTATAGATCTGAAAATTTTTAAATTCTTGTTATGGATTCGAAAATTTTCTTGATCTATATTATGATCTTGGATAATTGATCTAAATATTTTGTATCTTGGAATTTTCATTAACTATATTTGATCGTGGAAAATTGCTCTGGATATTATATAAGGAAGCACAATGATAGGAAATTATTATTTTAAGCCTAAATTTACTTCAATTTAATTTTTTAAAAAAATATGAATCCTGTTGGAAAAAAAGAGAGGAGAAACTTAAATACATAATATATATTCACTTAAAAGGCTGGATATTACCCTAAAATCTCATAATTATTTTTGAAGCAAAAAAATCCTTCCTGCATGAATCATTAATGGCAGTTGAGCTGTGTAATATCAAATCTCCATCTATCCAAAAAAAGACGCACATAATCGGCCACAAGCATCCACAGAGAAATCTGATAAGAAGATAAAGTTCAAATTTTAATGGATCAAGACTGATTTATGCCCTCCAATTATTAAAAATAAAATAAAAATATTTTTAAATTATTCTTTGGCTGAATTTTATTCTTAAACAAATAAAAATGATTGAAAAATACTCTCAAATTATTAGAAATAGATAAAAATACTTTTAAACTTTTTTTGATAAATTTTTTATCCTTAGACAAATGAAAAAAATTGAAAAATACTAATATTTTTATCAATTTTTAAGAAAAAAAACTTTTTCTACATTTATACATGGGTAAAAATATTTGTATTTTTTAACTATTTTCGTTTGTCTAAGGGTAAAAAATCTTATCAAAAAAAAATATTAAGAATATTTTTTTCCATTTCTAATAGTTCGAATGTATTTTTTAATTATTTATTTGTTTAAAGATAAAAATCAATTAAAGAATAATTTAAGAATATTTTTATCTATTTTAAACTGTTCTAAAGCAAAAAAATCACCATTAACTTAATTTTAAATGTCACTTTACAATCAGGATTAAACAATAAATACGTAGAAGATTAGATTTGACAAGAAGAAACCACAACTTATTTCCATTAAGAAGATATAATATGGGATACAAACAATGCAGGAATTTTACAAGAAAGCTTGCTCAATCAAAATTAACTAGTGGGGGAAATAGGGAAAAGAAGAGATAAAACCTACAAATGATATAGCTGTTTTACCAAGGACAAGAGAACCGATCACGTTGAGTATGTAACCAACTTTGAGTAAGATTCAACTTCTAAGTGATAAGGATTGCACTAATTTCACTAACCCAAATCCAAACATTAATACATTAAAAATAGTTCACATAATTTGACATATTATAAGAAGCTAGGTATAAACCAACAAACAAATTATTACATGCTTACAGCAAGAACGATCAGTGCAATCATTCAAAGAAACATTAGGTGAGATGATGGAGCTAAAAACATGAAAATTAATGAATTAACTCTGATGCTTTCTGTAATATAATGAAGAAGAAAATGTATGGTTGCTTCAGAAAATCAATAAAAGGTGCATATGTAACTCTTCACTAGAGGATTCATCCCAAAGTCTCCAGAAATCTCAAGCCTAGAACAAGAAACCTTTGAGAGGAGCATATCTATGCAAGACAAACCTGAATCATCAAGAAGAAAAGATGGAGAGACAATATCACACGACGAAGGAGTTCAAGAAAACGAAAGCAGTTACCAGAAAGCCATAAGGAAGATGTTGGAAGAAACAGATGAGTTCTACAGAACATTACAACTACGAAGATGCGACGAAATGTTATGGCAACCAGAAGAACTCCTTGAAGAGTTAGACCAACAAGAAGATGATCAAACCGAAAAAGATCAGACCGAAGAAAGGGACCTAGATGCCTCCAGAAAAGGCAAAGGCCCTGCCAACGAAGAAGATTAGCACGATTCCCAGGGGAAGCGGATGACCCCTTACTAAAATCCGCGTAGTATTATAATTTCACTCAATTTATTTTTATTTTGCAGAAAAATGATATTTGATAAGCTGCAGCACCAGGCGATCACGAATCGTCAGACTCTTTGGGCAACTAAAAGGGCACTTCATCAGAATAATGTTGGTAGACCCTATGATTTCGTTCAGCCCATCCTGCATGGTATAGTGTTTCCGCCGGGACCTGTTGGGCGCGCTGATACTGAGATATCGTCAGCTCAGTGTTTGGATCTACTTGTGATTCGAGGCTCCTGCTGAAGCCTCTCCTTCTTGATGAACTGTGGACTCGTCGTTGGAGCTCGTGCCTCAGGCGGTTACTGAGTCGGTAACTCCTGATTTGGTCGTCAATAGTTGGTTGTCTATTATCGTTGCCGGCTATTGACGGTCTTGGAGCGAGAACTTCTGTTCTGGAAGAGGTTGAAGCTCTGTTTGCTGTGGTCATTGCTTCAATTTGGCTTTTTCCTGCTCAAAAATTAGCTTTGGGTCTTTGAACACGTATAGTGTTCCCGGAGGTTTCGGATGTGGTTTCTTCTCGGTAGAGTCTCCGATCTTCAGTTTTTGTAGATCACGAGCTAAGGAGTCGATTGAGTCAGAGATCGACTTTGGTGATGCTACTGTTCGAACTTCTTTGAGAAGTTTGACTTCTGTAGCTAGTTCGTCAAGCTGTTCTTTGATTTTACAAGAAAGTTGTATTAAGGTGTTTAATTGTTTGAAAATGATTTCTGATTGTTTGGTTGTGATTAAAGCTGGCTTAATGAAGCCTTCAGCTGGAGTGCCGAGAGCTTCGGTGGCTTTGAGAGCGTCCTTATAAACGGAACTTGCCGCTGTAAGGTTCCAATCACTCATATAGATAAAATCTAGATATATAATATATACTTGGCAGGCTAATATCTGCTTGGATTACGAACGTATGGGAAATCTTCTCCTTTAGTGGGTACTGTTATCCTCTTTATCGTCTATCCTAGTAGATTTTGGCCTTAAAGTATATACTGATATGCAGATTTAAGCTCTAGTAGAGTTTAGGAACCGAAAAACGAAAGTACCTGAATGTAGATCAGCTCTGATACCAGGTAAAATAGTAGCTGCTCCTCAGCGGAAATTGGATCAGTTTATCTTACAAAATCTCAGGTCATTAAAGACACAGGATAAAGTAAGACTTCAGAGTAGAGCAAAAGATCTCTATTAAAATAGATGCTTAGAAAGCTTTACACAAGAGTAGTAGTAAGCTGAGAGAAGTTTGAACTGTCTGGTTATGCCAGTCTGATCTCTATTAAAATAGTATGTTTAGGACTCTCTTCCCTTGAGGCTGATTAACTTTGTCTGCAATAGTAGCATATTCTTGTGTCAGCGTAGAAAGCTTGTTTGTGCTTTCCTCCAGTTCTTGGATCTTTAATTTCCTTGGCTTGAAGTTGATATCGTCCTCGCTCAGAGGGAAATCAAAATTTTCTTTCATAGGGAGTTTCCCTTTCCTTTCTCTAGCATCTTCTTGGATACTCAAATTGTGGAATTCTTCTTCTAGGTCTTCTATCTGCTGTTCTCTGAGCTCCTTGATTTCTTTCTTTAGACTTTCACTTTCTGTCTTCACTGCTTGGTTTTCTTCCTTGATGACTTTATTCTCCATCATTAAGTAATTCGCATAGTCGAGCAGTTCCTTGATTAAGATATCCTTATCTTGGTACTGGGGGAAACTCTGCTTAACAATAGTTAACTTTCTTCCTAAAACGAAACGTGAGCACATGGGACATACCGTTAGTAGGCAGTTTCGGCAATGCGCTCTCATTCTAGGGTTCGTAAACTCCTTACAGCAAGTGCAACGTTCACATTCTGGGGTGATTTCTTCTTGATTATCCTCCCATCTGTGTACGCAATTTTCCATGTTTGCTGGTAGAGTTAATTCTCGTAACTGAAGGTGCTCAACTTGAACTCCCTTTTATTACTGATCAAAGCTACACAACATTAGTACAGGAGGGACTACAGCACTTACATATCGGAATGATTATGGTTCGGTTACACACCATGCATAGAAGAAGCGCCGGTGTAAACGCCTTAATTCTCTTAAGAGATACAAGGTGGTCAGACGACCGATCCATTATAAGCTCTATGGAAATAGATCTCACCTCAGGAACCCAACTGACTTACACAGCGCCAGACATAATGATAAGCATTCATGACTTTCGAGAACATATTCAACTGGTCATCCAAACGCACGGATACACAGGATGACAAGGAGGGGAGAGTAACCTCCTACTCTCACGTTCTCTGCTAGGAAGACTTTCCAACACAAGCCACACAAACTTCAGATACAACGTCCAAAATGTGGCGGACCACCTAGCAAGCCGAGGTATTCGAGCAATACCAGGACAAATACGTTCGACGGAGAGCCTTCAAGGGCAACAGTGGATTATACGCCCAGCCCTCATCGCAGTTCCAAGAAACCCACAATCAAGCAGCCTATTATAATTAACGGAGTGAACTCCCAGCAGATGGCCAACAACAAGCTGAAGGGGGGGTACATGATTATCGAAGAGAACAAATTTCCCATCCCCTTCACTTATGCATTCCCGATGAGCAAAAAGGACGGAATTCAAATGCTCATCGGATGCAACTTTATCCGAGCAATGAAGGGAGGTCTCAGAATAGAGGATCAAACTATTACGTTCTACAAAAAGCTCACCACAATATCAACCAAAGCTGAAGCAGAAATATCAGCAATGGCGGCACTTGAAGAATTTGAGCTGACGGAGGACGAATGTATAGACATATTCAACGCCGCGACGAACTACGAAGTTAAAGAATCAGAAAGGTTTCATAGAAGATTCAAGCCTTTACTTCAGCGCCTAAAAGATCAAGGTTTCATTGGGGACAACCCAATAGCTCACTGGGACAAAAACCAGGTAACGTGCAAAATAGACGTGATAAACCCTGATCTAACAGTGCAGGACAGGCCCTTAAAGCATGTCACACCATCCATGAAAGATCAGTATGACAAGCACATCAAAGGCCTTCTTCAAATAGGTGTAATAAGACCAAGTTCCAGTCGGCACAGAACGATGGCCATGATCGTTAATTCAGGAACTACAATTGATCCAAAGGTTTCTTGTATCATTCTCAGCTGTGTATCTATCAATTCTTCTTCTTCTTTTTCTCTCATGTAGTCGTCTAGATGTTCATCCCAAAATGGTAAATCTGATGTCCGTAGTGGTGTTCCATAGTAGAAGCTCATGTCTGGATAGTAGGCATAGTATTCTGGTCTCATCATTGCCTCCATTAGGATGCTTATCGCCTCTTCATTATCATCATTTATTTCTTCAGTTTCTTCATCCCACGCGTAGAGTGCGTTAGCTTCTTCTTGCTTGTGGATGAGCTTACTAATGGTATTGATGGTTTCGCCCAATTCTTCTGTTATAGGTTTTGGCGCTGTTTGAGTTTCTTCCATGGCCTCTTCCAGGCTGTGTATATATCCAGCTATATGTAATGGTAACTCTTCTATCACGGCTAATTTCGTGGTCAGTCTTGATAAAGCGTCAGCCAAAATGTTGAGTTTCCCATCAATATGCTCAAAGTTGATGGTAATACCTGTGCCTGTGATGTAGTCTACAAAGTTTAACCATCTGACTCTTGATGGTTTATTTTGATTGGACTTATTGTGGAAGCTTATTATTGTCTGGCAGTCCGTCCTCAGTGTGATTTCCTGTTTATCCAGGTAGTGAATCTTTAGGGAGTTGAGAGTTTCCATGCACGCATGGATCTCCGCATCGATTGAGGATTTTACTACAGGAAATTTGCCGCTTGCATAAGCGCAGATGCGTTCTGACTGCCTGCTATCATTCTTTCTCTTCTTCCACTTACAGATCCCGCCCCAACTTTCCATACATCCGTCGGTCTCCAGTACGATGTATGCGTCAAGTGGTGGGAGCTCGAGGTCTGGTAGGTTTTGTACCAGTTCTTTAACCTTTGCGATGAGGTCTTTGTCTGAAGGTTTAAGACGTTTATCTCCGTGAGGCCCTGTTTTAGAGTATAACGGCCCCAATAAGGTCCCCAGTTTTGGAATGTAGTTTCTAGCATAGTTCAGGATCCCTAGCCAGGTTCTTAGACCAGTCTTGGTTATCAAACTTTCCAAATCAAATGAAGCTATCCTTTTAATGATATGAGGCTGGAGTCTTATTTTGCTCTTTCCGATAATTGCTCCCAGAAATTCGATCTCTCCTACTGCTATCTTCATCTTTGTAGGCGAGAGAACGAGGCCCCATTTTTCACAAATTTCTAGCATTTTCTTGAGGTGCTCCGCATGTTCTTCCTCTGTGTTGGAAAATACTAATATGTCATCAACGTAGACAGCTATGAATTTTTCCGTACCTTTAAAGCATTGATCCATTTTTCTTTGGAATATGGCTGGAGCGTTCTTGAGCCCGAATGGCATTACCAGCCATTCAAACAGCCCACTTGGAACAATGAAGGCTGTCCAGGGTATGGATTCTGGATCCATTGCGACTTGATGGAAGCCTGATTTAAGGTCGATACAATGAAAGGTACACCCTACCCTCTGCTCAATCAAATACCGGAGCCATCCTAGTATTACCAGAAAATGCAGGCCACTACAGTGATATAATTGCAAGATGGGAATCCATCACTCTCAACCTGATAAATGAGAGAACCTGGACAGACAACAGAGCAAAGGTATGCTTTGTAGAAAATCTCTTAGGAGAAAATAAAAAGAGAATGTGGATACAATGGCGAATGGCCTACCCGACTGAATATGAAGAGATAGTATCCATAGCGGATGATCCACAGAATATCATTTCTCAAGTAAGAAGGATGATACTTTTAGAAGACCCTTCTACTGGATCAACGGATGAACAAAATAGAGCTTACGAAGATTTGGAACGGCTCACTTGTTCAAATGTCAAAGACTTATTCGAATATCTCAACGACTACAAAGTGCTCGCCGCAAAATCGGGAAGGATGTATATCTCTCCTGAGCTTTCAGAAAAGATCTTTAGAAAAATGCCTCCAGTCATTGGCAAAGAATTAAAGGCAGCGTTTAAGCTCAAGCATCCGGGCAATACAATAGGAGTGGTGCCCAGAATCCACTTTATTTACCAATACATCGAAGACCAATGCAAACGAGCAGCTTTCCAGAGGAGCCTGAAGGATCTTTCATTATGCAGTAAGATCCCAATTCCAGGCTACTACAATAAAACTAAGAAGTATGGCCTGAGAAAGGCTAAAAACTACAAAGGAAAGCCTCACGAGTCACACGTAAGAATATTCAGAAGAAAATATTCAGAAAGAATGAAGAAATGCAAGTGCTTCATTTGTGGCGAAGAAGGCCACTTTGCTAGAGAATGCAACAAGAAAACGAGAAATATCGCCAGAGCAGCGATAATTGACAATCTCGAGCTACCGGAAGACTGGGACCTACTATCAGTCGATCAGAATGAACCAGATAGCGAAGCTATTTGTTCATTCTCAGAAGGAGAACCCGGGACAGCTCACACTCTCGTCCTAGATCAAACAGAATTTCCATACGAAACAGCATTTGTCTTATGGACAAAAAATGAAGAATTAGTCATGGTAATCACCACTACAGAAACAAAGGACCAGACATGGGGATCTACAGAAAACAACTGGAGAACAAAGATAACTCTACCAGCAAACATGGAAAATTGCGTACACAGATGGGAGGATAATCAAGAAGAAATCACCCCAGAATGTGAACGTTGCACTTGCTGTAAGGAGTTTATGAACCACCTTAGATTCGTTCTTATCGTCCTTCTTGTCGTTCGGTGGTGAGCTGTTGTCATCGTGTAGAAGCATCCTTCAAATGGTATAGGAAATGCTTTGCCTTGTACTGTTTATCATTTGGTGGCATTGCTTTAGGTTGTCTATGTGCCTGGATATGACTTCAATCGAATTCGTTTCCCATTTGTAGATTGAATCATTCTGTTCAATCCGTGATTTTTGCAGGAAGCTTATTGCTAGAAGTTTTTCTAGTTCTGAGATTGTTGTTAAAGTCTCCGATCTTCAGTTTTTGTAGATCACGAGCTAAGGAGTCGATTGAGTCAGAGATCGACTTTGGTGATGCTACTGTTCGAACTTCTTTGAGAAGTTTGACTTCTGTAGCTAGTTCGTCAAGCTGTTCTTTGATTTTACAAGAAAGTTGTATTAAAGTGTTTAATTGTTTGAAAATGATTTCTGATTGTTTGGTTGTGATTAAAGCTGGCTTAATGAAGCCTTCAGCTGGAGTGTCGAGAGCTTCGGTGGCTTTGAGAGCGTCCTTATAAACGGAACTTGCCGCTGTAAGGTTCCAATCACTCATATAGATAAAATCTAGATATATAATATATACTTGGCAGGCTAATATCTGCTTGGATTGCGAACGTATGGGAAATCTTCTCCTTTAGTGGGTACTGTTATCCCCTTTATCGTCTATCCTAGTAGATTTTGGCCTTAAAGTATATACTAATATGCAGATTTAAGCTCTAGTAGAGTTTAGAAGAGAAAGAATGATAGCAGGCAGTTAGAACGCATCTGCACTTATGCAAGCGGCAAATTTCCTGTAGTAAAATCCTCAATCGATGCGGAGATCCATGCGTGCATGGAAACTCTCAACTCCCTAAAGATTCACTACCTGGATAAACAGGAAATCACACTGAGGACGGACTGCCAGGCAATAATAAGCTTCCACAATAAGTCCAATCAAAATAAACCATCAAGAGTCAGATGGTTAAACTTTGTAGACTACATCACAGGCACAAGTATTACCATCAACTTTGAGCATATTGATGGGAAACTCAACATTTTGGCTGACGCTTTATCAAGACTGACCACGAAATTAGCCGTGATAGAAGAGTTACCATTACATATAGCTGGATATATACACAGCCTGGAAGAGGCCATGGAAGAAACTCAAGCAGCGCCAAAACCTATAACAGAAGAATTGGGCGAAACCATCAATACCATTAGTAAGCTCATCCACAAGCAAGAAGAAACTAACGCACTCTACGCGTGGGATGAAGAAACTGAAGAAATAAATGATGATAATGAAGAGGCGATAAGCATCCTAATGGAGGCAATGATGAGACCAGAATACTATGCCTACTTGACATTTGAACAAGTGAGCCGTTCCAAATCTTCGTAAGCTCTATTTTGTTCATCCGTTGATCCAGTAGAAGGGTCTTCTAAAAGTACGATCCTTCTTACTTGAGAAATGATATTCTGTGGATCATCCGCTATGGATACTATCTCTTCATATTCAGTCGGGTAGGCCATTCGCCATTGTATCCACATTCTCTTTTCATTTTCTCCTAAGAGATTTTCTACAAAGCATACCTTTGCTCTGTTGTCTGTCCAGGTTCTCTCATTTATCAGGTTGAGAGTGATGGATTCCCATCTTGCAATTATATCACTGTAGTGGCCTGCATTTTCTGGTAATACTAGGATGGCTCCGGTATTTGATTGAGCAGAGGGTAGGGTATCTATGCAAGACAAACTTGAATCATCAAGAAGAAAAGATGGAGAGACAATATCACACGACGAAGGAGTTCAAGAAAACGAAAGCAATTACCAGAAAGCCATAAGGAAGATGTTGGAAGAAACAGATGAGTTCTACAGAACATTACAACTACGAAGATGCGACAAAATGTTATGGCAACCAGAAGAACTCCTTGAAGAGTTAGACCAACAAGAAGATGATCAAACCGAAAAAGATCAGACCGAAGAAAGGGACCTAGATGCCTCCAGAAAAGGCAAAGGCCCTGCCAACGAAGAAGATTAGCACGATTCCCAGGGGAAGCGGATGACCCCTTACTAAAATCCGCGTAGTATTATAATTTCACTCAATTTATTTTTATTTTGCAGAAAAATGATATTTGATAAGCTGCAGCACCAGGCGATCACGAATCGTCAGACTCTTTGGGCAACTAAAAGGAGCATTTCTAGTGCCCAGCACTGGGCTGTCCTTGGAGGAGTCACAGACACCAACGCAGGAATGAAGGAGCTGGAGCGATTAACCGGAAAAGTTCTATTCAAAAGGCCCAGGACCCTTGAGCAAGAAACGAAGTGGGCCGAGAAGATTAAGAAGATCCATATGGACCAGACTTTAACAACAATCTCAGAACTAGAAAAACTTCTAGCAATAAGCTTCCTGCAAAAATCACGGATTGAACAGAATGATTCAATCTACAAATGGGAAACGAATTCGATTGAAGTCATATCCAGGCACATAGACAACCTAAAGCAATGCCACCAAATGATAAACAGTACAAGGCAAAGCATTTCCTATACCATTTGAAGGATGCTTCTACACGATGACAACAGCTCACCACCGAACGACAAGAAGGACGATAAGAACGAATCTAAGGTGCTGTAAAGTAAAAATTATTATCAAGTCACTGTAACATACCAATAAGTGAGGTACGAAGGAATCACTTTAAGAAAAGCAAATAGTATGAGTGGACGATGGGGCCCACAGAGCACCCGCACTCAATTATTGTTGCTTACTCTGAAAGCTTCCTTCTCGCCTATATAAGGCGACTTAGATAGAGTTGTGAGGACAGACTGGCATAACCAGACAGTTCAAACTTCTCTCAGCTTACTACTACTCTTGTGTAAAGCTTTCTAAGCATCTATTTTAATAGAGATCTTTTGCTCTACTCTGAAGTCTTACTTTATCCCGTGTCTTTAATGACCTGAGATTTTATAAGATAAACTGATCCAATTTCCGCTGAGGAGCAGCTACTATTTTACGAGCTAGCAACTTCGACCAACAAGCAAATCCAGATCGTCTTCCCCATTCACTAGAATCCCAATATTCCCCTGCATAATTCTTAGGCATAGCGTAATTGAACTTTTGAATGAATGGCCGCAAAATATAGCATTGTGTCAATTATATTTTCTTATCAATCACAAAGATTTATATAAACGGGGGTTGCTTTAATTGGAAGGATTTGTTTGGAGGCCAATCCCTTCTCATGGACGCGGGAGAAAAGCATGGTTGGACGCTGGTGTCGCGTTGCAAACCTCCTCGTCGTGTGTTATTTGTTGATGCACCCAAGCCGTCCTTTGCGGCATGGGTTGGTCCCAGGCGTTCCTTCGCGGACGTCATCCGAGAGGGAATGAAGCCTTCCCCTCGGACGCTGAAACAACCGGTACCTGATCGAGCGTCCTACAACCGCTGCTCCACCTTCATCCATCAACGAGATTATACTGTCTCTCCGCGTGAAAGGATGCTGCTTCAACTGCACTCGGCCAGGACATCAAGCTAGAAATTGCTCCCGGAGACAGGTGTGTTTCTTCTGCAAGAGGGAGGGGCATCCAAGCAGGCGATGCCCATATATCGGTGTCCTATCCCCGGGTATTCTAGTTCTCTACATCCTCTACATTCTACTTCAACTTCAACCAGGTCAGCTGCTCCCTCAAACCCTCCCGCATTTAATTCTTCCCCATCTGCATTTAAGTCCTTTGGCTGCCCGGGCTTGGCTATTAATTCGGGGTCTGTTGGAGTGGGAACCCATCATCCTGCGCTCTCTTCTTCGCCACCCCCCTCCTCCCCATCTGGTTCTTTGTCTGAGAGAAGCCAAATGGCCGACAGAGTTGAGTGCATTTGTGCTTTCATCCCCAACTCACAGGCTACTGCTGAGAGAGCTGCGTACTTAAGCGAGTGTTGTCTGCTGATAACAGTTCAAGGTCAGCTTCATCCTCAGACCGACCTGGCTTGATTCTTGGCCAGGCAGTTCGGGAACTACCGCCGCCATATTCACATGTGGGAGCAGCGCCGTTTGGCAGATGGTCGGTTCCTCATCACCTTGTCGGCTACTGACGACTTCTACTACAAACATCGTCTGCTACGCACCAGGCGTATTCTGTGGAACCATGTCATATTAATCATCGATGAATGGAGGCACGATGAGACATTTGAGCGGGTGCACCCGCCAGAGCTCCAAGTAGGCCTGGAGTTGAGAGGCTTACCCCTGATGTGCTGGAATTCCAACACTGCTATAGCTTTAACGAGCTCATTCAGACGCTTCGAATCCATGGCTACGTCAACTCTTGACAACTCCGACCTCAGTTCATGTAAGGTGCAAGTTCGAGTTCGGGCTTTGCACATGATTCCTCGCTTCATCTCGGCTGAGGCGGATACATGTCGGTTCACCGTTGAAGTAAGGATCGCTTGGCAATAATGGGTGGAGGCTGCGGGTCCTTCTGCCTCTCAGCAGGCGGAGCGTGACGATGGAGGCGCTGACTTCGGGTCAGGCTCGGATGTTAGCTTTGAGCTTGACCCATCCGAAGGATCTTTTCCTGATGTCGGGGGCTCCGGGCACATCTCAGTAAGCTCTAACACGTCGGAGAATGACTCCTCGTCTCCGCCAGCCTCCGGCTCTCGGAACCGCAAGACGTCTGCTTCTAGCATAGCTTGCCTTGGGCAAGGAGCATTCGCAGAAGGAAGTTTATGCTGGTCCTCCCCTCCGGCAATTGCTCCCCGTCGTCCTGTTCATCTCTGCGTGGATCAAGGGCTTGTCAGAGAGGTATCTACTCGGGGTATGTTGTTGTACCCGCTGCGGAGGATGTCTGAGAAATCACCCCGTTGCATGTTAGCGTGGCCGGGTCTACCGCTGAGTCCTGCATTGAATCGCCCTCCTGCCAGCCAAGAACCGTCAGCGAGATACGCTAGCATTCTTCTGGGACCTGTAGTCATGGCGTTTGTTCGGCAAATGCAAGATTTTGCTTCTTTGGTGATTGCGGGTCTGCCAGGTCTCAATCGAGGATCCTTTGAACGTCTGATCTTCACAGGGATTTCCTCCTTCGGGTTCGTCCTCTGGGGGCGTTGCTGTCGTGACTTTGTCGAGTTCAGAAGGACAGTTGTGGGTGAATGCTTTTGAAGCCGCTCGACCCGAATAGGACTTGTATGAGCGGCCTGCTCATACAAATGTGTATGAGCAGGCCGCTCATCGTCCGCCACGCCAGCTTAGCACGCATCCCGACGCAGAAATTGAGTTCGGGATGCGTGCCCGAATTGTGTGCTGGTGTGCTGGGCACGCATCCCGAACTCAATTTCTGCGTCGGGATGCGTGCTAAGCTAGCGTGGTGGACGATGAGCGGCCTGCTCATACAAGTTCTATTCGCTCGACCCGGGTTGCTGTCCTTAGCGGATCTCCTGGCCAACTGCACCCGCCATCCGATTAATAACATCGGCTCAATTCCAGCGAGGGTTGACTTGGTCAACCCGGTAAATGATGGATCAAGTCGGGCTGTTGTGCTGAGCCCAATAACGGATAGAGAGAAGGCTTTTGCTAGGGAGGATTCGATGTGTCCTGATGCAGCCGGGGTTGACTTGGTCAACCCGGCAATTCTTGGTTCTCAGGCTGCTAAGGTTGGATCGGGCCAAGTGATGGGTAGTGGAAATAATATTGTTGATGATGATATGACTATTAATCGTCGGCCGTGCAGTCGAGCTTCTAAGGCTGCTGTATTTGTTCGACGCAGCTGCAGACTATCGGGGAAGGCCGTTGGACCGGCTCTGGTCAAGGCTTCAAAGCTTAAAGCTGCGTGATTTGGTACGAATATGGAGAAGATGGAAGATGCAATCCCGATCAACAATTGCGGATTCAGTCCTCTAGGATCGACCGTCATTGATATGAGCACCAGCCTCGACTCCGTTCTGATGAAGAAGCTTGATGGCCTGGGCTTTGAGAAGATTGGATCCAGTGCTAGTGTAGCTAAGGCCCTGGCCTTGGTGTCTGTCTGATCAGGGTGTGTTGTTTTTTTTGTCGTGTCGCGTTGCCTCTTATTACAATGATTCATAATTTTTGTGTCCTTTTTTGGAACGTTCAGGGCCTTTGTCGGCTCTCCAAACGTTATATGGTGAAGCAAATAATCCGTGACTCCAAATGTAGTGTTGTTTTCATATTTGAATCTAAAATGAATATTTGCTCAAGGAGGATGGCTTGTCAGATTTCTGAATTTCCATGTGATGATAATTATCGTGTCATTAACGCATCCGGCCTCTCCGGGGGAATTCTAGCACTATGGGACACTAGGGTGTGAACTTGTACTGATTGTCAGATTGGTCGGTGGATAATTAAAGTAAACTTGAAACACCGAAATTCAAATTTCTCTCCCGCGACCCTTGGAGTTTATGGCCCCTCGGTTCGTACTGGGTGGGGCCAATTCCTTCAGGAAGTTCGTCAGTTCATTTCCAACGTCAGTGGTCCGCTTATTATGGGAGGGGATTTCAATATTACTATTCATATGGGGGAGCGATCAAACTGTATTGGAAACTCAATTGATTCCAGAAGATTCTCCAGACTTATTGCTGATCTGAGCATGCTAGACTTACCTCTTTCTAGCAGCCCGTTCACCTGGTCCAACAACTAGAACCTGCCGGCTCTGGCCAAACTCAATAGAATCCTTGTAAACAGCGATATGGCCCTAGCCTTTCCTGAGCTATCTGGTACAGTTGGCGACAGGCGGCTCTCGAATCACAATCTCCTGATGTTTAGAGCGGCATATGTCCGTCGAAGGCCTAGGTCTCAGTTCAAGATTGAGAACAGCCGGCTCCTTTGTAATCATTTTGGAGACATTATCAAGGCTGGGCTTTGCTCACCCAGTATCGAAGGCACCTCTTCAACTTCTCCCATGGGACAATGGATCTCAAAATGGAAGACCCTCCGATGCATCATTGCCGATTGGGATAAGCTCGGGAGACGAAACCGGAATAGAAGCAGAATAGAGGCCGAAGATCGTCTAAAAGACCTCAATCAGAAGGCGAATACTGACTCCTCGAATGATTCAGACCTTGAGGAAATGAGAAGAGTTAAAGTCTTTTTGGACAACAGATATAACAGTGAATGTCTCTATTGGAAGCAGCGACCAAAAAAGAGGTGGCTTGCGGATGGAGATCGGAACACTAGATACTTCCACCTATGTGCCTCCAACATGAGAAGGCAGAATCACATATCCTCCATCTTGGTTTCTGGCGTGTCTATATCTGACTAGGAAGGGGTGGCGGAGGCCTTCAGAAGCTTCTACATTAACCTCTTGGGTCAAGATATCACACCTCTACTCCGGCCAAAGTGGAGGCTCCTATATCCATCTCAGACCATAGACCTCTCTTCCCTCAATGCACCCTTTACTATGTCAGAGGTCTTTGAGGTGATCAAAAGGGCAAAGAACCTAAAAGCTCCGGGGCCTGATGGTATCACTACGGAGTTCTATAAAAAATGTTGGCCCCTGACTGGCAATCAAATCTTTTCCATTATGCTGGAGATTCAGAACAATCCCAGGCTTATGTCACGCATCAATAGGGCTTGCATAGTCATTGTGCCCAAATTCCCTGGGGCAAATAATATGGCCAACTTCAGACCCATCAACTTGGAGAATAGTATTATCAAGATATTTTCCAAGGTTCTGGCGAATAGATTGGTGTCGCTGATTCTAGTTTGATCGATAATAAGCAAGGTGCTTTCATTCGTGGGCGGAGTACACTGGATTGTTATATGACTGCTAATGAGACCGTTTGGGGCTGCAAAAACCTTGACCCAGATGTATGTATGATTAAGGTCGACTTTGAAAAGGCTTTCGACTCGGTTAATTGGGACTTCATCACCCAGCTTTTGACGGCTCGTGGTTTTCCTCCAATATGGGTTTGTTGGATTAGACATATCCTCTGCACTGCTGAATCAACTCTGCTCATTAATGGATCAGAAGGGAGATCATTCAGACACCGGCGCGGACTGAGATAGGGTAAACCCCTATCCCTTTTACTCTTCAACTTAATTACTGACGCATTATCTCGGATCATCTCTGAGGCCTCTGACAGGGGCCTTCTAACTGGGGCGATGGAATCTTCTCTTCACAAAGGAATCACACACATATTTTTTGCTGACGATCTCCTTCTATTCAGTAAGGCGAATGAATCTTCCCTCCGCTCTCTTGGACTTTTGCTGAGATGTTTTAAGCTTTGTTCTGGCCTTAAGATTAACAGTCTCAAAACTAAAGTAATACACCTAAATGGGGACACGGCTAAAGCGAATTTGGCTGCGAAAATCTTCGACTGCTCAGTTGGTAATTTTCCTATTAATTATTTGGGTCTCCCCTTGAGAACCAGTGGTCCTACGAAGTCATATTGGACCCAGCTTATTGCTAAAGTGGACTCGACTTTGGCATCTTGGCAAGGGCCCCCTGCTTTCTAGGGCGGGTCGATTGACTCTAGTTAACAGTGTTCTCACAAGCCAGACATCCTACTTCCTTTCTATCTTTACGACGCCTTCATGGGTTTGTAAGCAAATTGACAGAAGAAGAAGGACTTTCTTATGGACAGGCAAAGGGAACTTACTAGCTCAAGGGAAGTGTCTCGTTAGTTGGGATTCGGTGACCTCCAACCGGCAATCTGGAGGGTTGGGTATCCTCGACTTGCAATCTCACAACAAGGCTCGACTAGGCAAGTGGATATGGAATCTATTCCATCAGGGGGGAATGCCTTGGCAGGATATCATCGTTTCCCTGTACCCGAGACTCTTGGAGATTCCTTAGGGGGATACTCGAAGCTTATCCCCGATATAGAGGAAAATCCACAACTTATTTGAGATATTGCGCCCCCAGTCTTCTCTCACTATAGGTGAAGGTTCTAATATAAGGCTATGACATATCCCTTGTTTCAGTAGCTCCAGGCTGCGAGAAAGATATCTGTCTCTGTTCTCGGCCGTCTCTATTCCAGATATTCTTATTGATGATGCACGGGCGAGGGATGCTTCTGGTTTAGTTACTGGATGAAATCTGGACTTCAGATATCTCGTCCCCTCCGTCCTCCTGCAAGGACTCCTTACCGACCTCACCCCCCTCTTACATGCTTCGGGAGATGAAACGATATCGTGGAGGTGGGGCCAAATGGAAGCTTACTCCACCAAGCTTGTTTATGGTCTACTTAACTATCGGGGGATTGTGGACCCTAAGGCGACTTTTCTATGGCAGAAGAAGTGCCCCCCGATTTTCTCAATGCACAGTTGGGTAGTGGAAAAGAGTCGGCTTCCCACCAAAGACAAGCTCATTGCAAGAGGAATTTCAGTCGGCCCGATTTGCGTCTTGTGCAATATTGGTGGGGAGTCGCATGAGCATCTCTTCTCTGCTTGCACATACTCGATAGAGGGATGGAAGCTCTTCCTTCGGCTCTCCTCCACAAGTTTATTTTTCTTGGATTATAAGCCATGGGTGATCTCAGCCACTAACAGACCTAAACTTGACAAAAATCGATTTCGTCTGATCATGATATGGAGACATAAAATTTGGCGCACGAGCGGAACATACGGATTTTTGACAACCGCTCCAGATGCTACACAGAACTAGCGACTGAAGCTTTCGCGACCCTCCGCTTTCTTCCCTAGTCTTGAGGGTCGGGCGGCCTGTTGGCCTTTTGGCCTTTTTAATGTATTTCTTATGTTTCCTTCCCTTCCCCCTATAAGTACTTGTACTCAATTCACTTCTCTTGAATAGAATACAAGTTTCCTCACTCAAAAAGAAGAAGAAGATTTATATAGACTATTATGATTCATTTGCTTGATTGGATGAGATAGATTAGATAACAAATAAAAAATGGAATTGAATAGGATTTTTAAAATCTAATGTTTATCGATATGATATCAATTTTGTATTTCTTTAATCTCATTTTCTTTTAATCAATATACTAAACAAATAATGGATAAAATTCATATCTTATCATATCTTATCTATCATATGAAGCAAATAAGTCTTAGTGCATATTTGCTTCATAGGCTAAGGGATGAATTAATATTCATTGTTTGTTTAGTGCATGGATTAAAAAAAAAAAGAGTATAAAATTGATATTATATCCGGTGTATTTATATTCATTCTACCATCATTTATTATTCAATTATATTTTATAATATCCAATGAAATAAATATATCATTAGTGTTCTTACACAGATAATGCGATGTATGCCCCCCCTAACCCTCCAAAATCTAGCACGATAGCCATACCGGCCCGAAAAGCTCGATCATCTCTGTATCTAGAGATTTAAAGTATGATATAAGGATTGAGTTTCCATTAACAGTAGAGATGACTTTTAAAAGTTTAGCTATTAGAGTGGGGCACAGTAATAGTTGTTGTGATGTAAAAGGAGTTTCGTCCATATATATAAAAGCTGAACACATATCACAAAATTCTATAGGAGAATTATGAATTCAATTCATAGTATAAAAATCATAAATTTCTGAAAAAGTCAGTGCATGAGGCTTTCACCAAAAAGATTTAAAAGTTGTTATTGTGAGCACTAGTCATCACAATTCACAAAGGAGCCAAATCACTCAGAAAACAAAGGTTTCCCCTAAAAGATTATGTATACTAAACCTTACACTTAAGTTCATACTGGCCAATAAATTTGTCAATTCATATCTGATTTTTTTTTCCATATCTTCCTCACTAATCAACACACAAAACTAACCTCTAAATGATTATTACAATTAGGGCCCGTTTGTTTCGTTAAAAAATGGGGGACTAGACTGGATTTCGACTCTTGTCCCCTGTTTGTTTTGTAAAAATAGGGAGGGACAGGATTTTAAATCCTGTTCGGGACATGATTTTGGGCTCTTTTGGTATACCAAGAAAATTCTCGGTACACCGAAATAGGGCGGAGGACTTTGAGGCAAAAAGACCTCGTTGTCCTCCACTAAACACGAGTCTCCCTCCTCTCTCTCTCTCTCTGATCTCCCTCCTCTCGCCTCCTCTCCCCAATCTCGCCTCCTCTCGCCTCTTTACCCGATCTCGCCTCCTCTCCCCGATCTCGTCACGCACACCAAGCGCGAGATCGTCATCCTCCACCACATCCGAAAGGGCACAACAGAAAGTGATAGACATATGGCAATATCATCGGCCGCTCCTCCCTTCACTCTCGCCCTCATCCTCTTCCTCCCGGTGGCTGCCGCCACCGACTTCTCCTTCCCCTTCGCCTCCGCCTCATGAAATGAGCTCTCCATGGGGTGGATCCCGCCCCGATCCGGCTGCCGTGGGAGTGTCGGCGAGTGCTTGGCCGGGGCGGAGTTTGAGCTCGGGTCGGAGGCGAGCCGCCACATCCTCGCCCGCTCCTACAACATTAGCTAGACCGCACTCCACCGCGATAGTGTCCCTTGCTCCCGCCGTGGCGCCTCCTACTACAACTGCCATCCCGGCGCTCATGGCAATCCCTACTCCAACAATTGCTTCAGCATCACCCACTACCGGAGGTAAGGATTCGAAAGATCCAATTTTGGGGGAATGAATAGCGTTGATTTGGGCGTGTGGTGAGATTCCTTTGATCGAGATTTTAGCAACTGTTGTTGTTCTTGTGGATTGTTCCTATTGTAATTTGTAGTGTAAATAAGGATCATTTGTGATTTCCTTCTAAAAAAATCAGCTGCACTTTGTGAATGAATGAATGAAGCACAAGAGGACAGAGCTTGTTGTCAGGATCATTTCAGCTGCTCTGAGCTATAGACATGATTGAAGTAATTAATTGATGTGGTTGGGGGCACACTCTGTAACATTTGGACACTTTTGTGTGTGGATGTGATCATGTGAGCAGTCGTATAATTTCTCAAGTTTTGCTCATTGGTCCAAACTAATTTTCAGAACATTGACCATTAGAGCCAGAACATATATTGGTGAAGTTTATATGATACCTTAGTATTAGCAACTTTAGCACAATATTTTCACAGTAGCCTTAATTGCTGCAATGTCCATCTATTTCATTTTTACCTTCTTTTGTAGATTATCATATATCATCTTTGTTTGTTTATGAGTTGCAGAGAGATAATGCTTTGTTTTACTATGTTGTAGAGGGATATTCTGGCTCCAAGAGGAGGGTGATCAAGGAAGCATTCAATAGCATATGGATCTCCTTGCAATGTATAAATATCGAACAATATACATGTTCAAGTGAAACATTAGATTTCCCCTCATGTAACCTTTTGATTTCTTGTGAGACATTCATTTTTGTATTACCTTGCCGTTGGAAGATGGTGATAGTTTTCTATGTAATATTGGTCTACAAGAATGAAAAAGAGTTTCTATTATGCTTCTCAATTGTTAATATTAGCAAACTTTGGATGAATTTTATTGGCATATCGCATTATCTGTCCATGTATGTTTGAATTTGAATTTTTTTTTTATGTATTAAGAAATATATAAAATTTAATTGATCTTGTTTATTATGCATTTTAAGACTTTTTATTATATTAAAATATTTGATACTATGTATTATGGTTTTTTTTATGTATTAAGAAATTTTAAGACTACTTTATCTATGAAAACTTTTATGTATAAAATTGAATCTGGGCATTAAAAATATGCAATGGTATTTTGATCATTTTATCTTGTACAAGACCGTATTATAGCGAAACAAACTCATAATAGGACTGGATATCGTGTCCTGTTCTTGACGAAATAAACATGGTATAACTATTGTCCCAAGACACCAAGTGTTCTGTCCTTGTCCCTGTTTGATATCCTATGACGGGCAATGTGTGAACCAAACGGGCCCTTAGTCTTAAGAAATACAGGTGAAGGATTTGAACTAAGGAAGACTTTTACCGGTAATCACAAGGACAGATCTTTCCAGCTTGCTTTTCAGTCTTCTTAATTATGTAATCAGGATAGGGTTGCCATTAACTCAAACTTTAGATCTGACATGCCTTTGATTTGCTGAACCAAAAGCTGTTCTTGAGATGAGCAAGCTAGAAATAAGTCTAGCCCTGAATAATATTATGCATAATTTGCTTTGAAAGCCATCACTGGGATGCATGCTTCTATTAATCAGAAATCTTACTACAGCTTCAAGTACTTAAGAAATAGATCGATTTCAAAAATAGTCTAAATTAATTTTGATTAAATTATAATTAGACTGATTTTAAAAAAATGAATTATTTTAAAAATTATTGTTAATTTGGTTAGATGTAAATTAGTTAAACTAATTTGTCAACTTAAGAAAAAGGTTTAGATTTAATAGGATGATTTTTATTCCTGATTTTTATAAATTAAATATATTTTGATTTATTTATAAATTGATCAATTTTATAAAAATAATTATAATTATAAGTTTATCATCTTGATTTCGAAATTATAATCTTGAAATCACGTTAAGAGAGAAATTCTTGGTTACTTGATCAACGTAGTGATTGATGTATGTTATATATAAAAATTTTAGAGAATGTATATCAAAATTATAAAAACTTAATTTATTGTTGATTGTCAAAATCATAAATATTTTAATTAGAAAAATTATTAAAATCATATTTTTTCTACGAATTAATTAGTAAAATGTGCGCTCTTTTAACATTGGACTCTTGTTGCTGCATATTCTGGACAAAAGCCTCTAAGTTCTAAATGAATAATATTTTAAGCTGATGACAAATATTAAATATATAAATATTTAAAAACCAAATATTTGAATAATTAATAGTTTATTTATATATAATATGTTATGGACTTTGGATTGAAATTCCTAATCACGAGTAAACAGCAATTTAGACTATTTAATGATTATTTTTAAATACATATATTACCTCAAAACTAAATAATGCAATTAATAATTTATATATAAATAGGTTAGGAGATTTAAACCAAGGTCTTAGCTCATGAGTAAAAAATATTCAAACAACCTAATGACTAATTTTAAATACATAAAATTATATGGAAATCAAATACGTGAATAATATATATATATATGAGCTCGGAATTTTTACCAAAGTTTCTATCTATAGAAATATAATTTTGAATAACCAAATGCTCCATGAACTATGTCACTTCAATCCAAATCCAATGGTGACGTTACATTCACCGTTCACCAAACTGATGCATCCCTCTCAAGATTCACCATCAATCGACGGACGCGTTACGTTTGATCTAGTATCTTTAGGGCTATTTGGAAATCTAATGGCCACTGCTCTACCGGTCTACCCTCAAGCTGAGAGCCCATATAAATCGATTCAGTGCTTTGCCAATAGACATGACAACAATGAGTAAAGTTTAATTTGAGAGTGCATTAAATGTTAAAGCCCTAATCATCCCGATATAATATTCCTATGTCGGGATATTTTAAATCGGTCAATTATTCGGTTACACTGTACGAGCCAATTAGAATTTGATCAAAATTGTATCATGCATCATGTATGCTTCCAACCAATTTAATTCCTTGCGGTTGCGGCCACGTCAAACTTGTGGTATGGGGTCACATTTGGCGTCATGCAATCAGATGCCGATGCGCGCCTAAGCCATCACTGTCTTCTTCTTCCTCCCTCTATAAAAGGCGGGCAAGGTTGTTGCCAAGGATCAGAGACATGGAGCCCGTGGCGGAGACGAACGGCGGGCAAGGGTTTGTTAGCGGGGGGCGGAGGAAGAGCGGGAGCCTGTGGGGAGGATCGCGGTTTCAGATGCCGCTGCACTACCCAAATTACAGCAAGGCGGAGTATGAGGCGATGCCGGAGTGCCAGCTCGACCGGCTGCTGTCTGAGTACGGCCTGCCGGTCGCCGGCGACGTCGCCCAGAAGCGGAGGTTCGCCATTGGCGCTTTCCTCTGGACGACTAATCGCTGAGTAGTGTGCTTGGAAGCTTGCTGCGCTAGCTATTGCTTTTGGAATCAGTTGTGGATTGAAATGTGTGCTTGCTTGTGTTCACCATGATTCATGAGAGTAGTTTAAGCATTGTCTTCGCCACTCACGAAATATATATTATGCATCTCATTATTGAACTATATAATAGCTCAGTTTTGAGTTTCACTATAGCACTTTTAAAAAAAAAAAAAAGACTTCAAAATAATTAATATAATTTCATTTTAATTCTTCCACTTGAGTTAATTTACTTCAATAGAAACACATGTATATTTTTTATCTTTCAGACAAAATGAGCTGCATACACTAACAATGGTGAGTATTCTATTTTGATGATGATGATGATGGTAATTCTTTGAGTCCCTGTCTTAGTTATTTTAGTTCCCCTTATACACTGCATTAGAAATGAATTAAACTGAGAAAAAAAGAGAAATGTTTTAAAATGATTTTTCCAAAAGGTAATTTCATTCCGTTGCCGGGACTCGAACCCGGGTCTCTCGGGTGAGAGCCGAGTATCCTAACCAACTAGACTACAACGGATCTTATTTGTTAATGTTTTACTATCTAAATATTTATTTAAACCAATGAGGCACGTGCAGTGGAAGGATGTGGAAACCATGTCATTTGCCACAACCCAAATGTTGAATTTCTTTTCAGGTTCTTTTTCTAAAATGCTGCAAAAACATCAACACATTAGATGGCCATAGGCAATAGACATGTCGATATTGCTTCCTAAGTAAAGATACGTCGATTAAACTAGTTGAAATCCATACAGATTCCACTACGAATTGGTGTCATCTATCTCGTTCCAGCTCGATATATACATAGAAGATGACAAACAGGCAAAGTACAAATGCACTGGTAAATTAATGTGCATGCGCTGATGCATGCCAAATTGATTGAGCCTGAGAATTAGGACATCGCATGCCAAGTTTTGGCCTCATATTAATAGCCACAACCTACTTCAAGCTACCCAGCCGCACAGGCATGATTGGCCTCTTCCAATCTATGCTTTCACGTACAGTAACCCAAAAAATTGAGGGCAAGCTTGCACGACAAATAATTAATCGATCAAATGCAATGCCCGCACGTATCAGCAACCCTGTCTATGAATATTTTTTCACCTACCTACATAATTACTTTGCCTTCTTCTCGTATAAAAAGCCTACTTCGTCGTCAGAGTCAGTGCAGGAGAAAACCCTAGAGGCAGGGCAAATGAGCGGAGGCGTGGAGCCGATGGTGAGGAGGTCGTCGACGTCGCTGGCGAATGGGAAGAAGAGCGGCGAGATGCTGTTCTTCCGGATGCCGCTGCACTTTCCGCGGTACAGCAAGGGTGACTACGAGACGATGCCGGAGTGGCAGCTGGATTGCCTGCTCGCCGAGTACGGGCTGCCGGTCGTCGGGGACGTCGGACACAAGCGGAGGTTCGCCATGGGCGCCTTCCTGTGGAGTGGACTTGATTAATTAGTTACATTATGTGAGAGGAAGAAGATAATTAAATTGTTGCTGCATGTGTGTGGTCGAATATTGTACGCTTAATTATTTGGTGATTTCACAATGTAATAACTAAGCTCATGAAACTTGGTAATTAGAGTCGATTATTAAGTTGTTTATTGAGAGAAAAGCTGAGGATTTGGAAGCTAAAGAATGTTGTGATGTCAACCCGCAGCCATGTGAAGCGTTAATGCATGTGTTTCGTTACTGATTGTCCATGGCCAGCCCCCATGTTTTCGACGCAGGGCCTTCTCCCGGGTCGTCTCGTGAAACGTGGGCCGAATCTGGACGCACTTGAGTTGGGTGGGGCGTAACTCGGCTGCACACCAGATCCATGTAATATTATAAACTTCCTGGATTAAATTTACTACAAGATTAATGATTCCGCATGTATGCATGGAAGATTCTGCAGCCTTCTTATTTTCTTGTACTGGTTATGCCTGCAATATGGAACCACCACATGACATGCACCTACTGAGTACTGATGACAGCATTAATTGTTTTGTATATTATGATTAATATAACGTTTTTCCCCTATCACTTTTAAATTATATTAATTAATTATCAAGGTGCATCCGCGGCCATAAACTATGCAAATCAAGAAATTAAACTGAACATAAAACCAAATAGAATATGATTTATACTTTGATTCTATCTGTTAATATATGTATGTATATGGACCATATGGTAGTAATGAATCATAAACTGCTGTAAGGGAAGGATGGCTTTAAGCCTTTAAGTAAAGCCTGCCTCTCTCCCATGTGAAGAAGTTAATGTATCACATACTTATCAAACATTCAAGTGCGTATCATCTGCTGTAAGCCTGTAACAGAGGCATCAAATAGCAGACAATTAGAAGCAAATCAACCCATCCTATTCTTTAAATCACATTAATAGTTTCTCTTGATGTAATGATTAATAAAGGTTTGATGGTCCTCCACCTATTCATGTCTCGATCTTTACAACTTGCGTGCGTGCCTGACTACGTATGTCATCTTCCTCATATCAGATATATATAGCGATAGTGTCACCCACGTGAAGTAAAAGTAAAGAGTCATGCTGCAAAAGAATGAACAGCTAATTACAGAAACAGGTCCAGGAGCACCAATATTAACATTCGCATATTTACATATACATCGTCTGCTGATTATTTGGAAACAAATTGATATATGTGCCAGAATATGGTTCAGTAGACTACTAACCTGGGGTATGGTGAGATCTGTCACTGGGCCACTTGGGACCCAGAGGAGCCTATGTATACCAACCTACCCACTATATATATCCAAAATTGACTTAAAATTCGAATCCGAGCCGTTGCTCGTTGCAGGTCCAGTTCGACCAACTTATAGACGCTCATGAGCCGCGAACAGCTGCTACTTGGGATTCGAATTTTGAACCGAGCATGAGTGCGAGAATGAGCGTCAACTGTCAGTCTTGTCGGCACTTGCACGTCGAGTCTATTCCGGCGTCAGCTTTCTTTTCGTCGAGTCTATTCCGACTCAAGATGAACTTAAAAATTGAAATCGAGTTCCTTTGTTTAAGAATCGAGGCTCGAATGAATTGAGTCAGTCAAGGAAGGGTGGTCCCCACCACGTTGCGCCAAATCAAGTAGGCCCCGCGGCAAAGCTGGAAAATTTCCAGTCTGGCGGAGGAGAGGAGCCGGCCGTTTCACTCACATGGGTGGTGGGGTACGTGTAAAAAGCCAATAATAATAATTAGACAATACTATTTTCTGAGTCTCGCGTCTCTTTTCCCTTCCAGTAATCCCTTCCTATAAATGCGCGAGCAACCAACGGCTCCCAGTCTCCCTTCTCAGAGATAAAAAGAATCCCCTCTTCCTGAATCAATTTCATCCCTCACTTTGCGACGCCTCCCTCTCTCTTTCTCCTCTGCGTTTAGCGGCCGAGGAAGAGAGAGAAAGTATCAAGAGAAGGAGGTTAGGTTTTGATCGATCTCATCGGAATACATACCAAAATGGCTTCTTCTTCTTCTTCCGTAGTGGCTTTCGCTTTGGTGGCCCTCGTGGCTCTCTTCATCAGCACCGTCGTCCCCGTCGCCCAGGCGCAGGCCACTGCTCCGGCTCCGGCCCCCACCAACGATGGTCAGCCACATTTAAACTAATTGATTTCCATCTATCATGTAGAGATTTTTATATTATTTTCGTCTTTTGGGGGATTGATTTGCGATGAAGTTAATTGTTTATAAATGAGCAGGGACGTCGATCGACCAAGGGATCGCCTACATGCTGATGCTGGTGGCATTGGTGCTGACCTACCTCATTCATGCGGCGGATGCATCCTCCGGATACAAGCTCTTCTAGATTTCCAATTCAAGTAATTTCCGTGGGTGGGGGGGGGGGGATCGACTTTTCAATTTTTCATGCATCATCAGATGATCTTGTTTGTCTAGTTATCTAGATCAAGGTGTGGAATTTGGATTCATATCAAGGTCTTGGTTCCTTGCATTGAGATCGCATGTACTTTTTTTGCTTCGACTGTAATTAATTGATCCTTATTTGGGTTTCGGTAGCAATGAAATTTTTTTTTTGCCGTTCTTGATCGTTCAACAGGTGTACCCACAGTTACTGCCGCAAATTTATATTTTGGATCCCAAATTTCTAATCTCGTGTTTTTAAAAAAAAGTTAAAAGAAAGAGAAAATTGCACGTACATATTCCAGACTTCTCGTTTCTATCATTCTATGCGGCCTTCACGAAACCTTAGAGGGCAAGATTTTTCATTAAAAAATTAGAAAATCATACTTTGGGTCCTAATTTGCTCCGATTTTAATTTTAGTTCTTGTAACTTTAAAATTTTAGTTTTGATTCTCACATTTTATTTTTATTTAGAATTTGATCTCTACCGTCACATGAGGCATGACGTGTATAACAGATGCTGACTAGATATTATTGACGTGGACCTGCAAAGATCAACTTTATAAATTATGGGGATTAAAATTAAAATTTTGTAAACTATAGGGATTAAAATTAAAATTCAAATAAATTATATGGACCAAAATTATTATTATTTTTTTAAAAAAATATAAAAAATCATAATTAATTTTTTAAATTTATTTATAAATAATTATAATATTAAAAATATTAAATTTAAGTATACTACAGTGATTTACGTTAATTTATGTGTATTTAAACCGACGCCGTCATTAGGCGTTGGTTTTTATCCGTTAATTATTATAATTTAGTGTGAATTTCGTAGTGGTTGTAGAATTTAAATACTTAATCTCCTTATCTGCTCATTTCTTCACTGATTACCTCATCGCCTTCATTTTGATCCTAAATTTGGCGCATTCAAAATGATTTAAATTAGATTTCGAACATCAAAAAAATGTTAATTTTCACTCTAATAAATGTCAGTTTCTCATACATTTACTGTAGTGGCAACATCATAATACAAAGTTATTGTTATAATTTCGTGAACATTATTAAGGGATTTTCATAGATACAAAACATATTGTAAAATATTAATATGTTTCTTATTCAATTAATAAAATTTGTTCTTGTAACTTTAAAATTTTAGTTTTGATTCTCACATTTTATTTTTATTTAGAATTTGATCTCTACCGTCACATGAGGCATGACGTGTATAACAGATGCTGACTAGATATTATTGACGTGGACCTGCAAAGATCAACTTTATAAATTATGGGGATTAAAATTAAAATTTTGTAAACTATAGGGATTAAAATTAAAATTCAAATAAATTATATGGACCAAAATTATTATTATTTTTTTAAAAAAATATAAAAAATCATAATTAATTTTTTAAATTTATTTATAAATAATTATAATATTAAAAATATTAAATTTAAGTATACTACAGTGATTTACGTTAATTTATGTGTATTTAAACCGACGCCGTCATTAGGCGTTGGTTTTTATCCGTTAATTATTATAATTTAGTGTGAATTTCGTAGTGGTTGTAGAATTTAAATACTTAATCTCCTTATCTGCTCATTTCTTCACTGATTACCTCATCGCCTTCATTTTGATCCTAAATTTGGCGCATTCAAAATGATTTAAATTAGATTTCGAACATCAAAAAAATGTTAATTTTCACTCTAATAAATGTCAGTTTCTCATACATTTACTGTAGTGGCAACATCATAATACAAAGTTATTGTTATAATTTCGTGAACATTATTAAGGGATTTTCATAGATACAAAACATATTGTAAAATATTAATATGTTTCTTATTCAATTAATATATTCAATGTAAGAATATGAAATTATATATTTATGTCTTAAATGAAAAATAAAATAATCTGAAAAATATTAAATTAATCTTTTAAATATATAAATATGTCATCGTTTTTTTTAAAATAAAAAAAAATGTGAGGATTAAAATTAAAATTAAAGTAAATTGTGAGGATAAAAAATATAACTTTTCCTTAAAAAATTATTTTTTCCACAAAGTTAATTAGAAATGACAGTGAATTGATACAACCGAGGTCGGGAGTATGTTGTTAAGATTACAAATCCAGTGCATGATTAGATCCAGATCAAATGGCAGGTAGCGTTGAGGAGCTTTTGGGCAGGAGGTTGGTTGATTTCCTGCCGAGGGAAGGACGTTGAATTCCTCTTTTAATTTTCTCATGATGGTGGTAGGCTGGTAGCAACAATCCTAGACTCATGTTTGGTACGTTACTAAGTAATATTATAATGATAATTTATATTATTATCTTTAATTTATCTATAATATATAAAATTATTTTATTTGATATATTTAATCAACGTAGATAACAATTTCTATAATATTAAGACCAGTTAAAAAATTGTATATATAATTAAAATTTCTACAAAATTTAGAATATACTTAGCTAATAACTCGTGTAATATATAATAACATGTACTTTTCCTTATATAAGGAGAATATATGTATAAATTTTCTTAAAATATAATATAGGTATCATATATATATATATAATATAATATAATATATATATATATATATATATATAATATAATATAATATATATATATATATATATATATAATATTTCACTACAAAAATTATATTTATGGATGAAAAATTTTAAACATTAGCCTAGGTGTTGAAATGTTAAATAAAAAAGAAAAAATATCAAAATAAAATTTGTACTTTGACATTTATCTCAATTATGACATATACTTTCATTTATCTCATTTGTATACATGTACTAAGACATTTGTTTTAATTGTGACCTAATGTTAAATTTTCGTCATGCGCCTCGTTAAATTGACAATGTGGCATGCTAATATATATAAAAAATATATTTTTTATATTAAAATTTTATAACTTAAAAGGGTGGGCCCATCTCTCTCTCAGCAACGCGCGTCGTCCGGATGCCGCGGTGGGACTCGCTTGACCGCCCTCCTTCACCTTCTTCGGCGAAGGTGACAATGGCGCCGCCCCTCCGCGCTGCATCTCCGGACGCCGCGGCGGCCGTGGGGGCGGACAAGGGAGGCTGAAAAAAGAGGAAGCCGACAAAGGCGAAGACGTGGAATGGGATGAGGTCCCTCTCCACATGCATGTACCTCGGCGATGTGTTGCAGAGGAGCGATGCCACTGTCGCCTCCACCGGAGGAGACGAAGGAGGGCAGCCAGGCGAGGCCCACCGCGACGTCCGGACGGCGCACGTCAACAAGGCACTGCTACGGGCCGGGGTCGTCGCCTCCCCGCCGGCCCGGTGTTCGGGTGCGAATTTTTGATGCTGACCCACGTCAACTTGGTCCAAATTAAGCTGGGCACTCTCGGCTGCAAACGGCGCCGCCAAGGGCGCCATCGTGTCGCTCGTCACCCTCATCCCCGTCAACATGCTCATCTACATCGTCTTGCATATCATCATTAATTCAAGCCATGGTCTCGTTAATTTGTTCAACATCTTTGTGAAATATCATCGATTCCAACCTTTAAAAATTAATTAAAGCCAACGGTGATTCCTTCCGGTGGCTGATACTTGTAAACCTCCTCCAAACGGTAAAAATCAACATATTAAAATGAGATGTAAATGCTGGCTAAAGATGACATTTTTATTGGTGAATGGGTCGGCTGTGAGGCTGATGGAGATGCTTGTTTTGCTCTTGATGATCAAGATTAGTAGAAGGAGAGGAATTGTTCTTGTCAAGGAAATTCTTCTCCTATAATCCAAATTCACCTATTGGCTTTAATTAATTTTTGGATTGATTCACTGTTGGTTTTGTTGAGATGTATTGTATTCCGAATTCAAATTAAAACCTGCTCCGTTAAATGTTTCACACAATTTAATTGAGAAGAAAGGAAGAGTTGTGGAGGCGAAACTGTCAGAGAGAGAGGATTTGTGAAAAGCCCTATAACATCTTTGTAATCTTCAACATATAGTGGATTCATTATTTTCGCTCGTGGACGTAGACACACTGCCGAACCACGTAATTTTCTGTGTTTGTTTGTTCTCGTTCTTGTTTATCTCTATTGTTTTGTTTTGGATTTGGATTATGTCATAGCATGCTTTAATCAATTTTTAAAGGTTTGAATTGATGATATTTCACAAAGACATTGAACAAATTAAGGAGATGATAGCTTGAATTTGGATTGATGAGGTTAGCGAGTGAAGATATGCAAGACGATGACGGAGTATATAGATAGGCATGCGTGGGGATGAGGGTGACGAGCGACACGATGGCGCTCGTGGCGGCGCCGTTGCAGTCGAGAGAGCCTAGCTTAATCTGGACCATGTCGACGAGGGCCAACATCAAAAATCCTCACCCGAACATCAAGCCAGAGGAGGAGGCGACGACCTTCGCCCGCAGCAGCCCCTTGTTGACGTGCGTAGTTCGGATGCCGCGGTGGCCGTGGGGGCGGACGAGGGAGGTTGGAGAAAGAGCTAGGAAGGCGACGAAGGCGAAGACGTGGAACGAGATGAGGTCCCTCTCCACATGTACCCCGGAGATGAAGCACGAAGGGGCGACGCCTCTGTCGCCTCCACCAAAGGAGGCGGAGGAGGGCGACCAGGCGAGGCTAACGAAGACGTCTATGGATATATATATATATATATGGGTCCACTTTTTTAAGTTATAATATTTTAATATTAAAAATTAATTTTTTATACATGCCAGCATACCACATCGTCAATTTAACAGGCCGGGTGTCTGACGAAACTTTAAGAGTAGATTACAATTGAAACAAATGTCTTAGTACATGTATACAAATGAGACAAATGAAAGTACATATCACAATTGAGATAAATGTCAAAGTACAAGCTATATTCAGGTATTTTTCCAATAAAAAAATTATAGAAAAAAAATCTGACAACTGCAACAAGCGTCAAAAATTTTCGACGCTTGATACCGGGGCCTTTTGCGTCGGCATTCGCGCGGCGCGGGCGCGTGAGCCCACGCCAGCGTCCGCGTGCATAGGCTCGCGGACGCTGTGCCCGCTGCCGCCCCGCGCAGGTTAGCGGATGCGCGAGCAAGCCGAGGGCGCTTGCCCAGGAGGCACACGAGAAATCTCCTGCCTCATTATATTTTTTAATTTTTAATTTTTTTTTTACTTTTGTAATCTCCTCTTTCATATTTTGCCATTTTCTTCTTTCTTTTCTCTTCCTCTATTTCTTCTTCTTCATTTATTTTCTTCTCTTATTTAGTTTTTTTTCTTTTTTTCCACCACTAATTTTTTTTTTTCAGGTTATTGATGTTTTTGGATCATCAAACTTGAAAAAAAGGTCAGTGTATAATTTTTTTTCCAAGATATCAGATTTAATTGTATAATTCAATGCTAAATCTAATTTAATTATTATTATTTTTTCTATTTTTTATTTAATTTAATTAATATTAATTGAATTCCATGCTACGGAATTCGAAGCGTGCGCGATCACGCGCGTTGATCGCGCATGTTGCTTCTTCGAATTCCGTCGCATGCAGAATTCCAATTTTGTTGTAGAGCAGCAAAATTGTTTTTTTAAAAAAAAACATACTGGCACCTCTCACAAACGTCGATGCCAGACTTTTCGACGCATGTCTCGAGCGTTAATATCAACTTTTTGACGCATGTGCAGGAGCCGATATATTATATTTAGACGCTTGTTGTTAACCGCTATTTTTCGACGCCTACACATGCGTCGATACGTTATATTTCGTTTGCCAAAAGCATCGAAATATTTGGCTAGTTTGGCACCGAAATTTTTCTATTTTGTTATAGTATTTTCACATTACCTAGTAAAAATAGGCGATAATATTTTTAGTTTAAAGATTATTTTATTTATAAAGATAAAATATTTTTTTTCAAATAATTTGTTCGTTAACTTGTTAAGATAAGATAATTGATTAATAAGAAGTGCAAATGTATTAGTAAATTAGTATCGAATTAATGAGTAACTTTTCTTGAACAATCTTTTTTTAGCCTATGTGATAATTGATGTGATTTTTTATAAAATACTTGGAAATAACCGAATTATTATAATATGTATATGAATTAATTTTTTTTATATAACAAAGATAGAAAGTCACAATAGGTGATTATACTAAGAATCGAATTCTAAATCTCTAAACAACATATAATATGTTACCACCAATCGTGCTATCCACAATTAAGTTAAAGATGAATTAGTTAAAAAATAATTAAGTTAAAGATAAATAATATATCTACTGAGTATCATAATTACATGTGTAATCCCTTGGCCAAATTCAGAATGCTTACAAGTTAACAATAGCACACCTATCAAACTTTATTAACCAAGATAATTTTTGACATATGAGAGATGTGGGACTAAATCGATGTGTTATAACTATTCTCTATGGCATAGTAGGAAATCACACTTTATTTGACAACGCACAAGGCATAGTCTATTGGTGATGTGATAAACTACACAATCAGATAATTAGGTCTATCAATTTTATAGATCAAATTAATAATCTAATTAATATGATTAAGGTAGTATTAATCTTCTTAGCTTGAGACTTGTTGTTGCAATTAGAATGTATTTCATGAGATCAGTATAAGATACACATGTAAGCAAACATAGAATTCATAGAATTCCAAAAGATAGTCGATTATTTATTGAGATAAAGTTCATTTTTATTTCATCTGGTACGAATTGTTATACTTATCCCATGAGATAACCTGTGTATCAATTTTATAGATTTAAATCATTGACCTTAATACAATGTATTTTTCACATAGTCTTTGTATTGATTTTTCTCCATCTCGATTAAAGTTATAAATTGTATTAAAAATAAAAAAATTGCTTATATTCATATTATATTTAAAATATTTATTATGTGAAGAAAGAATTCTATTATGTATTTTTCACATTGATGAAATTGGCATAGCAAAATTTGACACTTCGGAAAAGAAAAGAAAATAAAACATCCATATCAAAATTACATTTTTTGTTTACCCATTTTATTAAATTTTCAGTTCTTTTTCCACTCTAAAGTCTATAAAGTAAAAGTAAAATATTCCGTTTCCAAAGAATCCTCGCGAATCAGAGGTTGCGAACGAAGCTCTAACCCTAACGTTCAACTCTTCCTCGCCATGAGACGGGAGATGGAGATGGAGATGGAGGAGATGGAGGCTGTAATGGAGAGGATCTGGGACCTCCATGACAAGATCAGTGACGCCATCCACACTGTCACCCGCGCTCACTTCCTCCACACCCTCAAGTCACTTGCCAAGTCCGGCGCCAATGCGGCGGAGGAGGGACCGTTCATCAGTAGCGGCACGGGAGCATTCGGGTTCGCTAAAGGTTTCCGGTCGGACACGGAGGATGGAGCGGCGATGGCGGAGGAAGCGAGGAGCCTCGATGCCATCAGGGCCGCCCTTGAGAACCTGGAGGAGCAGCTCGAGTACTTCCATGTAAGACCGTCCCATTGCCATGTCTTTGATTTCCTCGATGGGGTGACGAAAATAAGTTCTCTTTTTGTGCCAGATGCTTTCAATTTCTTTATTGTCTTTAACTGGTTTGAATATCTCCGTGTCGACTGTAGATGCTATTGTCTAATTCAATTTGGAGCACAAAATTCGATCATTGTTGTTGACAGAACTATATGTTAGGTTAGGATATTAACATTTCTCCTTTATTTGTGTTGTAGTGAACTCTGATTTTTCTCATTTAAGCTTGATATGACTAAACATCTTTTTTTACAGTATTTTTCGATTTTTTTTGTTTATTTTTTCTTCATGCTCTAAAAATCACTTGTAACTTGCCATGTTGGATTGCTTTGGAAGTGATTGCTTGAGTTTTCTTGTACATCCAGAGAATTGTAAGTACTCTCCTGCACGATTCACTAACCACAATATGCATTGTTGAATCTAGGTTGTGAGTAGCTAAGTTCAATTCTGATATCTACACTCTTGCCAATTGGATTTGATTGGAACTGGTTTCATTAACATAAGTTCTATCTCAAGTTATTGATCTCATCAAAATTGGTTGATTCCAATTATTCTAATAATATATGTTTCATGACTAGATTGGATCAGCGGATCTGCTGATAAAAATTGGTGTTGCCAGCTAGTGCAATTTAGGTGATATTTTGCCTTTATCTCCTGGATGCAAATATGCAAAAGAGATTATGGCAGACCAAGTCGATGAAGGAAGATCTGAACACTATCCTTTTTCTCCTAAAACCGTTGCTTAGGCATAACTAGGAATATTAGTAATTCAATTGGGTAATAATTGATCAATTAAGTTATAGTATAAAGTTCAAACAACCTACAACCTAATTGAACCACCACACCTCCAACCCAATCCTTCCTAAATTGTCTAAAATCTTACTGGCCTATTTGTTCAGCTTCCTATCCCCTTATTGCTTATGGGCTATAAACTCTTGGAAGGTTTTCAATCTTATTAAGTATTATTTCTTTGCTAAGATACAGCCATAACTCATTTTTACAAGTTTCTCCTTAAACATTATTTTGAACCTGTAGATCCTAGTTAATTTACATTTGGAAAATATCTTTAACCACATGTTGATTTTTCATTAATTCATCTATCCATCTTAATTTTTGATGTGCTGTAATCATTTCATATCAGTTCATGGATTTGTTTTATTTAACCATTAAGCTTACTTTTTTATTATTAGCTGCTGAACTATGTTAATGTGGCTTCTCACCCCCACCATGATATATGCCCAGCTGCTACTGATGCCATATTTCCCAGTGAGGGGTAGCAGGAGCCCACAAACACAGTTGGAACTCCAGATCAGCAAGGACCCAATAACAATGTTGTTATTAATACTTGGGAAAATGTACAAAATGCCACTAACGTTTTTTCACGGGTACTAAAATGCCCCTAAGGTTTTTTTGGATCAAAAATACCCCTTACGTTATGGAATTGGGTACAAAAATGTCCCTATAGGTAAACGACATTAATTGAGAGATAACGGAGTTGACGTGGCTGATGACCGAGACCGATGATGTGGACATGTGGCACACATGTAGGCCAAGACGTTTTCTCACGGGTACTAAAATGCCCTTGACGTTTTTTCACGGGTATTAAAATGTCCATAACGTTTTCTTACGAGTACAAAAATGCTCTTAACATTTTCTCACGGGTACTAAAATACCCCTAATGTTTGTTTTGAAGCTAAAATATGCCTGATGTTATTGAAAATGGTACAAACATACATCAGACTAACTTTTGTTAGATGAGACTTAACAGAGATGTCGTGGATGCTGTCAAAGATGTTGACTTTACATATGACGTCTATGCAGAAAGCAACTTGCCACACAACCGTAGGGGTGAGTAAAAAAATCGAAAAGTCGGTTAATTGAAAAACTGGTTTGAAACTGAACCAAATTTTTCGATTAACCGATTTGATAGTTTCAGCTTCGGTTTTTATTTTCTAAATTTTCAGTTTTCAATTTCAGTTTCGATTTCTTATGTGTCGCTTACGTGGCAAGTTGTTCTCTGCATATGCGCCATGTGTAAAATAAACATCTTTGTAAGTATCGACGACATCTCCGTTAAGTCTCACCTAACAAAAGTTAGTCTGGTGTCATTTTTGTACCATTTTCAATAACCTCAGGGGTATTTTAGCTCCAAAACAAACGTTAGGAGTATTTTAGTACTCGTGAGAAAAAGTTAGGAGCATTTTTGTACTCGTGAGAAAACGTTGTGGACATTTTAGTACCCGTGAGAAAACGTCAGGGGCATTTTAATACCCGTGAGAAAATGTCTTGGTCTGCATGCGTGCCACATGTCCAAGTCATCAGTCTCAATCATTAGCCACGTCAGTTCCATTATCTCTCAATTAACGCCGTTTACCTATAGGCGCATTTTTGTACCCAATTCCATAATGTAAGGGGTATTTTTGATCAAAAAAAAATCTTAGGAGCATTTTAGTACTTGTGAGAAAATATTAGGGACATTTTGTACTTTTTCCCTTGTCTTGTTCCTCCAATGCTCATGTTCCATTGATGGACCTTTGGTATACTTGCCCATCTGTAACAATCTTGTCATCTGGTCCCTGCTGATCTGAAGTTCCAGGCTTCCAACTGTGCTTGTGGGCTGCAACTGCTCTGTTTATTTAGTAAATATGGTATCAGTTGCAGCTGTGCATCTAAACACCTTGTAAATTCTTCAAGCATATATGTCCTTTCTGCCTCGGTTAAATTATTAAAGATATATTTAAATCACCGTGACTATGGCACTTATAATTATGGAAGAAAAACAGGTTAAAGATTTTCCAGATTAGTGCTTAAACTTATTATCACAATGGTTTTAACTCAATCCAATAAAAATTCAAGTATTTGTCAATCACGCAATTGTCTCTCCATGGTTCATTATTAAGTTAATTAGCATTCTTCATCTGCAGACCATTGAATCACAACAGCAAGTAGAACGAGCTGCTGTTATAGCAAAATTAGAGCAAAGTCGCATTTTTCTTGCCATGAGATTAGCTGATCATCAAGGAAAGAAGTACAAAGTCATAGAAGAAGCCTTAGCATTTGTTGGGAATGTGCATGATAAGGACTGCTTTATAACACCAGAGGCCCTCTATGAGATGCCAATGAGTCAATCTGGTAATGATTCCGGAGAGCAAGAGGAGAAAAGGTCCAGAGATTTCATACAGATGGTAATGTCCAGTTTATGTCTAGCTAAAAGATGCTTCAGATTGGAGCATATAGGTGGAATTTTAGGGAATTCTGTTATATTTGCCGCAAGCATGATTGCTTTCCTGCGGTTTCATCAATTTAAGAGTGGAACAAGAGCGATGCTAGACCAGCTACCTTACAAAAGAAGTGGAGGCACTCTTTGCATTTCAGATAATAGTAAGATGAGGCACCTTGATGTTTTGTCAGCTAGGGGTTAGCATGAAGAAGTTAAATCATTGTAATACTATTTGATGTTTTGTATCTACTATTTGATGTTTTAGTAGAGAAACCTTTACTAGACATCTGTCTTTGTACCATGCAACTTGAATCAATTTTCTCAGAGTTGGTATAATTGATTCTCAGTTCTGTTGTTTTTCTCCGACTGGACTGGACTTCAGCCATATGATGGCAAGTCCCAACTTGTTTATATATGCAGTTGGATTGGTTGTTATTGAATTATCTGTCACAACTATTTTGGTTGTGACATTTTGATGGTGATCCAGTGCAGTTATATTTCCTTTTGACAAGGAATCATAGTGAAGACTGATGTCATGGGATAAGCACTTTTCTAAAATCACTTGTTATATTCATATGTGGATAAATTGGTCAAAGTTGCTTCCTGCCTGACTGTAACATACTATGAAGTCTTGAAGTACAAATGTACTATTTCTACAACTTATGTTCTCTTTATTAATGGCCAGAAGCTTTTGTATTGCTGAAGTTATTTATTTTAGTTTGTAAAGTTTTGTACTATATTAAGCGCAAATTATCTGCATTATCATGTTTCTGGTATAACATTTGAACATCATGCTTACATCTGATATGAAAGAACTTTGACCCTGATGTTCTTCCCAAATGAAACCATTTCTATAGCTTAATGCTGTGCTAACGAGAATATGGAGCTTCAGTTTTTTTGGTTGAATGTTAATAGTCTAAGCCTGTTGGTATTATTTTGCTTTTCTTTTCTGGGATTTACTGCTGCATAGATATAATGCTTAACTATTTTTCTATTAACCTTTGCTTGTGATGTCCATTATGTTTTTACTTTTGTGGTTGATTACAGTACAGATCTATTGCTGCAATGAAGTAAAACGGAGTGGGCATGTTATCATTAATGCAAGCATGGTATATTTTCACTCCATTTCAGGCTTAAAACTTTCTTTAAAGTTTTATCTCAAATGCTAGTTATACGTTATCTTATTTGTCTCAAATAATATACCATGATGATGCATATCTTTATTTAAATAATATACCCACAAGATTAGGGTTTTGAACTTTTTATTTATTTAATTTGTAACACATCTTTCATGGAGGTGCATAAATGATTTCACCATATACTTGATTACCCACAAGATCATCAGTTTTATTTTACTTGACTTTAGTAGAATGTTTTCCTAGCTTTTTTAAATAATGTCTACCATGCTAAGTACGAATGCATCACGCTTATGATTGTGCATGACTCGATTCAATTTAGTAAATTTTAATTGGACTTTTTGCAGCGTGAAGACGTCAACATGCCCAAGAAACAAGGTATGCTGCATAACAGTTGGTTTGTAGTTCTCGTTTCTTTCTTCCCTGAGTAAAACTTCGACAAATCCATCACGCAAAAACAGACAATTTTTTCTTGCTGTCACCGAGGGTCATCGCCATTGTGTTGCTTGATATCATGCTAACTGCATTATAGCTTTGTTCCAGAATCCATCATCCGGCGATGTCAGGCATTCAATTCAAAGTTTGAATCCGGTGATGACATTCATATTTAATACGCCCCTCAAAATTTTACAAGTTTCTTGCTTGAATCTTGTACTTATACATCAGTTTCTACATGAAATTTTCTCTATTTGGCAGGGGTGTAATCGGTAATATTTCAATTCCTACAGGAATGCATATGACATACCAAAACTTTATAGTAGTACTCGAAGGAGGTGCAAACAAGTTGGCCACTTGTGGTTGAAGACATCATCCCAGCCATCTGTCCATTGTTGCAGGTAATATATCATCCCTGAGGTCAGTGGGTCCCTTGTCTTTGATTGGGCTGCCATGTGTTTAAACCTTGACTTATTCTCAAAGACCAAAGAAGAGATCCACTCATGGGGATCTACAATGGGTTGGTCAGGATCTTAGTGGGTCATTTCCAAAAAATTACAGCTAGGAGAACACTGTGAAAGCCTTATTTGGTTCTAAGAAACGACAACTGTCGGATCTGGACCACACTTGGCCTCCTGCTTCCTGCATATATGAAAATTCTTGGTCGGATGAAATGCATGCTTGTGCTCATCGTCCTTTCTCACCCCACCAACACTGTAGTCCGAGGCATCCCAATGTTGTTGGTTGATGAACAACAAGTGAGCATTAAGACATTAACTACAGTCTTTCATTTACGCTGCTTTGCACAAAGATGAGTTGGTGAATGAAAGTTACGCGCTATGATGAGATTTCCCATCATGTTACCTTTTTCTGAGTGCTTTTTATCTTCTCAGTGGAATAATGTAGGAATGTATGATATCTCTGGCTGCATTTATTTTGCTTTGACACTGTTCTGATGCTTCTGCCTTGTTCTGCTTCTGTATTTAGTTGTTTTTCAAATATATACAGTTGCCAAGTTCAGCTTCTGAAGAATGAATAAGAAAATACAGTCGATCTGGGTCTCTGTATTTTGAAGGCCGAAACTTTTTGAACAATTATGCCTCTTGTTGAGTGAACACTCATATTGTTATAAATTCATTGTTTGCTCGAGCATCTATAGGTAGATACGGGCATTGAATGCTTAGGGTAGGAAGGGAAATCATTTATGCATGCCTCGTAGAGACGTAGACTGCTGCCCTGCCCTGCATTACGTCACACGTATACTGTCTTTCATCAACATTGTCAGCTTCACATTAATAGCAACTTTTGGAACGATATTTTGTTTGGGTCATTGGGTGAATGTAATTGTACGCTATAAGAATAGGATCATGCACAAATAAAATCATCAATTATGTCAAAATGTCTGATCATCGTTACTTCAATTTCTGCGAACAAATTACTGCACAACAGTACAACACTGAACAGTACTGCTTGACTATGGCATTATATATCATTTCAATTTTAAATAGTACTTGACGTTATTTTTTTGTTCTAAATTACTAGCAAATTATAATGTATATTGCATTTTCTGATGACTTCATTGCTTATATGTCCCACACAATTAGTGAAATGGTTAAAAGGTTAAAACAAAGGTAGTTTACTTACTGCAACATATTAATGCAGGAGTACTGTATGTATCACCCATACCGAGAATTCTGTGCAATAAGTGCGTTGAATTCTAGAATTTTAATTTATCACATGCACAGCGCATGCATGTGAATATATATAGTTATGGTGGTAGGTGACCTTGCACATGAACATTATATTCAACACTAATTAGTCATGGGTCAAGCACTACTATCTTGGAGGTAAATTTTTTTATTATTAATGAATACAAATTATTAATTATGACTTTCCATATGACACAGTATAAATCCGGAAATTGCATGGGAGAGGAATATGAGACGAAACCGTACGGTGTCCACCTCCTACACTCCCACACCTTCAGCATAACTACTTGTCACGTACTCCTGTCGGTAAAATAAACAAAATTATATATATATATATATATATTAGCTGATTGATTCAATATTCAAGAAGAACAAAAAACTAAAGCCTGCAAATGTGCCTGTGTGCATAAATTTCCAGGGATGCACACAAAATTTCCTGAGGTCAAGTGGCAGGTGAAAATTTAAGGATGTTGGCAGTATCTCTCGGAGAATGTGGATATATGTGTGAAAGAGATGGATGCATGGTGCAATGGAAAATGACAACCCTTTCGAGGATAAAGAAGAGCCCACTTTAATTATATATGTGTATCTGCTTCTCCAATGCCCAGATGAATAAAAGGTCGGCTTTGTGGGCAATTAAGCTGATCAACTTGCAGAGTCCGGTACTAGCTGCTTGCCTTATGAAGAAGATACAGATGTTGCTATCTGAGCTCCAGAAAAAGGGGGGATGGATGTGCTTATATGTTAGTTAATTGAACTGATTGCATACATGCTCTCTCCAGTGTCAGCACTCGGCAGAATTATTTCAATTGCTTTCTAAAAGTGCATGATTTCTTTTTTACTCACTTTGATGGGTGATGAAGCTTCAATATGAAGGCAAATTTCAAATCTAATTGGGATATTGATTCTTGATAGGGACTCTGCATGCTCGAAAGATGCACATAAAGCGCGCTTTCCTGCGCATATGCATCAAAAGTTAAGTTTACAAAGTGCAGGGAGTAAGAATCTTTTCTTTCTTTTTATAACCTCATTTTTAGTTTTGCAATGCATATAAATTATCTCTCCTCTCATGGTTCAGAAATTCTTATAATTTTAATTGAATTTAGGAGGTCATTATATATTTTCTATCAATCTCATAAGTTGAGTTAATTAGCAGGAAAATTAATTAGATAGATGAAAATTGAAGTTTGTGTCAAATATCTCATATCTAATAAAAGATAGACATAAGGAATTATAAAAAGATCAAGTTATAATTAAATGGGACCGTTTATGGATATGATGCAAATGCAGAGAATACAAGTGGCAGCCTTAACCTTGTAGTAGTAGTGTTCATCATTTCCAAAAAATTAATATTCATTTGAGTAATACAATTCCAACAAAATAGAGTATATAATATACATATAATAGAGTATAAAATCAAATTAAACTTATTTATCAAAGGTGGATTCTTATGTTTAATTTTGGATATTTTAAAAAATAAATAAATTTTGGTATTAAAACATGAAATTCTTTCGTTTCACCTAATCCTACTTATATATCGGTTCATCTAATTCAACTTGAATATATCTGATCAACCCGAATATCTTTTAAGCATCATATATTCGTCCTAAGTCTCGATGATGAAACAAACGATATCCATTCCCACTAATAAGCAAAACAAGTAATTGGTGTTGTTTTTTATCCATCCTGATTTAGGGAGCTTCCACAAATGCTTGTATATATCAATGCTCAAATGGGGAAGCTGTATGCCATTGTAGAGGGTATTAGCCATAATGAAAATAATAGTAGGGTCATTATAATTCAAGTTTTTTCGACAAAGTAGAGCCATTGTCCTAAAACCCAAGGTCATCTTTTCGAGAAATTTAAGTGTAGGATCTATTATATGACTTAGCTAATGACATGTCATTCGAAGATTTGGTCTAATGATTTTTAGTTAGTATCACAAAGATCACAATGCGAATCGAGTTTAAACCAATGTCGAGATTAGGCGGTCTAGTTTGTGCACGAAGCTAGTTGTTTAGCAACTTCCAAAGGAAAATTTTCACTTGAGGAACCATACAAAGTTAATACTAAATGGCATATCAAAGTAAACTACAATTGTTTCTCTTCAAGAGGCAAGCTTGTGACTTGTGAACCTAAGAAATCTAAATGCTAATTGTGTGATAACAAAAGCCTTAAGGCAATGCTTCCATAAAGTCGTACATCCTAACTGGGAACTAGAGGCAAATTCATTCGAGTAATATAGTTTTCGACAAGAGGACCAAAGAGTTCAGAACTTTTTTTTTGAGGAAATGTAAGACAAGTGACACACCATGTATTTCATGAGCTTTGAAATGTACAAGTTGTCAGGGCCATCGGGCCCCTAGACATAAGACCGATATGGTTAACGCCCGAAATGTCGGAGCATCAACACTAAGGCAAACAGAAACTAAAAAATTAAAATTAAGCAAAATAGAAAATCACCAAGCTATAGATAGAAGGTGCCCGGGTCCCGCCCTTAGACCCTGTGGATCCTGGACCAAAAGCTGGAGGCTAGCCTAACAAGTTTGCTCCCCTCACCAGTGTTCGCATTAAAGATGTGATCATTTCGCACCGTCCAAACACTCCAACACCATATCAACGAAACCGACATCCTCGTGGTAGTCCATGCCTCCTCCTCCTCCCCAGTGGAGATAGGAATATGAAGGGAGGAAGAGTTCAAGAACTTTATCCTTGTTTCAATTACCATCATGTAGTAAAGCATCAACCACGCTTACTATATCAATCGTGTGGTATTTAGGCATCTAACATCTAGTTAATTGACAAAAGAAAGATCCATGTTAATTGTGTGTCGAACAATTAGTTTTCAAAACATACAATAGTATTACCAGCAAGCCAAAAAGCTTATACTTTATGATAGCTTTAGAGTCTACAACTTGGTTTAATAAGACAGGGTGATCAAAATATACAAGAAAGGGATAGGGATTCTCTTGTCTAATATCTTAGTTTGGCCTAAAATAGCTACATAGTTGCATATTGATAATACATGTATAGGAAGTGGTCGAGATACATTTCTTAACACATTCTTCAAATTTGTAAGGGAAATTGAAGACATTCATGGCTCTAATGATAACATTCAAGGATAAGTTTTTTTTTTCCCAAAAAAGTAAAGCATTATTTATTGATTTCTGGCAGAGCCAGAGCCAAATACATCAGAATACAATATTGAGTCCAGTTCAAGAGACTGGACTGAGAACCAGACAGAAAGGTCCCGGGAAAGACAAGCATGCTTTGCTACCTAGTGGGCAGCTTCGTTCACTTCTCTAAGACAAAATGAGAAGTACACATTACACCTAGCTCTAAGAAAATTAATATCACCCATGATAGTTGAAATAGCCCACGGAACTAGCGTAGCCAGATTTAGAGCATTGATGATAATTTTGGAATCTGACTCAATAATAATTGAGTTAAAAAAAATTTCAAGAGCATTCTGCATAGCCCATTTTATTGCTCAGGCTTCCAATTCAAGTGCACTTTGTCCAATGCAGAAATCGCCTTTGGTCAAAAGACATACCATCTGAATTGTGAATCACAAATCCAATGCCACCTGCAGGATCAACAAACGATGCATCACAATTGAGTTTTAGAAAATCCTGAGTGGGGGGATCTATTTCACCAAGACTTGTTTGGGCCTCGGAGTTCCCTCAAGTAAAAAACTTACCTCTGTAGTTATTGGTGAAAGCCAATATACGAGTCACGAGGGTCGCAGGGGTAGGCTGCCTAGCCTCATTCAGCAAACTATTTATAGCAAACTAAATGAACCAACGGTAGTTGGCAATCAGCGCCAGCTTAAACATCTCAATTCCACTAAGGGAGGAGGAATAGGTCAGCCATTCGCCAGAACTCCAGTTTACCCGGGATGAAAAATCAAAACCAGTTAAGTGGCCCAACTTGTCCCAGAGACAACAGGAAAAGCAACATTCAAAGAAAAGATGTTGAATGGACTCTGATTGATTATGGCACAGAGGGCAAAGATCGAAATCCAAGATTTTTAAATAGAGAAGTCTAGACCTAGTAGGAATTCTTTGGTGAGTAAGTTTCCAATAAAATAATTTAACTTTAAGAGCAGTGTGAATTTTCCAAGGAATAAAATTCTGAAAAGAAGTAGGGTCTGGTTCAAGGTTTTCAAGGAATAAGTATGTCGATTTTGCGGTAACGCTACTCTCGGATTACTTACACCAGATTACTTTATTATCATCATCAGGTATTCAAGGCACCTCAATTCTCGATATGATCTCCCCCAACGTAGGACCAAACAAATTATCCAAATCGATAGACGACCAAGATTGATGATTCAAAAGAGAGCTAACATTAGCATCATTATTCAACATTTCAACATTAAAAAATATTAGTTTTAAATGAAACGGTAAATCAGTAGCCCAAGCATCAAGTAAGATAGATGAATTACAACAATATTTTATTAATCTAGCAAATCCAGGTAAAAGTAAATTAAATGTCTTTCGAAAAAATTTTAATTCCAAGAACAATTTTTTTGGATTAAAAAAAGTCACAATCAAATTCTTGTATTTAGACGAAACTAATTGAACCCATAAAGAAGAGTTATCATTCAAATAATTATGCATTCTTTTGGCCCGAAGGGAAAGGGTTTTACAAGACAGATCATGAATACCTAAACCCCCAACAGACTTAGGACTGATAACTTTATCCTAACTGATTAAGTGGATCCCATGCCCAGAAGTTCCATTAGACCAAAGAAATTTTTTAGTGAGTTGCTCCATTTTATTAATAAACCTAGAAGAACACCATGATACAGCTAAGGAATGCATAGGAATCGAGTTTATTACTGAATTGATTAGGACAACACGCCCGGCCTGAGAGAGATATGAATTCTGCCAAGACCCGAGTCGGGCTTTGACTCGATCCAAGATTAAGTCTTGGGCCATATCCGTTGCTCTACTCGGTGCAATAATGACACCTAAGTATTTAAATGAGAATTTACCCCTACGCATCCCCAGATAATTACAAACACTCAAAATACAATTTCTAGAAGTGGATTTTAGAAAAAATATTTCAGACTTGGAGAAATTAATAGACTGACCAGAAAAACTCTCATATTTTTTGAAAATAACCTTAATTGCACATAAACTCTTTTTATTTGCCTTAAACGCTAATAGAATGTCATCAGCGAATATTAAATGAGAGATAGATGGTCCATTCCTAAACTTAATTTGTGTAATTTGATTGCAATTAATAGCCACATTAATTAAATTAGTCAAAACTTTAGCAGTGAGAATATAAAGATAAGGTGACAAATGATTCCCTTGACGAATCCCTTTAAAAGACTTAAAGGTATCCGAAATCTCAGCATTAATCAAACAAGCAAAGGTAGCAGAAGATAAACAATCATTTATCCACTTTAAAAATATTTCAGGAAAATTACATGCTTTTAAAACTCGCAGAATAGGAGGCAAAGCAATTTTATCATAAGCTTTTTCCAAATCTATCTTCACAAGAATATAAGGAACTTTTGCTTTAGATTTAAATAGAGAATGAGCAAACTCCTGAGCAACCGGGATATTATCATGTATACTTCTGCCTTTAATAAAGACAGTTTGCTCAGGACTCATCAAATCAGACACTAAGAGTTTAATTCGATTTGCTAAAATTTTAGCCAGAATACGATAAGATAAGTTACATAGAGCAATCAAACGAAAATCTTTCACAATCTTAGGATTGGTGCATTTAGGGATAAAGCAAAGCATTGTTGTATTCCATTAATCCAGAGGCATAAAAGCAGTATCATGAAAATAATGCAAGCATTTCATAAAGGAGTCAGAAATTATATACCAATACGCCTTATAGAATTCAATCGTAAATCCGTTGAGACCAGGGCTTTTACCATTCGGCATACATTTAACCACATTAAATACTTCAGCAATCGAAAAAGGACAAATAAGCGAATTAGCATCCGAATTCGAAATGCTTTTAAATTGCAAATTGCCACATATATCAATGAAAGAAGCACTAGATGCATACCAAAAGTTACGATAATCATCAGAGAAATCAGTAGTAATATCATAATTATTAGTCAAGATAGAGCCATCAGCAATAGTTAAAGCAAAAAAATTATTAGTTCTACGTCGGATTGTGGTAATGCGGTGAAAATATGGTGAGTTGGAATCATCATCCTCAATCCATTTAGTTTTGGCTTTCGACCACCATTTTAAGTTTATTTGTCTTCGGATAGCATTAGCTTTATTATACATACCCCGAAGGGCCAATTCATTATGAGAATCTAGTCCTACAGAGGCATCCAACATTTCTAGAGAGTCAATCTCAATCAACGTAGAATTTAGAGAACACTCAAGAATGCCTAAATAATTTTTATTCCAAAGAGATAAAGCTTTACAAGAAAAACGCAAAATCATTTTTAAAAAAACAGTGAGGGGAGAGGGACTGAGAAGGTTGATCCCAAGCCTTCTGGACAACATCCCTAGTCTTAGGGTATTCAACCCAGAAGCTTTGAAATTTAAACAGCTTATTACGTGTAGATGATTGAGCAATTCTAATAAGGAGAGGGGCATGATCCGATGAACCACGATGTAAATGAACAACCGAAGCCGAGTCTAAAAATAAAACCAAGCCGCATTACAGAAAGCACGATCTAATCGGATAAGAATACGCTAAGAGCCCGAACGATTGTTACACCAAGTATAAGGAACTCCGAAAAAACTAAGATCCACAAGTCCATTATTATAAACAAAACCACAAAAATCAACCACTGATTTCTGAGCACCACGAAACGACAAACCACCTCTTTTATCCGAATCATTAAGAATAGCATTAAAATCTTCGCAAATGAGTCACGGGAAAGATGAAAAATCAAAATCCTAAAATGAGTTTCAAAAGACACTCTGAACAGAAGGGCTCGTACTCGCATAAACATTTGAAAACAGGAAAGGGGGAAGATCCTTAGATCCAATCACTGCAAACATACATTGAGCTTGAAGAGATAATACCTGAACAGTGAGGATGGTGGAGTTCCAGGCGATCAACAGACCCCCCCCCCCGAAGCCCCAGCTGCTGGCTGAGCCATACCCACCCATTGCCGACCAATAGACTTAACAAACTTGTTAGCCAAATTTGAATCAAAGTGTGTTTCTTGTAAAACAACAAAACTTATCGAGAACTTACGAAACATAATACGAATCTCATCCCTTACCTTGCGGCGCCAAGCACCACGAGTGTTCCAACAGAGGCAGTTCATGAGGAAATATTATTAGAGGGCGACTCAGTCATAGCTGAGTCATCTGAAGCAGAGACAGAAGCCATCAAAATATTCTCCAGAGCAGGTTCAGCCATAGGCCGCGTCACCAGATGGGGTGGATACTATGTTCAACAAAGAATTCGATTCGCGAGGTCTCTTGGACCGAGAAAGTTCAAATGGGGGAACAAAAGCAGATGGCATCTTAGGCGGTTGACCCATTTTTCTGGCAGGCCTAGGGTTAGGCTTCACCATTGGGGGTATGGAATAGCCAGGTTTACCGGTAGCAAAAACAAATGATAAATCAGAGACCATTTGCTCCATGGATCGAGTTGGCGGGGGGGGGACGAGTTGGGTGAGAAGAGGAAGAGGGGTGTAATGGATCAGAAGGAAAGGGAGAAGGGTTAGTATCGAATACAGGGATGGAATGGGTAGCAAAAGTATTTACATTGGGTTTTGTCATTCATACTTGTGTTCGAGAAGAGTCTACGTGCAATGAGACACGTGGAAGTAATCCATTGGATGGTGATTTGAATTTAACAATGGCATCACGATTGGTAACAGCCGAGGGGCCACACGAGACCCGTAGTGATTAAAGTTAGAATTATGAATCGAATTTCGTGTGTTAGTGAGAGAGGATGGGGGGCCCGAAGCGTCATTATGACCATTGACGCGGGGAAATTCGCAATTAAGACCGAATTTGAATTTGGGGCGAGAAACGTACCATCATCAACTCCGTCACTCGAGGCACCAACCACGTGAGGATCGCGTGAATGATGACGGCCACGATCGCGTGCCATACCAGGCCGCGACAGAGATCGTGAACGATCAACCCAACGGCAGTTGCACCGACCATGGCCAACAAGCATCCACAGGCCACATGCCGGTGCTGGGAGATCCTTCAGAATCACAGAGTTTAATCTAGAAGCGAAACCACTCATGGGTTCAGAAAGAGAGTCAGAAGACTTTCCGGGAATCACATAGGAATTTGAAATAGGTTTCAGAGAGTTACAATCCACCTCTCGGTGGCCAATGAGACCACAAGAAAAATAAACATGCGGTAAATTTTTTATAAGAAATTGGTTGAAAAAACTCATGATTGGGTTCTCAAATCCACAGACCTTGCCTCAAAGGCTTGGACAAATCTAATTCCACACGGACACGGACATACCGACCGCGTATGAATTCAAAGGATCGATGATCAATGCTTAAGATTTTGCCCAAGGAACGGGCTAAAAGAGAAACAGAATCAGCGTTCCACAGTTCAAGAGGCAAGCCAACAAACCGGATCCTTACAGGTGTCGAGGACAAAATCTCACACCAAGGTCGAAATAGGGGTCGCCATGGAATTAATCGGAGAGAATGCCCTCGCAAAGAATACGGTCCCCCAGTGAGGACCGAGGTTGAAGACAACACGTCTTGAAACTGAAAAATAAAGTATCCGTCTTCCAGATCTATAGCAGAAACGAAATCATGATCGGAAAAAACACGAGAAGCCCATGAATTAACAACCGATACTGGTGGATGGTGATCAAAAAACTTGCCAATAAGGCTATTCTCCCAAGGAGAAGACTAAGAAACACGCTGTTCCGAAGTAAAATAAACGAAATCGGACGTCGAAGAATGGATTTGTCGTAAACTAGGGTTAGTAGTTACCTTATCGCGTGAAACATCCTTACCCCGGGGCACCTAAGCCCAAGTAAGAGGAGTCCTGCTTCCCTCAAGACGTGGATCCGAGCCGACAGGGGGACGGGGGGACGGAGATTGAGTTGTAGCCGCAGGCGTTACAGGCGGAGCATAGTTGTTTTCATGAGAGAATGAAGAAGCATGAGATGGAGACCCACGATCAGGGGATCATGGAGGGCCCATCTCTTCGCATTCAAGGATAATTGATCATAGGTCTTTTCTAGATAATAGTTTATTGATAATATAAGTAAAGAAAAAATAATGGTCGAGATACATTGCTTAACCCATTCTACAAATCAATTAATGAAATTAAATGCATTCACAATTATAATGATAACACTCTAAAATAAGTTATTGTATACATTTTCAATATCAATTTCGATAATGATATATAGGAAATTTTTCCTCAAGAGTTATAATATGCACTAAGTTATGATGCACATAAGGATTGTTATATACCATAAAGCCAGCTTACGACTTTCGAAGAAATCTTAACCACACTCCTATGGAGATTTCTAATTTGTGGATTTTTATGTGTCATTTTTCAGTTTTACCTAAGGTTAAAATTTTTCTTTGGAGATTATTTCATGATAGGCTTCCTTCTCGATGTTGGTTGTTCTTGTTTTAGCCAACTATGATGTATGTCTTTTATGTGATACACAATTTGAAACCGTTGAACATTTGTTCTTGTTTTGCCCGTATGTTTCTCAAATATGAAAAATTCTACAACTTTGTTTAAATTTTGATTTCTCCCCTAGGAGAAATTGGATATTTGGTAGCTAACTTTCTCTAAGCATTGATCGTTATAGAAATTTCTTTGTGAAAGTCATTGTGGTTAACACCTTATAATTTTCATGGTACACTAGAAATTAAATTTAGGCATCATTTGGTTGACATATGAAGTTAATTCATGGGTAAATTCCTATTCAAAGTTGCAATTCTCATGAATTAATTTTCTACCTATATTTTTCGAAAAGTACCAAAAATATATTTGGTTGACAAGAAATTACTTAATATGAAGTATAACTTCTCATCCGTAACATATTTGGTTGACTTGAGTACTTCCTAAGAAATATACATCAAATGATCAATATATTTATATTTATATATATATATATATATATATATATATATATATATATATTATTTTAACACATATATGTAAAATGTAATAATTTTTTTGATATATAAGTAATATAATATATAATTTATTATATATAAAAAATAATTTTTATTTGAAGTTAATATAAAAAATTACATATTTTATTCAAAAATAAATTTAAAAAAATAAATGAGTCAAAAATTTATGAATTATATAATTTTATAATATTGAAAACATAAACTAAGTCTAGCATGAAATGCAAATGTGAGGATACAATTATCTTTATCTTTTAAATACAACCCATGAAGTGCAACTTACTTAGGGGAGCTAGGTAAGTTAGTCATATTTTTTGAGAAAGTTGTACTTGCAAAATGTAGAAAGTGTGTCAACCAAATAAGACCCAAAAAATATAATTTCCTGCAAGAAATTGTGTCAACCAAACGATACAAAGCCGCATAATGTTAGGCGTAGGGATGGCAATATTACCCGTTTAGGCGGGTACCCCCGGATATTTACTCGTTTATGACGAGTATGGAGTATAGTTTCCTACCCGCGGGGATTTCACGGGTAATTTTTCTTACCCGTTTATTATATGACGCGGGTACGAATATTATAGTACTCGTACTCACGGGTACCTGTTACCCGCGAGAATTAATAAATTATAATATTACCCTTGTTACATATACTAAATTTTTTAAACATAATTCAATACATATATACTTTATATTTTGAAATCTTATGATGATGTTGTTATCAAAATATTGTGTGTTTATCAAAATAAAGTTATTATCAAAATACTTGAAGAGTTGAAGTGTTATTAAAATATTATAATTTATATTTTTTAAAAGTGTTATGGGTACCCGCCAATACCTGTGGGTATTCGTTCCCCCGTTGATAATTAAATGAGTACCTATTTTTGATATCCGCGAGGAATAAATGAGTAGCGGGTAACGAGTAGGCATCCCTCGTATTCGTTCCGTCTCATTGATATTCCTAGTTAGGCGGTCCTTCCCCGCTAGTTTGATGATTAAAATCATAGTTTTTGCATATAATTATTTTAAATTCAAAATGTCTGAGGAGAACACACGTGTTAAAAGTATAATTTCTGTTAAATTAGTTGCCTCTTGAACCCACGTGGCTTAAAATCAATCGTGGGGTACTATCGCAGTGGTGTTGGTTTCATATTAAGGAATTGCTCTTTTCATTCACTCTTTTCATCTCCTAGCTAGCTAAGTAGCTAGTACTACACATTCATTCCATTGCCCTTCACTCTTTTCATCTCCCAATTCTCTACTACTAGTACACAATTCCTCGATAACTCCACACCTTGGTACGTTGCTTTTTAGAACATTCCATTTCCCTACCTCCCTTTTGATCATTGCTTTGATATTAACCACATTTATTTGACTGGGGAATGACATTTCAATTTATTCCACCACCCATTTATTCATATTTGGTTTTGGCATATAATAATAACCTAATGATGAAGCCAACGCTTCATTAATCCAATCCATCCTTAATTTATTACACATTAATTCTGTCGTTTCCTCTTCCCACGCAATGCATATATGCGCGTCGCATAATTTTGAACACATATAGCCATAAATGAATGTGCCACGTAGACGCATACGAAGGAAACGACAGCCACCGGGTGATGATGTCCGCAAAATTACTCGCTTCCCGAGTTCAATAATCGCTGACTCGGTGTCCCTCGTCTGATGTGATCACAATCTCTGCTTTCAATTTACATTATTTGTAAGGGTTAATTATGGTATATAAACCAATTTTTATTATTTCTCTTAAATATATTTTTTATTATTATTTGTATTTAATGAGATCTTTAATTTTTATTTCGTTTTAAATTTATCTCGCTGTTAATTATCCATTAGTTATTCCGTTTAAATATTGATTAGGATTAGCAATCCACGTCAGCATACTGACAATTATTATTTTGTTATTAAGTGTGTTAATTATAAAATATATTATCATATTTTATATTTTTCCCTAATTTATCTATACTTCTTAATTTGTTCAATTATATGATCTAACTTTTGATTTATTTTAAATTTATCCCACCGTGATTCCAGCGTCAAAATTATCGTCTGAATGCTGACATGTCACTGCTAACGTGGGACGGCAACCCAATCAGCATTCTTATCAAGTTTTTAATTACTAATATTAAGTAAAACTTTATTTATAACTAATCCTAAATTAAACCTAAATATATGCATTGTCTAATCAGCAAAGCTGATTTTAATTTTTTAACTCACCTAAAATAAAAAAAACTTATGACTTTGCTGATTAGACGATGCTTACATTTATGATTAATCTAGAATTAATTATAAATAAAATTTTGCTTAATATTAGTAATTAAAAATTTGATAAGAATGTTGAATGGGTTGTTGACTCATGTCAGCAGCGTCAGGTCAGCATTCAGACGATAATTTTGACGCTGGGATCACGATGGGATATATTTGAAACATGAAAAGTTGGGCATATAATTGAAAAAATTGAAAAGTAATAATATATTAGAGAAAAACATGAAAAGTAATGATATATTTTATAATTAACCCACTTAATAATAAGATAATAACTATCAGCATGCTGACTGAGATGCTAACATGGATTACTAATCCAAATCAGCATGTTCACGTCAGTATTTAAACGGAATAATTAATAAGTAGTTAATATCGGAATAAATTTAAAATAAAATAAAAATTAGAAACCCCGTGAAAAAAATAGAATATATTAAAAATAGAGTAAAAATTTAGATATATACCATAATTAACCCTATTTGTAATTTTGTTTGCCCTAAGATAAGAAAGGAAGCCTTGGAAACCTTAAAAAGGTTCTGCATGTCACGCGTGCTCCACTTGCTCGCCCCTTTTTTGATCCACCCCCTCTTAAAAAGGATATAACTTTTTTCCTGGACAAATAATTGTGCCAAATATAATTTGCGTTAATTATTTGGAGTTGCTGGTTTAATTACGAAACGAAAAAGGTTCTCCTTCCAAAAGATCGAACACCAGGCATCCTTTTCTGATGAGCTTTAACTCCACAAGGAAGACAAAGGCATCTGGTTTGGCAATTAGCACATGAAGAGGGTTTTTTTTATAAAAAAAAATAATCAAAGCGCAAAAGATATAAAGAGACAGCAGCACCGATAGGAATATTGGTCAAAAAGGTCCCTCCAAAAGATAGAAATTGTGCAGGCCGTGCTTTTCCACATTCCATGGGCTCGGTCATTTTCCCGAGTTCGCACAATTCGATTTATCGTTCGTGTATATGAGCGTTGGCGTGCACGTGTTCTCTTTTATGTGTATTTTTTAAAAAAGATCCTTGCGTATAATTAAATTACTCGGATGCGGATTTTTGTTGTTGTTTCGACAGAATTAGAGTAGAGGGGAAGCAAGTTTAATGTTTGATTATTTATTTCAAGAAGACCCAGGAATTAAACGAGAATTTTATGGGAGCCATTGGCGTGACGCGGTCCCACCCCGATGCGGCGGCTCGTTGTCCGTCCTCCTCCTGAGTGTCCGGTGCGTTACCGGTGTCTCACCGCTAATTAATTTTAATTTTTATGATTAATAAAATGAATAAATAGATAGATAAATGAAATAAAAGACACAGGGGTAAAATAGGTAATGTACGAAATAAATTTCTTTTTCTCTGTGTGTGTTTCTCTGCTGCAGCTGCTGCAACCAATGCAGACGTAGTGGAGGCGTCGGGTTTTACGGCAGTGGGTGCGTGATGGTGGATCCTATAAAACAAACTGCAGCGTCCCCTTCCTTTCCACCCTCTCTCTCTCTCTCTCTCTCTCTCTCTCCAGCTATTACTACAACCAAAGGCTAAAAGCGCCCAACCCAATACCAACACCAGCTCGAGGACACCCATCTCTCTCTCTCTCTCTTTTCTGCCTCCTCCACGTTATCTTCTTCTTGCGTGCTGCTTTGTTGCTGGGACAACCATACGGAGAGGCAAGCAGGACCAGGAGAGCTTCCCAATACTAGAACTCCGTGCTGCCGCCGCCGCCGCTGTTCCTCCTCAGACTAGCTGGTACTACTGCTACTATACCACCACCACCGCCTGCGTCTAACCTCTGGTCTCTCCCCATCTTCTTGCCTCTTTTTGAGGTGAGCTTTCTTTCCCATTTCAAACCCTCTCTAAAACCCCTAATCCCGTCCCTTTTTCCCTTGTACTTGCTCTCCGTTTCCTGTCCTCTCTTTTTGCGGTAATTTCTTGTCCTCTCGCTCACCTTCTCGCCACTGTGGAGATTCTGTTTCTGGTCTTCCTCTTCCACCCATTCATTGTCGAGGCTTTCCTGGAAATCTCGCTCCTTTCGTCACTCCCCGCTTTACTCTTTTTTTGCCCAGCACTTGAGCCTCTCTTTGTTTGCCCTTTCTTTGCTTTCTTTTGACTGTGGAAAGAGATTGGATTCTTATGCTATGTGGTTGTATTCGTGTGTTTCGTTGATAGCCTGCAGGAAGCCGCTAGTAGATGCGAGCTCGATAGAAGGGTGCTACTCGGAAGCCATGGATCCTACGCTGCTAATGGTGCCTGTTAAGCGGACGGAGCACGTCGATGTCACGGCCAAGTCTCTGCTGTCGGGCTCCAAGCGGCGCTACTCCGACGCCTCCGGCCTGCGCACAGTTAGAATCTTCTGCGACGACCACGACGCCACCGACTCCTCCGGCGACGAGGCCGACCGCCGCTGCGTCCGCCGTTACGTCCAGGAGATCCGTTTCGAGTCCCGGCCGGAGTGCGCCGGGAGGAGCAAGACCGCCAAGAAGAGAAAGGCGAGCGCCGACCCCTCTCCCACCAATGTCGGGGGCGAGGGTGCCGCGCCCAGGTTCCGCGGCGTGAGGCGACGGCCTTGGGGCAAGTACGCAGCGGAGATACGCGATCCCTGGCGGCGTGTCCGGGTGTGGCTTGGCACTTTTGACACCGCCGAAGAGGCCGCCAAGGTCTACGATTCTGCCGCCATCCAGCTACGCGGCCCCGATGCCACCACCAACTTCTCCAAACCCGCACCACCCGCCACTGCTACTGTCCAGCCTCCTCCGCCGCCGCTGCCGACGACCAAGTGTCTCTCCACCAGCAACCAAACCTCCGTATCCGGCGGCTACGACTCAGGAGACGAGTCGCGCAACCTCTCCTCCCCCACATCTGTTCTGCGCGGCTTCTCATCCTTCACCGCCTCCACCACCACATCATCGGAGACAGCCGAAAGACCGTCCACCGACTCAGACGACAGCAGCGGCATGCTCACGGCCGGGATTAGCTTACCGTGGCAGCTCAGCGGCTTTTTGCCCATGGAAGAGGAGGCGATGCTCAGCGACGATTTCCTCGGCTTCGGCGCAACGGAGCCGAGCCTTCTGGACGACTGCGGTCAAATCGGGTTCCTATCCGGGGATTTCAACCAGTCCTTTGTGGGCTCCGAGCTCGAGTTCGGATCGTCGACGTGCCAAGGGGGCGAGGACTTTTTCCAAGAAATCGTCGACTTGTTCCCTATCGAACCGCTCGCTGCTATGTAAGTCCGCCCAAGGACGCCGAGTAATCGGCCGATTTTGCAACGGCGGGAAGAGATTGGGGTCTTTTTTTTAATTCTCCGTCTATTTTGTATTTTTTATTTTTTTTTTGAGTTAATGTAGTCCAGCGTAATATATCTCCGTGCGTATAACGGAATCGAGGAAGCGGTTTTCTTTTTCTGTTACATCTCGTAGTAGTTCTAGTGTTTAGCTCTAATTCGCGCCAAGTGAGTGTTTTATTTGGCACCACATTTTTCTTGTATTAATCTTTTTTTATCCTAATATCACCAATTATCATTATTATCGTATTAAAGCGAAGATACAAATTGCTTGTTCTTTCAATTATTCTTTTCCCTAATAATTTGTTTTATTTATTTAACAACTCATTCTAAGAAATATGAGTCGAGTATATACTGGCCAAAGCTTGAAACAATTTTGGTCAAGAATATTTCAATCAAGCAAGCTAGAGACAGAATGTCATTTTTGGTTTGTACTTGCAACCACATAGAGGTATGATTGAGAATGATTACAACCTTCCAATATTGATCAAGTCATTAGAATGCTATACTAACGCTATGTTTGAATACAACTGTATAAGTCCAATGCGAGCTCTCACTTCATCTCAAAATTTATAAACGATTCTTTATTTTCACCCGATATAGAGGATGATAGATCAACGATAATACTAAATTTTTTATCTAGTGCTATGCGAAATAAAAGAGATAATTACCCTTATTTTGTCTTTGTATAATTTTATATTGTACTAACCACTTATATTATTTTGAGCAGATTGCGAAAGGAACAAATCCTCAATTTCTAATTGATCTACAGCAATGATTGAGTAAGTGTTTTGCTGAATCAGTCCAATCTATAACTTTAGTCCATGTCCGATTGAGTTCGATGATCACGAATCAAGTAAAACCTAACAATGAAACTTTGGTGTCACCATCATGGCCTGGAAAATTGAGTGCCGACATAATACAAGTAGGAATAATAAATACATATGGTTATATAACGAATTATCATATATATAATAGGAGTAAATAAAGAAAAATGCTATGTATGTATGTATGCGGGTGTGGAGATACCGAGGTGGTAGAGAGTAGAAATGCAGAAAGCCGTCCGCAGGGAAACACCACCAAATTGGACAAAAAACGTCGGCATTGGCCGAATCCCACAGACTACGGCAACCAATTTAATTATTTGTCGCATACATGTCCTTGTCTCAAAATTGATTATTATTCGACTAAATCCAAAATTTGAACTCATTGGGTGGAGAGACACCGAGTGTTGCATTTATTATTGGGAAAGATGAGTCAATGGAGCATCAACTCCTAGATGTTCTTGTACCCTTTAATACCGTGGCTTGTTTTCTTTCCCCTCTCTCTCTCTCTCTATATATATATATCTAATATTTTTCTTTTTCTATATATTAGATTAGATTAATTTCAGTCTCATCAATTTGTAAGGAGTTGTACATTATTTATTTTTATCAATTCCATTTACGCCAATTTATGATTTCATTTTAATTTTAGCCTTTCAGTACCCATAATTTGCTTACGGTGGGTGCACTTATATAATTTCTATTAGATTTAATATGTGTGTGCCCCACTAGTTTTTTAGCTTCAATTTTGAAAGACAATAGATGTTTTATCTCGTTGTTATGAGAAGCCGACGTCGAGGAAGACATTATGCGTCTCTTTACTGTTGTGTGTGGTTAATAGATGTAAATAAGAACAGCACCTTTTCAAAATACAATTTTGAGAGTGAATTTTTTTTTTTGAATTGAAATTTAATGAATTGAATACTCATTTTATTCTTGGCCAGTCTCTAACTGATTAGTAACTTTTGATGTTAGAGACTTTGATCAAAAATAAAATATAAAAAATAATTTAAATTTATAAAATGTTTTTATAATAAAAATAAAATATTAGAGTATAAAAAATATATTTTTAAACTCTTTAATGCATTAAAGACTTTTGCAACTAGTCTATAAATTAAAATTAAAAATTATAAAATATTTTGATGTAAATTTTTTTTTTTTACCATACTAGATATTTTGTATCATTAAAAAATTATTTCATTAATTTAAATAGTTTTTTAAAAAAATTATGAAATCATTATAGACTTTGCACAAAAATCTCTAATAAGTTAGAGATTTTTGTTTGTAATATTTTTTTAATTATAAAAAATAAAATTTAATTCACAAAAAATATATGTGTGATATAAAAAATGTGCTAGAGTCTATGAAAATATTTTAGACAAAGAATATTTTAAATTTAATTTTATATATTTTGGATGAAAGTCTCTAATGTATTAGAGACTTTTACCCAAAGTCTATAATAATTTTATAATTAAATAATAATAATTTTAATTAATAAAATATTTTTTTAAAAAAATACAAAAGATATGTTGGGGTTAAAAAAAATATTTTTCATCAAAATATTTCATAAATTTTAATTTAAGTTTAGTTTTATAGACTTTTACAAAAATATCTAATGAATTAAAGAGTTTGAAAAATATATTATTTAGACATTAACACCCTAGTTTTATTATAATTTTTTTTATAAATTAAAATTATTTTTTAATATATTTTTTAAAATTTTTAACAAATATTTTAACTAGTTAGAAATTTTGGTCAATGAGTAAAATGAATATTTGATCCATTCAATTTTGATTTTGAGATTTTTATAATTTTAAATTTGATTTTAAAAATTTCCCTTTTGCAAAATTTGAATTTAAGAAATTATTGAAATACGAACATCAATTCCCTCAATGTCATGCATAGTATTCACGATACAGTGCAGGGGTAGAAGGATGTAAGATGCCATGATTGCCTTTCATTAGGATAAAAGTCATGGGCGACCTCAATATATAGTTTCACAAAGTATTTTTTTTAAAAGAAAAATGCTATATCCTTTTAACTTATGACCCTAAATTTTTTTTAATACTTATATATAATAAATTACTCATAATTATTAATAAAATTATAACTCATATCATCGTGAATGATTAGAAAAAAATTTGGACTAATTTTGAAGAAAATATAATAATACTTTTTTTTAAAAAAATGATATAGTGTACGAAGCAAATTCATTTTTGTAAACTCTAAGAATAATTTATGTACGCAGTTTTCGGTGCTTTTTTGTGTGCAGATGCCAGATGGACTATTTTCATAAACAAATATCTTTAAGCTATTTGAAAATAAAGTTAAAATGTTCTGTGTAAGACATCTCATCGATTCCAATGAAAAATCAAACATAATGATCGAAGAAGTAAAATGAAATTAAATCATTTTTTACCAATTAAATCATCAATTTTTGAGGCCAAATTGATGCAATCTAAATTCAAGGACTAAACTGAAATCAAAACTTTTATAAATAGTTAAGCCGTCTATGGAGTCGAATTGAGCAACATGTCAATATATATATATATATAATTCTTAAATTTGGAATTGAACTGATCAGATATTTATTTTATCCCGGGCTTAATTAAAAATTTTGATCAAAAATTAAAATATATATATAAAAAAATATTAAAAATAATTTAAATTTATAAAAATATTTTTTATGATAAAAATAAGATATTAGAGAATAAAAAATATATTTTTCAAACTCTCTAAAGATTTTTGCACCAAGTCTATAAATTTAAATTTAAATTAAAAATTATGAAATATTTTGAATCTCATGTTATTTCTCCATTAATTTTTTAATAGAATTTCACATTAGCTCCACATGTCGACACCTCATCCGACCATGTATAATTTTTCTCTGTCTTTTTCTATATTATATTTAATATAATATTTTAAAAAAATTAAAAAATATATAAATATTTTAAAATATATATTATTTAATTCTCGCTCTCAACTTGCAATGCTATGAAAAAACTCCTAAATTTAATTGTGATGTAAAAAATTATATGAACTTCAATTGTAAAGCAAAAAAAATTTATGAACTTTGATCGTAATGCAAGAAAATTATATTTTTAATTATAAAGTTAACGAAGAGATAATAGCATGATTTTTTTTAAAAAAAATTAATAGTCTATGTGAATTTTTTATATATAATTTTAAAATTTACGAAATTTTTTTTTGCTAATTAAACTAAAGTTGGAAGGATTTTTTTACTTTTCACCGTATAAAAAATATTGTATTAGGCTCCTAATTAATTAACATTCCAAAGCTTGGTTGACATGCTCTTATTAATAAGCAAGAGAGTACCTACCTCAAACACTTTGGGATTAGTTTGGTACATATATCTTGAATTTTCTTAAGCAAAGTGAAAAATAATTCAGAATTAGTTGCTTAAATTATAAATTATTGTGATTTACTCGAATAAATATGAAAATAAATAATAGTTTTTTTTCAACAAACATGAATTCAAACTCAAAAAATCATATTGTACTCCGGATTGGAAAAAGAAGACATGAGACCATCACTCGTGCATTTCTCGCCAATTACTTAAATATGAAAATAATTAAGCAAAGTGAAAAATAATTCAGAATTAGTTGCTTAAATTATATAAGTAGCCTTTTGAAAAAAAATGACGACAAATCTAGCTAGCAAACTCACGTGCGGATGAGACAAATTAATTAAAACCATCTCATTATATAATCAATCGTAAACCCGAACACCAAAACCTAATTAATATATCACTGCATTTCTCACTATATTTATATTCTTGTCCTCGAAACATGACAAAACCTAAAGGCTAAAGCCCTTGCGCAAGTACACAAACCCCTCCAAGTACAACAATTCATTGTATATATGCCCTCTACAAGTTTCGAAATATATATTATACATTTATACATGTGGCCTTATTTTTAGGGTTTAGGTCCTCCACTCGTGGGCATGCATGAACCTTTTAATTTCTTTTTTTACCTTAAATTTTTATATATGGTGTTAGCAAATGAGGTCCGAACTTGGGCAACAAATAAAAGTATACATTGGGAACTGCCCACTTCCCAGTATAGATCACTCTAAAAGTTAATTAAATATAGGTCCTCTGGGAGATCCTTAAGTGTTAATTGGTAGAATAACAGGGAGTAGATTGTAACAAGAGGAGGGTTGGGATTGGCTGCTTGCTGATTCAGGCTAGCTGTAAATTAATATTTTATACGGTGACAGTGTTTTACTGTGCGTACGAATGCGAATAAGGTTAATTAATTATTAATAATTTAATTGGGTGGGGAGCTGCAGAGGAGATGGAGCAAGAGACATGGCTTAGTCTCCGCCTTTGTTTTCGGGGCTCCGGCCACTTACTTCCACGATTCATATGTTTATAAAAATATGCACATATATAACATACTGCATTAAATATTGAACTCACGATTTTTTAAAAATATAATCGAAACGTGTAACCATTAATTTACTAATGGGTTAACGGTTCAATTTGACCTTTGCATGAGTGTTTTTTGAACTCATAAACAAGTTAAATTGTTTATAGGGTTAGGATCAATTCATTCTAAGAAATCATGCTCATTTATAAGCAATCAAATGATCCTTTTTAGTGAATAATAAATGAACTCCCGGTGAACATGAATAGGATGGAAGGGGCTTGTTTACGCTGGATAATAAATATTTTTATTCCGGTTAATTTATTTATAAAGTCAAAATTGAATATTATTGTACGTGCATAAAAAAAATAATAAAAAAATTTGAATATTATTGTGAGCCATGAAGAGTGTTGGTTTATTCAATCTCATGTTGAAGAAACTACTAATTAATAATGCAATGATATGAATCCCAATTATTTAAGTGGCTTAATATCTCAGTAAGGATGAAGATAACTACATTTAATAACTGCATGCGGGGCAATAATCGCACGACAACGCGCAGGAAAATTAAGCTTTAATAACCCGAGGCGTTGAAAGATTTGGAGTACGTAGGCACGCATAATATTAATTAATGCCCACGTCGATAAATTGCGTGGCTAGCGATGGATTTTAATTAAATGCACGCACGCATGCTGCTTAATTATGGAGGCATAATAAATCCCTCATTAATCGCTTCATTTAATGGAAAATTAATACTGCACGATGACTGGTCTAATTGCGTTGCGGAAATCAGATTTAATTAATAGCTCCATGCATTCCTCGTTAACATCTGAAGATACCTTTTGGTCCTCCTCAAATTACAAATAACTTGCTATATTTATATTTTTAGGGTACAGTCATTTTTGTATTCGAATTATTAAAAATATGATAAAAATATTTTTAAAAATATATTTAAACTTTTCTTTGATTAATTTTTATCCTTAAACAAACAAAAATGATTGAAAAATACTCTCGAATTATTAAAAATAAGTAAAAACACTCATAAATATTTTTTTGATAAATTTTTTACTTTTACACAAACAAAAATAATTAAAAAATATTAATATTTTTACTTATTTCTAAAAATAGAAATGATTTTTTTCTTAGAAATAAGTAAAAATATTAATATTTTTAAATTATTTTTTTGTCTAAGGGTTAAAAATTTATCAAAAAATAAATTTAAAAATATTTTTACTCATTTTTAATAGTTGGATGATATTTTTCAACTATTTTTATTTATTTAAGAGTAAAAATTAATTTAAAAAAGAATTTAAAAAATTTTATTCTATTTTTAATAATTCAAAAATCATCCTTTAACTCATATTTTTAATTTATTTCAGTCTGATCATATCTGATCCCGTGATCCATGTTTTTTTAATTAATTACTTATCGTAAACATTCATTTGGAGATAAATACATAATTAATTGAAATAATGGAGCACCACGAGTCCACGACGCTGCCCGACATGAAAAGAGATATGTATATAGATTAACGAAAGTCAACCAATGGTTGATTAATTAGTTGGTTATGGCATGGAGGGGTTGACTTGAGATTCCGCAACGATGAGTTCATCTTGCACGTACGGTGTGATGACTGTGTAACAGTGTAAGTGATTGCTTGGGCCTACGGAAGATTCTCCATCGGAATCTAACGAGAGAACTTGGGAGCTTGTACTAATGGATGGAGCTATCTCATGTTCTTCTATCTAAGGATGGTAATAATATCCATTTAGATGGGTACCTACGAGTATTTATTTGTTTATGACGGATATGAAGGTTAATTTTTTATCCGCGGAGATTTCGCGAATAATTTTTTTTACTCATTTATTATATGGGGCGGGTACGAGTATTATAGTATCCGTATCCGTAGATATTCGTTATTCGCGAAAATAAGTAAATTGACCTTATGTTGAAGATTTTATATTTTAAAATCTTATGTTGATGTTGAAAAATATTTGTATTTATATTTAAAGACTTTATATTTTAAAATCTTATGATTTTGCGGAATGGATAATGGGTAGATACTCCTCGTATCCGTCATGCTCCGTTGACATTCTACTTTCGTCTCTTGCCAGCCCATCATTAATTCCTCGTGGAAGATTAACTTGATTTTCCAAAAACTCAAGTTTATTACGGAGAGAGACAATGTAAGTGGCAAGAAGTTGGAGAAGGGTTATACTGCACCAACCGACTTTAGTGCATTATCTTCAATGATGTTCGTCGTCAGGCAACGCATTCACCATCTCTGCTTCAAGTTGAAGTGAAAGAGCTCATGAGCCATATATCAATGTGCACGTCCAGTCCACTATGTGGAGTGAATGATTGACTTGCATCTGACATTGTTCGGATATTTCCAATACTTTTCGTTTCACTATGAGAAAGACAGTTGGATGTCCATTTGACTTGATTAATTAGTTATCATTTCAGTCTTTAAACTCCCAGCTTGGGTCCGGAAAAAAAATCGACATGAGGCATCCTAAGTTATTATGGAAAGTTTGCTCAGATTCAAGCGGCTCGGGATCGCTGGTTAACTGGAACGATGTTACAAATCTACGGAAAAATGGAGGGTTGGGCATTCTAAACATTTGAGCTACGTAACATTGCGAGGCTCAGCCGTTGGTGGTGAAAGTTAGCTAATAATGAAGATCTTCTTTGGGTGGACATTGTCAAATATAAATATTTTGGACATAATAATTGGTATGATTGGCTTTGCACAACTAGGTGGTCGAGCATGTGGAAAGGTATAGCGAAAGTAAGGCATCCATTTTCTCTGGGCTGGAATCAAGGTTAGGGAGGGGGCAATTCTACAAGCTTTTGGAACGAACGCTAGTTGTTAAATGACATACTTTCTCTTTTATTTACGGATCTATTTGCGGCACACTCAAATAGAAACATCTCGATGAAAGAATTTGTGGATGCTCTTACCACACCGGGACCTGCAGTTTGGACCATTCAAGTAGATTTGGCTAGAGTTCTTGAATTTTTAAACCTTATTGGGCGCCCAACACGAGAGGGCACAGATGACTCGCTTATGTGGAGATGGACTAGTACCGGCATTTTCTCGACTGTCGCTTTACTTGATGTTGAAAGCAGTGGAATCAAAAATGTGGGAGGAATAGTCCCCTGGAGTCTAAAATGTCCGTTAAAAATGTGCGTTCATATGTGCATAAAGTTGAAAGGACGGTTGCGAACCAAAGGCGTGCTTGCAAAAATAGGTATTCATATTGATGATCCTCACTTGTACCTTCTGCAACAAGGATCCAGAATCGACAGCACACATATTCAAAATCATAATAGGAGGGTGCTAGTCTTTCTCATTCTTTTGCGCTCTCACAGTAGGTGGACTTCGTTAGGGCGAGTAAGTCTTCAAGGTTAGCCGCGGTTATCTAGTGTTGGGTCTTAATTATGGCAAGCAAAGAACAACTCGATTTTGAATAACAAATCGGCACCCATGAGGCAAATATTGGGGTCTTCTAAGTCATTTTGGTCTCGACTTGATATCGGATGAGTGATGTCTCCCTGGAATTATGATCTCTGTTTCCTTTTGCTTGTGTTTTTATGTTATGTTATATGTTGTTATGTCCTAGTTTTTGTGATGGCTGTTTGATGCTGTCACCGGACTTCTTTGTAATGTCCTCATTTTTCTATTTATGAAATGAAGCGGTGCGGTAAATTGCCTCACTTTCTGTCAAAAAAAAAAGAAAAAAAGTTATTATATATTATCGAACTTTTTGTTATGTCAACTAATGGTTAGTTAATTAATTAGTTATGGAACGGAGGGTTTGACTTCAGCTTGCACAAAGATGAGTTCATCATCATGTGGTGTGAGTGATTGCTAGCTCCAGAGAAATCATGAGAGGGACCATCATCGCACATTGTACTCATGGAATTGCAGACCTATAGTGGCACCGACACCAAATTAAGAAGAGAAGCATGCTCTCATCATCTCATGTTCTCTCATGACAGATGCGATTCAATTTATGTGAAATATCTTCTCAAAATTAGCAACAACACATTAATACTATTTTTAGTTAAGGTTGAATTGAATGATGTTTATTGAAAATGTTGTTGGAGATAACATGAAATAGTTCCTGTAAATCATCTACATAATTAAGAACTTTTCATATTTTCTCAATCATATTTTCATTATACATGCATGAAAGATTAATTTGACTTGCCAGAAGAAGCATAACGCATTGTCTATAAGTGGCAAGAAATTGGAGAATCAATTATTTTAATTTGAATCATGTTCAAGAGCAACATGAGCTCATGGGCCATGCATGGCCGATCCACTATATGTGCAGTGAATGATTGATTCACAGACTGAGAAAGACAGCTGGATGTCAATTTGACTTGATTACGATCGATTTTTATTGATAAAATAAACAAATATATAACCTGAAATATAGCAATGAATCTCAAAGCTGATCCAGTGAACTCAAGCTCAATTTGGGTCAAGTCCATATGTACGACCTTATTTTGAGAATACAGGTTTAATTTTCGCTCATGCACATAATTGGTCATGACTTAATTTAGTGCATCAAAAACCTTGATTTATATAACAAAGAAAACAAAAAATGTAGGAAGACATTGTTACTGGCCTTTGCTTCTTATTTAGAGAGACCACAAATTCCATCAAACTATTAAGAATGTCCCAATGTATCTCTTACAATTAATAAATAAATAAAAATCCAAATAATCATTTGTGTAAATACAAGCCTTTTTAAGAAAATACAGTTGAGCTCGCTGTGGATTTGAGAAGGTGAAGCCCCACTCAAAGTTCAATCCTTTCTGCTCATATATGGAAAAATAAATATCAATCCAATATACAGCAACAGCAAATGCCTTCTTCTTCAAACATACAACTATGAAGCCTTCTCAGTGCAAACTAATCCTAGAATTGTTAGACATAAGAAAAAAGTCACACTTCGAGTAGGAAATACAAAAACAAAGATCATAAATTCATATTGAATAGTATGATTTTTTGGTTAAAAGAAAAGGTTTCAAATCTCCATTTCTAACTTCTCTAATTTGTTATGCGGTACATGAACTGAACTTTATGGAGTTCCACTATAACAAGTATCTTCCAATACGTTAATCCCATCCATTCCTTCTAAAAAGATCCCCAGTAAAATATGCTAATCCTAAGTAACTAGTCATGATATAAATACTCTGCCAAAAGAGAAGTTCCACAGTATATATAAGATTCTATCTAAATTCTTAATAGTACACCAATAAATTAAAAAATCAAGAGAAAGCATCATGTTTCAAATACTCCAATTTCGATTCAGAATAAACTCTAAAAATATGCAAAATTTATGCTAAGTAGAACATGGATTCAAGAAACACACTCATTAAAATTTGGGTCAAAAATGTAACACGAAAGAAAACAATATCTAAGCTAGAAATTGGGATATGCGATTCATAGCATTTATACCTTAAATATGCAATTAAATTGGAAAATAAGAAAGCAAAATGTCACATTCAATATAACAGGCAGTTACTTGCAAGAACAATAATATGAGGCATAACTTTCATATTTCACATATGTAAACTCCTAGGTATCTTGGAAGAGTTCGAATATGATTCAACATGGACCACGAAAAAGGTCTTTTAGAAAACCTAGATCTAGATGCCCCAAATTAGCACTTGAAGCATTTTGAAAACAAGAGCAGCCATCAATCTTATAACTAACGGCTAACATGACATATCACCTGAGAACATAAAAGACTCATTTTAATGTTTATAATGCTGGTTTAAAATGCTAATTTCTTTTATTTAGCATAAGTTGCAATGCTAATTGCTGCAGGACTAATATAATATACTCTTATCCGATCAATGCTTAATTATGGAACAGTTATCACTAACTATCCATCGCAACAGTGGGAAGTGTATCCACACATTTTGGTGATAAGAGTAGAGGAACTCATTAAAATGGAAAATTCTATAGCTACCAAGATATGAGCTATCAATAAATTTCACTAAGAATAATACAGTTTATCAATCAAAACATAGTTGCACATCCAGGTTGGTCAAAAATGGATTCAATAATTAGGTTTGATGTTGAATCCATATTCTATTGACATGAAGCCAGATTTAGGTTAGGCCTAGGTCAGCTTGATTCATTCTGAAGTCCAAATTATCAGGCCAAGTGACTTGGTCTGCTGATTTGGAAAGCAGTCTGCTCATAACAAACTTTTCAAATCTTTCTTTTTGTTCCCTTTACAACATGATGCAGTAAGTTTTGGCTCAAAATTATCCTCGGAATCATCATTTGTAGATCAAAGTCTTGAATCAGTTAAACCGTAAATTACTGTTTTCAATTGTTCTAACCACTTTAATTAATCCCAGTAAACTAAGTTTAAAAATAATAACATTAAGGAACAACATAAAAATGACCAAATCTACCAATCACTGTCTTAATCAGGTTCAAGTGAATTTGACTAGTTCTTGACGAAGTCAAATATTGATCATAATGGGTTGCTATCTAATAGAGCTGGTGAGTCTCATTACCCTTGAAGAAAGAAACGTAGCCAACCCCGTTAATGTCATGGCTTCCATTTGGATTTTGATATTTCATTATCATATTCTCAATTTCCTAATAAGAAGTTCGTATTAGAAGATAGGAATTTCCTTTCTATTTAATGGTCTTTAGTATGTTGCAAATTTACATACACCCAGACTACATATATCATGGCAAATCTGTTCTAAGCTTTACGTGTGAATCATTAGAACTGATGAAAACCAACTAATTGTAGACAATAAATTATAACCAGTACTCCCAGAGGAGAAGACTGGATTTGGCAAGCAATGATGAGTAGTGAAGAAGTAACATGAAATAGTAATTAGGAGAGGGAACATACCATCTAAGCAAGTAGAAGCGACACTGGGGGAGCGTCTCTCCGCTCACCCCCTGCTTTAAGCTCACCGGACCGCACCCCACCCGGATCGGCATCTTCCAGGTGTTCTTACCGCCCACCCGGAGCCCTAGCCTCGTCTTCACATCCACCGCGAGGCGTACCTCCTTGCTCTTGAAGCCCGCCCGGATCCTTGTACCGGTCACCTCGTCCACTGCCACCCCCTTGGCAGCCGTCGCGAATCGCACCACCGTCCGGTTCCTCTTCCCCTGCTCGAACCCTGGGATCGCCGCCGTCCCTACGTCGACGTCGCCGTCGCTGTCTGCCACTGTCACCCGCGCCTCTATATCCCCATACTCCAGCACAATTCTCCGGTTCGGATTGGCGACGAGGATCCCGACGGCGGTGGCCGCGTCGAGGAAGGTACCGTCGGACTTGGAGGCGACGCGGACGTGAGTAGCGTTGAAAGACTCGAGGCGGAACGCCGGGAGACGCGGCTGGAACCAGAGGTAGGCGAGCCCCGCGGCGACCGCGAGGATTGCAGCCGCGAGGAGGGCCGCCGCAGAGACCCAGCAGCAGAAGCGGCAGCAGCAGGAGCGCCGCGAGCGGTGTCGGCGGGGCAACGGCTTTCCCGGCTGGCGGAAGGATGGGGGCAGGGGCTGCCGCCGTGGCGGTGGCCTCGTGCCGGCTGGTAGCGGAACCGCCGGGTCGCGGTACCCGGGCGGCTTCTGCAGCACGGGTTTCAAGGTAGGCTTCGCTTCCGCCATTTCCTCGAGTTTATTAATTATTCCTCGTCCTCTCAAAATTCTCAAAAAATAGTCATCATACTCAAATTCAATCAAAAAAATTCAAAAAAAAAAGCATAGAATATATTTAATCAGTACAACAATCCAGCAAGAAGAAAAAGGACAATCTACGGATGATGGAGGAGAAAAGAAAAGTATCAAACGGTGGAAATTCAAGGAGGCAAGCCTCACGATTCGGGACAAAGCGAAAACAGTATCAAAACGTAAAGAAAAAGGTCGTCGGAACCGAGACGGAGACGACGTCAGCTCCGGGAAGAGCAACAGACAGGATCCGCCTGAGTTATCGCGCCTCAAGAGTCGTGTTTCCCTCCGATCGCAGCGATCAGACGCACGGGAGTCTGCAGCCAAGAACCGGCACCAGTCTCGGAGTTGCGCCCGCGGCGGACAGTACGCCTGCGGTATCGAGCGAGGAGAAGAGAGAGAAGTGGGCAGGGGGAGTGGTGGAGGAGATGAGTCGATACGTGGGGTCTTAAACGCACGCGAAGAAACGTTAGGGGCGTCGACGTGGAGAGAGCCTATTGGGAGGAGCGGGGCACAGAGATGGGACCCAGCTGGGGTATTTTGTCGGTGACAATTAGGAGCTTAATCGATCCCCTATTCCTCGCGTTAACCCGTTGCCACTGGCGCTGTCGGTAGTGTCAGATCAGTGCAAGGTCGAGATTAAATAAATGATTATTTAATCAGACGTGTTAAATAGATAAAAGTGGTTAATCCGTGATTAAAATGTATTATTCCGAGGTGGGTGCGGCCTGAGCTGGACATACGAAATAATACCATGATTGGTATGGGCCAAATGGCTGAGTCTACATTTGAGTGGGGCCGACGCACATCCGGTGGAAACAGCCAATCGTGCGCATGAGGCAACGGCGAGGGCCCACCGCAATTCCTACCGTTTTCCAATAATGTCAGCCTTAATGACAAAGAAGTGGCATTATAGTCCAATTATATACACCTGTTACAAAGATAGTACATGGCATTCTCATATTGTCTTTAATTAGCTTTAAGTCAAACTAGACGTTGTACGCATAAATGTTCGCTGTAAAAAGTTTCAGCATTATGTATGCGTACGCACGTACACCTGTTATTTAAGAGTAGAAAGCGCTCCATGTTCGGCCACATGGTCACGTCTTCCTCCTCCCTTGTCGTCTTCCTCTACCCAGCAGCGGCGCGAAGGAGAAGGAACAAGAAGCTGCGCGAGGCCGGCCATTAGAAGGAGGACCACCGCCTAATAAAGAAGGTTAAAGCGTATGTAAGTTATGGAAAAGCTTTTATCTTCTGATGTGACTAAATTGACGCTCGATCCCGCAGCGAGAGAGGAGATCGAGGCGGGTGGGAACTCGCTGTTGTGGCGGATGGCAGGTCCGTTGCCACCTCCGTCGAGCTGATGGGCCACGCCAACGCTAGCGCAGAGAAAGTGTTCACGCAGCAGAGCGTGGTTATTTAATATGCGGTGGTGGAATGGACGAGTGGGACATTTTGACCAACACCTGTATTGCAACATTTGCGCCTGAGCCCTCTGGTTCTGCCGTCAAAATCTTCATCTTCTCCAGGTTGATGATATGGAAATGCGTGATGGAGATTTGTTTCCTTTTCTTTTTTATCTTGTGGAGATTGGAAAGATTGATGTGAGTGGTTAATGTGGCTTCCAGTACGAAATGGGGGGAACAAATTTGTAAACTAGTGAATTTAATGGCGTAGTGTGAAGGATGAAAACAAAAGTTAGGCTTTTATTAGTTACTAGCATTATTGATGATGCGTATTCTGATTGCTGGAGTATCCTTGTCATTACTCTTCTGATGTCGAGACAGGTTAACATCAAGTTGATTGCATATATAAATTTCCTGTCATTTTTCTTTGATTTGGACTGGCCTCTTGCTATTATGTATTGTTAGATAGAACACGATTAAAGTGATTTGGGATATACCACAGTAAACCTATCTAGATCATACTTATCTTGAAGGGTTCAAATTAGTGCAAGCCTCCAAATCTTGAAGTCAAACTGACATCCAAACATATGAATCCTTACAATGTCTCAGTTTCATTTGCCTATCTATAACCAAAAGTGAAATTTATTTTAATACGTTGTGATTGAAAGGCTTAAATATCAAATACTATGTGAGCTATTCTCCATAAGATTATGTTGACATACTCAAGATGCATGTCCACAGACATTCTTAGTCTATCTCCAAAAGATTATTCTGGGTGGCCAATTTGAGGCTTTAACAACTAGAAACCTTTCATGAAATAGAAATATCAAATTCATGGCTTCTAAGAAATATGTAAGCAGACTTGATGGTAATACCACACTCAACGCCGTTCATGCATATGTATGTGTGTCATTATAGGGAGATGAAGGCAAATGTATCATTTTAAATTTTTAATGCCCATAAAATTTGAGCCAAATAAATCAAGACAGAGAATACCATTTCGATATTGTTCATGAATTAATGCATCAATAAATTCAATTTGATTGACATCATTAACATTCAAATAAGTAGGTTTCACGTAAAAAGATAAGTCAAGTACTCAACGGTCAAATAATATAGATCGAGCAAGAAGAACCCGAATAAAGTAGCTTCAAGAAACTATGAAATGAAGCATTATAAGCATTTGTGGACTATTTCCCTTTACATACTTTCATGCAATGTAGTTTAGGGTACTGGACATGTTTAACTGGTAAATATTAGTTGTTGTTTTTCTTTAACTCAGGTGATGAATATCTAACCACCCATGACATTTGGAAAGAGTGATAGTGTCTTAATTAAAGAGACGAAGGCATTGTTTCTCATCACAATGGATCCATAAGAATTTTCTAATAGGGTGTTATTAGTTATGCTTAGACATTTATGACATATTTGCTTCATAAGATAAGAGAGGATATGATACATGATAGATTACTATACATTATTTGTTTAGTGCAAATATTAGAAGAAAATGTGAATAGAAAATTATTTATATCCAATATACATTGGATTTAAATAATTTATATTCAATCATCTCTAGTTTATTATCCAATTCAATCATTTTCTATCCAACGAAGCAAACATACTATTGGATGATATCCACGTAACCGTACTGAAGTAAAGTGGAATGAAACTCAGTACATAGTTAATTAGGACATTTTTATCAACTTAAGATAAGCAATTAATATGTGAGAACCCAAGCTAGACTTTAGCTCGGTTATACAAGTAGTCATGTGTTTGTGGGGAGGTCTCTTAGGAACAATCATGAAACTAAGATATTAAAATGAAAAAAAAAACATGCATGTATTCCGTTTAGAGCAAATTTCTAATTGTTTTAGAGGTTGTATTTTTGGTTGAAAAAAATCTAGATTTGGTTAAATTGACCGTTTGACCCGTGCACAACTCATATTGTCTAAAAAATTTCTTTAAAATCCTTGAAATTTTTTATTAGCCATAAATGATAAGAGAATATCGTCCGCAAACATGAGATAACTTGTAAAAAAAATTTCAATTTAAAAGGACTAATCTTTTTGTTTTACATAGCTTGGTTTATCAAGTTTGTGAACATTTGGGCTACAAGTACGATATTGGATCATCCTATCTAATACCATGATGTGATTGAAAAAAAAAAATTGATTGTTAATTAAACATAGGGAAAAGGTACAAAAATGTTACTAATATTTTTTCACGGGTACTAAAATGCCCCTAAGATTTTTTTGAGATCAAAAATACCTCTTACGTTATGAAATTGGGTACAAAAAATATACCCCTATAGGTAAACGACGTTAATTGAGAGATAACGGAGCTAGCGTGGCGGATGACTGAGACTGATGGTGTGAACATGTGGCGTGCATGCAGGCCAAGACGTTTTCTCGCGGGTACTAAAATGCCCCTGACATTTTCTCACGAGTACTGAAATGCCTCTGACGTTTTCTCACGAGTACTAAAATGCCCATAACATTTTCTCACCGGTACAAAAATGTCCCTAACATTTTCTCACAAGTACTAGAATACCCCTAATATTTATTTTGGAGCTAAAATACATCCGAGATTATTGAAAATGGTATAAAAATGACATCATGCTAACTTTGGTTAGGTAAGACTTAACGAGACAAATATATTGACTTTACATGTGGCGCATATGGAGAGAGCAACTTACCACGTAAACAACACATAAGAAATCGAAAACTAAAAATTTAGGAAATAAAAACTAAAACTGAAACTATCAAATCAGTTAATTGAAAAATTTGGTTCGGTTTCAAACCGACTTTTCAATTAACCGAATTTTTTATTTTTTTGCTAACCCCTACGGTTGCGTGACAAGTTGCTCTCTGCATGTGCACCACGTGTAAAGTCAACATCTCTATCAGAATCCACGACATCTCCGTTAAGTCTCACCTACCAAAAGTTAGTCTGGTATCATTTTTGTACTATTTTCATTAATCTCATGGGTATTTTAGTTTCAAAATAAACGTTAGGGGTATTTTAGTACTTGTGAGAAAATGTTAGGAGTATTTTTGTACCAGTGAGAAAATATTAGGGACATTTTAGTACCAGTGAGAAAATGTTAGGGGCATTTTAGTACCCGTGAGAAAACGTAAGGGGCATTTTAGTACTCGTGAGAAAACGTCTTGGCTTGCATCGCGCCACATGTCCACGTCATCAGTCTCAATCATCAGCCACGTCAGCTCCGCACTACTAGAAATCGAGTCTTCAGCAACGACTATCAGCAACGGCCGCTCAAGCCGTTGCTATTTGCAAAGACATTCTTACGGCCGCTCAAGCCATTGCAGATATGTTGTATTTGCAACGGCTTTCTAACGGACACGCGAGCCGTTGCTGATGATTTTAATTATCAACAACGACTTTCTAACGGATAAGTGAGCCGTTGCTGATGATAACTTATTAGCAACGGCTTTCTAACGGGCGAGTGAGCCGTTGCTGATAAGTTTATAAAGGTCATAGATCGCGCCCGACCCTTCTTCCTCCCGTTGCTGCCGCCGCCGCCTCCTCCTCCTGCCTCTCGCCGCCGCTGCCGACGCTGCCGTCCATCCTCGACCGCCGATTTCAGGTATTCATCGCCGCCTGGCCGTCTCTTCCCGTTGCGGCCGGCGGGAAATCCGACTGAAACCCTATTTTTAGGGTTTCGGCCGGCGGCGATCGGCCGATGGCCGCCGCCGGAGTCCACCGGACTCCGGCGCAGGAAAAAGTAGATTTTTTATTTTTTATTTTTTTTATTTATATGTTAATTAATTATTTAGATTAATTATTTAATTTGTTAGATTAATTATTAGGGTTTAGATTAATTTCGGAATTGTCAACTTCGGCATTGTGCCGGAATCGTCCACTTCAGACGCGCGCCGGAATCGTCCACTTCAGACTCTTGCCGAAATTGTCTAATTTGGACTCGTGTCGGAATTGTCCAATATGGACTCAAACTGTCTCGAAACATTTAGAAAATAATCATCCATCCGACGAGTTGATATGTTTCACGTACGCATCGACGAGTCGAATATGATTTAGCAAAACCTTAGATCCGTTCGGGGATTGTATGTTCGTGTAAAAGAAGTAGATGATCTTTTATACGACGTACAATTCTTGAATTGTCCCTGATTGGACAATTTTGGAATATAGTTATTTGTACTGCACTTATGTTTTTATTTTAACTGTTAATTAATTATTCTAAATTTCGACAACATCTCTCTTGTTCTCCGATACGCGCCCAGATGATATGCGTATTCGAAGAACTGTAGAGAGATGCTGCCGAAATTTAGAATGAAGTTAGCTGTTAAAATAAGTACTTAGTGCAATATAAATAACATAAATCCCGAATGGAATAGGACAATCTCATCTAAAGACATTAACCAAAGAAATTGTCATTGATTGACAGAATCACGTCGGCTGATCGAAGTTGGATGTACCGACGTCTTGATCGTGGAGCTTTAACGAATGAGTTTCGATTAGGCGTAACATACTTCCTAAATTTCGCCTATTCGAATCAGAATTTCGTTAGCATCGGTGATCAAATCCGATATCCGTGCCGCATTTGTTTGAATGAATGATTTTTGGATCGGGAGACTGTCACTTTGCATCTATATACCAAAGGATTTGCACCAAGATATTTTCTATGGACTTGTCACGGGGAGTCACGTGAAGTCGGGACGTCGAGTAATCCTATCGTTCAGACATATGGTGAATCTTCCTCTGCTGGTGCTTCTTCATCTAATCAATCTAATCTCTATAGAACTATGATACTTGATAGTCTTGGGGGTCAATTTCACCTGAATGATAATATTGATCGGCCAGTTCTTCAGACATCAGTCCCACCAGATACTACAGCGGTTGATATCATAGAAGTACAAACTGCGGTAGAGATTGAATTACCGAATAAAGAAGCTGCAGAATTTTACGAGATGTTGAAAGCTGCCGATGAACCTTTGTATGAGAATTGTCCTAAATACACTAGGTTTTCAGCAATGACACAGCTCTTAAACATCAAGGCCGATTGTAATATCAGCGGAGTTGCGTATGATCGGATTACTGGATTGATTAATGGAATGTTGCCTACTGATAACAAGTTTGAGCCAACTTTTTATAAGACTAAAAAGCTAATGAGAAAATTGGGGCTTGGGTACGAAAAAATACACGCGTGCCAAAATAACTGCATTTTATATTATAAAAAAAAATGTGCAGTTGGATAAATGCCCTGTATGTCAACATCCTCGTTACAAGGAGAAGAAATCGGTCCGACAGAAAAATATCCCGTTTAAGGTGCTTCAGTATTTTCCACTAACACCGAGGCTTCAAAGATTATTCATGTCGGAAAAGATAGCCCCCTACATGAGTTGGCATGCAAGAAGTCATGATGATACAGTAATGACTCATCCATCTGACAGTGAAGCATGGAAACATTTGGATACATGTTATCCTTCATTTGCTAGGGATACTAGAAATATCAGATTGGGATTGTGCACAGATGATTTTAATCTGTTTGGACATTCTGCAACTCCTTATTCAGTTTGGCCAGTGCTATTGACTGTTTATAATTTGCCACCATCAATGTGTATAAAAGATGAATTTATTTATCTTTCAATGATTATTCCGGGTCCTAAGGGTCCGCGAAAAGAAATTGACATATTTCTCAGACCCTTGATAGATGAATTGAAAACATTGTGGACTGAGGGAGCTGTCACTTATGATTGTCATCGGAAGCAAAACTTCAATTTAAAGGCCGCGGTCTTGTGGACAATCAATGATTTCTCGGCATACGGCATGTTGTCTGGTTGGAGCACTCACGGCCGACTCTCTTGTCCGTATTGTATGGAACACTCTTAATCAATCAGTCTTCAGAACGGACGAAAAATCTCATTCTTTGATTGTCATCGTCGATTCCTACCGGTTAATCATCAGTATCGAAGGAATCGTAATAATTTTACTAAGGGCAGAGTCAAAAGAGATGGGCCACCACCGATGTTGTCTGGTGAATAAATGTTAGCACGTGTTTCAGCACTTCCAGATATAGTATTTGGTCGCAATGAAAGAGTGTCAGGTTTTGGCCAAACACATAACTGGGTGAAAAAAAGTATCTTTTGGGAATTGCCCTATTGGAGTTCATTATTGATTTGACATAATTTAGATGTCATGCACATTGAAAAAAATGTGTTTGATAATATTTTCAACACTTTGATGGATATTTCCAGAAAAACTAAAGATAATGTCAAAGCCCGACATGATATGAAAATACTTTGTAAAAGACCAGAGTTGGAGTTACAAGAGGTCAACGGACGATATCTGAAACCGAAGGCCCTATATGTGTTAAATAAACAACAGATCAAAGATATTTGTCAATGAGTAAAAGAACTCAGATTACCCGATGGATATGCTTCAAACTTATCTCGATGTGTGAACGTCGATGATTAGAAAATATTAGGGATGAAGAACAATGATTGTCATGTATTCATGCAGAGATTACTTCCGATCGCATTTCAAGATCTTCTACCTGATAATCTTTGGGGTCCGTTGACTGAATTAAGTATGTTTTTTAGAAACATCTGTACAAATGTCCTTCGAGTCAAAGATATGTCAACACTTGAAAATAATATTGTTGAAATCTTATGCAAGCTGGAGCAGTTTTTCCCTCTTGCATTTTTTGACTCGATGGAGCATCTACCGATACACTTGGCATACGAGGCACGAGTTGGTGGCCCCGTTCAATATCGGTGGATGCACTTATTTGAAAGATACATGAATCGTCTGAAGAAAAAAGTAAAGAACACCGCAGCTGTTGAAGGATCAATATCTGAATCGTATATCATCCAAGAAATTTCAATATTCTGCTCATTTTACTTTGAATCGACAGTACAGACAAGATTTGATCGTCTTCCACGTAACGACGACGGGGGTGTTCGACATTCAAATGGATGTTTAAATATATTTTATCACTCTGGTCGTGCTTTTGGTTCTCGTCCATCTCGACACTTAAGCGAGGAAGAGTATCATTTGACACACTTGTATGTATTACTCAATTGTCCAGAGATTGAACAATTCATTGAAATATTTGACATTGAGATGGTGCAAAAATACTCTATTCACAACGATGAAGAATTGGAGAGATTAAGGAATCGTGATTTCCCTACTTGGATTCAGACTTACAGCAAAGATCACAGAGCTGAAATAGATGAAAGAATATTTGAGTTTGTTAGTGGACCGTCGCGACTTGTGTCGTGCTATAGCGGATATTTTGTTAATCGGTATAAATTTCACACGGTTGAATATGCATTTACAAAGAAGACGATGAATGCTGGGGTTTGTGTGAAAGGGACAACCTATGTTGAATGTGATATGGATTTTTGTGGACTGGTGGAAGAAGTGATAGAGTTGCACTACTTCGGCTTGAAATTGGCAGCAAATGAGCCTTTTATATTGGCATCACAAGCCGAACAAGTATATTACGCGAAGTATCCGGCTCGAAATAAAGATAGAGCAGATTGGCGTGTAGTTTGTAAGACAAAAGGTAGAGGAAAAATTGATCCGATAGAAGGAGAAAATGAGCTGATACCTGATATGACACATGGTTTCTATCAAGAAGATGATCCTCCTGCTGTAGATCGTATTATTCCAATACTCGAGGATGCAGACACAACGTCAATTCAATTAGAAGTTGGATATGCTGATGATGACGATCATGAAATTGAGGAAGCTGGAGATGAAGAAGATGAAGAAGAGGAAGAATTCGAAGACTATTATTCAGATGATGAGGAATAATTGTAAAGTATATATTTTATTAAATATATCTCTACTATTTATACAATAATCTGATTATATGTCTATTCGACAGATATGTCTGGTCGTCGTTATCGTCGCAGGAGAGGTTCGGAGTCTCCGATCGGTGAGACTCCTACACTTACTCATGCTGCTGATCCTCCTGTTGCTGATCCTCATGCCGATGATATTGTCGAGGCTAGTACATCCAGACGAAGGCGGCCACGCGGGCCGAACAGGTGGCAGCCTCCACCAGCCATAGAGTCACGTAGATTTATTAGCTTGATTGGGGAGCGGTAATATATCATGAATTATGAATCATTACAAATTCATTATATCATAATATAATATTAAAATTTATTTTTGTTGTGCAGGTTCGAGCAAGAAGAAGTGCCGAGGAGCATTTCTTCTACTATTCGACGATACATGCACGGGGCATGGCCTACGCGATCTCACGTGCCTAGCGAGCACGTCGACATGTTATGGCGCGAGTTTGAGGCACGTATTAATATTATTTTTACATGCATGATGATTAATATTGGTACTGATATTATTATTTTGCAGGCTCGCTATATATGGGCTGAGCACCAAAGGCCCTTCATTTACGCTGCCTGGGAGGCTATTTCCCGGGCAAGGTACAACGGGCAGCTGGGGCAGGCCCGATCCCAGGCGATGGCACGAGCTGGGACTACTAACATCGCGGAAACTCGGGAATACGGCCCCGATTGGATTACTCCGGATATATGGGACCAGCTCGTGGGAATACGGTCGACGGATCGATGGCAGGAGGTTTCTCGGAATGCGGCTAGAAATCGCATGTCGAGAGCAGCGCGTCACACCGGCGGCTCTGTTGCATTTGCAGTGCACGCGAACCGTATGGTAAGTATACCTTTTAATTATATATTTTATTTGTTACTATGTGTACTAATTAATATATTTGTTTTGTAAATGTAGACGACGGTGTCGGATGACGGGACTGTCCAGCGACCCTCCCCGATGGCGGTGTTTGAGCGGACTCACCGTTGAGCACATGGGACGGGAGAGTACATCGACAACCGCGTTGCATACATTATGGTAACTATATATTTGTTTAAATTATTCATTATATATTTATAATTTAAGTTTTATGATAAATATTAAACAAAAAATCAAACTCGAGTAGGAGACCTACAGCCAGACGGTGGTGCAGCGCGGGGGCACCTCCGAGGACTTTGACGCAACAACGTGGGTCGAGGCCGCAGGTGGCTGGGACCATGGCCGCGTATATGGCTTTGCAGATAGTGGTCATGCGCGAGCCGTACTAGGGCCACTTGGGGCACCGACCCCTCCGGTCGCTGGTGAGCGGCCGTCCACCTCTAGATCCAGTTATGATCATAGTAGCAGAATAAGGAATCTATAGGAGACGATCGCGCGTTAGAGTCAGATGATGGCGGAGATGCATGCTATGCTACGCAACATGTCAGGTCATCCCGAAGTAGGCATCTCTTCGGCATCATCTCATCCATCGTCCTCGAGTCAGTCCACGCCGATGTACACTCAAGCACTCCAGACCCCGCCATATGATTCAGGCCATCCTCCATCGTCATCGTGAGATTTTTTTTAGATTGACTTTGTTACTGAGATATTGGACTTGTTTAATTTATTTTGTTTGGATATTGATATTTTAATTTTGCATTTGAATAGTTTTTATACTATTGTGGATAATTATCAATATAAATATAATTGTTTTGATGTATATCTTGGTGTATTTGTAATGTGTGAATGAATGTGTGTATGAGTGTATGGGTGTGTGAGTTATGTATCAGATAATGTATCAATGTATCAATGGAAATTTTAAATTTTAAATTTTTTCGTTACCAGGTTCACATCATCAGCAACGGCTTTCCCACGGCCATCCGTGGGAAAGCCATTGTTAAAAGTTTATCGAAAGTCGTTGCTGATGACCTACAGCAACGACTTAGCAATGGACTTTTACAAACGGCGTTGCTACGGGCTCACCGGCCGTTGCTATTAATGTTATCAGCAACGGCTCCGCGTCCGTGGCAAAACCATTGCTGATAATATTTTTAGCAACAGCCCGAGCGGCCGTTGCTGATCCGTTGCTAAGTTATCAGCAACGCGATTTTCTGCCACGACTCCATTGCAACGGCGCCAGCCGTTGCTGATGATTTTCAGCAACGGCTCAGCAACGGCATCAGCCGTTGCTGATGCCCATTTTTCTAGTAGTGTCGTTATCTATCAATTAACGTCGTTTACCTATAGAAGTATTTTTGTACCCAATTCCATAACGTATGAGGTATTTTTTATCCCAAAAAAATATTAGAGATATTTTAGTACCCATGAGGAAATGTTATATGCATTTTTGTACCTTTTCCCTTAAACATATAAAGCTAGCACTAGTTAAACATTACTAGGAAAATGGTAATTAAGCTTGTAAATCAGATAATATAGCATGGGAAGACAACTTGTCATTAGGGGTGGAAACAAGCCAGGCCAGGCCTTCACCTTAACAGGCCAGACCTATATAGTAAAAAATAGGTTTGAGTTTGGCCTGTGGCCTGTTATAGGCTATTTTTTCGGCTTGAGCCTGACCTGACCTATGGTCTGTTTATAAAGTCTACTAAAACTTAAAACATGTTTATAAAATCTACTTATAAATTCTAATATAAAAATGATAACAATAAATTTAAACATAACAACAATATATAGTTGTTGTTTTATTAAATTAAAAAATATATTTTATTATATATAATGTAAATATATAATAAACTAATAATATTATATATTTATTATATATTATATATATTATCTTAACATGCTCAGACCAGTCTATCAGGCTCAATAGGCCTTATAGTGAACCTGGGTCTGGCTTAATAAGAAAAACATGCTTAAAAATAAGTCTAGGCTTGATTTTTTAAAAAAAATATCAGGTCAGGCCAGAGGCCCTTGATAGGCCGTCTGGCCTATTTTCACCCCTACTTATCATATATTTTTTTAAGTCAATTTTAATGATCACATGTGAATTCTTTCTTTGAAATCCTCAATTCAATGGGTAATTTGCTTAACAATTAATATGATATTATCGATGCTCCCACTGGATGAATGTTGATCATTCATGAGTGACTAAAGATTAATGAATGATAGGTTAATTACATAATGCAATAGGATCAAAGTCTTGATAATTAATAAAAGGTAGGGAATATTACATTTGGAAATAAAAGTCAAAAGTAGACTAGTTTGTTTGATTCATTGTCAAAGTAGGTTTGGTGGATATATATACAAGATGAATGGTACCTATCCAATCTAGCTTGGACATGTTCATCCCAGACCCAGTTTGGTTCAAGTAAAGGATCTGCTTGGTTGTTGTCAAACCAACTTGGTTTGGTCAAATCATATGTGATACATTAGGTTTGTTTGGTTCGGTTTAAATTTGATGGTTTAGCTTATTAGGGGTTTTGTTTTTTATACTTAGTTTAACTTTTTTTATCTTTTACTCGTGCATCCATTTTCAATTTAGTTTGATTTATCAATATATATAGATCCATATAAATAAATGACAAATTTGAATTTGGTCACAAGTTGGACTTTTTTAAGTTTGATTCTATATGATAAATCAATTTAAACCTAAATTTATGAAATTTAATTTTGATTGTGTTCAAATTATTTTAATTCATTGACACGTTGATTACTTACTTATAATTAGTATGCAAAATAAAACGCGCAGTATAACATACCTTAATCAATCAATTTTGGGATGACATTATAAATTCATTAATCCAACTTTCACAATATAGTTATTTTTTTAAAAAAAATAAATGTAACACATTGATTTACTTTCGCATTGAAAGTTCATTAACAATTATATTATTTTTTAAAAAATAATAATTTTATAATAATCATTACAAAGCATACACGCACAAGACACCTTACCAGACGTATAAATGTGGAACTTGAGAACAAATTATATTAGTTAATTAATACAATGTTTGAAATGTTTGATAACTTTACTATCATTAACATCATCTTAAATATTTTATAATAATAGTTTAAACTTATGAGATTAATAAGACAATTATAGCATCAAGTTGAATAGTGAAAAAAAAAAAATGTAGTTGGCCTGATTCTAGGCTTTCAAAAGAACAAATAAGCTTTGCCAAATTCTTTGTGAATCGATCGACTAACAAGTATCTATAATTTGAAAATATGTTTTATTTTGTATTCGAGATATTACATAATTGCATTAAAAAATTGAGTTTTGACACTATACGTTAGGTAGGGCAACAAATTTATATATTGGCCCTCACTACCGACATGAGTTAATGATGGGTGAACACGTTAATTAGCTAATTTACCCCAAATTGAATTTAATTAACTAGTTTTACTTCAGGTCAAGCCTAGTCCTTTTTTGACTAAATCAAATCTTTGCAAGTAGATATTTATATAGGAGATTGAGTTGACTTCATGCATATTAAGTTTCGTATTAATTTGTTCCACCGAGTACAATATACAATTAATGAGCAAGAGTTTCTTCAGCTAAATTTATATCGATAATTATTGAGCTTACCTTCATCAATTGTTTACTAGCCAAATTAATAAGACTCCCTAATATTTTTTTTTATTACAAAAAAAAAGTAATTTTATTGATTAAATAGGATCAAGACCCATTTTATCTTGGTCCAAGATAGTTTTAAGGTATGGAGATCTAGTAGAATGCCAACTTAGTGATTTACAAAAGCTTTTACCATAATGGATAGTTTTATTGTAATCTATTTTTATAGAAGAAAATTTAATAAAATGATAGTTTTCAGGATGTTTTCTTATCTTCGGGATAACTTGGAGAATCTTTCAAGGAGGAGATGTGTGATTGTTTATAGAATCTAAAGGAACTTTTTGCATCCGATTCTATTTGAATATATGGAAACTGAATATAATTTGTATAAACACATCACAAATAATATAAGATGATAATAAAATTAAGTTGAAATGTAGAGAAGGGAAAGAGTAGCTTACAATTACATGGGTCCATGTGTTTACCACCCAAAAGGCACATGTTGGTGCAAAGTTTTGATCAAACCTTCAATTATTCCTTGCATGTATATACATATCATCATTAATTCATCTCAACCACTTGTTGTGCCTCACACCGGAACTTTTTACTTAGGAAAATTGCACAATTAATTGCTATTTAGAGCGCGTTTATTTGCGAAAATTTAGAATCAATTTTCATTTCGTGAAAATTGAAATGAGTTTTCGAGTTTTCAGTTTTCAGTTTCGATTTTATTGTTTGGCGAAAACGTGTTTGTTTGACATATCTTGTTTTCATATTTCGCGAAAGAAAAATAGCGAAAACTTGTTTGTTGTGTGTTGTTTTTTATGATTATTTTCGGGACAAAAACTGAAACTGTGTTTGTTTATCAAACATAATATTTATTTTCAGATTTTATTTATATGTTAGTTAATAAATAAATATTATTATGAATATCATTTTAATATTTAATATAATTATAAAAATATAAAAAAATGTTTTTTATTTAATAGTAAATAAATATTATTATGGATATTATTAAATTATTATTAATTGTTATTAACTACTTAAAATATGGACTAAGTATAAACTAAGTATAAATTGATTGAATCATCGTCGTTTGAAAATTGACTAAGTTATCGTCGTTTGATACTAAGTATAAATTAAATAAATTATCAACTAATTAATATTGACTAAGTAAAAATTATCATGGCTGGTTTGATACTTATCGTCGTTTAAATTGACACTAAGTATAAATTGACGAAGTTATCAATTAATTAAATTGAGTAGGTATAAATTAACCAATTTATCGTCGTTTGGTAGTAAGTATAAATTTACTAAGTTATCATCGTTTGATAATAAGTATAAATTGACTAAGTTATCAACTAATTATCGTAACTTGATTTCTCGTTGTTGCAACTCGATTACAAGTTTACAATATTAAATTATAAGTTAACAATATTGTAATGACATAATCTAAAAATATTTTAACATTACTTATATTACAACCAAATTTATACATATTACAATATTCATAATCTAAGACAGTATATCACCAAATTTATACATATGTTTATGAAAAATACAGTTCCTAACAGCAACATCACAGCATAATCAAATCTTAACAGCAGCAGAACACCTGAACCGGCTCAATTGGTTATAGAATAAGTGAACCAGCAGAACAACTAAGTACAACCAAATCTCAACAGCAGTAGAACAACTGAACCATCTCAACAGCAGGAGAACAACCGAACAAACAGAACAATTAAATATAACCAAATCTCAACAACAGCAGAACAACTAAACCATCTCAACAGCAGCAGAACAATTGAACCAAATTCTCACAGCAACATCACAACATAATCGAATCTCAATAGCAACAGAACCAACTTAAACATAACCAACATCAATATTACAAATAACTGAACCAGCTCAATTGGTTATGCTCAATATAAATGTAGGACTATGAAGAAAAATGTGTATCACCATTAATTGGTGATCGCCTCCAATTCATAGTCCACCCAAAAAAATGTTTGTCTATTATGTAATAACCACGCAATAATAAAATCAACACAACCACACAATGATAAAATCATCACAACCACGCAATAACATCAAAACCCTAGATCGAAAAAACATCAATTGATATAAGCAACACCAAGAATAAAACAACAATGTATATAAATACATGATAATAGGCATTATTTCTTTACGACTTTAGGAGGAAAGTGCGCATAACCATTGATTGATTATCGCCTCCAATTCCTCGCTGACAATAAAAAAAATAAAGAAGAATACAAAATAACATCACGACATCATATAATTATAATATCACAACACTATATCCAAAATATAACAGCATCACAGCATCACAGCAGCACTATCCAAAACCATCATCAAAATAACATCACAACACTATCACAGAATTATCTAACTTACTTACTCACAAATACAATAGCTCGATTTCACCACTTTAGTATACATGATTAACAATGAACAAATATAGCATACTAATACATAATAAAATATAACAGTATACTAATATAACATGATTAACAATGAACAAATATGAAGTAACAGATACAATATACTAAGATATGAACAAATAAAATACACAATAACTAAGATATGAACACATACAAAGTATACTAACACAGATAAAGTATACTAATATAGTGATAATAACAGTGATAAAATATAAAATATAACATGAAACAACATATAATAACAGTGAACTAATATAGCATGATTAATAATGAACAAATATAGCATACTAATACAGAATAAAATATAACAATATACTAATATACAATGATTAACAGTGAACATTTACATGATAAGCAACAGATATTACATCATATCTACATGATAAGCAACAGATATTACATCAACAGATAAGCAACAAATATTACATCAACAGATAAATTACAAATATTTAAGCAACAAATATTACATCAATATATATTAAATCAACATATATTACATCAATAGATAAACAACAAATATACATGATAAGATAATGAATAACCAAATTACATGAATAAACAACTAAAATAAGATAATGGACCCTAGATCGAACAGAAGGACAATATACATCATAAACCCTAGATCGAATATAATGACAGTATAAAAGCATAACCCTAGATTGAACATCATAAACCCTGGATCAAAAAATCAAGTATATGATCCGAACATCATGAACCCTAGATCGTAAACCATAAATCATAAAATCATCCATTAAAATACAAAAGAACCTCACAACATCATAAACCCTAGATCCAAAACCTAAATCGGAAGACGGATGAACAAAACCAACGATCTAAACCATAACTCGGACAAACCCGAACTCGAAGAAACATCAAAACATTTATCGAAAACCCGACCATCAAAAGTAGATCAAAGAAAGATCAAAAGAATAGCCGGGACAATAACAAAAAAAATCAAAACCCTAACTCGAAAAAAACCCTAAAGTCAAAAAAAAATACCTGAGGAATGAGAAGGCCAGGGTGTGATGAGACGATTCTTTTTCACCGAAGTCGGCAAAAGAGATCACCGATTAGTGGTTGGAAAAGGGCTGGCAACAACTTGTCGCCAGTCGCCAGCAGCAACCAAAGATAGAAAGAGGGGTCGCGTCGGGCGTTGAGTAAGGGAGCCCTAACGGGCGAGCATGGGTTTTGTTTAGTTTTCGGGCGAGACGGGCAAAAGTGTGAAAATGGCATGATATTTACAAGTGTGACACCGCACTTTTCGTGAGTTTTCGGTCCGTATTGTTAATTGGCTTGGCTTTTCGCGAAACACGAACCGAAAACTTGTGACTTTTCGTCAACAACAAGTTTTTGACTCGGTTTTCATTTTCAGGCGAAAAAAAAACCTAAAATTGGGCTAACAAACAGGCCCTTAAACTTTTGCAAATTAAAATGAATACAAATATAAAAATAAAACTCTAAAAGTAATAGAGATCATTATTAATTAACAATAAATGTTGCATTTCCTTTTTCTTTTATCCAATTATGAAGTTCCTAATGATTCCTTTGCTTAGAATACAATGGGATACAATAATAAAAGGGTGTATTATAGGATATGATCCTTTTTAAAAAAATTGATATCCACCCAATATAATATTTAATTCTAAATTTTTTAATTCTAAATTTTTATTTTCATTCATTACTAAATAAATAGTGGATTAAATTATCCCATTGATTTATGCTGCATTTTTTATATGACTCTTTTTGGGATAAATATTTTGAAAATTGATTAACCTTATAAGTTTAACAAAATTTAGCCAAGAGAATAATGTATGATGAAAGATGTGTCTGTTTCAACAACTCGTCCATATCCGTGTGTTAATAATTTGGGACAACCAGCACAACATGTCTATATGCCAACAAATAAGGGACAAAGACAACACACACCGTCCTAGATGTTAACAACCCAGGATAATCCGAGAACACCACGCCCATATGCCAACAACAAGAAACAAAGACAACATACCTTGCCCTAAATGTCGACAACCCGGAATAACCCATCCAAGGTGTCAACAACTAAGGGCACTCCACCGACGGAGCCAACAACTTGGGACAAAGACAAAATACCCTACAATGATATCCTTGTTGCTTGTGCGATTTCTGTTTGTACTGGAGAAAACTTATAATGATGAGAAGAATCTAATTTATGCCAAAGATGATTGCGGGATGCCAAAAATGGGTCGACGAAATTACGATGCGGGACTGCATGCCACGTGAGGTTGGTCGGGGGACGATCACTAGCCTACACGATAACAACGCGTTGTGGCTCTAACTGTGGTGGCTCATTGTCGACTACATCGTTGCCATCATTGTGGGTTGGGAGGGGGGGTCTCAACCCCAATAGGTTGACAACGGGTTTAGGTAGTGACGACAATGAGATGAGGGGTAGAGAAATGGCGAGAGGCGACCACCAATGGTGGATTCAACTAGGGACACAAATGGGACAGGAGAGGAGGATGAGATAAGAATAAAAAGATATTTTTTTTGTTCATTCATATTAATTTTGATCTAAAATTATACAGCGTCACTTTTTAAATTATTTATTTCGTAAGGCTCTAATATATCTTTTTGTAAGATTCATGTTGTGTAATTAATGCATCGCATTGACCAAATCAAGAACTTGAGTCTAATTATGTACTAAGTTCTATCTATTTATTAGCGTTTCCTATTTGCATCTACCAAAAGGGTTCAAAAAGTTGATCCACCTGTATCAGGCTGTACCTCGTGATGCGTGTGAATGATGGACACATGTTCGACCAAATGCGCAGATGACCAGGTTGGACTCATGCGCGGTGGCAGCGATGCAATTATTGCGCGACCGCCGAAGCCGCCACCCACCGCAGGCGCAGAGACCATGAACTTGTCGCGCGTGCCTGATGCGCTCGCGCTTGCGCTTCCCTGACGCAACACTCGCTGACACAGTCGCCGGTGGAATTTTGCGTGACTGGGGAGGAAAGCAGCGAACGATAATAATAAACAACAGATAGCGTCGAACAACCAAGGCGAAGGCCGAGAAGCTAGCCAAACGCCGCCGGAGTCCATCTTTTCTTCGCCGCCCACAGGATGGAAGGTGACGCCGCCGCTCGACCTCCGAGGCCGTTCATGGGGGTAAAGGCCCGGCGGGGAGCCTCCTTCCGGCGGGACGTTAAGGGCGACTACCTCGACGTGCCCTCCGACCCCTTCCTCTCCGCCATCTTCTCCAAGCGAGGTATTGTCTGTCTCTGCACGACTCGTCTCCTGTTGATCTTTCTCAGGAATCTCATCTCTCGTTTGCTCTATCACTCACTGGCATGAAAAATTTGTAATATATGCTTCAACGAGTTAGTAATTTGTCCTTCTTGGGCGCCGCCTGCTTGGATTGTGAAGAGAATTGATAGTTTAATCAGTATAATCGGGCAAGAAACTGAGCTTAGATAATTGTGAAGGAATATGCATGGAGGAATATGTGTTTTTGGACAATACAAATACATAGGAACCTGTGATGGAGGCGGATAAGTTCATGGAATGAGATGCAAACAGGTCTTGCAAGATTGTATATGTAATAAGTACTTCATGTCTAGGCAGTTCTACTAGCAACTATAAGAACAGGTCAACCCACTAGTAGCCCAGTGGTTAGACATTCATTATAGCGCTTTATGTGCTTAATTTAGCATTTATATATGCTTGCAAATGTGCCTTGTGCTTTTAGTAATGGCTATGTTATAAAACCATTTTTTTAAATACTACAAGAACAAGATACTAGTACAAAAATATGGATAGAAATTAGTACAAGAAGAACCCAAGTTTTGAAATATATCTTGAAATTTGGACAGTGTATCCTTCACAAGCTACATTCTTGTGACTTTACAAGGCAGCCCTAATTCAAAATGCTGAACTCAATGAGATTTTAAGAAGTGCACTTGATATGCGAGGCTCCCGAGAAGCTTAAATTGTTAGGAAAAGGCACAATGTACATCTTAAATTTTCCACTTATGATGCTATGGTCAAGGCGGGTTAGTCTTGAATCATGGACCCATCGACAAGAGACGGGACTAGAAGAAAGCATATGAAATTTACAGAAATAAACCTACACATCGGCGACAAGCTCTCAGACACATGATGTGCTGCTATTATACCAAGTTATGTCTGCAGAGGCACAAGGACTGATAGAGCTGCAGGCATACAACAGAGCTAGAACAATCAACATAGGAACAAATTGCAGGAAAGAATAGAGATTCTGGATGATGGTTTATACAGGCATTTCCAAATTTAAATTTATGTAGCAGGATTCTGTCGGATGCGTTACCTGACAACCTTGGGTCGACTAGTTCTATTTGTTGTGAACACCGCTGGTGGCCAATGGTGTTGTCTCCAGCGATGAAGCAGTCTCCGTATTCCAGATCGCAGAAAGAAGTAGCCGGGAAAAAGAGATAGAGGAAGGAGAGAGAGAGAAAGGGAACAGAGAAGGAAAGAGAGAGAAGTGAAGAGTTTAATGATCAAGCTGTCTTTATTCCTGCCTCAATGCCTATTTATATGCCTATTACATTCGCCTAATTACATTCGTAATCATTCAAGTGCCTGGGTTTCATGCGCACGCGCCTCGCACGATTCACTAATGACCCTGCCTCGTCATCATTGATTGACGCCATGCTACGTGCGTGACTCACTGATCGCGCGCCCGTGACATTACTCCCCGTCTCAAAAAGAACCTTGTCCACTGTTCAGCTGCATCGTCTTTCCCAATCGCTTGAGAAGTCGATTCAGTAGTGGTGTCCGGAGTTGGCTCCCATTCCTTTGGTGCACTCCTGGAAGAACTTTCGTTCGATGCCCCCTCCAACAATGGTAGAGGTGTTATCTGCAGGTTTGGGTTCCCTCAACAGAGTTTGAGTACCGATACGTGAAGCACCGAATGCACTTTATTGGCAGCGGGCAACTCCAACTTGTAAGCTACTTTTCCCACTCTGCCGACAATCTTGAAGGGCCCAAAGAAGCGTGGCCCCAGCTTCTGCTGCTTCTGCAGTCGGACAGAGAGTTGACGGTACGGTTGGAGCTTCACAAATACCCAATCTCCTTCGCTAAAATCCACATCTCTTCTCTTCCTGTCCGCTTGCGATTTCATACGTTGTTGTGCTTTGGTCAAATTATCTTTCAATGTCTTGACAGTTGAGTATTTCATCTCTTTTGATCAACACTCGGTCGGCTACCGAGTTGGAACTAACTCCTCCGGCGTAACGGATCAACTGCGGAGGTTCCCAGCCATATAAAGCCTTGAAGGGCGTCATACCCGCCGAAGATTGGTAAGCTAGATAATTTTCCCACTGAGACGGCTCCTCGTATACAAAGCTCCGTAGATACATCTCCAAGCATCGATTTAGAACCTCCGTCTGCCCGTCAGTCTAGGGATGATAAGATGAACTGAAGCTAAGTTCTGTTCCTTGCATCCGAGACTGTTCTCGCCAAAGTTCGCTGATGAAGTGGCTGTCTCGGTCACTAACGATTGAGCGGGGCAACCCATGAAGCTTTACGATTCCCTTAAGGAAGGCTTCAGCCACCTTCTTCGTCGAGTAGTGTTGCGGCAACGGCAGGAAATGACCATACTTCGTAAGCCGGTCGATCACCACCATAATAGTGGTCTTTCCATTAGAAATGGGAAGATTGGTGATGAAATCCATCGACACGTCCTCAAACACTTCTGTTGGTATCGGCAGTGGCTGTAGTAGCCCCATCGGTGACATCTGTTCTACCTTCAGTCGCTGACAAACTTGGCAGTTGCTCACGAACTCTCTTACTTCCCGCCGCATGGACTTCCAATAAAAGTTCGCAACCAGTCGATGATGCATTATGTTGACGCCCGCATGTCCCCCAATCGTCGAACTGTGGAACTCTCGCACCAGAATGGACCTGAGAGTCCGATCATCGGGAACGACGATTCTGTTCCTGAACATGAGTATTTCGTCCCTGAGTTCAAATCCTTCCTCAGGCTTCTCCTTAGCTAGCTGCTGCAAGGTCAATAATTTCTTACTCTCTTAATTCAATCTTCTGACTTCTTCCAATATGCCGAAGATGGGCTGCGACACAGCGAGCAAGGAATAAGTTGGCTCCCTTGACAAAGCATCTGCGGCCCCATTCAGTTTTCCCGCGCGATATTGGATATCAAAGTCATACCCCATGAGCTTGGCCAACCATTTGTGTTGCTCAGGGTCTGTATGACTTGGGTAGTAAGCTCCCTTAGCGAGCACTGATCTGTTATGATTAAGAACGTCCTTCCAAGTAAATATTGACGCCACTTCTTCACTGCTTGGATTATCACGAACATTTCCCGTTGGTATGTGGGTGCAGCCTGCATTGACAATGATAGTTGCTGGCTAAAATACGACACTGGCTTCTTTTCTTGGCTGAGAACCGCCCCAATCCCACTGCCTGAGGCATCTGTCTCCAGTGTAAAGGTCTTACTGAAGTCGGGTAATGTCAGCACGGGCGCGCTGCTCAAGACTAGCTTGAGTTGCTCGAATGTTGCCTGCGTTCGATCATTCCATGTGAAGACCTCCTTCCTCAACAAATCAGTAGTGGGCAAAATTTTTGATGAAGCACCGATAGTATCCGGCAAGGCCTAGGAATACCCTTAACTCCTTGGTGTTGTGGGGTGGCGGCCAAGCTTTTATTGTGGCTATCTTATGAGGGTCAACTCTCAAGCCCCCTGCTGAGATTAAATGCCCCAAGTATTCGATAGAGTCGCTGCCAAAGGAGCATTTGGATCGCTTGGCTACCGGTTGGTGATCCTTGAGAACTTGCAACACCCTCCGCAGATGCTCCTTGTGCTCTTCAACAGTCCTGCTATATATTAAGATATCATCAAAGAAAACCAATAGGAACTTACGTAAATAAGGTTTGAAGATTCCGTTCATGGTGGCCTGAAAGGTCGACGGAGCATTGGTGAGGCCGAAAGGCATCATCAAGAATTCATAGTGTCCTTCATGCGTTCGGAATGTTGTTTTGTGGACATCTTCCTTATTTACTCTGATCTGGTGGTATCCTGCCAACAAATCGAGCTTGGAAAAAATGAAAGCTCCCCCGAGTTCGTCAAACAATTCATCCGCCGTTGGAATTGGGAAGCGGTCTTTGACTGTTGCTGCGATGAGCACGCGATAGTCCACACAGAATCGCCAGGTACCATCTTTTTTTTTAACAAGGAGGATGGGTGACAAGAATTAGCTACTGCTAGCTCGAATCAAGCCTTCACTGAGCATCTTTTGAACTTGCCGTTCCAACTCTTCCTTTTGGAAATGAGGATATCAATAAGGTTTCACATTTATGGCCGATTGATTCGCTTGTAGGGGAATGCGGTGGTCAGTACTTCAGCTGGGTGGCAATCCCTGCGTCGGCGGGAATACCTCCGGAAATTGATCTAAGACTTGTTGTAGCTCACTGCTTGGCCCTGGTATCGGCTCATTCCCCTCACCTACCCGTTCGAGTTGATACATTTCCATTGCCGACTGGTTGCCACAAATCTTCCTGAGTGACAGGTAATTAACTTGTTCTGGTTGCCGACTACTCAACCCCTTCCAGGAATGAGCCTGACCTCCGGATTTAAATTCAAATGTCTGGTTGGCGAAGTCCATCACCACCGGCCCTAACGTAGCCATCCATGCCACCCCCAGCACTACCTTCGAGCCCTTAATAGGTAGGATATAAAAGTCAGTAGTTATAGTACTCCCTTGGATGATGATCTCTTGGTTGCGAAGGACTCCCTCATTCTGAATGCGAGCACCACTACCGACCATCACCCCAAAAGCTGGCGTAGGCTCTATCGTCAGTCCCAAGTGTTTAGCGACTCTGGACTGAATGAAATTGTGCGTGCTGCCTCCATCTAGCAGTACTTGCACCTCCCTTTCACGAATGGTACCTTGAAAACGCAAGGTCATCGGAGAGAAGCACCCGGACATCGCATTATAGGAGATCAATGTCGGCTCGGATGTCTCTAACTCAGTTACCTCCGGTGGCAGTTCACCCTTCTCTTCACCTTCTTTTGCCAACAGCCCATCGTCAAGCATGAACAGCTGAGGCGATCCCGACACTTGTGCCCCCACGAGTATTTATCGTCACAGTAGAAACATAAGCATGCTCTTTGCGCCTTTGAGCTTTTGCCGACGATATTCTTCTCGGGCCAGCTTTCTGAAAGGTGGAAGTCAACTGACCGACGGCCATGTTGGTGACGGCGTCGCCCAAGCTGGTTGACCATTGGATCCCATTGTTGTGGCCGGATTGATTCCTCGCCCCGGAGTCAGTAGTAGGGTCGGCCCCTTGCTGCCCGCAAATGGTATTAGATTCCTTCGAGCAGCATTGATCTTGGCCTCGTACCGCTTGGCCAAGGTTACTGCCTCATGCATGGATGTAGGCAACTGAGTCAATACCTCCGTCTTTACATCTGCTCGTAAGCCAGACACAAAGCAGTTAATCAAAAAAGATTCCGGAAGGTTACTCGTTCGCAGGGCCAATTCCTCGAACCTGCCCTCATACTCTGCCACAGTTTTCGCCTGCACTAGCTTGAGCTGCCCCTCTTGTGGCTCTAAATCTATGGGTTCAAACCGTCGCCGAATGGCTTTGACCAGATGGCTCCATCCGGACAACTGCTTCCGACGTTGCATCCACCTAAACCATTTCTTCGCCAAGCCCTCCATTCGAAACGAGGCCATCGTCACCCTGTGCTGGTCCTCAGTCGAGTAAAACTCAAAGAAATCCTCCGCCGAAGCTATCCAATCCTCGGCATCAGATCCGTTGAAAACTGGTAGCTCGACTTGCGGCGGTTTCGGTGGGAAGGGGAACTCGTCTTCATCAGTGGCCTCTCCCCGCGGGGATTTCCACCGGCTCGGAGCGGTGTTGGCATTTCCCCCAGATCCAGATCCAGATGGCTCGGCCTTGATCTTGGCCATCTGAACCATCTGAGTGTTCAGAAGAGCAATCTGCGAGGAGACGGTCTGAAGCAGCTTCTGTTGGGCGTCCATTGCCTACTGTTGGTTCTCTAGATTAACTTGAATCACTCCCAACCTCTGCTCATGTCTCAGATTCGTCTCTTGCAAGGTTTTAACTGACTCAGCGATGGTTTGAGATCGCATCTCCATGATCGCCTTTAGCGATCGTCAGATCCGAACTACCCAATCCAATGAACAAGGAAAGACCAATCTCAATGAAAGCACCAATGTCAGATGCGTTACCTGACAACCTTGGGTCGACTAGTTCCGTTCGTTGTGAACACCGCTGGTGGCCAATGGTGTTGTCTCCAGCGATGAAGCAGTCTCTGTATTCCAAATCGCAGAAAGAAGTAGCGGGGAAAAAGAGATAGAGGAAGGAGAGAGAGAGAAAGGGAACAGAGAAGGAAAGAGAGAGAAGTGAAGAGTTTAATGATCAAGATGTCTTTATCACCTCAATGCCTATTTATATGCCTATTACATTCGCCTAATTACATTCGTAATCATTCAAGTGCCTGGTTTCTGCGCATGCGCCCCGCACGCTTCACTAACGACCCTGCCTCGTCATCATTGATTGACGCCATGCTACGTGCGTGACTCGCTGATCCCGCGCCCGTGACAGATTCTTAATCAAAGTGGTCTTGTCGGACACCTAATGCCTCGGAAACAGCTTGCCTTTGAATTTCAAGCCGTTTTGTTGGTTCGATTTAAATTCCAATAAGTCACTCAGCAAACACTTGAAACCTCCTTCTAATGAAAGAAAAAGTGGCATGGTTGGAGAGTTACCTCTTTATACTAGTTAACTACTTCTGATATTTTTACTAATTAAGCTGTTTCTAGTGAATCAGAATAGCTTATACTCTTTTAGGCCATGAACTATTGGAAAGAAGAATACTAGTGCCTGACAAATGCAGATCTCATCAATTTATGCAGGTGATGAAACACTTCTGTTTGCTGACAAGATTATGAAGTGTACAGGGTCTGGAAAGATGAAGCGGCGAATATTAATGATCACAGATTCTGCTATTTATCTTGTTGATCCAGATGCTGATGTACTGAAACGGAGAATAATGCTGGCTGCCGTGGATAAGATATGTTTGAGCAAGCTGAGCGATAACTTTTTTGCAATAGTTGTTCCAAGTGAATATGATTGTCTTATGGCCAGTACAAGGAAAACAGAAATTGTTACAGTGCTTGTAGAAGCTTCCAAGAGCAGATCCGAATATGAGATCGGAGTAGTTTTTTCCAACAGGTAATTATGATAATTATAATATTAATATTCTCACAATTTTGTCTACTGAAATATTCAGAAACCTTTCTGTTTTCTATTTCAATGTGTGCCTTCATTTGCTCTACATCCTGATCAAGCACCTTCTAGTTATAGACTTCTAGTGCAAGTCTCATTCAAAGAGAGCGAAAAACATGCTAAGACATTCATGGCTATCTCTTCTCATTTTTGCTTTATTAACAACTCTGGCATTTTAACAAATATCACAATGGAAACTGTATCTGATCAACCCATCTCTTATTATTTTTACCCTTCTGCACTTTTGTGCTTGTGTATCAGCACAACTAATTTGATAGTATGGCACTGCTCACAGAAATTGAATAACTGGGTTATATGCAGGAATGTATCCTTTCCTAACAGCATCAACAACAAGCCTAAGTCCACACTATTTATAGTCATCCAACGTGGAATTTTTTCCAGCCATTAAGCTATATAATAACGGCAATCTCTACTTACGCTGAAGGCATCATTCACTTTTTATTACTTTACAAAGTTTTCTTGGGTTTTCCTTTCCCCCTCCTCCTATGTTGTTTTTGTTATTTCTAGCAATTTTGTCTTGAGTGCATTTTCAATATAATAAAAAGATTAGTCGTTTTATTTACTCCAGATATGATATTCCAAATGTTGATATGTTAAAATGCCTATATATGATGAATTAATATGCATAAGTCTGTTTAGCTAGGAGTACTTGCAAAAGGAATATTTGCTCTAGTACTTGGTATATCATAGCTGAAATTAGCTTGTCAACTTTCTCTTCCATCAATACAATATCCCTAACTGAAATTAATTCTCCCTTCTCTTTCACATGCTAAGCAGTTTAGTAATAAACAATAAACTCATGTTTGGATCTATTTCAACTAATAGTTACAAGAATATCATGCATTATCCAAATTTTTTTCAGAGCGAGAGAGAGGGAATATAAAGAAGAATGCCCCACAAAGACTTCCATATTGGTTCATCTGCCTTTAGTCTCCCATATTTAGATTGTCAAGAGTGGAATAATTACTGTGAATCTAATTTCACCTTTGAAGATTAAACTGCATTTGTTTGTTTCGAGTGCTGAGCATCCAGACAATTCTCGACACATTGATGAAACAAAGGTCAATAAATATCAGTAATATACCTTACGAACAGATTACTATGCACTTTAGTTATCCTGTCAATGCACATAAATTTTTCATGACCATTTTAATTGCTTCTACTTTTCTATTTTCTATTTCTGTTTTCATGGATCTGGATCACATTTGTGATATTATTCTTTTTCAAATACTCAAGAATAAACCATACATCTTTCTTTTAAAATTTGATCAACGAAGATATAATAAGGCTCCGGGGTCAAACAAAACTAATCGAGCATGATTTCCTCCATTTAACCAAAATATTATGTCAGCAAGGAACAGCTGTTTCTCCTCAGTTTCTCTCTAGTTAATTCATGTGCTTAATATAACTTTGGTTGTTGGGAGTTGCAGGTTTGAGTATTGCGCTGCTGCTGACATGGTGAAGGAAGTTCGGTCGGAGGAAACCGAAGGTATTAGTCAACTAGAACTTTTGGCAGTAAATTACATGAAAGCCATAGCTGGGTGTATTTTGAATGAGAATGTACATCAATCCTAGTAATAGATACAGGGAAAAGGTATGCAGATTAGGGATCCATGCAATTCTACACTGCACACCCCCAAATTCTCTCTCAACAATGTTTAGTGCTACACGTAATGTTCACTTACTGAATAGAATTTTTTTATTTGATAGTTTTTAGTATCTACACAATGTCACTTAACTAACCACTGTGATACAACCCTTTCCCCCATATTACATACAATAGTTTTAGCCTTTTAGGTCTGGCACTTTATTTACTGTTCGGCACAACTAGCCTCTTACTAGGAAGATAAATAGTTTCAATCATCTTGAACGCCAACAGAGGACAGTGCTTATACTTGATACCTTAGGCATCTCCTTGATAAATTGACTGTGACTTAGCCTAAGATAAATAGTTTCAATCATCTTGAACGCCAACAGAGGACAGTACTTATACTTTGATACCTTAGGCATCTCCTTGATAAGTTGACTGTGACTTAGCCTGCTTACAAATACACAAGCAAAAACTTACTTCTTGAGCAAAAAGCCTGGAACCAGTACTTATACTTCTTGAGCAAAAAGCTTGGAACCCTTAACATATCGTAAGCATTCACCTTTAGCTACAATCAAACTGTTATGGCTAACACTAAGGGGCTTTTTGATTTCTGCAGGAGGAATTAAAACGAGGATTGTGAGAAAGCGCCGCTGATATCCAAGATTGAAGGTGCTTTTTGATTTCTGAAGGTGGAATTAAAACGAGGATTGTGAGAAAGCGCCGTTGATATCCAAGATTGTCGTGGATTTTTAAATATTATGTTTTTCGTTGATAATGCGCTTTCCATTTTTGTAAATTTCGAATGTGCATCAATTTTGCAAAGTGTGTTCCAGCTTGCAGCAATATAAAAGTTGCTTTAAATCGACTGATATACATAACACATGTTTTGTGATGATTGGAATCATACACCTACATGGCGATATATGCGAACGTGATGTCGTGATGACACTATTTTCCTGTGAGCAAACTGACAGTATTAGTAAGAATGAATTATCCTAAACTTACCACAATACAGGTATGTAATCTACAAGAGGCCAGCGAACATTTATAACCTCTTTACCCTGCCAGGTTTGTAGAGATGACTAGGGTGTCGATTTTGATTCTCTATCTTTTGAGTCAACTTTAGTTTTTAGCTTAATAATTATCATTCAAAAGTTTTTATGGATAAAAAAAGAGTATTTTGTTTTACATGCAGCGAGCAACTGCCACAACCTCAATTTATCAAGATTCGCCTACTTGCGAGCTTATTTCCTGCAGCGTTGGCAACCAAAAGAAGCATTTAACATGAGTGCATAAAGATTACCATACATAACTTATTGCAGATTGATAATTTCCAGGAATCAATAGTGAATGAGAGAAAAATGGAGAATATAGGTAAATCAGAAACCAAATACATATTCATTTTCCGAAACCAGATCTCAAAGATAACCCAGAAAAGCAGTTTCAACACCGTAAAGCATAATGCAGAAGGTTCAATTGGCCATGCCATAGTTGAAAACTCCATGGATAACCAATGGAATACTGCCCACTCTCTATAGTTCTTTTACAGCATAACAATTTGGTGGCAACTGGGGTACAATCAAATCTTCACAGAATGACCAATTAACTGAGCTATGAACACCAATCATCAAAATATACAAACCCCTTTTTCCTAACTGTAAGAATATAAAAGATAAGAATAAACAGAACTAACATACCAAGCATTCCCTACTCCAAAATCTTTCTTTACGTATTATGTTCAACTATAAAAAAGACCAATTGCCATTAGGGTGATGGCCAAGGCAAATAAGTATATCAATAAAGGACATAAGTAATGACGGCAAGATTCAGGTCCTCCACAACCTACACCTAAAACCAGCTCAGAACGTTTAAAAAGAGGCATGCTTGCAGCTTTTGTATAAGGATCTACATTTTCGAATTCTCCTGTCGCAAACTTGGAGAATGGCAGTATCTTCCAGAGAGAAACAAGTTGATATGTGTTGGCGACACTTTAGTTGTAGATTCTCACTGGTTTGTCAAAAGTATGACGGTTCTGCATGCAGTGGAATAGCATAAGCAAATTAAAGTCAAATTCCAAATTAGGTCTCTAAAAGATCAATTTGATGCTCTTTTCTGTTTTAGCAAATGCACAACCAAACCAACCAAACAAAAAGAAAATCTAAACATGTGAGATCCTTAAAAGTGTCATTTCCAAAGGAAGAGCCAAGAGGTGGAGTATTTGAGAGGACTCACGGGGCATCTGTTTCTTGTCACTATATATCAGAAAAGATTCTTGGTAAGCTTGCATAGTTATATTGTCATTTCCCAATATATGCATTTGTTCCATCCTCTATTCACATTACCAATACATTAAAATAGCCATCATATATTTATTTTATGTTTAAGTACCTCACATAGGAAACCCATGGTCATCAGTAAAAGGGACTTGCATTTAACTAATATTAAACACAAAATGCAGCAACATTTCAGACCAAAGGAACTAACATTGTCTATACTTAAAGAGTCCAATACAGATATCTCCTAAAGATGTACAGAGAAAGATACCATTACTCTTAGGGGATATTTGGTAGTTGAGTTTTACTTTCCTAGGTCTGGTGACACAACAAAAGAACTTAGTTGGAAATACTTCCCATAAAAATGACTTTTCAAGAAAAAGTGAGAAAACTCTTTTGCCCTTTTCAAGCTTAAAAAAAGGCATTTCCTAATTAATTTATAGATTTTATATTATAGTTTTCTATCAATAAAAAGTTTACATATTTTCAAAATAACAATTAAAAATTAAGTAAATATAAATTAATAAAAATAATATATTTTGCTTTCAAGTTCTTTAAGTTATAAATTTCATAATTCAGTCCTTCATAAATAAAAAATACATATTTTAAAAATAATAATTAAAAAATATGTAAAAAAAATCAGCAGAAATAATATATTCTGCATTTAAGTGCTTATGTTTTATTAATTATGCGAATAAACAAAGAAGGATCTTCTTATGTTAGTCGTTCATAAATTTAAAAAAAATGTATCTTAAGAATAATATATTAAAATTGTGCAAATATAAAAAAGTAAAAATAATGGTTAAAATTAAGTCCCTCAAATTTTATTAATTTTATATTTTAGTTTTTTTTTTAGCTTTCAAAAATGATTCTACCAATGTGGAATCAACGCTTCTCAAGAATGTAGCCACACAACTATCCTATAAAGGCTTTTCATTTTCCAACCTTTCTTGCATACCAAATGCACCAAAGTATTTCATATAACAAACATAATAATCAAAGCATACTTGTCATCACCAGCCTATGGGGATCCAAAAACTTACACCAATACTAATGAATAAGAAAACATAACACCTATTCCAGATCAAATTGGAAAAAGAATCCAACATAAGGATAATTTCTATCCTATCAAACATCAATAAAGAGTATAAGCATCACCTGATTTGCAGTGTAAGCCCGTTTTGGGGCATTGTCTGCATGCTCTAGTCCAAGATACTGCTCCCAAGCTCCATATACATCCCTTCTCTGTGTAAAAACACAAAGTTTGTAACTCATTTTCTTTACTGAATTAGTGAGTCCAAAATATTTTACTAAACATGCAAACCTGGAAACATTCAGACACAACTTCTGAGTCTTGGAGATAATCTGGACGGCCCATACATAAGAATGCAAACTTCCACTGTTTTAATAAACAATTGTTAGATTTAAGCATAATAACTTCCCTGTATAGAAGAATATACAGATGAGTCATTAGTTGAAACTCAGACAGGACCGGCTGGTCCAACCAGAAAAAACTAGACCAACAGGTGACAAACTGGACCCGTGCCCTTTGGCCCATCCGGGTCTATAAAATGATAGGATTTACATTTGAGCCAGGCATTTAGAAAACCGATAGACCTGGCCGGATCAATAAATATATGACCCGGGTTTGTTAGAATGCATAAAATTGCATGGGCATAAAAGCAACTTTAATTTGAACTCAATCCACTTTTTATTTCCCATCTACTTCTTTTCCTTTTGCTTTTCCCTCCTTCCTCGCCCTCACCCTCTCACAATCTTTCTTTTAAAGCTGCAGCTCGAGTCGATCTCTTTTGACGCTACCCATTGCTAGATCTAACTTACCGGAGCCTCCTTCCAACACCCTGACAGCCCAATCTCTAGCTAGGTCAAAACAATGTTTCTCCACTCCCCTCTTCTTTCTCTCATCACTATCCAGTCACCCATCAGCTGCAGCTTTGGCAACATGCAGCCTCAGCATGCAGGGTGCAACCACAACCCACTGCCTTAGCACGCAGAGTGCTCACAGTAGCAAGTATTTTTAATTTTATATAACATTTAGGTGTTAACATTTTCCATTTAGAAGTTGATTTGAGTAGAAAGAAACGGAGGCATCTACTGATTATTGATTTCTTATGTTCTTCCATTTTGCGTACACATTATCTAGCTAAGGATTTCAGGTCTGCCAAATATAAAAGGTACATTGTTATCTTCAATTTTGATATGAAGTAAACTTACTGTACATTTGAAATTTTCTAATTTTTTTTACAATTTTAAATAGTTTTTTTAATGGATAGACTTTATAATAAAATACAAACATAATTTTACAACATAAGGGTGACACAATGCATGAGGCAATCCACTTTTGTGAGCTCTGGGAAGAGATGATATACACAGCCTTCCCCGAAAGAGGCTATCCGTGGCTCGAACTCATGGCCTCCATATAGGGGTGGAAATAGGCTAGGCGGCCTGTCAGGGGCTTGTGGCCTGGCCTGTATTCGGCCTAGTCTGGCCTGGCCTATTAAAAAAAAAACAGGCTCAGGCTCGCTCAGGCTCAGGACAGGCCAGCCTGGGCCTGTTAAGATAGTATATATAATAAATATATATTATTATTAATTTATTATATATTTATATTAAATAATAAAATATATATTTTAACAATTATACCCAGAAGCCCTAATCACCCGACGCCCATTCACCCCATTCGCCCGATGCCTCCCTGCAATGGCGTACGCTGAGTCGCCGACGCCCGACATTGCTTCACGCCCGACGCTGCATCATGCCAACGCTACATCACACATTCACGTCGACGCTGCTTCACGCACGACACTGCTCCGACACCATCGCTGGACGACGCTTCCCCTCGGACGACACTGCTCCAACGCTGAACGCCACCGGCCCATTGCTGAACGCCTGACACTGATCCGGCGCTGCTTCACCCAGGTCAACACCGCCCACATCACAGGCACAGGCGCACAACCCCGACACTGCTTCGTCCAAGTCACCGCCGTCCGCCGGACCACCAGAGCTGCTTCCCCAAACTGCATATTGGGTAAGCTGCTCGTCTGCTTAGTATAACTTGTTGAGTATAAATTTTGTGCGGGGAGAAATATACTAGTGACCTACTTTTCTACGTTGTTGGATGAAACTTGGTTTAATACTAGTTGGATGAAACGTTGTGACGCTGTTGGTTTAATACTACGTTGTTGGTTTAATATACTAGTGACACTGCTTAGTATAACGTTGTTGGATGAAACTTGGTTTAATACTAGTGACCTACTTTTCTACAACATAGGTATTTTAATTAATCATTTTGTCATCTCAATTAATTAATCATGTGAGCATCCCATTTCTACAACATGTGTATTTTAATTAATCATCAGTGAGCATCCCAATTAAAATTGCTTTCCTTCTAATAGCATGATCATTATTCTGGGCCCTTGAGTGACACTTGTATGTATCTTAAATTGTTTTATATCCTTTGTTTATTTTTATATTACAAATTTACAGGTTTAGTTAATGCCATCTCCATTTGAGAGTGAAACAATGTCATATGCTTCTGCTCCCCCTAATGCTCAACACGATGGTGAAACGATGTCACAAACACCAACGTCAACACCAACATATTCAAGTCAACCAACTAATGATCAAAATGATGAACCTGATGGTGATAGTGTCATTAAGAAGAATAGAAAGAAAACCTCACAAATTTGGGATGATTTTAATCTAGTTGAAAATTCTGAAGGGGTAAAAGCTATTTGCAAGTTTTGCAAACATGTATTCTCTTACTCGGGAAAGGGAGCTAGCACTACGCATCTCTGGAGACATTCCAAAGTTTGCTTACAAAGAAGGTTGCATGTTGCTTCACAGCAGAAACAACCCATCATTCCATTTCAACTTTCCAGTTTGAGCATTAATCCATTTATGACCCCAGGTGCTAGATATTCTAATGAGAAGATGAGGCAAATAATCGCTACTGCAATCATGGTACATGAGCATCCTTTTAATATTGTTGAGGATGAAGTTTGGATGTGGGGCTTTCAGTATGCAAATTCTGAATTTCAGAAGAATTCTCGCAAAACAGCTAGAAGCGATTGTTTAGCTATATACGAGGCAGAGAAGAAACAATTGAAGATCTTACAAAGCGTGAACATGATCAGTAGTTATACTGATATGTGGAAACCAAGTCATCAAGTAGTTGAATACATGGTTATCACTGGACACTTCATTGATGCATGATGAAATCTTCAAAAAAGGGTTTTAAGTTTTGTGAAAGTGCCTGCTCCGAGACGTGGAATAGATGTGGCAGATGCTATTTTCAAATGTGTGAAGACCTGGGGGATAGAAAACAAGGTGTTTTCGGTTTATGTTGATAATGCTTCCTATAATGATTCATGTCCAAGGGCTCTTAAGGATAGCATATCAGATAGTAGTTCATTACCTGCTTGTGGTAGCTTGTTTCATGTCAGATGTTGTGCGCACATTTTGAACTTACTGCTGCAAGACGGCCTTGGTAGAATTAAGGACATTATTCATAATGTTCGTGAGAGTGTCAAGTATATCAACTATAATGATTCAAGGCTAAAATCATTTTGTGATATTGTTGAGCAAAAGCGTTTGAAAGAGAAGAAGCTCATCATTGATTGTCCAACAAGGTGGAATTCTACATATAAGATGTTATCTACTGCTTTGAAGTTCAAGACTGTCTTTCCCGCTTATAAGGAAAGAGAGTCACACTACAAGTATGCACCATCAGAAGAGGATTGGAAGAAAGTTGAAAAAAATTGTAAGCTTCTTGAGGTGTTTAATCTAGCCACTCATGTCATTTCAAGTAGCGACTATCCTACTGCAAATTTGTATCTTTCTGGAGTTTGGAGAGTGAAACAAGTAATTGACAATGCCACAGAGGATGATGATTCCTTCATGAGAAACATGGCAATCACAATGAAGGAGAAGTTCGACAAATATTGGGGAGAATGCAATATGGTAATGGCCCTTGCAAGTATTTTGGATCCTAGATGCAAATTATATGTTATTAATTATTGCTTTCCTTTAATTTATAAACGTGATTATGTGGCTTCTGAGAATGTGGATAAAGTGATGAATTGTTTGCAATTGATGTATGATGAGTATGCTGACAAGCATAAGGGAGAGAACTTCTAGTCATGAAGTTGACATTAATGGCAACAACTCTTCCTCCAATGTAACTAGCTCAATAGTTACTAGATTTGATCAAATCATGAGCATCGTTCGTGAAAAACAAGCAATTCCCCAATGAAATCAGAATTGAAAGTTTACCTTGAGGAGGGTGTTTACATTCTTGAGGGAAGTTCTAACTCTTTTAGTACCTTGGAATGGTGGAAGAACAATAGCTTAAAGTATAAGATTTTATCTAAAATGGTTGCTGACATATTAGCTATTCCAATTTCAACAGTGGCATCAGAGTCCACATTTAGTGCTGGGGAAGAGTTATAGATGAATATCGTTCCAAATTAAATGAAGAGTCAGTTGAAGCACTTATTTGTGGTGGGGATTGGCTTCGCAACAAGTATGGTTTAAAGAAAAAAACAAAGGTACATTTTACATTGTTTAGATATTACATTTTCTTATAGTTATTGCTTGTTAAATTATATTATGATCTAATGATATATTTGATTTCTTATTTTTTAAGGTGTTCGAACAAGAAGAAGAAATTACATTGAAGATTTGATGCCTTGTTGAGACTTGAGAGAGATCAACTTTACTTTGCCTTAGTTTAAATTATGGTGTTTGTTGTAATCATGTTATGTTTGATTTTATCTTCTTAAGTTAGTACTTTGGAAAAAAAGTTTGTAATTTGTTTGGATTAGTACTTTGGAATGTTTAAATTATTGTGTTTGTTGTTGTCATGTTATGTTTGGTTTGAAAAATATGTTTAAAAACAAGTGTTATCATGTTATGTTTAAATTTGTTGTTATCATTTTTGTATTGGAATTTGGAAATATGTTTTATAAACATATTTCAAGTTTTAGCGGCCTGGCAAGCTTTATAAACAGGCCACAGGCCAGGCCTATGATCAAGCCAAGCCTTTGAACAGGCTCAGGCCAAAAAAATAGCCTATAGCATGCCACAGGCCAGCCTGTTTCCACCCCGAGGTAAAGTTACACCAAAGCAACCCTCTAAAAATAATTTTACAATATATTTCAAAAAACATGCAATCCAAGCAGCTGGCCCACTGGTTCAACCGGTGAACCAATGCTCAACCGGGTCAATTACTGGTCCAGGTTTTAAAATACAGTGAGCACTCGAGGTCCCTTTATTTGCTGTCGTGGATATATAAAAATGATAGTTCTCCAAGACAAAATCTGAATATATATGTAACCAAGTTACAAGAAACAGAACAGACAATATCAATTACCTTAGAGAACTCCTCATCTGGAACATGTAGTTTATTTTGAATGCGCATTTTCACTTGTTCTAAAGTTTCACCATCATGAATAACCAGCAGGAACGGTTCCCCAAAGTTCTGAACCTGTTGTAGTTCAACCAAAAGGTAGAACCGTCAGTTGAACAGCATGCATGTCTGAAATAGGCACAAAGATATAGCACAGATTTCAAGGCATTCGTGAACCACAACTAGAACAAGAAAACATGTATGAAATTTGAGCCAGAAGGAGAAACAAATGGCATTTACTGAAACAAGAAAGCAGCAGTTACTAATATAGTTAGAAAACATTCAATCAAGTGCAAAACAACTTCATTTTCCAATTGATTGTTTTTATTGTAACTTAAACAGTATGATGGGAGGAGAAGCAGTTGAAGACTACCCACCATCTGGTTCTGATTTGGATCTTTCATGAAATGATACACGTGAATTAAACGATCTTGAGGGCCAAGGTTTTTCTCTTCCTCAGGAATCTATGCATCAGAAAAGATTAACTTAGGCATATTTTCACAAAACATTAAAGTATGACATAAAGTAATTTCATATTTGGAAGGAAATGTTTATTCAGCAAAAAGATGCTGACACGTCGTCTGAATCCAAAAACAGATACATACCCGAGGAAGAAATCATTGAACAAAATACCAAATATAGAGACTTACAACTTACCTCCTCTGCACGCAATGTCCAATACTGGTCATTTATGTTTTCTATTTTCTCACTAGGTGGAAATACCTGAAATGGAAAAAATATATATCATCAGGCCAGAAAATTCAATAGCTTACTAAACAAACGATGGCTACACTAAACATCCAGGCTACTTACATGATTTATATTCAAGTGCCTATCTAAAATTAAAATTTGAATAACGCATTAATACATCGAATTAATTAATTCCTAACATCCTGGTTACCTAGAATTACATCAATCTTCAACTGACTCATAGTTATATCATAAAGCAAGATGTATACAGTCAAATCAGAAACAGGTCTGATGCACGAGAAGAAAGACCATTAAAACAAAATATTCAGTTCAAAGAAAATCAAACACCTTGTAGATCTTGTGATAAAAGACCTCAAGTAGTCGGAGTTCAGCATCAGGATGGGATAGCTCAACCTGCTTGAACCAAAAGGTATGTGGAGTTAAACATATACTAACATACTTGTAATGTGTTTTGTAGATTTAGAAAAGATTCTGCAATACAATGAAACAATTTTCTGACAATCTGACATGGATACTTCTTTCAAATAATAAAGGCATTGGTCCTTCTTCAAGGGGAAAAAATTGATAAGCTCGGACAACAACTTCCTCACCTTTGTCTTTAAATCATTGATCACATCAGCAACAGTGCTATTCTTTGGTAGTCTAATGCTATGAATGGCAACCTGAAAATGATGTGCATACATATAAGCATGCTCAGAAACGGTTTAAAAAGTTAAACATAGTAAAACATTATCTTCTTTTAACGAAATTTCTGAAACTGAGCATGTTAAACTATTTGCAATATCCAAGCAATAAATTCGACCTCATCCTTGGTGGCATGATGAAATGCAACTTTCAAAGTTTTTAAACCTTGCAATTCAGGCAGAGGTATGTCCAGCACTTCATAGTACAGAATATCAGAATTCTGTCAAAAACAAATCTCATTAGATTCTGCCACATTCTATAAAGATGAACAAATTAAAGAGGTATATAAAATATAAACCTGGGCAAAATGGACAAGCATCTCAGATAGACGATCCACGCCCCTATATTTAATAGGTTGAGGTTTAGGCTGCTGAGAGTAGCAGTTATGTGATGTAAGCCGGATTTTTGATGGATCATCCAGGCCAATTTGACATGCCACCTTTTCTACGACAGCATCGTATGAATCAAGTTTGGATCTTCACAGAAAAGAGATGAGACAATATTGATTTATAGCATAATCAGGTAAATAAAAAATCAGTTTAAACAACATCAAAGGAAAGAAAAAATCGAGGTCGAGCACTTACAACTCTAAGCAAAAATCATCTTCTTTTGGCTTCTCCAATAATCGAAAATGAACCACCTATGTCATTACATGATCAAAGACAAATGCAGAAAGGTTTGAATAAACAAAACCAAAAGCCAATTAACATAAGCATACAATAAATATTATGTCTAATGATGCCATGAAATCTCTTGATAACATCTTGACTTTCACTAGTATTTGCTCCCTCTACCAAAAAACTAATGATAACAATCATCTTTTTTATATATAAAAAAGTTTTCAGTTTCTACCGAAAACATGAGCATACAATAAATATTATGGGCTAATGATGCCATGAAATCTCTTGATAACTTCTTGACTTTCACTAATATTTGCTCCCTCCACCAAATAACTAATGATAACAATCATCTTTTTTATATATAAAAAAGTTTTCAGTTTCTACCGAACAGTGTGTTAAACCCCAACTAGAATAATAATTTGAAACCTTTAATTTCTACAAATAAACAGGTAGGGATCTCGAATCTTAATCCCTCGTGGTTCGTTTGCTTCATTGGATGATAGGATAGGACAACAAAAGAACGAAGAATTAGACAGGACTTTTTTATCCGATGTGCACCGGATATAATACCAGTTTTATATTTTTTCTAATCCTAATCTCTTCTAATCCAAGCACTAAACAAACAAATGATTAAAATTCATCCCTTATCCTATCCTTTTTATCCCATGAAACAAGCATGCCCTAGTAATTTGCTTGTTCCATTTAATAGCATAGGATAGGATAACAAATGAGAAAGAAAGTTGGATAGGATTTTTTTATTTCTGAAAGAAACACATAACTAACATTTTAAAATTTCTCCTTATGGAATGCACAATACAGAATGCTAAAAGAAATAGAGTAATTAGAAGAATGTATATGCAACAGAGAAGAACAATATGTGTTCTAACTGAAATCCTCCATTTCTGAATTTTAAGCTGAGCAAACAAATCTTCATACATTGATGCCAAACAGAAAAAGTTGAGCATGATGATAGAAGAAAAGAAAAAAAATGAGACAAAAAAATCCTTAATAGATATTAAAAAATATTCCACAATGTACCTGCCGATTATGGACATATTCCAGAAAAGATGAAACATTGGGGTAACGGATTTGGTGATTATTCCCAAGAGAGGTTTTTTGATAACATATAATATCACCATCTTCCAACTACAAGCACCGAAAAAACCTCATATAGCTCATAGTCCATATAAATTAGCAACTTTACAATCCACTAAAGCACTAAAGCATGATCACTTAACCCACCTGGCTGGAACGAAAGGAAAGCCTGATGTCAATCCGTTCACACATCACATTTGGCTCAAATTTTATTTCCTGTGCATTTTGACACAAATTTCAGGTACCTTAAACAAAAGAATATTAAAGAACAAAGGCATACAAACTAGTTTAATAATCAGATATACTGGAAGAGTCGTTTTGTTTAATAACCTCAAAGAGATCAATTTCTTCATCTGGTGAAAAACCAGCCATCTCATTGAGCTTTGTAAGTATATCAGCAGGTTTACCAAGGCCCTTCACGAACAGCCTCCCGACATATCTAAATACAGTGAAGGATTACAAAGGCAAATTGTTGACAGATAATGGATAATCAATTGCATGAGAAAGAAATAGATAGTACTTGAGTTCTTCCTTCTCAGGATCATAATGCTTAAAGAAAAGCAGTATATCTTCTTTAGTTTTATCAGGTGGAGAAAGAGGGAGCAAATCCTGAAAAAAAAGAAAGATAGCAAAATGTCTCCTTCACCTTTGAAAAGTGCAAATTGACATAACAAGCACCACTAATGGTTACCTTTCCAAGCTCAACTTCTAGAAATAACTTGAGTTCAGCATTCTGTGCCTTATTAGATATTTCCTTTAACTGCCCAACCTATGCAGTACAAGTAATAATTATAATATAAAGCAGATGGCATAGACAAATGAATGGGGGAAGGGGGATAGCTAAAAGCAAAATATCAGATGGATCAAATCAAGGCAGTATTGCAGAAAATCAAAATTACACCCAAGAAAACTCGGTTGCAAACATGAATGACAGAGATGCAAAAAAAGCAGGATTACAGATCAAATTACCCAAACACAAGTCTAATTAGTTTTAAAGACAGAAAAACCAAATTGAACAATTCAAAATTGCATGACATGTAAAGCAAACAGGGCACAAGAGTTTTGCTTGAATATATTATTGTTTACAGAAAATAGAGGACACTTAGTTAAGACAAAGAGTATGTCAGGTTGTAAGTACCAAGAATTGTTTATATTGGAAAAGGCTCATCCCATGTACATTTGACAAAAACATTTTAAAAATCAAGAAAAGTGTTCCTCTTAATTGCTTTCAGACGTTCTCAAAAAGAGAATACTGTGTTTTGTTCTACACTCAGAAAATAACAAAAAGAAATGAACATTTATATTTGTTTCCTTATCTTGCAACCCAAAAAAAACTCATTCTCTACGATATCAATATCTCAACCGCAAACAGTGGGCAGATTAGATGATTTACTGAGAAAAATATACCGTTACCATTGCAAAAAAAAAAAAAAACATTGTGAAGAGCACAATAGTATTTTGACATCTACTTACTACAACCTAACGGTAACAGCCACCAGTAAAAAGATACTTACAGAATGTGCTTCTTCTTGAGGACTTAGAGGCCTATTTGGACGATATGTATGGTTCTGTCGTTTAGCCCACAACCAAAATCGCTGAAACTGCACTGGTATACCAAATTCTCTGGCAACCTCCTCCTGTCAATCCATATTACACTGGATAAGAGAATTACTACCAGACATAGACAAAAATTAATGTAAACCAAGGCAAATGAACAACAAAGAAAAAATGTTTTTAAATATTGGCATGGCTTCTACTCTTCATGAGTACTTGGATTGCAGAAACAAAAAGAAGATGAGGTGCATAGTTGCATACTTCACAACTGTAACTAAATTACAACTCCAAGAGGAACTTTTTTTCCCACCATATCTTTCTTTACAAGTACTGAGCTAAACACCAAAATCACCTTAGGGTCTCTTTGGCAAGTGGCTTTGTGTGCCAATTTACATCATTCCAAAACAGCTACCAGGAGGACGGTTTTTGATAAAATCAGTCATTGTCAGATGCCAACAGCCAATAAAAACCATTTTTGATGAACTCTTATGCAAATACCTTAAATAACCTTATAACTCCTTCAATCTAATTGACAACTTCTTCAATGTTATCCGTATGCAATAAAATTATATGTATAATTTAATGCCAAATATATAAATTGTTATAGAATGCAATTATTTAAATGCAAATGTATCATAAATTATTAATGCAAATCTAATTATATATAAAGTATTATAAAATGAAAATACGTAAATTATTATAAAGGCAATAATTTAAATGAAAATATATTATATAATTCTCATGTAAAATTATATAATTTCTAATATTCTTTCAACTGGACTTAAACATGACCTTATTCGTAATTTTATACGTCAGCAGTAACATTTATTAGTTATTTACCAAACATTTTATATATTCACGCTACCAGCTATCAGCACAATTGGCTCTGCCATACAGAGTCTTAAACATAATCAAGAAACTTGTGAAAACTTGTGAACCACTTAAAGCAAAGGGTCATAAAGCATACTTATTATTGTTCCAACTACAAATTCAAAATCACTATTTCAGAAAAAAGAAAATAGAGTTCCAGAAAAAGACTAGTAAACTTTCCCTGCTTCTGTCATCAGCTATCATAACAAGAATAGCAAAGCAAATTGTGCCAAAAATGCAACAATTAGGTAATAATAATACTCGGAGGATTATGGAACATCCTGTGACGTAAAAAATATATAGTCAACAAACATTATGGGATGTTTCCAGATCCATGGGCTAACTAATATCTCAGAGGAAAAATGAAAAATCCATTTTGGACACAGGACAAGAATAGCCATGCGAAGTCCAATTATTTGCATAGAACTAGAGTAGCCATGAAAAGTTTATGCAACAAGCCAACAACATCAATCTCCAACGTCCTAGATGAACAAATCAAACAGAAAGTGAACAGCTGAATAACAATGCAAAAAATTAAGGAAAATGTCAATAGCAATAACCAGTAAATAATAAATTTTGATTAGTCTTTAAATACCTTGAAAGCATTGAAAGTCAATTGCTTCTGTATGCGAAAACAATGAACCTTGTCATGATCAACCAAATCAAAATAAATATCCCTTCCTATTTGGTCCAATAGGTCCTTATCTCGCGCCACCTAGACATAGAAAGAATTGGTATAGATGCTCAAGGAATCAGGCACAACAAAGAAATGAATCAAAGGAGGTTTAAGTACACCTTGATGATAGTATAAAGGTGAGCCTCAGCTTTCTCTTTCTTCTTTAGTTCTTTTTCTTCCTGCTCTCTCTTCAATCTTATCTGAAGAATATGGATTGCACATTACATACAACTACTGGAACTCAATAGTGATGCAAAATGTCTTACCCTAAGGTGCTCAGCAATGTCCTTCTCATCTACATTACACATTATTTTATCCTTGTCACTCTCACGAATATATACAAGCATGTAAGCATTTGAATACTTTGTGAACTTGAACGGAGCGTTATTGAATCCAGGGTTTATCTGAGGTAGCTGCAGTTGGAAAGAAAAAAAAGTGAAAGGAGTCAAAGATACTAAAAACCCAAAAAAAAGCTCTGATTAATAGCAACAGGTTTATCTGAGGTAGCTGCAGTTGGAAAGAAAGAAAAGTGAAAGGAGTCAAAGATATTAAAAACCCAAAAAAAAGCTTTTAGTAATAGCAACAATTACCTCCTCCTCGCCACCATACTGTTCCTCAACTGCCCTCTTTGTATCTTCTTTTGTCACCCGTTCATCATCAAACTTGTACCTAAAATAATGTCCAACAATTTACCAACTTCAACTAGACATTAAGGCTTGAAAGAGTATGATGTAACATAAAATATCTAGCTAAGAATAATCCCTCCATGCCTTCACCTTGCGTATTACTACAAGTAGCTATCTACCAATGACTAGTAACTAGTAAAGAAACTAGCACCAGAAGGGCAGTCAATAATTGAGCTCATTCTTGGTTAGCACTTACAGATCCTCTATTTATTGGTTAGAGCTGGTCAGCAGGATTCTTAAAAAGAGCCAGTTAAATAAGCCAGCTGACACAATTATAAACAAGTATATCCATTGGACAACAACAAGCTGATTTAGTACTATAACTAAACAAGCAGATCCATCGCATAACAATGACAATAACAAAAATCATATTGTACCAATTATTTAGGTATAAGTATAAACTACATTATGTATGTAGGAATCAGTTCAACATATTTTATGGAATTTAGAGGAGCATAGCATTGGATTTATTTCACAACATAATTTGCTCTGAAAATAGGGTGGCAAAAACTTTAGCCCCCCAAAGAAACTCTCATTTTAGTCCAAAAAATTGACCTATAATATCAGTGACAAACAAATAATTTAACTGTGATGAGGAAACTTTCATATGAATTATGTCCCTAGAATGCCCTGAAATGCTACTCTCCAACTTTGAATTGTGTTTAACATTCTTCTACCCCTTTGCTCGCCCTATCTGCCCTGCAAGTTGGTGGTCTCATGCATGTGGAAGCAGAGCTACCATCTTAGCCTCAATTCTATATATGGCAGCTTGCTCCAATTTCAAAACTCCAATGAGATACAGGCAAGAAGACACAATTTCGTCAAGCTAGAAGTCACTTTAGAGAAAGTAGTTACATGTGAGGACAGGATGACCATAGCAAAGGTGCAAAATTTATACAGCAAGAAGTCAGCAATCACAACAAAAAAAAGCATCGCAATGCCAATAGCAGGTTTACCACACCATAGAACTGGACAGTCTCGGATGTCTTTACAATTAGAAATGTAATAATGAAGCAGCTGCATACCATTGATCAGAAAGATTTGGCCTAATAAAAGCATAATAGTGTCCACCATGCACTCCACCACTGTGAACGAGCACACTGCAATTCGTTAAAACAAATTTAATGACCATGAAACAGAATAATGAATAATTAAAAATGAATCAAATATTAAAAATAGTTATGCTTGAGCGATCAGATTCTATCCAAACCATCACACCATAAGAACAATTGCGGAAAGTAAAAAAATGAAATGGTTAAACAGCTACCTTTTGCACATTGGTTTGACAAATAAAGCAATCTATCTTTTGAAAATCAAGAGAAAATGAAAAAGTAGAAACAAATCAAAGATACTCACCAGAAAACACCATACTCACTTTATATCAACTGATATATCCCAAAATAAAAATAAATCGGAGACACACACCATGTGCTGCTCACTTTATATCTGTTAAATTTGATTGGATGACCAATTTTCCCAAAAGCTTAAGTTGTTAGGAAAGACGCTAATCTATGCATTTATATTCTTAACACTCTCCCTTGTGCACTCTCCCTCATGTGTGGGGCCTGTGGGCAAGTAATCTTGAAGAGACTGGCCCAAGCCCAGCACATCGATTGACTTAATTTAACTAGGGGTATTTTGTTTAAAATACTGATGCTAGGAACTAGGAGGATTCCAACTCATACCATGTTAAATTTGATTGGATGACCAACTTTCCCAAAAGTTTAAGATGTTAGGAGAGAGACTAATCTATGCATTTATATTCTTAACAATATCAACTGATACATCCCAAAACACTATTCTATATTCATGTCAGCAGAACAATGTTAAAATACTAATAAAGGACAAAAAATAAAAAGGTCTACCACAACTTTTTAGACTGTACTGATCCTACCATGAGTTTTTTTACATGATAATGTTGAACATAAAAACTAGACTACAAATTTTAATTAGGTAGAATTTTTCCATAAGAGTATGAAATATTATATTCCTAATTGAGATCTGCAAAGCACAAAAATGAACATAATTACAATTAAATCAACCTGTCAATTTGATTAGATGACCAACTTCTCCAAAAATTTAAGCTATTAGAAAAAAGACCTATATTCTTAACACTTCCCCTCGTGTGAACTTGAGGAGACTAGCCTAAGTCCCAACACGTGAATTGACTTAATTTAAATGGGTATTTTTTTATAATCCTAATGCTAAGAAAATTGGAAGTCGTGACCACTCAATACCATGTCAAATTTGATTGAATGACCAACTTTTACAAAAGCTTGAGGTATTAGGAAAGAGATTAATCTTTGCATTTATATTATTATCACAACTCAAATGTATAAAAAAGTGCTTAGTATGTTTGTGTCAAAAAGCAACAATATCCCATGTAAGAGATATCAGCACCAAACCATCGGCTCAATCTGCAAGATGATCTAACTTCTTCCATAAGAAAATATCAAAAAACACAATTGACCAATAAAATAAATCAAGGGTGAGGAAGCACTATCAAATGGTACTGCTTCCATACATGGTTTTCCCAAGCCAACTAGCACATCAACAGGATTTAAAAAATATTGTGCAAGAGATATTGGCATATCGGCAGATAAACAGGTTTAAAACAAATTGTGTCACAGGGTAACGGTGTGCATGATGCAAAATTATAAGTAAGACAACTTTTAACTAAAGTTAACCGGCACAAGACAAAATTATGTCTTGTCAAAATAGGTAACAACATACCTCATGCAAACAAAAGGCAATCCTCAAGTAACAAATACCAGTATTACATATGACTTCTTTTCCAGGAAATTAGATACCAATGAATGACATGGATTGTGACTTTGACCAAGAACAATGAATAATTAAAATGTGTAGTAAAAAGATGAGGAATTAATAAAAAATTAACAGTAAAGACAGCTGGTGATACATGTAGAATTCAGGATAGAATTGTCAGATCAATAATTTATAAGAAAATAATCAAAATAAGACGAAAAAAGAAATGAGCACCCAAATACTCCCAACTTTGGTATACATATATGGAGAGAGATAAGATAGAAATTAAGAATCACAATCACTAAATTAATACCTATGAAGTGTATAAAGGTTGCGGACCCTTCTGTCTGCATCAGGAGAAAGATATTTGCCATTGTCTCTGTCAAGGTCTAATTGCACCGGGAACTCGTACCGGTCATTTATCTGGCAAAATTTGTGCAAGACAGTTGGTACATTGAAAAACTACAATATAATAGGGGTATTATTCAGCTAAAGGAGCAACAAGATAGAAAATTAGAGTTGCAAAAGAGTTAACCATGTGCAATCCATTTACCTTGTGAAGCTTAACAGCATGAACAACCAAAGAACTAGGCAACTAGCAATCACTCGGAACAACCATTTTAACCAAAACATTAAGAATAGGTCAATTGCATATTGGATGAAATAATAATAAAACAACGAAAAGTCCATCTAAGATGTTATAAACAATGATCATTGCTCTCATAGAAAATTTGAAAAATATATAAAAATAATCCATTTCAGTGATTGCCAGAAGCCTTATCATGGACCATGGAAATAATAGTTTAGAACTCAAGGAAATGAATGTCAATGCACACCCGCTGAGGCAAAAATTCCTCATATATTTGGCAAATAAGGAGGAAAACTTGCACCTAGTTGCTTTGGCCAAAAACAAATGTACACACAGACACAACTTTAATGAACTTCATTAAGCACATGGATTCAAGAACCCATTATGCATATGAAAATCATCTGAATCTAGACCAGCACTCCGAAAATAAAAGATAGAAGAAGAAGCCATTAATTAAGAAAGCTTAATTGAACATCCTTCACACTGGCCATCCAGGTGAGGCATCTATTGAAAAAATCAAACATATAACAGGCTACATTAAGGACTAGTTTGAATTGAAGGTTTTTGAGAGAAAAGTAGGGAAAAGAAGAGGTCAATCTCTTCTCTGGGAAAATTTTTAGAGGGAGAGGGTAAATATTCACTTTCATGTCCATCTGTTCCCTACCTTGTACTTATTTTAAAATTCCACCGATCAGAGGGATTTGGAGAAGGGTTATTGTTTAGTAAAAATAAATCTTTCAACAGTTATACTTCTAATGTTACACTTTTTTATGAATAAAAAAACTATATGGTCCTGTAACAAAAAATACTTTTACCTCCTTTTACTCATAGTACCTAAACAAGTGAATCACTTCCCTCACCCTTATTGTGTTCCAGCTTTTTCAAGTGTGTTATGTACTCTTCAATTGGTTTAACCACAAAAGTAGAGGAAACATTGTTCATGATAATGTGCATCATAATGCAAAATCAGTATGGTCGAATTTAGATGTAATTATGTAAGCATAAAAAAAACGTTTAAACATAGGGAAGTAGGAAGTATATATATATATATATGGCATGAGAATAAGACTACAATCAAATAGCAAATTATCTCCATTTACTAACATTTCTATTTCATCAAAACCCTCTTATCCCACCAAAATGCATTAAATATGAGATACAAATGGTTTATTATGAAAAGAAAGCCGCCCAAAAAACAAAAAGAAAAAAAACTATAAGAAACAACAATAACAACTACACCAACCTTGATCATTGTATCTCGCATGAAATCATATTCAAACCGTTTAAGCTGCAGCTGCAAGACTGGGGGAAAATCGGCAAAAAGAACACCTTTCCTAGCATCCTGGAAAAAAATACAAACTGCTAGTTTAAGAGGAAGAGAATATATTTAATATGCATTCACAAGGCACTTTAACATGTTTATCTAAAAGAGCAAAACAAGCAGAAGAATTATGGATAAATGAATTAACTATAGACCTATATTTCACATGCTAACAGTGGCTATTTTCACACTGCTTCATATTTCAGATTCTTCTTCATCTAGTACAAAAAACTTAATAGACTGGTGTTGTTGAAGTAACATAGAAAGTAAATTATATTATTATAAAACTTTCATATGATTATCATTATTAGAGCTTAATTACTTTAGCATCATCATCATCAAGAACAACAATAATAACAATAATATCAAATAGAAAACAGAAGACCAAATCATCACAAAATGTTATCCAGTTGGATGTGCTAAAAATTAAGAAAGCAATTTTTCTCAGTAGCATAAGGAAACATACACAAAAAATAGATATGTTATCAATTTGTCTTTTCACTGTTTTTTTATAAGCTGAGTAAGAGAATTCAATTCCCGGGAAATATCCTAATAGTATAAGAGATTCTAACAAAAAATATCTAAGAAGAACTATTTAAACCCAAAATTAGAGCATGCTACAAAGGGAGACCAACCCCATTGAATGCTGTCCTGTTAAAGTACTTCAAACAAAAAATCCACGTTTAATAAGTTACATTTTTTTTCTCCAAAAAAAGAGTATCTAAGCTGCCAATATATTTCACTATATATGATCCAAAGGCACAAGAGAATAACAATATACTTGATAGTAATATCTAATCCAAGCATGAGCATGACAATTAATCTACGATATGTCTTATTTAAGCATGACTACAGAAACAAACCTGTAAGCCATATTGTTCTGCATGATACTTGTTATCTCCTTCAAGACGCTCAACTTCAACAAATTTATCAAAAGAAGCATACACATCATGACAACCTTTGACATCAAGCTGAAGATCTATAAGAAAGTAGTTTCTCATTAACTGTGTACTAGTAGTCTAGTAGTGCATAATGCATCTTAAAACATAAATATAAATTCACTTTATTATCCCTACCATAAAAGGATTCCTTTCTGCTGGACTTGTAATCAACATTAATGCACTCTATGTAATTTGTGTGATGACCTTCAAATAGCTGCTGTATTGTGCCCTCAACAACAGTGCCCTGTGATTGCAGCATAACTAATCAGTATATAACAGAAGCAGGACATTGCATGATTGTGAAAAAAACCTAACCTTCATCTTATCTTCCAACTTCTCACACAGAACTCTATTCAGTTCTTGGACATCATGTTGCATAAAAGAATCATATGTGTCCCATCCAAAAGACTTTGTTAACTCTTTTGTTGCAACACTGCTATCGCTGTACTGGAGCTTATAAAACAAACTCTGGAGGGCCAATGGAATACTTGCTGATGGCATATCATTCTCTGTGGTAGGCATATGGTACACTGCCTGAAAATCAAAGGACATGTTGAATTTCATTAATATTATCAATTACAGAGCAGATGAAGAAATACAATTCCACACCTTCCTGAAGTAAAGAATATGGTACAGTGTCTGGAGAAGAGAGTTCATGTAACAAGTAGCTCCTTGATTCTTGAGACCAACATAACCTGTCTCTTTTTTTGAGTCATAAGACCAATAATCAATGACTCTGCGAACAATCACCTCAGCTTCCAGTACAAGAGTATCATTTACTAGAAATCCTCTGCTTGGATCATAAAGTTCACTTAGAGGCATGAATGATGTGAAACCCCAATCACTTTCCCGTGCATTAAATTGGTGTTGGGTATCTGCATTCAGAAGAAAGCGTGACTTCCCAGAGTCCAGAGATCAGCTAAACAAAATAATTATCTCTCAGCTAAATAAAATAATTATCTCTGTATAAGCAACAAAAACACAAAGAAACTATTTCTAAAAAAATGTTTCCATCTAGGAAAATATGGTAAAACACACAAGTCTAATAGACATCACAATTAACGTGTGATTAAGGAGCGGGACAACTCCAGAAGAGGTTGAATTACAACTTCAGCATAAGTTGATGTGAAGATACTTTCTACAGGTTTCAACTTCATCAATCTGCCTCGGCAATAATGAACTAACTCCTATATACTAATATACTATTCAAAAATCAAAACAAATAACTGGCCCTTTCTCCCAACTCTAACTTTATTAGTATCAAGTATGCATGTTTTCCCATTCTTTCAGCTCAACACAGTAAGAATGACCAAATACTTTTCCTAGTTTAGAAATGTCCACACAAACTCTTAAAGTCTCTAAGCAGATGAAAATCAATTACCATATTCCTCTTTCAGCCTCTTTTTATTCGTGGAGTCCTGGTGTTATTAAGAACACAGCAGAAGAGACTTGTAAGTTGTAACTCAATTCTAAATAAGTTCTGTGAGTTCAGGTCCATGCAAAAATTGTAAATTATTTTTAATCTAAATCAATCTACTATATAATCAATTAACCTGAATAACCCTTGGCTGTCTGAAGTCGACTTTGGTTTATAGAAATCAGAATAGAACATACATGTACAAGATATTATAATAAAGCTACTTAAACCATAGAGATGTTGCTGCATTAAATTGCATTTTGAGGATACCAACTAAGACTGAGGAAAGTTTCCAGATATAACCAAAACCAAATTAGACCAATCATTGGAGGGTAATCTTTTAGCAGATACCCATGTTCCGCATGGTAGGTTCAGGTAATTTCTTTTTTATTTTAGACTGCAGCCACTCTATAAGCACCTGAAATAGAAAATTGTTATACACTTATACTACATGTAGTTATAGAGTGAATTTTATTTCAGATTATTTTCAAGAGGGTTCTTTTATCACCATAAGGTAGGCATGTAGCAAAACATGTTCCACTGATACCTTAGTTTAGTGGTCTTTGAAATTCTTCCCAATCAATTTTCCTTTGGTATTAAGAGATAGTAGGTAGCTGCAGAACTTGTTACCCGAGTAAATCTGATGAGGATACCCAGACACACAATTTTAAGAGGTTAAGACATGTTCAATTTCAAACTCAAATGATAAGTTGCAGCTCCAAAACTCAAAAGCTGGTCAGCACAAAGTAATGCCTGGTATCATATAAGAACCAAAATCGCCAAAGAAATTCCCACCTCTACATTCTACACCAACTAAACAGTAAACATCCAAAATAATTGTTCCAGCTTCACCATATGAAGACAAAGTTCCATTCATTTTCTAATCCAAATTGCAGATTTATGAAGCATCAATAAATATTCATGTATCTAGCTTTAAACCTTTTATTTGCTTGGAATTTTAAGCATGACCTAGAAATGCATAGATATCTGCATAGCTTGAGTAGAGCAGAAAAGAACTGGCTATAACTTGACCTAGCAACTATCTCCAACTTCAACCCTAAAAATAGATCCCTGTATCTTTTTTCTTCATTCCAGCTTGACTTGCCAATACCTGTGTATTGTTTGACTTCACTTTCACATTTAATTTCAATTTGTCACTCATGATAAACTTGATTCTGTTTCAATATAAATTTATTGCACACGTTCTTCCAGTTGTGCTGATGAATTTCACGACTGAATAGTCAACTGTGAACAACTTCATTCTCAATCCACCAACATTAAAGTCAACAAACCATGCATAGAGACCATTTTTACTACTAACAAAAAAGTTTGCAAAAACAATGTGAGTACTAATGTTGTTAAGAATATAAATGTATCGATTGGTCTCTTTCCTAATAGCTTAAACTTTCGGGAAAATTGGTCATCCAATTTAACATGGTATTACAACATAGTATCAGGGCAGAAGGTCCTAAGTTCCAATCTAGGACCTCCTAAGTTCCAATCCTCATAGTAGTAGTATCTTTATCACCTCAGTTAAGTCGATCATATATATATATACCACCTCGGTTAAGTCGATCCACTTATTGTGCTTGGGTTAGTCTCCTCAAGTTTACGATGACACGAGTGAGGGGGAGTGTTGAGAATATAAATGCATAGATTGGTCTCTTTCCTAACGGCTTAAGCTTTTGGTAAAGTTGGTCATCCAATCAAATTTAACAAATGTTAAACTAGATGCAAACTCATAGTAAGCCAAAATAAAGATACTACTATGCATTTTTTTGTTAAAAGAGTAACCAAATGATTCATGATCGTCTCTCCTGCCCAATAGGCCAAAATAAACCTACTACTACTATACATTTTCCATGAAAGGATATACAACATGATCCACATTTCACATCACTCTTACCCCTCCCCAGACATCAAAAAAAAAAACTAATGGTAACACCAATAATATTAGAAAATAGGTATCAATGAATCAATCGTGACAAAGTTAATGGTAGTCATGGAGATCAAGATGTAAAATAAGACCAATCATCTGTGCAAAAACAACTAAAGATAGTATGTTGGTATTGACATTCTGCTCCACTGCAACCCCTCACGTGTTGGTTTTCAAAATTATGTATTCATAAATCAATCATGAAAAAGTCAAGGTAGTCATGGAGATCAGGAAGTGAAATAGAAGAGCGACCATCTGTACAAAAACTTGAAAAGCATGTTAGTATTTTATATTTGATATTTCTAAATGATTATTGTTTGTAAAATTTAAATACAATTCTATGTAAATTAATAACACAAAATAATTATACAATATAAACTTACCAAAATAAAATACAGATCCAAACTCTAAAAAGCGGATGGGAAATGAACTAAACTATAAATTTGTAAAAAAGCAAACTGGGTGAAAAGATTTTTTGGGTTGAATCAAATAATTGACAACAGACACCTATGAATTTATTGCCTACTTAGATATAATGCAATTATCATAAACCTAGACAAAGTGAAGGCAGCTGCATCTCTCCCAGAACTCCAGAAGACAGCTTGTAGATGGCCATTAACTGATGTGTAACAGGACTTGGTCAAATGATGATAAAACAATGACGCTCATCACTTGCAGTAATGCCACATATACAAATGACCCTTTTGTGCAATAAACATAAAAAACAAATATGGGATGTTGTCAAACCCTCTTTAGCATATTTTTTCTTCCATGATACACGAAAAATGTAATGCTTATGCTGTTGGTTTAATTGCGCTTTTATTATGACAGTATCTTCCAACATATCAGCATCAAAAGGAAATTGCAACAATACTTTAATGAGTCTTTCAATGTGATTGGAAGCCTAACCATGATGGAAATAAAAGAAGATAGTATATCCATCTCATATAGGTTGCATTTTCTTCTTTGTAACTTGTTCACCGAATTTTTACATGGGTTCTTGTAGAATGCCAAATGTTTGAACTCGTTTTAAAACTAAAATGTAAAAAATCCACAGGATTTTTTGGAACAAACCACACAAGTACAAAGTGCCACCCAACACTTGGATTTTCTCAATTCTCATGTAGTAGGAGGCAATTTCAATTATTTTGTAACCCTTGAACAAAATCACCAGACCCTACAAATTACCTTTTCTAATTGAGTACTTATTTTGGATTTGATTGATCACAGCCAAACTGAACTGTGCATATCTACTCCACCCGTAAGGTAGGCTCGATGAGTCAGCAACATCCAGGTACAAAGACAAATATTCCACATTATTTCCTTTCGGAAAAATAAGCACTCTCCTGCCAGTAAGGAGATTCTTTTGTTACCTCTAACTATTAAATCAGTAATCTGTCTAATGAATAATAAGCAGAAATATAAATTGGAGTGATTTACGTACCACTGATAACCACCTACTATGAATGTCTCTGAGTAGAGCTTCTTAGTGGTCAACCTGGAGAAATTCTCAATTGCCCACGTAAACCTAGAGGATGAAGGTTCTTCAACCTGATGATTCTCAGCGGTACTTGCAGTTTCGCTCTGAACTACTGCGCATGTAATAAAGTAAATCAATAGTGAAAAAAATGAAATAAAACCCCACAAAAGAAATTTGTGAAATCATATAACGTCAGCAATGAAAAATCTAACTAAAATTCAGATACAAATGAAAAATATCATTCAGATTTAATACGACATAATATAAATCAATTCAACTTCCAAAGAAAGTAATATCAACGCAGACCTTCCATTGGTTGTGGTCCTTCGGGGATCTCCGATCGCGGAACCAGCATCTCGTCGTCCTCATGCTGCAAAAAGCGCTACACAAGTCAGCACCCCGGTGGCCAAATCAAACCCTAGAAATCAAACTCGAGGGTGAAATGGGGATCGCATCCGGGCCCGGCTCGCCAGCCAGATACCTGTCGCAAACCCTAAAAGCTCGACGAAATCGACGCGGTGAAAAAGATCAATAAAAGAGAGAAGGAGGTGGCACGACTTAAAGAGCAAAGCATGCTCAAGCCTTAGAAATCGATAAATTGTGTTGTGGCCGGTGGTACGTACGTCGACTGGGGGTGGGGTAACCATGGTCATGGGTAGCGGGGCGGCAGATGAGGCGATCGAACGGCGGGGGCCGCGGAGAATACCGCGGCGTGCGAAGAGAGAAGACCGTGGAGGGAGGAGCTCTCAGCGACGAGCGACGCCACCGAAAAGTATAAGTGATGGCTTCGCAACGGAGACCGGGGTTTTGCGTGCGACAGGGAGGGCGTTCCGGGAATTTCAAAGGGCCCTGGGAAGCAGCGTAGAAAGCACCAACGTAGGGAAGGCAATTCCAACCGATTAACCGCGATTAATCGGTTAATCAAATCGCAAAATTCGATTTTGGATAGTGTATTTGCGATTCGATTTCGATTTCGGATAGTAAAAATTCAAAATCATTTAAAATTTGTTCGATTTCGGTTATCGGATCGCGGTTAATCGGTAACCGAAACCGATTATATATTCGATTTCGGTTATCGATTTTTTTCGATTAACCAATATTTGAAATCGGTTTTGTTATTAATCTTTGAACCAATTATACGTTTACTATCGATTTTGTACGGTTAATCGGTATCCGAAATTAATTTTATTATTAATTTTTGAATCAGTTATCCATTTACTACCGGTTAATCGATTAGTAAACGAATAATCGATTTTATCCAAATCGAAAAATTTGGTTTCGATTATCCGCGAATAATCGAAACCGAGTCAGTTTCGATTTCGGATATATGGTTTTGAAACCAATCGATTTCGGTTTCGATTTTGGTTAATTCCTAAAAGTGTGGTTAATCGAACTGTTGTCATCCCTACACTAACGTATAATTTATAATCGTACCCCTCTACCGACTCTATTTTGGATTTAAAATTTTTACAATTAGCCAAATGAAAAAGATAATGCCACCTAAGACAATGTTATTATTACTAATATAAATGAAATTTCTTTGAATATATACTTAAAGTATAGAGTTAACTGTGTATAACACAGTTGAGATAACATGTTGCATGTTATTGATTTAAAGTTAGAATTATGATGACTTTATATATATAATCTCGAATAATAAAATATATAATATATTTTTCGGAACCAATATGAAATTAAAATAAGAAAAGGGAGGAACAAATAATGTAGAAATTAATTGATCAAAAACTTCTAATCAATTTTTTATTGAAGATCCAAGCGTTCACATTGTAACGTGTGTACAAGTTCAAAATATAGAAAGTTCCTCCCAGTTGATTCAAAATTTGAATTTATTTCATAAAAAATTAATAAATCTTTATTAGTCAGTGAGGATTGGAATCACATAGTCCCAGACCATAATCCAATTTAGTGGTTAAACAAATGGCTAAATACCGAGTTCTCGATACTTTCTACCATAGTTTATTGTTAAATGGACATCTTTATTAAAATATCGAGTAATAATAAAAAATATAGACAATTATATTGTTGAGCGTGGTACTTAATATTAGAATAAAAATTTGAAAAAATCATTAAAAAAATTCAAATTTATCAATTTCATAAATAAATTTGAGAAATTAAAAAAATCATAACATTCTCGATAAAGCTCTCAAATTACCCATCCAATTTCGCAAGTCAACCATTTTATCCAACAAACTGATTTATTAAGAACTCTATTTTAGTTTTTTTCATTTCCCATTCAATCTCAAACTTATGATACATAATAGCATGTTTTTTAAAAAAATACTTCTTACTTTCTGTATTAATTGGATTGATCACATGTCCTTATAATTATTTCTCTTTTTTTTCCGTAAAGGTAGGAGGAATCTTTTTTATTTTTTATAACTAATTACCTAATGTGTCCATACTAAGAAATTTTTTATTAAAAAACTGCTTAATAAAAATCAATGTCATTTTTTTTAACCAAATAAATTTTCATTTGTTTCAACTAATCAAAATTGATATTGTTTTCTATAAACCACATTCGTTTTCAAACTTTTGAAAAAATTAAAAATCGAAAGCTTTTCGAAACTAATTTTATTTTTTACTAAAATTAATTTATATTAACAAAGATATAAAATTATAATAAATAATTATATTAAAAATCGAATTTTTGATCTCTAGCTAACTTACACCACGTTGTCACCAACTTTGACTACTAAAATCAACTTTTTAAAAGAAAACTAACCAAATGACGCATTTGTTCTATGAATTTGTTTGTCACCAACTTTGACTACTAAAATCAACTTTTTAAAAGAAAACTAACCAAATGACGCATTTGTTCTATGAATTTGTACTAAAATCTCAATAGTGGCAGATTTATTGTGGGGCCACTGCCGAAAATTACAAAATAAAATAAATTATTTTTAAGTATCTATTAGAATAGTTTGAGTTAATTAAAAACTACAATGCAAATGTGCAATTACTGATCTATCTGAATACATCTGTTAGACAAAAATCAAATTTGTTTTTTTTTTGACCTTGTTTATTCCTTCTCTTGTGTTAGAACTGTACTTTTTAGTTAAGGCAATTGATGCAATATACTTTTTAGCAAAGTTGTCGAATAGATAACTAGCTAGATGGACAATTTCTTTTTAGCAAGTAGATATATGAATAATTATTTGATTCTTTTAGAAAGATAGGCGACAACATAGACAAAAGTTGACTTGTTAATTACGCATACTGAGAAAGAAGTATTTAACAACATTGACAACGAAAAAATTATACAACGATTTTAAAATATGAAAATTCATCAAGATCGATTATCAAAAGTAGCTTAAACTTAAAGTCTTGAAAATTGGTATATTAACTTGCCCCACCAATAAAAAATTTTGGTCACGAAGACTCGTCGATGTCGGTTATCAAAATTTATTTGATTTTGGAGTCTTCAAAAATTATGTATTAGCATGACTCGGGTAATTTTTATTTTTTGAATGAACCTCAATCTCCGATTTTCAAATTCACTCAATTCTATATCAATACATATCACCTAAATGTATGGTTGTCTACAATTGAGTTAATTGTGTTAAGAGATTAATATTTTAGGATTCATATTTACAAATTATCCAATATTTGGAAGAAAAAAAAATGAGTCTTATAGAAACTTAACTAAAGAGAACTCCATTTAGAATATTAAGAATCTTAATAATGTTATTTCAAATATTCAACTTCAAGTTTTTAATTAAAATCGTATTTATAACTAGTACAAGTTTTTTAGTCATTTTCATATTTTTAAAATAATGCTTGAGATTTCAAAATAAAAAATTATAATAATATAAGATATTGTGCTCGAGAGTTTATTTTATCTTAATGGTCAATTTAATAATGTGGTGTTGTTTTCTGAAATATGAATATACTATCATACAATATATTTAAACAATAAGTTAAAATTTCACATCTAAATAAAATAGCTCACATAGTATAAAATAATTTTTCAAATATAACATAGTCGAACTTGATGATCGTCTTTGCATTATACTCATTGCATAATGTCATGATGTTGAAATATTTGTAAATCAAAGCAAGCCGTACAACGACGCAAGTGTTGCCTTGCCCACCTCAAGAGCGAAATTTATGATGTCTGCCATCTGAAGAAAATTAAATAATTAATAAGAGGTTGACAGGATTACAAGCACATGTAAAAGAATAATTGTTCTTTAGTGCAATAATAGTACTTGATATTACATCAAGAAAAAATAACTATCTTGACTACATAAATAATGTTGCAAAAATAAATCACATTCACTGTGAATTTGTATTGCATAATAAATATGAATGCTTAATAAACTTCATTATTTGTCAATTTTGGTTTCTTAATTAATTAAATTTATAATCATAAATGAAGTGCAAAATATTATTTTATTCATTTTTTAAAATTTTCCTCAAGTACTTGATGAACAAATTAATTATCCAAATAATTAATCCATAAAAAAATTCACACAACTTAATGAAATCAACATCAATCAATGACAACATATAAAAAAACACGTCAATAATGGAATAAACATGAGAGTTTTATATATAAGAAAATAATGAACAATAATTTAAACTTATGTTAGAAAATTAATGAAGAGTGATTTAGATTTTAGTAAGAAATTAACTGATTTAACGGAAAAATTGATTTTTTTTATTCAACCATTATAAGAAAAGACAAAATTGTATATAAAACACTAATGATATGGATCAAACCCAAATCTATAGGCAAAACTTCAAAATAACTAACCACCAAATTATGGATGAGATGTTTGGAATTGCACAGTCTTATTAATCATCATCATATACAATATTTTTTTATAAAAAAATATCAAATTATCTTCTTTTTAAATGTGGGGGGAGGGGCAGCACCCCCTTGGGTATAATGTAGATCCGCCAAAGTAGAACATAATAGAATAAGATAAGCCAGTACAATGAGTTATTCCTTTTTTATTTCCCACCGCACTTAACTATAAAATTTGTGTTACTATGGACAATCCATATTGACAAAAATACATTTATGTGTGTTTTATGTTTAGATGTTTATAAAAATATTATTTGACAAAATATAACTTATAAATCAAAATCGAACCAAATAATAATAATAATAATAATAATTCAAAATTTGAACAACATTTTAGAGAAATATGTTTTAACACATACTAAATAAAATTATTAATAAAAATATTAATATAATATAAATTAACACAACCAAAATACAAAATAAAGAAAACTTGCACTAAATATAATAAAGTTTTATAAAGTAAAAGTAAAAATAGGCAGTAAAAAATTGATACGTGAAAAAGTAAAAGAAAAGTTGAATATATACTAAATAATAAAGAAATAAATTAATTAAATATAAATCCATTTAGGGTCCAATTGGCCAACACCAAACTCACTAATGGATCTCTAGATCACATAAGCGAGGGGGCTTGTGCTCTCAGATGCATCTCTCTATCCTCACAAGAACTGAAGAGCTCTTATGTACTTACAAAAAGAATTAAAGATAAAAGCCTCATATGTGGTGACTCACTCACCTAGTCGATTCCATCAGGAGTCATAGCATGGGAACTAAAATGCGGAGTACGTTGGAAGGGTAACATTCTTGTATCATCACCAGGGTTAGGAATATGAATTTGTGGTTGACGTCGAGGAGCGTGCCCAAGGATTCCGCCTCCATCAATGGCTGGAGGTGGGGGTGCTACTCGAGAAATTAGAGGCTGCTCACGTCTAGTATGGGCATAAGAACTATCTTCTTCCACCACAGGATGCACATGCAATGCTTCAACTTCTTTGGAAAGGGATGCTAATTAGGTTTTGATATGTTCCTTGTCCTCATGTTCTCGTTCGTGTTCGGTGTGATATTGTGCTTGCAAAGCCTTGACCTCTCTCACAAAAGCCAAGACTTGTTATTGAAATGAGTCACATATTGGTGGCTCTGATACCCACTTTAATACGAGCCATTGGCGTAGGCTTGAGTACGTTATCGGATGGAGATTGTTGTCCTCAGCAATCTTCGACGTTTGCTGGTATGTCTAGGTGACAAAATGCATAACACATGATATATATATATATATATATATATATATATATATATATATATATATATATATATATATATATATATATATATATATATAGAGAGAGAGAGAGAGAGAGAGAGAGAGAGAGAGAGAGAGAGATTGATTTTGGAGCCTTACAACTTGATACTCATATTCCTCCTTTTTTTTGTTTAAGTAGAGATCACAATGTATCAATTACAAAATAGTAATCGAAACATTAATGAAAATACATTATTTCTACAGTAGTAACTGAAACGTTAATGAAAATAATTATTTCTAAAGTAGTAATTGAAACATTAATGAAAATGCATTGTTTCTTACTTAATCTCTATTAAGATCAGTAATTGATTTTGATTGTTGCTTTTTTGTGTTGATACTTATGCTTTCATCTTGCCTCTTGGTCTTCTGAATTTGCTAGTTGGACTAGTGTGGAAGGTTGATGTAGTAATCCAACGAATGTAACACGGCACAACTAAATGACTAACTATGATCATTTACTTCTATACACATTGCTGACATAGCTTCCATTAATACTTATGAGCAATTTGTTGATATCTCTTTATTTATTAGATGTTTTTTTAAGCAAAAGAACTTGTATTAATCAAGAGGATTGAAAGTACAAGATAATAGAGTGGGGAGAGAGAAGGGGAAAAGAAAAGTGGAAAAAGAGTACAAACTAAGTTGAGCACGATATGAATTTCAATTGCTCTTTCTACAAAAGACCTACAAACCACATCAAAACATATGGTGTTCCGTTCCTGCCAGACTTTCCACCTCCCGGCCATGATGAGGTGGAACTTGTGAGATCGTTGCCTTCTGTTGTCTTTAACACACGAAATCCAAGGCTCAAAAGTAAGTAGGGAAAAACAATATTTCGAAGTTTTAGAAGTTCTTTCCAACCATTTTGAGTGGAGATGCAATTATAAAAAATATGATCATGGGTTTCATTCTTTCAATTGCAAATTAAGCAAGTAGGAGAGATACTACTAGAAATTGGGTCTTCAGCAACAGCCGCTCAAGTCGTTGCTATTTGTAACGACATTCTTACGGTCGCTCAAGTCGTTGTAGATATTAATTACCTTAGCAACGGCTTTCTAACGAACACGTTAGTCGTTGCTGATGATAAACTTATCAACAACGATTTTCTAACAGACAAGTGAGCCGTTGCTGATAAGTTTATATAGGGCACGCTGCGCGCCCGTCCCTTCCTCCTCCTTCTTCCTCTTCCTCTGCCGCCGCCGCACCTCTTCCGACGTCGTTGCCGCTGCCGACGCCACCGCCCGTCCTCGAACGTCGATTCTGACTGCCAATTCCCCGTTGATTCCTAGGTATAATCCGGCGAAAACCCTTAAAATAGGGGTTCGACCGGCGACGGACGGTCGGTGGCCGCCGTCGGAACCTCGTACAATGTCCGAACACTGGACTCCGACGCCAGAAATGCCATTTTTATTTTTTATTTAATTATTTAATTGTTAATTAATTGTTTAGATTAATTATTTAATTAATTGTTTAGATTAATTATTTAATTAATTGTTTAGATTAATTATTTAATTAATTGTTTAATTTGTTAGATTAATTTTTAGGGTTTAGATTAATTGTTATGATTTAGATTAATTATTAGAGTTTAGATTAATTTTTAGATTAATTTAGTTAGATTAATATTTAATAATGATAGGTTAATTATTTAAATTAGTTAAAATGTTGTAGATTAATATTAATTAATTAGTTAAAATGTTAATTAGTCCGAAGTTGTCCTTAGTGGACTTGTGCTGAAATCGTCCAATTCGGACTCCCGCCGAAATCGTCTAATTTGGACTCATGCCGGAATCATCCAATTCGAACTCCCGCCGGATACCGACTAACCATCAGTATCGAAGGAATCATAATAAATTTACTAAGGGCATAGTCGAAAGAGATGGGCCACCACTGATGTTATCTGGTGAACAAATGTTAGCACGTGTTTCAGCACTTCCAGATATAGTATTTGGTCGAAATGAAAGAGTGTCAGGCTTTGGTCAAACACATAACTGAGTGAAAAAAAGTATCTTTTGAGAATTATCATATTGGAGTTCATTACTGATTCGACATAATTTAGATGTCATACACATTGAAAAAAATATGTTTGATAATATTTATAACACTTTGATGGATGTTTCCGAAAAAACTAAAGATAATGTCAAAGCCTGACATGATCTGAAAATACTTTGTAAGAGACCAGAGTTGGAGTTACAAGAGGTCAACGGACGATATCTGAAACCGAAGGCCCCGTATGTGTTAAATAAACAACAGATCAAATATGTTTGTCAATGGATAAAAGAACTCAGATTATCCGATGGATATGCTTCAAACTTATCTCGATGTGTGAACGTTGATGATTGCAAAATATCAGGGACGAAGAGCGATGATTGTCATGTATTCATGCAGAGATTGCTTTCGATCGCAATCTGAGATCTTCTACCTAATAATATTTGGGGTCCGTTGACTAAATTAAGTATATTTTTTAGAAACATTTGTGCAAATATCCTTCGAGTCGAAGATATGTCAACACTTGAAAGTAATATTGTTGAAATCATATGCAAGATGGAGCAATTTTTCCTCCTGTATTTTTTGACTCGATGGAGCATCTACCGATACACTTGGCATACGAGGCACGAGTTGGTGGCCCCGTTCAATATCGGTGGATGTACTTATTTGAAAGATACATGAATCATCTGAAGAAAAAAGTAAAGAACACCGCAGTTGTTGAAGGATCAATATCTGAATCGTATATAATCCAAGAAATTTTAACTTTTTGCTCATTTTACTTTGAATCGACAGTACAGACAAGATTTGATCATCTTCCACGTAACGACGACGGGGGAGTTCGACATTCAGATGGACGTTTAAATATATTTTGCCACTCTGATCGTGCTTTTGGTTCTCGTCCATCTCGACACTTAAGCAATGAAGAGTATCATTTGACACGTACACTTGTATGTATTACTCAATTGTCCAGAAATTGAACAATTCATTGAAATATTTGACATTGAGATTGTGCAAAAATACTCTATTCACAACGATCAAGAATTGGAGAGATTACAGAATCGTGATTTCCCTACATGGATTCAAGCTTACAGCAAAGATCACCGAGCTGAAATAGATGAAAGAATATTTAAGTTTGTTAGTGAACCGTCGCGATTAGTGTCCTGTTATAGCGGATATTTTGTTAATGGATATAAATTTCACACGGTGGAATATGCATTTACAAAGAAGACGATGAATGTCGGGGTCTGCATGAAAGGGATAACCTATGTTGAATGTGATATGAATTTTTATGGACTGATGGAATAAGTGATAGAGTTGCACTACTTCAGCTTAAAATCAGTGATCCTATTTAGATGTCATTAGTTCGATACAACAGAAAGGGGCATGAAAGTTCATCCAAAATACAAACTTATTGATGTTAATTAGAAATTCAAATTGATAGCAAATGAGCCTTTTATATTGGCATCACAAGCCGAACAAGTATATTACGCGAAGTATCCAGCTCGAAATAAAGATAGAACAGATTGGCGTGTAGTCTGTAAGACTAAAAGTAGAGAAAAAATTGATCCGATAGTAGGAGAAAATGAGCTGATACCTGATGTGATAGATGATTTCTATCAAGAAGATGATCCTCCTACTGTAAATCATATTATTCCAATACTCAAGAATGCAAACACATCGTCAATTCAATTAGAAGTTGAATATGTTGATGATGATGATCATGAAATTGAGGAAGCTAGAGATGAAGAAGAGGAAGAAGAGGAAGAATTCGAAGACCATTACTCAGATGATGAGGAATAATTATAAAATATATCTTATATTAAATATATCTCTACTATATATATAATAATCTAATTATATGTCTATTCGACAGATATGTTTGGTCGTGGTTATCGTCGCAGGAGAACTTCGGAGTCTCTGATCGGTGAGACTCCAACACTTACTCATGCTGCTGATTTTCCTATTGTTGATCCTCCTACCGATGATACTGCTGAGGCTAGTACATCCAGACGCAGGTGGCCATGCGGGCCGAACAGGTGGCAGCCTCCACCAGCCGCAGAGTCACGTAGATTCATTAGCGTGATTGGGGAGCGGTAATATATCATGAATTATGAATCATTACAAATTCATTATATCATAATATAATATTAAATTTTATTTTTGTTGTGCAGGTTCGAGCAAGAAGAAGTGACAAGGAGCATTTCTTCTACCATTCGACGATACATGCACGAGGCATGGCCCACGTGGTCTCACGTGCCCAGTGAGCACGTCGACATGTTATGGCGCGAGTTTGAGGCACGTATTAATTTTTTTTTATACATGCGTGATGATTAATATTGGTACTCATATTATTATTTTGTATGCTCTCTATACATGGGCTGAGGACCAGAGGTCCTTCATTTACACTACCTAGGGGGCTATTTTTCGGGCGAGGTACAACGGGCAGCTGGGGCAAGCTCGGTCCCAGGCGATGGCTCGAGCTGGGACCACTAACATCGCGGAGACTCGGTGATGGCCCGAGCTGGGACCACTAATATTGTTTTGTAAATGTAGACGACGGTGTTGGACGACGGGACTGTCCAGCGACCCTCGCCGATGGCGGTATTTGAGCGGACACACCGTCGAGTGCATGGGACGGGAGAGTACGTTGACAATCGCGCTGCATTTATTATGGTAAGTATATTTACTATTCATTATATATTTATAATTTAAGTTTTATAAAAAATATTAAACAAAAAATTAAACTCGAGTAGGAGACCTACAGTCAGACGGTGATAGAGCGCGGAGGCACCTCCGAGGACTTTGACGCAACAACGTGGGTCGATGCTGCAGGTGGCTGGCACCATAACCGCGTGTATGATTTTGCAGATAGTGGTCATGCGCGAGCCGTGCTAGGACCACTTGGGGCACCAACCCCTCCGCATGCTGGTGAGCGGTCGTCCACCTTCAGGTCCAGAGATGATCAGAGTAACAGGATAAGGACACTGGAGGAGACGGTCGCGCGTCAGACTGAGATGATGGAGCGTCAGAGTCAGATGATGGCGGAGATGCATGCTATGTTATGCAACTTGTTAGGTCATCCTGGAGCATCATCATCATCTGATCCATCGTCGTCAAGTCAGTCCACGCCGGTGTACACCCAGACACTTCAGACCCCGTCATATGATCCAGACCATCATCCATCGTCATCGTGAGATTTATTATTATTTTATTATATTGACTTTGTTACTTCGATACTATATATATTTCAGTTTTGTTTTGTTTGGATATTGATACTTTAATTTTGCATTTGAACAGTTTTTATACGATTGTGGATAATTATAAATATAAGTATAATTGTTTTGATATATATCTGGTGTATTTGTGATGTGTGAATGGATGTGTGTATGGGTGTATGGGTGTGTGAGTTATGTATCAGATAATGTATCAATGTATTAATGGAAATTTAGAATTTTAATTTTTTTTCGATTTCATGTTTTAGTCATCAGCAACGGCTTTCCCACGACCATCCATGGGAAAGTCGTTACTAAAAGTTTATCAAAAATCGTTGTTGATGATCTACGACAATGGCTTAGCAACGGTCTTTCACTAACGACATTGCTATGGACACGCGAGCAATTGTTAATAATTCTATCAGCAACGGCACTGCGTTCGTGGTAAAACCGTTACTGATAATATTATTAGCAATGGCCCGAGCGGTTGTTGCTAATCCGTTTCTAAGTTATCAGCAACACGTGTTTCTGCCACGGCTCCGTTGCAACGGGCGGAGCCGTTGCAGACCGTTGCTGATGGTTTTCAGCAACGACTGGAGCCGTTGCTGATGGCCATTATTCCACTAGCGAGATCTGCAAATTTCTAGCAAACAATCTGTCTCTTGTAAGTAGCCGATTCCTGATGGCTAACCAGTTCATGATGGAAATGGTCTTCAGAATAGACTGACACCAAAGGTAATCATGTGCTGAATCCTTCACGCCCTAGAAGTTGAGTAATTTATGGAGTGAACTCGTAGTAAAAATCCGTTGATGCTCCACTTCCAAGTGAAAGAACCCGTCCCATCGGAGAGTATGAAAGGCTCCAGATCAAAAACCAAATCGTTGATGTCGATTAAGGGAACAAAGTTCGAGAAATGTAAGTTTCAGCTCACCGAGGTGCCACTACTATTGCGAGCTCTTACTTCGGCAATGGACATAGTTGGATTGGAGACGAAGGCGAAGAGAGTAGGATAGAGATCCTTAGTCTGTATCCGTTTAACCATTGATCATACCATAGTCGAATACTCGATCTGTCACCAACCGTCCAACCGCAAAACTTAAGGAGGAATTGAAGATATCCAAGCATGTGAGATGTTTTTCCAAATGGGGGGAAATGGGGGGTTCTGATATGAATTCCGCCAATGTGGGTGGAAGGTCAAAATAATATTCAGCCAAACCATACAATTCTGTTGTAGAAGTTTCTACTTCCACGCTCCCAATTTGGCCAAGTCATGAGCTTCAAGATTTAGGAGACCTAAGCCTCCTTCAGTTTTCGGCCTAGTAAGCGTGTCCCAATGAATCAAAGCTTTCCCTCTGAGATTATCGGATGTACATCTAGTCCAGAAAAATATTCTTCTTCGCTTATCCACATACTTTAAAACCCATTTAGGTGCCTTAAAAATTGAGAAGAGATGGGAGGTCTAACTGGCAAGGATGCTATTAATGAGAGTGCGGTGCCCTGCCTTGGAAAGTAGACGACCCGCCCAGGAACCCAACACATTATCAATCTTGGTAATGACCTTAGTCCAATCTGCTCTTAGAGGTTGACTGCACCGTACGTAGTGGAAGACCCAAGTAGTTAATAGGAAACTGTGTAGCGGAACAGCCGAAGGAATTAAATGCAAGTAGAGAGCAGTCAAGCTCTTAACTAATGTGGATCAGTTTAGTCTTAACCAGATTAATGTGCAGACCCGAAGAAAAGCTCAAAGCATTTCAGTAATAGCTTCAAATTGTGGAGACAAAAGTTGGAAGCTTCACAAAAAATAACAAGATCATTAGTAAAGAAAAACCTCTTGAGTTAGGTGTTATGGCAAGGCACCCTTGATTTTATATTGCACGATTGCATTAGGAATTAGTTTCGAGAGTGTCCGTTGCTAAATTGAAGATGATGGGGGAGAGGGGGTTTCCTTGTGTGACACCTCTCTTGTGCGAAAATGGTGCACCGGGTGAGCCATTAATTAATATAGAGGATTATGCAATGCATAGAACGTATTTAATCCAAAGTTTGAAATTATCATGAAATCCTCTAGCCTCAAGCATATCATCAATGAAATCCCAGTTGAGTGTACCGAAGGCTTTCTCGAAATCAATCTTGATCATGCAAACATTTTGTCTCAACTTTCTACAGGCCCAAATAGTCTCTCTAAGAGTCACGAAACATTCCAAACTGTTTCGGCTGGGGATGAGGGCTCCTCGTGAAGAGTCAACGAGTTTGTGCGTATGTGGTGCGAGCTTGTTTGCCAAAAGTTTTGAGAAAATTTTTACCAAACTATTTTTCAAGCTAATGAGTTTGAAATTGTTAGGTTGATTTGCACCTTCTAACTTAGGAATGAGAGTGATAAGAGCCTTGTTGATTTTTTGAAAGTTCACTGGTTTTTTTCGAATATCGTTTAGTATCTGAGTAATGTGACAATCGATGATCGATACCCTAATGTTTCTTATAGAACTATGTAGTATGCCGTCAGACTCGGACGATTTGAAATTTTTTGCAACATGTATGACCTTGGAAATCTCATCTAAAGTAAACGGCTCATCTAGATTGAGTTGCGTAGGTGAATTGGAGACACTATAAAAGCTCTCCCAATTTACTTTAAGCAAGGGCTTGATGTTGTTACACCTTTTATTAATCGAGCACAAGCCCAAGTATTGTTACACCTTTTATGCCTTCACGATTTATAAATTTATCATGTAAAACTATGATGTGCAAGTTCATAGAGACATTTATTAAGGCAACAATAATCTAATCCAATTACATTACTAGCTTCACTAAGGTTGGAATACTTATTTATCAAGTTATTACGTTTATAAACTTCCTACGAGTCTACTAGGGCAATCATTCTTAGTTTACTTATTAGCATGCACTATTTATATCAGTATTTATGTTAGTGGCTTGGGTTTTCTTGACTTGCTTTTAGGATATTTCCATGAATTATAAGATTGCAATGATTTATTAATATAACTATCATTATCTTAGGCACACACTGTTATTGAAATAAGCTATGGGGAACAACAACTAACAACAACAGTTGTGTCCAATGGACTAAGGCCTGCTCTTGCTCACCCTGAATCTGGTTCTTTGGCACTCTTAGAATTGCATACTTAACTGAGCTATTGGAAAATTGAAATATTGAGTGACTCAATGGTTGAGCCAACGTATGGGACTAATTGAAACTTTTGTGTTCAGAAATTATCTTGACTGGCGATTGTTTTTTTTGTTAGATATGCTAAATATGATTTTATAAACTAAAAAAATCATACAACTAAGCTTCCTTTACTAATTGGGATCGGCAAAAACTAGCAACGAAAGCTGCAATAAACAGATTAGAAGTTGAGGATTGAATTCAACAGGGTAAACCAGCATTATGGGAGCTAGACTCTGATCAGCATTGTAATGTGGGGAAAAGTGGTCATGCTTTTGTTGATGAGGATTTCAGGTACCTTCTACTTGTCTTCATTACTCCTTGACGAGTTAATCTTTCTTATTGGCTTCTTTGTGATGATTAAAATTTTAAACTATATTTAATGAATGATGTCTTGTCTTAGAACCCGGTCTTTCATTGTCGCTCAATCCATTATCTTTCTCATGCAAGTACATCAAGTTCTCAAGCACTCTAGGTTAATGGAGTTTTAGGAAAATGTATTTGTTGAGAATATTAGTAGTTTGTCATGCAGTATTGATATAGTTTTATAATGTTGCTCCTTAGTCCTATTATATCTTACATCCTCTATATAAAATTGACATTGTTAGTGGCAAACATATATTTAGATATATATGTTATATTCAAAGCCCATGTGAAGAGATCTGCTGCTTGATTCTTTGAGTGTACATGTGCTGTAACGAGGAAATCTTCTTTGATCTTATCTCTTACCAGATGACAATCTATTTCAACGTGTTTCGCGCGCTCATGAAACACTGGATTTTGAGCAATATAGAGAGCAGTTTGGTTGTCACAAAATATTCGAATAGGAAAGCTCAAAATTATTCCTAGATCATCAAGAACTCTGCTCAACCATACCAATTCACAAGTCAATTCTGTCATGGCTCGATACTCAGCTTCAACTGATGATCTTGACACTGTGTGTTGCTTTTTTGTTTTCCACGACAGTGCAGATGTCCCCAGCATGGTACAATAGCCTGTAGTCGACCTTCTCGTCATAGGACAACTCGTCCAATCTGAGTCATGATAGCCTTGCAACTCCAGTTTGCTTTTGGCACTAAACAACACCCCTTGTCATGGAGTTGCTTTCATGTATTTGAGTATTCTGTAAATAGCTGCTAAATGTGTGGACCTTGGGCAATGCATGAATTGACGAAGGTTTTGAACAACAAATGTGATATCTGGCCTAGTTATAGTCAGATAATTCAACTTACCAATCAGTCGTTGGTATAGTGTCTAATCGTGCAAAAGTTCTCCTTTTTCATTATCAAATTTCAAATGTTGTTCCATTGGAGTGTTTGCAGGTTTTGCTCCTAACAATCCTACTTCTCTTAACAAGTCAAGAGTGTACTTTCGTTGGGAGAGAAAAATACTCCTTTTTGAGTAGGCAACTTCTAGTCCCAAAAAATATTTCAGCTTATCGAGATCCTTCATTTTAAACTGTGATCTAAGATCATTCTTAAAGTCATTTATCTCATGTACTCTGTCACCAGCAATTATCAAGTCATCAACATAAACCAAAATGACTAGAATAGAAGCATCTGATTTCCTTGTAAACAAAGAATAATCTGATTTTGATTGAATGAACCCATCAGCTAGAGTAGCAGTAGAAAGCTTTTCAAACCATTGCCTACTTGCTTTTTTGAGCCTATACAATGATTTTTGTAGTCGACATACCTTTGTTCTTCCTTCTTCATGACGAATATAAGCTAGTGGAGGGAGCATGTATACCTCTTCTAGTAATTCACCATTTAAAAAGACATTATTCACATCCATTTGTTCCAAATTCCAGCCTCTTACAGATGCTACTGTCAAAAGAATCATGACAGTGGACATTTTAGCAACAGGTGAAAAAGTTTCATGAAAATCTATCCCTTTTTTTTGAGTGTATTCTTTTGCCACTAACCTTGCTTTATATCTTTGAATGGAATCATCTGCTCTTAACTTCTTTTTATACACCCACTTGCATCCTATTGGAGTTTTATCAGGTGGCAAGTCAGTGATTTTCTAGGTCTCATTCTGTTCTAAAGCTACAAGTTCATAACTCATGGCTTGGCACCAATTAGGATCATTTATAGCTTCGGCATATGATGTAGGTTCATCGAGAACTTGGTCAATGTTAGCTAGATAAGACTCATAATGTGGCTTTATAAAATTGGTGGAATAAACAGAGGTAATAGAATAAGAAATTTCTGACCTGGTAAAGGGCGCATCTTTTGGATTGATGGAGCAGAATAGCATGTATAATCTTTCAACCATGGTGGTGATCTGATCTCCCTTTGAGATCTTCTAAGAACATGAAGAATGTTATCAAGTTGTTGTTCTTGGTTTGTATCACTGATGGTGGAAGGTTGAGTTGATGGAATCATTGGTTTGAACTGGGTGTTGATAGGAATGAAGAAATGGTCTAAGAGACTATCTCTCATGTTATCAATGATTGCAAGCAAGACACTGCTATTATGAGGCCGTTGTGTTAATTTGGAAAAAAGGAAATTCACTCTCATGGAATCGAACATTTCTGGATACAAAAATATGCTGTGTTTGGAGATCATAAAGAACATATCCCTTCTGGTTTGATGGGTACCCAAGTAATATAGATTTGATGGTTCTAGGTTCAAATTTGTCATTGACAAAAGGTAAAGAAGCATAACATAAGCACCCTATAGTTTTTAAATGCTCTAATTCAGGTTGTTGTGATACAAAAGCTCATAAGGGGTTTTGTTTCCTAAAACGGAGGAAGGAAGCCTATTTATGAGATAAGTGGCAGCTAGGACACAGTCTCCCCAAAATTCAATAGGCAATGAGGCTTGGAATCGAATTGCTCTAGCTACTTCTAAAAGGTGTCTATGTTTTCTTTCTACAATAGCATTTTATTGTGGAGTGGCAACACAAGAAGTTTGATGGATGATGCCTAAGTTAAGAAGATGATTTGTGAATTCTTTAGCAAATAATTCAAGACCATTATCACTTCTTACGATCTTGATAGTAGCTGAAAATTGATTCCGAACTATTGAGATAAATAATTTGAGGTGATTGGAAGCTTCGGATTTACTTGCCATCAAGTAGGTCCAAGTACATTTAGAATGATCATCTACTATGGTAAAAAAATATCTTATTCTAGATCTAGAAATAGTCCTATAGGGTCCCCAAACATCAGTATGAATGAGTTCAAAAATATTAGATGCATGAGATTCACTTGCTGATAAAGGCAATTTGGCTTGTTTAGCAAAATCACAAATATCACAGGAATGTCTTTTATTACTCAAGGAAGGAAACAAATGTTTGAGTTTATTAAAAGATGTACGCCCAAATCTAGCATGCCATGTATCGAAAAACTTTACATCAAAATGAACAACAAAATTATTGTTGACAAACCTGCTTTGAGTACTATAAGTAGTTTTTCGAAAAAAATTATCTAAGGCTAATGGCTTGAGAATATACAAGCCTTTCTGCTCTTTACTAATCAGATGTTGATGCCCCTCCTGATGGTCCAGCATGAAACATTCATTTGGTGTGAAAAGAATGTTACAATTAAGAGTCTTAGTAAGTTTGCTCACAGAAATTAGGTTATGCTTGAAGTCAGGACATAGGAAAACATCATCTAGTTTTAAGAAACAATCAAGATGAACATCTCTCATCTCTTCTTTTTTTAATAGAGATGGTTTTGCCATTAGGAAGGGTGACTGAAGTATTTTGTGAAATTGACTTTATAAATTGGTTAAAATCAAAAGTGAAATGATCGGTTGCTCCACTATCAATGATCCGTTCTAGTGATTTACTTGTAGCTAGTAGAGACAAAATGTTACCTGCTGCTTGATGATTCACGATATTAACCTCATGATTGCCTTTACTATTGATGTTCTGTAAGAAAAATAACACTTGTTGCAGCTGTTCCTGAGACAACAAGCTGACCTCTTCTTTCTTTTTTGTATCATCTTCCTGAATAAAATTGTTGGCCTAATGCTTGTACATTTTTTGCTCTTTAAGCTTGTTGGTGAATTTAAAATCAGGTGGAAAACCAATAAGCCTGTAGCATTTCTTCCTTTCATGGCCAGGCTTATGACAATAGTCACAGAACAAATATTTCTTCCCCTTTTTCTGTACATTGAGTTGAGAAGCAAAGACAATGGAGTGATTCATGCATATGTCTCTTTGTGATTCTTCTTGGATCAACTTATTATATATTTGTGTCACATTAGGTAGATGCTCCATTAAAAGAATCTGACTTCTTAAATTGGAGTAGCTTTCATATAGGCCCATTAGAAACTGCATAGCAGGGTCAAATTCACATCCTCCAATTTTACTGTTGCTTGTTGACAATTCTCCCCATTCATACCATATCTTCTTCATTTTAGAAATGCAGACATAAGTAGAATTCATGCCTTGAATCAGGTTACTGAGATCTCTTTTTAATTGGAAGATCCTGGTAGCATTATTATCCGAGAATCTACCTTTTAGTTCTGTCCAGATTTTTGTTGCTGTTGTGATGTATCTTATTGTATCTGTAATTTCCTTTGATACAAAACTTATAAGCCAAGATTAATTTGACAAGGCTATTACACATTTTCCATACGGAAACAAGGGATCGTTCTCAGAAGGAATCTTAAAAGTACCATCAATCAGAACAAGTTTGTTGAAGAAATAAGAGATGCAAACCTCCAGTCGGATCTGATGTCGAGAGAACCAACGAAAAGTGATGGTGATTTGCATGAAGAGCAGAAAACCTTGTGGCTAAGAACGAAGAAGAAGCACTATGGAACACATTAGTAATGGAGAAAATTGAGCGTCACTTAGTTTGCTCTGAAGGATGCTGGTTTACTATGAAATTAAGCTTGTCTGATGAAAACCATTTCTGCCACTGTGAAGTCTAAAAAGAGTACTCAAGCATAAACCTTAAATATACACACATGACTAATTTATTAAGAGATATATATATATATATATATATAAATGGGTATTTTCACAGATGTACATAGTAATGATTAGGTAGAAGTAGAACTAGAAGCAGCCTGATCCCATGTTCAAGGTCCCGGTCATAATTATTAGCGGCGGCATGCCATTCTCGGTGCACAGGCACTTGAGCTTCCACTCCGGCATCATCTCGCTCGCCTCTGTCCGCCTGTTCCTCCTCGGCAAGTGGCTTCGTGTCGACGACGAGCTGTCGGACCCCATCTCCTCAATCTCATGCTGCTGCTGCTTCTTCTTCTCCCTATCTTTTCCCATCTCCATTGGCCTCACCTCCTGTTCCACGGTAGACATCTCTCTGATTTTTTTATCCCGATGACAAGCTAAACTATCGCAGATTCGCAGCTGATGTTTAAATATAATATGGCGATGGCTCTCGACCGGTTTAGTCAGTGTTAGGTTGGGAAATAGATAGGATAAGGTCCAGCTGGAGGTATATGGGAATACTAGTTAATTAATTAATGTGGTAGGACTGTAGGAGTAGGAGGTAGGTATGACAAAGATATATTTTATCGTCTTGTATTATTTTCTTCTACTGTCACGTAAGCACCTAATCAATGCCAAATTTATCGGTTAGTACGTGTCACATCAATCGGCAATGCAATGGGCGGAGGCAATAGTCAATACATACTGCTTAATTTTTTGGCATAAGATCCATTAACTTCTACCTCCTCAATGAGAGAAATCCAATTCACTTCTCCTCCTTGGGCCTCGGCCTTTGTCAAAAGTTGAAATTGACGTCCAAATGGATGAGTTCACAATGAAGAAATCAACTTTTGAAATTTGAGGAAAATTGGGTCGGGTTGGCGCAAATTCCATCTCCTATCTTTTTGCACATTTACTTAAATTAGCCTTCTACATTTTTCCACATGTTAGATTTGTGTTTACCAAAAGAACATTACAAGATCTGAATGTGAACTGTGAACAATACGTCAAAATTTGTCTCAATCCTGCCAATTGAATGCGAATCTTTTTTTACTGCAGGTAAATCCGCCAAATCTCCCTTTTTTTCCTATGAAATTAATGTGAAATAATGATTTGCCGACATTTGCAGTCATTCGGTTCCTCAAATCAATAACACACAACTCGCTCTCTCTTTACCCTGCATTTTCGTTTTGCTTCACCGCCCACGTACATGAAGACTTCATCCCTCAACCCTCTCGCCGGATTCCGGCATGCACATCTCCCTCCATTCTTCTCTGCGCTGCTGATCTCCTGCCTCCTCGCTCCCCCGACGACGACCGAAGCCAAATGCGCGTTCCCGGCCATCTTCAACTTCGGCGACTCCAACTCCGACACCGGCGGCTTCTACGCGGCCTTCCCGGCCCAGACCGGCCCCTTCGGCATGACCTACTTCAAGCGGCCGGCCGGCCGCGCCTCCGACGGCCGCCTCGTCATCGATTTCTTGGGTAATTATTCCTAAATTAGAACAAATCACTTCTTTTCCGGCAGTAATTGTATCGATAATTCTTGGGTCGAACGCATGCAGCTGAGGCGCTCGGATTGCCGTTCCTGAGCCCCTACTTGCAGTCCATCGGCTCAGACTTCCGGTACGGCGCCAACTTTGCGACGCTGGCATCGACGGTGCGCCTTCCCAACACCTCGCTCTTCGTCTCCGGCCTTAGCCCTTTCTCCCTGGCGATCCAGCTCAACCAAATGAAAGATCTCAGGAAGAGATCTCTCGCCTCCCTCGGAAATGGTACAAATGCAATCAATCAATTAACCACTCAATCATTTCCTCATCAAATAAGTCCTTCACGCTCGATTGCCTGATTCATTTCATTCAGAGCATCTTCCGCCGAGCGCAGTCTTCGGCCAAGCGCTCTACACGTTCGACATTGGTCAGAATGACTTCACCTCCGAGCTCGGATCGCTCGGCATTGGAGGAGTCCAGAAGTATCTTCCCGAAGTCGCATCTCAAATCGCTTGGACTATAAAGGTGGAAATAGAGAACTCGTAGTAATTAAGAATCATAATCTAAGTGCTCTGCTGACTAAATAGAACTCGCAGGAGATACATGATCTGGGAGGGCGCAGGTTCATGGTGTTCAACCTTGCCCCTATCGGCTGTTACCCATCTTTTCTGACGGAGCTTCCTCATAATACCTCGGATTTAGATGTTTATGGCTGCATGATATCCTACAACGACGCTGTTGTTGAGTACAACAAATTACTGAATGATACTCTTGAGAACATGAGAAACATGCTTCCAGATGCCCACATCATTTACGTGGATACTCATTCCGTGAAGCTGGACCTCTTTCGGCATCCCAAAAACCATGGTGAGCTCTTCAGAAACTGTGTATAAGATTTCAATTGTCCTACTTATGATTCTTGCAATCAGAATTGATAGAGATGGATGTCTTGCAGGGCTTGTCTACGGAACAAAAGCCTGCTGCGGTCATGGCGGCGGCGCTTACAATTTTGACCCTCAGGTGATGTGCGGGAACAGCAAGATGATAAGTGGCAGAAACGTCACCGCCACCGCATGTGGGGACCCACAAAACTACGTGAGCTGGGATGGCATCCATGCCACGGAAGCTGCAAACAAGCTTGTCACGCAGGCCGTACTAACTGGCTTCCATTTCCATCCTCCCTTCCCCCTTTCTCTGCTCTGTGACCTGCACCCAATCGATTGATTCATCTCGAGCTAATAGAGACGACTGATCGCAATTGTTCTCATTAATTTTGTCGGGTCCACCCGCCACCTCAATTATTGCGCAAAAGGCTGAGATTCTGAGAAGACGACAATGGTTGTCAGTAGTGTTAATTATTTTGATGAGATCCGATGTCTTCTTTGGCTAGAGATGACAACGAATCGTGCTTGGACCAGTCCAGGCCACCTCTTAGGCACTGCCCGAATGCTCAAAGGGATGGCTCAGCTCGGGCCTGAGCCCACCCCTTCGGGCTCGGGCTAAGCTCAGGTCGGCTTGATTATTAAAAATATGAATAAGTGTGGTTAGCAATGAGATCCGAATCACCAATCTTCACTTCTTTTTCTAACAAATTAACCAACATACTAACACCTATTATTTATTTTTATATAATTTTATTAAATAAAATATATATTGTTCAAGTCTAGCATATAAAATCAGACTAAGCCTGGGTGCAGACCAGATTAGGCCTAGCCTGCGGGTGCAGGGCCAGGCCCGTGTCGTGCCGGGCTCGTCACGGCCCACGTGCCCAAGGGGGCGAGCCCAGCTCGTCCCTTGGGCACAGACGGACCGTGCTCGGTCGGGTTAGGCACGGCCCAGAATCGGGTTGGGCCTGTGTCGTCCATGGACGGGTCCAGCCCATTGCCATTTCTATCTTTAGCCGTCACTTTCACTTGAGATGTTTTTTCTCCTTTAGGTTTTTGATTGAAAATGGAACAAAAAATTGTGAGCATACTAATAAGACGCACACATGACATATGGCTTGAATCATTCTATTTTATCTACAAATACATAAAAAAATGTTTATCTGACAATTAAATTAGTTTTCATGATCAATTAGTTGATTTAGTTTCCTCATAAATGTGAAAGCCTGATTGAGGAAAACCGAGAAGTCGAGAACCATAAAAATTAAATAATATATAAGAGAACAATTTTATTATTTTTATTAATTCAAAAATATTAACATGATTATGTGTCAGTCAATTAAAGTTTAAGATAAATTGTATTAACCTCTTTTCTACTTAGAGCGAATATCTCTCATTGTTTTAAAATATTTGAGCTTATCCTACAAATTTAATCAATATCCCAAAATATTAAAAAAATATTCATCTCATCACTTATCTCATATTGTATAAAAAATAGTTTAATCAATCTTCTACATCACACTTGATTTTTTTTATAAATTTGTCTCGATCAAAGAAGTATAGTTTAATTCTTTTATAGGTGTAATTATTTTAATCATTAAACATAGTATAGCTTAGGAGCGCAAGTGAGCCGAGTAGCTCGTGAGATATTCGAGATCGATTCGATAAAAATTCGAACTCGATTTGATCTTATCGAGCTTAACCTAAGCTTTACATATGAGCGAGCCGAGCTAGAGCTAACCTATAGTCGACTCAAGCAACTTGCGAGCCTAGTCGAGCTTCATATAATTATATAAATATTAATATTTCATATCGGATCAGACTTTTAGAACCTATAAACCCGAGTTGAGCCGAGCTTAATCAAGCTTGAATGGGTCTAAACAATGAAAGATATACGTGAGCCGGTCAAGTTCAAGAAAAATAAACCAGTCTAAACTAGTCGAGCTCAAGTTACTCGAATATAACTAGGAGTGAGTGGGTCCAAGTATCTTGTATTTTTTTATGATACCCAGACTTCTACCATGTATAGGACAGTTCTTAGATTTTGGACTCAGACCCTATCCTATTGGGATTTGGAACTGAATCCTACCCAGAACTTGTGGCATAGTATAAATTCTGGATACCCTAATAGAATTTGTTCATTTACAAGTTTCAAGTACCATATTGAAACTTATTCATTTACATGTTTCAGGGTACAAGTTCAGGATACCATGTCAGAACTCGTTCATTTACAAGTTATAGGATACAAGATCCGGATATTGGTTCCGGTTCCGATTTTAGGTACCGATGTAGTGGACCCGAAATTGGAATACGTTTTAATCTGTTCCTTAATTTTTGTCCCGGATCCTATCCGAATTAAATTTAGGTCTATCTAGAACCTATCTGATTAGGTAGATTTCAATCGATTTCGGATCTTCCTAGTACCCATGCACACCCCCAAATATAACTCGAGCCGAGCTCGAGCTCAATGTTTTTCTTAAATAAGCCAAGCTTGAGCACAAGCAAGCTCGGCTTAGTTACACCTCTAGTATAGTTGATTGGACTTTAAAATAATAATAGTTCATTTGCTTCGTTGAATTGAGTTTGATAAGATAGTATAACAAATGAAAGTTAGAATTCAATACAAATTTAAATTTAATATTTGTTAGATATAATATTATTTTTATATTCTTTTAATTTTATATTAAATAAATAATATCTTATCCCAGTTCCAGTCTCTCTATCCTCTGTCCTATGAAGCGAAGAAGATCTAAAAGAACAATATTCATTCAATTAATTAATGGAGGTGAGACTATGCAACATGTGAGATTCAAGTGTGGCTGGATATCTAACATTTTATTACATGAAACAAAAATATACTGTTTATCAAGAAAAGCAAAATCGATAACTATTGGAGAAGAGAAAAGTATCTCCACTGCTAGCTGGTCGATCTATGATCAAATAGACACCTCCAAGCACTGAATTTATTAAGATCATTTGTGATACTTCCTTTCAATTGGGCTCAGGTGGCTTAGGAGTGATGATTCGTGATTGCTCGGTAGCTGTCTTGGTGGAGCAAGCCTGATCTACCAGGATGACTCTGCATTGGTTCTCGAAGCCTTGGCGATCTTGAAAGGGCTTAAGATGGTCATTAATAGAAACTTACCTGATTCTATCATTGAATCTGATTCGGCTATATACCGTCGTTAAATCACTTACTAAAGAGTTAGACCCATCTTGAGTTATTTGTGGTATTGTAAGTGATATTAAACACTTAGCTAACTTGTGTAATTGCAAGGGATGTATTTTTTGTTATAGAGAAATGAACAAAGTGTTGGTCTAAGATTTTTTATCTTGATCTTGATCTCGGTTTTGATGATAACAAACTTGAAATTAATATTTTATTAAGAAATATTTTCAGATTCCATATCAGTTAGCACTTGATGTCCTCGATCGAAAATATTTGAGAAATCAAAAAATCGAAAGGACATTGGTCGACAAGTTTTGGTTCGTGGCGGAAATTTCTAGAAGTTCGATGTGTGCACAAAAAACGTCTTGGATGAGTCTAGAGAACATACGAAAAGTTTTCCAAGTTGACACACGTTGAAGGCCGAAACCCAAAAATTAAGCGTGCAAGACAAATACGCAAAAAAATGAGCCTTGCCCAGATTCGATCGACCGACTTGTTAGGGACTTTTCGATGCGCCCGAGCGACGACGAATCATGACGGATTGTTCCCTACATATTTGTAAATATATTTTTACGTCCATGTAATTTTGCATTTATTTCTAGTTCGTACTTGTAAAACCTCTTGTGCAATCCCCGGGGGACCCATGGTACGAGTTGAATGCATTTCGAGTCCATTCAACACTTGGTGTGTGCGTTACGGTTTAGCAGAGCACTTTGTGTGAATTCGTCATGGTCGTGGCCATGGAAAATCACCATGTCGGATGACCACGATTTTGTCATGCTCCTCGTGCTTTTGGGAACCTTGGGGGTGGCACTTGGAGGTTAGGGGTCTCATGTATAATGTAGAGCGTTGGCAAACAAAGCGGTTGCCTTGGGCGGAGACGAACGAGTGGCCCATATGGGCATGCGACATGTCGTTCTTCGCCCAAGACAATTGCGGAGCTCGTCCTACACCCGGTTTTATATTTTCTTGAGTCCATAGTCCTGTAATGTTGTTTTTGCTTTATGCCTTCAAAAACTATTCGACCAACATGGTCTTTTGGGGCGCGGATATGGAATGCGAGGTTGGCACATGCTCCAACGTATGCCCCGCGATGTTAAGTCGGGAAGCCCAATTCGGGACGGATTCGGGATTAAGGCTTATCCCTTGCATGGGATGCAAGGGTGCCGCACGCGTTCTTCCGCACAAAAACAATTGGCCTGTGACAGACTGGTCGACCGAATGATGCCCAAAATGAGCAAAATGCCTTCGATCGCTCGGCGGTCACTCGGTCGATCGACCGGCAAGCAATCGAGCATCGCCAACGGGCAAAAAAATGCCCGTTAATAAGCCTTGGAGTTTGGGGGTTATAAATACACATCACAAACTCATTCATTTGTAGTTGTTGATGCTTCTAAGTCTCAAAGAGTCGCTCATTGCATCTCTACAACCTTTCATTGAGTCATCCATGCAAGAACCATAGTTTTGATCTCCACTCATTGATTTAGCCTTCAAGTTTCACCGGTTCATCATCTTGAGGCATTAAGAGGACTAGGGAGTTTCTTTTGAAGATAAGTATTTGTTGTTTGATTTATTGCTTCATTAGTTGTTATATTTTAGTGTTTATTTCATCGTATTTGAACTTGTGTAAACCTAGGTTGCTAGGTTTGATTGAGTTGGTGGTTGTCTTGGTGTTAAGGCTTAAATCCATCATTGTAAGCTTAGTTTACTAAGATTAGTTGAGTTGTCTCTTCGGTTGAGGTGAGAGAGTGCTCTCGGTAGAAAGACAGAATACTTTCGGGTATGGAAGTACATTCAATTTGAGAGGGGAGACTTTCCGATGTAAAGTCCTCATTGTAAGAAAATAAATTAATATAGTTAAACTAGTTTGGAAATCCTAAGCGAGATGCTTAGATAGTGGAGTAGACATTCGGACCGAACCACTATAAATCATTGTGTTAGCATTGCTATCTTTGATTGTGTTTAACTATTTTATTATTGCTTCTGCATTTAGTCGATAAATTATAATTTGCCTAAGTTTTGTAAGAAAAAATTAAAATCGGAATTAGGCCAAAACTGCCCATTGGGCATCAAATAAGGCCCGTGTTTTAGGGGTGTTCGATGTATGGTCGTCAATTAGACCTTCGGAGCTGGAGTTCATTTTGCTCGACGATATTTTTGACCCGACTTTAGCCGTTTAATTAATGCATTATTTTCTTGGTAAAAAAGAAGAAAAGAAAAGTGGAAATAGTTTCAAGAATAAAAAATATAGAAAACAATAACACACAAAATGCCAATGGTTGAGAAGGAAAATGACAATATATCTTTTGATGATATATTCCAGCAATGGAATTTTCTTCATCTTAATTACCGCTGTGACAATTTTTTCCCCTTCTTCTTGTCAGGGTCCAAATAACTAATTGATGGGCCTAATATATATATATACACACGAAATATTCACACTTGTCACGTGATATTTTCCTTACATTAATATCCTCTTATCTCTTTCCTTACATTATGTTTGGATAACTTTGAGTAAGAGGTTTGAAGGAGAAGAGTTTGAAAGAGTTTGAAGGATTTTGGAGGGAAAGAGTTTGGAGATTTTTGAAAGGGTTTTAAAAATCTTGTTTGGTTAAACTTCATAAATGGTTTGAATGGATTTGGAGGGATTTGATAGACCGCTATGCCCTCATTTATAATAATATATATTTTTATTCTAAGAATATTTTTATAATTTAACTATTTTTAATTTATTAACTCTTCAAATTCCTCCAAAACTCTTTATTTTGAAGGGTTTTGAAAATAAATTCTATAAGGGATTTAAAATCCCTTCAAACCACTTTATAAAATTATTCAAATAAGTTTTTTTAATCCCTTCAAAATCCTTCTCCTTCAAATCTCTCCGAAATCTTTCGAAATCATCCATCCAAACTTAATGTTAATCTCTTCGGTCTTCCCTCTCCCTGCACATTTAACGTATGCAGTTCAGCACATGCACGTGGCACATTTAATCTCCTCTCTCTCTCTTCAATATCAATTTCAATTCATTTTTAATATCATTTTCAATTTCCTTAATCTAATATCCTCTCCCTTCAATATCCATTTCAATTCATTTTTAATATCATTTTTAATATCCTTAATCTCTCCCCTTAATTCATGCACATTTAACGTCTGCCCTTCAATTTCAATTCATGCACATGTTCTCACATTTAATTCCATTTTCAATTCACACGCTGTCTTGATTTCTTCCCTCTTCCCTCTCCCTTCTATCACATTTAATATCAATTTAAGTCACATTTAACGTTCTCTCACCCACTGCATCGTCTTTATCCCCTATAAATTCCCATAATCTCTTCCCTCTCCCTTCCATCACATTTAATAAAAAAAAAATGAAAATGGTGTTCATAATTGCTCTGTACAAATTGCTCTGTATTCCAACAATTAATCAAAAATTATTTGGATAACATTTATTTGAGCAATTAATATTAATTTTAATTCACACTAATTTTTTATTCAATAATATTATTTCCTCTAATATATCTCTCTTAGGGCCAGTTTTGGTATCCTATATAAGTCTCATGTATAGTATTAGGATAATACTATATAGTATTTGGAAAGAGTACTAACTAATACCTGCACCAAAAATAGTACCCCATAAGTTGTCATAAGGTGTATTAGTAATACACTCTCAAAGCTCTTCATTAGCTCGCACTAGAACTTTCAATATTTTGAATATTCATTTATATTATATTATATTATATTATTATATATATTATAATATTATATTATATTATATTACATTATATTATACATGTTAGTCAATACATACTAATACTATACAAGCTAGTACATGTGTGCACAAAATACTATATAATAATAGTACAATACAAGCTAGTATTATACGGTATACCAAACGAGCCCTTATATATATATGACATTCTTTCAAACAGGCTTTGTAGAAAAGGTTGTTCTCATCATCCGAGGTGCAAGCGGCATCTATTAGAGCACGACAAAACTCTTCTTCCGCCAAGGGCCACTCCCTATGCTCCTCAATCAACCCTGCCATTGCCTTCTACGTTCACTGCGGATGATATCCACATATCGCGCATCACATCGGCTTAAGCTTCCTCGAATTCGAGACGTTGTTGTTGGAGCAGGTGATATCCACCAACGTGCTCGGTACGAAGCATGCGGCGCGCAGGAGCATCGTCATAAGGGCGAGCACGATGTTATGCGTTAGGTGGATCAAATGCATGGGAAATTCAAATTTTAGATGAACCGAATTTTAAGCATCAAGATTATGCCAATTCTTTACATGTTGATTAATTTTTTATCACATGCATCATATATATTACACTACAAAACATTAATATTTGTAACACGATATCCCGTGTAACGACATCAGTTGGCAAGTACAGTCATCGCTTGCTAAAAATAGCAAAAAAAAAAATATTCTCTATATGATCGCTGCATGAAAGCTTTTACATCATATAACAAAGATAGAAGATGATAATACTGTAGAATTATAACACGATTTAGAGAGTTCATAAAGATGGAATATAACATCTAGCTTCCTCGATACAGTAAATTGAGATTTTTTTTAAATTTTATATTATTTATCTTTTTCACATCTCTCCTCTTTCTCTACGTCAGTTTATTTTTTAATGTTTTTAATTTTAGATTTTTTTACTATTTTTAAAAATAAAAAAATATCTTTAAATATATTGAATTGTTTTTCATATTGGTTTTTGAGTTTTTGAAATTTCATCTCAGTTTGTTTAATAGTATTTCAAAATCAAATAAATTTACGTAGTTTTAAATAATTTAAATAATTTATTTTTCTAATTTATTACAATATATCTATATTTGATTTTTATTCTTAAAATCATTACAAATCTATACATATTATTATAATTGTTCTTGGTGCAATTTTTTTAGTATTTTCCTATACTAACATATTTTTGATGAATTTAATTTTGAATTTATTATTAATAAAAAATTAATAAAAATATTTTTTTAATGTATTGAATGTTTTTTATATTAGTTTTTGTATTCGTAAAATATCATTCATTGACTTTGTTTTTAATAATATTTCAAAACCAACTCTATTTATGTAATTGAAAGGACTTAAATTTTTTAATTTTTAATCAGTTTCAGTTTATTATATTATATCTATATTATATTTAATTTTTATCCCTAAAAAATTCTATTTTTTGTAATTTTTCTTTTTATATATAATTTGGTTATTGAAATCTATAGATTGATTTATTATAATTGTTTTGATTTTTTTTAAAAAATTTATAACTTATATCCTTATTATTAAGATTTTTTAATTAAAAATTTATTGTATATATATATGATTATATAATTAAGAAGCAAAATATTAATGTTGATGTAATATTTATATTTTATTAATATTTTGCTATTTTGAGATTATAAATTTTACTTTATTTTTTATATTTTTCTTTTGCTATTTTGCAATGCGCGGGTATATTGATGTAATATTTTATTCTTTTATGCATAAATTGTATTCTTTTTTCATAAATATTTATTTTTATGCTTAGCTTTTAATAATAAAGTAATAAATATATTTGAATAAAATATTATTTACAATTTATAAACATTTCTTAATATTATATTAATTTTTAATTGTTTATTATTATTTAAGTAAAAATTATTTAATATGTTTATTTTTGAAGAAAAATTATATAATTTAAAAGTTCTTATTTTTTAAATTAGTTATCTACACTTATATTGTTCTAAATGGTATAGTTTACTTTATATTTGTATTATTTGATGTTTACTAATTAAATTTTAAAAATTATGAGAATTAGTTTAAAATAAATTATACTTTTAAATAATGATATTCATACCCAAATAATTAAAAGTAATAATATATATTAATTAAATATTATTATTTAAATTTATAATTTAATTTAAACTAATTTTGATAATTTTAAAATTTTATTTAAATTTTATTTAAATTTTATTATATGCATATATAATTGCGCACGGGCTTTTCGACTAGTGATTCTAAGAATCTCTAGTTAAATTACTAAGTATAAGTATTTATGATTGTTGCATATAATTCTAAAAATGTTGATATAGTTAATATAAATTACAAGCACTAACAGTTGACATATAAATTGCTTTGGTGATTATCAATATAAATTCATGCTATACTTAAAAATACAATTTGGACACTTAAAAATGTTAAGTGACTAACAAATAAAGAACACAATAATTTTAGTTGCTAAAAATTATTTAGCCATAATAAAAATATTTTATTTTAAATCCTTTAAAGATTTTTAAAAAGGTATTCACTTAGTAAAATAGAAGGAATCATATTTTAAAATAGAAAATTTTAATTTTCAAGATATTCCAAGTATTTTAAAAATTATGTTATGGATTTAAAAAATTTAAATCTTTTATACCAAAATTTTATTTATTCTTATTATGGAATTGGAAAATGAGTGAATTATAGAAATGCCAAAACCAAAAAGAAAGTAAATATAGAAAACCTTGCATTATTTCTACCTTTTCATGTTCAATTTTGTTTCCAGTGCAATAAAGTTCGCCTTTTTGTTCGATCCCTTGCTATATATGTCTCATTAATACGCATTGCATCGTCGTCGTCATCGTTGATCCTGACAGGTTTCCATTCGAATCAGTACCGGAGAGGTGAGAGCGATCCATTCTTCGCCAATTTGCCTCTTCCAGTTCGTTCTTAATCCGTGCAAGACGACGAGAAGACCCACACATCAGCCACCAGCTTTGTTTCTTCTCCTTAGAGCATAAATTTAACCCCTGTTCCGCATCCAATCTCAGTTTCGGCCGAATCAGGTCTTCGTGGTTAATTACCTGTTCATTTTGTCGACGAATCGTAAGCGGTGACGATTCTCTATAGCAGTATATTCGTTGAACTTAAGCAGAATACAAAACTCCAACCTCGTCTCTAGTCAGCTCATGTCTCTGGCTGGGCTTCTTATTGATGTGATTGCTGCTGCCGCTGCAAACACACATCCAGGTGATTTGTTTTTATTCATTAGCCAAAGCCCAAAGGGTCCTGTCACTACTTTATTCTTTCTCATCAATAAAGAATGGGCATCTTATTACTTGATTTTTTTACTGAACAACGATCCTAGTTCATATTTATTTGGTTGACTTTTTATTTCTCGGTTGGGGTAAACTACTTTGGTTTGACATATAAATGACATAATTAAGAAGGATAAAGAAATTCACGCCACTTAACAAGTTATCTTCTCGAGGTTTACTGGTGATTATTTTATTGGTCTTTATTTCAAAAAGAGAATCTACACTTTTGACGACATAGAGTATCAAACGAGGACGGGACGGGAGGTTGGAAGATAAACCGATTTTTGCTGTTTCGTTATTCTAAAAAGGCTTCACGCTTTTCAAAAATTATAATCTGGACTAGCATAGCTTGCAGGAAACTGATCCAAGGAACAAGAAGACTCTCAATCACTATGGATGCTCTCACAGGTAAAGCCCCAAACACCTTTCTTGGCTCAATCTTCCTTCGTTTTGGATACACTAACTGACGTCTTGCTCTCTGCTGACGGCAAATTTGATCGTCATTAGAAGCTTGGAAGGCTTTCTGTGGAGATTCCTTCTGTGCAGACCGAGCAGGTGGCAATTCCTGTGGTTTTGGCAAATTGTTCTACTCTTCTTCATGCTTGAATCACATATTTGTTACCTTCATTAATGTGATCCTTGTCGTTGCGTTCTTGATTTATTTTGTTTGCAAACTTGCAAGAAGATCAGCGGGTGGTGCACCAATATTTAGTTTGTCCTCATCATTGCGAATAATCTCTGCCGTGCTCAATTCTTTTTTGGGCTTGGTTTGCTTAGGCTGTGGATTATGGATGTTGATCGAGAACATGAGCGCAGGAATGGTGGTGCACCCTCCGCATCAGTGGTTATTTTTGCTAGCTCAGGGATTCTGTTTGCTGCACATGGCTTTGATTGTTAGCCTCAGGCACATACAAGTTGGTTATACATTCATTAGGATCTGGTCCCTGGGTGCAACATTGTCTATTGGATTTGTTTGCTTTTCTTCCATTCTAGTTCTTGTCGCAGAGAAAAAAGTATCTTTTCTGATTTGTGTAGATATCTTATCCTTAATAGGGGCTGTCATCCTGCTACTTTTTGTGTTTAAGGGGTCCAACATGGCAGATGACTACAAATCAGTGGATGATGGATCTCTTTGTGAACCCTTGAAAAGTGAATCTAACATAAAGGAAGAAAATTCGGATGAGTATGTGACTCCCTTTGTGAATGCTGGATTCTTTAGTAGAATGTCGTTCTGGTGGTTGAACCCTTTGATGAAGAAGGGTTATCAGAAGCCCCTCGAAGAAAAAGATATTCCTTATCTTGGACCTGTAGATCGAGCTGAGAATTGTTACTCATTGTTCTTGGAGAAACTAAATCGAAAAAGAGAGAGACAGGGTAGTGTCTCACCTTCTATATTGTGGACTATAGTTTCTTGCTATCAGAAGGAAATTTTACTGTCTGGATTTTTTGCATTGCTCAAGATACTGACCCTATCAGCTGGTCCAATGATTCTAAATGCCTTCATCGACGTGTCATTAGGGAACAAGATATTTGAGTATGAAGGTTATCTGCTAGCTTTAGGACTCTTCTGTGCAAAATGTTTAGAGTCATTATCTCAAAGGCAGTGGTACTTTCGCAGTAGAAGGTTAGGATTACAAGTGCGGTCTTTGTTATCTGCAGCTATTTATCAGAAGCAATTGAAGCTGTCAAATTCGGCTAAATTGGTGCATTCTTCCGGCGAGATAATGAATTATGTTACAGTGGATGCTTATAGGATAGGAGAGTTCCCATATTGGTTTCATCAAACATGGACTACAAGCCTCCAACTTTGCGTTGCTTTAGTAATTCTCTACAATGCCGTGGGCCTCGCAACAATTTCAGCAATGGTGGTGATAGTCCTTACTGTGACTTGTAATGCTCCCCTTGCTAAACTACAGCATAAGTTTCAGACAAAGCTAATGCAAGCTCAGGATATCAGGCTGAAAGCTGTATCAGAAGCCTTGGTGAATATGAAGGTGTTGAAGCTGTATGCTTGGGAGACACATTTCAAGAAAGTAATTGAGGGTCTGAGGGAAATAGAATGCAAGTGGTTATCAGCATTTCAATTTAGCAGAGCATACAATCTCTTCCTGTTTTGGTCGTCTCCTGTGATAGTGTCAGCTGCTACTTTCACAACATGCTATTTTCTTGATATTCCTCTTAATGCTAGCAATGTTTTCACCTTTGTAGCAACTCTACGTCTCGTCCAAGACCCGGTCAGACTAATACCTGAGGTGATTGGTGTCGTAATTCAAGCGAAGGTTGCTTTTGCGCGAATAGTCAAGTTTTTGGATGCACCAGAGCTCCAAATTAAACAAGTTAGAAAACATTCTCACACGAAAATTGAGCACCCTGTTGTGATTGAGGCTGGCAGTTTTTCTTGGGAAGAAAACAAACTGAAGCCAACACTGAGAAGTATTAACTTGGCGGTTAAATCTAAGGAAAAGGTGGCAATTTGTGGTGAAGTTGGCTCTGGAAAATCAAGTCTCTTGGCTGCTATTTTGGGTGAGATTCCTAGGACGGAGGGGAAGGTATATAACATAGCATTCTATTTTTGAAAGATTATAGACCCTCAAGAAGGAGACGAAGAAGTTAAAAAATGATACCTAAGATGTGGTAGACATCTTGTGGTTCTATAGCATTATAAATGATAAATGAAACACTCGCAACCGTTAGTTTTCTTTTTAAATTGTTTTTTCCTTGATCTGAAAGCTTGCTGTTCTGCTATCAGAAATAACATCTTGAATCTTGTTATGCATTGTTCTGCACTATTTTTATGTATAAATACTACTTGCTATTCTTTTTTGCATTGTCAGCTTTGTCACCAAAATGATGTCCATTTTGCCAGAAAACTATATTAACAAAGTACTATGTTGGCAACTCTATTTTATATTGTTGCATATAAATGTCAATGGAAATAAATACCTCTGATCTATGCTGAGTTAGGTGAAATGCATTATGTAAGTGTCTTTATGCTTATGTTCACTTTAATTTTTTGTTTCTTCTTTGGCCGTTTATGATGCTTAACTTGTCCTGCATATTCTGTTCTTCATCTTGAAATAACAGATTCAAGTTTCTGGAAGAGTTGCATATGTTTCTCAAACTGCATGGATACAAACAGGAAGTATACAAGAAAACATTTTGTTTGGATCCCCTATGGATAAGCAAAGATATCAAGAGACACTAGAAAAATGTTCTTTGGTGAAGGATATTGATATGTTACCATTTGGAGATCTCACTGAAATAGGAGAAAGAGGGGTGAATCTTAGTGGCGGGCAGAAACAGCGCATTCAACTAGCCCGTGCACTCTACCAAGATGTTGATATATATCTTTTGGACGATCCTTTCAGTGCTGTTGATGCCCATACAGCTACCAGCCTATTTAATGTAATGATTTCTTACATTTGCCTTCTATTGATTATCCTTGTTTAATTAATTTATCTGCGAGTTTATATTGATTTTTTTTTGAAGGAATATGTTATGGGTGCTCTGTCAGAGAAAACAGTGTTTCTGGTGACCCATCAAGTTGATTTCCTTCCAGTTTTTGACTCAATCTTGGTTAGTCTTAAAGATCTGCCATAAAGTTGTCAATTGATTTGTCACCTAGTTTGAAATTTTTGGTTGTGATTGAACTGTTTACCTGTTGAGTTTTTTTTGGGAACAATTTTGCACATGGATGTAGATGAATTTCTTCACAATACTGTTGTGATCAAACTTTTAACCTAATTATCTCACTAAAAAAAGTGTTATTTACATTATATATCTTAAAAAGGTCAGCTAACCATAACTTTGTAATAAAAATGTTTATTAACTACCAGTTTCTTAAATAATTTATCCAATCGTCAAGTTGGTGCTCAATTTCCTGTTAAATTGATGATGCATTGTGCAAATTATTGAGCAAACACTACCACGTCATCACACATGGCAAACAAAATTTTGATTGAACTTTTAAATGATTTATAGTCCGTTACTTAACAGAAACTATTACCCAAAAATCATGGAGTAATAAGAAAATTCGATCAAAATTTTTATTTGCCACGTGTGTAATGACGTGGTTGGGTTTGTAGGATCACATGTATGCCAATCATCAATTTAACCGAAAACCTAATCTCAATCAAGTTAATGATTGGATAGATTTGTTACAAAACTAATAGTTGATATATATTTTTGTTACAAAGTAAATTTTTGGATAATTCGTCAAACATTGTTGCCCTTTTATTTTTATTTTTTCTATTATAAGATCATTGGTAAGTAATGAGAGAATGCCAATTATGAGTCTCCGTGACAGTTAATGTCAGATGGCGAAGTTCTTAGGGCTGCTCCTTACAGCGAGCTTTTGGCTTCTAGCAAAGAATTTGAAGACCTTGTTAATGCACACAAAGACACAGTTGGCTCTGGAGAGCTTGAAAGACTTAGCTGGCATAGGCAAAGAAAGACTTCTTCAAGAGAGATAAACATCATCAGTAGTATTCAGAAAAAAGAAATGGTGATGCCTTCAGGAGTAGATCAACTAATAAAGAAAGAAGAGAAGGAAAGCGGTGACACGGGTCTGAAGCCTTACAAACTGTATCTGAACCAAAACAAGGGATATTTATATGCCTCTTTAGCAGCTCTTTTTCATTTGACATTTTTAGTTGGTCAGATCTCACAAAATTCATGGATGGCTGCTCAGGTTCAAAATCCTCAAGTCAGCACGTTGAAACTGATTACAGTGTACTTGGCAATTGGGTTTAGCACTGTTGCTTTCTTGTTAGGCCGATCCATACTTGTAGCAGTTCTTGGTCTCCAATCTTCAAAGTCCTTGTTTCTTCAGTTACTGAACTCTCTTTTCCGAGCACCAATGTCGTTTTTTGACTCCACACCTATAGGAAGAGCACTAAGTCGGGTAAGAATTTTAAATCCAGTGTATATCTTTTCTGTGGTAATAGAATTTGTTACCATGATGGTCGCATGTTCATATAGTTTATCTTTCTCTCAGGTCTCGGTGGACTTAAGTATTGTTGATTTTGATGTTCCATTTAGCTTAATGCTTAGCATGAGCGCTACGATGAATGCTTATAGCAACCTTGGGGTGCTTGCTGTTGTTACATGGCCTGTTTTATTTGTTTCTATACCAATGGTCTACCTGACTATTTGGTTGCAGGTAATTCTTGAACACCTCTTTCTTATGCTTGGTTGCTATATTCTATCGCAGTGTTAATGATGATTGTTATGTGTCTGCAGAGGTACTACTTGGCTTCTGCAAAGGAGTTGATGCGCATAAATGGCACAACAAAATCTGTTGTGGCAAACCATCTAGCTGAGTCCTTAGCTGGTGCAATAACAATCAGGGCTTTTAAGGAGGAAGATCGGTTCTTTTCCAAAATCTTGAAACTTATCGACAAAAATGCTAGCCCCTTCTTTCATAATTTCGCTGCAAGTGAATGGTTAATTCAACGTTTAGAGATAATGAGTGCTGCTGTTGTTTCTTCATCAGCACTTATCATGGCTTTGCTTCCTCCTGGAACTTTTAGTCCTGGTGAGCTGTTAACTACATTTGTTTTAATAATGAATTTAATCATTAATAGTGCATTATGGATCATGGAAGTAATGCAAGATATACATATATTCTTATCTAATCAGTATATATATAACTGACCATATTCTTTTCACAATTTATTTTTTTACAGATATTTCATAATAGTTGAATTTCCAAGAAAAGTTATAAAAAAACCAAGCATAGTGATTAACTCAATTACTCAATAGCCTAAATTATCCCTATGAACATCTATAAGAGATTCATGTTTAGCATGGTTTTAAATTTTACGACCGATTCTTACATCCTATAAATACATTCAATTTTGATAAGTCCTGGTACTCAATTTGCCATTTGCTTGAGGTAAACGACATTAGTACTAACCCTCTAGATACTGTTCTGTCATATCGTGAACTTATTTTACAAATCTATTCCCTTGAATTATTTTTCTATTTGGCATGTAGCACAGTCCTGATAAGTTTCTGATTCATGAGATTGGAAACGGCACATAAATTAAGGATAGTGGATACAGGTGGATCTGAATGCGTTGTTGTTTAACTTTATCATTTTGGGCACAGGTTTTGTTGGAATGGCACTGTCTTATGGTCTTTCTTTGAACATCTCACTGGTATACTCTATTCAGCACCAGTGCACTATAGCAAATTATATCATATCAGTAGAAAGGCTGAATCAATACATGCATGTAACAAGTGAGGCCCCAGAAATTGTTGAAGGCAGTAGGCCACCAGCTGATTGGCCTGCAATTGGTAGGGTGGAACTTCATGATTTGAAGGTAAATTTTTAGAAAGTTCATTTTAGTTGCTGAATGCCTGAATCTGATTGCAATGAGTGTAAGCTTCTGGTAATTGCCCATGAGCAGATCAGATACAGACCTGAGACACCTCTTGTACTTCATGGAATTAGTTGTACATTTGAAGGTGGCAACAAAATTGGGATAGTTGGAAGGACTGGAAGTGGGAAGACAACTCTAATTGGTGCACTATTTCGTCTTGTTGAGCCAGCAGGAGGAAAGATCATCATTGATAACCTTGATATTACCACGATTGGGCTACATGATTTGAGATCACGCATTGGAATCATCCCTCAGGATCCAACCCTTTTTCATGGTTCTGTCAGATACAATTTGGATCCTTTAGGACAATTCACTGATCAACAGATCTGGGAGGTAAAGTTTTTTAACCTGAAGATAAAATAATTAAGTTGCATGTTTAAGTCAAGGAATCACTCATTCATGTTTTAATTTCAAATACATGTCTTGAATATTTATTGTGAGTTCCTCACTGAAAACTCTTGTCAGTTGGATGGTAAGAGAACACCATTTCTCCTCAAGATAGTCTAAACTCAAGAGCAAGCTATTTATTAAAGAAATGAACAATTTCCCATTTCAGTGAACTTCAATACTTGACATCATTTTCTCAGGAAAATCTATTATATGCTGATATGAATGTTGCAAGATGGCATCCTTTATAGGAGCCTGGTCCTTGCATCATGTATCATGTATGTATATAAAACTTCCTGGTGGGTCGATCTCCCTCCTCCAGTTTCACGAAAAAGATCATGTATATGTATGTCATGCAACCATTGCAAGTATTATTTTTTTCCTTTTATTGTCTTTATAAAATATGAATATTGTTGAGTAATCTTGATGTTGGTAAATTACTGACCATATCTTACCCAAGTATAAATTTCATATTCTCAGTAATCTAGAATTCCAAATCGATAACAGAATATTTGTGTTTTTGATAAAACTTTGCTGACTGAGTCCATCTTTACAATCCTGAAGGTTCTTAACAAATGCCAACTAGGAGAAGCTGTTCATGAGAAAGAAGAAGGCTTGGATTCACTAGGCAAGAATAACATGCACGAAATCTGTTTCTTTTATCGTATTCCCATGTTTCTGTTCAGAGATTTTTGCTTCCTTTGCATGACATTCCTTTCAATGCAGTTGTTGAAGACGGATCAAATTGGAGCATGGGACAAAGACAGTTATTTTGCTTGGGCCGTGCACTCTTAAGGCGAAGTCGAATACTAATGCTCGACGAAGCAACAGCATCAATCGACAATGCCACTGATGCTATTCTTCAGAAGACTATAAGAACTGAATTTGCAGATTGCACAGTTATAACAGTTGCTCATCGGATCCCAACTGTTATAGACTGCGACATGGTGCTTGCCATTAGGGACGGTGAGTTCTCTGCATTTCATAGAAAAAAATGGTTACAAAATACATCAGCTGCTATTTATGACAAATTCTGATGCAAATTTACAGCAACTGATGTTACTACCAAATTTACAAATAACTTATTCTGCATTCTCCATTTCAGGCAAGTTGGTAGAATACGATGAACCGACCAAGCTGATGAAGAGTGAGGGATCGCTATTTCGGGAGCTTGTCAGGGAGTACTGGTCAAATGCTGCAAATGTGAGTATCCAGGCATCAAATTTACACTGAACTCATCCACGTCCGCATAACATTTTCTTCTGTCGCAGAATGTGAAAGTTGAGACATGAAGATTTATATTTACTGTTGTGCCTACTGATTCAAACATGTTCGGCTGCACTCTAAATATGGAAACATGAAGTGGGAAAATGCACAAGTCAGTGCCTCTGGTCAATTCATTGCTCAACTACTAGAATCTCATAAGGTCGTCCGTGGATTCTCTTTCATATAGTATGTATGGGCGTTTTAATAAAATCATGTGCTCTTCCATAATGCTATGCTCTTATCATAATGCTATGCATCGGATTATCCATATATACCGTCATTTGTTTCGCCGGATAGGATAAGATACAATAGGCTAAGAAATGAAGAGTTTGGATAGAATTTTTACTCAGTGTACACTAAAAATACAATTAAATTTATCTTTTTTAGTCTTATACTTATAATCAAACACCAAATAAATGCCTATGGTCTTTGTCGGAGCTCTGCTTTCTTGTTCATAGCCTGTGTGTAATACCCCGATTTAGTCCCACATCGAAAGTATGTTGGATGTGGTGTTGGCTTATAAGGCTTGATGGGTATGCTACCATCAACTTCAGTTTAAGCATTTTAATTAGGCCAATAGGTTGGTCTATGAAGTTGATGAGTCAGTTATCCCATTAAGCGGGTTGTAACAAAATGGTATCAGAGCAAGACCTAGTTCTAGGCATGGTGAGGGAGCCTATGTGAGAAAGGACTGCCCAGGTGATGGGGTGGAGCCGCTACTAGGCTAGGCCTCACATGCCGACAATTTGGGTGTGATTCTGGGCTATGTGTTAGACTCGAGTTGGGTCTTGACGAGGACGTCAAGACATAAGTGAGGGAGATTGTAATACCAGTTTAATCTCACACAGAGAGTATGTTGGATTGATGGGTGTGCTACCATCAACTTCAGCTTAAGCATTTTAATTGGGCCAATAGGTTGGCCTATGAAATTGATGAGTTAGTTATCTCATCAAGCGGGTCGTAAAAAATGGTATCAGAGCAAGACCTAGTTCTAGGCATGGTGAGGGAGTCTATGTGAGAAAGGGCTGCCCAGGTGATGGGGTGGAGCCGCTACTAGGCTAGGCCTCACATGCTGACAACTTGGGTGTGATTCTAGGCTATGTGTTAGACTCGAGTTGGGTCTTGACGAGGACGTCAAGACATAAGTGGGGGAGATTGTAATACCCCGATTTAGTCCCACATCGAAAGTATATTGGATGTGGTGTTGGCTTATAAGGCTTGATGGGTGTGCTACCATCAACTTCAGCTTAAGCATTTTAATTAGGCCAATAGGTTGGTCTATGAAGTTGATGGGTCCGTTATCCCATTAAGCGGGTTGTAACACTGTGTGTGAGGCTGTCGGGTCTGAGCTTGGTTTTCTTTCTTGCGCGGAGCACCATGGTGATGCGAGCGTGGATGTTTCTAAAGCGCTTCCGGAGGACGTGGCAGCGAATGAAGCTAGATCCGCCATCAAGTATGCGCGACGCCCTCGCCGCGCTTCCCACTTCGTCGTTTGCAGGAGCCGTTGATTGCGTAGCACAAAATATTGGTACTCTAGCTGTGTTCAGTGGGCGACAGCTAGGAAGGCTCTGTTGGATGGCGAGCTTTCTGGCTCTTCGTTTAGAAGCGGCCCCTCCTCTCCGTCGGGTTCCCCTTTGACCGTGTCCTTGCCTTGTTCTCGGCATCTCGGTCTGATATGCTCAACTGCTACTTCACTCTCTGACCGATCTCTTCTGAATTCGGTTAATGAATTGGGTTTCTTATTGGATGACCCTTATTCCCTTTTTGAGCACGAGCTGAGCAAGCCTGTGTCTGGAGTGGCATCCACTTGATGGTTGTTGGAGCAGGTTTTTTGCCTGAAGTCTGTAGTTTTTTGTCATGGTTTCTGCAAATTTCTCAGTTCTCTTCTGGAATGTTCGCGGTTTGAGCAGGGGGGGGGGGGGGGGGGGGGCAAAAAGATATATGGTGAAATGTATGGCGCGCGAGTCCAATTGCTCAGTGATGGGGCTGCAAGAAACTAAGCTTTCGCTCGTCTCTCTTTCTTGTGCCAAGCAATTATTTGGTTTCAGGCAGTCGACTTTTATTTCTTCGGATGCTCTCAGCTTATTCGGGGGCAGTGTCCTAATCTGGGACGAATCCATTTGGTTCACTATTTCTTCTCATGTTGGTGATCGCTTGCTTTTGGCTAAGCTGGAAAATAGGTTCTCTCGTCTCTCTATTGTGTTCATTAGCGTTTATGGGCCGTCGCGGAGACCCGGAAGGAGAGCTTTTTTCGATGAGTTGAGCTCTAGGATGCGGAGCTCTAGGGAATGTTTTATTGTCAGAGGCGACTTTAACGTCACCCGATTTGATTTCGAGCGGAAAAATTGCCGGGGTAGTGCTCGCGACTCTCTTCTGCTCTCTTCTCTTATTACTAATCATGAGCTTTTAGACCTTCCGTGTGCTTATTTCTCTTCCGACTTCCGTCTCTCTCCCGCTGGCAGAATTTCTGGAGGAGAGCGTAGGCTCTTTGATCATAATGCACTCATCTTTCGGGCGGGGATCTCGATCAAGCAACCGGATTTCTTCTTCCACATTGAAAACTATTGGCTTACCAAACAATCTTTCCGCAATATTATTCTTGCTGCTTGGTCGGAAAATTACCACTCTTTCTCAGCCGCCGCCACCTGGACCCACAGATGGAAGCATCTTCGAAAAATGCTTTCTCAATGGGCCTTTTGTTGCAGGAAAGAGACCATCTCGAGGAAGAAAGATCTTGAGCTTCAGATTGAAAGGTTTAATCGCAAAGCTGAGTCTGATGCTATTGACCCCGCTGAGAAGGCTTCTCTGTTATCTTCCAAGGCAGAACTTGACTCCATTTATCACGATGAGGCAGCCTATTGGAGACAACGGCCTAAGGTAAAGTGGATGAAAGAAGGCGATCAAAATTCTAGATTCTTTCATCAATGGGCGTCACAAAGAAGAAAAAGGAACTGGATTCTTCACATTGACACGAATGGTGGTATTGCTGCTAGCTCAGACCAAATTGCGGCGGCTTTCAGAAATTATTATTTGAGGTTGCTTGGATCGGATAAGAGGCCTTTCCTTAAATTAAATTGGCCGACTCTCGGAGTGCCTTCAATCCCGGATGGAGATGACTTAGACTCTCCTTTCTCCCTTGATGAAATTCGGAGGGCTCTTTATGATCTTGGGAGAAATAAGGCTTATGGGCCTGATGGCATTACCGCCGAGTTCCTCTGCTCTTATTGGGATGTGATTAGAGAGGACCTTCTTCTTAACTTTAATGAGATCTACCCATCGTCATGCACTTTGAGAAGATTCAACAGTGCTTTTATTGTCTTGTTGCCTAAGAGGGATGGCACCTCGGATGTCAAAGACTTCCATCCCATTAGCCTTGAAAACATTATCATCCGTCTGTTTCCAAAGTCTTGGCAAACCGGCTTAAGCCTCTTCTTGGTCTCTTGCTTTGTTTGAATCAACATGCTTTTCGGCAGAAGAGAAGTACCTTAGACTGCTACATGGGAGTGAGTGAGACGATTTGGGCATGCCACATAGATGGAGAGGATGTCATACTCCTCAAGATCGATTTTGAGAAAGCGTTTGATACGCTTAGCTGGAAGTTTATTTTGGATATGCTCGTTGTGCGGGGGTTTTCGCTCAAATGGCGCGACTGGATTACAAATATCTTGAATTCTAGTCTTCTCTTCTTGTCAATGATACTAAGAGCAAGCAGTTCCATCACAAGTCAGGGGTGCGCCAAGGGAACTCTCTCTCACCATTTATTTTCAACCTCACACTTGATTGCTTATCGCGTCTACTCAATTTAGCTGTGGCTAACAACTTCTTTGAAGGTGTCTTGGATCAACGTATTCCGGGAGGTGTTGCCCATTTCCTATTCGCTGACGATCTAATCATTTTCTGCAAAAGGAGTGATCCTGGTATTCAGAATTTGCGCTTGCTATTGCGATGTTTCGAGCTGGCTTCGGGTCTCCATATCAACATCAACAAGACTACCGCAACCAATCTTTTGGGTAGCTCGGAAGTGGCGGAGAGTGCGGCTACTGTTATGGGCTGCAATGCAAAGTCTTTCCCGCTGCGATATCTTGGGCTGCCCCTATCCAATGGCAAGCTGAAGAAAGAGGACCGGTTGCATTTCATAACGCGTTTGGATGATAAATTAAGTTCTTGGCAAGGCAAACTTCCGTATCGTGAAGGCAGATTAACTTTGATCAACAGGTCCATCACAAGTACAACCTCATTCTTGCTTTCTTTATTCAAGGCTCTGGGTGGGTGCTTAATTTAATCGACCGAAGAAGGCGCAATTTATTTTGGTCCGGGCGGGACGATCCTTCTCTCAAAGGCAACTGCCTTGTTAGCTGGCAGTGTATATCTTCGGCTTGCATGGGCGGAGGGCTTGGGGTTCTTGATATCAAGGAGCATAATTGTGCGAGGCTTTGCTCCTGGATTTGGAAAGTTGTGCATAACGATAACTTGCCTTGGGTGCGTATTATGGTGCAAGTCTATGGCATCTTCAATAGTTGGTCTGCAGCCTCCTTCTCAAGGAGGGCTTCTCCGATTTGGAGAGAGCTCCAAAGCTACTTCGAAATGATGAATTCGTGCACTTCTCTTCAGGTGGGGGATGGACGACTAGTGCAGCTTTGGAATGATAAATGGGTTTCTGGTTACAGTTTGGTTGAGAAATATCCTAGCTTATTCTCCCTTGCTGTGCATAAGCACTGTACCATATTTGAGGCATGATTAATCGATTCCTCAGGATACTTTCAGGGTTGGAATATCACCTTCTCTGCTCTTGTTGATGTGAACTGCTTAGTATCCCTTCTTCGTGATCTGGATAGTGTGAAGTACTCGTCCGGCCTAGATAGCGTCTCATGGAAATGGTCCAGCTCTGGATTATTCATTACTAATAGCTTATATCGCATCCTCACATTCAAAGGGGTGACTGATCTCTTCTTCTCGATTGTGCGGCTGTGCAAACTGCCTCAGAATTTTTTTTAATCTTTGGATGGCTATGGTACAAACGACACTTGCTCACTAGAGATAGGCTTGCGCGTCAGGGGATTTTAGTGGACGAAAGCTGTCTGCTTTGCGAGATTTTCAGTGAAAATCATATCCATTTATTTAATGCCTGCGAATATACTTTGGATGGATGGCGTTGCTTCTTGGAGTTTCTTCATTTGGACTTTATCCCTCTCCTCCCAACTTCGGGTTTCAAGACACGAGGTTCACAAAGGCTCAGACTTAGAGTGCGGCTTTCTTTGATATGATATTGGTTCGTGTGGTTTGAGTGTAACTCGCGAGCTTTCCAACAAAGATTTTCTCCTCATCAGTCGTTGGCAACGGCAGCTGCATGCTACTTCTCTTGGTGTTTTGTTGTAATTTTTTTGATTTCTTGTGCGGAGATGTACTTTATTTTCTTGCTGGTACTTGATTTGATTTTTCTACTTTTTCTTCTCCACTTCCTCATCTTGTTATCTTTCAATTCTCTTAAATAAGATTACATAATTTTTTTCTTCAAATAAAAATAAAAATAAACGAACGTTTAAATCTGCCTATTATCCTACTTTCCTTGTCCCATATTTATAATATGCTTTTATTGAACTTAGTTTGTTCGTTGAGTTGCACCTCACTCGAAGTGCATTTGAGATGCAATTCTAGTTCCAACGTGATGTTTACATAGTGTTTTGTGTGTGTTTTTTGCATGAATTTATTTTTTTGATATTTCTGTAGTGTTTTCTTATAGCTACAATTATTATTTTCTTGATTTTCTAGCTATCTAATTTGTGTCTTTTTTTTTTCAAGTATACCGTGAATTTATTTTTAATAATCATTATTGTGCTATAGTGTTTTTAGTAGCAAAATACTATTTTTAATTAGTTATTTAAAAAAGTTTTTATAAAGGATACACAAACATTTAAATTTAAGATGTCCCAACCACCAAGTCAACTATATGCATAATTATATATCACGGTTAACTTCGGGTTATTCGGATTTTTTTGGATTTTAACTTGACCTGACCTGAACTCGAGAAATATCAAATTATTCACTCGACCCGACTCGAATTAACCGACTTGAAATTTGCAAATTGCATTTGAGTTGGGTTATTAGGGTTATTCATGTCAATTCGAGTTTTGCATCGCCCTAGGTGTCGTTATTCACATATTTTCTCCATCAAATTTTGACTAAATTAGAATTTTAACACATATATATTTCTTTTAAATGTGTCGAAATTATAATTTTGTTTTGTAGTGGATATACCAATCTAAACGAAAAAAAATTGATGAAAAAAATTGATGAAAAAAATTGATGAAAAAAATTAAAACTTGAATGAAATTAAGGGTAAAAAATGTAAAAGTTTGATGATTAATAAATTATAAAATACAATAAAAAAATAGTAGTAGTAATTAAAATAATATATAATTACTTTTACTGTATATATTTAGTATAAAATTATATACTAAAATATACTAATAATATATAGTTGTTTCAATCATACTTGCTAAAAAGTGAAATATATAAACCTAGTTAAACAAAATTACTGTAGAAACTCAATGCAATTATAAAATAGATATATTTTTGCATATATCCTATAAATAATAAACTTGAAATAACAATATTAGTAAGAATAAAGACAAAGTTAAAATCTATCATTATATATTTAATATTTACTAATAACGCAAAATCAGTTAGGTTTATATCATATAAATATAAAATTACAAATTAGATTAGAAAGTCCAATCAGAAAACTTTTTAAAAAATACAAATATTTTTATTCATAGTATGCAACAAAATAAAAAGGATAATATAGATGTAATAAAAGTATAATAATATGTAGTATGATATATAATAGAAATATAAAATAAACATATAACTATTTATTTAATATTTACTAATAATATATAATCAAATTTCATTCTAGGTTTTAAACTTTTCTTGACGAATAGTAACATAAAAACGAAAACTTACTAAAGCAAGATATTCAACTAAAGAAAAAGACAAATATTTTAATAAAATAAAAATGCAAAAATGATTAGTAGAGGGCTCTCATTTCAAATGCGTTGATCGATAGATTAATGAAATTTCAAATAATTATATAATTCGATAATTTAATATATTATTATTATTTAATATGAACTTTTGAATGAATAAAGTAGGTTGAAAATCATAAATAAATCAAATTTAAATTTAAGGTTTAGATTATTAAATATAAATATTTAAAAATAATTAATTTTAAATTGAATATGTATATAATAATTGATGGAATTTTAAGTAGAATTCAAATAAATTCAAAGATTGTGGGGGAATTGATGAATATTTTAATTTTTTTTGTAAGACTCAAATATATTTTAGGAATTGTGATTATTGTTTAATGATTTGATATTTTTTGTATTTAAATATATATCAAAGTACTTTGGAGATGTTTGAAATTATGTCTTTTTTTTGAAATTGAGGTTTTTAAAAATTGAATTAATTTGAAATTTTTGATTTACTTTCAAATCTAGTTAAATCATGAATTGATTGGAATATATTGACATACATATATATTAGATATCAACCTATTATATAAAACTATATTCATTCATATTTAATTTTTTTCTTATAAAATACAAAATATCCAACCAAGCTAAAAATTCTAATGAAAAAATTCAAAATTAAATTAAATTAAGAAATAGCTAAATATTTAATTAATAATACGATCAAAAGATATCGATATAATTTGAAGTATTAATTTTTTTCTAAAGCATATATATGAATTTCATTAAAAAAAAATTTAACCAAATTTATAAAAATAATAATAAATATGATAAATAAGATATGGGAAAATCATACTTTTGATCCCTACAGTTCACTCGAATTTTGATTTTAGTCCTCATAATTTTAAAATTTTGATTTTACTCACCATACTTTATTTTTGTTTAGGATTTGTTCTTTATCGTCACATGACACATAAACGGAGCTGACGTGGATAATAGTTGCTGATGTTGAACTATAATGACCAACTTTGTAAACTATGAGGACTAAAATCAAAATTCAAGTACGGATCAAAATTATTATTTTTCTTAAAAAATATAAAAAAATCACTAGATATTTTTAAATTTATTTATAACTAATTATAATGTTTAAAAATATTAAAATTGTGCACACTACAATAATTTACATTAATTTGGATGAATTTAAATTAAAACCGTCATTAGGCGTGAATTTCGCAGTGGTTGCAGAATTCGAAAACCTGCTCTCTCGATTTGTTCATCTCTTCATCACCTCCTCACATTCATTTTGATCCTAAGTTTAGCGCATTCAAAATGATTTAAATTAGATTTCGAACGTCAAAAAGTATTAGATTTTCACTCTAATAAATATCAATTTTCCATGAATATCCCTTAACAATGCCCACGAAATCGTAGCAATAATCTTGTATCATGGTGTGGCCACCACAATAAATGTATGAAAAATCAATATTTATTAGAGTAAAAATCAACACTTTTGATGTTCGAAATCTAATTTAAACTATTGCGAATGCGCCAAATTTAGGATCAAAATGGAGGTGAGAAGGTGATCACCGAAGAGATGAGCAAATCGGGAGAACAAGTTTTCAAATTCTATAACCACTGCGGAATTAATGCTAAATTAGAATAATTAACGGATAAAAATCGATTCCTAATGACGACGTCGATTTAAATTCATCCAAATTAACGTAAATTATCGTAGTGTGCTCAATTTTAATATTTTAAATATTATAATTATTTATAAATAAAAATATTTGTAATTTTTTATATTTTTTAAAGAAATATAATAATTTTGGTCCTTATAGTTTACTTGAATTTTGGTTTTAGTCCTCATAGTTTACAAAGTTGATCTCTGTAGATCTACGTCAGTAATGTCCAATTAGCATCTGTTATCCACGTAAACTCCATTTAAGCCTCGTGTGACGATAGAGATCAAATCCTAAACGAAAATAAAGTGGACTAAAATTAAAATTTTAAAACTATGATGACTAAAATCAAAATTCGAGCAAACGGTAAGAATCAAAGTATAATTTTTCCATAAGATATAATAATATTGTTAAGTATTTATTTAAAACAATATAATTCAACACTACCAAAATAAGAAATAAAATAAAATTTGAAATCCAAATGTTCAAATTTAAAATACAATAAGAATAAAAATATAAAAACAAAAAAAATAAAAAAATAAAAAAAGCCAAGAAAAAACTATAATAAAAACTATAATAAAAATATAATAAAATAAGAATAAAAATCTATTAGAAAGAAAAGGCAAAATACTTAAAAATAAAAAAGTTAATAAAATAAGAAAAAAACATAAATGATTAAAAAATCCGAATAATTAAAAACAAAAATCAAAATAAGATTAAAAATATATAAAAGGAAAAAAAGAAAAAAAGTACAGCCCAACCCGGTCCTTTCTTTCAAAAAAAAAAAAGAAAAAATTAAGTTATCAAAATCAGAACTCAGTGAATTTGATACTCATTTTCTGTTTAGATTAAAGTCTTTAACTAAAGGTGACAATAGATCGTCTGAGCCAAAAATGGCATCTTAAAGGCCGACGATAAAACTTAAACCGCCAACCTCTAATTTTTTTTGTAGTAAACTAACCACAACACCAAGAGTATATATATTTATATATATAATTTTATTAAATAAAATAATTATTTTTCAAGACTAGAACAAAAAATCAAGTGCAAACTAGACTAGGCTTGAGTGTCACCAGGCCTAGTCTGTGGGTGCAGTAGTAGGCCCGATCAAGTTTGATCATGCTTGGGCTCGTGCCGAGCTCAGCATGGCCCACGTGCTCAAGAGGTAAGCCCAGCCCACCCCTTAGGGGCTACCTACATCTTTAACAAAATAGAGACTTTGGTTTAAAATTAATAAAAAAATTAAAAAATTTAATAAATTATAAATTTTTTTTTATAATAAAAATGAGGTGTAAATTTATTTTTAAACTTCCTTATTACAAAGTTTATAAAATTAAGTTTAAATTAAAAATTATAAAATATTTTAATAAAACATATTTTTTTAAATCACAAACATTTTTTATATTTTTAAAAATTATTTTATTAGTCATTTTTTTTAATTATAAAATTATTATAGACTTTGGCAAAAGTCTCTAATGTTGTAATGCATTAGAGACTTTTGACCAAAGTTTATAAAATTAATTTTTAATTAAAAATAGTGAATTTTTTTTGTCCAAAATATTTTGATAGATCCTAACACATCTTTTATATTACATATATATTTTTGTGAATTAAATTTTATTTTTTATAATTATAAAATTATTATAAACAAAAATTTCTAATTCATTGGAGATTTTTTTTTGCAAAATCTATAATAACTTCATATTTTATTTAAAATAATATTTAAATTTATGAAATAATTTTTTAATAATATAAAAAATGTAATATGATCAAAAAAATATTTTACTTCAAAATATTTCATAATTTTTAATTTAAATTTAAATTTATAGACTTTTTATAAAAGTCTTTAATTATTAGAGAATTTAAAGAATATATTTTTATTCTATAATATCTCATTTTTATCATAAAAATATTTTATAAATTTAAATTATATATATATATATATATATATATATATATATTAAATTTTTGACCAAGAATAAAAATAAGTATTTGATCCATTAAATTTTAATTTTAAAATTTTTAAATCCTCATATTCAACTTCAAATTTATTTATTTATTTATTCGAATTTAAAAAATAAATCGAAAGAAAAATGACTCTCTCGGTCTCAGCGCTGCGGTGCGAGAACAAGAAAAAGAGAAGGGGCAGCGTTCAACGATGTCCCGCTGCTCTTTCTCAAAAAGTAAAATAAAACAAAAAACAAACGATAAAACGTAGAGCACTGTCATATATGATCGTCCGTACGTCTACTCATCACTTTCAAATTTATTGTATAGTAGATAGATAAAGAGACAGAGAGAGATGCTCAATAGCGGATGCAGCACAAAATAATAATAATGATGCATCTCGTGCGATGCACATGTTAACAAAAAGGAAGCCTAATTTGCACAATCATTTACGAGACAAGACAAACATATTCAAGTAACACGTGTGTAATAAAATACTTTGGAAAGTCAAAAGAAAGTTTGATTGATTTCTTCTATAGGATTTTTCCGCTGGCATGTTTTGATCTACAGATCTACTCAACTGCTTTGTCGCAATAATTGAGTCCAATTGCGGGCCACGAAATTTAAGAATCCATCTAAGAGACTAAGACCGGACCCAGTGATCCCAGTCAAAAGGACTGCCAACCACACAAATATTCCTGCTCAATTAAAATTTCTCATAGACAACTACGTGACAAATGTCCATAATATATACTTGTACAGAGTTTACACAATCATTTAAATTTATATATCCATTACTTATATATTATCTTTTATCAATACTACACGAATTTAATTAGAGTTTACCAAATTTAATCAATTTTAAATCTACCCACTACTCGTGCATAATGTTGAAATCTTTGAAGGACTCGTGGCGAAATAAAGTTCTACCAATCAACTTTTGCCCTACCCTATTGAATGCCCAATAGAGAATTATTATTCCGTATAAAAATATTACTATAGAGTTTGTTGTATATACAAGAGCAAAGATATTAGTCTAGAGTTTGTTGGAAGCTTTATTGCTATTTAATATTTAACCAATGTTTTAAATCCTATCTGTTCAATTGAATTATCGAGTTAATGATTTGTTTTGTTCAATTGATTCAAATAATAAATATTATATACTTTTGTAGGAAAATATGTTTTCATCGGATCACATAATTTTTCAATCATTTTGTTCTTACCTAAAGTCGGAGCGATGCGATCTTGCACATCTCCTGATCAGGTGCAACTCCGGCAGGAGGGTGACCTGCAAAAGATATTTTGATGCTCAAGTAAGAATGTGTTTCAGGTGAAGATAACATAAATTGAAATCTACTGTACCTGAGAAGTGTTGTGCCTATATATAATGTAGGATGATGGATGTTTGACGATGATGCTGCCTGATAATCTCGTATGGATGTTGCTCAGAATATGGGTCAAGACTAATCCCGAAGATATCGGGCTCGTAAATGATGAATCTCTCGTAATTAATGTGGATAGAAGTATCCATGTATGACCGGGTGGAGCCACCTGGCTTGAGTTAAGTTTGATTCATGAATATGGTCGCTTTTGGGCCTAATCCGGCCGATCCCAAAGATGCTAGTCCGATCCACAACTCCCGAGCTTCATCGGAGTCCAAAGATTTCGTGTCAAGCTCAAAGTAGCGCGTTGGCCTTTGATCTCGATTTGAGAGACATTATTTGAATTTTGGGAGTATCTAAACTTCTCGCCGAGCTGCTCCGTGTGCCGAGGTTTAATTTCTGAACGGATCGTGGAGGTGCGTGCTTGTTGCCTTCAGTTGGCTGTGGTGAATTAGGTCGGCGTATCTCTGTCGTGTCGCTTTGTGACCCCTCGATTTTTGCTTCGGTGTGATGGTTACGTAGTGGAGGGGTATTTCTTTTTGCGTGGCAACCTTTGGTTGATGCCTATCCTCCTTAGCATTAATTTGTCTTTGAGGGGTGATCATGACGAGGCGAACTGCTCATTCGTGCCCTTGAGGCACTGCTGGTGGGATGGTCGGCTGAGATTCAATCATAGTGATGATATTGATCATTTGATGAAGAGGTTGTCGCCCTTTGGTCTTTAAAGTGGCTTTTCCTTTTCGCTTCAATAAACTCTTCTCGTGTTTCTTAACATTTGTGTTTTGCCTTCCTGAGATTTTTGCTGGCAACGCTGCTCATCGATCATTTTTAGCTTCTTCTCGACGAGTCTCTTAGTTCTTCCTTTTAGTTTTGTCTTGTCGAGGTTGAGCTTAAGTCAATAGGCTGTACTGACTTATCCTCATTTGTTAGAGTTTTGCGATCTTCTGTCGGGTTAATGATGAGGAGAGGTGTCAGAATTGCGTCGGAGGTAGGGCCGTTAGGGAAGACTTCAGATCCTTATTCTTGGGTTCACCATGAGATACGACGGCAGGGTTCGTCGATGACCACTATGGGTAGCATCCAAGCCTTTTGGGATAGCGTGAAGATCTCTCGCTGGGATGACGATAATCCTAATTTGATTGTTTCCCTTGCTTTCCGATGGATAGAGTTTTTCATAAGGGGGAATCCGAGTCTATCTTTATGTATCAGACTTTGTTTGAAGAACTTTGGGTCCGATTGTCATTCAAAGATTTTGAACATAGGGTGTTGAATCAAGCAAATGTTGCTCCATCGCAGTTGCACTCGAACAGTTAGGTGTTTGTTCATTGTTTCGAGATTTTGATGAAGTGTCTTGGAATTGAGCCAAGGCTCTACGCATTTATCTCTTTCTTTTAGAAGGGAACCCAACAAGGTGTGTTGGTGTCCTTCAGTGGTGTTCCCAGGAAAAAAACTTTTCAACTTGTTCAAGAGTTCTTATAAAAACTTTAAGACTTACTTCTTCAAGGTAAGGTCGAAGCCGAACCTTTGGTCATTCTATTTGGATAGGGAGTCCCAGACGGAGATATTTCTGCTGTCCTAGATTAAGGACCCCGTGTCTATTTTGCACGTGGAGGAGAAGGCCTTTTTGCCCAAGGATAAGTGTGTCATAGAGTTTTTGGATAGGTGTTGTCCTTCCAAGCCTTTTCTTGCAAAGAATTGCTGAAGCGATACGTGGAGGGGTCTCCAATCTCGATTTATATAGGTGAGTTTAGGGGGGTTCGTAAGGTTATTTTTACCTCAATTTCCCTGAGTGTGTTGACAAAAAGTTTCTTTGATGCAGGTAGGACATCCTCCATGCTGGATAAGACAATCTTTCATGCTCAGCTGAAGAAGAAGAAGGGTGGTGCCCTGTAATTGGCAAGGGGAAGAGCTTGTTGATGGACAATTAACCCCCTCCACTTCTGCCAAAGTTGTCGCATGCCCTAGGGTCCCTAGCTCTAGGGACCTAAGGGTTTTAGGTCACGGGGGCCTTGGGGTCTTGACCCTCAGGGGCGATCAAATCACTAGTGACGTTCGATTCTTTGACCCCTCTGTGCTCCCCTTTATGAGAGAGGAAGAGGGCCAAGGCCTATTGCGTCGGCAAAGGTTTGCCCTCTCGGGATGTCACCCTTCTTATGAAGGTTCAAGTTGTCGTTCCAAGTGATGTGGCGATGGAGGAGGCTCTGCCAGTAAAACGACATCGAGTCGAGGCTCATCGGAATGATCAACTTTTCCTGCTCGGCGTTTGAGAAAATTTGCTAGAAGGGGCAAACGAGGGAGAGCTTATCAAGACTGATTGTCTCTATGTGTCAGGTCTGGTGGATGTGCTTGTATGAGACAAGGCGTCCACACTAAAGATGTGTGAGGATCATGCTTGAGAAATTGAGTAACTGAAGAAGGTATTGGAGGCGAAGGTTGGCGAGGTCGAATGCCTGAACGTTACTGCTTTTGAATCTAGCGCTTGGGTAATGCAAACCGAGAATGTGTCTGGTGGCTTGGTGGTGGAGTTGGAAAAACTCTAGCATGACCCTAATGCGACTATTGTGGAGGGATCCAGTTTGAGGGCTGAAATAGAATCTGGCCGAGCTTGGGCAACGTGGGCCAAGGAGGCGATGCAGGACAAAAGTGTAATGCATCTAAGGTGAGGTTGGGCATTATCAGGATGAAGATATCAATTATTACGCCAATGGCTTTGAAAGGGTGATGGCACATGTTTGTTTCCTTACTTGGGAGCCAATTGTGATGAGATCAGATGGTTCAAAGTAGTTAAAAACGAAGTTCTGGTCAACCCTAGAGTGGAGGAGGAGAAGGCCCTTGTTCTCGCGGAGAGGAAGGCTTCAGTCGCCGTCTCTGTGCCACATCCTCTTGCTACGGAAGCAATGGAGACTTCGATGGATGATGCCCTGCCTGCACATACTAAGGCAGATTCAACTCTTCATCGGTGAATTATGATATTTGAAATTGCCCGTCTGTGGGCTGTATGGATTATTGTTTGTAATGAATTGTTGCTCGTGGGGGCCTTGAGACTTTTGCTTATTAAGGATGCATGACAATTGCCCTTTCGAGGGTACGTATTTACACCTTAAGTCGTTTGATTTTTTGTTGTGTTATTTTTGGTTTGTACTTCTACTGGTTGTAAGTTTGTATGTCGCAGTGGATGTTGTCGGATTTTACTTTGTCAAGGCAAGAGAGAGTCCTGGCGCGTCCTGGCCTTGGTCATCGAATGACCACATAAATGGAATCCGAGGTGATTGACACTAACACGTGAAGCACCTATTTAGAGTGTGGGAGCTCGATAGCGACAGCTAGGGCCGGATTGCACTTGAGATCATATTCTTGCTGCAAAAGAATTAGTTTTGCGAGTATCTTCATTATGATAGTTTAGCGATTGTGAGTGCAATGCCTAGCTTCTATCAGGAGTCTAAGAGTTCGGGAGTGGCAACTGAGATTGGGGATTGCATTTGAGAGTTGAGGGAGTGGGTGCTTGAGTCTTCAAGGGCGATGAGGCCAGAAGTGGTGGCGCTGAGGTCGAGAATCATGCTTGGGGTCAAGCCGAGCTCGTCGAGGAGCGTAAGGCAGGATCGTGCTCGGGGTTGTCAAAGGCTCTGAGGTCTGAAGTAGTAAGGGCTCTAAGGCCAGAAGTAGTGGTGATGAGGCCGAGGACCACGCTTAGGGTCAAGCTGAGCTCACCGAGGAGTGTAAGGAAAGACCACGGTCGGGGGGCGTTAGGGACTTTGAGGAAGAGAGTAGTAAGGGTTTTGAGGCTAGAAGTCATAACGGTTCTGAGGCCGAAAGTATTTGTGCTAAAGCCTAGGACTATGCTTGGGGTCGAGCCAAGCCCGCTGAGGAGCGTAAGGCATGACCGAGCTCGAGGTCGCTAAGGGCTTGAGGGCGGAAGTAGTGGCACTGAGGTCGAGGACCACGCTTAGGGTCAAGTCAAGCTCGCGAAGAAGGTAAGGCAGGATCGCGCTCGGGGCTGTTAAAGGCTCTAAAGCCGGAAGTAGTGGCGCTGAGGCTGAAGACCGCGCTTGGCATCAAGCCGAGCTTGCCGAGGAGCATAAGGCAGGACGACGCTCGAGGTCGTTAAGGGCTCTAAGGCAAGAAGTAGTGGCGCTGAGATCGAGGATCGCGCTTGGGGTAAGGCTGAGCTCGCCGAGGAGCGTAAGGCGGGACCATGCTTGGGGTCAAGCCGAGCTTGTCGAGGATTGTAAGGCATGACCACGTTTGGGATTGTTAAGGGCTCTGAGGCTGGAAGTAAGTAAATGTGAAAGAAATAATCTTTATTAGTACAAAAAAGAAATTATCGATATAGTAAAGCTTTCTAGGGTGAGGTGCTCGGTTCGAGCGTGGTTATGCTTTGTTAAGGCGAAAGAGAGAGAGAGAGGAAGGAGGAAACAAGCTATTGTCCATTGGTTGCTAGGGGAAAGCGATCCGCTTCGAGCCTAGCTGGACCTCAACTCATATTTTTGCCCCAAGTGGTACTCGATTTTCAAGTCGCGTCACGTTGGGGCCGCTTCTGAGTGCATATGCTTTGGTCTTACTCTGGGGTCCTTGCTGATTTCTCGTCGATGGACGCCAGGAGCATTTGGTGGGACGAAGCATCCAACTCTTTCTTCTGCTTGATTATCCTTTGTTTGAGGCATTTGTTGTAGCATCGACAAGCTTCTTTCTGGTCAGCGTGGAGCACACCAACTTTTGTTTCAGAAATATATAGGAAATTTCAGCGCTAGGTGGGGGGTCGATACGTTGGCCCCTAAGCTATTAAGTGGAGGTCGTCCCAAGATCATGTGGTAGGGACTAGGGACGTCAATGACCTGGTAATGCACGCCGATTGTCTTTACTTTCAGTTGAGAATTGAATATTATTCTTAGCCATATGGAGCATGGGAAGTTGACTCGCTCCCTCGAGAAACCCACCAAGTTTCCCTTGCAAAGTGAACTGCCTTGATCCACCAAAACTTTTCTGGCAATGAAGTTTCCTGCGATCACAGAAATCAAGATTGGGTTGTGTAGACTCTTATCTATCGATTGGAAATTAGATTCATAGAATGATATTACCAGGGTTCTGGAGATAGGCCTATGCGGCTGAGCAGTGTCGTCGACCGCCATGATTGCTCGAAGGGATCTCTTTTTGGCCAGGCTCGTTTCACCTCATCTCGCAAATCCGTCGGCTATGTAGTCTATGACTTATCGGACTTTATTTCTAGTACGGTTGGCTCGATCATTGTCTTTCTAACCTCCATGGTGGTTCGAGGGCGTATGGCTTTGACTTCGACATTGGTGGTCGCGGCTCCTGCTTAGACCATGTTCCCTTATGTGATTGATGTATCGATTGAGGTGTCCATGATGGACTAGGTCATCGAGCTAATCTTCGAGCACCACACAATCTTCCGTGGTGTGCCCATTGGTGTTGTGAAAAGAATTTTTGCTTTTATTGACGTTGGGTGGAAGTTTCTGCTTTCTAGCATTAACAGAGTGTCTGAGGAGTTTGAAGTCGTAGATCTCACAGAGGATGGTTTTCTTTCTCGTGTCGAGTGGAGTGTATTTCTCGTACCGAGATGACGACTTTGCCCTCCTATTATTGTCTCGTTCACGACGATCTCGATCTTCGCCTTTCTTGTCAATTTTCTTGGGTTTCTTGTCTTCGGTGGCATCTTTGGTGTTTTGCCGTTCGGCCTTTTTGGCCTCTCGGAGTTTTCCCATCTTTATATGGTTCATGGCTTTCTCTCGAAACTCGACCATGTCATTCGGCTTCGACAATGCAATTTGGTATGCAAAGTGTCCGAGCTTTAGACTGTTCTTGATAGAAAATAGCTCGATGCGCGTGTCGAGATTCAAGATTTCTAGGGCTATAGCCTAGGATCTCTTCAAGTAGTCTCTTAGCGATTCATGTTGCCCATGCTTGATGTAGTGGAGGGCATCCTTGGTCTTGGAATAGATTCGTAAGGAGGATAATTGATTGGTGAAGGTGAGGGAGAGCTCATTGAAGGTGTGTATGAACCTTGGTGAAAGGGTAGAAAACCAAAGTAGTGCGGCATTCTCCAAAAAGGTTGGAAAGGCTCGGCAAAGGATGAGATTGGGTGCTCCGTTGAGGAGCATCATGGACATGAACATCGTTAGGTGCGTAGTTGGGTTGCCCGTGCTATCGTAGGGCTGGAGTGTGGTAAGCGATTTTAAATTATGGGGAAGATAAACTGCCATGATGCGTTTGGCGAATGGTCCCGAGTTGACGCTGGGAGGGGGAGTGGCCTCTGTGACCATGGTGTCATCCTCTTCTCTCTGCCGGTGCTTGTGGGAGACCTCTTCCTGAAGTCTTTCGAGATGGTTGTCTTCATCATGTTCCGAGTGGTAGCACTCATGTTCGGTCGGGAGTTGTTCCCGGGATTGCGTCAGTATCTCGACCTAGGATGCTAACCATCGGTTCTTCGCTTGAAGGCCATTTATCAAATGCTGGGATTCTTCTGGTGAGGGGTTGGCTGGTGTCGAAGCGTCACTCCTCACTGTTTTAGCATCTCTAGGTAGCGGGGGGACGTCGCCGCTAGGGTGATACCTATGTGCGACGACGTTCGTCTGACTCCAGGTATTAATCATTGTGGGGCATGTAAGATATACTCGGCCCCACGGTGCACGGTGGGCGCCAAATATTTTTTCTTAAAGTTGGAGCGATCTAATGTGTATCCTAGTCAGGTGCAACTCCGGTGGGAGGGGGACACCTGCAAACGACACTCCGACGCTCAAGTAAGAATGTGTTCTAAGTGAAGATAATAGAAATTAGAATCTAAGGTATCTGAGGAGCGTCGTATTTGTATATAGTGCAGGATGAGGGATGTTTGATGATGATACTGCCTGATAATCTAGTAGGGATGTTGCTCAGAATGGGTCGAAGCTGATCTCGAAGATGTCGGACTCGAGAAAGACGAATTCCTCATAATTAATGTGGATAGAAGTATCAATGTATGGTCAGATGGAGCTCTCAAGCTAAGCTGTTTGACTTGACTTGAGTTTGATTCATGAATATGAGTACTTTTGGACCTAATTCGATCGAGCTTAAAGATGCTAGTCAAGTCCACTTTCTAATCTATTTTTCCCAAATGGAACCAATCGATTGAATCCATTATTAAAAATATTGGCATAGACAATATATGTAATATTATATCAATTCAATCGTAAGCCTGGTGGTAGGTTTTGTTATGACTTCAAAGATTCGTGACAATTCATTGTGACTTGGTACCCTGTGTGGCAGTGATATTTATTATATCTATTAAAATGATATAGAGTGTTTGGTGATGAGCTTTTTCAATTTGACTAGATAAAAAATTATTTAGAGTATTTGGCAACAATCAAGCTTTTTCAATTACGGGCGTTTGATTGCTCGTAAGAGTGTTCATTAGATCGGGTTGACCCAATGAACTCGAGAATTTGATCCAATCGAGAACCAATCGGGTCAAGTCGAGGTTGGGTAATCGAGCTTGGTTGGGTTCAATTTAGTCAAACCCGATCATATTTCGGTCGAGTTTTGGGTTTCAATATTTGGAACTCGATGATCCAATACCTGACCGAATGGCCCGATATTTTGACATTTTTTATTTTTATTTTTTTAAAAAATAAAAATTGTCTCAAGAAGACATGGTCCGACATTGTGTGTCCATGTCTTCTCGAGACACGTTTTAATTTTTATTTTTCTTAGAAAAAATTATATTCATTTTTGCTAATGGATAAACCCGACTACCCGACCCAATTTGTAATAGGTCAGGTTCAAATTTTTATACCTTCAAATCTGACATGACATGACCCGATTACTTGTTGGTCAGGTCGGTTCGATTTTTTCTCCAAACCCAACCCAACTCGACTTGTGAACAACCCTAGTATAATGCAAAGTGAACTATTGTCATGTCATGTACTTTATAAAGCTTGATGAGCATGCTACTATCAACTTCCACTTAAGTATTTTAATTATACTAATGATTTGGATCTATGAAGTTGATAAGTCAATTATCTCGTCGATTGAATTGTAATTGTTCAATTTAAATATTCATATAAGGAGAAAGTATTAATTTGCTCCTCACGTTTAGTAGAAAGAGCTTATTTGCCCTCCATGTTACTTTTTGCTCAAAATTACCCGAAAGGAGGCTCTATTTTGCCACTTAGGTTTTTCTTGGAGCACAAATGCCCCTATAACAATGAAAAATGATGCAAAATTATCATGTTTTTTAAACGCTGTCCATATTCTATTAACGATGCAGATGAGACATCTAACATGTCATTTTTTTTTGACTAAAATGCACTCTACATCAACTTGGGACCCACATCCTACTAACTCATCGTCCCGCCGACGTTGCTACCCATCTTTCCCATTGCGTCGACCACATCACTCGGTGTGCAAGGGGCACGGTGACATGGTCATAGACCGACGCGAGGATGATGATGAAGATGTGGTCGGCGGGTGACCATGTTACCGTGCCCTTGCACACCAGGAAAGATAGGTTGCGATATTGGTGAGACGGTGAGTTAGTGGGATGTAGGTCCCATGTTGATGTGGTGGGCATTTTAGTTAAAATTCGTCACATCAGATGTGACAACAACATCGTTAACGGGACATGGAGAACATTTCAAAAGCGAATTAATTTTGCACCATTTTCATTATTGTATGAGCATTTTTGCTCTAAAAAAAATCTGAGGAGCAAAATAGAGTCTTTAGACAAACAGTAAGAAGTACAATAGTACCTTTGGCAGATGATGTGTCGGGTGATTATTTTAGTGACTGCCACATCAGCTTGTTAATGATTTCTTAACGCCGCTCCAATGTCAGGGATAGTATAGCAACGATTTTTGAAACCATTTGGATAATTTTTGAGCCAAAAGAAATGTGGAGAAAAAATAAGCTCTTTCTATTAAACATGAGGAGCAAATTAGTACTTTCTCCCTATATGAATATTTAAATTGAACGATTACAATTCAATCGACGGGATAATTGACCAATCAACTTTATAGACCCAAATCATTAGCCTAATAAAATATTTAAGTGAAAGTTGATAGTAGCACGCTCATCAAATTTTATAAACTAGCACAACATTCAGTATACTCCAATATGGGATCAAACCGGGGTATCAGATGAACTCTCCGCACACAAGAAGATAGGAGCTTTACCTCCTCCGAGGGTACAAAAATTATGTATAATTTTTGACAAGATTAGTGTTTACATATTTTTCCTATGAAAATTATTATCAAAATATTATATACGTATGCAATAGTTGCACTTAATTATGAAATAGTTGCACTTTAATTTGTAATACAGTGCGTAATATACATTTTCTTTTTTCCATTTAATTGGATGAATGCATAATAATATGAATCAAAATACATTTAAATTATTAAAGAAAAAAAAACTACACATCCCAAAATCAGAATAGAAGAAATTAGGGATAATGATCATATTTGCCCATAAAATATTCGAAAAGATATAAATTTATCTTTAAATTTTCTTTTTTTTTCAAAAATATCATCGCTGTCCAATTTTGGGTCAAAACATGTAACAATTTGATAAGTCAGCAAATAATTACTTACGTGACAATGATAAGGGTCATAATTACCCCTAAAGTATTCGAAAAGATATAAATTTGTCATTAACTTTTTTTTTTTGAAAAATGCTCTCGTCGTCCAAATTTTGGATTATATTTACCCCTAAAGTATTCGAAAAAATACAAATTTGCCCTTAAACTTTTTATTTTTAAAAAATATCATCACCATCCAAATTTTGGGCCAAAAATATCACTGCTTGTAACGGTTTGACAAGTAAGCAAATATTTGCTTACATGATAAATAAAATAAGACACATCATCAAGTCACATTGGATTTTAAGCTGCCAACATGTAATACCCAATATATTCACAGTCTAAATTAATTAGGGGCGACATAAAATTCGTATATATCCTACATTTTAGTTACAAGCCATTAAAATACGTGTCAAATTGAACAAGCTGAAAAAATAGGAAAAATAAGAAAAGGAAAATAAGGTAGCTCAGCCGACTGCAAAAACTAACAGATTAAGGGGTGCTGCAAAAACACGTCCCACCACTTTTTTGTAATACCCATTTTTTTAAAAATGCTTATTTAATTATTTCAGCGGGATAATTTAATCGCGTGTCAGGATGGACCGAATGAAATGTCGGAGGGCTTGAATTGAAGATTGACCTTTGCACGAGAGGAAATTAATTCATCTAAGTTTGATTAGTCATTGGATGGATTCCTTGGTTCGAGACGAATTTGGAGGTTCGAGCGAAACTCAAATCAGACTTGTATTGGTTGAGTTATGACTTGTTTTAGATTCAACTTAAGTTAGGGGCAATTTGATCTTTTGACGATTGAGGTTTTAGTATTTATATCTTATATATCCCTCCGGGGCGTGAGGGATTTTTAGCTCAAAATTTGGACGACGAGAGCATTTTTCAAAAAATAAAAAGTTTAATGGCAAATTTGTACATTTTCGAATATTTTAGAGACAAATATAATCCAAAATTTGGACAATGATGGTATTTTTCAAAAAAAAAGTTTAATGATAAATTTATATATTTTCAAATATTTTAGAGGCGAATATAATCTTTATCCTTGCCATGTAATCAACCGTTTACTGATTTGTCAAACCGTTACATGTAGTGATATTTTCGGCCAAAAATTTAAACGTTGATAATATTTTTTTTGAAAAAATAATTTGAAAATAAATTTGCACATTTTAAAATACTTTAATGACCAACATGACCCTATCAAAAAAAAAAAAAAAAAAAAACACTAAGAAATAGCAGGCCCATCGCAACATTTCGCCTCATGCCCTGTTAATTTTCCATTTGTGTCACTTCACTGGAGACGTGAGCAATTCGTTCTTTGGCACTTCGCCTCTTCCTCCTTGTTCCATATATGGCTTAGAGAAGAAGCAGGCACCACGTTGGTATTCTTCTGTCTCTCTCTAGTTTAGGAGGAAACCAAACGTCTGGCTTAGAGAAGCCCCCTTTCTGATGTGGAAACGCGCATAAATTTGCCGCCTTTAGCGTATTCCATCTCAGTTTCGCCTGCATCCCCGTTGATCGGTCGACGAGAGTCGAGACGTCAGAGGTGACGATATCCGATCAGGTCTCATGCAAGCTTGTCTCACTCGCTATCATGACGTGATCGCTATTGCCGCAAACACACAGCCAATGAGCCAAGCGCTTTATTTTTTTTCATTTCCCAATGGATCTTTTCAGCTGTCACGGCTTTCTTCTTTGTGGCCAATAAACAATGCATCCCAGTTCTTTATTTTCAGACTTAATGCTTGTCAAGGTCTGATTTTTCTTCTTCTTTCACGTTTTGGGTTAAAATACTTTGGTTGCTTTGAAGCCGCTTAACGAGTTCTTCTCTCCAGGCTTAGACGCTTAAATAATGGTGATTACTTTATCCGGTGATACAGAGAATGCAAAGTTTGTCCTCACTTGGAATGGGGGTTCCTTCTTTATGTATCAGTGACAGGAGGTGGGGATGCGTACGCTGTACTTTGACATAAATACAAAGGTGCAGTTTTTGAAGTATGCTCTCTTCGACGATAAACCCACTTTCCAATTTCATTATTCGAAAAAGGCTACAAGTTTTTCAAATACTCTCTTTTTATTGATTTAGAGCTTTAAATGTATGGTCCACGGCACATGCTAATATGAACTAACATAGCTCGCAGGAAACGAGATAATTGATCCAACATCGACGAACAAGAAGCTCTCCGTCACTATGGATGCTCTCACAGGTAAAAGCCCCCAAAACCTTCCGTGGCTCAATCTTGCTTCGTTTTGGATCCACTAACTGACGTCTTGCTCTCTGTTGATGGAAAATTTGATCAAACATTAGATGCTTGGAAGGCTTTCTGTGGAGATTCCTTTTGTGCAGATCGAGATGGTGGCTATTCCTGTGGTTTTGGCAAACTGTTCTACTCGTCTACATGCTTGAATCATATATTTGTCACCTTCATTAATATGATCCTTGCCGTTGCGTTCCTGCTTTATTTTCTTTGCAAAGTTCCAAGCAGATCAGCGAGTGGTCCACCAATCTTTAGTTTGTCTTCATCATTTCGAATAATCTCTTTCATGCTCAATTCTTTGTTGGGCTTGGTTTACTTAGGCTATGGATTATGGATGTTGATCGAGAATACAAACCTAGGAATGGTTGTGCACCCTCCTCATCAGTGGTTAATCTTGCTAGCTAAGGGGTTTTGTTTGCTGCTCGTTGCTTTGATTGTTAGCCTCAGACGCATACAAGTTGGTTATACATTCATTAGGATCTGGTCTCTGGCTGCAGCATTGTCCATTGAATTTGTTTTCCTTTCCTCTGTTCTTGTGCTTGCCGCAGAGAAAAACGTATCTTTTGTGATTTGTGTAGACATCTCATCCTTACCCGGGGCGGTCCTGCTGGTACTTTGTGTGTTTAAGGGATCCAACAGGGAAGATGACTACAAACCAGTGGCTGGATCTCTTCGTCAACCCTTGAATGGTGAATCTAACACAAATGAAGAAAAATCAGATGAATATGTGACTCCCTTTGCCAATGCTGGACATTTTAGTAGGATGTCATTCTGGTGGTTGAACCCTTTGATGAAGAAGGGTTATCAGAAGCCCCTTGAAGAAAAAGATATTCCTTATCTTGGTCCTGTAGATCGAGCTGAGAATTGCTACTCATTGTTCTTGGAGCAACTAAATCGGAAAAATGAGAGACAAGGTACTGTTTCACCATCGTTGTTGTGGACTATAGTTTCTTGCTATCAGAAGGAAATTTTAGTATCTGGATTTTTTGCGTTGCTTAAAGTACTGACTCTATCAGCTGGTCCAGTGATTCTAAATGCCTTCATCAACGTGTCATTAGGGGACGAGATCTTTAAGTATGAAGGTTATCTGCTAGCTTTAGGACTGTTCTGCGCAAAATGTTTAGAGTCATTATCTCAAAGACAGTGGTATTTTCGCACTAGAAGATTGGGACTACAAGTACGGTCTTTGTTGTCTGCAGCTATTTATCAGAAGCAATTGAAGCTGTCAAATTCGGCTAAATTGGTGCATTCTTCTGCTGAGATAATGAATTATGTTACTGTGGATGCTTATAGGATAGGAGAATTCCCATATTGGTTTCATCAAACATGGACTACGAGCCTCCAACTTTGCATTGCATTAGTGATTCTCCACAATGCCGTGGGCATCGCAACAATTTCAGCAATGGTCGTGATTGTCCTTACTGTAATTTGTAATGCTCCCCTTGCTAAACTACAGCATAAGTTTCAGACAAAACTAATGGAAGCTCAGGATATCAGGCTGAAAGCTGTATCAGAAGCCTTGGTGAATATGAAGGTGTTGAAGCTGTATGCTTGGGAGACACATTTCAAGAAAGTAATTGAGGGTCTGAGGGAAATTGAATGCAAGTGGTTGTCAGCATTTCAATATCGCAGAGCATACAATAGCTTCCTGTTTTGGTCATCCCCTGTGTTTGTGTCAGCTGCTACTTTCACAACATGCTATTTTCTTGATATTCCTCTTAATGTTAGCAATGTTTTCACCTTTGTAGCAACTCTACGTCTCGTCCAAGACCCGGTCAGACAAATACCTGATGTGATTGGTGTTGTAATTCAGGCAAAGGTTGCTTTGGCGCGAATAGTCAAGTTTTTGGATGCACCAGAGCTACAAATAAAAAAATTTAGAAAATATTCTCCCACAAACATTGAGCACCCTGTTGTGATTGAGGCTGGCAGCTTTTCTTGGGAAGAGAACAAACTGAAGCCAACACTGAGAAGTATTAACTTGGTGGTTAGAGCTACAGAAAAGGTTGCAATTTGTGGTGAAGTTGGCTCAGGAAAATCAAGTCTCTTAGCCGCTATTCTGGGAGAGATTCCTAGGGCAAAGGGAAAGGTATATCTGTATTGATATAAATAATAAAGGAAACATTTTCTTTTTGACGAAATGACCAAAGACCAGAAATATCATTTCAAAAGTTATTAGAGATTACAAGGAATAATAAACAAAACACTTTCAATCCTTGATTTTTTTTTAAAAAATCACTTTCTTTAAACTGAAAGCTTGCTGTTTTGGTATTTGAAATATTTTGTATTATGTTGTGCATTTTTTTTTCATAAATACATATGATTGACATCCTCATTTCGGTTCTAATGTCACTCATTATGGTTTCCGTCTTGCCGCAAAACTATTAATAAATAAGTATCTTGCCACTCTACTTGAGGATATTATATTAGATAAATTTTAATAGATATAATACTTATGATCTATGCTCAATAAGGTAAAATGCATTATGTAAAGTGGTGTTGTTCCATGGAAAATCTTTTCGCGGAAAAATATTTTCAGTGGAAATAGTTTTCTAAGGAAACAATTTATTTTCATATGTTTTACTTGTGGATTTGAAAATGAGTTAGAAAACATTTTCATATGGTTTCTGTCCATTGTAATGACATCCTAATTTTTTGTTTCTTCTTTGGCCGTTTATGATGCTTAACTTGTCCTGCATCTTTTGTTCTTCATCTTGAAATAACAGATTCAAGTTTCTGGAAGAGTTGCATATGTTTCTCAAACTGCATGGATACAAACAGGAAGTATACAAGATAACATTTTGTTTGGGCTGACTATGGATAAGCAGAGATATCAGGCGACACTAGAAAAGTGTTCCTTGGTGAAGGATATTGATATGTTACCATTTGGGGATCTCACTGAAATAGGAGAAAGAGGGGTGAATCTTAGTGGTGGGCAAAAACAGCGCATTCAACTTGCCCGTGCACTCTACCAAGATGCTGATATATATCTTTTGGATGATCCTTTTAGTGCTGTTGATGCTCATACAGCCACCAGCCTATTTAATGTAAGAAATTCTTACATTTGCTTTCATTGATTGTCCTTGCTCGATTAATTTACCAGAGATTTTTTTTGAAGGAATATGTTATGGGTGCTCTGGCAGAGAAAACAGTCTTTCTAGTGACTCATCAAGTTGATTTCCTTCCAGTTTTCCACTCAATCTTGGTTAGTTTTTTTTGCTGTTTCTTGGACTGTTCACTTGTTGAGATATTTCTTGGAGCAATTTTGCACATAAACACAGATGAATTTCTTCATATTACTGTCTGTCTTATATCAAAATTTTATACCTAATTCTCACACCAAAAAGAATTCCAGTAACAGAAACCTCTTTGCCATTTTTGCTCAAGAGGTCGAAATTATTCAGTTGCCAACAATTAAAAGTTTTCCTTCTTTTATCCTTTTTCTGTTGTAAGATCATAATCATTGGTAAATATTGAAAATAAATACTGCCCATGACTTCCTGTGGCAGTTAATGTCAGATGGTGAAATTCTTAGAGCTGCTCCTTACAGTGAGCTATTGGCTTCTACCAAAGAATTTCAAGACCTTGTTAATGCACACAAAGACACAGTTGGCCCTCGAAAGCTTGAAAGAGTTGGCTTGCGTACACAAAGCAAGACATCTTCTCGAGAGATCAATAGCACCTATAATAGTCAGAAAAAAGAAATGGTGATGCCTTCAGGAGTAGATCAACTGATTAAGAAGGAGGAGAAGGAAACAGGTGACACAGGTCTGAAGCCTTATAAACTGTATCTGAATCAGAACAAGGGATACCTATATGCCTCACTAGCAGCTCTTTGTCATTTGATATTTCTTATTGGTCAAGTTTCACAAAATACATGGATGGCTGCTAAGATTCAAAATCCTCAAGTCAGCATGTTGCAACTGATAGCTGTGTACTTGGCAATTGGGTTTGGCACTATTGTTTTTTTGTTAGGCAGATCCTTTTTTGTCGTTGTTCTTGGTCTCCAGTCTTCAAAGTCCTTGTTTCTTCAGCTACTGAACTCTCTTTTCCGAGCACCAATGTCGTTTTTTGACTCTACGCCTATAGGAAGAATACTAAGTCGGGTGAGAATATTGAAATTCACCATTTTCTTTTCTGATGTAATGGAATTTGTTACCGTGATGGCGTGATGGTCACATGTTTATTGAGTTTTTCTCTCTCAGGTCTCGGCTGACTTAAGCATTGTTGATCTTGATGTTCCATTTAGCTTAATCTTTAGCATCAGTGCTACAATGAATGCTTATAGCAATCTTGGGGTACTTGCTGTGGTTACATGGCCTGTTTTGTTTGTTTCCTTACCAATGGTCTACCTGACTATTTGGTTGCAGGTAAATTCTAAAACACCTCTTTCTGATGCTTGGTTGCTATCTTTATCTCAATGTTAATAATGACTGTTGTATCTGAAATTGCAGAGGTACTACTTGGCTTCTGCAAAGGAGTTGATGCGCATAAATGGAACAACAAAATCTCTTGTAGCAAACCATCTAGCCGAGTCCTTAGCTGGAGCAATAACAATCAGGGCTTTTGAGGAGGAAGATCGGTTCTTTTCCAAAAGTTTGGAACTTATTGACAAAAATGCTATCCCCTTCTTCCATAATTTTGCAGCAAGTGAATGGTTAATTCAACGTCTAGAGACAATGAGTGCTGCTATTGTTTCTTCATCAGCACTCATCATGGCTTTGCTTCCTCCCGGAACTTTTAGCTCTGGTCAGCTATTAACTACAAATTATTTCATGATAAATTTATTGATTAGTTATGCATTATCTATCATTGAAATAATTCAACATATTCATATATGCTCATCTTTTCTCTGACAGAAATGGTGCGATGCTAATCCAAACATATTTTTATGAACTAAATGATATAATTACTAATACAAAAGTAGAAGTAGAAAGAATTGAATAACATTTATCGTCAAGAGTAGAGGAGAGTTTTTAGTATCTCTCATATGCCTGTAGTGGTTGAGGAATATCTCAAAAGCAACTCTAAAGGAAGAGACTTCACCCCTTAACATCTCACAGTTTCTCTCAAACCATGTGTTTCATCCAATTGTACCCACATGTTTGGTGTACCTATGCATTTGCATTTGTTCTCTGTATCTGGACATCAAGAGTGTCCTCCAGAGTATTAACATTTGTTGAGCTTTATGCAATGTATGCCATCCTTGTAATGCAAAAGGACATACCAAAAATAAGTAGGTCTGGTATTCTTGAACAATATAAAAGACAAATTTTTGTAACAGATAAGACCAAAATTGTCTAGGAAAACATTGACGCATAGCTTGTGTTTCAAAAGCACCCAAGCAGTTCCATCTACGCAATGAATATTATAGACATTATTCTGTAGATATCTGCTGGTGTAAACGAGTGTAGAAGCTGGGCTGTTCCAGATAACATAACCTTGTTCTTTACTTATACTATGTTCTCCTATCAGATGCATTAGTGAAAAGAGTAGCAATGCTTGTAAGTTGTATCGGATAAATTACTTAAATATTCTAACCGTGTTTCCCAATTCCCACAGAAACATCTTGGTGGTGATAATTGGTTTGAAGAACATTGGAAAACTTGTGGTAATTGTAGATGGGAGGAAAATATTATGGAAACTCCCCATTGTGGTAGACCTCCACTACCACATTTATATAATGAAAAATAATGTTTACATGAGAGAATTAACCCATATGGGACTAAGTACAAGAAACCTAAGTTCTAAATCCTAACACTCGCCCTTAAGCTGGGGCATAAATGTTATAAAGCCCGAGCTTGTTACAAATATACTCAAATCGTGGACCACGGAGAGATTTGGTTAATACATCAGCTAACTGGTAAATGACATTGTAATTTCTATAGGCTGCACATTTTCTCTACAAAAAACACATCTCTATGTGTTTTGTTCTTTCATAAAAAACTGGATTAGAAGCTATATGCATAGCAGCTTGATTATCATAATATAACTTCATAGGCTCGGGATGCTTGAATCCCAACTCTGTCATTATTGCTTCACCCGTATTAGCTCACATTATTTGCTTCACCCATATTAGCTCACAGGTAGCCATAGCCCTAGCCCTGTACTCAGCCTCTGTGCTTGATCTTGCTACAACATTTTGCTTTTTACTTTTTCCATGAGATTAGATTTCATTCAAGAAGAACACAGAAGTCGGATGTAGATCGCCGATCAGTGGGTGCACCTGTCCAATCTGCGTCTGTATATGCAGTTACTTGAAGATGATTTTGACCATGATATATAAGTCATTTACCAGGAGCAGCTTTAATATAGCGAACTACTCTCAAAGCTGCTGTCCAATGATCCTCGCAAGCAGTGGCGGATACAATGTAGGTCCAGTGGGGGCCACTGCCCCCACTGAATTTTTTAAAAAACTATATATATTTTTTTACTATTTGCATGCCCCCACCACTTCTTGCTGCTGTAACGTTCTCCTTCCACCCGAAGCATGCTTCATCAAGTAGTGGAAGGAAGCATGAGCGCAAGAACATGCAACGTGAAGCCAGGAATCATGCAGTGAAAAATGCTCGGGTGCATTGATTTCTTCTCTCTTTCTTTCATTAAGAGGATGCAGACATACTAATTAAGCTGTTTCCTTCCACCTCCTTTGCAGTGCATTAATTTTATGTACTCACGAGCAGTAAATTAGTTCACTTCCATCAAGCTTTCTTCTTCTCATTAGCTTGCTTCCATCAAGCTTTCTTCTTATTATTATTAGCTTGCTACAGCAAGCTTTTCATTAGCTTGCTTCCATCAAGCTTGCTGCAGCAAGCTTCTTCTTCTTCTTCTTAGCTTGTTGCAGCAAGCTTCTCATTAGCCTGCTTCCATCTGCAGCAAGCTTCTTCTTCTCATTAGCTGACTTCCATCAAGCTTGCTGCAGTGAACTTCTCTTAGCTTGCTACAGTGAGCTTCTCTTAGCTTGCTGCTTGAAGACAAGCTTCTTCTTAAAATTTTTAATTCTTTTTAAAAATTTTATTATAATTATGACTTTAATTAATTTTAAATTTCTTTTAAAGATCGAGATTTTAAATTTTTTATTATAATAATGATTTCAATTAATTTTAAATTTTCTTTTAAAGATTGATGGAAAAATTTATAGCAATTAATTTGTCGACTTGATAGCTAGATATATGAATATATTTTTTAGCAATTAAATATGTGAATAATTATTTAAATGTTTATAGAAGAATACACCGCCTTCTTGCGGTGCAAATTTGAAACGTCGACTTTTGAAATTTTATATATCAATTTGCCCCCACTAGTAAAATTTTCTAGATCCACCACTGCTTGCAAGGCATCTCGAGAAATTGGCTAATCACACTAATAGCAAATGAAATATCAGGTCTAATCGTGAGATAGTTGAATTGTCCTACTAGCATGCGATATTTTCCTAGGTCGGATAAAGGCTCCCCCCTGATGTGGTAGTAGCTTGGCATTACAATCCATAGGTGAGTCAACTGGTTTGGCTCCTAGCATACCCGTGCCCTCGAGTATATCAAGTGCATACTTTCTCTGTGATATAAATATCATTCCTTCACATCGTGCTACCTCGATGCCCAAAAAATATCTCAAAGTTGCCCAAGTCTTTTGTTTGAAATTATTGATGCTTAGTCTCCTAATCCCCTCGATGTCATCACCTGTGATGATTATATCATCGACATAAACAATCAAGAGTATTCGTTTTTCAGAAGATGAACTGAGGTGGAAGGCCGAGTGATTTGAAACACATCTAATCATGTCAAACTGAAGTAGGACAGAGCTGAATTTCCCAAACCAAGCTCTCAGAGATTGCTTCAGACCATATATAGATTTCTTTAATCGACACACTAGTCTCGACTCCCCCTGAGCAACAAAACCTAATGGTTGCTCCATAAATACCTCATCATCAATGTCACTATGGAGGAATGTATTTTTTATGTCCAGCTAATGAAGTGGCCAATTAAAAGTGGCATCCATAGCAAGAAATAGACGAATAAAAGCAATTTTGGCCACAGGAGAAAAAGTGTCCATATAATCCACACCATAAATCTGAGTGTAACCCTTGGCTACCAATTGAGCCTTAAGCCTATCAACAGAACCATGAAGCGAGGTCTTTACAGTGTAAACCCATCTGCAGCCAACTGTAGATTTGCCTGGAGGAAGGGGAATTAAATCCCATGTGCCATTATCATGAAGAGCGGACATCTCATCAATCATAGCCTGTCGCCATCCTTCATGAGAAAGAGCTTCTGAAAGATGCTGGGAACAGTAAGTCAGTAACAAAGGACAAGGAGGAAATAAAAGCATAATAATTTGGTGATAAAGCAACATAAGAGACAAAATCTGACAAGGGATAAGACATTTTACGCTGACGAGTACCTTTCCGGAGAGCAATGGGAAGATCAATGTCAGTGTCTGGTGGAAGACTCGGAACTGTAGGGGCGACAGGTGGGGCAGCAGAATCAGGAGGAATCTGCTGTGGTCGACGACGATAAACCTGTAATGGCTGAGCCGGGGGAGGGTCGGAAGAGATAGGGTTAGGTGGAGTTGATAGATGTACATGAACAGGTAAAACCTCGGTAATGGGCACAGATATGGAGGACACACTAGTATAAAATGGTGTATCCTCGAAGAAAGAAACATCAACAGAGATGAAGGCACGATGAAATTCAATAGAATAGCAATGATAAACCCGCTGAAGATGAGAATACCCAAGAAAAACACATTTAATTGCTCTTGGGGCTAGCTTGTCTTTTCGAGGAGATAAAATATGAACAAAGCATGTACAACCAAAGGTGCGAGGCGGAAGTTTGTAGAGTGTGTCATTTGGAAAAATGATGGAAAAAGGAATTTGTCCTTGTAGAACAGATGAGGGCATGTGGTTTATAAGATAACACGCCGTGAGAACAACATCATCCCAAAAGGTGAGGGGGACATTCATGTGAAGAAGAAGAGTTCTAGCAGTTTCTACTAGATGTTTATTTTTCCGTTCGACAATCCCATTTTGTTGAGGTGTGTGAGGACAAGATGATTGATGAAGTATGCCATGATGAGCAAAGAATGTCTAGAATTGGTTTGAAAAATATTCTTTAGCATTGTCGTTTCGTAACACATGAATAGGGGTGCTAAATTGAGTTTTAATTTCAGCAAAAAATGTGGAGAAAATGTAAAAAAGTTCAAAACGTTGTCATCCTAGAATAATCATCAATAAATGTAACAAAATATTTGTACCCTAATTTGGAGGAAGTACAACTCGGACCCCAAATATTAGAATATATTAAGGAAAAGGGTGTTGAAGCTCGATTACTTGCTCTACTAGGAAATGATGATATCATGTGTTTTCCCGACATGATTGACATTCAAGATTTTGAAGAGGAGAAAGAGATGATACCATTTGTTGAAGCTTACGTAGATGAGGATGACCCAGACGACAATGGATCTAGAGTGGGGATGACTCAGCCATTAATGTAGAAGGATGCCATGTAGCAAGATGATATAAGCCTCGAGATTTATGCCCAGTGCCAATCACCCATTCCAGTCCTCGAGTCCTCAATAATAACAAAATCAGAAGTGAATGTGATTGAACAATTTAATAATTTTGTAAGTTTGCTTACAGATAGAAGATTTAGAGGAAACTCGGGGATATAAAAGACTGACGATAACGGTAATGAGGACATAGGAGAAACAGTACCAATCCCCCTTACTGATGAGTGAGACCCATCAGCAAGGGTAATAGTGGTGGGATGAGAAGGTGCCTTAGATAAGAAAATGAAGAGATGTTACCCGACATGTGTTCAGAAGCTTATGAATCCAAAATCCAAGGATTAAACCCTGAGGCATGTGTTAAACAAGCAATATAAGCACCTCCATGAGCATGTGTTAAACAAGCAGTATAAGCACCTCCATGAGCAGATGGTGAGATAGATGTTTGAGCATTTTTAAATCGGAGAAAATGAGCATACTCAACTGAAATACTAATGTTGATTTTATGTCCTATGATTTTGCTTCCTTCTTGACCTCCTTGGACAAGAGACATGATCACATGATGCCTTCTTCTTTTTTACCAATGGTGGCTCGGCTCGGGCTCGGCTCGGGCTCGGCTGCTGTAGGACTGCAGGTTTCGGCTTGGCTTGGCTGCTGTAGGCTTCGCTCGGCTCGACTACATGCTTCTGCTCAGTTGCTGTTTTTGGCTCGGCTCGGGCTGCTGGTTTTTGGCTCGGCTCTGCTGCACAGGTTTTGGAATCCGCGTGAGGCTGAGATTAGGGAATCTGTCTTGTCTTGGAATTAATAAGATATTGGCAAGATCTTCTCTTGAAAAAGTGCTTGAAGAAAAAATTTCTTGGAATCGGCGGACAAGAAATCACATAAGAGTGATCTCTTCTTGGAAAACTTGGGCGGCGGCTCAAGAAATTCTCGACGGTGGGGAGGTGCAAAGACACGAGCAGCTCGGATTCTGAGGAGACGCCTTGAAGACGAGCAAATGATTTTGGAGCCGCACGTGGGAGAGGCGGCAGCGACGGCTTGACGACGACGTGTTGAGAGAGACGATTCCGTGGGCTAAAAGGAATAGATAATGAATACTATTCCCCATGCATAGGGAATACTATTCCTTACCTCAACCCAAGGAATAATATTTCCTATCTATTTCTTATGACATTTTCCTATATTGTCATTCAATATTTATAATATTACATAAGAATATAAAATTTAAATTATTAAATTAATTTTAATAATTACATATCTTAAATAAATAATTATTATTTTATTATTAAATATGAATACTATTCCTTACCTCAACCCAAGGAATAATATTCCCTATCTATTCCTTATGACATTTTTCTATATTGTCATTCAATATTTATAATATTACATAGGAATATACAAATTTAAATTATTAAATTAATTTTAATAATTACATATCTTAAATAAATAATTATTATTTTATTATTAAATATTATTTTAATATTTTTTTAAAGATTTAGTTTGTTTATGAAAATAAAATAAATAATAGTTTTTATTATTTTAAATTAAAAATTTATTTTACATTAATCCATTTTTTTATTATATTGTTATTAATTAAAATAAATTATAATATAATTTATTATATTTTTAGAAGGGCATTTTGGTCATTTTATTATATTATCATTCAATATTTGTAATAAGAATATAAAAATTAAATTATTAAATTAATTTTAATAATTGCATATCTTAAAAGATAATTATTATTTTATTATTAAATAATATTTTAATAATTGTTTTTTGAAGATTCAATTTTTTTATGAAAATAAAATAAATAATATTGTTTTATTATTTAAATTAAAACTGAGGAAGGTACTAAAGGAGATGTTCCACCCAAAAAAGTTTCTAGAATCATCAATAGCTCGTGCCTCTTCAATGGAGATAGACTGGTCAATTGCGAAATGAAATAAGTGAGGGAATTTCTTCGCTAGAGGAAGGCTGCCGCACCAAGGTTCCCGCCACAGCCGAATGGTGGAGCCGGAGCCCACCACGTAAGAGAGGCTGCTAGAGAACGCCCCTTGCAAGACGGCTCGTCAAATAGGCGAGACGTGTCAGAGAGCCCACGAGCCGAACCAGTCAATGGAACCAGGCACGATACCACGAATGATATCAACCCAGAGTAGGTTGGACTGAGAGATATATATCCAAAGCCACATACCCAGTCGAGCTTGGTTGTGAGCTTGAAGATTGAGGAAACCACTTAAACTCTCCCTGAGAGATTTACACTTGTATTTAGGAAGGTTCAAAGTTTATGACTGTAATTATTGCATCTTACAAATGCATTCACTTTGGTTACTTGGTACTTAATCACTTTGCCATTTGCCTGAGGTAAAATACATTAGCATAACTTCTTTAAGCATTTTGTATTTATTCAGGAGGGGTGAATTAAATACAAGTAGATGTTGAATAGGGAGAGAAAAAAATAAAATGAACACTTAAGACTGTGAAGGGTGCTGGAAGCACCACCAATAACAAAGTAAACAACCAAAAACTGATAGTGGTTTTAGGCACACTAGAGAGGCGTTAATAATGTGTATTAGCAAAATATAAATTAATAGACCATATACCGATTTGATCAATGAATGACAATTGTAATGTTTCAATTTAAGTGGAATGCGAGTTATGTAAATACAAGAGAGAGAATGTTAACTCAAACAATTTATAGTGGTTCGACAACTTTGCCTATATCCACTACTTAAGCACCCCTTAGGATTTCCAATTAATCCACTAATTAGAATAGTCTCCTCCAAGAGGATTTACAAGCCAAGGTTACAACCCTCAACCCCGAGGAACCTTCAACACATCAAGCTCCAAGGCCAACCGTTCTAAACTAGCAAACTGAGTGAACTTATGCCTCAACACCAAGGCAACCACTCAACCCTAAGACCTACACCCTAGGTCTACAAACAAACTTTAAATCAACACGAAAACGAACCAAAATTACAAAACAAATGGAGTAATAATTAAAACAACACTACTTAGCTCCAATGACAAGCTCTTAACTTCTCTTGATGATTTTTGATGATGGAACTTGCAAGAACAAGGCTCGGTTGAGAGCATGGTTTAAAATCTCGGTACCGGTACCGGTTTCGGTCACCGGCCGGTACCGGTATATACCGGTACCGTACCGTACCGACACACGGTACGGACCGGTATGAAAATGCATACCAGCCGGGTTTTTTTTTTTTCGTGACATACCGCCCGGTATCGCCCATACCGGGCGGTATATGGCATCATACCACCATATACCGCCCGGTATACACAATATACCCGGTTTTTTCAAATACCGGGTATATCGTATACCGGAAACCTAAAAAACCGATAAATACCGGACTTACCGTACCGTACCGACCGAGATTTTAAACCTTAGTTGAGAGTCAAGATTATGTAGCTCGAGCTAGGGTTTGACCATAAGGAATGACCCAATCAAAGCTCACAATGGATTCAAAGATGTTTTAATGGGTTCAATCACCCTTAAGGAAGGGAGGTAAGAGGTATTTATAGGCTTTCACGAAGCAGAGGCTCGGACAAAAGAAATCTCAATGACTGAAAAAAGAACCATTACAGTTGATCGACTAAACGGTCGATGGTCGATGGTCGATGGTCGGTGGATGTTCCAAATACTCCTTCATTTTTGCTGAATAGGACTAAGTCATTGAAAATTACGTGTGTGATTCCTCCTCGGGCAGATGTGTCCAAAACTCCCTTGATGAGTCCTTTTTATACCTTGTGAATCAATCTCAAGAGGGAATCAACTGCTAAATTAAAAATATAAGAAGATAGGGGTTGCCCTGTCTCACCCAACTCTTGTGTAAAAAAGCATTTTCCACGCCACCGTTGATTAGGAGATGGGATTCAGTAGTGTTTAAGATTTGATTAATCCAAAGAGTATCCATCTCTTAGGAAAGCATCTCACACATAGCAAAAAAAGAATGAAACTCCAATCTAAGGTATCAAACGCCTTCTCAAAGTCTACTTAGATAAAAAATCCATCCTATCTTGTGTGTTTGGAAGCCCATCAAATTTCATGAAATATAGCATCTAAACTGCTTCTTCCTTGAGTCAAAGCCCCTTTGTGTAGTACCTACAAGTTCGGCCATGTGGGAAGAGAGCCTTTGAGCGAGTACTTTGGTGATAATTTTACTGACACTATATTGCAGGCATATCGGCCTACAACCTTTGACTGTGTTTGCACGATTACGGCTTCATTGATTCTGGATAGATTGCTCAGATTTGCATGGAATTCGCTAAAGATTTGCATGAGTTCGATATACCAAAATTTTTTGTAGAATAACATAGGAATCCCATTCGGACCCAGAACTTTGAGAGTTCCCAAAAGCGCAATAGCATGTCTGTTTGGTCTTCTGCAAAGGGGGCATCCAGTCATCCAAATGTTGTAATGAGTATATAAAGCAATGGTTGCCTTTTGGTGCTGAGGATATCAATGTAGAAACACCTGAATCCATTTGCAATGGGGACCCCATCCACTAATGTGCCTTCGCTGCCTTCAATAGATGCTATCCAGTTAAGCCTTCTTGTTGCAGAGGCAATTTGATGAAAGTAGCGAGTTGTTCTAATCCCCTTCCTTAAGCTATCTCATCTTGGCTCTTTGCTGCCAAAAGGTCCTCCATTTGGTTATAGTTCATCAAGTTGAGCTTTGTAGTTTTTGAATTCTGCTAGTTCATGTTCGTTTAAGGTTCTGCTCTCTGATTTGAAGTTTAAAACTTTAAATCTTCCACCTAGAGTTCCAATTGGAATCGGAAAGCCTTTCTTTGTTTCCTACTCAATTTCTCCCACCATTGTATCACTTTCCTCAGCTGCCTCCATTTTCTAGTCCACTTCCCAATTGCGCAGTTTTGTGATTGCTTGTGGATCATATTTATACTCCATCCTTGTTGAATAATAGAGTCAAATTCGGTTCTGTTGAATCTAGTCAGTTCCATTTTAAAAGGTGCCTGGGTGTTCTTTGATTGTGCATGGGAACTAAGAACTAATGCTTTATGATCGGAAAGCTTTTTTCCCCTGTGAAAGATGCTTGCAAGGGGAATTGTTGACGAGGCAGATGTGTCAAGTAGAATTCTGTCAAGCTTTGCATGGCTGGGGGTGGCATGATTGTCAGACCAAGTGAACTCTTTTCCCCCAAATTGGTAGGTCGATGAGATTGGAGTCTGCAACCAAACTGGAGAACCGTCTGGAATCACTAGCATTTCCCCTGCAGTTTCTGCATTCACCCTGATGCCATGTAGCATTGAAATCCCCCTCGATAATGATGGATTCATTATTGTCTTCAAGGAAAGCTTGTAGCTTGTTAAGAAAAGCAATGCGATCTGGTCTTTGTGGTGGACCATACACAGAGACAAAGACAAATTATCTTCTACTATGTTTATGTTGGAGTTTAGCAGTGATGATGTAGTTTCCTACATGTTTGGGAAATCTCGTTCCAACAAGAGGTACTCGAAATCAAAAGCTGCCCACCCACCAAGCCCACAAAATCTTTGAACAGAAAAGAGAAACCAGAGATTTATTTTGCCTGGTTTTGAACAGATGACAATTTTGTTTCCTGAAGAGCAATGATGCTACAACCAAAATACATTAGCATAACTATATAGATCCAGTTCTGCCATAAACGTGAATTTTTTTGTGAGCTTTTTGCCATAAGTATTTTTCTTCTTGGCTTGTAGCATAGTCCTGGTAAGTTTCAGAAACATGATATTGGAGGCAGGATCATTCAATTAACACACCGAGTTACATGTTGGCTAACCCCATCTAGATTGGCTAGGGGTTGCATATGCTGTAGTTTGACTTTCCACTTGCCATTTTCATCTTCAAATATGATGTTGGCAGTGCGCTCTTTGGCATGGAGGTTCATCACTTTTTCAATTAGTGAAACAAATGGATCATGGAATTCATGAAACCAACACTGGATATGGATATCATAATTATCATCCTTAAGTTAGATAAAATTAAAGTTACAGGTGAATCTGAATCCATTTTTGTTTAATTTCTCATTTTTGACACAGGTTTCGTTGGAATGGCACTGTCTTATGGCCTTTCTTTGAACAACTCACTGGTTTTCTCTATTCAGAATCAGTGCACTCTTGCTAATTATATAATATCAGTAGAAAGGCTGAATCAATACATGCATGTATCAAGTGAGGCTCCTGAAATTATTGAAGGCAGTAGGCCACCCACTGATTGGCCTGCTTTTGGTAGGGTGGAACTTCATGATTTGAAGGTACAGTTTTAGAAAGTTCATTTTTGAATATACTTTCATGCAAAATTTGACTGCAATATTGAGTGTAATCTCTGCTAATTGGCCATGAACAGATCAGATACAGACCTGAGACACCCCTTGTACTATGTGGAATTAGTTGTACATTTGAGGGTGGCAGCAAGATAGGGATAGTTGGAAGGACTGGAAGTGGGAAGACAACTCTAATAAGCGCATTATTTCGTCTTGTTGAACCCGCAGGAGGAAAGATCATCATTGATGGCCTTGATATTACCACACTTGGGCTACATGATTTGAGGTCACACCTTGGAATCATACCTCAGGATCCAACCCTTTTCCATGGTTCTGTTAGATATAATTTGGATCCTGTAGGACAATACACTGATGGACAGATCTGGGAGGTAAAGTTTTTGACATGAAGATAAAAGAAATAAGTTGCATCTTTTAAAGTCCACTAAACACTCAGTCATATTAGTTTTAGATTCAAATACTTTTCTAGAATATCAATTCCAAGTTGCTCACTGAAAACTCTTGTTGATTGGATGACGAGAGAAATACCATTTTTCCTCAAAGTAGTCTAAACTCTAAAGCAAGCCACATCTATTAAAGAAACAAAGAATCAAAAATCTAATTTTCCAATTCAGAAAACTTCAGTACTTAACAACTTTGTGCAGGGAAAATCTATTATATTGATCTGAATTATGCAAGATGACAATGCTTTATAGAAGCCCTGGGTTCACATCCTGTATATCATGCAATCGTTACCAAGTATTATTTTCCTTTGTCATATTTATAAAATAAAATTACTTTGATGGATCTTGATGTTTGTCATGCTAGTCATATCTTACCAAGTATAAATTTCAAAGCCTCAGCAACGTACAATTCCAAATTGATAACAAAATGCTTGTTGATGTGCTTTAGAACATCCAGCTTGTTTAATTATTGCTGGTGCATCATTACTGTTGATGTCGGGTTCTTGATAAAACTTTGCTGATAAAGTCCATGTTTACAATCCTTAAGGTTCTTGACAAATGCCAGCTAAGGGAGGCTGTTCAAGAGAAAGATGGAGGCCTTGATTCACTAGGCAAGAATTACTGACATGGATATCTCTTTCTAATATCATATCACCATGATTTTGTTCACAAATTTTTCCTTTGTGTGGCATTCATTTAATGCAGTTGTGGAAGACGGATCAAATTGGAGCATGGGGCAAAGACAGTTATTTTGCTTGGGACGTGCGCTCTTAAGACGAAGTCGGATACTAGTACTTGATGAAGCAACTGCTTCAATCGACAATGCCACTGATGCTATTCTTCAGAAGACTATAAGAACTGAATTTGCAGATTGCACAGTTATAACAGTTGCTCATCGCATCCCAACTGTTATGGACTGCAACATGGTGCTTGCCATTAGCGATGGTAAGTTCTCTGCATTTCATTGGAAAAATGGTGACAAAATACTGTAATTTATGACGAAGAAATTCTGCTGCAATTTATGGCAATGACGCTACTAAAATACCCTCCGATACATTCAACTTAGTCTGCTTCTCCATTTCAGGCAAGTTGATAGAATACGATGAACCAGAGAAACTGATGAAGACCGAGGGATCACTGTTCCGGGAGCTTGTCAAGGAGTATTGGTCAAATGCTACAAATGCGAGTATTTATTCATCATATTTTCACTGAACTCATCCATGTCCACGTAGCATTTTCTTGTGGACAGAATCTGAAAGAAGAAACGTGCCGGTTTAATATTAAGTACTGCTATGGCTACTGGTAGCTAACATGTTTGGCTGCGCTCCAAATATATATGGCAGATGGTAAATGGCAACCTGAAGTTGGGAAGTGGACAAGCCATTGTCTCCGGTTGATTCATTTGTCAAATACTGGAATCTGACAACGTACAGGGTCGTTTATGGATGCACGTTCATCGAGTTTATATATGTATGGCTGCTTAAGAAGATGTGCTCTTCCATAATTCATATCCCGAAACGAAACAGCGTGTGTTACGCCATGTTATACTGTTATATATGTATGGAAATATATAGGGAAAATTAATAAAAATGATCCGAACTTTGACGTTTTTAATAAATATGACATATTCTTTTATTTGAAACAAATACGTATTTTAATTTTTGAAATTATAACAATTATAGACTCACGTTATATTTCTGATTATTTATTCGTTATGTGCTAGATTCCACGTCAGTATAAGAAAATTATTTTTTAAATTCGGAATGTCACGTCATCATTAATCCTACGTGGAAGAATTTTTTAAAAAAATTAGAAAAAATTAACAAAAATAATTCGAACTTTGACGTTTTTAATAAATATGACTCATTCTTTTATTTGAAACAAATATGTATTCCAACTTTAAAAATTATAACAATGATAGACTCTCATTAGATCTTTATTTATTTGCCAGTTATGTTCTGACGTGGAACGCCACAGCAGCACATAAAAAATATTTTTTTTAATTTAGGATGTAGCGTCATCATTAATCTTACGTGACATAATTTAAAAAAAAATAAAAAAACTAAAACTAATCCATGTCACCAACACAACTTAAAAACTTCAAACCTAATATTCGACCAAATTAAAAAACTAAAACTTGCCGCCTCACGTCGTCTGCCATTGTCACTAGCGCCTCACCTCGACTGGTCTCGCCTCACGTCGCCTATTATCGTCGGTACCTCACCCTGAAAGTTTTTTTTTCTTATTTCTTGTTTGGTCTCGCCGGCGCCTCACCCCAAAGGTATTCTTTTGCCTAACCTTTTTTGCAAGCCCAAGATACCTATTTTTTTGTCATCGAAGCTTGTTGCCTGAACCCTAAACCTAGATATCAATCTAATTGCATACCATTGTTTGTAGATCAAATCGACGGCGGATAACTATTTTACCTATACAACGAGATACATCATCAGCTTCCTCTCTGGTATATTTTATCTTGAATGCATTTTTATATCAGTTTTTTGATATTAGTTTGTTTAATTAAATATCAGTATCAATATACTAATATGTATACTGATATTAGCGATGACAATAAGTATATGTGGCGATAATAAGTGACGTGAGGTGAGACCAGTTGAGGTGATGTGCCGGCGACAATAGCAAGCGACGTGAGGCATCGATAACAGGAACACCTTCGTCGAAGGATTAGTTGAGGGATTTGTCGAGGGTGTCGAGTCGAGTGGGCGGTAGGTTTTAGTTTTTGAATATGGTCGGATATTAGGTTTGAAGTTTTTAAGTTGGGGTGGTGGCCGGCGTGGATTAGTTTTAGTTTTTTAAAAAATTCTGCCACGTAGGATTAACGATGACGTGACATCCTGAATTTAAAAAAATAATTTTTATGTGCTATCGTGGCGTTTTATGTCAGCACATAACGGGTAAATAAATAGAGATTTAACGAGAGTCTATAATTATTATAATTTCAAAAGTTGGAATATATATTTGTTTCAAATAAAAGAATGAGCCATATTTGTTAAAAACGTCAAAGTTCGAACCATTTTTATTAATTTTGTTCAATTTTAAAAAAAATTATGTCACATAGGATTAATGATGACGTGACATCCCGAATTTAAAAAGTAATTTTTTTTGTGCTGACGTGACGTTCCACGTCAGCACATAACGAGTAAATAAATAGGGAGTCTATAATTGTTATAATTTCAAAAGTTGAAATACGCATTTATTTTAAATAAAAGAATGAGTTATATTTGTTAAAAACATCAAAGTTCGAGTCATTTTCATTCATTTTCCCAAATATATATGGTAGGGGATCTTCTAAGAAGAGATTCTTGAGTTTAAATTTAGTAGTTTATTTTATTTAAGTTTGATACTACGTGATTTTCATATTCAATAATAAAATCTGTATAATTTGCAACTTCATTTTAAAATCCCAATTTCTATATATTTTTCATTTGTTTTTTTTAAAAAATTTTCTCGCATGATCTATGCGTGCAATTCTTACAAAATCAAGAAGTCCACTTCATCATCTTAGTGAGCTGTTGACGAATACTTGACGGGGAAGGCTAAAGTACTTGAGATGAATAACAAGTGCGAGATATAATTTAATGAAATAAAAAAATAGGATAAAATTTTAAAAAAAATATAAAGTAAATAATATATTTAAGTAATTATTCATAAATAAATAGTCATAATTAGATCGAAATATATCAGATTTTATGTAGAAATTTAGTGACTTAACTTTCAAGTAACTAAGATTTTATGTTTACGTTTTTTAGAAAAAACAATCTATTTAATTTTTTCTCTCCAACTATAATTATATATTATGCATTTATGCTATACGAATGTAGAAATTTATATTTTATTTTTAAGTATTAAAAAAATATTTCAATGTTTACAATAAGTTATTATAGAATTTACATTCACGGCCTTTTCTTTTATAGAGTTCATATTACATATTTTATCAAAATAATGAATTAAAAATAGGTGTGTGGTATATATCTATGCAAAATAATATATTTTATATTTAAATCCAATATTTTCAAAATTTTATATTTTAAATTCTTTATTGATATATATATATTTTAAAATAAAGTTATTTATACATAAATATATAAATGTTTTTTCAATTTATAACTAAGTCCCTCAATATAATAGTTTTTAAAATTTAGCACTTCAAGTTATATATATGTCTTTCATTTAAATATTTAATATTTATATTTTAGTACTTCAACATTTTCAAAAACATGCATATGCATCTAGCTGCTAAGGTAATATTAGAATGAATTTTACTTTAACTTTTAGGGGAGGCTTTACTTATTTTAATTTTAATAGTGATATTTGTTTTGTACCATATCGATACACTGATTTAAATACTTATCCCCGCATAAAAAGTAATTCTTAGAAACATCTTGATTGATTTTAGTTTAAATTTGTATGCTTTATATTTTTGAAATTTAAAATTATTTTTTACAAATGGCATGTGATTATTTTAAATTTTTTAATTAGACATTTAATTACAATGATATTCTATGCTAATTTTTTTGAAAATGATTAACTTTTAACTAGTACAATTTTATTGTTATCTAATTTTATTGGAGACCAAAATAAATACATAATTAGAAATTTGTTTTTATCTCTTCTTATCTTTCGTCGAGATAAATTCATGATAGAATAGAAATATGATTTGGTAAAACAAAGGAGGTTAGTGTTGCAGTGAATATGAATTTGCTAAGAAAAAAAATAAATTTATAGGAAGAATAAAGGAGATGAAGTTTAAATGAAGTAATTTGCAAAAAAAAAAATAGTTTTTCTTAATCCGTGATTAATATTGGGATTCAATTGGAAACAGGAATAATATTGAAATCAAATTTACGAAATTATTGGGGACTCGAATTGAAGATAAGAATAAAGTATAGGGGTCCAATTGCAAAGCGAAACAAATTCACGTGCCCTAATCTTCAATCAACGCTATCTTCCTGAGATTCCCGCCAAAATTTTATAAGAACTCGCAGCTGCTCTCTCTCGCATGCCCTCCATTTTCCCAATAATAAAATCCCCGCTCCTCCCTTGCACTTTCTCCCGCCGAACGCGTCAGCGGCGGCCCTCTTCTTCCTTCTCCCAGGCTGCCGGCGCATCGTTCTCATTACCTTTCTCGCTTGCCGCCAATGGATCCCGTAGATTTCTCTCGAATCCACCGTGTCATCTTCCTCATCGACCTTCACCCTCTCCATGATATCCAAAACCCTAACGTTTACCTTTCCTCTGTCCTCTCCACCGTACGGAGATTCCTCTCCTTTGCCCCCCTCTCCTCCTCTCTCTTCGCCTACAAACTTTTCTTCTCCTCCCTCTCCCCTGTCCTCTCCACCTCCAAGGTCCACCGCCTCCTCGGCAAGTACCCGACCTTCCTCCGCTTTAACCGCCCCGCCCCGACCCTCGAGTCCCTCTCTCAAGCTCTTGGTTCTCTCCGCTTAGCGCCTGATCCCACCCACTTCATTCGCCATGGCTGCTCCCGGGCACCGCTGCTCGCAATGTCTCTCCTCGACCTCGAGCATTACGGCTGGGAGCTCCTCTCACAGGATCGCAAAGGTACGCAGGAAATTCTTCCCGTCCGCTCGAATCTGGTCCTGTTGCTTTCTCCCATACCACAAAATTTGGATTTTTTGCTTGAACACGTCGATTTGGAACCTAGTGGCGAGGGCAATTCAACCTCAACGATGACTTCTGATGCGTTCTCGAAGAATTTTCTTAAATGTTTTGGTATGGTGAAGGAACGATTGATGGCTCGTGACATCCATCTGAGCTGGGTTGATGTGAGTTGTGACTACCAATATAAACGAGATGTTTCTGTGTCGAATTTTTTTGAGAGAGGAATCAGGGAGTTAGGTTGGGGATTTTGTTCCTCTGATGCAATTGCTTTGGGATCTGTACTTGTTCCTTTTGGGCTTATATTTCCGTATGTAGGATGCAGTGTGAATTTTGAGGTGGATAGTGGCGTCAAGAATGATACTTTGGAGCTTGCTCTTGAGATTGCCGATGTAAATGGGAAGCCTTTGGAGTGCAAAGGTTGTGACCTTGAAGTGGTAGATCTGAAGCATGTCACAGAAAGATTGAAAATGGAATCTTCTATGAAAAGTTTTAGCATCAAGGCCTCAAAGATCCGTATAAATGAAGTTTGGAGTGATGCAGGGAGAAAGGTTATAAGCAACCCAAGTGGGATATATGTGCTTCGAGAGGTTTTAGGGGGATGTAGCAAAGCTTCGCAGGATCATGCTAAAGGAGAGTTCTTTGCAGACAAAGTTATTGAACTGCTTTGCAAAGAAAAGGGTGAATTTGTTGCAGGTAAGCCTGTTTGGCAGATAATTCTTGCTTTCCTCTACCGAAGAAACTACTGGGCTTCTGTGTCTATTTCTGATAATGATGATCACTCTATGGAGGGCATACTAATACCTTTTACACATAGTTATGCTTTGCTTGCTATTGGCATAAAGAGTTCTCTGAACTCAGGCCAATTATTTGCTAGAAAGAGTAGAAGCACATGTGAAATGCTTAATGCTCCTGTACATGATGACTTGACAAAGGACATTAGAGGGAAAAGAAATAAAATGCATCCAAATCAGATTCAAAATGCAACCTTTAGTTCCTTCCGTGAATTGGTATTCAGCCAAGCAGCTGATGATGTATTAGAAGCTGATCTGGAACAACTATACTTATGTAGGAAACATGACAAATCAAAGAAATTAAAGTTCTTGAAATGTTGGATGAGGCAGATTGTGAAGTCTAATACTTGTTGTCAGTTTGTTCCCATTGAAATGAAGGAACATTTGAATGTCAAAGAAGAGCCAGAAGTAAGAATTGTAGTCTCACAAGATGAGCCTGAAGCAGACATTATACCTTCCTCCACGGATGACGTCTGTCTAAGTGGATCCACAAACAATGATACACCAGTATTCTCTTGCATGGAAGATATGGAAGCTTTTTTGACAAGTATTCCTCAGAAGATTGAGCAAGGTTTATGTTCACAAGGTGCACATCTGGGTATTTTAGCTGAGCGTCTAGTTGGTTTGTCTATTAGAGCTCTCGTTATGAAATTTAGAGAAAATTATAAGGATTATGTCTCTGATGATGCTGGTGATGCTTCCCACCGGAAGATTACTAATGAAGTTTCCCATCTTCTTTTGACAAAACCTAAGGATCTAATGTTGAAGTATAAGATCACAAGCTTAGCCTGTAATTCATCAGCAACTCCAGCATCTGATATTTATAGTACAGATCACAAAATTCGAGAGTATCCTTCTTTATGTTGTTATTCTTAACTACAAACTTTTCATGTTTGATATTTTTTATACCTTAACGCAAACCAGACATGAGTTGCAGATCTTGTTCAGAATGGAATTGCTTCGGTCCAGTATTGGAGCAAACATTGAAGAGAATGTGAAACGGAAGATGATTAAAGAAATATGCTCTCTTTTGCAGTTTATTGACATAAATCTCCAATGGGACTCTTTCTGTAGTCAAAGTATTGTTGAGTATGCAGAAAAAACTATAAAGAACAGGTATGGATTTTGATATGTAAAGCATAAATATCGGACAAATAACTTAAAATTTGGTGATTAACTAGCACCTGATCTTCCCTGGAAAATAATTGGTGTTTATGCATCTAGTCAGACAAATAGGTATCCATAACTGTATTTATGGTACTTGCGTTTATTCTAAAATGGGTCATGGCTATGACCTTTGCCATAATAAAAAATTGTGAAATGGTAAATAATTGCTCAAGTTTGCAAATAAAAGTCCTCGCTTGCACTGAATGCTTCTTATGATCTCGATGCCTTTATCCCACCGGTGGAAGTCACAGAGAACTAATATTCTTTTTGATAAAAACTTGAGAAACTTTACTATTTTAGTTCATTTTTTCCTTGTCATTTTAGTTCTGCAAGACTCATGATAGTAAAAGTAGTTACAAATCTACATAGAGAACATTTGCTCCTTTTGAACTTCTTAAGAAAACTTCATCTTGGCAAAGGACATGGATGGGTGGAAGCAATGGATAGTATAAGGCCACACGCATTTTGAGTATGTTTTAAGTATTTGCAACATGAAGAATATAAGGAAGACTGAAAGAGGTGTGTGTATATATATATTTCATATTGGCACGAGTGTTCATTGAGCAGATCTTTTTTCCCGTTGTCAAAATGTTGATGAATAATATAGTTCTCTTTATTACATTCTCCCAGTTTTCAATCTCTGAAGATTGCATTTTCAAGTAATTATGATGTGAATGGTTGTCTTTTGCCGGTTTACATAGACTAAAAGCTTTTGATTCACCAACTCTTGCAGGTATACTCATTGTTTAAGAGATGTCATTTGCAAAATCTACAATCAAATGGAGTTTGATTTGTTTGATGACGATGGAGTTGAAGCTTCAGACTCGTTACCCAACAGCAACAATGAAGATCTCCAGAGGGACAACAAACAAAATTATGAAATTCATGATAGCACAACGGGAGCTCCTTGCTTTGCAGTCGCACAGCAGGAGAAGTACCCACAAGAAAAGATAGATAACACTCATGAGCGAAGACTAATAGAAGCTCAAGAGAGAAGAGATAGGAACAGAAGGCTTTCATCCTTCACAAGCTGGATGCCCGATTTACAGAGGGTTTGGGCACTGAAGCGGCCGAAAGCAGAAAAAGTGATGCATGATCGATTGCAGAAACCATCAAAAAGAAGGAAACGGCTTGCTGGCACCAATGATAGAGTTTGTGAGACTCCAGTGACGGGTCGAAAAGAACATTCGCGTGACCAGGAGAATGCTTCGTTTTCTGGGATTAGCAATTGCAATCCTCTCTCCAAGGCCTTGTTTCACAATGACGGATGACTCGGCTCCCATACTATCTCCTAATAGCCGTGTGGTGATGTCATATAAAATTGATCCTTACGTTAGAGCATGTCTTTTTGGTCAAATTTGCAATCCCTTGTTTTATTGTATGAGTAGAGCATGCTATATACTTCAAAAATATTGTATATGTTTAGTTGATGTAGGAAAGTGTGTACAGTTTTCAGAAATTATTTATGAAGCTGAGATAAAAGAATCGGAAGAGTATGAAAAAGGTTTTTATGATGAAAAAAAATTAGATGTGTTGGGAGTAAGATATTAAGCATCAATTATGTTACTTTAGAAAAAGATTGATACATACTGAGGTGTGATATTTTAGTGGTTCTAATCGTTTAAGTAGTTCTTGCAGTAGATTTCCTATTACTTTTTTTTGACAATTGTTTATCATTTATCAGCTAACAATTTGCATAAAAATGATGGAAAATTACAGTAGATAAATAGATAGATAATTATAAAATATAATATAAGATGATACTACAAAAAATAGAAAAAAGTAAAATTTCTACTAAAATGGCAATAAACAAAATATAATAGTAGTATTAAAATATATATAATATCAATTAATACTATCAAAAAATTTAAAAAAATTGTGCTAAAATTATATCTAACATATAATAAAAAAAAAATAACTTATAAAAGTAAAAAATAATAGGAAGTAAAAAATTTATATAAAACCAAATGGAAAATTAAAATAAATAAGAAAGAACTAAAATTTTTAATCACTTTTAGCCATAATAGTATTAAAAAGAAGCAAAGTATTAAGATAATACACAATAGAATGAATGAAGTTAACTCTCCTTCTTATAGTAACCACTCTATGGTAATAGGTAGTGTTTCTATCATCCTCCTCAACCCAAGTTTGTTTGGATTTAGCCCACCATTTCAAACAAATCTGTATTTGTACTTTGCTTAGTAGTCGTAATTTGCAGCTGCAATTCGAAGATTCTATGTTCGTTTGTTTTCCTGAACCTATCTTCAAGGTATGCCCACATCTTCTTCGTTGTATCTGAATGCAAGAAGCTCGAACTGAGGTTTGGAGAAATCGACTGGAGGATCCATGATCTCACCATGTCGTTGCATCTTCTCCACAATCCGAACCTTGGTGATGTCTCTTCAGGGGGTTCAATTTTACCATTGACAAACCCTATCTTGTTCTTCGCAGAAAGGGCGATCAACATGGATGTTTTCCAATATAGGTAATTCTTATGTTCTGTTAGTTGAATCGCAACCAATGTAGCACTGGGATTGTCGTTACCTTGAAGCTGGTATGGATTATCTTCCATCTCGATGTATTCGACCATCAATCTACTTTCTGGCAAGCTTCTCGATTCATCAGTTTGCGATCTGGAGGTCTGTGATTTCCTATTTCTCGCCATCTTCTCGATTTCCTCTCTGATGATTCGAATCACCGATTAACTTCTTGATTTCTTTGGATTTTCCTCTCGATTAGAATCACTACTATGATACCATGTTGATAAATTGAAACTGGATCAAGAAGGGGAAAACACTTGGAAGAGGCAAAAGAGAACTCAAGCTCTTAATTGGTTATTAATAGAACTAACTGAGCTATGTTTAGAATGTACAGGTACTTATAGTTGCGATTACAACACATACAGAAAAGACTAAAATACCCATGTTAAGTTCTGCTATTCACACATAGCAATTATTTACATCTGAACATGCATATAAGCTAAGTAAAGATAATGGCTAATTACTGAATTGAAGTATTTACAAATTAATTGTGTTACAACATGCAACTAACTCATCAACTTCATAGATCAAACTATTGGCCTAATTAAAATGCTTAAGCTGAAGTTGATGGTAGCACACCCATCAAGCCTTATAAGCCAACATAACATCCAATATTCTCTTTATGTGGGATTGAAGTGAGATATTACAATCTCCCCCACATATGTCTTGACGTCCTCGTCAAGACCTAACTCAAGTCTAACACATAGCCTAGAATCACACCCAAGTCGGTGGCATGTGAGACCTAGCCTAGTAGCGGCTCCACCCCATCATCCGAGCAGCCCTTTCTCACATAAGCTCCCTCACTATGCCTAAGACTATGTCCTGCTCTGATACCATTTGTTACAACTCGCTTGATGGGATAACCAACTCATCAACTTCATAGACCAACCTATTGGCCTAATTAAAATGCTTAAGTTGAAGTTGATAGTAGCACACCCATCAAGTCTTATAAGCCAACATAACATCCAATATTTTTCCTAGGTGGGACTAAAGTGAGGTATTACAAATTGCATATGTACATTTATTGCATTAAAATATGGAAAGAGAAATATCAATTTACGGCGGCAATCCCTTAAGTTAGTGCACTTAAATGGGGCTGCTAGTGCACCACAAGATGATGCCGATGATGATGATGATGATGATGATGATGATGATGATGATGCTGCTGCTGCTAGTGATTTGCACTGCTTTGAACTGAAGATGGGTTCTGGTAGAAGAGTTAGCGTTGACCAGCTACAACAGAATGGTCAAAATATCATAGAAAAGTTAAAGTCATCCAAAAAGTCTGAATGGTGTGCTAAATTGAGAAAATTAAAAAATAAGGATAAACTAAGAAAATACGTAAAAACTCGAGATATATTTTGTAATTAATCATGATTGCTTACTGGATTTGGTGGGGCCGAAAAAATAAGTTTAAAAAAATCACGTCTGAATGCTGACTGATATTATTAGCCATATTAGCAGCGTCACGTCAGCATTCAGACGGTAAAATTGACGTTGGGTAGACGGTGGAATAGATATATAACAAATCAAAAAGTGATGTACTGAATTAAAAAAATTGAAAAGTGATGATAGATTAGGAAAACACGTCAAAAGTTAAAATATATTTTGTAATTAATCCTAAAAATTAATTAAAGAAACAAATTGGCCGAGCTCATTCATACTGTCCCAAAAAATTATATGCAATAGAAATTTTACAAAATTTAAAAAATAAAAATCAATTATTTATTAGGTAATAAATAAAACTTAGTAGTATTTATTAGGTATGTCTTATTTCTTGTTTGAAAAATAATCATGCTAGAGACTTAGAGGAGAGTTATTACCCTTTTTTATACTAAGCAATAAGCATGAGCAGGTGCTCTTTTTCTCGCTTTCTTTAATTGTAAAAACGTCTCTAACTTCTGACAATCGTCTGTATATGGCATGGGAAGGACACTTTTTGAATCTCAAAATAAACTGTCCTCCACTTCAATGAACAAAACCTAGATGGAGTGCACTTTGTGTGTGAATGGTCTCTATCTATTATTGTCCAGTGTCCACCCAGGTCCCAACTTAGAATCAATAATCCCCCTCCGAGAAAGCATCCCATCCATCGCCGGTCGCCACTTGAAGCTGCTTTTACTTTGGATTGAAATATGGGTAAATTACAAATTATACTGATCTTTTTATTTATAATTTTATCTCGTAATCCTCGTGAATTTTATAAAAAATTACATAAATCTTCTCCATTACGAAATAAAATTACACAAACCTCTCCTGAGTTTTGTAAAATAAATCTTTCTTAAAAAAATTATTCAGAAGAGGTGACTGTAATAAAATATTTGCTAGCTTCTGCATCATATATATATATATATATATATATATATATATATATATATATATATATATATATATATATAAAAGAAGAGAGATCTCATTCAATTAGAACATAAATATTAGATGATCGATCCCATTCAAGATAATAATATGCAATTTAATGGATCTCCATCGATCGTATATGCATGGCTTGTCATTTTAGTCGTCATCCTCTTCTCAGCAAGCAATTAACTGTCGCACTCTGCTGCTGCCATGCACACTCGAACCTGTTCTCCATTACACAAACATGAATGGAATCCAGTCTGTTGTTAGCAAGCACTACGTACGGAATAAAACGCCAACTTCAAATATACATGCAACACAATTCAACCTCCTACTTCCCAACACGTACAGCTCGCCATGGTTTCCTTTGCGTCCCTTCTTCTCTATACACTACTCTCCCACTTCGCTCTCACCATGGCGGCCAAAGCCCCAGCAGCCCGCTGCGCCACTCCACCCTTCGACGAGAACTCCGCCGACATCCGCATCCTCCACGCCGTCGGTCCCTGCTCCCCACTCCGCCCGCCGTCCACCTCATGGGGGGATACCATGTCCGACCTCATGACCCGAGACGAGTCCCGCCTCGCCTCCCTGGCCGCCTCGCTCGCCAAATCCCACCGCTCCTCCGTGCCCATCGCCTCCGGCCGCCAGATGCTTCAGATCCCCAACTACGTCGTCCGCGCCAGCCTCGGCTCCCCCGGGCAGCCCATGGTCGTCGCCCTCGACACCAGCAACGACGCCGCGTGGTTCCCCTGCACCGCCTGCGTCGGCTGCCCCTCCGCCGCCGTCCCCTTCGACTCGTCTCGCTCCTCCACTTTCCGCCCTCTCCCCTGCGGCTCTCCCCAGTGCGCCCAGGTTCCCAACCCCTCGTGCTCGCCGGGCGCCGCCTCCTGCTCCTTCAACCTCTCCTACGGCGGCTCGTCCTTCCAGGCCGGGCTTGCGCAGGACTCCCTCGCGCTGGGTTCCGACGTCCTGTCGTCGTACACCTTCGGTTGCCTCCAGAAGATGACGGGCAGCTCGATCCCGCCTCAGGGCCTCCTCGGTCTCGGCCGCGGCCCGCTCTCTTTTCTGTCCCAAACCAAGGACCGCTACGCCTCCACCTTCTCCTACTGCCTCCCGAGCTTCAGGTCGTCGAACTTCTCCGGCTCCTTGCGACTCGGCCCGGTTGGCCAGCCGAAGCGCATCAAAACCACGCCATTGCTTACCAGCACCCGCCGCTCGTCTTTCTACTACGTGAACATGACAGGTATACGCGTCGGGCGCCGGGTGCTCGACATACCGCCCTCGGCATTGGCTTTTGACCCGGCCACCGGCGCCGGCACCATCGTCGACGCGGGGACCATGTTCACTCGGCTGGTGGCGCCCGCGTACGCGGCGCTGAGGGACGAGTTCCGGCGGCAAGTGAAGGCCGCCGCCGGGCCGGTGACGTCGCTCGGCGGGTTCGACACGTGCTACAGCGGGAGCTTCGTGCCGCCGGCTGTAACGCTAGTGTTCACGGGGATGAACCTGAAGCTGCCGCCGGACAACCTGCTGATCCGCAGCACCGCGGGGTCGATGGCGTGCCTGGCGATGGCGGCGGCGCCGGACAACGTGAACTCGGTCGTCAACGTCATCGCCAACGTGCAGCAGCAGAATTATCGGGTGCTCTTCGATGTGGCGAATGCTAGGATTGGGTTCTCCCATGAAACCTGCACTGCTACTGCATGATATGCACCAGGAAACAAGGAAATGGGAAAATAAATCCATCTGTTGTCGTTGTTATTGGAGATCAATTAATTCCGCTGCGTGCTAGTGCTGGAGATTATATAGCCAGAATTGCTTTGATCTTTTTCTACTTTATTTCCTAATTAATCTGAGCTATGAAATTTATGAATGATGTGATTGTTTGTTTGCTTTTGCAATGGATCTGCTACACTAGCAGGGCATTCATGTTCTAGTCAATTTCAGGTTGATTTTTTCTTTATAAAATCGAACAAGTTGTTCATAAAAGGATAACTGACTTCTTGTTTGAAATTTAGAATCTAGTGATAGTTCTTGTTTCTCTCACTTACTTGATTTAGACTGTCTATCTTGCTTGTCCGTACTGTTAGGGACTTTTCGATGCGCCCGAGCGACGACGAATCATGACGGAATGTTCCCTACATATTTGTAAATATATTTTCGCGTCTATGTAATTTTGCCTTTTATTCTAGTCCGTACTTGTAAAATTCTGTGTGTGATCCCCGAGGGACCCACGGTACGAGTTGAATGCATTTCAAGGCCATTTGACGCTTGGTGCAGGCGTCACGACTAAGCGGAGCAGTTTTCCTGCATTTGTCATGATCGTGGCCATAGAAAATCACCATTTCGCATGATCACGATTTTGTCATGCTCCTCGTGCTTTTGGGAACCTTGGGGATGACACTTGTGGGTTAGGGGGGGTCTCATATATAATGTAGAAGAGCCTTGGCAAACAAAACAGTTGCCTTGGGCAGAGACGAACGAGTGGCCCATATGGGCATACGACATGTCGATCTTCGCCCAAGACAATTGCGGAGCTCATCTTACACCCGATTTTATATTTTCTTGCGTCCATAATCCTGTATAGTTGTTGTTTTACTTTACGCCTTCAATATCATTCGGCCAACATGGTCTTTTGGGGGCGCGGACATGGAATGCGAGGTTGGCACGTGGTCCAACATATGCCCCGTGATGTTAAGTCGGGAAGCCGAATTCGGAATGGATTCGGGATTAAAGCTTATCCCTTACACGGGATGCAAGGGTGCCGCACGGGTTCTTCCGCACAAAACAATTAGCCCGTGACAGTACGGTGCTTAAAAGAGAAAAGTAAGATCATGTTTGCTTCATTGGATAGAATAAGATTGGATAATAAACGAAGAAAAATTAGATATAATATCAATTTTATATTCTTTATTGATATTTTCTTTTGATTCATGCACTAAATAAATAATGAATATTAATCCATCACTCGTCCTATCCTTGCTAAGCAAACATGCCTTAATTAATAGTAAATACTACTTACTATGTCATGAGATTTACAGCTATATTTATGGTGTGACCAAGTATACTCTCAATTACACACCATGCACACGATTAGATATACTCATTAAATAATTGGATATTAAGTTTAGGTACATTTTGTCACCGGATGCTCGGACAAATGTTCGATTGAGATTTAAAGTACAATATAATAGTAAATCGAACGTCCATCGTATTACAAAGCGAAATTTTTACATATGAAAATAAAAGAAATGTAAAAAACCCCAATTCAACTTGACAATGAACAAGAAAATTTAACGGATGAAAAACTTTTGGGAAATTTTAGAAGTGGAAATTAATTTTCTCTCTCTCCTCCTGTAGGTTGCCCTTTTCCATACTGCTTCTGATTGGAAATTAAATTGGAGCACAACCACGTGCTAAGAAGCAAAAATTAGACAAATATATTTTTATACGTGATCATTTATTATCCCATCATATCGTATTCTCAATTATCATATCCTACCAACTAAAAAAACTGTACGATTAGAAATCCCATCCGATCAATTTGCCAATAACTTTCTCATCATGGTTCGAGGCCCATAAATTAAGCTCAAGACAAAATTTTAAAATAAGGGCAATTTAAGATTCATTTTGAAAGCTCAAGATAAAAAGTTTATCTAAATTATCTATAGAATGTGGCCTACCTGATTCTCGTATAGGCTAAAAACATTAACTTTAATATTATATTTGAAAAACAATCATAAAATCAAACTAAAAGTTGTTCCATCTCTTCTAACATAATTCTCTCCAATTGATATATAAGATCATCATGTTTCTTCCTTACTGAAAATAAATTAAATATTCATAATAACTGAATGTACATTGCATGTGGCCGGAGCTTTTAGTTTCTTCGTAGAAGTGTCATGTACTCCAAAGCACAAGGAAGAGGCTGAAGTTCTTATGTACTCTAAAACACTACGATGACACATACTTCATTGCATGTTTAACATACTTTAATAATAGGTCGACTCCAAAGCATAGAAATCTTTTATATATTATCTGGCTTTCTGTCCACTATTGCAATGTTCTACGACTTTGTTTGGAGAGAAGAGAACAATCGGGTCGGGGAAAAAAGATTAGGGATATGAAAGATTTGGGTAATTTGGTACTATAAATATATAATTAAGTTATACAATAATAGGATTAATGGGTTTCAGGTAAACACTACTAAATTCATTAAAATTATATTAACTGATTTCAACTTTTGAACAGCTAAACCTTTCTACCCGATCCTACTTGAAACCAGTCAGGTTTTTATAATGCCTACCCGAAACCGAACCCAAACCTTAAGTCGGGGTCGGGTAGTCGAATATCTAATTAAACCCGGCCTGAATCGCCACCCCTACTAAAAGCTTGATATTGTACACCTCTGTTATATAGCATTGATGGAGGCCCATTTCTTTGCTTCAACCTTTGCATGCCAATGCTTTGTCTCTTTTGCTATCAACCTACTATTTTAAGGAAAATGAAATCGTTTGGTAACTAAGAAATGGGCCTCTCAATTAACTACAATTCGACAAAACAACTGGAAAACTTTTTGTGTACTGTTCACAGTTCATGACTTGACAAGAATCAAACAAATTTTTCAACAAAAGAAAATTAATACAATTTCTACATTAAATTTTAATTTGGCACTATGTAGTACATATATGTTTATTATATACATATGATGTTTCCGACATGGACTATGGAAAATCGATCAACTCTTCTATATATAATTTTCTCCCAACTAATCTTAAACAAGTTAACTTTTGTAATCAATACTAAGTCAAGACTTTATTTTCTAAGAGCAGCTAACATTTCAAATCAGGTGGTTGCTTCCAAGAGGGATGCAAGATTTTTTTCATGGAATAAAACTCACTCAAAACTCTAATTTTCCTATTGTCATTCAAATGCTAGGATGACAACAATGTAATCATATATATATATATAGTCATTCAAATGCTAAAATGATATATATACACAGTCATGATTTAGTGATAAATAAAGTCAACAAGAGCTCAAACTCAAAGCAATAATCTATTAAATAATATACACTATATATATGATGCATGATTATGCCATTTTTATGCATGTTATTGCAGTTCAAAATCATAAAAAGAGACAATAAAAGTAGTCATTTACTCATTTTTCCGTGAAAAGTGAAATGCTCCGCTAGCATTAGTATGGACAATCAAGTTGTTACATAGGCATTCAGAACTAGTTTTATACAAAAGGTAAAAGTACAAAATTTAGAGGAATGGATGCACAGTGAACTGAGAAACAAACCAGTATATATCCGTCCCTCTTCAAGGAACTTCTGGATGAACCAGATATTTGTGTCATAGAGACATCCGTGTTAAGATCACTGCATCATTTGCCTCCTTTCATTGTCTTATTGCTCCAGCTGTTGAACCTCTTGATGCTTTCAGACGAGCTTGTTGTCCCTCTAACCTTGCTTCAAGTAATCTTGCCTTCAAAGTGTTCTCACATACGCCTGCTATTTTTGATGAGGATCTAGATATACCAATATCTGAAAATTTGTTCTGGTCCGTATAATCCAGATTTGAAATTGATATATTTTGGAAATCATCTGAAGAAATGCCATCACATACTACAACAGATTGGCATGCTGACAAGGAATGATCATGGGGCTTGGCACTATGAGACTTGTCATGATCGACTTTGCAGTAATCATAATTTTCTGAGAAGCTTACAGAATTATCAACCAGGTGGTCTACTCCACGCCCATGACCCTGGGTCATTTTCATGTCCTGTGAGCCTTCATCAGCATTAAAGTATCCAGAAACTTGAGGTTTATTATTATCAACCTTGTTTGGTTCAATTTGTTCAGATTCAGCATTCTTATCTGGATGCTTTCCTTGTGCCCTCTTTATATGCTGCATTTGGCTCCTACATGACTTACCTCCATCCTTTAACTCTTCAGGCTTTATATGAAAGTTAGAGGAAATCTGATATTTTTTTCTCTTTTCCTCTAAGAAAGTCGACTTTCTGGATGACTCTAACTTTTCTATGATATTTCGACCATTCTGCTGTAGCTGGTCAACGCTAACACTTCTACCAGAACCCATCTTCAGTTCAAAGCAGTGCAAATCACTAGCAACAGAATCATCATCATCATCATCGGCATCTTGTGGTGCACTAGCAGCCCCATTTAAGTGCAGTGACTCAAGTGATTGCCGTCGCAAATTGATCTCTCTCTTTCCATATTTATTATATGGGTTACCATTGCTAGAGACATTTGATCTACTAGCTTGAATAAAGGCTTCGATCTCACTTTGTAATCTATCAGTAACCATGGTTTTATTAGCAACATCTCCTTGAGCTTCGGCAATCTTCATCTGCTCCCTTTCATCCAGCCATGCTTCTGCAATATGAAGTATCAGCCGGTCAACTTTGTGATCACAAACTTTTGCAGACTTTTGCTTCAGTAGCCTCACTTCATGTTCATAATCCCTTATTCCTTCAGCAAACGCATCACAGAGGTCTTCTAGAAGGCCAGTTTTCTTGCTCACTTTTTCTAAATCTTTTGCAGTCTTCATAAATGCTGCTTTGGATTCAGACAACTCTTTACCTAGTTTTCTATGGAGACTTTCTGAGCGTCTTCTTAGCCTTCTCTCATCTTCAAGCTCATCTTTTATTGACTGCACTGCTGCTTTGATCTTTTGTTGCTCTTTGTTCTTCCTAACTAGTTTATCTTCAGTAACTTGTTCCATTAAATGGTCCATTTCACTGCGATATACATGTTGCTCTTGCATCAGCTCCTGGATGCGGGTCTGCGCATGTTCTAGCTCCACCCTCAGTGCTTTCACCAATGCTGCATTGGAGTCATGCTGTTCTTCAAGACTCCAAATGTGATTCAATACTTTCAAAAGCTCTGTTGACGTTTTTAAACTATATCCTGCATCTCCGAGCTTACCCTTGAGCTCCACAGCATTGCTATGAGTAATAGCTCGATCAAAAGGGTCAATCTGCAATGTGTAATGGCATGATAAAAAAAACAAGATGATGAAGGGAAAATCTGCTAGGATTATGGTTCTTATTTGGATAAGGGAGACCCCTTGCATATGCACTGTATGGCTGACAGACCATTGTTGGAATAACAAATTCCATTTTTGTACGAATAATGGCAGTACTTCATCCAACCAGGTTAATGCTTTAACCATTTTGTTAGTTGAAGATAGTTGCAAGAAATCAAGGCCTAAAGCCACGAGCTAACCAGACAAGCTAAAGAAATAAAAGAATCACCTTCAATGAACTAGTATAACTTGCAGGAGAAACAGGTTGCATGATTTGACTACTCCTTTCGTTGGAATTGTGATGCCTATCTAATGAAGCTTCAATATGCCTCCTCAAACTGCTTGCACTGTGAGGCTGGCATGAAAAATGGAGAATGATCATGTTACTGGAAGAAAACATGCTTCCACATAAATAACAATTTGTTTGAGAAGAAAACAGCTGAGTATCCAATTTTCATAATTTTCAACAAATTTGGCCATATAACACAAATTAACATGTCCGAAATGGAATTATAAATTATATTTATAACCATGATTCTATGCATAGAGCCATAGCTATAATGCAATTTAGTTGTTTACTCTCTATATAGTAATATATTAAAAGAGTAACAGAAAATCCATGGCAAACAACAAAGTTAAAACTTGAAAGCAGGTTCAAAATTAAAAAAAAAAGAAAAAAATATAGGACATCAGTTTCTTTCGAACAGAAAAATCTTTTGGAAGAAAACCACATGAAATAGGTGAAAGATCAAAACTTAAAAGAACAAGGATTTCCTAATTTAATCTTGAATGTCAAATAGGACCAGTGCTCAATCAGGTCAAAATGATCCAAAGATGAGTGCGGGAGCTCGAGTGGTTTTCACATGAGGAAGTACATGAGTAGTGACTATATACCTTGATAGATTTTTCAGTTCTCTCATGCTGCTCAATGAAAAGTACATGATTTATTTCTTTTCACTATCAGAATGAATGCCATTTATTTAAAATTTTCAAAAAATCTATGATATCAACATAACATGAAACGAGATATCGTTGTCTCGGCCAAAAATCCTATCTCGTCTGGACGAGATGAATATTCTCGAGATTTCTTCCATCTCGTCGAGATCTCGTCCATGGATGGACGAGATATGGACGAGATATGGAGAAAACCCTAACTTCAAAAAAAAAACCCAACTCCCTTTCCAGATTCGCAGATTTCTTTATTTTCTTCTTCTTTTCTTTTCTTTTCTTTTCTTTCTTTTCTTCTTCTTTTCTTTCTTCTTTTCTTTCTTCTTTTCTTTCTTCTGGTCTACGAGTCTTCTTTTTCTTTTCTTCTTCATTTTCTGTTGTGGTCTTCTTCTTCATTTTGTGCTTAGTAGTTTTTCTTCCTCCAAGGAGTGTTGACTGTTGACTATTGACTGGTACAAGTAATACTTAAATATTCATTAGCTTTGCTTCTCAATTCATGCCGTTTAACTGGGTGAAACATTAGCTTGTTGCCTTGTTCAATTGATTTATGGAGACATTTTATATTGTTTTAAATTATTTCCATTTTTTAAAACATGTCTTATATTATAAGGTGTTTGCTGATTGCTTTGCTATGTCCCTCCTAAACTATTTTACTTAATTAGTTATTAGCCATTTGATTTCTATTGTTTCAAGCGAATGCCCCTGTTAAATGATTTATGTTTGCTATTATATATATATATATAATTTTATAATATATATTATATTGTCGATATGTCGCGAAGTGGACAATATATCGGTCGCGAAACGATATAACGATATCAAGGTTCGCTATCGCGAAATTCTTTTGGTCGCGATAATAAGCTTGATTGGAATTGTGCACCCCAAAGCCTATGCCTTAAAACTACCAAAAATGAAGCCTTGATTTGGCAACATGATTGAAGGGTTACTTTGTCTTGCCAAGATAGACATGGAAACTAGTGTCCACTAAGAAGCAAAAGATCTTCATATAAACGAATAAAATGTAGATTTCAACCTCTAAGCCAATATTTTTTTGTATGGTGGCATAAGCTTTCATCTTTTCTGAGAAATATAAACTCATTACAAAAGCATGCAAATATTAAATTTCATGCAATCCAGCATTAATATTGACCTTTAGAAGGATTCAACTTTATGGTTCCACATTTTAGGCCCAATCTTATCATGTGATTTCAAACTAATAGTTGAATATTGAAAAACCCTAAAAATTAATTTCAAACGAACATTCTTGTCAGTGAAAATTTATAAAAATCTGTCATTGCATCTTAAATCCCGTTGTTTAGAAGACCTTGCCTCAACAAAAAAGTTGATTACTCAAAATCTTGTTAAAGGTACGAGGTGGATCTGGGTTCAGAAGTTGTTGATATTGTTGTTTATGGATGCCCTGAGATCTTGACGTGGTCAAATTATGTTTAACACACCCTGGTGGAGAGAAAACAAAGTTGTGGACCACCTTACCATGCACAACGGTGAGGATGACTAGGTCTAGGTTTTAACCCGGTTTATGTTGATCTTGTGTGTTACCTGAGGCATCTTGAGACTATTAAAGCCCATTGAAGGGTTTAGAGTTGTGTAGCCCTTTGAGAAGCTTTATGTGCTTGCAATGGAAGGGTTGAGACAAAATAAAGATTGTGCATTCTTCTAATTAGTCAATCCAGAATGTAGACAAGTACAGGTAGCTAGTGTTGAGTGTCTTATATCTTTGAATTCTCTTCTTATAGAAGCCTCCCCTCCCCTTGTCGTGGACATAGGCCTTGATTTAAGCCAAATGACATTAGTTGTTAGTTCATTGAGATTTTGTATAGATTGTTTATTATTTGACATTATAATAGTCTGACTTCTGCTATTTTAAAGCATATGAAATTACCCTACAGGGTCTATTTTGGTTATTCACCATGTTTGCGCGATGTGAAAAAGGTTTTATTGTAATAGATATAGTTTTAATGGGAAAAGACACCATCTATGTGGGGGTGCCAAGTGGAACTAGAGGAGATGGGCATGCAATTTTGAAACATGAAGGGAGTGGATCTGAAATTAAAACTATGTAGAAGGGGTGCAAATGCAAATTATCCTACTTTTCTTTTAAGTATCATACAATTATTCCTCATTAAATAGACATTGGTATATTATGATAATATGATCTTAGTCATGAGATTCTTGATATATTTATTGATCCTAGTGGAAGAGGTCTACTTTGTGACTAGATGCAACCCCAACATGTTTTAATTGGGTCTATACCCGATTTTGACACAAAGTTGAGTAATTTGATTAATAGTTTGACCACGATTTGATCTAGATGCAGCAGAACCATATTATGACTTTGATTATTGACCTAAATTGATTTTAGATTTGACATATTTATGATCAGATTTGAGTGTGTGGTTTTGAGCAGATAATAAGTTCAGAGTTGAACTTGATTGTTCACCATAGTTAATCTAGTATTTGACATGTAGTTTGACTCAAGCTCTAACCCAAATTCTATTTGGCTTGTACCATATTTGACTCAATTTTAATCAACACTTGAACCTAGAATTTAAGCCGTATTTGACTAGTTTTGCCTAGCATTTGATCAAGATAGTTTTAAGTCGGTAACAATCAGAATTGACCTCGAAGATTTATTCAAATTTGAAATAGATCTGGATCATGTATTGATGAGGATTTTGGTCCAAAACTAATCATAATCCTGATATGGGATTTGAATTCATTCTAGCTTGACTTGAAACACGATGGAACCATGATTGAGATTGAACCCTTGACGTGAACTTGATTTGTCAAAGTAGCTCATGTCGAATTAACATGATTGTTGTTAGCTATGTTAATGTCTATGAGCATACTAATAATTGTTTCCTGCAACTCTAAGGTGTCATTCATAGTTTTGAATCTTTTGAATCTTCTATTGTTGACTTTGATTGAGCATTGGTGGAGTATATCTTGAGTTTGCAGTCAGTAGGAACATGAGCCAACACTCATGGATCATATATGTGATTCCCTTGAGGATTCTTAGGTTCAAATTAATCACAGAGTAGTCAACAAACCTTATAAGCTAGCACACTTTATTGAGAACTTCCAATTCAGGACTAAATTAAGGTGCTCTGATCTCCTTCACTTAAGACTTAGACATCCTCGTCATAGTTATCAATAGCACGCATAGCGCATCGACGCGCACCCTGTGCGCTTCTCTGCGATAGATAGCGCCATTGCGCAGCACAGCAAGAAGCGCACTACGCTGAAGGCGCTTTATCTCTTCAGCTTCGGCGTTTCTTGGGGGGATGACGAAGCGTTTTTTTGGAAGGCAAAGCATTTTTTGGGAAGGCGCAGGCAGCTCAAAAGTCAAACTACACGCAAACGTCCTTTCCTCTTCCTCCTACACGTCTCTGCTCTTCCTCCACTCTCAAGCATCATATGAGCAGGCAGCAGGCAGCCCAGAAGGTAGAGGCAAGTCATCTACCTCTACATTTACAACTTCGTCAAGAGGAAAGAGAAAGGGAAAAAGCAAGTTGATAGAAATTCCAAAAAATGATGAAGAGGGAGAATTTAAGAATTTGGTGCCAACCAAACTGATATAGAGGAGGAAGAGGAGAAGGACAATGAAGGCTATGGCTCTCCTCGTCTTGATGTGGATGATGAGATTAACCTTGAGGATGAAAATCTCGATGATGATGAATAAAGTTGGGGTCTTAGGAAAATTTTGGAGCTTGAAATCTCAATTCTAGGCTTTAAAACTTTCTTTTGCCAACTTTTAGACTTATCCCTTATGGTTGATTCTCAATACTTTGTTTGGTTTATCTTATCTTATGAACATGATTTCTTTTTATACATTTGGTCTTCATCATTCTTGAATATTTAGTTGTTAATTTGTTATTCTTTATGATAGTTGGAATCTATTGGTATTTTTGGTGTATACATAAAATATGTACCTATCTTTTTATTTTGCGCTTTATTTCAATAAAGCACACGCTTCGGGTTGCGCTATGCGCTATAGCTCTAGGGAACCTTTGCATGTCGTTGTGCTTTTCGCCATTGACAACTATGATCCTCATCAAGATTCAATTTTAGGAATAGATCAAAACCAAACCCTAGTAAACCTCTTGTGAGGCAACTCCATCCATCCAGAGTAGCCCTTTCCCACAAGGGCTCTCACATCAAGCTTAGGACTAGGTTATCTCTAATAGCATTTGATACGATCTGGTTGGCATGCTAAAATAACTAACCAGTTTATTTCATAGGCATAAATCACTGGCCTAAAATGCTTAAATCCAAGTTAGCAACAGTACGCCATCAAGTCTTATGTGAGACTTAAATATATCTTCATAAAATACCTTGTCTACTTATTAACATCAGTTCAGTAGTAATTTTGTGTAGATGATCCATGAATTTGTCCTCAGTAAGCCGTTCTATGTCTCTCATGACAAAAGCAAACAGATTTTTAACACATTGTAAAAAAAATTATATCTGTCCTTGTGTGATGCAATATCTCTAACCCATCAAATTTATTCCTTCACTCGGTTCCAATATACAGTTTCATCAGTCACAACTGAATGCTGGTGGTAGCATTACCAAAATACCAGCATTAACTTAGCCAAGATCCAAGTAAAATATATTGACAGAAAATTAAGCGCAAGCAGAGAAATTCTATGCAAATCCAAGACCGTCTCTGCCAACAGCTGGTCCAAAAATAGCAAATTGCCAGCCAACCAAAAACAAAATTAAAAAATAATCAAACATCCAATAGAAACATAAGAGATCGGATACCAGAAACAAAATAGCTACAAGAACATAAAGCCAATAAATCCGCTATCCCAATCCCCAAGAATCACAGCCTACAACTCAAAATCTTACCCAATCTTCCTGCCTGATCATCGACGACGGATCGAGGACGTCCTCAAGGGCCTTCCCATCGCGACGATGGTGGCGGGTCCTGGCGCCTCGCCGGCTTGCCGCAGACATCGGCAGGAGGTCCTGGATCTCCCAGAGGCCAGCGCCGAGCTTGCGAGCAGAGACCGAGCGCCGTTGCGGCTCGGCCTTGTTGGGGTCCGACGGGCCGGGCTCCTCCAGCTTCCAGGAAGGCGCCGGAGTGCAAAGACCGCCCCTTTTGCTCACGGAAACGGCTCTCCTCAGCTTCAGACCCAAAGGCGCCTCTTTTCCAACACCACTTCCCTCACCGTCATCGATTGCTGCTGCTGCTGCTTTGTCCCCTTCCATCAGCCTCCTTAAATTTCTCTTCCTTCCTTTTCTTTAAAAAATAATAAACCTTTTTCTTGACCTCGATGAGCCCTCCCCATGCCCCGCTTCGCTTTCTTTTGGGGGTCTCTCTTGCTCTTTAGTATAACTTTGAGTGAGGTTACCAGCAGTAGATCTGCTAATTCTAGCGCAACAGCTTGTTTTCCTGTAGGACTGTAAGATTTGACCTTTTTCTTCGCTGAAAAGGACTACAAAGTTGTGTGGAATTGACCAGACACACGCTCTCTCTCTCCTCACGGGAAAGGAATACTAAGCGTGGATTCTGGAATACCATGAGATACGATTTAAAAGCATTTGGTGGTGATGTTTCTGTGGAAAATGGACAATTTATAAGGGGTGACCGGTGAGCAGATTTGAGTATATTTTACTTAGGATCGTTCTTAGATTTTGCACTTCAATTCTACCTTATTAAGATCTGTTATCGAATCCTACCTGAAATCGGTACATCACAAGTTTCGAATATCATGTAAAAACCTATAATAAATAGGTTCTAGAATATCTTATTGAAACCTATTCATTTACGGATTTTAGGATATGACTTCAAAGTATCGATTCCTATTTTGAGTACCCAAAGTGTTAGAACTAGAATCGAAATCGATTTTAATTGATTTTTTAATTTTTGTCCTGAACTCTACTCGAATCTAATTTGAATCTATTTGAAACCTATTTGATTATATAAGTTCCAATCAATTTTGGATCTACTTGATACTCATGCACACCCGACAATTTATTAACAAAATTATTATTTTAGAATTTTGCAACCGACAATTTCATATTTTTGTAAAACTATTCTAAGATTTGGACAAAAGTGTGTAATGCATTATAGATTTTTGTTCAATGCATACAAAACTAAATTTACATTAAACATAATAAATTACTTTGGTCCAAAATATTTTTTTAAGACACTAGCATATATTTTATACCATAAAAATATATATTTATGAATTAAAATTATTTTTTTAGGCTTATGAAACTATTACAGAGTTTGACCAAAAGTCTTTAATTCAAAATATTTGTTTAGATTTTAGCACATCTTTTTATATCATTAAAAAATATTTCATAAATTAAAAATTAATTTTTTTTCGAATTTATGAAGTTATTCTATATCTTGACCAAAAATCTTTAATGTATTACCTACTTTTGCGCAAAAGACATAAATTTAAATTAAAATAAAAAAGTGAATTGTTTTGATCCATAATTTTTTTTAGACCCTAGAATATGTTTTGTATCTAAAAAATATATTTTGAGAATATTTGGTTGTCCGCAAGTACAAATGATGCAACTCTAGTTGCAATAAATAGACCAAAAAATTTATTTAGCTAACTGCAAAAACTTTTGCACCATTTAATTTTTACAAGTTGTATTTTTAATATTATTTGCGGGCTACAAAATAAATTGCAGCCCACAATACAAGATTGTGGGCTGAAAATATAATAATTTAATTATTAAAAAATAATTAATTTGGGCGACTTAGAGTCGTCGAATAGAAACAGAATAAATATCAAAGTTGTGGATTTTCATGTGCTGAACGTGATGGTAGTATCAGATTTTAGATTTTGTAAATTTTTGTATTTTTAGTAGTATATAGTAATTAAAAATTATTAATTTATTTTGATAAATAATTAAATAATATAGGATAATTACCTAAATATATCATGAACTATGCATTTTGTCTCATTTGTGGCCAATTTTAAAATATTACCAAATTGTATTCCGAACTTTGACATTTGTCTCAATTATATCCTCCTGTCAACTCTCCGTCAGCAACATCGTTAAGGCGATGACGTGGCGCTCTGACGTGGATTAAAATAATATTTTTTAAAAAAAATAAAAAAAAATCATGTCAATTTATATTCAATAATATAAAATATTATTTTATATTTTATATTAAAAAATCTCTCTATGTTCAATCCCGACATGGCTCGGAGTGATTTTTAATATAAAATAACAAATATTATTTTATATAAAATAACAAATATTATTTTATATAAATTAAAGTGATTTTTTTTATATTTTTTAATAAAAAATTATTATTTTAATCCACATTAGAGTGCCACATCATCGTCTTAATGGTGCTGCTGACGGAGAGTTGACGGGAGGTGTAATTAAGACAAATGTCAAAGTATATGATACAATTTGATAATATTTTAAAATTGACTACAAATGAGACAAAGTTCATAGTTCAGGATATATTTAGATAATTATCCAATAATATAAAATAATATTTTACTAAAATAATGGTGATTTAGTTATAAAAATAATATTATTCTAGGTCGAATTAATTTCGTTATAGCCGATGAATTATTGTTGCGGTAAAATGATAGATTTACCCTTTTGTCTCTATTTGTTTCTTATTACTTTTAAATTCTGTTAAACTCATATTAATGCATATTATTGTTATATTGATTTTGATTATTTTTCTAATCTTTTCCCATCTAGATCACATGTTTTTTTCGTTGTTGATCGCCTCTTGCTTGCTTCTTTGGTGATTCGTGGATCGATTTTGTGCGAGACGAATTTTGGATCGCACCTTTCAAACATCTATGCAAGAGATTGCTTTCCACTTGAAGCGGCAAATCTAGGCTCCTTTGTCGCGTAGGGTATTTCGGGCGTCGTCAATCCTTGGGGCGGCTCATCTGATGACGTCCTTCCCCCGACCCAAGAAAAAATTGGGCATGAGAACTCGGGCTCGGCATGACACGAAAATGAAATGGGTCGATCACGACCCTGCCCGCTAGCACGATTTTGAAAAAACTAAACTAGTCGCCCTTTCTTGACTCTAGTTATTAGGCTATTAGGCCAAGCCGGACCTACATCCTTGGCCTGGCACGATAACGGGCGGGTCGAGCATAATTTTGTCGTGTCGAGCTATCAGACTTGGTCAAAATTGCTAGACCTAGATAAGAAGATGCAAGTTGCAAGTGTAATTGTAATTTCCATTTGCAGCCAACTAAACACTTGCAAATAGAAGTTACAATTCTACTTGCGGACAACCAAACAGTATGTTGCAAATTTTATTCGCAAGCATTTATTTTTGCATGCAAATGCTTTTTGCAACAATTGTACTTACAAACAATCAAACACCTCCTTCATGAATTAAAGCTAATTCTAAAGAGTTATGAAACTATTATAGACTTTAGACGTTTCATGCATTAAAGACTTTTGCCTCTTGAATAGCTTCGTAATTTTTTAAAAATAATTTTAATTCATAAAATATTTTTTATGATATAAAAAAGAGGTGCTAGGATCTAAACATATATTTCGAATTAAAGATTTTTGCCCAAGTCTATAATAGCTTCGTAAGCCTAAAAAATAATAATTTTAATTCAAAATATATATTTTTAATGGTAGAAAATATATATTTTTAGATCAAAATCATTCACTATTTTTAATTTAATTTTAGTTTTGTATATTTAGGCAAAAGTCTATAACATATAACATATTTTTGCCCAAAGTCTAGAATACTTTCATAAATTTAAAAAATAATTTTAATTTATTAAAAAAAATCGATATAAAATGAGTGATAGGTTCTAAAAAAATATTTTGGACGAAATATTTTTATTATTTTTAATTTAAATTTAAATTTATATACTTTAGACAAAAATATCTAATATATTCGAGATTTTTGGTCTAAATATTTTTTAGACTCCTAATATTTATTTTTATTATAAAAATACATATCAGAACTTAATTTTTTTTTGAACTATTGGCAAAAGTCTGTAATATTTTACAAACATTTGCAGATGGGTAAAGTGGGTATTACCAAAACTTGATTCATGTGTGAGAATTTTAGCACTCATATTACGAATACGAAGAATTCCCAATAAAGTTATTCTGATTTGGTGAAATTACTAATTGAAATTAATACCATTGGAATTCATGCTCAAGATTTTATTGCTTAAAATAAGCTTATAGTAACACTATTTTTGAATTAGCTCTCATTTAACTAATGATGTTATTAATTTTTCCATAAGGATGGAAGAATCCACTTATATAATAATTTATTTTAAATCTTATTTGATTGACGTCTAAAAAAAATAACTTGTTTCACATGAAATTTCACGTACAATTGTATAAATCTACCGTAAAATATCAAAAATTATTTAGTTGATATCAATAATGAAGCGAAGTCAATATCCCAAAACTAGAGGGAGACGACATTATTAAGTATATTATCGATTAAACAAAAATTCAAAAACTAGGTTGTATCTTAAACTGATTCATTACATGCCTATCTATTGCCAAATGTCAAATTTTGAATATCAAAATCATTTTCAATTTTATTTTTCTCCTCAAATCGATCAAATTTAACCACTTTATAGTTAATACTAACTTTTTGATTAAATTCACTCATTTCTTGACAATATTCACTCAATTATGGACCATATTTTGCCTGTTTTCTAATCATGTCCATCCATTTGGCAAAATCGACATGAGAGATTTTTTTTTTAAAAAAAAAATTGATATTCAAGATTTGTTACTTGGTAAGTGAACAATTGAACATGGGCTATACTGAATTACTAAAAAAAATTCTATATTATTCATATTAATAATATATATATGAAGAGAATGATTTAAATAAAAAACTAATATAAAATAAGATTTAAATACACATGTAAGTTTTACTAATTCAAAATAAAATATTTTACAATACATAAAAGTATAAAACAATTCCATTACAATTGTCATATATGAGTTTCTATATTATGAAAATACTATAAATTAACTTATTAGTATTAATCTAAGTAATTTAATTCATTTAAAATAAATTTAAGTAATTTCATAACAATTAAAAACTAACACAAGTAACCTAATTAAAATTAACTTAAGAATCATATTCAATGTTCGAACTTGGATTCTCAATACAGAAGGATGATGACGGGAACTCTTTTTAGCTCTGGCGATGGCGATGACGATAATTCTGGTGGCGGATCTTGCTTGAGATTGGATCTAGGGAGGCTCTCTGGCATTCCTCCCAAATCCAAGAAGCCGTCGGACCCGAGTGCTGCATCTCGGAGAATGGAATCGGCTGCTGGGGGATCGAAGATCTCTGGATTGGTTCTGAAAAAATCTCACCCTGCATTGGCTATCTCTGAAGGTATGACTCTTGATGGTATCCCTAATAATATAATTGTTGATAAGGGCGATACATCTTGTTTGAATGAATTCACTACTTTAGAGAATCCTTTGTTTATGAGAAATCAAAGATCTGATGTTCCGATTCCTCAGAGCAAAGGTAAACAACCCAATTCATGGGCTGCGCTTTTTAGAGAAGCTCAATTAACTGATGAAATGCCTAAGGAACTGAAACAGAGGTGAAACTGAAAAAACTTCAGAATGCTTCGAGCAATGAAGTAGTGATCGATGGAGATTCGATCTCAGTAGCCAGGACAGAATGGCAAAATAGTCTGTATGGTAATTTTTATGGCAACACTCCTTCCCTATAGATCATTCAACAGGTTATGCCGAAAATCTGAAAGCTTAAGTTTAGTGTCCATGTGGTGGATATGGCAGCTGGTTACTTTTGTTTCAAGTTCACTTGTGAGGAGGATAGAAACAAAGTCCTTACTGAAGGACCATGGTTCTTTAAAGGACAGGCTCTCTTGCTCTCCCCTTGGAAACTAAATTTCCAGCCCTTGTTGGAGGTGATTGAAGTCATTTCAGTTTGGATTCAACTACCAGGACTGCCCCTTAAGTATCTTCATAAAGACATTCTAGTCAAAATTGCAAGAAGCATTGGACAGCCCATTAAGATTGATGGTGTCACACTCAAAGGCCAAAGAGCTAAGTTTGCTAGGATATGCATTCTATGGAACCTCAATCAAAAATTCCATCGGGAATTTGGATAGTTGGGGATGGCTTCAGGTTTTGGCAAGCCATTGCATCTGAAAACATCCCTAAGCTATGCTTCTCATGTGGGAGAATCGGTCATCTTGCAGCATACTGTTCTGAAAAAAATAAGTCTGAGATAAATAGGAATTTGACTGGTTCCCAACCTGTCCAGAATAATATGATTCCAGTAAATGATAAAATGTCAAGGGAAAATGAGGGAGAGATGTTTGGGCCTTGGCAAGTTATTAACAGGAAGAAAAAGCCTCAGGGCAGAAGAGTTAAGTCTCAAGAAGCTAAGCTCAGTAACCAATTTGAGAGTTTTAAGAAGTATAATGATCAAAGTTTAGCCATGGAAGAGGATCTCAGTCAGGATATAAATGCTTCTGTTAAACCTTCCCATGCTCCTTCCAAGACTTCTACTTCTGACCATGATTTGTTGCAATCTTCTTTGAGGAACAAGGAGAGTGGGGTGGCAAAGAATAATTTGAAAGGGAAAAGGAGTATATTGGAGACTAAATAACAATGATATTAGGATTGAGATGATTTTTAAAGCTGTGAAATCTGAACCTGTGCTGGTTCAGGTTAACATACAGAAAAGCTTGGATAGTTTCCATAGGGAGCTAACAGATACATTTGTTATTGCAGTCAACAAAATAAAGAGTTCTGAAGCATTGCCATATGAAACCATGGATGAAGACTCTATAAGTAGCTCCACTGGTGGTATTAGGAAACAAAGAAATGCTCTTTCTCAAACCATCCATGAAGAATGTTTTCCCTTCAACATCAAGCATAATAGAGCTAAGAAAAAGAAATTCTCCATTGAGGTTGGATTGCTTGAACCAGATGGAGACCCCCCTCCTGAGAATTGCAAGGGGAAAATCATAATTTCCTTAGAATGAAGTTAATCTCCTGGAACATAAGAGGTGGTTTGAAAGCCACGGGCTGGGATTATTTGGACTTCATGATTAAAGAGAACAAGCCTGATTTGTTTCTTTTGCTTGAAACACACTTAGATGATGATAACTCCAAGGATTGTATCAAAAAATTTAGCTCCAACTGGGATGGTTTATACATGCCATGAGATGGGAGATCCAAAGGTATTATTATTGTCTGGAGGACTGAAGTTTTGGAGGCCAAACTACTATTTAAATGCAGTTAAATAATTCATGTAGTTGTTAGCTTCAAGGGTGGAAGTCCTTGGTTGTTAACAGGGATTTATGCTAGCAATGTAGCCAATGAAAGAAAATTGTTATGACAATTCCTAAAATACATTCACAAGGTTGATACTCCCTGGTTGCTTATGGGGGACTTTATTGCATAGAATGTCAAGAAGATAAGAGAGGTGGAAACAATATTAGTTTTGGTAGTGCCATGAAAACTTTCAAAGAGCTAAAATTTGATGCCGGGCTTATAGATCTTGGTCACACTGGATACAAATTCACATGATGCAATAATAGACATGGAGATAAAAGAATCATGGCTAGATTGGATAGAATGTATGCAAATGGTTTATGGCTTTCAAAATATAGTAATGCAATTGTATATCATCTAAAGAGACTTGCTTCAGATCATAGGCCCATAGTGCTTGACTCTAAATGTAACATTAGCAAAAAATGCAGAGAAAGAAGGTTCATTTTTGAACTCTACTGGCTTGAGAGTGAGGACATTGCTCATTTGATAAAAGAAAACTGGGGGGAAAACGTTAAGCAAAGGGAAAAATTAGAATATTTCTTGAATTATCTAGGCAACTTGGGTAAAGAACTCAGGTTATGGAGTAGGAATTGCTTTGGCTCCTTGGAAAGGAGACTTAAAGACACCCTAGCTGAGCTTGAGATCCTTGAAATTGCTGATGAGCAGGGGTTGACATCTGATGCAGAAATTGTTAACATCCAATGTTTAACTAATAAAGTCATGGCTCTCAATAGGCAACTACACATTAAGTGGTGGACAAAAGCTAGAACAAATTGGATAGAGATAAATGATAAAAATACAAAGTATTTTCACAATCTTGCCAAATTCAAGAAAAGAAAAAACACTATCATGCAGATTACTGAGAATGGTAAGGATATATCTGAGACTTGCCACATTGTCCAAGCTTTCGAAAGATGGTATAGGGATATTTGGAAAGAGGACAGTATTGATCAGAACCTTGTTAATTGGGATGATTTAAAGCTTTTAAAATGGAAGAAAGTTCCTAATGATAGTCATATCAGTCTCATCCGGATGTTCTCTGAGCATGAAATTGTGGATGCAATGAATAGTTTAGGTAAAGGGAAAGAACCGGGACCTGATGGATACAGTTTGGAATTTTATTTGAACTTTTGGGATATAATCAAGGAGTCATATATGGAGGCAGTAAGGGTATTTTTCAATGAAAGCAAGTTATCTGACTCATGGGACAAACCAGCTTAATTAATCTTCATTCCAAAAGAAGACAATCCTAAAGGCATAAAGGACTATAAGCCAATTGCACTATGCAATGTGGCCTATAAGATAATCTCCAAGGTTATAGTTAATAGAATTAGACCTTGGATTAGCACACTCATCTCCAAAGAGCAAGCTGCTTTAGTTGAAAAGAGGAACATGCATGATAATGTGTTGCTTCTTACTGAAATTGTCAGCATAATAGGGAAATCCAAAAGGAAGCATCCATTTTTTTATCATAAAACTTGATCTTGAGAAAGCTTTTGACAGAGTCAGTTGGATGGCTATTAAACAGATATGTCAGCTTATGAATTTACCTAACAGATTAATATGCTGGTTCATGGCATGTCTAAACATTGCAAACTTTAAGTGTTGTATTAATGGTACTCATTCCAAATCATTCAAGAGTTGCAAGGGTATTAGGCAAGGGAACCCCTTGTCCCTATACCTATTCATAATTGTGCAGCAACTCTTATCTCTCCTGATTGAATGAGAGATGCACAATGGACATATCAAGGCTTTTAAGTATAGGAGCATGACTTTAAGTCATCTTTTTTTTGCGGATGACATTATCCTTACAGTCAAATGTTGTAAAAAATTATGTAGCTACATCAAGGAAGTGATGAATCTATATGCTCTTTATACTAATCAGAAGATAAACTTTAGCAAGTCTGAGTGCTTCTTTCCAAGTGCTTACCCGAAAGCTAAGAAGGAGGCAATTTGTAAGCTACTTGGCATCAAAGAAAGTCCCATTCCCTTGAAGTATCTTGGTGCCTATATAGACAAAGGAAAAATTCCTGTCAACATTCAGAGACAAATGATTAGCAAAGCTGAAAGCAAATTAAAATGTTGGGCAAGCAAGAATGTGTCTCAAGCTGGCAAGGTTGTACTCCTCAATTCAGTGATTAATTCAATACCTATGCACACTCTTGCCACCTCATGGATTAATGAGGGTGTTGTGAAAGATTATGAAAAGTTAGCTAGAGGATATTTATGAAAATTTGGCTCATGCAGAAAAAGATTTCATCTTGTCAATTGGAAAAAAGTCTCCTTAAACAGATTAAAAGGAGGGTTGGGAATAAAAGATTTGAATATTATCAAGGTTTCTATTCATGCAAAGAGGTTGTTGCATTTGTTAAATAAGAAGAATGTTAGTTGGGCTACCCTACTCAATCAAAGATATCAGGACGAGGAGGCTGTCGCCATCCTTTACACCCATGTTGTTGGTACCACTCCCGCTGGTGTTGCTTGGTTGTTTGCTGACCGGGAGGCTGTGAGAGGTAAAAAAAGTATGACTTGGAGGATTTGCGGAAGACGCCAAAGCAAATCTATGTCGAATCCTCCAACAAAGCTGAGAATGGATACATCTTTGTTAGGACTCCATCTCCTGCACCGGGTGTTGATGCATCTCCGTTCATGACATGGGGAGAGATAGAGGGCACACCCATGAGATTGGACCTTGACGATACTCCGGCTAATGTAGGTGGCAGTGATGGGCCTCACTTGCTGATCCTGTTGCCTTCTTCTAGAGATGTCAAAGCTCATTCATTGGCAAGGGAGGCTGCACGAAAGGTAAGAGAGGTCTAAGATGTTTCGGAAGCCACTATTACCATCACCTGCTAGAGGTGGCAGTGCCAGCCCAAATGTGCGAACCCTTTCTCCAGCTGCTCAGAAGGTTTGTAAATTACGGGATTAAAATCAAATTTTTATAAATTATATAGATTAAAATTAAAATTTTAAATTTTAATTTTAGTCTCTATAATTTATAAATTTTGGTTTTAATCATCATAATTTATAAAATTTTGATTTTAGTCCCCATAATTTACAAAGTTGATCCTTGCATGTCCACGTCAGCAATGTCCAATTAGCATTTGTTATCCACGTCAGCTCCGTTTAAGCCTCATGTGACGGTAGAGATCAAATCTTAAATAGAAATAAAGTGTAGGGACTAAAACTAAAATTTTAAAATTATGAGGATTAAAATTTAAATTCGAGCAAACTGTAGGGACCAAAAGTATAATTTTTCCTTAATGGAATTATGGATTATCTATCTCTGTGCTGGATATCAAATGCCCTTTACCTCTTTTTTTTCTCATGTTGCTGAAATTAAAGTGTCCAAGTGCCAAAATTGAAAGTAATTGACCTCATTATTTTGAGCAAATATCTTCCTATCTTATTCAATTTCTTTTTCTTAGCTAATCTGTAGTCTACTAGTCTGTTTATGGTTTGATGTTTTTGTCATCTATATGATTATGTAATGGAAAGAAGAAATTGATAAATGGTGATAGTTTATACTTTATGCTGGCACTAGCCTCTTCATCATTTCTTTTGGTTTTCATGTCATCTTTTTGGTCATTATTCTTGTTAATAAGTGGAAGGCTGCTTACTATATTTTATAGTTTGAGTATCTTTTTGACTCTCAATTAAGTTAGTAGATACAACAGTCGGTGGCAATTGCTTTCTGATCATTTCATAGCAAAGATATGTTAGTTTCTTTCTTCTTTTATCAAGATTGTTTGCTAGCATCAAGTTATTTATTTTTCTTTTTGATTTTTGGTTGCAAATGACCAAGATGGGCAAAATACCGAAAATCACAACTTTGAAGGTTTGTTTAACTTTAAAGAATCTGAAGTTGTGAATGGCTGATCGATGAAAAACTCAAGATGATCTATATATTACTGTGGACTAATTGATTTAACAGAGTGAATTTTATGATACGACTGATGATGTCTCAATGTGCCACTTAAACCAGATTGGGTTGTTCAAATAAATTTTGATGAGAACACATCAGTCACCAAAGGGGAATAGAGAAAATAGGCAGAGAAACTGTAGAGTTGAGAAAAGAAGGGAAAAAAAGGAGCAGTCTATTTTGGTTTCACATAGAAAAGTTGTCATACAAGGTCTTAAAGCAACTGGAGAGTTTGTGTGATGGTTTAGAGAGAAAAAGATTGAAAAATAAGTGAGTATTGGAATGTGCCGTTGTTTTACTAAGTTTTATCAATTTATTTTTAGGTGAGCTGATTCCCAAATTAGTTCCGTAATAAATTAATCTCTCATATCCCAAGCCTCCAAATCCTGTAAAATGACAATCGGAAACCCTAGGTTTAGAATCTCGCTATGCTAATTGACAATCTCTCATATCAATTTTCTTTGTCACCCCAAGCACAAAAAATTGTTTGTTTTTTTCTTTAATCATTCTAATCAAATAAATCATAAAGTATTCAGTCAGATTTCTTGAAAAATAAGTTCAAATAGCATGTTCTCCTTGAGGGTGTGCATGAATACCGAGTAGATCCAGAATCGATTGGAATCTATCCGATCGAGTAGATTCCGAGTAGATCCAAATTAAATTCGAGTAGGATTCGAGATAAAAATTAAGGAACCGATTAAAACCGATTCCGGTTTCGGATCCAACACATCGGGTATTCGAAATCGGAATCAGTACCCGGAACTTATTTTGGAACTCGTTTTGGAACTTATATTGGAACATGTTGGAACCTGTTTTGAAAACTATTTTGGAACATATTAGAATTTGTTGGAATCTGTTCTACAACCTATTTTGGAACCTGTAAATGAACAGGTTCCAACAGGATGCCCGAAATCAGAACTTATGGTTTCGAGTAGGATCCGATTTCAAATTCCAACAGGATAGCATTTGATTTCAAAATTTAGGAACCAGTCCTATAGTCCCGAGTATCATGAAAAATACATGAAAAATACAGAATACCCGAACCCGCTCACCCATAGTTCTCCTAACTGTCTCCTGACTAGCCGCGAATACATTACGAGCATCACTTTTAAATTACTACCGTTTAATTGTATGCACTATCAATTTTTTTTAAAATATATTAATTAATAATTGATGAAATAATTTATCATTAAATTAAAATTAAAACAACTTATTTGAATTTATCTCCTTTATTAAATCCTTAAAAAATTGATTTAAATATTAAAATGTCAAATTTGATTACATACGTTCTAATATAGTTTTGGTTTTAAGTATAATTAAATTAGAGAAAATCTGGCACTTCACGATGGGATAAATAATTTTGGGAAAAGGTACAAAAATGCCCCTGACATTTTCTCGCAGGTACTAAAATACCCCTAATATTTTTTTTGGGATCAAAATTACCCCTCACGTTATGAATTGGGTACAAAAATGCCGTTATAGGTAAACAGTGTTAGTTGAGAGATAACGGAGCTAACGTGGCTGATGACCGGGACTAATGACATGGACATCTGACGCGTATACGGGCCAAGACGTTTTCTCACGGGTACTAAAATGCCCCTAACATTTTCTCACATGTACAAAAATACTCATAACGTTTTCCCACGAGTACTAAAATACCCCTAACGTTTATTTTGAACCTAAAATACCCCTGAGGTTATCGAAAATGATACATAGATGACATCAGATTAACTTTTGTTAGGTGAGACTTAACGAAGATGTCATGGATGCTAATAAAGATGTTGACTTTACCCGCGACTCATATGTAGAGAGCAACTTGCCACGTAAGCGACACATAATAAATCGAAAATTGCAAAATTTGATTCGATTTCAAACCGATTTTTTAATTAACCAAATTTTTGATTTTTTTATTCACTCATACGATTGCGTGGCAAGTTGCTTTGCATATTCGCCACGTGTAAAGTTAACATCTTTGTTAACATCCATGACATCTCCGTTAAGTCTCACCTAACAAAAGTTAGTCTGATGTCATTTTTATATCATTTTTCAATAGCCTCAAGAGTATTTTAAGTCCAAAACAAACATTAGGGGTATTTTTATACCCGTGAGAAAACGTCAGGGAAATTTTAGTACTCATGAGAAAACATCTTGGCCCGCATGCATGTAAGATGTTATATTCTGTATAAAAAAAAAAGAGGGAGCTTAATTGTAAATTTAAGGAGTGTAGGGGGTTATTTGAAAAATAACCTCCCCACCGCCTTATAGTCGTTCTCCTGCGATTTGGTTCAACCGCGTGAGAAAAGGGGGGAGAAAAGGCGGTGAAGCCAGCGCCGGAGAAGGAGGGAATCAGAGATTGGGTTGTCGTCGGTGTCGTCGTCGGAGCCGAAATTTGAGGTAGGAGTCTTACCTTTCTCCTTTCGTTCCGTCAATTTCCCTCCTTGTTCATCGGCGTCGGCGATAGGAATCGGAGGGAGAGGGAGGCCGACGGAGTCGACCGGCGAGCAGCGGCGCTCGCGGCAGCCCAGCCGCTGCCCGCGACGCCGGGCCGCACGGCCTTGGCGGCCGCTAGCAGCGGCAGCAGACTGCTGCCCGCAGCGTGGCAGCAGCCGCTGCATGTTGTGGCTGCGGCTGCCGGCGGCCCACCAGCGCCGGAGGCCACGGGGGTGGACCGGCGAGTGATCGTCGGCGGCCAGGAGGGCCGCCCGGCGTGGGTCGGGCGGGGCAGGAGGTTGTAGGGCGCGGGTGTTGGGTGCGAAGGGGAAGGAGAGGCCTCCGTGGCCTCCCGGCCATGATTTGGCGCCTCGCCGGCACCGAAGGCCGCAGAGGAGACCGGCGAGTGGTCGCCGACGGCCTGGGGGTTGCCCGGCGTGGGTCGAGCGGGCAGCGAAGTGTTGGGCGCGGGCGTCGGGCGTCCGGGTGGGGGGCGCGGGTGTAGGATATGAATAGTGAGTGAAGAGAGCTGTATTGTGTGAAATATGATCAATTTGTAGATTATTTGGGGTATTTTTATAGTTGATCGTAGAGTTGTCGGATCGAGTCGAGAAGAATACCAAAGTTGCATGTTTTCGCGTGCTGAACACGATGGTGGTGTCGGATTTCTGATCGGAGGCTGTTTGGTAGGTCTTTTATATTTTAGTGTTGTTTGGTGGTTAATATTTGTTAACTTAATTTGATAAATAATTAAATAATATAAAATATTATATTACTTTAAAGGGGATGAGTTAGGGGTAATTGGTTGGTGCGAGCTTGAGTTTGATTCCCGTCGTAGCGGATGAATTACTGTTGGGTGAGGTGACGAATTTATCCTTTTGCCTCGATCTGCTTGATATTGCTTTTAATTCCGTTGAACTCATGTTGCATATTATTGTTGGACATGCCATGTAGATAATTGCATGTGTTATTGTTGATCATGGTGATATACATTATTGATGTTGATATTTGATCATGATATGCCATGCATGATATTATGTTGTTACCTGTGGTGTTATTCTTTTGATCATATCATCATCATTCGGAGTTGTTATATTGTTGATATCGATGATGTTATTTGTTATCCATTGATCATGGTTATACACTTTGTTGCATTGTTGGAGTTGAGTTGTCGACCTGGAGGCTACGACCTCGGAGAGGACTTCGGTCCAGGACCATTTTATTGCGGTACCCTCCAGACATGGGTGAGGGTACGGATATTGACTAGTCACTTTGGGCACCTTCGGGTGTGCGGATGTCGGATACGTCGTCCGTCGGGCTACCTGCTTGGTGGGGGTAATCGCGTCACCGTTGGAGCGGACTGTCACGGGCCAAATGTTTTGGAGCGGAAGAACCCGTGCGGCACCCTTGCACCGCATGCAAGGGATAAGCCTTGATATGAAATCCATCCCGAATGGGCTTCCCGACTTAACATCGCGGGGCATATTTCGGACCACGCGCCAACCTCGTAGTCCATGTCCGCGCCTTCAATGACCATGTTGGCCGAATGGTATTGAAGGCGTAAAGTAAAATACAACATTTACAGGACTATGGACACAAGAAAATGCAAAAACGGATGTAGGGTGAGTTCCGCAATCGCCTTGGGCGAATTCGACATGGTGCATGCCCATGTGGGCTGCTCGTTCGTTATTCGCACAAGGCATCCGCTTTCATGAGCCAACACTCCCCTACACTATACATGAGGCCTCTAACCCCCATGTGCCACCCCCAAGGTTCCTTGGAGCACGAGGAGCATGACAAAATTTGGGCCACCCGACGGGGTGATTTTCCGTGGCCACGGCCATGACGAATGAACACTTGTGTTTTCCGCTTAGCCGTGACGGATGAACCAAATGTCGAATGACCCCAAAATGCATACCACTCGTACCACGGCCCATGGGGATCGCACAACGGGGTTTCTCATGAACGAATACGAATAGAATGAAAATTTACATGGACACAAGTCCATATTTACAAATGTGTAAGGGACATTTCGTCATCGCTCGGCGCATCGAAAAAGTCCCTAACATCCTCCCCCACTTCAAGCTTCGACGTCCTCGTCGAACTCGCCTCGGCCGCATCACCTTTGGCTTGCAATTGCTAAAGAGAATTCTTCGCAAGTTGTCGAAGGGAACACCGCCTGAGTATCGACACACCACAGTGGGGCTGCAACATGTCGAGTTTTGTCGTGAAGTTCACCACCAGGAAATGACTACTTGGAACATCCTTGAGTTTCATCATCTCCTGTTGTTGCGAGAAAGGGATATGATATTCCCAAACTCGTAGCTGGGCAATGAAGTCCCAGACTTGTGGAGCACGCGAGCGCCGTTGAGCAACACTCGCGTGAAGGAACCCGAGAAATGGTTACTCAATTCACCAAGTCTCGTTCTTGATGGGCAATGAAAAGTCCCAGGCTTGTGGAGCAAACGAGTGTCGTTGAGCAACTTCGCTTGAAGGGGCACCAGCGTCGTTGAGCAACGCTCGCTTGAAGGGACATCGAGAAATAGCTACTATGTTCACCAAGTCTCGATGTTGCTGGGCTATGGCCGTCCCAGACTTTGTGGGGCACACGAGCGTCGTTGAGCAACGCTCGCGCGAAGGAACCCGGGAAATGGTTACTCGATTCACCAAGTCCCGTTTTTGCTGGGCAATGAAAAGTCCCAGACTTGAGGGGCACACGAGCGTCGTTGAGCAACGCTCGCGTGAATGAACCCGAGAAATGGTTACTCGATTCACCAAGTCTCGTTTTTGCTGGGCAATGACAAGTCCCAGACTTTTGTGGGGCACACGAGCGTCGTTGAGCAACGCTCGCGTGAATGAACCCGGGAAATGGTTACTTCATTCGCCAAGTCCCGTTCTTGCTGGGCAATGAAAAGTCCCAGACTTGTAGAACCAACGAGCATAGCTCCGTGGCCGCGCCACACTAGAGCATCGCCCGCACCATTGCTTCGAGCCGATCACTGCTTGCTCACTCGCCCCCCGCAGGAGTCATGGCGCCCACCACCGAGCCCATCTCAACGAGCTTCAAGTCTTACGGATCACTGCTTACCCACTCGCCCCTCGCAAGGGTCATGGTGCCCACCACCGAGCCCATCTCAACGAGCTTCGAGTCTTACGCTGCTCTCCGCACAAACCTTGCGCCTTACAGGCCATCGTGCCATGCGCATCAACCTTGCGCCTTATAGGCCATCCTGCCATGCGCACAATCCATGCGACTTAGGGGACAACATCCCTGCGCACCATCCTTGCGACTTACGGGACTACGCCCCGCGCACAACTCGTGCGACTTACGGGATTACGCCCCGCGCACAACTCGTGCGACTTACGGGATTACGCCCCGCGCACTGTCCTCGCGACTTACAAGAGAGTCTACTTTGCACACAATGTGTGTCTTACGAGAGAGTCTGCTTCGCGCAAAGGACTCAGTAATTCAGAACCCATCGGCTCTGTGGTGCGTCTTAGGGGCCAACGCCCTGCGCACCCTCCTTGCGGCTTACGGGACAACACCCCGCGCACAAATCATGCGACTTACGGGACTACGCCCTGCGCACTGTCCTTGCGACTTACAAGAGAGTCTACTTTGCACACAACGTGTGTCTTACGAGAGAGTCTGCTTCGCGCACTGGACTTTGTTACCTCGTGAGCCATCGGCTCTGCGGTGCGTCTTATGGGCTAACGCCCTGCACACCATCCTCGCGTCTTATGAGGTAGTCTACTTTGCGCACAACGTGCGTCTTGCAAGAGATCTACTCTGCGCGAGACTTTGCGTCTTACAGGGGACCGTCCACCTTGCGCAAATGACTTTGCGTCTTATGGGCCCATCTGCCCCGCGCACAAGTCATGATCATCACCCCCATCAATGTATGCTTGCCACCCCGAATACAACAGTCGGAAAGTTCATCGACTGGTTCACTGCATCAGCAACTCGTGCGCCACAGACGGAATGCACGTCGGCTATGTCCGCATCAAGGGCTTCTTCAGTTGGGGGCTTGCAATTCTCGTTATGTGGGCGAACGACTTTGCGTCTTAAGGGCCTATCTACCCTGCGCACAAGTCACAATCTTTGCACCAATAAATGTATGCTTGCCTCCTTGAATACAACAATCGGAATGTTCGTCGACTGGATTCACTGCATTAGCAACTCATGCGCCACAGACGGGATGCACGTCGGCTATGTCCGCATTGAGGGCTTTCTCAGTTGGAGGCTTGCAATTCTTGATCCGCTTGCAAACGACTTTGCGTCTTAGGGGCCTATCCGCCCTGCGCAAAAGTCACCGTCTTTGCATCAATCATGTGTTTGCTTCACTCCCCGAACACAACAATCGAAAGGTCCTCGACTGGGTTCACTGCTTCGGCAACTCGATCGCCATAGATGGAATGTGCGTCGGCTATGTCCGCATCGAGAGCTTTCTCAGCTGGAGGATCGCAAACCTGGCTCTGATACCAACTGTCACGGGCCAAATGTTTTGGAGCGGAAGAACCCGTGCGGCACCCTTGCACCGCATGCAAGGGATAAGCCTTGATATGAAATCCATCCCGAATGGGCTTCCCGACTTAACATCGCGGGGCATATTTCGGACCACGCGCCAACCTCGTAGTCCATGTCCGCGCCTTCAATGACCATGTTGGCCGAATGGTATTGAAGGCGTAAAGTAAAATACAACATTTACAGGACTATGGACACAAGAAAATGCAAAAACGGATGTAGGGTGAGTTCCGCAATCGCCTTGGGCGAATTCGACATGGTGCATGCCCATGTGGGCTGCTCGTTCGTTATTCGCACAAGGCATCCGCTTTCATGAGCCAACACTCCCCTACACTATACATGAGGCCTCTAACCCCCATGTGCCACCCCCAAGGTTCCTTGGAGCACGAGGAGCATGACAAAATTTGGGCCACCCGACGGGGTGATTTTCCGTGGCCACGGCCATGACGAATGAACACTTGTGTTTTCCGCTTAGCCGTGACGGATGAACCAAATGTCGAATGACCCCAAAATGCATACCACTCGTACCACGGCCCATGGGGATCGCACAACGGGGTTTCTCATGAACGAATACGAATAGAATGAAAATTTACATGGACACAAGTCCATATTTACAAATGTGTAAGGGACATTTCGTCATCGCTCGGCGCATCGAAAAAGTCCCTAACAGGACGGTTGATGTCACTCTACGGGTGGTAGAGTGTGGGGTTTTTACCCAACGGTCCATACGCTCGATGATTTGGTCGACGTTGATTAGGAGTAGGTGTGGAGCATTTGTTGTACATCTATCGCCTTTGACTGCATCTTAGGCCATATTGTTGTTTATTGTTGAGTTGACATCTTATTCATGTTGTTGATCATATTGTGATTCTCCTACTCAGCATTTTCGCTGACTCCTATTGTTATTACTTCAGACTTGCAGGGGTGAGTTGTTGATCTATATATCGAGGTGTAGATAGTTGATAGACACCATGTAGATCTGGAGCTCTGATATGGCGACAGCTTTTGTATTTTTGTCCTACCTTGTCGTCTTTTTATTCTGATTTTAATGTTGATGATTTTGGAGTTTTGTAAATATATATTATTAAATATGCTTGATTATAATTTATTATTCGGATTCGTGGCTTTTCCTTCCGCTGCGCGGTGTTCGGGTCGCCGTCGCGTCTCGGGCCCGAGGTCGGGGCGCGACATAAGATGTTCATGTCATTAGTCCCAGTCATCAGCCACGTCAGCTCTGTTATCTCTTAACTAACACCGTTTACCTATAGGGGCATTTTTGTACCCAATTCATAACGTGAGGGATATTTTTGATCCCAAAAAAACGTCAGAGGTATTTTAGTACCCGCGAGAAAACGTCAGGAGCATTTTTGTACTTTTTTCCAATAATTTTTAATGAACGATGATTATGAAATTCATATATCTAATATATGAAATAAAAAAATTAAATATTAACATACGAAAATAAGATTATTTATTAATAAATCTAAAAATCAAAATCACTTTTACAACAACTAAACTTAAATTCAATTATAATAAGTAAACTTCAATATACTAAATAAAAAGTAAATATTTAGCAAAAATGAATACAATTTACATAAACAAGAAATACTACAAGAAAAAAAAAAATAAGCAAAATCATTCAAAACAATCTACGTACTAAATTAAAAATTATTAGATTTTAAGACAATAGAATAAATAATAATAATAATAATCAAACTCAATTTTTTTTAAAAAAAAAGACATTATCCAGCCGACTTGATAAGGGCAGGAGAACACTTCTTAACCCCTCACCAAAGCAGCCACAAGGCCACCCTCAACAAGGCTAACACACTAACACACTCCCATGACAACTCACACAACTTTAAAAATTCTCAGCAACAAATCCATGAGGATGAGGTAATCCCATTTGGTAGTCGATTTGTTCTATGATCACATTGACGTCCGACAGACTCTCTATAGGGAAAGATCGAATCACTCAAGTCCTCAACATCCAAAAGCAGCCCATAAAGCCCACCAAATTAGGCCAAACCTATAGGATCAAGCTAATTTGCCGATGGGGCCTACCGCTCTCACCCGACCAATCCTAGAGCTCGGGTGCAAGCAATTAAAGATGTCAACAACACATGGGCCCGACAATCCCGAAAGGACAAACGTCTTGAGCTTGAGGTTCGAACCAGCATATGATAGTCTAGTCGGATGCAGACACAACAGTCTTCTCCATAAATGACTAGAAAGCCTCTCAAGAGCACTATAAAAGATAGGCCCCCACCCAAGTGGTGGGGAACAACTATCTTCTCCATTTCCTATTCCATTGTGTTGGCTTTCACACTTCACCCTTAATCCTTATTGACTTGATAATTAAAGGGTGCTTCTAAGGGCCCAACCTCGAGGGAGCACTTTTGTAGGCAATGATCAAGCTCTATGCTGACTTAACTTGGTCAAACCGATAAACCCACAACAGGCCCAATCCCGTTGCTAAACCTCATCAATGGGTGCTTTCATTGAGATATGAAGTCAACCGAGAACACACTTGAGGTACTCCGCGAAGGCTTTCTTCAGTGCTACCCATCACGAGGCCGATATGGAGCCTAGTTAGCTAACCTCAAGTCGACTAACTGATCCAACAACCACGTGAATGAGATGCCTAGCACCCCTCAATTGTTTTTCCCTGCCATCAAAAGCTAAATAAGGAAGGTCCAAGATGATGGAATAAATGTCAAGATGCCAATGCTCTATGATGACTTTCGGCGCCTGACTCGAGCAATCAAGATGAGGCTATTGTCGTTGCTCATGTCATAATGCTTGAGGACGAAGGGACATGACACATCGCCACCGACCTTAAGGTACACCTTGGCTCCCGCAGGATAACTCTCCCCTCGGCCACTGGGATGAGGAGGGTGAAAGACTGCGGGACAATATGGAAGGCACACTAAAAAAGAGACATGCAAAGACATTCGATCCAGCTTCTTGAGTGGATCGAAAGCAAAGCTTTCAAGAACGCCCACTTCATCCTATCGATCCATGAGCCAACTAGCTCACCTTGCCCCTGCGTGGAGAATCTATGTTGACCAATCCTATAGGATAAATCTCACCTTGGCTCTTGCAGGATAACTCTCTCCTCGATCGACGAGCTAAGGAGGGTGAAAGGTAGCTAGAAAATTATGGATGGGCTGCTCAAATAGGGACACACACCGACATTCAATCCGACTTACTGAGTGGATCGAGCGCAAAGCTCTTAAGAACTCCTACTTCAACCCATCTATTCCATGAGCCAAGTGGCTCACCCTACTACTAGACGATGCACCAACGTGGAGAACTCACATCGACCAATCCTACAATGACCAACCTATGGGAAAGGCCGAAAACACCCTCAGTGAACACCGCAAGAGCCCTAGGCTATTGCGAGAATAGTCGAACAACCATGACACCTTGACCCTGCACACCAGGAGCCAAAGTGCTATGAAACATACATAGATGCAAATCGCGTTCGAGTGTACTCAAAGTGAAACTAGCGCCAGTTCGAAGAAGTCCTGCGCCGCCGAATTAGAAAAGCTCCCAAACAAGATGGATTGGATGCCTTAGTATCCCGCATAAAAAGCTCTCCAGTCTTGGCTGAGCCGAGAGATCACAGGGCAAGGAACGGTCCCATCGACAATGAAGACATCCAACACCTTTCTTCTCCCGATTGAGGCCACCTTGCTCGATTAGAGGGTTTCACACTTCACCATCGGCCTTCAGAGTGCGAAGGGAATATGGAAGGGGACAAAGGCAACTTTAATAAGATTGGTGGGGCCATACACTCACTACCAACATGCCCTACTCGGCCGAAATCCACAATAACTCAACAAAGGGCTGACGACTACAACACTAAAAATGACAAAATCCCAACAATCAACATATAAATGATGGTTGACGACATCCAAGTAAAGGATTTCGACTCCCAAGGACTAAGACAATGAATCAATGCAACTTTATGTATTCTTGTTGTTTTATTGAATATATACATGCACTACATGTTTTGCCAACATAATACAAATTGATGAACACGACCTCATTAAAACATAAACGTCACCATTGTTTTGACAAAATAATTCTACAAATTGAGAAACATAATCTCATTAAAGATTACCAATCAACTCAAAACCGACCGACTAACACAACAAAATGATTCTCCAAATTGAGTAACAAAACCTCATTAAAAAATATATCAATCAACTCAAAATTGATCGGCCTATTTGATGATGCAATCCTACAAATCGAGGAATAAAACCTTATTAAGAAATACCATTGGGCGTAAAATTGACTGCACGATTTGATGAACGATTCTACAAATCAAGGAACACAATCCCATTGAAGTATACCAATCCGCCCAAACATAATTGGCAATCAACAAAACAATATTAAAAATTAAGGAACACAACATTGTCAAAAAAAATCAATCAACACAAAGCCCACTAGCAATCAACAATAAATTGAGAAACACAACCTTGTAAAAAATATCAATTTGCTCAAAAGCAATCAACCGATTTGATGACTTATTTCAACAAATCAAAAACCACAAAACAACTCGATCAAAGCCGACTGGCATTCGATAAAACGACTCAATAAATCGAGGGACAAAACCTCGCTTAGGTATACCAACCGATCTACGCTGAGTCGATTTAATCGACAAAGCGAACTGCAAAAATCAAAGGGTTTTCCATCAAAAAGAATATCGGTCAACCCAAAACTGACCAATCACCTTATCGAAATGACCATACAAGGAATACGAATGAAAACAATTAGATTAGCTGAGTTTTATATGGATGGCCAGAACGGAAGCCATTTAACAATCCAATATTTGAAACTGAAATTGAAATAAATGGTTCTTAAAATTGCTATTCGAAATCGATCTAACCGTTCAATCTCTAAGGGTTAACTGAACCGATCTAACATGTTTGAATAGATGTGATTATCTAGTATTCGATTACTAAATGAATAACCGATTAGAAAATAGATATATTTTAAAAATTATATATTTGATTAATATATAACTAGTTACTGATTATTTGCAAGGAGGTAATCAATTATTGATTCTTAATATATAATATTATTTTAGTAATAATATATATTAAAAATCATTCTTAATATATAAAGATTTCGACTATCCTTATCCTCGAGGAGGTAACTGAAACCAAAACAAAATTAAACGAATTTAAATTTTACTAACCAAAACAAAAACACAAGATTACTATCAATAATCGAATTTTATGATTTGATTAATCGATTAATTGACTCAAATGGCCACCCATAGTAAGGAACCACCCATTGTGTTAGGGAACGATTAGCTTGACTGGATGTCGATAACAAGTTCCTTCCGATTTGACTAGATATTCGATGGTGATTGCCAAGTCGAGTACCAATCCTGCGAATGATCTTGATGCCTAAGGCAAAACCCCAACAAAGACATCACTCGACCCAAAAGCTAGTCGCAAGAGCATTCTATTCTGACGCTGCTCATGTGTACCTTCATTTTCTCTCGGCATCGCCCATTGCATCTTTTTCCTCGCATTCGACGACTCTTCTTTCTCCTCAATTCGTCCTCTATGAAAAAATATGAATTCTTATTCTTCTTATTCTCATTCTACTCTCATTCTATGCAATTATCATGAACACATACATATTTTCTAAGAAAAGCATAGCCCCTTCAAAAATAAACCAACGAAGCCAGAAAAGAAAACTACTATTATCCAAGGCAGTCAGGCCGGCCACCCAGTAGGCGTAATATGAAGTAATGATGGGGGATCCTCAAAAAATTAATGTGTTGCTAATAAAATGTGGTCCTTCGTCTTCTCTTCATGATCTCTAGAGTCCGCCGGCTCCAATGTGCCCCTTCGTATTCTCCATCTCCAAATCTCCGCCGGCTCCAAGCCATTGGAGGCTTGGTCCAAGCCTCCACCAATGGTCGGCCATCTTCTCCATTTCCTGAAGACTCATTGTTTTGTCCATCTCCGTCGACTCCAATGGCTCCGAGTCTCCAACGGACTGCTGTCCTCCAAATAAAATCAATCTCCAGCCTCATCTTCCCCCTACTCCCTCTCCGCCTATGCCCACGATCTTCCAAAGTTCCAAATCTGAAATCTCCGCTCTTGCCTGCCTCTCTATGCTGCAACCTAGTAGCAAATTATCTCCGCACTCTGCTGCAAATCTAAAATCTCCTCCCCCTGCCTCTCGAAATCAGGTATGTTCATCAGTTCACCTTTTCTAATCTCTATTTGCATTTTGCAAGATAAATTTCATATTGCTTTTAAATATATGTTTAAACAGTCAATGAGCATTGCAAGTAATTAATTTAGTTTAAATTTTAATGACACCACGATCTTTTCCTTAATGCACTTTGCAATCTCGATCTTTTCCTTACATATGAGCATACCACACTGATTGTCATTCATTTTGCACTTGTATGCCCAGACCATACTGATTCAATATATCAAACCAAATGATTCAATTATTACTATGTAACTCAAGCTGTCGAAGTTTTTCTCCTAGCTGTTTGTATTACTATGTAATGAAAAAAACTTAATTTAGCTCTTGTTATTTGAAAATTCATATCATATTGATCATAATATGTCACGTGAAGAAATTTACCTGTTATTTTAAAATATATATACATATTCACTCCATGTGATCTGAAAAGTTAGGAGCAACAACAAATTGAAACACTATTCATCTAATTACTTCCTTAATCCTTACATTGCAAGTAATTAATTTAGTTACAGAGAGTAGACTTCATCACCGTATCATTCTCCTCTATAATCCTATTACAACACTGTCCAAACAACTTAGATAAGGAGTTAGGTTACACAAAACTTCATGTATATATAGATATTTATAATTAAAGTTGACCTCTCTCAAGTGTATATATAGATCACAACAACAAACTCATTGTATATTGACTTTAAATTTTAGACGCTTATGATAAGCGTCAAAATGTAAAGTAATTAAAATATTTTAATACCATAAATTTCGACGCCTCTCAAAGACGTCAAATTTTTTTCGACGCCTTAGAACAGACGTCGAAATTTTTAGACGTCTAAAATGTTCAAAATTTTGGCCGAAATATTTCGACGCCTACCGACGTCAAAATTTTTTGACGTCGGAGAACAGATGCCGAAAAATTTCGACGTCTTCCTAGACGTCGAAAAATTTCGACGTCTTCTTAGACGTCGAAAGTTTAAAAAAAGTTTCGACGTCTTCCTGGACGTCGAAAAATTTCGACGTCTTCATAGGAGTCGAAAAATTTCGACGACCGAAGTGGGTAAGTGAGCGAGCTCGCCCAGGCAGGAGGCGGGAGATTTCCCGCCTCCTCCTGCTCCTTTAGTTTAGAATAAATTATTATATTTATATATTTAATTGTATTTTTTCTTCCCTTCTTCCCTTCGTCTTCTTCCGCCTCACCTCCGCGACCGGCGACGCTTCTGGGGTCGGTGGAGACGCGCGCTGGAGCTGCTCGCGTGGGCTGTCCCCTTCTGCCCCAGCGTCGACCTCCACGCCCTCCGCCATCCCCTTCTGCCCTGCATGCTTCGCTGTGATGGTCGTGGCCTCGTTGGTCATGACTGCGATAGCGACGCCGGCGGTTGCTTACCTGCACCGTCCATCGCGGCGTTTCGTCGGGGTACAAGCGGCGCAACCTTCAACGCTCGAAGCCCAACACAGAGCTCCGCGTGCTGACCTGCGTCCACAACACCCGCAACGTCCCCTCCATCATCAGCTTCCTCAACCTCTCCAACCCGAACAAGAGTGCTCCGATCTTCGTCTACGCTCTCCACCTCGTCGAGCTCACCCAGAGCGCCAACGCCATTGTACCGGAACTCGGAACTCGGAGCTCCGGAACTCGGAACCATGCTCCTCTGCGCCGACGACTCCCGCCTCCTCCTCCGCACGCCATCCGGCACGTACCCCGTCGCCACCGTCGACTACGCCGACCCCCACCTCGTCGTCACTAACCCCTCCATGTGGAGCTGCCGCTCCTCCGACGTCGACGTCGACGGCGCCGTGCCCCCGCGCCGCCCGGCCAACCCCTTCAGCCCGAGTACTGCCCGAAGGCGTCAGAGTCACTGCGGCTCATGTTGTAGCACTGCGAGACGCCCGCGAGCGTGTACGGGAGGACGGTGGAGCGACTCCATTTTTTAAAAAATATTTTATTTACATATCGACGTCTATACAGACGTCAATATGCAAAAAAAATTTATATATTTTATTTGCATATCGACGTCTTAACGGACGTCGATATGCAAATTTATTAATTCTTTTAAATATTTCAACGTCTTGATATCGACGCCTTCTGACGTCTATAAGCCAGCGTCAATATGTCGAACATTTCGACATCCAAACAGACGTCGAAATATTAGTTTCAGCGCTTGTTATATTTCACGCGATTTCGTCGTCCAAGCAGACGTCAATATATTATTTTTGACGGTCGCCGGCGTCGAAATATCTTTATATTTTGACGTCAAAATATACGTGGTTTGTTGTAGTGGATATTTATAATTAAAATTTAGAAATATCTCATTTTAAGATTTTGCCTTAGGCCACGATATCCCTTGGGCCGCCCAACAGTCCACATGTCCTTCCTTTCAAAAAAGAGTAACTCACATAAAAATTAAATACAACCCGAAGAGAAACATTTAACTCAAGCATCAGCATGCATAACATGGTTGGGTTGACACACGACAAAATGCCACCAGATATGCCTTGCATCCATAGTTGCTAATCATAATTGATACAAATCTTTAGGTAACAAAAACTGCTGAATTAAAACACACTAGAAAATATAGTTATATCATGTCAGAGTGAACCTCGTCTTCTTTTTGAAACATACAAATTTTGAAATCATGACATTCTTGCTTTAACTTTGCATATAGAAAATCCAGATAATCAGATTGGAGGGATCAGTATTTGATAAGATGGTGCGGAAAATGAAATGAGAAAGTCAGAAAATAGGAACCAGGTGAAGCTATTCGGGTGCAATTTCTTTTTTGATAAAACTTCGCATAATATGAAAACTCGCCCAAAAGAACAGAATTTCCACATTAAGGACTACTAAAGCATAGACAGGATAAGATAATTGAAGATTTGTATGAAAAAGCATACATTCAAGAGAGCAAAAAGCATCCAACATCACTTCTGGACGAAAGAAGACAGAGAGAATAAGGTACTAAAAGTATAAAAGTATGAAGCAGATGAAAATATAGAAATCTCTGTTTCTATAACTAGGAGATATTTGTTCTTGATTCTAAAATGCCACAAAACATATGAAAATAAAACTCTAGCCAACAAACACCAACGTTCAAAGACAATCACACAATCTGTTGGCTAAAGCATTGTGTACTAGGGTAAGAAAACCCCACCCTTTTAGTATATTTATTAGTACACTTATGGAATATACTTTCGAGTTTTTAGCGTTGAAAATCCTTCTAACTTATGTGCTTAAAATTCCTCCTAATACTCACATATAATAAACTACTCATGATTATTGATGAAATTACAATTCATGTCATTGTGAGTGGTTAGGAGGATTTTTAAACTGATTTTTAAGAGGATATAGCAAGACTCTTTAGTGTTAGCTATTTAACATTAGGAAACTAGCAACAAATTCTTGACCTTCGTCCTTGAAGACTTCTTATCTATGGGACAGAACAGAGTCATTTTTCTAAATACTTAATCTACCCATCAAATTCAGAGGCCAACTGAGGGATAAAGAAAGAACCGTTGAGGTTAAAATATAAAACCAGTACAGACGCATCTTATGGGCAGCTTACTCGAGTTCTTCCTGCCATATACAGATATATACTCTGCGCTCCTGTAGACTTCAGGGAATGCCAGAGGCACTAATTCTATTTTACTAAGTGCAGTCCACAAAATTGGCAAAGATTTGGCCTAAAATTTGAATGAACCATACTTTGGAAAAAATAAGTTAGACCAGATGATTATTCTTCTAGAGGATAAACATGAAGAACAACATCAGCAAAGCGAATTTGTTCCAAAGATTGAAATTCTATCATGTCGCATCTTACCCCATCGAACATAGATACATGAAGAAGCCTGTTAGACCTGATGGTTATACGCATGATGCTCTACCTATGTTGCAGTCCCTAAAGAACCAAAACATTATCAGAGTGAATGTAAATCTTTGCACTGAACCCAAAATCCTTACCAGAACTTTAATTAGTTCAGAACCTGGATTAGATTTTATTTTATTTTAAATACTTCTAAGATGTTTTTTTTTTTAATAAAAAATACTTGTATTAATCGAAAGATTTGAACATTACAAGTATCAAAAAAGGAAGAGGAGAGGCAAACACCACAATATACCAAGGAAAAAATGAAGAAAGGAAACCTAAGTCGTGCATAAATTATCAAGATTAGCCCCTTCTATGGCAAGCTCAGCGAACAACTTATCAACACGAATCCGAGTCTGCCCAAGGGCAGTAGCTCAGAGGGAAGGACGGGCGATGATCCGTGTCGGCAGAACATTATTCAGGAACAGTAAGAATAGTTAATTGTTCTAATAAGTCCCAGGACATATAGGTACTTTGATGTTGAAAGAAGAAGGCAGGTGATAAACTTAATGTTAGTCTGCCAATACGCTAAAGCAATTAAGCAACCAACGTCAGAGAAGTTGGTTAACGGTCTTTCATCATAAAGAAGCTGAACGAAGAAAATTATGATTTAAAGATGTACTGGAAAGGGAAACCCTGCAATCTCTACTATGCCGCATCTTTTCCATCACCTAAAAGTAGCACAATCATGATGACTGCAATTAGTTATTGAACTCCCTCATAGCTTTCTACCTAGAACTAGAGGCATCAGCTCACTAATTAGGTCATGACAGTACCCATATAGCTTTGTTGTAAACATTGTCCTGCTTCTGCAGCAAGTTTTGACCTTGGATAGTGAATTTATGATTCAGCAAGCAATAAATGGAAACCTCAAGCAAGCAAAAGCAGCAATTATGTCTAAAGCAGAGCAGTACTGAGGAGAGCAATAAATAACCTACCGAAAGAACAAAGAAAAAAAAAAAGAAGAAGAAGAGAGAATAATTCAAACAGGTCAGAAACAATGGAAAAAAGGCAGGGTGCTTTTCTGCGCCGAACTGCCCCTTCTCTTAGCCTTGGCCCCAACAGCTGCAACACAGCTGTAATTCTTGGAGGCCAGACCTTTCCCCATCAAATCAAAGATATCCAAATCATCTCCCACCCAAATGTGACGCCTTTTTTGACATTTAAGAGGGGTCCTGGACGCAGTGCAACCCTAGGTTTTGCGAATCCACGTAAATCCCATAGAGACGGTAAAACCGGAGAGGGAAAAGAGGAAGACCCTGGCAAGATTAACCAGAAGGGCACGCCAAGATTCGATTTTGGAGCGACGAAAGCGACATGAAATCCAAGAAATGAATGAAAAAGCAGCGCATCGAAGATAGAGAGGGGATTGTGACGAACTGACGATGGCATACCGTAGACTTGTGTCGGACCGGCGGTGCGGCCGACATAAAGAGGGGAGGTCGGCGACCAAAAGAGGCCATTGGAAGGAGAGTGCCGAATCAAAGACCTGTTGCTGTCGATGGAGGGGAAAAGGGCGGAGGGAGAATGTGTGGTTTTGGGACTCCGCCATGGAATAGGAATATAACTCGGTCGAATCAACCAACGAGCGGTCCGGCTTCATACAAATCCAGTTAGTCTTTGACCCTTTTTACTAAAACAAAATTATTAAGCAGGTTTCAAGAACACTGATTTTATATATAAACAATTCTTTCATCTATTAATTTATCAAAAAAAATTCCAACAAATACATAGGTCTATTATATCAACGTCAAAGTCATTCCATCAAGCTCCTTAGATCAGAAGGCCAATCTTTATTCCAAACTAAATTACTTGCTAGCCAGTCATTTCTTGATTGAGTAAATAGAACAAAAGGTCTTTTTCAATTTTCATCCAGCTTTATCCCATTTACGGATTAATATTTTTAATTTGGATCACTACCAATTATGTGAATAGGTGAGAGAGGATTATAATTTTTAAATATATAATCAAATATTATAATTCTTAATCCCAATCAAGATTGGTCCTGGTGGAGAGTACTTAAATTATCAGGCCTACGGCAAACTTTAATATAATAAGGGGTTATAATATAATATATGGCCACACCAATAGGACAAAATTTAGTGCGGATCCTTGGAGGATGCAAAGGTGTTGCACAAATCATGCACTACTAAATAAACAAAAACAACCCCCAAGAGTATCAACGTACTATAATACTTTAATTTCCTTTTGATATGTTTCGTTTGCTGATTGGGTGAAGCTTCTATGTTGGCATTCCCATCTAAGATAAGTCCTGCAACAGTGGATCCCCCACCCACCTCTCAAGAAAAGGATGAGAGGCAGAGGCCCCAGCTGTGTCTTACTCTCACCTAATGAGTTCATTAGTAGGTTTGGACCATACACAATGCCTCCAAAAACTTACAGCAGCAGTGACAAAAATGGACAGCAAAAGACAAAAAACTCCATGGCCCATGCCAAGGAGATATATTGGATGCGTGACATGTGATTCATGATTGGTGCATGAATCCATAGTACTTGTAGAAGCAGCAGCAGACTCACCACCTCATTATCTCAAAGGAATTGAAAAAAAAGAAAATTGTAGGAGATGGAGGGAAAACTATAGATAGATTACTGCTCTACCAATGCAGAGGGGCAGCTGCCATCAGCCCATCACAACTCAAAGCTTGCAGTACAACCATGCTTCTCTTCTTTTAATAATGGCTGGTAATTGCACAGTAGAGGACAGTGGTGGTGGTGGCAGGCCTCCTCCTGTGGCACCAGCTGACATCCCCTGCCCAGAAGTGGGGGGAGCTGTGGAGAGAGGGAGGTCCCCAGCCACACAGTTCTTCCAAAAAGGGGCCATGTGTTGGTGTAAGCTTGTCACTTTCACCACAACAAAAGCTGATGGGGAGTGGTAAGGAGGTGCCATCTGGTCATAAAACTCAGAGGGGTTCCTCTTCACTTTGCTATTTTTATGCCCTTATTCCCCCATGAAGCTTTACAGTTTTGTTCAAGTCTGAGTGCAGCTTGTCTCTTCTTGCTCAAATGTGTCAAGAGCCAAGATAGAATCTCGTTTCGCATCAATACAAACCAAAATACTCCTGGTAATTTCAAAGATCCAATGGTAATGTCACTTTCAGCTTTTCACCATCTATCTGAAACTTCTCAAGCAGATACAAACACTGCATTTTTATTATTCATCAGCACCATTTGGTCCTCCATAATCTATATACCAGAAATTTCAAAACGCAGCCACTACATCCTTAAGCATCTATGCAAAATTGCTGGTCTAAGCAATTGATTGCTCAACAAAGAAATTGCTGATGTAATGAAAAATACCAAGTTCTTCAAATATCACATTTTTCAACACTAAGAAACCAAGTAATTTCATGGAGGTAAACAAAATTATCCAGGTAAGGATTCATCTGTCTTACAAATGCATCAGTTGATCCCTCGCTCTGTCAATGTAGACAGATTATGAAGTCTAAGACAAAGTATAATGTGTACCCAAAAGTGGATGATTTGCCAAGAATGATTTGTCTCCATAAAAAAAACTATTCCATGTATTCTCTTGGCAGCCAATGAAAATTTCTTGTTTCCAACTGACGAGGAAAAGAAAAACTATAACACAACTCTTTTAGTAGTCAAGCAAAAGGCAAAGCAATGAGCAGAGGAAATCAGGAAGCAACCTCAAGCCTCGGTTCGAAGCAGAACCCGGTGAAGAGCTGCAGGGGGAACCTCTTTGTCACAGGGCTCTTGGCCGACCATTTCCACAGCTTCTGACTCATGTCGAAGGTCAGCAGCGCCGGGGATCCAAAGCTCTGAATGTAGACGAGGTTGTCGGCGCCGCTGCTCGCGAAGACGTCGTCGAATTCGCCGAATCCCTGGAATAGTTTGTGCGGCATTCGAGTCACCTCTCGCCATTCGTTCTTTTCGAGCTCCCAGATTCCGATTCCCTTGATAATTCCCGGTCGATCGTGCTTCCCGATTCCGCCCACCATGACGAGCTTCTCGCCGAGGTTCATCAACCGGCCGCAGGTAAGGGAGCACGGCACGGGGATCGCCATTTGCAAAAGGGACGTGCGGGAAGAAGGCCGCGCTGACAGGTCGTACATCACCAAGCAGTGGCGCGGCTCCACGTTCCGGAGCACGCCGGTGGAGTAGATCAAGTAGTAGAGGACGCCATTGCAGATGACACACTCGTCGCCTCCCCTCCACCCCACCAAGACCTCGCTGAAGGGGGTGACCCACGACCTCGTCGCCGACTCGTAGACGTGGATGGAGAAGTCCCATTGGTAGTAATCCTGGGGCACCTGCTTGCACTTGGCGACGACCACCGTGTAGCCGTGCGTCCTCCGGTCGACCGACATGGCGAGCGCGCTGTAGTCAGGGGACCGCCCGCCGGGGGCGTCGCGCAGCCTCTTCCAATCGCGGGTGATAGGGTTGCAGACGATGATGCGGCTCCGGTCCTCGCTATCCATCAAGCAGACCAGGCCGCAGGAGGCGGCCGTCAGCCAGTTGCTCTTCTCGATGCAGGGGAACTCGAAGCCGTACCACTTGCGGAGGCTCGGGTCGTAGACGAAGCCTGAGACGGCTTCGTCGCTGCAGGTGAACATGAAGTACCATGGCTTCTGAGGCGACATCTTGGTCCATGAGTACCGACCGGAATGCACAGCTTCGTACCACCGCTTGCAGACGGAGCTCGAGCGAATGATGCTCGCGATGGGCAAGAACGAAAGTACCTTCTCCAGGAGATCGTCCGGGAGAATGGCGTCAAGAGAGATCAATGCGCCTACGTCTTGGTTATCGCCGTCCTCAGGGACTGCTTTGAGCCCTGCAACATCGCAAAGGAAGTAGGTGATGGAATAAGACCCCTCCCATGACGCCTCACCAGCCATGAGGAAGATCAGACGTCGCAGCTAGAACAAGAAGATAAACCTGGAAGAATGCACAGAGCACACCAGTAAAGAGAAGAGGAACCAAAGAAAAATTGAACGTAATCGCTACCAAAAACCAGAAAAAAAGGATCACCCTTTTCCATAGCGAATCGGGAAGAACGAGAGCAATAACTCGCGCAACAACAGAGCAAGATCGTCAAAAAAGGGGAAAACCCACCAAAAAAGAGCATTCGCAGCAATATTTTGACAAGAGAACGGAACAAAAAGATGGCGTGCAAACGATGGCCACCAATCTCTCATCGCCTCAGGCGACTGTAGCAATCATGTAAACAAAACAAAACAATCTGCGGACGAGACAAGCCAAAGCCATTCACATTATCAAATCATCGAACACCAACGCCGCCTCTTCGGATTCACCAAACCCTCACAACAAATCACACAAATCCAATCAGAAAAAAAAAGAACCCCTCAAATCAAACATCGACAAAAGAAAAAAAAAGAGCAATCCAACAGAAACCAATCAGAACCAGAAAAATCACAGAAAAAGGTAACGAGAAGAACACCTAACGTTCCAGCCTTAATCCTCGATTCCTCCTTCCATCGGAAACATTCTATTCCACTCTCGCCTCCTGGATCAAGAGAAGAGCGACTCCTCCTATATCCACTCTGCCCTACAGCGGGGCGGAAAGTGACAAAACAGCCAATGAGCACCGCTCTTTATCAAAGACTAAGACGGATGCAAGGAGGGAAACATACAAAGGAACAGATGAAACAGTAGGCGATGTTTCACGAAGCAAAAAGACACATGACAGGGAAGAGGGAGAGATGGAGAGAGGAGAGGAGAATGGAGGAAGGAGAGAGATGTGAGGGGGTTGTATTAATACACACATAAATAAGTATATATATATATACACACACCTGTGGTGGTGGTGGAGTAAAACACAAGCTTGTTTGGGTTCATTTAAGGAAATGATGGTCACCTTCCTTGGCCACAACAACCTCTCAGCTTTCCTCCATGTCTCATGACCTAAGAAATTATCCTTGCTACATCACTCATGCTTATTTTTATTACCCTTGGGTAGAAATGATGCCCAAGTAGGGATAGAAATTGGAAAAAATTTAGTCCAGATTCAAAACCGGGATGAGACCGGAACAATTATGTTCGTCATGATTAAAAATTCGAACGAGATCGGGACGACATAGAAAAAAGTGATTGTCCTGGGCGCCCGATTTATGATTAAATAATATTGATTATATAATATTAATTTTTTATGATATCATAATTCAATGCACTATTAATTACATAACGTACCTACTACTTTTATTTTGTAGAAAAAAATTAATATTAATAAATTCAGGACGTTCCGATCCCATTCCAAATTTTTCATTCCGATCGGGACATATTCGTGACTGGGACCAGGACGCATATTTGTATCCCGACTCAAAACCGAGACGGGACTGGAACATACCAAATCCCGACCCGAACTCACCCCTATGCACAGTAGGGGTGAGCACGGTCGGGCCGTCCCGATCCGAAATTTTGGGAAAAATCTCGTCCCGATTCAAAACCAGGATGGGACCGAGATAAATATGTTCGTCCCGATTTGACGATATAAAAAAAATCAGGATTGTTCCGATCCAACCCCGTTTATAATATAAGTAATATTAATTTTTTGAGATCTCGTAATACAATATACTATTGATTATTTAATGTAGATAATATTTTTATTTTATAAGAAAAATAATATTAGCAAATTCAGAATGTCCCTATCCCATTTCAAAAAATTCGAAATGTGATAAAATCAAAATATTTTATATTCACGATCTAAATCGAGACATACCAAATTCTGGCGTGGTCCGAACTCACCCCTAATACACACATGGAAGCCACCATTTTTTTTTTATTCTAACGTGACGAGACTAGGAACTCTTTCTCAATTATTCCTACCCTTTGCCTCCTACTATTTATAGGGAGGGAGGGGGGTTGGTCCCAAGGACCAAGGATGGATGGGGTGAGATTTTTGATTGGTGGAGGCACAACACAATGGGCCACTTTTACCTAATCTTCGGTATGCCACAAACATTGCTATGTTTGTACTCATTAGCTGGGTTGTCTGTTGTGGCATGGGCCATGAGAACATCATCTTTTACAAGCATGCTCTCAATTCCTTGTTTTAATTTCAACGGTGCGTGTTCAATTATTTCTAGTTGAATGTAAGTTTTGATATGCTGTGAGATCCTCTCTTTTTTTCCTTTTTTTTTCTTTTTTTTTTTTCTTTTTTTTTAAAAAAAAAACTAAACTAGGCTATGCTCCCGCTCAATTTCCGTGGGTAAAAGGAGCAGAGACCCCTGGACGTGTACCCTCCGCTACTTTCATATGAACTTCACACAAACCTAATTCAACAATTCTATTTATATCAGAAATCAACACATTACAATGTTACGTGGCTACATGATTTGAACTGAAATTGAAATCACCTTTAACAGTAGGTGTGAAAATAGTGTGACTAGCATAAAATTGATCTTGAGTGAAGGAATAATTGACATTTTATTTTGATCTAAAATACTTATATTTATTCTCGAATAGTTATTTCCTGTAGATAGATTGAGTCGTCGTTAAGCCTACAATTACAGCTTGTTTGGATTGAAAATTTTGGAAGGATTTGTTTGGAGAAACTCAAAATATCTTATTTGTGTTTTTTTGTAGAAGGGGTTTGGAGGCGTTTCAAACTCCTCCTCGAACTCATTTTTAAAATCTTCAATTTTGAAATTTTGAAAGGATTAGAAGAGTTAATGAATAAAAAAAATTAAATTGCAAAAGTATCCATGAAATATAAAAAAATGATTATAAATGAGAGCACAATAGTCTACCAAATCCCTTACGAAGTTGTCTAACCAAATGTTTTTTTAATTTTCTTCAAAAACTTTTAAACTCCTTCCCTTTCAAACTCTTTCAAACTCCTCTAAATCTCTTACTCAAATTTATCCAAATATAATGTTAAAATTGTTCACTGCATACAACTCAAATGCATAATTAAATTGCTGACGACCTACGCAATTTAAGTTGAAGTTAATAGTAGTGTGTTCATAATACAACTCACTCATGAATTTTCCCATACAATCACTTTCTACGGAGGAAGAGGAAGAGAAATTTTGACAAATTCATTTTTTTTTGTTGGAGCATAAGATTGTCTACATCGATCCTTTTCAAATTCAATATCACCAATTTGGGCATTTAGTCATTGATAGTAATTAAATGCTAAGTAAGTTACCAAGCATGATGAATACTTAGACAATTTAGGGCATGCAGTCGATTCACCTTGGGAAGAAGATGCTCGTCTCCACCTCCAAATTTGAAGGCTACAAGTGCATGCAAATATGCAGTCATCTCGCGTGCCCTCTTTGGCTACAAATGTAGTGGGGTTGCACTGCAACAGCCGAAGTCGCAATGAATACATTCATGCTTTAGGAACACACCACCTCATCTGTATCATTGCATGCCGGTACTCATCGACAAGTATTTGTTTGCGTGCCATGTTCACATGCTGCTTTTGAATTACTATTGATTTGGTGACGACCAAATATGATTGAATTCTCCCATGTTGACATAAAACTAAAGAAACCCAGCTTGGTAGCTAGTTGACATGAATCTTAGAGCTGGAAATTACCACCAGATTGTAACTACGTGGATTGATCCTTTCTTAGACCAGGATGTTTGCAGAAATTTCTAAAGGAACAAAGTGTTAATGATCATTACTGCACTTAATTTGGGTCCAAGGAGTTGTCTTCAAACTCCTTTGAGACTGCCTCTAACAAGCAGTTTAGGTTCAAGAAGAGAGAGAGAGAGAGAAGATCATATCAAGGATTAGATGGACTGTATGCTCTCTCCAAAAGGTAGGCAAAAGCATGAAAAGTATGATTAGTTTATCTAATACAACTGGAGAGTGAAAAGTACCAAGTTATCTAATAAGATGAATTTCTAATGGTACAAGGAAGGAATTCCACAAAGCTCCCACTGGATTCTCAATGTTTTGCTTTCTCCCTTTTCTTTAGCTCAAGGCAAGCAAAGCCTCCGTCTCCATTTATGATGAAGAAAGGAATGAAGTGGGCGCACATGCATCACAACTTTCATCAGAATCACAAATTGATAGACAATTGGTCATGCGAGCGCACAAAATGGTGCATGCAGCACAAAAAAGGTGACAACTCTTCCCCCACTAATGCTGTCAATAAAGGTGTAAGATTTAGTGGTGGATTAAGCATGCCTTTTGATTGGGTCTGTACTGGCTTGGCCTCCAAAATGATATGGACACTGTGTTCTACAGAGAAGTACTCATCAGTAGTGGCATGACCACTCAGACTGCACCTCCATCCCAACTTATAGTCTATTGCATGCCTCTCTACTGATGCATGCCCCACTTAATTATATTTTGTACTTTGCAAACTCCCTTAGGAGTTAAGACACAGGAAATTGGCCTTTTCTGTAATCAATGAGATGGGATGGAGACAGTGACTGCGATAACATTCAAGTCCACATCAGACTGCAACATCATTGCAGCAATGACTTCCAGCAATCAGAGCAGAATAGGTTTGTGCAAGCACTTGGAAAGCCATGGACAAAACTATTTGAAGTGGTATCAGCATTGGCAGGTAAAGAGAGATGCAATCAGCATGAACAAATGTACTAAAGAGAGGAGGATTAATCATCAGAAGGGTTGACAATGTTAGTGATGTCAAACCCTCCTTAACTGATTCAATATATATTATATCTGAAGTAGAATGATGGCGCAGATTTGCTTCAATGAGTGTATCGATACAGAGATATCACATCATACCAAGAAGAAACTGAGATCCAAAGGAGTTCAATTGGGTGAAGTAACCTAAAGAAACCAAGTAGTCAAAAGGAGTGGTTCTTGGAGTTGATAGTGAAGGGCCATTTGTCTTGTGTGCCTGCTCTCACTGCATGATAAAAATAACCAAACAAAAGAACGTTTGGAATCCCAACTTGGTGAAAATGTCTTTTTTACAGCATCTTCTCCAAAGCTTTGAAATCTGTTTAGAAACATAGTTTAATTCATTTAAAGAGAAACATGCTTCTCTTTCATAGAAATTACAGTATTTATGGTTTGGGGATTTCTAAGTTGAAAGAAGGGGATTCAGATTGAGAAAATTTAATGGCGCCATGGGATGTTCTCTTTTAAGTTCACTTCCCAATGTCTCTTTCCACCGGATAAACTCTGAATATATATATTTCTTCAAATAATGAAGCTGAATATTGAAGAGGAAAGAAAGGAAAAGGCTCTTGATTCTTGAACAACAAAACTTTGTGTTCTTTTGCCCACTGGCCACTCGTACTTGTTTGTTTGGATTCCACTTGGTATTCAGAAAGTTCTCCGGAATAAAACGTGACCTATCCAAGAGCAATTGTTTGTCTCGAGCTCTTCGCCCACTTGTTTGCATATATCTGAGATCAAACTGAGTCATCTTTTTATGGCGAGTGTACCATGCTTCCATGGGTTACAATTTAATATTGGCAGTGAACTCTTGGAATGATGCAGAGTTAGTCCCATATATTTTCATCCAAAAACAAAGATAACTTATATATTAAACAGCTCAATTAAAATAACTGGATTTAATATATGCAATTCTCTGTACCATGTAAATTTATTACAGATAGCAGGTCTTGTTCTGCGAAGTGAGCCTCTCTACTCTCTAGCAACAGAAATATAGCAGGGATCGTTCTAATCCCCCTTTCAACTTGGTGTATTACAGATTTTTTGCCAATTAGTTCAATATTTAAAAAACTGTTTTAGCTCATTGACTTGGTTGTTCATTGTCCATCCACCATCACTCGTCTTTTTACATAAGTGCAGCAATCTACAGCATGGATTTCTTTGACAGCATGATCAGCTGAAAACAAGAACTGTTTTTTTTTGACGAGCCAAACCTTGTTTTCTAATGTGTTAGGTTGTATGTATGGGTTAAACAGAGTGTATTATTAGTGTTAACAGAGCTATAGAAGTGTATCACACAAACCATGATCTGAAGCAAAGATTTTATTATATTATACAGGGCAGAAGACTCAACTTCCAATTCATTCCCTCATCAGTAGGTACATGCAAATGTAAAACACAAGAATGATATATTTTACATGTAGGATTTTTACCTCTTCTCATTACACTCAAAAGAGAGTTTAGGATGTCTTAGGACACAAATCTTTGGGGTGAGATTCTTTTTGGTTTAAGACTCTTTACCTTGCACCTTTTCTTCTGAGACAATTTTCTTTCCAAGTCCTTGACTCTGCCGTTGAGATTTGCAATTACTCCCATCTGTGCCTTTCCAGCCTCAAGCAGCTTCTCTAACATTTCTCTTAACTTTTCATTCTCTTCCACTAACTTCTTCTCTTCCTTGCTTAAATTGATACCTGGAGCAATGACATATTCCCCAACAGAAGCCACGGAGTTTGAATTGCTAACTGCTGCTTCTGAATTGACCAGAGGCGTATCTTCATTGGGAAATGAATCAACTTCACTTATCTTTGCAGCTGCATCATCATATCTGTTGACATTTGCTTCAAATGTTTCATCCCTAGTGACACACTCATCTTTCTTGATATCCACAGCATCAGGAAGAGGCAAATTTTGAAATTCTCCATCCTCCCTAGTTGACACTGAAAGTTCTTTAACTGTGCTTGAAGGAATATAATCAGTTGGAACAAAACCATCTTTTCCTTCCTCCAGAGCTGCACCATCATCAACTTTGCCACCATTTGCCTTAAATGTTTCATTTGAAGAGTGACCTTCATCTTTTCTTATATTCATGGCATCAGGCAGCATTGAATTTGTTACATCCTCTAGGTAAGCCTCAGCAGATGTTGATGTATGACCTCCATTGCATGTTGGAAATAGATGGCCTGTAATTATGCTATCAACATCTTCCGCCTGCTCTTCAAGGTTTCCTACTATGCATTGGACATTTGTATTTTCAGCGGAAGTGCCAAGAACAGCTTGTTCAGAACATGAATTATCCTTGGTCATATGCATCACATTGTTATCTGCAACTGCCTTCTCAACAGGATTGCTTTCTACTGCTGGCACTGGAACTGCTCTCATGGTATCAACTTCTTTACCTGGAACAACTGTTTCCTTGATGTCAAAGTCAACCCCTGTGGTTCCAGATGTGGGTTCTACAAGCTCCATCATTTCAGGTTTTGATTCCTCAGCTGCCACATCATTAGCTTCTCCCTCCGTGCACAGAGTTGATTGCTCTGATCTTACATCCTGTTTAATATCATTTCCAGATTCAGGATCAGAGAGTTGATCTCCCAGTTGATAGGTAGAAGCATGGCTGACAAATTGCTTGTCTGCCTCCAACTTAGTGACCTCTTCTGTTGGGGTAGAGTGTGCCTCAAAGATTTCTTTTATCACCTCTTCTTGATTGATTGGTTGTTCTTTCTCCAAATGAGATTCAGCTGCATTGCCATGAGAAGAAACCTGTTCTTTTGGAAAGTCAATTTCACGGCCCTCCAAAGGAATTGAACCCCTTTCGATGCTGAAGGACTTGAAACTACCTGGTCCTGTTTCTGATTCAGCCTTTACTACCTCTACATCTCTCTGCTGTTCAGCATTGGTTTCTTCTTTTTCATCCACATATGCTACCTCAGGTTCCACATTGCTTTCTTCTTTTCCACCCACAGATGCCACCTCCAATGGATGAGCTGCATCAACTGATTGGACTGACACACATTCAGGCTCCAAATTGATTGGTGCAGATGACACAGCAGCAGAGACGGCCTCAGAACTGGAATTCTCCACTGTGGATGTAGTGTCTAGAGAATCAAGCCTCTCTTGCAGACCAACTAGCTCCCTGGCCACAGACTTCCTCACGTCTCTCAAGGTTTGGTGCAACCCCTGCCAAAGTGTTCATAAAAGAGCAACAAAAAGATGTTGGTGGACTAATCAATGTCAAATAAATATAAAAGTTCTTTCCTCAAACAAATATTAAAAGGTGTATGTTTAAATTACGAACTATCAAGTAATTCATGTAACCTATTGCAAAAAAAGTAAACACTATAACCAAGTAGACCTAACGTAAATTCCTCAAAACAAAAACAGTAATAGTCAACTATGGTTCATTCTTATGGCATAAGTATGACAAGTAGAAAAATATTCATTATCATGGAAAAAAGGGAAACATGCTGAAAAAGATAGATATAATAAATTACCTGAATGGTATCCAGTTGCAACAGAAGATTCATTATGGTCTCACTTATTACAGTCTTCTGTTTCAAATCCAGGTCCTTTGAAATAGCTTCAAACTCCTGTATTTGCTTCTTGACAATCTCTGCTTTTTGACGAATTTGAGAAATTTTCCGCAGTTTCTCAAGAGGTTGCCATCTTCTCACCTCAAATCCTCTATAAGCAGATTGAATACGAGTTGCTGCATCAGAGTTCGACAAAATCTTCTTTTCATTCCTTGGTCCACTGATTGTTCTCTTTGTGTTCTCCATAGGCCTCTTCCCCACTCCATTTTCATCTATTGGCTGTTTCTCAACCTCCTTATCAACTTGATTGTCCACAACCTTAGTAGCTCCTTCATTTAAACTAGTTGCCATTGTATCCTGGATTTTCTTCTTTGACTTCTCTGCCTCATGCTCATCATTAACATGTACCACCTGGATCATTTTCTTAGGCATCTCCTGTTTATCTCTTACTAATAACTGTTCTTTTTCTGTTTTATCCTTGCTAACTTTCTCCTTGCCACTGCGGTTGGGTGGGCTTGGAGACCTTGATGTACCATTTGCATTCTTCTTCCTTGGCAATGGGTCCACCCTCAAGCATACAGGAGGTAGCTTTGATGTCTTGGCCTGAGGTAATTGCTTGCTATCTGGTGACTTCTTAGCTCCATTCTCCTTCTGTTTCTCGGGAATGCTGATGGATTTCTCCTTATCTTTGTCATTGTGCTTCTCATCTATTTTGAGCTTCTCATGATTGTCTTCTTCTAGTTGCCTGACAGGGATGGTCTTGGTTCGGCTTTCCTTCTCAGCTACTTCTTTGGGATGCCCAAGAGTCACGTGCTTGTCATCAACATCTGGCTTCTCACCATGGCTCTCATCCGCAAGAAGTTTCAATGGAATAATTTTCAAACTTGAGGGTAGTTTTTCCTCAACTTGTGGATCAGAATTTTTCTCTTTCAAATTTTTTGTTGTGCCTTCTATTTTCTGATCACCAGGCATCCATACTATTGGCCATGGGAACTGATTTCTCCTCTCACTACTCTGCAGATTTCTTTTTCCATCCCCATCCCATTTCCTACCATTGGAGCTGCTGATATCCGTAGGAATCCACCCATTCCAGAATGCAGGAGATGACTCAGAGCTCTTATTACTCTCTTTGTCCTTTGAGTAGCCAGGAGGTATCCACACTACTGGGTAAGGATATTTCGGCAACTGAATAAGACTTGATGACCTATTGTCCTGGTCGTTTTCAGGTTTTGGTTCCTCAATCTTTAAACTGTTGTTGTCTCCTTTGTTGCATGTATGATTGGGGCACCCACAACAATGAGCTTTGACACTGTTGTAACCATAAGGATTTTGATCACTCGGATAACAAGGAGGGATGGCAAAAGAAGGGTAAGAACCATAGTAAGGGGGATATGATCCATGGCAACATAGTTGAGGAGGTGGTGATGGAATATAAGGACAAGGAGGCCTAAAACCATAGTAGCCAGGAGGGTAGCTATGATTGCAGCAACTATTACAATCAGTTGGATTTTGATGTGTGACACTACCATTAATAGTCCATGGCCCAGAAGATGAGGGAGATGCATGTGTGTTTATTCTTGTTTGAGGGGAAAGGGTTTCCCAGCTCGGGTAAGGATGATATGGATGGGGAATGTGGTCGCAGTGGTGAAGTGAAGTGTGAGGATATGGTTCCATGTATCCGTAAGGTGGAAACATTCTTTAAGAACTTTTCGTCCACTTTAAGAGTCTCTTTAAGCTTGAGAGACCTATAAAAATCCTGCAAGATAAATAGAATTTCATCATCAATACTAGTAAAAAATGAAGAACAATTCAGTACATCAAATAAGAAACAACAACGCATCCTAAATTAATTTGACAGAAAAATACTCAGGTGTGATAATGCCCATAGACACACATACTATATAAGTATATATAACCATAACAGAATAGAGCATCATGAAACAATCATTTGCTCATAGACCATTAAGTAGGGGTGTAAACAAATCAATTTACTTGATGAACATCTATAATGTTTGTGTTATCAAAAATTTTAGGTTAATCTATTGACCAAACTAGCTCAAACATGCGAGCTTGGCTCCCTCGCTTATGTTCACAAAGATGCTCATCTAGTGTTTGTAACCAAACTTGTTCAAGTATTGGTTAATGACTCATTTATTAATTAGTGGGCTTGATATATGCAATTTAGTTACCTAACCATAGCCCCTTGAAAATGAGCTTGTGAAGGCTCATTCCAAAGCTTGTTTGAAACCACATTAGTAGCTTGATTAAGTTTATTGGGTTAAGCTCGAGTTAGACTCGAACAACCTGAAACTTAATGAACCGAGCCCGAATGCAAATTACGGCTCTAATCAAGCTCCGACTAAAATTAAGCTTGAGCCAAGCTAATAAATAAATGAGCCAAACTCAAACAACCCAATGGTTGGTTGGGTCAGCTCATTTACACGGCTACACCTCTACCTCTAGTAGACACAAACTTCTATTGATTAATAAGACTTGATGAGTTTACTAGCATTAACTTCAGCATCAACATTTTGGATTAGTGGTTTAGACCTATCAGGTTAATGAGTCATATTATCAAGATGGACCGTGAACACTTTAAATTGCCAAGAAAACCTCACATTGAATTATTTGAAGAGCTTCAACAGCCATATCTGATTCAGTCATACTTGTCGCTATTCTAGTAGCTGAGCTAACCTTTGAATTGAGCTAAAAGTACCCTCAAGAAACTCTATTATAGAAACTATCTCTATTAAAGCAAATTGAAAATTTGAATTTATATATGTTTTCTAAAATCTGCTTTCAAACCTTTGTTGTATTTTGGAGATCCTATGGTCCAGAAAAGGAAAAGGAAAACACACTAACCAAACAGCCTACATTTTTCTATTTCTTTCTTCTTTCCTTCTTTAACAATTTATTAGTTCACCATTACCAGGATAAAGGGGAAAAAACACATCATACAAGCAATAAATTACTTAAATTTACGCTAATAGGCATAGGTCCCAATTTTCTTTTTCATGTATTTTAGGCTACTAGCTACCAAGTCAAAATAATAATTGAAGACGGTAATTTTTCTAGCTACAAAAGGATCTTTCTCCAGTTCAGCCTTAAGTGCATCTTTCAAATTCAATATCCTATGGTATAAAATTTAAGCAATCAATGGTCTTATATAGGTTTGAATTAAATCTTATGAGCTGAAGAGATAGGATACAACATAATAAAAATGATATTTTTTACACTGATTCTTGGACTCCTTAACATTCAAATGTCAAGAATTTCTTGAAACTTTGCCATGACTACAAAAAGGTTCCATAACATGTTTTCCGCTAGGCTAAGGACTCTAAGAATGATCCAACCAACTAACCAAGTAAAATTAAAATATGAAGACAATGGAAAATGTGATACTTTTCCACCATCCAACACTACATTTAAGCAGCATAAATCACCAACATGCCAGTTTAGCACCACTTACGATGGTCATGACTAAGTCATAGATAATTCTGCTACTATCAATTTGGTCCTATAAATAAGTCTATCTCAATTATCAGTATGGATGTGATAATTGTGTTACTCTGATTTTTAATCTCACGTCAATAGTTCAACCTCATGACTAAGTGCATTAATTAAATATGCAGATTTGTAAGGCTTGACCACTATCAATAACTTGATTTAAAGCATTTTGAGTCGGTGTTTTCAAGTCTATCAAGTTAATATGTCAGCTATCCCACAATTACGGTGATTCGTTTCAACCCCATGTTGCTAATATCCCCATTACTTTTTTGCAGTCCTTAGGACAATGGATTCTTCCTCGTGTCTTCCACACTACTTGTTTGTGTCGTTCAATAAAAATCTGAATCTGCCTATGTTTAACTTCCGGCATTTATGGTTTGCGATAAATAGCAGGAGCTTTGGCGACAAACGGAATTCTGCACAGGCACTGGCTATTATGGCAGTGACTATTTGACTCAGGTTAGGAGGACAAAACAAGTTTCAACAAATAGCTCCTTAAATGGAGTTTGCAATACCTATTAATTGTTCCAGTACTTGCTTTCACTTCTTTTGCTCCAGTTGTATTACCTCTTTTATTCTCGCTCTTTTTCTTTTTCTCTTCTTCTGGACACCTTGTACCATTTCAGCAATTTGATATGAATGCAAGTTCTATTAAAAAAATCTATGCTTAATTTCTAAATCATTCCGTTTATTCCAAAAAACCAATTCAGCAAAAAGCTGGTTCTTCAGCATTACAAAACACATCAATTTTCCAATCACAAACCAAAATTTAAGAAACAATAGCATGTTCCCTAACCAGGAATCACCTCAACGTAGAAAAGGATTAAAGAAAACAAAGGGAGCAAAGAACACGAAAAAATGAGACAGGATCTAGGGTGATAGAGGATGAGATCGAACCTTCCAAGCGATGCCACGAACCGGATGGCTCAGTTACCGACGCGAAACGATCCGCAAACCCTGATTTCGTTCCTCTCTTCAGATTCCTTGGACACCTGTAGAAAGCTTCAAAATGTTCCTCTAAGGAATGGCGCGGCACAACCTCTCCTTTTATAGAGCGCCATTACCGGGGGGCAGCCACCTCACGCTCTCCAGAGGTTTCGCGACGTAGACCGCGCGGGCTTCGTCTCCCTTCTCGAGCTTTCTCGCACACCTACATTTGGTGAGCTGTTCTCTTCTAGATGGATCAGCCTTGAGCCCATTATTGGGCCACTAAGTAAGAAAAGCCCAATTGATTCATTAATCAGATCATGCTGCGATAGCATGTCTAACGTGGCAATGGGCCCGGCCGAATGCGACCTGTAAGAGGGCACTTTAGTGGACCGGGTTGGGGTAGTCCCCTTTGTCATATGGGCCGTGCCCGGACACATGGTGGGTTAAGTTGTAAAAGGAGAACTATATTGGGGCCACATGGTGGGTTAAGTTGTAAAAGGAGAACTATATTGGGGCCACATGATGATCTCCAACAAGTAGGGGTGTCAAGTGTACATGGGTATCGGATAGACTCAGAATGATTAAAATTTATCCGATCGAATAGGTTTTAAGTAGACCCGAATTAAATTCGGATAGAGTCCTGATCAAAACTCAAGAAATGGATTAAAATTGATTCCGATTTCGGGTCCAACACATCGAGTATCTAAAACTGGAATCGAAATCAGTACTCAAAACTTGTACTCTAAAATCTGGTTATTTACATTTTCAATGGTGCAAGTTTCAACATAGTACCTAGATTTTGTATCCTGGAACCTGTAAACGAACAGATTCTAACAAAATACCCGGAACCTATTATTTACGGCCTCCAACAAGATATTCATAATACTACACCACATATATGTTCAGGAATAGGGTTTGATTCTAATTCCCAACAGATAAGGTCTGAATTTAAAACCTAGGAATCATGTCCGAACATCATAAAAAATACAGGTATCCGAATCCGCTCACCACTGCTAACAAGTGAATAGTCAGAGAATGTATATCTTCCCTCTGACCATTCCAAGGTCTTACACTTTCTACCTAACCCCCAAAAAAAGATTTAAAGAAGACTAGCACAGCCTACAGTCAATATGAGCCAAGTTAACTTCTTGCATATATTAATGCACAGTCAATATGAGCCCAGTTAACTTGCAAAAATCTTAATGCACAATCCAATCTTGAAATGACAGGCTCTCATCTTGTTCTTCATTCCTCATTAACTAAGCAAAAAAGCCTTGTGCTCAGTTCCTCTCTTTGACTGTCAAGGCAAAGAATGGAGACACCAAAGTATGAACAAAATCCATGCAATTCTGATGTGGAAGAAAGGTAAGTTGGATCCATCCAAATGGAAATACCCTGAATCTGAATCAGTGTGCACTGATTAAAAAATATTCTCAGCTGTTGGAGTTTCTGCTTCCTTCCCTGTTGGACACACTATATGACTATATGTATCTTTTCTATAAGCATGCTATATAGATTGGTGAATTACGATACAATTCACTAAGTTGTTTATTGGAATCAATTAGGTCATTGGCAAGAATTAAACATTTTATAAGATTCACTCTGCAAATGAGTGCATTGTTAGGTACCAAGTCAAGTCTTGCTAAATTTAACCTTGTTGGACAATTAAAGCAGGTAGAGCAGTTTTCTGATTAATGTATTCTCAAAGAGGAAATATCAGCTTTCTTCCTGGAAATAATAACAATAACTCATGGTTAACTCATCAGTCAAAAGAAGAAGAAGAAAAACAAGTTATCTCTTGCTTTGCACATGTTTAATTCCAGCTTCTGTCTTTGGTGTCTTTATCATAATTAATTTCTCACATAACAGTAGTCTTTAATTAAAACTTTCTGGACTTATTCAGGTGTGATGGAATTTTAATTCAATCCTTTAAGGGTCAGACACGGTACATCCAAGGAATAAGTAATAATTCCATATATGATAGATTGACAACCATATGTGGAAATTACATTTTATATTCTTATCTAACTCTAGTAAGATAAAGACATAGTTTAACTCTTTCACTATATATACATAATAAATCCCAAACACAATATACAAAGAAAATTATGAAATGTGCATGGCATTCTGAAATTACATGCTGATTAATGCATTGTACTCACGAATAAGGTCCAGGCATTTGTACTTCAATCTCACACTCATATTTTCAAATCTCGCCCTTTCTTGTGATGGTTGAAAGGTGTTTCTTTCCCTGCTGAAGTGCACCTTCTTCCCTTTGTCCAGTACTCCATGGGGCTCCTTGGTGAGCAGTTCCCCCACGACGGCTACCAAAAAATTGCGACTTATCCTGATTTGGCTTTGGTTTGTATGGTTTGAGAGAAACTCTAGAACCTTTAGAAGCGAATCTACTTCTTACCAAACTCTTGTCGTGTCGGCCGCGAATTACTATGAGTTGTGTCGGGCTTGATTGTATAGTATCTTTAACTTTTATCCCTCCCTTTAAACCTGTACCTCTTCATATCTCTTGAATGGAATGTAGGTTTTTTCTTTTTTCAAAAAAAAATAAGGTCCAGGCATTTGTTTTTGAGAAAACACCCATAGAATTAAGCTCTGTTTCTCTGTCTTTCTGAGTTCTATCAAATTGTCACTGTCAAATTTTTCCATATTTCACATTAAACACTACAGAAAAATAGGTATCATTGACAGGAGAATCGTACTATATACTCAAAGATCTGTCACCAAAAGGTATCGGTGGCAAAAACTTTCATAACAACATTCATTGCTAAAAACCTCCTAGTTGATGCTATATCACAAAAAAATGTGATGGAAAAATTTCGGTCACAAAAATTCGTCACTAATATCTATGATCAAAAATAATTTTTTCATCGCAAATTGTGACAAAATTATGTTCGATTAGTGACCGACAAAATTTGATTAATTATGTCACAAATTTGATTAATTCCATCGTTATATTATAATATAATACAATACTATTTATACTTTTACAAAGTTCTAAGAAATTTATAAAAGATAATATGATAGTAAATTTTTAGGTCTTATGAGGTATCAATTTATAAAATTAAAAAAAAATCAAAAAAAAATCATATGAGACTAAAAAATTATATTTATAATCGTTAAGAATAAATAAAAATAATAAATTTAACCAACATGGGACTAAACAAAATAATAATAATAAATTCATTTTATTTAATTTTGTGTCGAATTTCTACTTTCGTCACTGGCATGTCATTGTTGTATAGCGACTCAATGACGGGCCCGTGACGAACATGGAAAAAAAATCAATTACAGATTAGTGTTGGAATATTAGTGACGGGAATAAATTCGATCACTATTCTATCATTGATGTTGTTTATTAAAAATTATTTGCCAAATTGGTCACAAATTTTGTGACAAACCTACGACGAAATTGACATGTGTCAGATTTCACGTCACAAGTCCATTACAATTTTCGAAAAAAGAATGTTCACTTCGTGTTGTCACTAATTCATCACAGTTTGTGATGGATTTTAATCGTCACAAAATTTTGTTAATGATGTCTATTTTTCTTGTAGTGAAAAAACACTCAAAATGATGTAAATTGTAATAATAAGAAATCCCAAGATCTGTTTTCTATTCTGAATTAAATAAAGAAACTAGGGATGTCAACGGGTCGGGGCGGGTACAGAGGGTGCCTACCCACTACCCGCCCCACGAAATAAATGGGTACCCGCTACCCGTTTATCCTCCGCGAGTATTAAAAATGGGTACCCATTTAATTACCCGCGCTGGGGGGCGGATACCCACGGATATTGGCGGGTACCCATGACACTTTAAAAAAAAAAAAAATTACTATATTTTAATAACACTTCAACTCTTCAAGTATTTTGATAACAACTTCAAGTATAATAATTTCATTTTGATAAATACACAATATTTGGATAATAATATTATAAGGTTTCAAAATATAAAGTATATGTGTATTGAATTAGATTAAGATTTTTTTAATATATGTGCCTAAAGTAATATTGTAATTTATCAATTCTCGCGGGTACGGGTACTATAATACTCGTACCCGCCCCATATAATAAACGGATAAGAAAAATTACCCACGAAATCTTCGTAGGTAGGAAACTACTCCCCATACCCGTCATAAATGAGTAAATATCTGCGGGTACCCGCCTAAATGGATATTATTTCCATCCCTAAATGAAACACCATCACTAATATTTCCACCAAATTGTGTTTGTATAATGCAAGTATATATATTATTTACCAATGGTGGTTGATACAAGTGAGTCGACACTTGTTCTCGGCCCTTAAGCAAGGTCTTGGGTTTGAGTTTTTTGAGTGGAGAAAATTACTATTGGAAGAGCTTTACCTTCTTAGTGGACCGACTCAAAAAAAGCTCGAATCGAATTATGGGCTCACTAGTAGTTTAGTGGTTACACATTTGGTTATATTGTTAATAAATCAGATGTTCGATCCTTGATTGTAGTGCTTTATGTATTTTTCCACGTCTTTGTACATCTTGTAAAATGTGTCTGTGCGTATAATTCTCTCGTCTATGTATGTTTTGTAATGACTATGTTATAATTTATTTTTTTTTAAAATGTAGGTTTAATTATATTTTTGGTCCCCCAAAATATCATGTTTTTTTTCGTTTAGTCCCTCCTTTTTAAAAACTTTTTGTTAAGTCCCTCAAAAACTATTTTCATTTCCGTTTGATCACTCCATTAATTTTTCATTAACATTTGTCGTCAAGTGCCAATGTTGGCATGGATTAAAGACAAAATGAGGGACCAAACGAAAAAATGGAGATATTTTAAGGGACCAAATGAAAAAAATATATATATATTAATAACCCAAATCATATATATATATATATATAAGTTTTCTCATCTTATTCACTAATATAAAATTTCATCAATTTATTTTCTCTTATTTCAAAATATTCACCTCACAAATCTACAACAAATTTACGACTCACGCTCGCGTTGTCCTTTTCTCTATCAACACCTTTTCTTCCCCTAACTTTTTTCTGCCACTACGATTTCTTTATTTATTAATTATGATGGATAGAACGATGTCGTTGTGGTGTTACATGATGATAGACACTCTCACGACACAAGCAGCAAGGGGTGACACACGATTCGTGGTGGCGCAAGCGTGAGCCATGATGGCACAAGGGCGGCACGAGCATGAGTCGTAAATTTATTGTACATTTATGAGGTAAATTTTTTGAAATAATAAAAAGTAAATTGATGAGAATTTATATTGATGAATAAAATGGAAAAAATACACACACGTGTGTGTATATATATATATATATTTTCTATCTAGTTTCTTAAAATATCTTCGTTTTTTCGTTTGGTCTCTCATTTTGTCTTTAATTCATGTCATCATTGATTCTTAACAACAAAAGTTAATGGAGGGACCAAACTAAAAAAATATAATATTTGATGAATAAAAAATATAATTAAGCCAAAAATGTATATAGATTACTTGGACTAGATATACTTTCTTTAATCTAATTTTCTTCTTTGTGCGGTAATTAACCGCGTCAAAAGGTTAAACGAGGTTAAGATATTTCCTCACGTAATGATATCATGAAGAGTGATTAGTGGTGCTTTTCAACTATTAATTAATTAACTTAGGTTAGAGCGAAGAAAGAGCCTCAAACAGTTTTTTATAGATTCGATTACGTGGACCCAGCTATGTTTCGAAAACAACCTTGTCTGATGACCATTAATTCCGATCTAAATTATATTCAATGTAATAAAATTAATTATTTTGAGTTTAATTAGCTTGAATCTTATTCTAATCTAAAATATGTACATGGCTGGACATTTTTGGTCGAGTTGACCCGTCATAGACTCAAATTATATAATAATTTACATTCAAATAATTAATCTTTGGTGGCATCATCTGGTATATTGTCTAAAGATCTAAAATTTTAATTTTAATATAATCATTTATTACAATTTTTTAATTAATAAAATAAAATAAAATAATTAATTTTTTTCTTAAAAGTTTGTATACGCATACATAAAGACCCTTGCAAAAAGTTCTCAAATTAACATCTAGACTTTGTAGGACCCCACCACACCACAATTGTGTGGCAATTTCCACATTGGAACTAAAATCAAATTCCTCGTCACCTAATTGCTAGTTAATGATGCAAATTAAGATAAATGTTATACATCTGCATCAGTAATCTTTCATGCATGCATGCCTAAAGTTATTCCAGCTTTACAGCTCTCCTTGCTAGTTTGAGGAGCAGTGGAGATCCAAGTGACCACCACAAAGTAAAAGGGTCTCTCTGCAAAGATGCCCACATAATGCACAACAAGTGCAGGTACTGCTAGTGGCCAAAGTGAACCCAGAACTTATTAATATAATCAAAAAGAATTTTGAGGGCCCTTCAATCTTTTATACTAATTAATATTATTTGTTGTCTTATAGAATTTAGGAAAAAGATTTGTTGCCTGTTGCATTAACTTATCATCTGTTCCATTCAGCATCCAGTGATTTGTAACAGAGAAAAAGTTCATTTTCTCTGATTCTTTAAGGAATCCCAAAACAGTGGATGTCAGATGCGTTGGAATCCACCAACACAGTCCACGGTTTCTTTCTCAACATTTTATAATATTATTTCGAGCAAATACCCAAAACCAACTTTCTCTCCTATTTTTCCCAAATTTACAATTTTCAATTAGATATTCTCAAAACCATAACTTAAAATTGATTTTTCCATTTTTGCCTCTTGCGATTGGTTGAACAAAAGACATTCTATACTTTCATGAAAATATGAAAATATGGAACTGGTAAAAATACTAATTTTTGTCTATCAAAATATCAATTAGTCATATTGGATATTCTTTATAAAGTCTGCAAGTTGAATTCTGTATGAATTAAGCTCAGAAGAAGACATTCTATATTTTCATGAAAGTATGAAACTGATGAAAATACTAATTTTTTATTGTCAAAATATCAATTAATTATATTGGATATTCTTTCTAAAGTATGTAAGTTGAATTCTGTATGAATTAAGCTCAGAAGAAGGCATTTCATACTTTCATGAAAGTATGGAATGCCTTTTGTTGAACCAACAATAAGGGGAAAAATCAGAAAAATCAACTTTAAATTATGATTTTGGGAATATCCAATTGAAAGTTATGAATTTGAGAAAGAGAAGAGAGAACGTTATGATTTTGGGTATTTGTTAGATTTAAGTAGTTAATTATACTCTTGATCTCTCAAAATATCATATTTTTTTATTTAGTCCTTTATTTTTTTTTAATTTTTCGTTTAATCCTTCAAAAATTATTTTCATATCACTCCGTTAATTTTTTGTTAACTTTTGATGTTAAATGCCAATATAAAATACTAACATAGATTAAAGAGAGATCAAACGAAAAAAATAAAATATTTTAAGAAACTAAATGAAATATATATATATATTAATAACCTAAAACATAACAATATATATTTTAATAATCTAAACATAATAATATAAAATTATTTTAGTTCATTAAAATATATATTTTTTCCATTTAGTCCTTTAAAATATCTTCTTCTTCTTTTCGTTTCATCACTCTCTAGTCCACGTCAGCATTTCATATTTGTACTTAACATCAAAAGTTAATGAATGGATCAAACGGAAATAAAAATAATTTTTGAGGAACTAAACGAAATTTTAAAAAAAATGATAGACCAAACAAAAATAATAATATTTTGAACTACCGAAAATATAATTAAGCCTATTATTTATTATTAGCTGGGATCTAAATTGGTTTTTTATTTTTGTACAGATATTTGAAGGGAAAGGAAATTTCTACAGTGATCTCCTCAAGTTGACCAACCCTGTGAATCCCATGATTCAGCCAATCACCACGCGGGTGGACGTGTGAGTTCATTCAAATAAGTATCAGAAGTATTTCCACCGGGGCCCCTTGCGTGAAATCGAGCGTATGTGTGGTTACTGGTTAGTGAGACTGTGAGACAAGATACATGTCGTGCTCGTGCGTACATACACAAGCGGGCCCCGCCACTTCCGTTGCATCTGACGCAGAGGATGACGTGTCTTCTCTTCGTCCTCGCGGGCAGCATCCCTCTTGTGGCGGGGACCACTGCCGGCGCGGCAACCCCTATCGTGGGAAGATACTCTCTCGAGTCTCGAATCTCGATTCCTTTTGGGACTTTTGCATATACGCCCCTTCCAAGATTAGTATTCCGTTCCAATGAAGTTTACGCTTTGCACGTACCTTCTCTGGTCAGACGAATTTTGGATGACGACACGCTAATACGAATATGACGGGGGTATGTTTGCAAAAGACCGATTTTTTAAAGCCGGTTTTTGTTCGCGTTGCTCTTTCCTCTCATTTTCTTTGTGTGTGGCTTCTGGTTTCCGCTGCCGTCTGCGAGAACGAGCAAGTGAAGAGGAGGAGAAATAGAGCAAAAGAAGCGAGAAGAAAAACGCTACCTTCTATCATCTTCGGCCCATGGGGTTATTTGATTCCTTGTTCTTTGGAATCCCGATTTGATGTAAGGTTCTTTCCTTGTTTTTATCTCTCCTTATTTAGAAAAAGCTGTAGATTTTTTTTTTTCTCCTTCTTCTTCTTCTTCTTCTTCTTCTTCGGTTTCCTTCTTGACTCTAAGGATTTAGAAAGTAATTTTCTGCCTCTGTTGGATGTGGATTCCGTGCTTTATCCGGTGATACTGTTGGTTGGAAAAGTTTTGACTCAATAAGGAAAAAATGAGTTTTTTTTTTCTTTATTAATTGTATCCGGATTCTTCTTGTTCTCTGTTATATTTATTTTCGATAGGTTAAGATTCATTTATGTGGAACTAATCTGTTGTTCTTTCATCTTTATATTGCGTTTTCTTTTAATATGATATATCTGTTGGATTTGCAATAATTTTCATATTGGATTCGTGTCTGGAAGTTATAAATTTCTTCCCTTTGCTTCCATGTTGGTAATAAGGTGAAGTTAGTGGTTTTCAGAGATCTTAAAGTCAGCACCAGTAGATCTTTCTTCGATCATTATGAGTTATATAGGACTTGCTATATTCTAGGCTTTAATCTATAAGTTGTGTTGGTGAAGATTTTATAATAGTAACTTGTTTTCTTCCCACTTCCCTTTTTTCACCAGAGTAGATGCGCTGATATCTAGATCTGTTCGCTGCTCATCATTTCAACAAGTCTTTGAGGTTTGTTCACTTCATCAAACTGATTGAAAATCGAGTTATTAGGTTAGAAACATATATCGAGGATTTATATCAAGCAAGACGTATTTTGTGTATCAGTGTGTTCCACAGTGGGGATTTGCTTGGCAACATGCTTTCTTTTTGTAGACATGCTTTCATCTTACAAAAAGAATTCAATGCACAGAAAAACAAATTCATCCGAGTTTTGACTTTGATCCTTAAAGCATCTAAAGTTTCACTTCTTCCAAATTGACTACAAATTGTGATTTGTTCACAGAGATTTATTTGCTCCACTGGTTTTCTATCCTCCCAACAAAGGATGCCCTTGTGGCTTCTCATAGGAGGGTTTAAGATTGCAAATTTGTACAGAGGATAGAGACATGCAAGCAGGAAAAAGTTATGGGATTATGCTTGCAAAAGAGTCGTACCAGGCCTTCCTAATTCCAATCTATCTTAATTTTACATCTTCACTAGATAGAAAGGCAGATTCCACCAGCCTTATATATTCTGATAATTATCATCTCAAAAGAAATTTATCCTGATAAATATCCTGCAAAAGAAATTTATCATATTAAAAGAGTTTTAGACAATTAATGTAAATTTTGGGTCATTTTTTTTATCTTATGACACATTGTTGGTTTTGTTTAGAAATCATTTTCTTTATTCTATTCTCTAGTTTGAGCAAGTCATGGATTAATTAGTTTGTTTAACAATTAACAGGAACTTGACTGCTTTGGTTATCCTTGATGCTTCCAGTTTCTGCCTCATCATAACCCATCTCAGACACTACTAAGTATATCTGTAACTCTCATTAGTCTTTATAAAATGGATCGCCGCGACACATCAGGATTTGTTAGTGGAGGTTGCTATGAGCTTTTCAGGAAATGTTACCATATGTATTAACTTAAACTTGATCAACCCCGGAAGTCAAGCAACTGGTTTGTTAGTCAAGATTTCATTGAGGTTGTGATCTTCTTGTCCAATATCATTTATGGATGACAGGCTTGGGCTATCTGCATTTGATGTGAGTTTCTCATCCAGAGATGCTTTTAAGAATTTGGTTCAATATCACACTGATACCACATTAAGGATTAATTCTCATAGCTCCTGTGTGAATGCTCTGAATTCAAAAGGCATAAAGAGGAAGTGGTGTGATATTGATGGAAGTGGTGTAGGTACTTCATTAGTCCTTGGTTTAGGTCGGCCATCAAGCTCTTCAGATAGCAGCAGGAAGAGTTCTGCAACAGCTTGCACAATGTCTTCAGCCAAGGAAACTGATGTTGAATCTTCCATGGATCTTGGACTTAATTTTGATCTTAACCTTGGTAATGAATGCACGGTCATTTCAAAGAAACCTGCTCTTGCTGTTCAAAAACCTAAAGTTGACCTTCAATTAAGTTTATTGATAGGACCATCTGAATCTGCTATTACCAACGCAAAGTCAGTCGCAATTCAGGATTACTATGAGAAAACAGTAGTCTCTAGGCCCTTTACTCAGGAGCAAAATGTCGATGAAGGTTCAAAATCATCTCAGAGGAAACATGGGAATAAAATGTTGCCATATTTAATTAGCTCTGATGAAGCTGATACTTCTTTCCCTGAAAAAATGGTTGTTGAAACATCTATTCCAATTGGACTATCAGATTTTACTCTGTCAACCATGACACAACCACCAGTAGTTTCAGTTGCTACTTCCGGGGTTACTCAAACACAACAACGCAATAGTAACACCAAAAATTGTCAGTTCCCAGGCTGTTCCAAAGGAGCCAGGGGAGCTTCTGGGCTATGCATAGCCCATGGTGGTGGCCGGAGGTGCCAAAAAGCTGGTTGCCAGAAGGGAGCCGAGGGCAGGACCGTCTTCTGCAAAGCTCATGGAGGTGGCAGGCGATGCGAGCACCTTGGCTGCACCAAGAGTGCTGAAGGTCGCACTGACTACTGCATTGCTCATGGTGGTGGTCGTCGTTGCAGCCATGCTGGCTGCAGTAAGGCAGCCAGGGGAAAGTCTGGTCTTTGCATAAGACATGGTGGCGGCAAGAGATGTCAAAAGGAGAATTGCACCAAGAGTGCAGAAGGTCACTCTGGTTTATGCATTGCCCACGGTGGTGGCCGCCGTTGCAAATATCCTGAATGCATGAAGGGTGCACAGGGCAGCACAAATTTCTGCAAGGCACACGGTGGGGGTAAGAGGTGTACATATTTGGGTTGCACAAAAGGAGCCGAAGGAAGCACACCATTTTGCAAGGGGCATGGTGGAGGGAAACGCTGTGCATTCAAAGGTGGTTGCACAAAGAGTGTGCATGGAGGAACCCAGTTCTGTGTGGCTCATGGTGGTGGAAAAAGGTGTGCTGTCCCAGAGTGCACCAAAAGTGCCAGAGGAAGGACAGATTTCTGTGTCCGTCATGGAGGTGGAAAGAGGTGCAAAGCTGAAGGTTGCGGAAAGAGTGCTCAGGGAAGCACCGATTTCTGCAAGGCACATGGGGGAGGCAAGCGTTGCGCATGGGGCCAACCTGAGTCAAATCTTGGTAATGGACACCCTCCATGTGACCGTTTCGCTAGAGGAAAGGTTGGCCTTTGTGCTGCACACACTGCACTGGTGGAAGATCAGCGTGTTCATGGTGGGCACCAACTGGTGAATTCAGAGAATCCAACACTCGGCAATCCTGAGAAGATGAAAGGTATTGCTGATCAAGATAATTTCTTGGAGACGGAATATAGGAAAAACACTCCCTTCTTCTGGGGTGTGCTTGATCAGAATATGAACCATCTTAGTTCTAGGATGGCTTCTCTCCCAGAAGGTAGGGTGCATGGTGGGAGCCTTCTGGCAATGCTGGCTAGTAATGCAGGTCCTGGTGACCACTCTGCATCTGAGGTCGTTGGCGGCTATGCTCAACAGGGCACACCACACCTTGTAACTAGCAACTGGGTTTAAAGTCCAAAAGTTGGATCTTGTATGTTATATTCACTGTATAATTCCGACTTGTCTCTCACACAAATGTGGCACATGTGATTGGTTACGTCTGTCTGGAAAAACCTAGTTTCTGTTTGGAAACACTCCTGGTATGTAATATAACTTAATCGTGAAGAGGTGCACTTAAGGGAAGCAAAACTTGTTCTGGCCCTTCTTTGATCAGCACCGTAGATAATCATTTCTGTTGATATGTAGGTTGTAAATACTTTTGCTTGTGTTCTCTTTTCTTTTGGATTGATGTAAGAATTATTTGTTATGAAAAATGTATTAATACTAATGTTATTAAGCGTGTATATATACAATCAGGATTCAATAGTTAGAATATGCTAATGACTAATTATGGTTCTGGAATATTTAGCTTTCTAAGTTCATATTTATTCTATCATATGATATTGTTGTATTCTTTTATGTCATTTCTGTGACCATTCTGCTGATTGCGAAATTTAGGTGATTCGTGCTTGTCAGGCAAAATGTTTGTATAGGTAACCAATCTCTTTGCACGCTCGGCATGGTGAAATAGATACTGTATGGAATGGAAATTAGCAGGACCATGTTTCTTTGCCACTATTTGATGACAATTTCTACCTAACATCAACTGTCGTCAAGTGAACAGGCGATGCTTTTATTTTCTATAATCGAAATGAAGTAAAATGAGGAGGCTTATCTCAAATAATGATGAGGGTTCATTTGAAAAGATAGTTGACATCATCATTATTATTGTGGTAGAATCACCAGAATCCAAACATTTTATTTCTATGAAAAAGAATTTACCGAGTTCCATAATTGCATGTGTTTCACCTGCTCTGTTATAATGAGAAGCATAGCATTTATTAATTCAGAAGAAGCGAATAAGTCCTGCCTTGGACTGCAAAAGGGCTGTGCAAATATTATTTACTGGTCAGGAGTCAGAGAAACTGCATTTGTAATGAAATGATACATGGCAACACAAAGAATGAAATAGATCCCAGTGTACAAGCTGCAGAAAACAGCCTATATTCCCACAGGAGAGGCGTGCCTAGATTATACATACAATGTATGCCGTGATAAGAAAATTTGCATACAGCAATAAATGGCAAAGAACAAATGTAACAAGTTTACATTGGGCTTAAATGTGGAAGAAAACTCGAGTGCTTCCCAGCAGTTGCCCACTTCTGACACCAAAAAGTGTAGAAATGATGCATTCACCTACTTATAACTCTGATATTCACTACCGAGTAGGAAGAGGTTCTAATTCTTTAGCAGCTACACCGTCTTCAAAAAGAGTGTCATAACTCAAGCCTCTCACAACATCAAAGAAATGAGCAACAGCCTCTTCCGGGGTTTTCACAAGAACACCATGACCTAGATTAAGAATGTGCCCCCTTTGCCCAGCAGCCTTCACAACCCTACAAATAGACATTTCCCTGGTCACATACTGCATTTGAATGTCAAGCTTGACAGCATCAATTCATATGTTAATGAACCATGATAGAGAAGAAGACCTCAATATACATTAGGTATAATTACCTTTTAAAAGAAAAAGTTAATAATCTCTGCTTTTTAGTTGCAAATTAGCTTAGATATAAAGTTCAATTATTTTTAGAGTTCACATTATATATCACAAATAACAAAATAAGCAAATGTCACTGACCTATGAATTTCATTTGTTAAAACCGGAAGTGGGGAAAATAGATAAGCAGGATCAACATTTCCCTGCACATTAACATCATTGCCAAGCCGCCTCCTTGCATCTGCCATATCCACCGTCCAGTCAAGCCCGATTACATCAACTCCAGTTTCAGTCATGCGCTCAAGTAGACCACCATTACCATTGATATACAGCACAAGTGGCGTCTCAGGGCATTTCTTCCGGACTGAACTTACTATCTGCATGTTTGAAAATTCAAGCAAAGGTCTAGCTTATGTGACTTTTACATAAATATAATAGGATGGTGTATTAGCAGAAAGAAGTCTGAAGATTACAAGAACTTTTAAAAAAAAATATCCATATTAAAAGACTTTGATTGATCCATGTGGATCAAATGATTTAAATTTAAAGAGGCAGATACATGATCCTGGAGATATATCATATTTTTGTGCAAACTAGATTTTAGGTAAAAAAAAAGGAAGCTCCATTACAATCTAATGAGTAAAAAGTAGGCAATGTTAGGAAGAATAGCAAGGTTCTCATATAGTGATCCTTCAAATATAAAAGAAGATGGGCTTATATATAAGAAAAAAGACTTCCAAACCTAGTAATATTTTCATTCAGATTCAGCTAGACCAGCCACCAGTAAACACTGATTAAAACTAATAAATTTCCAACGGGTCAGCAGAATAGATATGTTCCAACTGAAATTTTAAGAGTATGTTGGATGGATGGTTAGATTATGGAAGAAGGGGGAGGAAAAGGGGAGAGCAATATCTTGTTTTGGAGTTTTGAAAGAATATCTAAACAATAACTAACCCCTCCTAATTCCTTCAGTCTAGAAGCTAAGAAATCTCCATATATATTGGTCAAGAAAAAGAAAGAAAATCCCCACATGTAGTCAGACAAGAATATTATAACTGCAGAAAGTACAAGTAATCAAATGAAAATGCAACATTTGAATATCCTGGTCATTATCCTTAGTAGTATTGCAACGTGTTAAGAAACACATTTGGATGAAACGGACAATTCAGTAGCCAACATATTGAATGATCAAAATAGTTGACTTTACCTGTTTGATATATGGTTTTGACCATTGTTCCCAGACATCAGGTGGTAATTGCCCACCCCAAGAATCAAAAATCTGTATGCACTGAGCTCCTGATTTCACTTGGAAAATGATATAGTCTGATATTGCTTGTGTCAGATGAGAAAGAAGAGCCTTCAAGACATGTGGTGCAGTATGGCACATGCGCTTTATATTTTTATATGTGCGAGTAGTACCCCCTTCCACAATATAAGTAGCAATTGTCCATGGTGCCCCCACAAAACCAAGCACTGCTGCTTTCTCCCCCACCTATATTGCAAATAAAGATCAAAATCATACCATTGGCAGGTTCAAGTGTACAACTCGAAAGACGACATATCACATAAATGGCCAACTAAAAAGTATGCACTGGCCCACTGCTGGAACAAAAGAGATTCACCTGCTGGCACAAAGGAGCCAGGGGGCTCTACATTCAATCATAAATCATAGTGATTAGTCATAAAGAGATGGCTCACCCATCAAGAGAAAATGACAAATTTTAGAACTGTTGGATTAGCATTTAGGCTGTGGTGCTAAGTAGCATCACAGACAAAATTTTCATAAAGTGCATATTTATGACAAATATGACAAACTCATGTATTATCATATGTGTCATTTATCTTCCTACTAAATAATTCTTCCATGCTTGCAAAAGAAAGATAAAAAGATACTGATTTAATAAGGAACAAGTAGCAATTGGTAGTCTTGCTGTTAGACATATTCCAATAGATAGAGAGATGGGTAACACTTAAATCGACGTTTATCTAATTTCTCAACTGGCAAACTACATCTTTTTGTCAATCCTGTTAGGTTGTGAGATGTGGTATACTATGCATCTAGATACTGTAACGTATAAGATCTCTATAACAACATATGTTGTCTTTATATGATTAGGGAGCATATCTATATCATCTTACAAGTCATAATCAGGGAACCAACCTCACAAACTTTACAAGCTATGCATATTCCTTCCAAGTTCTTTTCCAGTTATGCCTAAATTTTCAAGTTAGCAACTAACAGGTCTTTTTTTATGAACTCAAATCTCACAGGAAGTCAAAATTTGAGCCTTGTTACTTAAACTGCTTCTCTACCAGAAAAATTTGATAGCTTCAACTTTATCAGATGATTACTATGTCAAAGGCATAAAGTATTGCCTGGATATTGCTAGCAAAGTACCAAAAGAAAGACATGGCACAAAAAGACAGGTTTTTGATTATGTGATTACTGTGTACTGCAAGGAACACAAAGTACCAAAAGAATGCCCTCATAGTTATTAATGGACCATCCTCACAGTTAAATTTATGTGAGTATTGATGTAAGTTGTGAGCAAATTCTGCATAAAAAAGCTACAAGACCAAGGAGCATGTATTAAATTCTAATTATTTTGCATGTTTGTACACAATAAAGCTAGTACTTACCTCCTCACGCAAGATTGTTAGAGACTCCCCAACAAACTGAAGCTTTTCTAGGTCAATGGGGTGCAAGCATTTAAGCCCTTCCTCATCACAAATTGGTGACTCTATAATAGGGCCTTTTACATCTTCAATTTCAAAAGGAACACCAAATGCGGGTAAAGGTGTAAGTATATCAGAAAAAATTATGACTCCATCCGGCTGAAAAGCTCTCCAAGGCTGCAAAGAAATTTCTACTATAAGGTCCACTGTCTCGGATCTCTCTCTGAAAGATGGGTATTTCTCAGCAACCTTTCTGTAAACAGCCATATACCTTCCTGCTTGCCTCATCATCCAAACTGGAGGTCGATTTATAGCATGCCCTCTAGCAGCTTGAACTAAAAGTGGGTCTGTAAAAGATTTATTCAGAACTTAAATAATTGCCCAACATCATCATACTTTCAACAGAATATTTTTGTGTGCATCAGCATAAGTTTTAGTCTAATAGATCATTGTTATTTAAAAATAAATTTCCTACAAAAATTAACTACATAAAATGTGTCTTGCATCTCCAATTTAAAGATGCCAACTATATGCAATACTTAGAAACCTTGTTCTTCTTCAAATTTTTACTCAGAACTAAGGTGTACCCCATTGGGCCTCTTCCCTTTATCATTCTGGCGGGGGTCAAGGATTGATCTATATTTATTTTGTTTCTAAAAGAAGGAAAGGAAAAGAAAAATTCTATCTGATGCAAAAGTGGAATTGGAAACATGGAGTAAATAAATACTTGATGAGATTATAACTTTAATGGAGATCTAGTAGAGAATGTGGATGAGATCCAAGTAATGGAGACAAACGAGTGTAGTATAAGTTTGTCCAGGATCACAGTCAGATCTAGGTTATATCTAGTCTATATCTGTTAAATCTAGGTGACTGATTTTCCTAAAAAATTTAACTATAGGAAAGGACTCAATCTAAACTTTTATATTCTTAAAACTCTTACTCAAATGCAGGTGGGAAAGTGGACTAGACTCAACACATGATATTGCTTAATTTAATTCAGAATTTACTTGTTAAAGTTATTGATAGTAGGATAGAATATGATAGGATAATAAATGTGAGAGTTAAATAGAGTTTTTTTTATCCGGTGTAAAATTATATTCTTGGATTATTAATCCAAGTATCAAACATTTCACTAGAATTTGAATTCAAAAGCTGATAATCTAGCGATCTGAGAACAGTATAATAACCTACAAGGCAAAGCTTCGCTAAATCCTGTAGAAACACAATTAAAACTCCTCTTCTACACGCACTTCGAATTCAGTGTCGATCTAAGTTCAGTGATCCTCTCATGCCAAATCGAAAAGGTCCATTTCGCAAAGGACACTGACAAGTGAACCAATAAAGAAAGGGCATTCGAAAATCTTCAACAAGGAACAAAAGAGCCCTCACCTTTCGATCCATTCTCGCCCACAAGTCAAACATTGCGACTTCTACCCAAAGTTCGCGTAAGCAAATCATCAAACATCAACAGATGAACTACCAACCGAAGGCAAAGGGAATGAAACGCAATGGAAAAGGGAACTACGGGAGAATACCGGGAGATAAGTTTGCCCTAGGACATCTCAGCCTTCGGGTCGTAAGCCGACTGCTTCGAGTCTTCGCATGCGGAATGAAACCAAGCCAAGAAGACGACGCGGAAGAGAGCGGAGCAATCGAATAGCTACTGCTGAGAAAGAAATTCCAACCGGAATTAGGGCAAAAAATCATGATTCTTTCGATTCATTATCCACAATGAAAGAAATGATGAACTGAACCTTAGAGGACTCGAAATGGAACACATTTCCGGAGCAGCACGGTGACGAGCGATCTCTTCTTAGGATGTAGTACTTCCCGCTCTCCTCTCTATCTCATCTTTATCCGCTTCGTCGCTTGACAGATTGACATTATTCATCTCCCAACTAATTATTGGGCCAAAAGAAATTGGGATGGGCCTCTTCTTCGTTTGCCAAATTGTACTAAGGATTTTATTTTCATTTGACTCCAATTCATTTTCATTATTCGTTCATGATTTGGATGAAATATGTGACACGAAATTATATAGGATTGATTTGTCAAATTAATCAAAGGTTAGTTCAAATTTAATACAATAATTTAAGTTGCTTTTGTTTCTGTTAAAAGAAAAAGGCTTAATTATATTTTTGATATTCAAAATATCATATATTTTTTCGTTTGGTCCTTATTTTTAAAATATTTTCGTTTAATCCCTCAAAAATTATTTTCGTTTTCGTTTGGTTCATCCGTTAACTTTTGATATTAAGTGCCAACATGAAATACTGACGTGGACTAAAGAGGAACCAACCGAAAAAAAAAAAATATTTTAAGGGATTGGACGAGAAAAATATATATTTTAATAACCTAAAATATTATTATATATTATTATACTTTAGATTATTAAATAGTATATTATTATATTTTAGGTTATTAAAATATTTTTTTTCTATCTAGTCCCTCAAAATATTTTATTTTTTTCGTTTGATCGCTTTTTAGTCCATGTTGGCATTTAACATCAAAAGTTAACGGATGGACCAAATGAAAACGAAAATAATTTTTGAATGACTAAACGATATTTTTTTTAAAATGATGAACCAAAAGAAAAAAATATGATATTTTTAGAATAAAAAACATAATTAAGCCAAAGATCATGTTTTTAATTATGTTTTTGGTCCCCAAAATATCGTGTTTCTTCCATTTGATCCATTCTTTTTAAAAAGTTTCCGTTTAGTCTCTCAAAAATTATTTTCGTTTTCGTTTGGTCCCTCCGTTAACTTTTGTTGTTAAGTGCCAACATGACAATGCTGACATGAATTAAAGATGGATCAAACGAAAAAATAAGATAATTTAAATAACTAAATGAAAAAAATATATTTTAATAACCTAAAGCATAATTATATATTGTTATGCTTTAGATTATTAAAATATATATTTTTCCATTTAGTTCCTTAAAATATCTTCTTCTTTTTTCTTTTGGTCCCTCTTTAATCCATGTCACCATTGTCATGTTGACACTTAACAACAAAAATTAACGAATGGACCAAACGAAAACGAAAATAATTTTTGAGAAATTAAACGAATTTTTTTTTAAAATGAGAGATCAAATGAAAGAAATACTAACATTTTAGAGGATCAAAAATATAATTAAGTCATTACTAATATTCGAGTTTGCATTATATCTTTTTCAAATTTATACTTTTTAATCAATAATATGTGTAAATAAGGGTTGTAATTTACTATTTAATTACCCGCAAATAAACTTATAATTTCTACCGCAAATAAAAATTGCAAGTATATTTACTACTTGCAAGCATTGAAACTTAATAACCTCAAGAATATAATACATTCAGGAATAAATATATTCCTCCTCGTCTAGGTATCTATAATTCTTTTTCATATAGGAACAAATATATAATTTCTTTAAGAAAAGAAAAGGCAGATAAAATCCTAACCCTACTAAGTGGTGGAAGTGGCCCATTGGGTATACCACTCTGGCTCCCTAAGAATATAGGAAAATCTGCTTATTTCACATTATTAATCAGTCAAATTACAATATTTTATACATATCAGAACAATTGCCCCTAACAGAGGTCAAAACAAAGACCAACTACATTATTTTGTCATGGAACTAGCAACTGCCATGGAAGAACAAAAAATTAACGTGTAGTCGATAAGCACAGAAGCTTTTGCCAAAAGGACCAAAACAGCCACAGGAAAGGCAAAATTACTGATTTAGTGAACTTGCAAAATGCAAATAATGGTATCAGAGGGGCTCCATAAACTTCTTAAATAAGCGTGCTGAAATCGTAGAGTGCATCAAACAAAAAATTGACCATCTATTTACAACTATTAGTTAACACCGAAAACGTCTGAAAAAACAAATGCAAGAAATTGACTGCAAGAACAGGTTTTATTAATCATTAAGAAAATACCAACAAATGTCCTGTCTTATAACTACAAAAATAAGTACGCCTGTTAGGTCTAGTAAGTCATGTTTTGAGGTTGAGACACTCTAATACAATCCGCCTGCCCGAATGTGAGGGGAATGTTAAAATATATAATAGGATAGGATCCTAATAGCCTATGCTATTCTTCTCTTGTATTCTCAAAAGACCAATTGAGTGTTCTAGGGCAAATCAGGAAGATAACCCTAATATCCTGCTAATGCATGTTTGTACTATATAATAATGAAAAGAAAATTCCCTTCACTGCTGCTAATAAATTCCAGATAAGGAATAAGTTCTACCTTCTTCTTAGATCAACAATTGGAAAGAACTAATAACAAGACAGACTTGACATAGGTGCCACCACTCAAACTAGAAGCACATCTCCTCTCTCTAATAATTCTCTGAATCAAACGACAGCTCTTTCAGGTTGGCTTCCACCTAGTATCCTAACCACAAAATTAAGTTGAATCTATCTACACTACAGCTTTAGTGACCTTTGACATTCATGATGCAGACTTCATTTAAACAAGATCCATGATCTACATCAAGGTTTAAAATCAATTAGCATAGCGAGAGTCTAAACCTAGGTTTCCCAGTTGTCATTTTACAGGATTTGGAGGCTTGGGATATGAGGTATTAATTTATTACGGAACTAGTTTGGGAATCAGCTAACCTAAAAATAAATTGATAAGACTTAGTACAACAACAGCACAGTCCAATATCCCTTCATTTTCCATCTTTTTCTCTCTAAACCATCACAGGAACTCTCCAATTGCTTAAGACCTTGTATGACAACCTTTCTATGTGAAACCAAAATAGACTATGTTCCTTTTTTCCTTCTTTTCTCTAAATCTACCGTTTCTCTAGCTCTCTGCCTATTTTCTCTATTCCCCTTCGATGACTGATGTGTTGTCATCAAAATTTATTTGAAACCCAATCTGGTTTAAGTCGAACATTGATACATCACTAGTCGCATCAGAAAATTCACTCTGTTGAGCCGTTCATTCACATGCATTTAAATCAATAGTCTAAAGTAATATATCCTCTTGAGTTTTTCACCGATCAGCCATTCACAACTTCAGATTCTTTGAAGTTAAAAAACTTCAAAGTTGTGGTTTTCGGTATTTTGCCCATCTTGTTCATTTGCAACCAAAAATTAAAAAGAAAAATAAAGAACTTGATGCTAGCAAACAATCTTGATAGAAAGAAAGAAACTAACATATCTTTGCTACGAAATGCACAGAAAGCAATTGACACTAACTATTGTATCTACTAACTTAATTGAGAGTCAAAAGAAAGCAAAAAAGGTTCAAACTATACAATATGGTAAGCAGCTTCCCACATATTAACAAGAATAATGACCAAAAAGATGACATGAAAACCAAAAGAAACAATGAAGAGTCTAGTTCCAGTAGAAGGGATCACCATTCAACAATTTCTTCTTTCCATTCCATAATCATACAGATAAATAAACAATAAACCATAGACAGACTACATACTAGCTGAGAAAAGAAATTGAATAAGATAGGAAGATATTTGCTCAAAATAATGAGGTCAACTACTTTCAATTTGGCACTTGGACACTTTAATTTCAGAAAACATGAGAAAACAGATGTAAAGAGCATTTGATATCGAGCGCAGAGATAGAAAATCCATTATTCCATTAAATATACAACAAAGTTTTATTTAAACTATGATATTGGCTTCTCTAATGAAGGTATATCCTGGGCAAAACTTTTCATATCAGACAGATCATTTACCACACTTCAACTTGTTCATCATATAAACAGAATAATAAAGATGAAATAGTGAACATGAGCCAAAGTATGGAAGTAAAGAAAGTGAGTAATAACTTTCATGCCCAGCAGAAAAACTTTTCATTGTATACTAGGCATCAGTACCACACCACAGAAGAGAATTACAAAAAAGATTTAAGTATTTATCATGTAGATATGATGCTAGAAGTCTATATCACCAGGGAGGGGTAGATCCCTGTCTTGCTGAAGGAGATCTTGATCCTAAGCTCCCATCTCTTGAAAACCTAGTCTTTTCTTTTGGAGTGTTTGCAAATGGACTAGACCCACGATAGCTTGCTCGAAGAGTCTCATCAACAGTGCGAGAAGACTTAGCAATGGCTCTCCTAACAAACTTCTGAGCAGCTGGAGAAAGGGTTCGCACATTTGGGCTGGCACTGCCACCTCTAGCAGGTGATGGTAATGGTGGCTTCCGAAACATCTTAGACCTCTCTCTTACCTTTCGTGCAGCCTCCCTTGCCAATGAATGAGCTCTGACATCTCTAGAAGAAGGCAACGGGATCCGAAAGTGAGGCCCATCACTGCTACCACCTACACCAGCCGGAGTATCCTCGGGGTCCAATCTCATGGGCGTGCCCTCTATCTCTCCCCATGTCATGAACGGAGATTCATCAACACCCGGTGCAGGAGATGGGGTCCTAACAAAGCTGTATCCATTCTCAGCTTGGTTGGAGGATTCCACAAAGTAGGGGTTTGGCGTCTTCCTCAAATCCTCCAAATCATACTTTTTCGACCTCTCAGCCTCCCGGTCAGCAAACGGCCAAGCAGCACCACCGGGAGTGGTACCAGCAACTGGGGTGTAAAGGATGGCGACAGCCTCCTCGTCCTTTGTGGGCTTAGATTCAGCCACCGATTTCCCATGAAATCTGGTGTTGGGGCGATTGATCTCTTTGGTGAGGCCCTTGAGCCGCTCATCCCGCTCCTCCTCCGTCAGCGGCACCTCCCTCGTGTCCACAGGATTGTACATGAGGAGATTCTTGGCCGTGTATTTGAAACCGTCCAACGTGGCCACCGGCTGCCCGGAGGTGCCGTATCCGTCAGTTATGCGGTCTCTCTTCTCGTCTTCAAGGGTTTTCGGTGGCGGCTCCTTTTCGCCCTCTAACAGGTGGGCGTACTTCTCCCTTCTCTTGCGATTAACCTTCTCCATAATCTTGCAGAAGCTCTCGTTGTCTTCGCTAGTGTACCGCCGCAGGAACTCGTCGAGCGACACAGAGGTGTCGATGTCGGCCAAGGGATCATCAGCTTCTGAAGCGCCGGATGGGTCGTTGGCGGCATGGGGGATCGAAGGGGTGGAGCCAAATGGAGTAGCAGAGGGAAATAATGAAGAGCCAGGTGTGCGTGTCAGCGACCGGCGAGCGGATGAGGAGACAGCGCTGGAATCCTTAGCGGCAGCACGGCGCTCGAGAATTTTGAGTTGAGCGTCACGGATGATGACAGGGTCGCCGGAGCGGACGGCCTCGAGCCAATCGAGGCGGTCGCGGAGCCTGGGGATATCAGGGAAGAAGTCGCGCTCGATGATGCGCTCGATGCCGGCGACGTAGGTGTCCTCGTCGAGGACGGAAGCACGGCGCTTTCGAGGTCCGTAAGCGGAGAGGGATGAGGATGAGGAGGGCGGCGCTCTATCAGCTGCGGATGAGGGGGTTTGCTCGGCAGATGTTAAGGAGGGGGGAGTGGAGATCTGGCGGGGGGAATGGCCGGGCGAGAGAAGCATGGTTGGTGTGGAAGTTGTATCTGGTTTGCGTGTTGAGCAAGAGGAGGAGGTAAGCCGAGAAGCACTGTTGGTGGTGGCCGAAAGGAGGAGATGGAGAGGAAAGCTGGCGGAAAGGAGAAGGATGTGGATGTAACGGAGAAGAAGAGAATGAGATTACGAGGAGGAGGAAAGCCGGCGGAAAGGAGAATCGGAGATGGAGAGGAAGAAACCCGGCGGAAAGGAGAACCGGAGAAGGAGAGGAAGAAGCCGATCGAGATTTCAACGGGAGAATAAGGGTAGCCGAGCGGGAAGAATGCGGATTTTGGGAATTAGGGCAGCCGAGTGAAGGTGTAACCGTGTAAGGCAAGTTACGGGTCGGGTATTAAGATTTTTAATAAAATTACTTATCAACCTATCGGGCTATAGGTTTCTAATACTTTGGCTCTAAGTGACTAAGTCGAACGACAAATCTTTTGTTTGGGAGCTTTCTGTGTATATTGAATAATTGATTGTATTTATTTCTAGTACTTGATAAGCTTTGTTTTCTTACCTTCTTGAAAAAGTAACGTATAATTGTACTAACAAGGATTAGTAACAATAACATATATTTATATTTTAATTTTCCAGGAGTTTAATCAATAAACTTAAACTTAGATTTAGATAAATGAAATAAAAATAAAATAACTTTAGAATACACGTCATTTTTCCTAAATTTTAATATTTTAATGTTCATGGCTTATACGATATCCAATCCATGTCGTTTGCCTACTCATGAGTATTTTCCATCTGCTCAAGCAACGATGTCAACAATGTCTGCTCAAGGACTAAATTGAAATTAAAAGCTAAATTTTAGAGTGTAATTTGGGGTTTTTTCTTAAATACGAGAACTAAACTGTAATTAGAGTGAAACTTCAAGGAACAAACCGAAATGTTTCCTTACTATTAGCTTGAGTACGACATGGACGGCCAGATGTGAGCCCCATTCCAGTCACCGTGAACAATCCCCAGACTGCTCGGATAATTCTCCACAGGCCTGAGTTGATGCCATTCTCCCCGAAGTCGTCGCTTCTTCCCCCCTCTCTCTTCGCCCATCTACTTCCCCCGGTTGCGTCGCCGGCGAGTCTATTTGTCTCGAGATCCGTCGGATTTGTTGGGAAGGACAGGAAGCAAACTTGAGTATCGGAGGGACGCTCTTCCCGAACTTGTCGATCCAGCTCTGAATCCCTCCGTCGAATCTGGTTTCCCTTCCCTTCTCGTCTTCTGAATCGCCAGCTCTCTAGATCGAGATGGGCGTCTGCCCTTGGATGACTTTTCTTCTCATTGCGTTCGGATGCCTACTCGTAGTTCTTGATGCTAGCGCCGGGGATGCGGATCCGCTCTATAGGTATGAGAGGCTCTTTAGATATTTGAACAATGTTGGGATCCCGAGTTACGCAGTTTAAGTTATTCTTGTGTGCACACGTTTTTGTGTGAGTGAATATATGTTTGCCGTGATATGTTTTCATGAAATATGTCGTGTATAGAATCTGGATATGGGAGATTTCTAGGTTAATCTTTGGCGGATATAAGACAGTTGCTCGAGGGAAAAGACGTGATAAAAATACAGTTTTTACTTTGGTATCGAATTTCAACTAGCCATTTAGTAACGGTTTCCAAAAGGAAACAAGCTTTTGAAATGAGTCTCAGTAGCATTAAAGGTTAATATGCATAAGTAACCCAAGATTGCAATTAATCACTTTGATCGTCTCTTATTAGACGACCTATAAAGTTTTATCAATATTCTTCACAGTCAGCTCAGTCTATGGTTGTAGTTTTTTCAGAAATATAGTCTATGGTTGTAGTTGGAATATATCCTAAAATGAAATTCCATATCATTGGATGCTCTGGTTAGGAATACATCAATGACTAAGGTTCTAGGTCTGTAACACCCTAACTTGCAAAAGGTTATTAAGGTGTTTACCATTATAGTATACTCATACATTGCAAAATAAAACTCATCTTCTTCACCATCCAATTTTACTTAGCATCAAAGGCTGATTTGTTGGGCATCATTTGGGCATACATTTGCAGATCAGTCTAGTTTGGCACAATGTGCAACAATTTCAACAATAGAAAGACCTAGGATAAGAAGAGAAGGAAAAGATAGGATCAGAACCAAGCTTGGATTAAAAGGTGCCTCAAGTAACCTTTATTTGGAAGATTTGGAGTTTGTGGGAATTTATTATTTGAGTGCTATCTATCTGTTAAATAGTAACAAGAATCCGTATTGGGGTGACTCGATTGGAAAATGTTTTTTGATTTATCAATCTCTGCTGTCCCTATTGCTTGAACTCTGTTAAGTTTAAGATTTTGAATAAAAAGTTTGGTGCTCATTACTGATACTGTCATTTCTCTTGTGAAGAACCAAAGGAGATTTAACTTTCATTGCTAGAACTACATCATAGGAACTCCTTTACCAAAATTAATGTTTCTTTTAACCTATGATAAAGAAAGATATGCCTAAAGACTTACTTCTTCCTTACCTTCTGTTTTTTACACCACGAACCCATTCTTCGAAGCAATTTAGACTTTTAAAGTGTACTAAACACTCGCATCACAACAATTTCAGTGATTCTGTGCCTATTTTTTAACACCCAAGTATTTGCTACAGATGGGTAACACAACAAGCATATGAAATGAAGTTAGAACAAGAAGAGATACTATTGGAAGGATTATATCATAAAATAGAAACAAAAAGAAAATATAGGGTGGCATTTGATGAATTATTTTTTCTTTCTCGCTTTCTTTCATATTGTTGTTTAATTCATTTTGAAGTTTATCTATTGATTATTGTTTAGCTGCAAAGTGGTAAAACCATGCAATAGAGTTGAATTTTTTTTAGTAAATCAATTTATGTTAAATGTGATTCTATATTAAATTGCATAGCTTTAGAATAAGAGAAAATTGTGTGTTTCTAACTTAGGTACCATCTTTCATCTAGGGGTTATCATCGAGCCAAGTCGACTATTGGGCTCTCAAAGCTCAGTTCATTTTTTATTTGCTCATTCAAGCTTTGATTTCTAGATACGAGCTCGATTCATTTGGATTTTAGGTTGTTCAAGGCTTCAAGCTCAACTTAACCTCGGGTCAATAAACTTAAGCTCTCAAATGAGTTTGGATGAGCCATTGCCACGCTCATAAATGGTTGGGGTTAGTTAACTATAATTATATATACCTAAGAATTTGGGTCTATTAACGAGGATTTAAACTAGCCTATTCACAAGATTTGAAGATTAAACAAGCATGTTTGTGAACATAAAGAGTGATCTATGTTTGAGCTTGACTCATTTAATAAATGAGCCTAAATTTTTTTTCATACTTGTTTATGTTTTAAATAAACAGATTTAGATGATCCAAAATCGAGTATGTTTACATGTCGTTAATCGAGTGTAACCATTTGTTTACACCCCTAGTTTTATCTATTTAGATATATATGTTGTCACACTTATGCTTCTAGAGTTTTGGTTTCACAATGCTTTAGGCATATCTTTGTTGTTGAAACATAACAGTGGCTATTTCCAAGGGGCGGGGCTATTTTTTTGGTAAAGCTTCATGATTTAGTCTAACATTGCTAGCTTTTTCTTATTGGTATAAGATTTTGAAATTGCTTGTTATTTGAAAGTTTTAATGCATTGTTTTTGTAAATTATTTCCTTATGTTTACTGTATTACTTGGAACTGGATGTTTTTAGATTGTCAAACTAGTGTTAAACTGTATTACTTGGAACTGGATGTTTTTAGCATGAGCATTTGTTTTGCATTAAATGGTATGTTTTCTACCAGAAACTGTGTCAAGCAATGCGAAAAGACTGGAATTACTGGGGATTACTCCATCGGGCACTGTCAGTTTTCCAGCAACGGTGTGCCTCTAGACAGTTCATGGTATATGCTTGAGCCACTTTACTTGCAGTGGAAACAACTTAACTGCAGGAGTGACTGCCAGTACTACTGTATGCTGGAGAGAGAAAATCAACGGGAAAAACTTGGTCTAAATCCTGTCAAGTATCATGGGAAATGGCCTTTCAAACGTGCATCCTTTTTTCAGGTTTGTTAGTTCCTGGAGGCTTGCAGATAAAATTATGTAGAATATTAAAAAAAATCATTTTATTCTATTGCTTCAATGTTAAATTTGCCTAGCTTGTTTCACTTGTTCAATGTATTCTATTCAGGAACCACTTTCTGCTGTCCTTTCGGCATTCAATTTATTGATGCATTTTGTTGGTTGGGTAACCTTTTACAACTTAGTATATCGCAAGTTGCCTCTTAGACCTGAGAGTAGGAGGACCCACTATGAATACACTGGCTTGTGGCATATCTATGGATTTTTATCCATCAATGCTTGGTTCTGGAGTGCTATATTCCATACTCGGTATGTTACCTTGCTTTTGACACAAAGTCACAAACTTTTATATTTGATTATGGTGATGATTTCTCACCTGATGATGGTTATGTCCATCAACTTATTCCAGAGATTTTGACTTGACGGAAAAGTTGGATTATTCGTCTGCTGTGGCTGTACTTGGCTATTCACTCATATTATGTTTACTGAGGGTATTCAATGTGAAGGATGAGGCCTCAAGGGTCATGTTTGCTGCCCCAATTTTAGCCTTTGTGACAACTCATATTTTGTACCTCAACTTCTATCATATGGACTATGGTGAGATTGCTATTTTTTTTAATAACTGATTTTTTTTCTTTTGAATGCAAATCTAGTCTTCTTTTCTTTCACTTTCTTGCACATTTTTGTTTTTTTGTCATGTGATGATAAACATTAGTTAATTTCTATTTATGTTCATCTTTTGTTAGTTACTGGAAAACAGACAAGGGCAGCTGCTCTACTAGCTTGTGGAGAGGGTTATATTACAGTGGCTATTTCCAAGGCCTTTTACATCTTTTGAGGGATATATTGGAAATATGTATTAGGAAAAAAAATCCATTTGCAACAAATATATTAGTAAATATCCTTTTTTAGGGGGTGGAAATATGCAATGTGTTCATTTACCTCTCTAGAAATCTGGGTTTCACTGCTGAGAGTAGGGATTATCAATTTGTCATCCTTATGTAAACATTTTGTTGGTAGTTTAGATGACAAAGACTGATCAAGCTTAGTATTCTGCTTTATAAGATTAGAGGCTTGTTCAAACTAGTCATCTTGAAATATTCAGAACTTATGACCATTGTTTTTGAAGTTGAGAAAACTTCCAAAGCCAAATATTTCATTCATTTAGTTATCCACACAAGACGGACACGAAGATACTTGCATTCATATGCCCTTCTGTTTGATCTCCTTTTTGTCATGGTGGAAGATTAAGTGCTTAGTCACACATAATACATACATCTTCTGGTTTTATCTGACCTCTTCTGTTTTGTCAGGATGGAACATGAAAGTGTGCCTTGTGATGGGTGTTTCTCAGCTTCTGATGTGGGCAATCTGGGGTGGCTTGACTCGTCATCCCTCACGCTTCAAGCTGTGGACAGTTGTAATTGGAGGTGCTCTTGCAATGCTGTTGGAGATTTATGACTTCCCCCCATTTCATGGTTACGTTGATGCCCATTCTCTGTGGCATGCCGCTACCATTCCGCTCACATATCTGTGGTGGAGCTTTATCAAGAACGATGCTAAATTCAGGACATCAGTTCTTGTGAAGAAGGTCAAGTAGGTTATTCCGGTGTTGCATTTTGCCGATGTCTGACCGAATACTTCATCTCATGAGATGCATTTGGAGCTGCCAATGCAATGATCTAGTGATCTGTCAGTGACAAGCAGTGCTTAGTCATCACAAACTCGTTACATTATTGACCCACTTGTATGCCAATTATTGAATCTTACTGTCCCTCAATCTGTTTATCGTGCGCAAATTTGATTCTAAATTTTAAATGGTTGTCTTCTAAAATATTCTGGCTGCTGTTATTGAATTGTAGTACACTTGTTTCCCTGTTAAATTCAGTCTTAAATGAGCAGTTGTGTACTTGTCTTCAATGTTTTTCATGATAAAAGTGTTATATCCTGTATAAAAAAAAAAATTAATTAAATTTTTGAGTCAATGCAGGGGGAGTGGGGGTGGCAGGTGAAGGTAATGGGAGATAAGGGAGAGGTGTCGTTGAAGGGTTTTAAGAAGAGGGAGCTGGGGAAGAGAATTGAGAAGAGGAGAGCGGAGGAAGGAGATGCTGCAGGCGGAGGAGTCGGTGCGCGCGTCGCCGGTGGAGCTCGTCGTCGCCGGAATCGTGGAATCGAGGTAGGAGATCTTCCCCTTCTCCTTTACTTCGGCATTTATCTACCGACGACGACAACGTCGAACTGTGGGGGTTGGCGGCGGGTAATCGCGGGCGCGCAGGCTACCGCAGGTCGCGCGGCCATGTCCGTTGCGGTGCTGGTCGCGTGCAGGTCGCCGCGACGCCGCGTGCGCTGCTACGCGCTGGCCGTGCGCTCCAGAACACGCGCAGGCCAGCAGTAGCAGCTGGCGGTGCTTGGTGGTGGCCCTCCCGGCCACCATTCAGTTGCCGATGGGTCGGGCCGGTGCCGGAGGCCGAGGAGAGAGTAGAGGTGCCTTCAAGTTGGTCGCCGGCGGCTTTGGGAGCCGCCCGGCGTGGATTTGAGGTGAGCAGAGGAGGCGGCGAGCTGTAGGTGGGATGAGGGGGTGATCGGAGGAGAAGAGGGAGAGAGAGAGAGAGAGTCACCGGTGTTGGAGGCTGAGGAGAAGCGTGGTGGTCGCCGGCGGCTTGGGGAGTCGCCCGGCATGGATTCGGGGCGAGTAGAGGAGGTGGCGGGATCGGGTGTAGTAGGGGCGGCCGGCGGTGAGTCGGACCGATCGCGGAGGTCGGGGAGAGGGCGGCCATGCCGCCGGGGTGGTCGCCGGCGGCCAAGATGGCCGGCCGGCATGAGTTTGAGCGGAGCAGGAGATGGCGTCGGGCGCTGGGCAAGGGGCAGCGTGAGGGAGTCGTGCGGGTGAGAGAGATATGAATAGTGTTTAGAGAAGAGAGCTGTATCGTATGAAATTGGGTTGACTTATGAATTATTGAGGTATTTTTGTAATTGATCGTAGAGTCGTCGGATCGAGTCGAGGTGAATACCAAAGTTGTAGATTTTCGCGTGCTGAACGCGATGGTGGAGTTAGTTTTCCGAGAAATCATTGTTAGGTTGTTCTTTGAGTTGGTTAGTGGTCGAGGTGTTTAAATAATAGTAAATTATTAGTCCGTGAATTTAGTCGATTGATCGGTGTGAAATAATTATGGTTTAGAGAATTGATTGATCATGGGTGTTTGGAGAGTGGGTTGAGCATGAGTTGAGCCTGCAAGTCTGTTGTTGATTTGTCGTCGGAGATAAATTACGGAAATACCTTTGCTTCCATTGTTTGATTTGCTTCCTGAAATTTATTGAACTCCTGTTGCACATTATTGTCGGACATGCCATGTAGAGAAATTGCATGTGTTGCATTTTATTGTTGCTTATTGATGTCGTTTATTTGTTGAGCATGTTATTATCCTGTTGATCATGTCATAATCACTTGGAGTTGTTATATTATTGATCATGATGATGTTTTGTTATTATCATGTTGTTCATGTTGTTATCACTTGGAGTTATTGTATTGTTGATCATGGTGATATACCTTGTTGCACTCTTGGAGTCGAGTTGCATGGTTGATGTCGATCTGGAGGCTACGGCCTTGGAGAGGACTTCGGTCCAGGACCATTTCGGTGTGGTACCCCCCCCAGGCATGGGAGAGGGTATATATGATATTGACTAGTCGCATGTTGGGCACCTTCGGGTGCGATGATGTCGGACGCGGCATTCTGACGGGCTATCTGCTTGGTGGGGGTAGTCGTATCACCGTTGGAGCGGACGGTTGATGCCACTCTGCAGGTGGTAGAGTGCGGGATTTTTACCCAACGGTCCACACGCTCGATGATTCTGTTGATGTTGTTTAGAAGTAGATAAGAAGTATTTGTTGTGTTCATTGCCTTTGACTGCATCTTAGGCCATGTCGTTATGCATTGTTGAGTTGACACTTGATACTTGTTGATCATATTGTGATTCTCCTACTCAGCATTCGCTGATTTTCGTTGTTTTTGCTTCAGACTTGCAGGGGTGAGCAGTCGATTTGTAGATCGAGGTGTATATAGTCTTTAGTCAGCTAGTAGTCAGTCGTAGATGTGGAGCTCTGATGGCGACTGCTTTTGTATTTTGTTTCGTCTTGTCGCTTTATAACGTTAAATCTTGATATTGTTATTTTGGAGATGTAATATGTGGAACTATTTGATATTGTTGTTTTATTTTATGTTATGATATGTGGCTTTTCCTTCCGCTGTGCGGTGTTCGAGTCGCCGTCGCGTTTCGGGTCGGGGTCGCCGAGGGCGGGCCCGGGCCGGGGCGTGACAAAAAGAACAGGGAAAAAACAGCTATTTCATATATAGTTTCATCAGGCAAATGTTTTTGTGGAAATTCCTCGTTGACTTCAAAATTTGTCCCGAAGTAATTTAATTTTTGAAGAGATAGACGTGTGCTTATGCCACAACTTTTATTTTTTTGAACCTCATCACCATGTCACCATAGATTCTACTCAAATTAATGAGCGGTCAAATGAGCAAAAGCATAACCGTGGTGACACAAGTAAAACTGAAAGCGAAAAGAGATCAGAATCATAATGTAGTCAATTTCAGGAACAATTCTTACCTTCTCCAAGGCGTGGTTGTGACGTTGATCGGACGAGTTGCATTGGGTGAAGGTGAAGTGCTCGTGCCCACCGCGGCTTCGTCATTGGCAATCTTTATACATTAGCTCTCTATCTCTCTCTTAAAGGTAACCAGCTTTTATTTCTTTCTAGTTTATATTTCTAATCAATTAGTTCGAACTGTTACATTTAACAAATATAACCATTCAAATCCGAGTTGACCCGTATATGCGTCTTTGAATTTGGCTTAAACTAAGTCGGACAAATGCAAGTACTCAAAGAACTGACACGATGGTCTCCAAAATATAACAGTACAATATGACATAACGGTGCCGCGAAAAACGACTGTAACAGTCGCGAGCTTTTGCCCGCATCGTGGTCAAACGCTCCTAATCCACGAACATATGGTATAAATTTCTGGTTGTGTGTCCCGCCGTGTCTTTTTCTCGTGCAGTGGAAAAGCTTCCCAATGATCAAATTATTCAACTCTGCTGCTGCTGCGCCATTGATTCAGTGACTGCACCTCTCTCTCTCTCTCTCTCATTGCTTTCTTCTGCATTGCAATGCTCCCCGTTTCTCTCTTTCCTTGTGCACTCTCTCCATCAATCTTTTGCTCTCTCTTATTCACCTTTTCTTACGCTCCTATTAAAAGTTGAGGGAAAGAGAAGGAAAGCAGGAAAGCAAAGCAGTGAGAAAAGGTTGCCTCTTTCTGGTTTCTACTGGTAGAGTGGTAGTTGGTAGTAAAGAGTTCAAACGTCGACTTCACCTCTGGCTCTCCCAACCATGGAATCCTTCAGCCTGCTCAAGTACTGGCGCGGCGGCGGAGGAGGAGCCACTGTTGCCGCCGCCATTCGCTCCTCCACCCCCGCCCCTTCCTCCGCAACCACCGTCGCCGCTGCTGTCATCCGCCCCTCTTCCGCTACCACGGACGACGGCGGCGGCGACGACGACGAAGGCCCTTTCTTCGACCTCGAGTTCGCCGCTCTTCCTGCCGACGACGGCTCCTCCGGCGAGTCGCAGGGTGAGGTGGACGAGGGCGAGTTCAACTTCGAGCTGAGCTCTGTCGGCAGCGGCGGCGCGGGCGGGGGAGGCGGAGGTGCAGGCGAAGGCATCCGTGCTGAGGGCTTCACTCCCTCCGACGACCTTTTCTTTAAGGGAAAGCTCGTTCCTCTCGATTCCTCTTCCATAGTGATCGCCGCTTCTGACTCCGACAACAAACCCCATTTCCCTGCCGTCTCCCTCCTCAAATCAGCCACCAAGTTTCGCGTCTTCTTGCCCGGGCTCCGCAAGCCGAAGACCACCTCTGCAGAGAGCAATGGAGCTCCCGTGGCCGTAATGGCTACTGGATCCCCAAAGCCGCCGCCGCAGCAGCAGCAACAGCAGAGCAGGTTCTTTGTCAAGTTTAAGGTGGACGAGGTACCCATCGTCTCGCTCTTCACCCGAGACAACAGCTCGCGAAACTCCTCCACCAATCGGGCCTCGAAGCCGCCGACGGAGGAGACCACTGCCACGACTACCGCGGCGGCGGTGGAGGCTGAGGAGAAGCGATTCGCAAGGGAGGTTCTCCAGAAGTACCGCAACATGATCAAGCCGCTCTACGTCAGAGCCTCGAGGAAGCACGGCGAGAAGCCAAAGCTTCCGGCGGAGCCAGCGCCGCCGAAGGCGGCCGCGGGGCCGGGGGAGGGGGAACCAGGGGAAGCGGCGCCGGCACTAGGTCCCGCGGCGAGCGCGAGCGGGAACAAGAGCCTTCCTGCAGGACTAAGGGTGGTAGGAAAGCGGCTAGGGAAGAGCTGGTCGGCATCAGCGGCAGTAGCCGCAGTCCCATCGCCACCGCCGCAGCGGCGGGACGACTCACTCCTGGAGCAACAGGACGGGATCCAGAGCGCCATTGCCCACTGTAAGCGTTCGTTCACCGCTCCGGAGAAAGGTACACGACCCACAACATTTTGAGCGAGAGTGAACTCTCTCGATTTCTGGATCCAGTCACCGCCGGTGCCTCGTACCACTTATTCCCTAACCCTCGAGGATAACAACTCTTGCAGGCTCAGAGTCACCGTTGGCGAGATCGAAGAGCGAGCCCATCCGAGCACTGGGCGATTAAGCTGCTCCGCGGTTGTCCCGACCGTCCCATGTTGATATTAATATCTCAAAAAGAAAAGAAAAGAAAAAGATCTTAATGTGTTTTGGCTTCTTGTAATTTATTTTTATAGTAGTAGCCTAGTAGGAATTAAATCCTCTGTGATGAGTTTGTGTTATAAACGACGCGCATTCTTCATCTCTATCTCTGCATCATGTTAATTAGCATTACCGAGCTGCTCTCTATCAGTCTCAGTTGCACTCCAGTGACCAGCTAATTCTTTTTAATTTGTTTGATCATGAAGAAAGCAATGATGAAATGTGAGAGTGAAGGCTGAGTGTTTTTTCCTCGCTCACTCTCACATGTGAAGTAACACGAAAAAGGGCAGGGAAAGATTCCCACTGGCATTCGGAAAGCTGCAGCATAATTTGCCAATCTCATCAGAATAAGGCGATGCGCAATGAATGGTGATCTCTCTTTCCTCTGCATGGCTGTAGGCTTTTCCAGCGCACGTACCTGGAAATCCGCCATCTTTTTTAGCTTTTCAGCAGCCGAATGCATCATCCCTCACCCCCAAAAATTGCAGAGAAAAAACGCCAAATAACCAAAAGCTTACGAGCTTTCCTTCACTATCTCTTCATCTTCTTCTCCCAATAACTCCTGGTGTAAATTAAAACCCTATCATCGATCTGGTCAACTCCTAATGAGTCATCAATGCCTGCATCAAGAAGAGACAAGGAGATGATAAGACTAAACATGCAGGCAGCTGCTTAAACAATGTTCAGTCAATTTAAAATACACAAAAGGGTCGTTTTCTACGCCGCAATGGACTCCGTGAACGTGACGGTGATGAATAAAACAAGAATTAGGTGGTGAGTAAGCAGGGACAGTTTAGTTCTAAATGGTGTTGGATTCGGCGTTGTTGGTGGGTTATCTAACATGTCATGCTGATAACAGGAACGGGTTTAATTAATTGAAAATTAATGGTGGTGTCTCTGACATGACAAATTTGCAAAATGGTGCTTATACGATTCACAAATTTGTCTCCTTTTGACCTGAACTGATCTGGTCCAGCTTTTAGGTTTTGTCTTGGAGGTTTGAATTTAGAGCCACATGCATCATTGCCTCATCCATGTCGACCTGCGTCTCCTTTTTTCTCTAGTGCTCGGTGGCTGGATAATGTAGGGCTTTCCATTGATTTCCTCCTGACCAATAAGACCTTTTTTAGGTCAATATTTTCAAATCATTTATTGAATTAGTGAACATGCATGTATTCTTATTCATCCATGAACAATGCGTAGTAAATATGGATTGGTGGACATGAATTCTTAGTCATTCATTTATAGTTTGTTCTTGTTTGAAATCGAGAGTGATGCGGGTCCACGCGCGTTAAGACACTCCGACGTTCAAGTAAGAAAAAAATTTCAGACGATGTGGAATCGAGAGTATATTTGATGTGCATGCATCGTGCATGTTTATAATGCGTGCTAGGAGTATCTCGGGGCGATGATATCTTCTCGAATCTAATGAGGATAGCCCGGAACGGATCGATGTTCATCCCGAATGTGGATGTCCTTGTATGGCTGGGTAGTTGACTTGACTTGAGTATGGTTCATAAGTATAAGCGTTTTGGGGCCTAATCCAGTTGGACCCGAAGTACTAGTCTAGTCCAAAATATTATATAAAAATTATTCGGAAAAAAGACACGTGTAATTTGACCTGACAAATAGACCAAATTTTGATTTGATTCCAACTCTATCTACTAGACGTATCCCACTGTTTGAGTTGGACGGTGCATGCGATCACTCCATAGTCCATATACTGCGTCGTTCCATAGAGAAGGTTTATACTATCAGATTATAGTGACTTGGGCAGTTGGGCCCATTGTTCAAATTAAGCATGCATTAGTTATAATTGGAAGAGTTTTGCTATATCCTCCTAAAATCGGTCTAATAATTCTCCTAACCACTCACAATAACATTAGTGGTAATTTCATCAATAATCATAGGCACTTTATAATACGTGGGTATTAGGAGAATTATTAGGCACATGAGTTAGGAGAATTTAATATTTCTCTAATTGGAATTATTCACATTCATGTATTCTATATAGAGCTTAATTGTGAGCAAATGATTAGTAGAATGAGAAAAGGATTACACCATCGGCTATACCTCAATTAAGTCACGACAAGAATGTTTATTGTCACCAATTTATTTTAATTTTTTTTTTCAAGAAAAAGTATGCATATATACCCTAATTAAGGTTCAATTTCGGTTTTGATTATCAATTCGCTGATAACTGTTAATAGAAATCAAAAAACTTATAATCAATATCAATTATTGATTGTATGCGGATTACCGATAAATGAAACTAATTATTATATATAACTTAACATGTTAATCTATACCCACTGCCCACACCCGATAATTGGTTATCCGGTTATACTATACCCATTTACCCAATCTTTAACCCTAGCACAGCTGCATTGCTGGGAATTTTTGTCTTATTTGATAGGTAGGAATAAAAATTGTATTATTTTTATTTATTGATTAATTGATTATCTGTTTAGTAAATGGATAATCGTATATATTCGGATTCGAATAACTAGCGGATAATCGTTAATGAATCGGCTTCAATTTCAAATATTAATGTTTTAAAACCAAATAATAATTTTAATTTGAGTTTTGATTTCAGTTAGCGAATTTCTAAATAGTATCAATTATGCAAAAAAAATGCAACTAATCGAACTGTTACAATCCCTATTTCTAAATAGTATCAATTATGCACAAAAAATGCAACTAATCGAACTGTTACAATCCCTAGTTCCCTTGGTGCCGGACGCGGCCGGCATGGAATCTCAACATTAAAAAAATATATAAATATTTTTAATATACATCACCATTCACATTTATTAAAAATTATAATTTTAATAGTACCCAAATTTTGTTTGCCTTTGAGTTTTTCATCGATCAACCATTCACAACTTCAGGTTCTTTTTCGTTAAACTAGCCTTCAAAGTTGTGGTTTCGGTATTTTGCCCATCTTGGGTATTTGCAACCAAAAATCAAAAAGAAAATAAAGAACTTTGATGCTAGCAAACAATCTTGATAAAAAAAGAAAGAAACTAACATATCTTTGCTATGAAATGCTCAGAAAGCAATTGCCACCAACTGTTGTATCTACTAACCCTTAATTGAGAGTCAAAAGAAAGTAAAAAATGTTCAAACAATATAAAATAGTAAGCAGCCTTCCACGTATTAACAAGAATAATGACCAAAAAGATGACATGAAAACCAAAAGAAACGATGAGGAGGCTAGTGCCGGTAGAAGCTATCACCATTCATTAATTTATTCTTTCCATTACATAATCATACAGATGACAAAAAAAAAAACATCAATGATGTTCAAATAGCGAACATGAGTCATAGTATGGAAGTAAAGAAAGTGAGTAATAAATTCTATGCCCAGCAGAAAACCTTGTCATTGTCTGTTAGGCATCAGTACCACGCAGCAAAAGAGAATTACAAAAAAGATTTAAGTATTTATCATGTAGATATGATGAGATAAGTCTACATCACCAGGGAGAGTTAGAACCCTGTCTTGCCGAAGGAGATCTTGATCCTAAGCTCCCATCTCTTGAAAACGATAGCTTGCTCGAAGAGTCTCACCAACAGTGCGAGAAGACTTAGCAATGGCTCTCCTAAATTAATTGTACGTAGATAGATAGAAATTAAATGGTTGCAAGTTATAACTACATTATTATTATATTTGCATATATAGAAATATATGAGAATATTTAATCTAATTTATATTTTCAATCTGCAAAAAAATCACATTGTTAAAATATTTGTGTGCGTGTGTTAAATGCCATGATGAGCTTCTCAAATGGGTTTGAGGCGTGAAGGCTGGCAAACATTTATACAACAAATACAAGACAGAATGCAATTGAATTTTCATTATAAAAATTCTCAATTTCTCAAGCATCTTTTAGATAAGCAAGCAAGAAAACCGGAAAATGCCCCTAAGCTGTAAATCATGGAGTTCATTCAGCACTTGTATAGACACACATTTGCATTGCCAGTAAATTTAGATCCATTTCCATTGGGATATTTTTTTGTGATCGACCCTAGATTCTTGTTTATGAACCAAAATACACATTCAAGATATCACAAGTTTGTCATGAAACTAACAAACAGCAATTGCCTTGGAAGAAAAAGAAACTATTTACAAATAATGGTATCGGGGGGCTCCATAAGTGTGCTGAGATCGTATAGTGCATTGAACAAAAAAAGAGACCATCTATTTACAACTATTAATTAACAACCAAAATGTCTGAAAAAAACAAATGCAAGAAATTGTCCGCAAGAACAGGTTTTATTAATCGTAAAGAAAATTCCAATAAATTTCCTCTCCTATAAGTTATAACTACAAAAATAACTAGTTATGTCTAGTTAAGTCATGTTTTGAGCTTGAGCCACTCCAATCCAATCCGCCTGCCCAAATGTGAGGGGTGTGTAAAAATATACAATTGGATAGGATCCTAATAGCCTTCTCTCCATCCTGTATGGCTGTATCAATTCATTTCAGCCATACTGTTTTCTGTGTTCTCAAAAGACAAATTGAGTGTTCTAGAGAAAATCAGGAAGATAACCCTAATATCCTGCCAATGCATGTTTGTACTATACAATAATGAAAAGAGAATTCCCTTCACTGCTGCTAATTAATTCCAGATAACAAATAATTCTACCTTCTTCTTAGATCAACAATTGGAAAGAACTAATAACAAGACAGACTTGGCATAGGTGCCACCGCTCAAAATAGTAGTACATATCCCTCCTCTAGTAATTCTCTCAATCAATCAACAGCTCTTTCAGGTCGGCTTCTACCTTGTATCCTAACCACAAAATTAAGTTGAATCTATCTACAATAGAACCTTAGTGGTCTTAGAGATTTCATGATGCAGCCATCATTTAAACAAGATCCATGATCTACATCAGGGTTCAAAAATCAATTAGCATGGCGAGAGTCTAAACCCAAGGCTTCCAGTTGTCATTTTACAGGATTTGAAGGCTTTGGATATGAGGTATTTATTTATTATGGAACTAATTTGGGAATCAGATAACCTAAAATTAAATTGATAAGACTTAGTACAACAACGGCACAGTCCAATATTCCCTTCTTTTTTCATCTATTTCTTTCTAAATCATCACAGGAACTCTCTAACATATCTTTGCTATGAAATGCTCAGAAAGCAATTGCCATGAATACCCCTTATATCTTGTATCCACTAAGTTAATTGAGAGTGAAAATAAGGTTCAAACTATATAGTATAGTAAGCAGCCATCCACATATTAACAAGAATAATGACCCAAAAAATGACATGAAAACCAAAAGAAACGACGAAGAGGCTAGTGCCAGTAGAAGCTATCACCATTCATCACTTTCTTCTTTCCATTACATAATCATACAGATGACAAAATCATCAAACCATAGACAGACTACAGATTAGCTGAGAAAAAAAAATTGAATAAGATAGGAAGATATTTGCTCAAAATAATGAGGTCAATTACTTCAAATTTTGGCACTTGGACACTTTAATTTCAGCAAACATGATAAAAAATAGGTAAAGAACATTTGATATCTAGCACAGAGGAAGGTAATCTATAATTCCATTAATAACAGAACAAAGTTCTATTTAAACTATGATATTGGCTTTTCTTATGAAGGTAGATCCTGGGCCAAACTTTTCATATTAGACACAGATCATTTACCACACTACAATTTGTTCATCATATATACAGAATAATGATGTTGAAATTGCGAACATGAGACAAAGTATGGAAGTAAAGAAAGTGAGTAATAACTTCCAAACCCAGCAGAAAACCTTGTCATTGTCTAATAGGCATCAGTACCACACAGCAAAAGAGAAAATTACAAAAAAGGTTTAAGTATTTATCATGTAGATATGATGCTAGAAGTCTATATCACCAGGGAGGGGTAGATCCCTGTCTTGCTGAAGGAGATCTTGATCCTAAGCTCTCATCTCTTGAAAACCTTGTCTTTTCTTTTGGAGTGTTTGCAAATGGACTAGACCCACGATAGCTTGCTCGAAGAGTCTCATCAACAGTGCGAGAAGACTTAGCAATGGCTCTCCTAACAAACTTCTGAGCAGCTGGAGAAAGGGTTCGCACATTTGGGCTGGCACTGCCACCTCTAGCAGGTGATGGTAATGGTGGCTTCCGAAACATCTTAGACCTCTCTCTTACCTTCCGTGCAGCCTCCCTTGCCAATGAATGAGCTTTGACATCTCTAGAAGAAGGCAATGGGATCCGAAAGTGAGGCCCATCGCTGCTACCGCCTACACCAGCCGAAGTATCCTCAGGATCCAATCTCATGGGCGTGCCCTCTATCTCTCCCCATGTCATGAACGGAGATTCATCGACACCCGGTGCAGGAGATGGAGTCCTAACAAAGCTGTATCCATTCTCAGCTTTGTTGGAGGATTCAACAAAGAAGGGGTTTGGCGTCTTCCTCAAATCCTCCAAGTCATACTTTTTCGACCTCTCAGCCTCCCGGTCAGCAAACGGCCAAGCAGCACCAGCGGGAGTGGTACCAGCAACTGGGTTGTAAAGGATGGCGACGGCCTCCTCGTCCTTGGTGGGCTTAGATTCAGCCACCGCTTTCCCATGAAATCTGGTATTGGGGCGATTGATCTCTTTGGTGAGGCCCTTGAGCCGCTCAGCCCGTTCCTCCACCGTCAGCGGCACCTCCTCCGTGTCCACAGGATTGTACATTAGGAGATTCTTGGCGGTGTATTTGAAACCATCCAGCGTGGCCACCGGCTGCCCGGAGGTGCCGTATCCGTCAGTTATGCGGTCCCTCTTCTCGTCTTCTAGGGTTTTCGGTGGCGGCTCCTTTTCGCCCTCTAACAGGTGGGCGTACTTCTCCCTCTTCTTGCGATTAACCTTCTCCATAATCTTGGAGAAGCTCTCGTTGTCTTCGCTGGTGTACCGCCGCAGGAACTCATCGAGCGAGACAGAGGTGTCGATGTCGGCCAAGGGATCATCAGCTTCTGAAGCGCCGGATGGGTCGTTGGCGGCATGGGAGATCGAAGGGGTGGAGCCAAATGGAGTAGCAGAGGAGGGAAAGCCGGGGGTGCGTGTCAGCGACCGGCGCGCGGATGCGGAGACAGGGCCGGAATCCTTGGCGGCGGCGCGGCGCTCGAGAATTTTGAGTTGAGCGTCGCGGATGATGACAGGATCGCCGGAGCGGACGGCCTCGAGCCAATCGAGGCGGTCGCGGAGCCTGGAGATATCAGGAAAGAAGTCGCGCTCGATGATGCGCTCGATGCCGGCGACGTAGGTGTCCTCGTCGAGGACGGAAGCGCGGCGCTTTCGAGGGCTGGAGAGGGATGAGGAGGGTGGCGCTCTATCAGCGGCGGGTGTTGAGGAGGGGGGAGTGGAGATCTGGCGAGGGGAATGGCCGGGCGAGAGAAGCATGGTTGGGGTGGAAGATGTGATCTGGTTTTGCGTGTTGGGCAAGAGGAGGAGGTAATCGGCGATTTGGGATTTTGGGGAGGAAGCAGCAGGTAGGAATAAAATTAATTGACTTATTAAAAAAAATTAAGCCATATTCGGGCTTGTGCTCGGGCCTAGCACGTGGGCTTGGCCTATCGCGATCTGACCTCGAGTCGGGCCAAGCACAGCCCAGGTGCCTCAAAAGAAACGCTTAGCCCAACTAAAATAAGAGGTTGGGCCAGGTCAAGATCGGCCCAGATCAAGTTGGGTTTGAGCTGACATGACTCACATGATTCATTGCCGCATATAAATTAAATTACTCACACCATTTATTTTTTGTTTTGACTATTTTTATGATATAATATATTTTTAATAATTTATGTATACAAAAGTATTTCAATCAATAAATTGTTCCGTATTATTCGAAACAAATATGGCACAATGTAATATAATATATTTGCTTGTACTAGTTTGTCCTGTTTTGACTTGTACGTGCACCAAACGCATAGTGCTGTTATTTTTAATGATCCATGGATGTTTAATAGGCTATATTGAATTGAAGCCTATTCCATTAATTCAGCATTGTTTCATAGACAATCTATCTGTCTATATATATCAGAAGAGTTGAGTAAGAGAGAAACTGAATAAATGAAGTGTAAAATTGTGTAAAAATTTTCCCATGAATATTTATAAATGAATCATGCAAGGAACATGAAAGAAGAAAGAAATTGTTCATAGCACAAGTTATTTATGCATAAAGACAAACAAGTAGCACAAAAACGCATGAATGAACCAAAAGATAATATAATTGTTTCTATTGTTTCTTAAAACTTATTTTAACCAGTAGTTCATAATAAGATAAGTTCCCTACATAAGAGAGTCAATAATACACCGCAAATATATTGCAAGTGAACAAAATGCATTCTTCTTAACCAACTGGTTTTGAATGCTACCTCCTTGTTATAGAAAGATGACTGACAAATTAGTTCTAGTATTCATTCAAACACTATTTGTCACAACTGGAAGATATAAGAAAGACACAAGTAAATAATTAGCCAGCTTTCCTAGATGAACAATTTGGTAGGGAAGTCCATCACATATCCTACATTCATGCCCGAAATCACTTGTTGCGCTTAACAGCACGTCTTCCTTGGCCCTTCTTGGGAGGGCCCTTCCCTCGCCGCTTCAACATCTCCAACTTTGCCAATCGTCTGATACATGAAAAAGGAATGAAATTAAATAATAGAAGCAAACATCAGAACTTTTCACAAAAGATAATTTGTTTGAGTCCAAAACTTCTTGTTTCATTGTCACATACACCCAATCTCTCTAATTCTCCCTCATTTCTCAAACTTCCTCAACACGCTCCTTTTATTTTTCGTGAGGACAACCATTTGGTTCTTAATGCTGCCAATAGATGGCAATTCTTTGGCCAGTTTAAGTTAAATTTGCTTAAACACTGGATAGTGTTCTCTTAATTGTCCTGGGCAAGATTTATTTATAGGGCGATATATCAATCAAAATGTGGTTGACATGGTTCAAGGCCTATAAGCGGAGATTCATCATATGAAAAAGTGAATGCTAATATCCTTCAAACTTTTTTTTAGAGAAATATCTTTCAAAGTTTCAAATCAATTACACAAAATAAAATTAAAACTAGCATTACTTCTTTTGCAAGTAAAATAGTCAAACAGGCCTGGTTGGAATAATCCGAATGGGTGGGGCCAAATCAAACCGATGGCCACCAATTTTCCCACACTGACGTATGTGTGTGAACACGACCACTACCACACAACTTTGAGCCTAGACCCACTAAGTATCAGATAAAGATTTTTAACCATGAAAAAAGGTTCTCAGTTGTTATATTGGAATTTGAATATCCTAGATCAACTTAAATCCATTTGGTCAAAGATAAACCATACATCTGAGCAAATCTTAGAAGGTACTAGGTAGAAAAACACTCTTAATTACAGGAAATATCTGTGTGTAAAATGAAAGTACTTTTGCATATGCACACATATAACTGAAAGTTCTATTTTTAAATCTTTCATCGAATCATCTTTCATTTAATCATTTTAAACTTGGTTATCACTTATCAGACCAATAACTGTGCATGAATGAAGCTGCAATCATAGTTTATCAATAGCATCTGCATTGGCTTGCAGTTCTCTTAGATATATCTATGTCTTGTGTATATCAGAAGAGTTGTGTAAGAGAAACTGAAAGAAAAACCTGAATAATTCTAGTTGTTTTTTATCCTTGCCCTAAAAAAAATTCATGCTGTTTTTTATCCAGAACATTCATGCAATTTAACAATTAACACAATTCTTATAGAAAAAGGTAAAAAGCTAGTGTCAACCTTTCCCAATTTCTAATCCTGTGGCAGTCCATCTTTTATTTATTACATCCATCTTTCTTGATAGTCACTAGTATAACTAGACAAACAAGATCTAATAACAAGAGCAATGACAAATTCTCTCTGTTGAAAATATATAAAGACAATAACAAGTAAAGTCGTCTTGATCGATCAATCATATACAAAATTCTGTAAAATATTTACCATGAATATTTATAAATGAATCATGCAAAAAACATGAAAGAAGAAATAATTGTTTATAGCACAAGTCATTCATGCATAAAGACAAACGAGTGGTCAGCAGCCCAGCACCAAGGAGCATGATGCAATACACAGAAAAGATGGAGGAAGAACAGAACATACTCTTTCTCCTCACGGGCGAGGACGAGGGGATCGTCGTTTTTGATGTCGTAGGGATACCACTGGGCGACCTTCTCGCCAATTAGCTTCTTCCGTAGGATTTTGTGGGGTGACCTCTTCCCTGTCGGGTTCAGGATGTGCCCAAAGATCCTCGCTCGTGCCTCTGCCACCCCCTGCAGTGCTACTGTCGTCAACAGGCTCTTCAGGCTCATTTTTCCCACCTCGTCCCAAAAACCCGCACCAAAAACTCAATCTCAAACTACACTACAGAAATAATTGGCAGTATTAGATGATAACAGTATAATAAATTAATTTTAAAGAAAATTACAATAAACATATTCAACAGTAGTTCAATTAACTAATTAACTGTACAAAACATTATACTCAAGATCTATAATTCATAACTGTACAAAAATAGATATAACAAGCAATATTAGTTATATTAGATATAAATGTTAAAAAAAATAAAAATGATAACAATATACCTCATGCCTTCAATCGAAATATGCCTGCAGCAAACACATCAAACAATTCAATTAACTAGTTTAATTAAGTTAATTAAAAGAGGGGATATCCTAATTTGCGTGAAAGAGCGAGGTGTCCAGGAGAGAAAGAGAGAGGCGAGTGTGTCTTCAATCGTATTATCACCTTTTGATTATATTACATTGCCTCCTCTTTTGATTAAGCTTAATTAAACTTGTCAATTGAACTATTGTATATCATGCAAATTAGATTATCCCCTCTTTTGATTAAACTTAATTAAACTAGTTAATTGAAATGTTGTATATCATGCAAATTAGATTATCCCCTCTTCTGATTAAACTTAATTAAACTAGTTAATTGAACTGTTGTATATGTTTGTTGCCGGCACAGTGGGATTGAAGACAAGAGGTATATTGTTATCATTTTTATTTTCATAACATTTATAACTAATTGAACCAACATTGCTTGTTATGTCTATTTTTGTACAGTTATCAACTATAGAGCTTTAGCATCAACTGTATATCTATTTTTGTTGATGAGAAAGTGAGGGAGACTTACATCAACAGTAAACATAATAAGTAAAAACCTAAGCATTTGCCATTTGTAGCGACATAAAACACGGAACAAAATCAACAATTGGTGATACTGGTAACAGGATGCAACAAAACCTTGAGGGTCCCTGCGAGCAGAGTGAGAGGCCGAGGCAATTTACCAGTGCCGGGCGAGAGGCTGACGACTTGAGTCGTTGTCGCGTGCCGGACGAGTGGGAAGGCGACGGAGACTAGGTCCGGAAGACTGAGAGGGAGAGAGGCGCCGGGTGCGCCGTGCCGTGGGCGCACCGCTGTCGAGAGATGAGGGAGACTGGGTCAGGGAAAGGGCGAGAGGATGCAGTTGCCCCGCCGCCCCGGCGTGAGATTGCGAGGGAGAGAATCGAGAGAATGGAATTAGGGGTTACTGGGTAGTCTGAGTTACGCTGACACTGAGAGTGGGTTACCGGGTTAATGGGTAGATATCTAAAACATATAGTTATATATGCGGGTCGGGTCGAATTTGTTCGGATCAACTTTTTGGATTATTTTTGACACCATCTTAAAGGGTTTGAATTCACACCCGAACCCAACCCACCAAAGCAAACTCTTTGAAAAATGTACACTTTCTCCAAAAAGACCCTCTAAGCCACAAAATTACAATTAGATCCAAATATATCCAAAACAGCATATACAAACACAAAATAGATTTGAAATTTTTCAAAAAAATATAAAAATATAAAAATAAATCTTGGGCACAACACTATGGATGGGTGGCAAAATTTTAGGAGGGATCCAGGGATAAAAAGGACTCGATAGGGTAGTGTAGGTGGATATAGAGATAGTAACGAGCTGAGCCCCCTCATGGGCGGCACAGGCTCGGCCTGATTGGAGCGTGGCTGACTCGATCTAAAAAATATCGAGTTGAGCCTAGCATGGCATGTTTGTGCCCAAGGTACTCGGAGTCAGGGCAAACACTACTGCACATAAGCAACACCCTAGCGATGATTATGGATATTTTTGTACTATTTTCAATAATTTTAAAGGTATTTTAGCTCCGAAACAAACAATATAGATATTTTAGTACCCTAATGAAAACGTTAAGATCATTTTAGTACTTTTGTGAAAATATTAAAGACATTTTAGTACATTTAATATTAGTGGTGGGACTCTCTTACTGACATGACAATCCTTAGTTTGCATGTGTGTCATATGTTCAAGTCATCAATCACGTCAATTTCATTATCTATCCATTAACTCATATTGTCATTTACGTATCGATTTTATTACATAAGAGATATTTTTTATTCAAAATAATATTAAAGATATTTTAGTATACGTGAGAAAATATTATCGACACTTTAGTAATTTTTCTAATATAATTATTATTTTTTAAATCGTGCCAAGTGTCACCAAATGGGCTATTAAAATCAAAATAACATCCCTGCATTAGGAATTTTGTTCCCGATGTTGTTGGATTGTGTAAATTTTAGAAAGATCCAAATAAGTCAACTTCTTCCTAGAAGGACCAAACAAACAACCACATCCAAACTAGGACCAGGGAGGACAATGGTTCGATTAATCGTACTTTTGGAGGTTAATCGAAACCGAAATCGATTTTCAAACTCGCTAATTGAAATCGAAATCGAAATCGGCCAGTTTTAAAAACCTATATCCGAAATCGAAACCGGCTCGGTTTCGATTGTCTGTGGATAATCGAAACCGAATTTTTCGATTCAAATAGAATCGATTATCAATTTACTAATCGGTAAAATTGATTATCAATTTATTAACTGATTAGTAAACGAATAATCGATTCAAAAATTAATAATAAAATCGGTTTCGGATACTAGTTAACCATAAAAAACCAGTGGTAAATAAATAATCAGCTCAAAAATTAATAACAAAATCGATTTCATATACCGATTAACCGCAAAAAATTGATAATTGAAATCGAATATATAACCGAAATCGAACATTAAATTCTCCGTCTAAAATCGAATTTTACGACTTGTTACGATTTGATTAACAGGTTAACCGTTTGAATTGCCATCCCTAGCACGGATCGTCGACACTCGACAGCCATCGAGTACCGTCGATTGAGATATATATAGCCACAATCTGTCCATCCGTCGTCGTCCAGCGGTGCGCAGTATCAGCATCAGCGGCTGCTACGACGAGGCAAAGAAAGTAACATAGAAGAGGAAGAGATGATGCTGCGGCGGCTGGCGAGGCGACTGAAGAGCAACGTGCCGGCGAGGCTGATGAGCAACGTGCCGGAGAACACGGTGTACGGCGGGCCGAAGCCCCAATCCCCCGAACGCCGGGTCACGCTCACCAGCCTCCGCCAGAAGCATCGCCGCGGCGAGCCCATCACCGTCGTCACCGCCTACGACTACCCTTCCGCCGCCCACGTCAACTCCGCCGGCATCGACGTCCTCCTCGTCGGTGACTCCGCCGCCATGGTCGTCCACGGCCACGACACCACCCTCCCCATCACACTCGACGACATGCTCGTCCACTGCCGCGCCGTCGCGCGGGGCGCCTCCCGCCCCCTCCTCGTCGGCGACCTCCCCTTCGGCTCCTACGAGTCCTCCGCGTCCCAGGTCCGCCTTCGTTCTCTCTCAAAGAACCCTACTTTTTTCTGTTAGTTATATTTGGTTTTTTCATCTGGAGGTGTCGGCGGGCAGGCGGTGGATTCGGCGGTGAGGATGTTGAAAGAAGGGGGAATGGATGCGATAAAGTTGGAAGGCGGCGCGCCGTCAAGGATCTCCGCGGCTAAGGCGATTGTTGAGACCGGCATCGCGGTCATGGGGCATGTTGGATTGACACCGCAGGCCATTAGCGTGCTCGGTGGATTCCGGCCGCAAGGGAAGACGATTGCAAGTGCCGTGAAGGTGCTTTATAAATTGCCAAATAGAACTATTGTCTTTGGATGTGTTTTCATGGGTCTTATACTCTTATATTGATGAGACGAGCTAGCTATGTGCAGGTGGTGGAGACTGCTCTTGCTTTGCAAGAGGCCGGCTGCTTTTCCATTGTTTTGGAGTGTGTTCCTGCACCAGTTGCTGCGGCAGCGACCTCTGCTCTGCAGATACCCACCATTGGCATTGGAGCTGGACCTTTCTGCAGTGGCCAGGTTAGATAGTCTGTTGGCTCCCCAAATGGTGGATTTGATGTTTATCTTGTACTGTAGAAATTACTTCCTTTCAGAGCTATACTGGTGAAGGAGCACAATTGGTTTTGAGAATTGTGGCAGGATATGTCAGAAATATTTCTAGTTTCACTTTAGTAGCTAGGTTATCCTTTCCTCTATAGATAGTTAAGTGCACACAATATTGGCATAATGAACAAACATAGGGGAACAATTAGCACGCAAAATGTAATTGATCTTTTCTTGCCACTTATCAGATGTTTCTCACTTGTTTTGACCACTTTTTTTGTTCATTTTTGGTTCAAGTCCTTGCTTACCTTTTAACAGCAACCCATTGGACACTATTTCTCAAGGCAAAACCAGTAATAACCAACATGTCCTATTGAGAGCCAATCAATAATGATGGATAGTTGTGTAGCTTTTGAGGTGATTCAGTTCTCAATACTGCTTATTGATTCAAAGCAGCTTAACAATGTACAATTGTACATTGTGGAGGTTACAATCTGGTAAATGTGATATAAACAATGCACATCAAATAGAAGCAAACAAGTGCTTTAGGTCTCTTTATACCCAGAATGCTTCAAGAAAGAAAGGATTTACATATCTTTGGTCCTCATTCTGCAGTATTTCATAAGTTTGACCCGTCTCAATTCTTCATATATAGCAGTTTGCTGCACATACAGGTCATCTCCTCTAGTATCAAAAAATTATTGCATTGCTGGCATACCATACTTGCCATTCCATTTGCACTTGTGGCCATGATTCGAAGATCTGGGATTTTGTCTCATCGGCATATTTGCAAAATGGCTATTGATGATTGTTGAGAGTAATACCTCTTCTTTGAATTCATGTCTAGTAGGGAGCTGTCCAGTCCATTAACCGGTAGAAAATCTTGATTTTAGAGGGCAAGGATCATGGTTGACTAAAACTAAGAGATCTTTTTTGTTAAATGTGATATTATTAGGCTATTGTTCATGTCCTTTTTATCTTGATTACAATAATTCATCAGTGGTTCAATTATATTTGCTTTTAGCTTGGATAGCCTCATTTCTTTTCTTTTTCAAATGATCAAGGATATGTCTATAGACTGTCAAAACTTTATTTGGTTTTCCTGTTTGCTTAATCTTCAGAAACAAGTGCTCTTGCACAAGAACATAAGTTAGTTTAATGCAATTTTTTCATCATTTTTTTTCACACCTTTTTGTTACTTAGTTTATAACTTTCACGAATTATCTTCACTGTCTGAAATAATTTGTGCACAATATTGTTGGTAAGTGTAAATTTCAAATGTTGTTAGTCTCATGGATTATGTATATGTAGTGTCTCTATTCATGTTAATTGAGATGTGCCTTTCAGGCATCATATGACACAAGGGGAAGCTGCATCTCAATTAAACACTAATATGCTACCCAGTGGCAAAGCCAGGATATAAAATGAGGGGGGACTCTTAAATTGTCAAATCAACTATGTTATACTTGATAAAATAAGCATATTTTACAAATAAATAATTCATCACATTATACATAAAAGACATCATAAACATCGTCCATACATAATTCAAAGCATAAAACGTCTTACACATAAAAATTTACAATTCTTCTCGATGAGTTTTCGTGTGTTGATAACATTGCATAATAGTTTTATTGACAATTGTATTGAAAATGTCTTTTTCAACAAATGTGACCAAACAATCAGATAATTTAATTTGTCAACCAATTGATGAATTAATACAATCATACAATTCAATCAAACAACAAGAAGCTAAATTATTACTCGCATATTGGTAATTCTTAGTTGTCATTAGCCAAACTGTGTTAGAAGAAATTAATTTGGGTGTTGGAAGAGACAAGATACCTCTTGCAATGCTTGTACGCTTGTGCCTTGTAGACAAGTGTGGCTGCTGCGTGGGAGGAGACGAGCAGGGCTGCAAGAGCAAAACGTGGCCACCGCTTAGGGAGGAGGTGAGTAGAGCCATTGGATTGCCGCGCAAGGAGGAGGCTGCACTTTCAGGAGCAGCAACAAATGGCCGTTGCTTGGGGAATAAGTGAGCAGCACGTGGTCACTGGAGGAAGCAAGGAGATGAGCCGGTTGATGATTGCCGCATGGCGCAAGCGGCTAGATTCGCAACCTGCACGCCACAGTTGTCGTCTGGCCGACTGCGGAGGCATTTGCAGGGTAGGGGTGGGGGTGAGGTTGACTGTCGATTGGACTCTCGAGGAGATGAGATGGCGATGGGTAACCAGTAACCACGTCGAGCTTGAACCACAGTGGACTCGGAGGCGATTGAAGCCGTGGGGGCAAGGGAGGGGCCGCGGGGGGCGAGGTCAACTGCCAACCGGATTTCTGACTGTGGAGGAGATGAGCCGGCGATGGGTGAACCGTGGTTTGCGGAGCAAGCGAGCAGTAGTCGCCTTGTTGGTGAACTGCCAGGGTGAGGTCGATAGCTGACCGGAGCTCGATCTGCAGGACTGCAGCCTGCTGAACTGTGGAGTAGGCAAGCAACTGATAAGGATCAGGGGTCGGGGCAGGGGCGAGGGTGAGCCGGTGAGGGCACATCGGATTCCGGAGGAGAAGAGCCGATGACTAGTGTCCGGAGTTACTCAGTGGACGTCGGCTGCGGAGATTTGAGAAGGGGAAAGGAGGCAGAGTCGCGGATGAAGAGATCAGGCTGGTCTAAGAAGACTGCGCTGTCGGTAGGAACAAGGGATTTCGGGATAAAGGGGTGGGGCAAAACTGTAATTTCACTATATAGTAAATTTTTTAAAATTCAAAAGGGGGGATTGTCCTCGGGGTGCTGTGCACCAAGCATAGACAGATCACTATTATACACTTTGTGCCAGCTTGCTAGTTGTGAATTACTCAAATTCTCATTATTAATAACTTCTGCTCTTGTTTTGCAATTTATTCCTCTGACTTGTTAATAGTATTGCTCCAAAAAGAATTTATGCTGAGTTCTTTTACCTCAATTATTTATGAGAACATGCTTGGCATGTTTGTTGGACTTTTCTTTCCAAAACATGTCATTCCTTTATACTTCTGGGTTTTTTGTCTTCTTAGAAGATAGCAATTCATTATATGCATTTACTTCAAATGTTTTCTGACTGTAAACATTGTGCAGGTTCTGGTTTACCATGATTTGTTGGGCATGTTGCAACATCCTCATCACGCAAAGGTAATTTTGATTTTTGGTTAAATTAATTCCCTTTATAATAGGGTTCTGATGTATCTATGTATTATCAACTTCTTAACAGGTTACTCCAAAGTTCTGTAAACAATTTGGGAATGTGGGCGATGCCATCAACAAAGCTCTCTCACAGTACAAAGAAGAAGTAGAAAACCGTTCCTTTCCAAGTTCAGCTTATGCACCATACAAAATAAGTGAAGCTGATGTTGATGGTTTTTTGAATGAGCTGCAAAAGATGGGTCTAAATGAGGCAGCCTCAGCCGCAGAGGCTGCTGCCAAAAATGAGGAAACAGCTGGAAAACCATCGGATGCCAACTAACTTACTTGATACTGTATTTGCAAATCAGGTCTTACTAAACATCTTTGACTCATTTTTTCTTCTCTCTTGGTTCACAGGTAAGCAGTAAACATAGAAATGTGACCTTTTAAGTTTAAGTATTTTATTTTAACAAGAATTTGCTAACACTTCCATGTTCACGATGGAGAGCGGTGTAATTGTTTTTCTTTGCGCAATGAAAGGTTTAATTGTTTATGCTTTTGTTCAACAACAATCATTGATCTTTTTCGTGTTTTCTTCACAAGTATATCAAATGAAATGATAGTGTCATTTTTTGCCATTCTTGTTAAAAGTAGGATTTTGCATTTCTCATTTTCTATCTAGATTGCTACTATGAGCTTATAGATCTTGTATTTAGGCAGGATGAATTGAATAGGATTAATGGTGGAAGGAGGGGCAAAGGAAGACCTGTCAAAGCTTGAACAATAAAAAGAGCAATTTAAAGGTCCTTGGTATAACTATAGATTCAGCCTTGAAACTTGGGACTTTATGGCTCATTTTATGTTGCTTTTATTGTTGCTGTGTCTCTAGATTCTCTACTGTGAGCCTGGGGAACTCCTCTCCTTGCCACTCTATATATGGGTATAAGAAGAAAATGAAAATATTCTATAAATACTGCAAGCAATATGTGTGCTTGCTGGCCAGTGGACCAAACATTTACTCTGCTTTGTGCCAGTCACATTGATTGTGCATGCACATTTAACTACAAGGCACATGCATTATATAGCACAAACCATAGTCCATATTCTACTCAGCTGAACTTTGAACATTATCTCACTTGTGGAAGATTACTTGCTTCAAATTTAACCAATAGAAAAATCAAAACTTGTTCTTCTTTGATACTGAATTTTGGGGGCTGGTGAGGGATTGCAAGATTCATTTTTCTCCATCCTATATATACCTCTTTTCATAGTAATCTGGTTGAATACTTGAAAACTAGTGAATATTGAAAGGATTGTCATCAACTTTCCTTTTGCTCATTCAGACTGCTCTAGCTTTACTGAAACAAAGGTAGAGTATTCTTCTCTACCTTTATCAGTTTAATTGCATTACTTTTACTCTTGTCTTTTACTTCATCTCAGCTAGTTGTACGGGATAACATGGAGACCTGCATCAAATAAAATGCATATCTGATGCTTGGCATTTATGACAGTGGACAAGATCATCTACCTGACCTCACATTTAGATTCTCAGCTATTTGGTATTTTTTACTAGTTTTGACATTTCATAGACATCAACGAGGAAGATTATGAAGAGTTGTATAAGGAGATCTTGACTGCAGTGAGGTTAACTAGTTTGCTGTTTAAAAATGAGATCTTGACTGCAGTGAGGTTAACTAGTTTGCTGTTTGAGATATTTTTAAGGACCATTTCTTCAGATCTTATTAATTTTTGCCCATGTCTTTTTAGTGGACCATATGCTTCCTGTTAAATTTAAGTCAACACATTAAATATGGCTTCATGAAGTCAAGGAGGCGAGATAACATGCGGAGTTGGTCAGATTCAATGTTCTTAATCAAAAGGTTTATAGTATTATTTGACCGACCACCATGGTCAGATTCAATGTTCTTAATCAAAATGTTTATAGTACTATTTGACCAACCACCAGGTCAATTGACATGCTAGTTTATCTGCTGGTTTTAAGTCCAAGAGACCTGGTCAAGTTGGAAATTGCAAGTTGTCAATTTCAACGTCATCTCTACTAATTTTCTTCACCTGTGAGTTTAAATTTTTTTGTACCTGATTTGGGGTTTAAATTGACTTTGTTCTATTTTGATCCGTTTTATCAGTTCAATTCGTATGACTTAAAAAGTCAAACAAAGTCAAAAAAAAAATATAAGAAAAAAACTGTCACGTTATTTCCAGGAGGGAGTGGATCCATGTACGTTGTATTTTATATATTCGGATTCTATCATATATATATATATATATATATATATATATATATATATATATATATATATATATATATATATATATATATAATTGATTCCTAAATTTTGAATTCGAATTCTATCATGTTGGGATCTCGAATCGGATCCTATCTTGAACTTCAACTTGTGGTACATCATAGGTTTCGAGTACCTTGTTGGAACATTTGGTGTATACTACAGGTTAGGGGTGAGTTCAGGTTAAAACGGGTCGGGATTTGGTATATTTCGGTCCCGTCCCAGTTTTGAGTTAGGACATAAATATGTGTTCCGGTCTTGGTCCTAAATATGAAGCATTCCGATTTTGTCTCGGGACGGGACCGAGACGTTCTGAATTTGTTAATATTATTTTTTTCTACAAAATAAAAATATTTATCTACATTAAATAATTAATATTGCAATGTATTACAACGTCGCAAACAATTAATATTACATAATTTATATTACTTATATCATAAATCGGGCCGGGCCGAGACAATCTCGATCTTTTATGTCGTTCCGATCTCGTTTCGATTAAAATATTTGTTTTGATTCTGTCTTGATTTTGAATCAAGATGAGATTTTTTTAAAAATTTTGGGTCGGGACGGTCGAGACGTCCCGACTCGTGCTCATCCTTACTACATATAATGAGTACATGTTGAAACTTGTTTATTTTTTTTTTCATATATCATAATTCAATGAATAAATAAAAGTAATATAAAATTAAAATTGATAAATATATAATAAAATCATGCGACTAGGGTTAGTGAATATTGAATTTGGACAATAAATTTACATACTGGATTAACAAATTTTGTACAGTGAATAACTAAATATATTTTAAACTATATAAGTATATGTAACAACATGATTTCAAATATGGATTCTAGGTTCAAGTACCCTATACGCCGGAATCAAAAATAGGTTTTATCAATTCCTCAGACTTTATTCAAATTTAATTTGGATTTATTCGAAATCCACCTGAATCTATCCGGTATTGACACTCCTAGTTATCTCTGGGTGTTGAGATAAAAAATTGAAAAGAAATTAAAGATAGCTAAAGAGATAATGATTTTGTCAGAGTTCTCTTGCGACTTTGTTTAAGAAATAAGCCAAGATGAGAGCGTTCGATAATGCCTTCAACAATTCGCGTTGACCACACTGACAAAGGCGAACCCACATGACGTCATACAGAAAAGTGAAAGAGATGAAAGTAAAATACTAGTATATATTCTACCATTAAGACACGATATGAGACAAAGAAATAAAGAAATCTTGACGTTTCGAAGGAAAAAGAATAAGAATAAAGCATATTACAAATCGAGTAGCAGAAGGGAAAGATGGCAAGATTGCAGACCTTTCCCACGAAGGAGATGGAGATCGAGAGATATCGAGCCATGAACACTAATGGAATTCTTTTCCTTCTCTTGTATTATACAAATTAACAAAGAACAATTATTTCGAACGGATCATGTGTTCTCTGCTGTTCTCCTCGATCTCTTATCTCTCTGGCTCTCTGCTACGAAGAAGAGAACGATTCAGCTGCAGCAGCTGTTGCTGCGTTGTTGGAGCTCGACGTCAGCCATGGCGGAGGAAACAATTGGTCCTCGAAGCCACCATTCCCGTCAAAGAACGCTGTCATCTCCGCCGGGGTCTCCGAAGCGGCGCCGCCCTCCTCTGAGCTAACGAATAGTAGGTCGTCCTCGCCCATCATCTCCATGTCCTCCACCAGTAGCTCTTCCTCGTCGTCCTCCTCGTCTTCTTCCATCTCTTCCTCCTCGTCCACGACCTCTTCCCCGTCTTCCCCTTTCATCGATCGGCTAAGGACAGAGGTGGAGAGAGGCGTGGTGGGGGAGAGTTGGGGCGCGGTATTTGAGGACAGAGGACTGGCTTCCGGGTTGAGGGTGAGTGGGTGGTCGCCGCCATCGCTGCAGGAGGCGGCAGCAGTAGAGGTGAACTTGTGGCGGGTGCTGCCGGCGAGGGAGTTGCGGTGGGTGGGCATAGGGTGGTTGTGCTCGGAGGTGTAGGTGACGATGAACGTCCCAGGGTCAGTCCGGCTGCGCTCCACCTGCTTCCGGGCGGGGCACCCTTTGGAGCTGCTACATCTGTAATATCCCCTGTTTCCGACCTCAAATTAGCCTATTTTTTCTTTAATCCCCCATCTCTAAGCAAGATGAGAACGAAGGAAGACGGAGAGTGACTAATTACCGAGGATACGGCGAGCCTTTTATGGGTTTCTGCCCGTACTTCCGCCACGCCCACGTATCGGAGGAGAGCCCGTTGGCGGCGACGTGGCGCACCACCTTCTTCTGCTGGCTCTTCCTGTAATCGCCACCAAAGATCTAATTTTTAGGTCAAACTCTTCTCTTCCTGCGCTACCGAAGAGAAGGAAAATGGACGACCGCTTACCTTCGCCTGGAGCGAGGAGTCTGGGAGGCAGCCCGGTCGGCTTTCCGGCGCGTCGGGGTTTGATGCGCCACCGCCGTGGCGGCCGCGGAGGCGGGGCGAGGAGACCAAGCGCTAGCGCTCCCCTCCCGCTTCCGCAGAAGCTGGGCTTTGGAGAAAGAGGAGCCGCCGAGCTCTCCCATCTCCATGACCCCCGAGCGGCCCTCGAACACATCCGTCAGACGCATAAAGGCGCCGCCTTTGCCGCCCTCCACCGCGCGGAGCGGCCCCGATGGCGGAGGAAACAGCCACGAGGTCTCCCTCGCGGCCGCCGCTCCCGACGGGCGGCAGCTCCGCACCACCGCGCTCAGGTCCCAGTTGTCGTCGTCCATGGCCGCCGCCGCCGCCGAGAACAGCCAACACTCACTCGACGCACCCCCAGCGCAGCTCGAAGCGGCCTCTGCCACTATATATCGTGGCGCCGACGGCGTTGACAAAGGAGTTGAGGGGGAGGAGGAGGAGGAGAGATGAGGTCGGAAAAGGGGGGAAGGGGGAGAGAGGCGCTGACTTTGTTTTAGAGAGGAATCAGGAGATAAGAGTAGTGGAGTTGACATTTATAAGAGAGAGAGAGAGAGACGGATTTGATGGTGGTGGTGGTGGCGAGCATTGGATTCTTTTGTAATGTCAAAGCAAATCCACACGAAACCGGGTTGGTTTGGTTCAGGGAAAGAGAAAAAATGCTCTCCATTTATTTGGATTTCCCGGATTGACTTTGAGCGATGTCAAAGGGGTGAGATTAGATTTAGCTCTTTAAATTAATGGGGAAGAAAAGTCGACGCGGACCACCACAGTGGTCGTCTCGCAAAAGGACATAAAAGAGTTCAGAGGTAATAGTAGAGCACAGCTGCCCACCTTCGCGGCGCTTATTTTATTCCTCATCGTTGTATCAGATCACGTGCAATACACGTGCACAACTGTTTGCAATTAATGGTGAACGGTTACCAAGCAGTAAGTCCTTTCTAAGAGAAAAGCCAAAATATTTATCAATCAGGCAAAATCTCGTCAGGCTGACACGTGTCGGATAATGTCAGTTAAAAATATACTTCATCCCAAAATTTAGATTATTATTATTATTATTATTGAAAATTTAAATTAGTGTACTAGAGAAGAGGCTTCTGGAAATTAGTGCACAGGCAATCAACAGTTGGGACCAAGCTGTCGCAGGTTCACCCATTTGACAAGGTATATTGACTCGCAGTAAAAAAGAATGACAGTGCAAGAGTTTTGACCGAGTCAGATAAACCCTGACTCAGCTCCCCAGCTCCCACTGAAGAATCATCACCTCCGATGACTGCAAGATATTCGAGCATAATTTAGGTTGAGATATTCCAGGGCGGATTGACTTATGAGGGGAGGAGCACTGCCCGAGAGAGAAGGAAAGGGCGGGCGGCGGCGCTCGTCTTCCCAAAGCCCTTGGTGGTGGTGGTGGTGGTGGCGGCGTTGAAGGAATCAAATGAACAGATGGAAGGTGCAGAGGTCACCAGCTTCTCCTTCTTTTTTATTCTGGGGGATCGAGCTGGGCAGCGTACGACACGGCACCTTGGCGGGCGTAAATGAAGTGCTTGGCATCGATTTTGTTCCCCTAAAAATATGTATCGTGATGGAACCATTTCATTATTTCAGCGTGCTGAGATGAAGAAGGAGAGTTTTGGCAGGGGAGAGAGCAGATGCGAAGATCCCCTACGGCCTACGAGTATGAATAGATAGATAGATAGATAGGGATGAGGAATTCCGTAGTATTGATACAATGATACTTGATATTAAGGCCCTGCAAGGTGAAGGAGTAGCTTAGCTTGGTGTAGGCCGCCAGTGTCCATATGGCGTTGTTAATGCGGAGTGCGTGCTGCTGCCTGCTGCCCTGCTTGAATGCGTCTAGTGCAGGAGGAATATATATATATATATATTTCGTTTCTTTGGAAACAACAGTGCATGGGAGAATATTTATTGCTGTTGTTTGTAAGAGTTCATGCGAAGCCTTCGTGTGAAATTCTAAACACTCAACTGGCGGAATTAATCGGTATTTTGAGTAAATTATATTGACCATTTACCCAAATGCATAACATAGATTCTAAAATTTTTCAAATTTACTTTATAGATCCATAATATGGATTCAAAAATGTTCAACGCTAGCTTTGACTCTTCTTAGCCTACATTCTTAGGTGTCATTTGGTTGATATAATTTTTTACAGAAAATTATACTTTTCAAAAAATTATATTTTCTGATCTTATTTGATTGACATATTTTTTGCAAAATGCAAAAAGTACAATTTTCTCGAAAAGTGTAGCAAAATGAATGAAGTAATTTACTTACGAGAACTTAGGTAAATTGTACTTCCTGAATTGTATTTGAAAGAAAAAGATATTTGTGTCATTACATTTACATTTAATGTTAAATTTATAATTTTATGTTAATTTTAATGAGATTAGGTAATTCATACATTATTAACTTATTTTTAGCAAAATATGCAATTCTTTTTATATCAAATTCAAATAAAAATTATTATATATATAATAAATAACATATTATATTAGTTATATATATAAAATTTTTATATTTTACATATATTTATTAAAATATTAATTTATAAATGAAATTTATTAATATATATTGAAATATTAATTAGTAAAAAGAATGATATATTGATCATTTGATATATATTTCATAGGAAGTACCCATATCAACCAAACATGTTATGGGTGAAAAGTTACACTTTCTATTAGTTATTCTTTTGTCAATCAAACACATTTTTACTACCTTCCAAGAAACATAGGTGGAAAGTTAATTCATGAGAATTATAACTTTTCACAGAAATTTACTTTCCTTGTTAACCAAACGAGGCCTTAGAGTTATGAAGCTAAAATCAAAGAGTTTCAACCTACAAACACATTCCTTCCATCCTCATTTTAAGATCGTGTTTCGCTTCCATTGCTCATGGTCAATTCAATGTTGCAGGATTCTAGTTGTTTTCGTCGACCCCGCTCAGTCATCGATTTTTCACATAAATTTAAAAAAATATCATCAAGATTTGTGTCTAATCATTCATTTAGTTTCAGATTAGGTTTTACGTCTCGACACATGATGAAATCATGCTTGTGTGATATATTAGATCTAAACAGTATGTTATAAACAATATGTTATAAAGGATGGTGAGATGTTCTAAACATAACAGGTTGTAAAAGTGGGCATGATATTATGAAGGTTGCGGTATATTTTGGACGAGGTTATTGTGGGAGTGGGCAATAAGGGTGAGCGGGTCCGAGTATCTCATATTTTTCATGATATTTAGATCCTACTCTGTATATGATCAGTTCCTATATTTTAAAATCAGATCTTATCCAGAACCTATACGTAGTATCGATTCTGAATACTTTATTAGAATATGTTTATTTACAGGGTCCAACAATGTACCGATTTTGATTTCGAATACTCTATGTATTGGATCCGAAATCAGAATCAATTTTTAATGATTCCTTAATTTTTATCTTAGATCATGCACGAATTTAATTCGAATCTATTAGAAATCTACTCGATTGCTGAATTCATATTTTGCGTTGGGGGGAAATAGCTAAATTCAATTCAACTCAATTATCCCCATAGCGTAATCAGAGGCTTTTCGTCCTTGCACAACCAACTAGATGACTAGAGTGGTTCAAATTCATGTATTAAGTGAACACACGACATTCAACGTAGTGCGGAACAAGTTAACATTCAACAAATCAAGGAACATCTAAAAATCAAAATTCATACTTCTCTAGTAAAAGGAGTATTTGATCTACTTTAGTGGAGGACTCATGTTATCATCACTTTTTGATCATCCATTTGTGCACGATGTTTGACGATACTTGATCTTGATAATAAATTGGTAATTGAATAAATCTTTTAAAAAATGCCAATTTTATTAATTGAATAAGAATGCATATTTGTAATTTTTTTCTGTACAGCGTGCATCTTGTTTTCGAAAGAAAAAAAAAATTGCAATCAAGTAAATATGAGCATCCAACTGACCAATGTTCCCTGACTTTGAAATGTTTTCTGACCAAACATTTATCAGCAGATGCCTCAGAATCCCAGCAACTTTTTGTGATCTCCATATATTCTCGCAGAAAGCGTCTGAATGAATCATAAATTACAAGAAAGAAAAGAAGACACACCTTTTTAGTACACAAAAACTCCTCAAGGACTTTTCCGAATAAATGACATCATGCCACACTACTACTTTTCTTTGTCTACAACAATAAAATGGGATTGAGGATATATTCTCTCTCTATATATATATGAAATATTATAAATTAATTTACACCATAAACACTAATTTTTGTAACTTGCTGTGGCCCTTACTAAAACAACAAAATCCCTCTATTTCAATTTTCAAATGTATTGATACCCTAATCCACTCATTGATTTGTTTACTATTGCCTAATGTAATTGGCATCACTTGCACTATGACTTCAACCAGAAAGTTAGTCATTGCCATATGTCAACCCTTGCAATGATATTTGAGAGACAGGAATCTAGTTTTCAGCTTTGACCTAAAATGCCAAGAGAACAATAAATAAATTCAAAAAATCAAGGATATTCATATTTAGCTAGATGCTAAATGGACCTTTAAGGTTGAAATCTATGTATTGGGCCTTCCAATGAAAACTTGGGCTTTTATTTGGAAGAGCTGCATGCAAACAGTTGAATGTATTTATTTATTTTCTCAAAAGACAAATTTGTCCCTGTCACGACATAAAGAACATCAAATATGAAAAGTCTAGAATTTTGGGGCGAGTTTGTTAGCCCCGTTTTCGTTTTCGCCCGAAATCGAAACGGAACTCGAAACGTTGTTTGTTGACGAAAACATGAGCGGATTTCGATTTGTGTTTCCCGAAAATCCATTTTCACGAAATACCACTTTATACTGATTCGCGAAATATTTTTTTCCCACGTTTTCACGAAATTTAACTAAACGAGCAGTGGCGAAACATGAAAATAAACACATGTCAAATAAATATGTTTTTGCCAAACCAAAAATTTGAAACTCGAAAATTCATTTCAATTTTCACGAAATAAAATTTACTAAAAAAAATTCGCAAACAAACCGCAAGTGTTCTATTTTATGTTACATCTTTTGAGAATTTTATTCTGATGCAAATAAGTTGATTCTAAAATAGTCTGTTCATCTGGTATTATTTTGAGGTACAAGACATGACAATAGTTATTATCTATTATTCGTTTTGCAAAAAAATATTATAAACATGACAAAAATCATGCTCCGAGGCGGTACAACAAGATTATTTTCTTAATTGGAGTAACAAAATGCATCTATAGTAGTATAAGCTTCAAAAATTACAAACAACAACAAATATCCAACAACATCGAATTTATTGTTGAATGTTGTGTGAAAATATTATTTGGAAAAATAAAAAAATTCAAATTTGTCAAAATCAAAAATATATTTGAAAAAATAAAAAAATTATAATATTTTTTTTATGAAATCTTCAAATTATCCCTCAAATTTCACAAGTCAATCAGTTCATCCAACAACCAATTCACTAACAACCGATTCACTGAGAAGTCAATATTTTTTTTCATTTTCGATTAAATATCAAATCGATTTTATTTTAATTCAATCTCAAATTAATTTTATTTTATTTTTTATTTGGTTCAATTACAAACATGCAAATATGAGATATTTCAAACGTCATCATTTCAAATCTATTTGTGGTTTGGACAATTTTGTATTTTTTTAATGATTTTTCTATATTATACAGATGAGTCATGTACTATTCTGAATAATATACGAAACAAACAAAAGCAAAGTAACTTTCACTTTATAAGAAGTATTCTCTAGAAAAAAGGGTAGGCAAATTTTTCACCCGGAAGGAAAAAAAAATTGAACCGAAGTCCCTATAGCGGCCTTACGAGGCAAATAAACTGAAAATTCAAAAAGGGAAGTCGTTCCGAACAAATTGCTTGTTATATGTTTTCTAATATATAAATTTTTATCAGGAATTTCCTCTAATCGAATTAATTTTATTGAAATTTTTCTAAATCGAAATATGAATGTTAAAATTTTTAGATCCCGAATCAAATTTTGATAATACTCTATCTTGATAAGGAATTTCCCCAAATCAAAATAATTTTATTAAAATTTTCTAAAATCAAAATATATATGCTAAAAATTTTAGATTCGGAATCAAAATTTTGATAATAATCATTATAACCTATGTATAGAAGTCTTTAAAATATTAAAAACCTTTGCTATTTTTTTTAAAAAATGCTGAAAAATATAAAATATTTTTATGATATAAAATGAGTGCTATGATCTAAAAAATATTTTGAACTAAATATTTTATTATTTTTAATTTAGATATAATTTTATATATACTTAGGACTAAAATCTCTAATATATTTAAGATTTTCGGTTCAAATTTTTTTAGACCCTTAAAATATATTTTAACTATAAAAATATATTTCATATTTTTCGACGTCTTTTTTATTTTTTTGAATTTTCAGATGTGATTGAAGGGGTATTAATGTATTATCAAAATTTAATTCCATATTTGAAAATTTATTAGCATTCATATTTTAATTTTGGAAAATTTCAGTAAAATTATTTTAATTCGGAGAAATTCCTGAATCTTGATGGAGTTGTTATTAAGATGATGCGGTGATATAACGATGATGTACCAAAAGCATTAAAGGTTGCATAAGAATTAAGAAGACCGAACCCGTCATCGTCACTAAAAAATAATAAGAAAACTCACGTGGGGCACGTGCTCGCTGTGACTCGGCCACACTCTTCACCAAACTCCACGCCGTCCTCGCGATCATCGGGCCCACCTTCTTTCATTTTCCCCGCACGGCTCTCACATCGCTTATAAAACGAATCCACGTGTACAATCACGAACCTGTGTTATCTTCCCATCTTTTTATTTATTATAACATCCGCATTCGTTCCCCCTTGTCAGACTACATTTTTAATTCTAAATTAAGTTTTTTTTTTGGAAACTTTGCCTAATTACATTTTGAACCCTAACTTTTTGTTTGTTTGGATAAAAGGCGAGGAGTGAGGAATAGGGATGACAATATTATCCATTTAGGGGGGATACCAACGGGTATTTATCCGTTTATGACGAATATGAGAGGTAGTTTCTTATCCGCGAGGATTTCACAGGTAATTTTTTTACTCGTTTATTATATGGGACGGGTATGGGTATTATAGTACCCATACCCGCGAGTATTCGTTATCCGCGATAATTAGTAAATTATAATATTACACTCGGTACATATACTAAAAAAATCATAATCTAATTCGATACCCATAAACTTTATGTTTTGAAATCTTATGATAATGTTGTTATTAAAATATTGTGTGTTTATCAAAATAAAATCGTTATACTTAAAGTTTTTATCATAATACTTGAAGAGTTGAAGTGTTATTAAAATATTATAATTTATATTTTTTAAAGTATCATGGGTACCCGTGGGTATCCGTCCCCCTACGGGTAATTAAATGAGAACATATTTTTGATATCCGCGGGGAATAAATGGGTAACGAGTATCCGTTTATTTCGCGGGGCAGGTAATGGGTAGGCACCCCATACCCGTCCCGTCCCGTCCCGTTGATATCCCTAGTGAGGAAGAGAAAGATAGCATGATGAAGAATAATTACTCGTATATTAGGATAGAGTAATTATAAGGTGAGTGGAAAAGATATAACAATAATATTATTACTTTTAGAAATTTTAAAGATTAAGGCGGATGAGGATAATTTTAATAAAACAATCTTTTTAGTCTTATATATTTACATATAAACTGAAATTTTTTTTATATAATTTAATAATTTATTAAAAATAATTAATTAAAATAAAAAAACATAAATTTTAATAACTAAATTTAAAAAGTTATAAAAAATATTAAAAATAAAAAAGTATATAAATCAAATAATTTTAAAAAAGAAGGAACTTTTTGATTTCATGAGGGGCAATGATATTAAAAAATTTTAAATTTTTTTATTCCTTCTTATTCTATCATTTTGATGGAATAAAAAATTCAAAAATTTGAAAGTAATTTCTAACACCTCCAAATTACTCCCAATCCTTTTATCTTTTTCTAAAATTAAAAACCAAATATAAAATAATTGATCCCTTCTTCGTTCCTTCCTATCCTTCTCTATTTCACAATTCACACCCATTCCTTCCTATCACTCCCGATTTCACAATCCAAATAGATCATAAAAGTTAGTATTCTTTTTCCCCCTAAAGATTTCTTCAATTTTCACCGGGACAGTTTCACATTTACTTTGATTTTCTATTTTAGTCTATATAATTTTAAAAAATATTTTAATACCTCAATCTTTTAAAAATTCATCTTCACACCATTTAATCTTTTTTTAGAAAGAAAATAAGTTACTTTTCAGTTTTCACCGAGCACAGGTCATTATAAAAATTACATGTTCGAATAAGAAAATAATAATATTTTATATTTTACAATAATGGCAACGCAATGAAACGGGCAAGGGAGTCCAACTTCTTCTTCCCATCTCATCCTCGCCATTCAAATCATACGTCTGGACGCCTGGTTGTGGTGTCGCAGCCCATCTCCTTTCTCTGCCTGTTTCAGGGGCGCGCACGGTGCCCTCGGAACCAGCGCGTTTTTGGCCGCTTCCTCCGTCCCTCGCCCTCTAATTCATTCACGGTCGTCCTGGCTTGAGCTTGCCCTCCGCCCATCCCGGCCCCGCGCCTGCCTCTTATGCTCCCCCTCGCCTTCCTCTGCACGAAGGAAGAGGCACGGAGAAGAAAGCTCCGCTCTTAGACTCGGAGAAGAGACGAGAAAGAGGAGGGGAGAGCGTGGAATGGTCTCGAGATGGACTTCTGGCCTGAGTTCCTGGCGAGCACCTGGGGGAAGGAGTTTGTGGCGGGGGGCATCGGCGGTATGGCCGGGATCGTCTCCGGCTACCCGCTCGACACGCTCCGCATCCGCATGCAGCAGCCGCCCACTCTCGCTCTCTCGACAGCCGGTGCTGCTGCCATAGCCCGCCGCCCCACCTCGGCCATCGGCCTCCTACGTAGCATCCTCGCGTCCGAGGGCCCCAGCGCCCTCTACCGCGGCATGGGCGCGCCGCTTGCCTCCGTCACGTTCCAGGTCTGCTTACCTCTTCGTGTCTAATTTGACGCGTGTTTTCTGAACTGATTATATTATATTTGATCGATTTGAAAAGATAAATTACTATTTTGTATTTGATCGACGGTGAGGAAGAAAGACAGGAGATGATTGAAAAAAAAAGGCCGAGTTAAACATTATACAATGATAATGATGTGAACAAAGAATTGGGGAATCAAATCTGATTAGGTATCAAGGGCAGAGATCTGATAGAATATGCTACTTTGGGTACTCTGCTGGTTCAGGAAGAGGATCGATTAACATCGAAGTTAAATCGACGGAGGATCCCTCCGAGTTCTCCTCTAAGTTATGGATGCTAATTTTAGTGATCAGAGTGAAGAAATAATAGAAGAGAGAGAAGAGGATAACAACCCATCAGGGCATCAGTAAAATCTTCATTCACATGTTAATTTTGGAAGAACGAAGGGCAATTTCTAGAGTAAAAAAACTAGATAGGTGAGACTCTTGTTATCACATGAAGAGAGTTTCCTTATTCAGGTATCATATTTGTAGAGATCACCTTGGATTGGATGTAAGAAGCTGTGTCCCTAGAGAGGTAGTGAGCTGAACCCTCAAAAGGTAGGGGGCAATTTTCCTCAACCGATCATCTACTTCTGCTTGAGCTCCATCTTGCCACAGAGGCCAGGTCAGAGACAACAAAAATTGACATCATCAGATTTTATCATATTTAGTAGAAGTCATGCATGATAACAAATTAAGTTATTACAATCAAATCTGAACTACTAGATCAAGGCAGCTACGAAATCATATCTAGTCGCATTAGAGGATAAATTTGGTCTTGGTGATATGTTTGCTCTTCTTGGTGATTGTATGGTCTTGGAGAAGAGTTTACTTGTGCAAAAGAGTTTTTTTGCAGTGGTTTTATGATAATTAGCTATATCTATGAATTAAAATTGTAATATCAACAGGCTGAAGAGTTCTTAAGAACTGTTAATTGTACCTCTATAAATTAATTACTAATTGAAAGTTGTTTATGACATTATTAGTTGACAATTTCCGCAATACATCTTGATCTTAGTAGATAGCAGCTCCAATCAGCAAACATGAATTGTTAATGCGAGCAGCTAGGAAGCTCAAAGTGTCTTTCCTTTTTTTTTTGTGCAGAATGCCATGGTCTTCCAGGTCTATGCTATCTTGTCTAGGGCTTTTGATTCCAATAGCACAAATGAACCACCATCCTATCAAAGTGTTGCATTGAGTGGAATTGGAACAGGTGCCTTGCAGAGTCTTTTACTAAGCCCAGTTGAGCTTGTAAAGATAAAGCTTCAACTGCAGATGGTTGGCAATAAGAGCCACCAAAGTTGTAGGCTAGGACCAATTGAAATGGCCAAGGAGATCATAAGGAAGGAAGGGATACCAGGTTTATACCGAGGACTATTGATCACGGTCCTCCGAGATGCACCTGCACATGGAGTTTACTTCTGGAGCTATGAGTATGCGAGAGAGCAGCTCCACCCAGGTTGCCGGAAAGGTGGCCAAGAAAGCCTTGGAACAATGCTTCTTGCTGGAGGTTTGGCTGGAGTTGCAAGTTGGATCTTTTGTTACCCATTAGATGTGGTGAAGTCCAGGCTTCAGGCACAATCAAAGCCTCAGGCACACCAACCATCTCCGAAATACCTCGGAATTGTTGATTGCTTCCGCAAGAGTGTACAGGAAGAGGGTGTTTCAGTGCTGTTCCGGGGACTGGGAACGGCAGTCACCCGGGCCTTTGTTGTCAATGGGGCCATCTTTGTCGCCTATGAGTCGGCTCTTAGATCCTTGGTGAATGGCAATCAAAGATTGACAATGGAGGATACCTGAACTCTCACGCTGATCCAGGACAAAAAAATATTGATTCATATGTTGGATTAGACGATGTGATACCAAATAATAATTAGCTTTGCATCTGTATGTTCATAGCAGATGATTAGTTCAAATTATATTACATTGTTTTCTTCTTTTTCTCATATTATGTTGTACAAAAAGAACAACAGATACTAGATATACAATTATTTGTACTACCTGATGCAAGAAACTGCGGTAATCTATTAGATCAATTCAGTGCAACTTGTTTAACTTAGCAAAGGTGGTAGTCATTCAGTTTTAAGAACTTTGGTTGGATATGAGACTGTAATCCAGATGTTGTTCAGATAAATGATATAACCGATAAAGATTCAAATGTATCCCATAGAAAAGAAGAAGATTCATATGGAAAAGAGATCCATAGATAAATGCTAGTCTTTGATGAAGTTTACATGGTAAGTTTCAAACACTATTTGTTGATCATTTGCCTTCGTCAATTTTGAGTTGATTGAGACAAGAATCCAATGTATCCCTCATCCTGTCTTCTCATATGGAAAAGAAAAGCTAGACTTGTTTGATCATATATAGACAAATAAGGTTAAATTATGTTTTTGGTCCCCCAAAATATGTTTTTTCCGTTTGGTCCTCATTTTTAAAAACATTTCGTTTAGTCCATCAAAAATTATTTTCGTTTTCGTTTGGTCCCTCCGTTAATTTTCCGTTAACTTTTGATGTTAAATGCCAACATGGAATGCTGATATGGACTAAAGAGGGACCAAACGAAAAAAATAAAATATTTTAAGGGACTGGATGGAAAAAATATATATTTTAATAATCTAAAACATAACAATATACATTTTAATAACCTAAAGCATAACAATATATAATTATGTTTTAGGTTATTAAAATAATATTTTTTCCATCTAGTCCCTTAAAATATTTTATTTTTTCTGTTTGGTCCCTCTTTAGTCCATGACAGCATTCTATGTTGGCATTTAACATTAAAAGTTAACAGAAAGTTAACGGAGGAACCAAATGAAAACGAAAATAATTTTTGAGAGACTAAACATAAAGTTTTTAAAAATGAGGGACCAAACAAAAAAATATATAATATTTTGGGGGATTAAAAATATAATTAAGCCGGCAAATAACAATCTAGAAGTGTGGCATCTCCTCTTCCCAGAACTGTTGTGAAGCGCTTTGGACTGGACTAGTCCTTGCCTGACTACAAAAGTATATGAGCAATTTTCATAAACCATAGCATTGATGAAAAATTTCGAATTCATAACAAGAATTAAAAAAAAAATTAGATTCATGACTATTTTCTTAAAATCCTCAGTATGCCCTCAAATTCGGTCTAGTATTCGATTTCAGACAAAAGTCCAAAACTTCTATTTTCTTCAAAATTTATTCCTATAATTATAAATAATACATAGGGGTGAGTGGATCCGGGTACCCTATATTTTTCATGATACCCGAACCCTACCTTGTATAGGACCAGTTCCTAGATTTTGGAACTGGATCCCCCTATTGGAACCTGGAATCAAACCCTACTCGGAACCACAAATTCCGATTCCGATTTCGGGTATCCTATTGGAACATGTTCATTTACAAGTTTCAGGATACATGTTCTGGGTACCCTGTTGGAACATGTTATGGAACATGTAAATGTGCTGATTTCAACAAGTTCTGATTCTGATTCTGGGTACCCGATGTATTGGACCCGTAACTAGAACCGATTTTAACCGATTCCTTAATTTTTGTCCCCGACTTTATTCAAATTTAATTCGGGTCTACCCGAAACCTAACCGATCAGGTAGGTTTGAACCAGTGGTCTATCTGGTACCCACGCACACCACTAATAATACACAAAGCATATTATATTCATCATAAAATGATGAATTAGTCTTACAAATTCCAATTCTCCACTTTTAAGAAAGTCCGAAGCCTACTATATTCTCGAGAACTTCTAAATGCTATCAATATATGAAATAAACTCATTAAAAACACCGCAAATATTGTATTTATCATTATAATTATCATAAAATAATGAATTGTTCTCACTTGTTTCAATTCCACACTTCTTAGAAAGTCTAGAACCTATTATATTCTAGACCGAATACCAAACCAAACTCTAAAGCATTTTGAGGATTTTGAAAAAAAAGTTATGAATCCGAAAATTTTCGAATTTTTATTATGGATCCGAAAATTTTCCTGATCCATGTTATACCTTATCTAAAGCATACATCCATTCTAAAAAATTGTCTTACTATAAGAACAAAACACATTTAATTTTATTTTGTTTATATAAAAATCTAATGAAAGACACTGTTACATCTATAAGGCAGCTACATCAACCGTCACCATCCATGTCATCCACCTACCAACATGCACATGCCAAGTCCCAGGATGAACAAAATGCTAGGTGGAGACTCAAGTATCAACGCCACAATCAAAGATTTGCATGTAATATCAATTGAAGGCACAATTTGAGAAATATCAAGGAAGAAAGATGTTCTTGGAAAAATTAAGACGGCTTATAATCTTATTCATTAAATATTGTAAAATATTAGGTACTGTTTGGTTAGCGAAAATTATTTTCTGATTTGATTTTAGTGAAATTGAAAACTTAGTTTCGAAAATTTGATTTTGATTTCTAATTTTTAGTTTTCTGAAAACGTGTTTGGTTAATGAAAACAAGATCAATTTTAGTTAGTTGAAACCAGTGAATATTTATTTGGTTATAAAAAATAATATTAATTTTTTTGAATATTTTTAGTAGTAATTAAATGTTTAGCTAGTTTCTAAAATTAAATGTTTGCTAATATGGTTATAAAATATTAGTAAAATTTAATTAATTAAGTTATCGATAATTTAAGATTTTTTATATTCAATTAGATATAAAAATTAATTAATAGTTATTATAAAATTTCAAAAAAAGTCCTATGATCTAGAATTAGTTTTGATTAAATTATAAATAGATTAACTTTAAGAAAATTGAGTTATTATAAAATTTGGATTTGAGTCAATTAGATATAAATTAGTTTAATTAATTTATAAATTTAAGATATTTGTTTGAGTTAAAAATGATGATTTTTATTTTTATTTTTAAAATTAGATATAATTTGATTTATTTTTAAATTAATTAATTTTATAAAAAATATATTTATAATTACAAAGTTATCACTGTATTTTGATAACGAAATCGACAGTCTCGAAACTACAGAAAACAATATTATGATATTTTCATTTTTATTAAGAAAATTAATTTCGTTTTCATTTTGATTTCAATTTAGTTTCATGAAAATGCTGAACCAAACACATTTTCGTAAGCAGTTTTAGTTAATAGATTAAAAAATCACAAGGTTTGCAAAAATTTTATGTTCTACCCACGATTTCAAATTTAGCCTGTAAATGCACAACCTTTGCTTCCGTTTATGCCATCTACCAAATCGTCACGTGCCGTCTCAACTTAGCTGACGTGGAGGTAAACGGTGCTTGTGTGTCATGACGGCGTCATACGTGGTCTGCCATGTACTTCTAGGCACGAATAATAAATTAAAAAACATTTTTTTCTCTCTTTCTTCTCTTTTTTCTCCCACCTACCGCCGCCGCCTCCTCCTCCATCCCAAAGATTTGCATCAAAACCACCTCCCCTCTGATAAGCCAACATCCTCCCCCTCCCACCGCCACTAGTACTCCCACACCCTCTGCTCCATCCCTCACCACGTGCCGGCGACGATCATGGCTGTAGAGGATGATGCTCAGCCATATGGGGAGGAGGAGGTGGAGGAGGAGGAGGAGGAGAAGAAGAAGGAGGAGGTGAGGTGCTCAGTCATATGGAGAGGAGATAGTGGAGGAGAAGGAGGAGGTGGAGAAGAAGAAGTTCACCGTGCCAGCGGCGACCATGGCTGTGGAGGATGGTGCTGTGGGGAGAAGGAGGTGGAGGAGGAGGTGAGGTGCTCAACCATATGGGGAGGAGGAGGTGGAGGAGAAGAGGGAGGTGGAGAAGAAGAAAAAAGATAGTTGTTGGAAGGAAGAAGAGAAGAGAGAGAGAAAAAAATGTGGGGCCGTTTGCCACGTATGATGCAGTCAGGCTACTCAAGCGTTGTTTACCTCAATGTCAGCTAAGTTGAGACGGCGCGTGATGATTTGGTAGATGACATAAACGTAAGCAAATATTGTGCATTTACAGGCTAAATTTAAAATCGTGGGTAGAACGTAAAATTTTTGCAAACATTGTGATTTTTTAGTCTATTATTTAGTAAAATCGGAACCATGAAAATAGACTTGATTTCGCTAACCAAACAGGCCCTTACATTTGCATGGCTGTCATTGGGACAAAATATTGTAATTGATACAAACTCCAAATTGAACTCTTCACACACATTGTCTCTCCACTCAGGTTCCAGTTGTGCCAGTTAGGACTCTTGTATATAGTCCCACGGACATAGTGTAATACTCGGGAGAAGTTTGGTTGCCCGAAAGGATAAATAATGTAATTTTATTTGGAGTAAATAAATAAATCAATTTTTTTGGTTAGTTGTAAAGTTTTTTTGGTAGCATTTAATATTTATAAGTTATGTTTTTAATATTATTTGTAGGGTGCAAAATCAATTGTAGCTCAAAAAACTCGTAATATAAGATTGCATGCTGCCTAGGAAGCACGGACACTCCATGGGACTACCGTGTCCGCGTGTCTGACACGCCGCGGACACCGACACACGAAGACACTCGTCCGACACACGTGTCCAAGAGTGTCTTGACCAGTCAAAGTTTCTTTTTGCCCGGACACGGCCTGGACACGCTCGGACACGGCCATCCATGCATCTTTTAAAAAATAATAATAAAACAATCAAAGGAATTTAATATTTTATCTTCTTGTTGTTGTGAAAAAAATTGGAGCACTTACTCTTTTATCTATTCCCTTAAAAGGAACAAGATGAAGCCTAAACGTGCAGAGAGTTTAGTATTTGTCCATAGTAATATTCGTCTCATTTCAAGGAAAACTCCACAATACAATATAGGGGAAATAATAAGTTGCCAATTGATGAAGATAATGAAATCCTTGAAGTTGCCAATTTTTCTCTTGATGAACCAGAGTTGGAGAGAGTAATATTTTTTAATGAAGAAGATAGTGAGACTCTACTTAACTTTTTGTTTACGTGTGGTTGTACATGACTAGTTCTACTAAGACATGCTAATTTAGAAATTTTTTGGGAGATGTCAATAGATATTATGTCTCATGCTTTTGGAAGAGGCTAAGAAATTATTTAGAACGCTTTATATATTTTGAAAGGGACCTAGAAAAAATTAAAAATTAGAAGTTTAATATCAATGAAAATATCATGATATTATTATAAATTCTTGAACTATATATATATATATATATAAACTGTGATTTTTTTTAAAAAAATTAATATATATATATATATATGTTATATATGTCGTGTCCGTGTCTTGTAAAATTTTGAAATTGGTGTGTCCTCGTGTCCATGTCTGTGTCGTGTCCCGTGTTCGTGTCGATGCTTCTTAGCATGCTGCAAATGTAATAATTTAAGTATTAAAAAATAATTAGTTGAGTGACTTAGAGTCGTCGGATGGAGACAAGGTAAATACCAAAGTTGTAATTTTTCTCGCGTTGAACGTGATTGTAGTGTCAGATTTTAGATCTGATGTTGTTTGATAGATTTTTAATATTTTTTGGCACTATACAATAATTAAAAATTATCAATTTGTATTGATAGATATTTAAACAATACAAAATAATATTGTACTAAACTAAATAATGATGTAGAGTATAAAATAATATTATTATGGGTCGGATCAATTTTATTGTAGTCGATTAATTATTATTGAATAAAATGACAGATTTATCTTTTGTCTATGTTTGATTGTTATTGCTTCTAAATTTCGTTGAACTCCTATTGAACCCGACAATTTGTGCTAGGACGAAGATATCGGGCCGAGTTGGCTCGACCCGAATAAAAATCATGCCCGACTCGATAAAAATTCGGGCCCGGAACAACCCGATATTTGTTCGGGCCTTATCGAGCCGGACCGAGAACGGCTTGGGCACGATAACGAGCGATCTGAGCATGATTTTATTGAGTCGAGGCAAAATTATCAGACCTAGATACGTAGATACTAATTGCAAGTGCAATTGCAACTTTCATTTGTGACCAATCAAACGGTTGTAAATAAAAATTGTAACTCTAGTTGCGAGCAATTAAATAATAAGCTCCAAATTTTATTCACGAATATTTACTTTTGAATGCAATACTCGTGGACAACCAAACGCTCCTCGATGTAAATTCTTTTTCAATGATATAAATAAATATGTGGCAGAGGACTACTATATACAATAAGGAGTTTTTCATTTCCTCTTCCTCCTAAGTCCTAACAGTGTCCAAGTCCAGCTTCGCCCTTTTTCTGGCCAGCCGGTGTAGGTGTAGCTCACTGCAAAATTTCAACAAGGCCTCTTCCTTCCAAGTCAAGCTGCTGCAGCCGCAGGGCATCTCAGCCTCTCTTCACGTCCTCGAACTCAGGCCTATACCAAGGCATGTAACATACTCATTAATTTAAGAGGACGGGGCTTAAAAGAATACTTTGATCTTGCGTTGGTTCGTGCTTAGTTGTCATCCTAGTCATAAAGCCGCCATTAACCAGTTAGTGATAAATGATCCAATAATCCTTGCACTGTTGTCCTTATTTCGCACATAAATATGGCTTTCGGCATTCCAACTGGCCCTACTTATTTCGCAAATAAATAAGAAGTTAAAAGGTTCAGATTATTTGGCTAAATTTTGGGGAGTTTTTATTAATTCTGACAGGATTTAATTGTTTTTGACCGTATCACTTAATTGCTTCGAATGGGACAAGATGTAAGACTTGATATTCGATCAAATACACTGATCCGATCCACTCGAGGATATTGGGATTTGGTTGGAAGGGGGGGAATGCATGGGTGTCAAATGGACAAAGAATGTGGGTGTGAAAGGCATTGAATTGCCGAGAGAGAAAGTGACATCATAGAGAGAAGATTGCAACAGCAGCAATAATAATAGGAATGCAACTTTAATGGAGCCCGGCTCCGGGCTCCACAATAATAGCCGCCTCTTGCAGTCTTTGTTCCTCCCTCTCAAGAATAAGGTCAAAGATGTGCAGCTAGATCAATCTCTCCCCTTTTGCTTCTCCGTATCTCATCTTCTGTCTACGCTTTCCTTCCTCACTTCACCATGAGCAACGCCGGAGATGTGCAGCTTCATGTCAGAGGTCCTCTCTCTCTCTCTCTCTCTCTGCAACTTTCTTGTTACTGGAAAGCAGCTTCAGACTACAAACCGAGTGAAATTTAACTTTTTTTCTGCTGCTTTCAATTGAAGAACCGAGATCGTTTACTGGTTAGTCTTGGTGAAATTTATTTGTTTGATATGCTTGAGATCCAAATACAATTGTGAGTAGAATTCAGCTGTAGCCTGTAGGTACTATCCATCATGAGATATGCGAGATTTTTTTTGGTGTTTGACACTTTGACTATAAATAAAAAGACATTAACAGCTAGTGGAGATATATTACTTAAAAGTTGGGTTAGATGATTGGATGACTTCATATGATCCTACTTATCCTATTATTATATATGATGTACAATAAGATCCTAAACTGTTGGATCTCAGAATCATCACTTTTACTTTATCCTACCCTACAAATAATATTTAAATTAACAAAACAATGTTTCTACTTCTTTCTATCGTTGTTCTGACACAAACTTGTGTTCGTGAAGTCGATGGAGATCGGCCATCATCACTGCCATCGCAAGCTTCCAAGCTTAGACAGTGGCGATGGTGGCTCGTGGTGGCACTCAATGTCTTCTTCCTCCTCGCCGGCCAAACCGTGGCCACGCTGCTGGGAAGGCTCTACTACAACGAAGGTGGCAATAGTATATGGATGGCCACCCTCGTCCAATCCGCCGGCTTCCCTATCCTCTTCATTCCCCTCCTCCTCTACCCTTCTCCACCGCCCTCGGCCTCCTCCGAGGCCGTCGTCGCCCGCGCTTCCGTCGTCAAGGTCGCCGTCATCTACATCTGCTTGGGGCTCATCGTTTCAGGGGACAACTTGATGTACTCCTATGGCCTCCTCTACCTTCCCGTCTCGACCTACTCTCTCATCTGCTGCACCCAGTTGGCCTTCAACGCCGTCTTCGCCTACTTCCTCAACGGGCAAAAGTTCACCCTCCTCATCCTCAACTCCGTCGTGCTGCTGACCTTCTCGGCGGCGCTCCTCGGGGCGCAGTCCGACTCCGAGGACGACTCCGCCGGCGTGCCCAAGGGGAAGTATCCGCTGGGTTTCGTGCTGACGGTCGGCGCGTCGGCGACGTACTCGCTCATCCTCTCGCTGATGCAGCTCACGTTCCAGAAGGTGCTGAGGAGGGAGACCTTCGCGGTGGTGCTGCGGATGCAAATATGCACGTCGCTGGTTGCGGCGACGGCCTCGGTGGTGGGGCTGTTCGCCAGCGGCGAGGCGGGGACGCTGAAGGGGGAGATGAAGGGGTACGGGAAGGGGAGGGTCTCGTACGTGATGACGCTGGTGTGGACGGCGGTGGGGTGGCAGGTGGCCTCTGTGGGGGTGGTCGGATTGGTGTTCGTGGTGTCGTCGCTGTTCTCCAACGTGGTGAGCACGTTGGGGCTGCCGCTGGTGCCGATATTTGCGGTCATTTTCTTCCATGACAAGATGGAGGGGGTGAAGATTATAGCGATGTTGATTGCGGTTTGGGGCTTCGCTTCGTATTTGTACCAGCGTTATCTTGATGATAAGAAGGCGAAGAAGGCCATGAAAACTACTGATACTGTTGCTATTGCTAAGTAGAGAGATTTGATACTTTCAATCTTCTTGCTTGGTGTCTGAAGGCACAAGCAAGCACCCAGTGTTTCCAAAATCAAATCCGAGGTTTACTTTGTTGTAGATACTTGAGGTTTAACGTCCTAAATATATGTGATGGATTATCCTAAGCTTGCCTCTGACATGTTAAAAATAACAGGTTACGTTGGTCTAATGGTAATTGTTGCATTAGCATTAGATGAAGTCTGAGAAAAAATGGAATATTTAGATGGAATATAGTGAATTGCCAACTAACAAAGAGGAATATGAAATAATAATATATCAAATACTTTCTACAAATATTATGGCAAAAGGAAAAAAACCAATGTTCAACAAAAGAAGCATGGATTTTTCACAAGCAGTCACAACTGTACTGATACCTTACAAAGTTACAAAGCTACGTACTAGTTTCATCCAAGGTGCTCATGAAACCGCCCAAAAAGCCAGCACCATTGCAGTTTCCACATAGGATCTCCTTCTTACCTCTGCGAAGATAAATAAAGTATCAATGTGATTACTAATAACAATTTAATTTGAAACAAATATATTATTTTTGAATTGTAGTATAAATAGATGAATAGAGAGTGTGAGCATAGATGTATTTAGGAGATGAAAATGGAAAGTGAGTACTGGGCATTGGCATTTCTGATTAAGCCTGCATCAATATATGTGTAAGAGAACAAGGAGGGGAAGGATATTGACAAGAACGCATAACGCAATATTCAAGTAACATGAGGCGGCTAATACCTTCATAATTTTGTTGCAGATGCCAAGTTTGTCCTCAATATTCATACTACAATTCAATCATGAGTTAATTTCAAACCAAGTCAATGTTAAGCCATTTCTTTGGAGGTATTGTATCTATGAGCCAAAAGGCTCCCAAGACCAATGATGGTTTGAAGGATTAAAGTGTTGGGGAAAAATAACTCAAGACTGAATTGGGTTAGATCAGGTAATTCAACAATCAGCTTACTTCTTTAGTGCAGGAATCTGATTAAATTTGAGTTCCTCTCTTCCACGATGACAATAATATTGAAAATGTAATATTCATAATTGTTAACCATAAATTTCATTCCATCCTTGTCCTCAGCTGAACCCACAAACTAATTACATACAACACACCATTATATCTATTAGAATATGTCTTCATTTATTTCCTATATGGGTGTTTCTTTTTGTATTTGGTAGCTTTACTGTTCATTAGGAGTTTATTTAGACTATTATATATATATTAGAATATGTCTTTATTTATTTCCTATATGGGTGTTTCTCTAGGTATTTGGTAGCTTTCCTGTTCATTAAGAGTTTATTTAGACTATTTTTTCTCCATGTCCCACTCCCCTATTATAAATAGAAGGTGTGGTTCTCAATAATATTCAGGTTTTAGGATTTTTCCCTCAACTATATCTAAACAATGAAAGTAAACACTACAATACTCTTTTTTTCACTTTGCCCCTAACATTATCAGTGGCTGCGAGATACTTATGTATTCTTAAAACTACAAGAAGTAAATTCATCTCATAACTACCTGCAAAGCCAGCACAATCCTCCAGCTTTAAATTGGCCATTGAAGTGATCAACTGAATTTACACCGGTGCCTTCGCATTGTGTACACAATTTTATACCTGTTATTCCAATGAAAAAAATATCAGCAGTTGGCACCTGAAGTTTGAGATGGGCTACCAAATATCAGTAAGTCCTGTCTTACAGGAGAATGACGCAAATGGAAGATAAAGAAGTCAGTGAAGCAACCAAATGGTTCATGAAATGCTCATTCATAATAATTTGTGTATTTGCCAGGATATTTGCTCATATATTGATAATTGCAATAATGACTACTTTAGTATCAGTTGATTAATTATACTATGCAAGAGACAAGATGACTTCTGATTTGTTGAAACTAGAGGTCATTTTTTTCTACTAACTTAAGGGTAGTTTCCCTTTTTTGTTACTTGGATGCCATTAGCAAAATCCTCAAAAGACATAACTGAAGAAAAATAAAAGTTCTCTACAATTTGTATTGCTGCTGCATACATGCAAGAAATTGATGGAACAGAGAGTCACCATAATCAAGTAAATGCAGTCCAAAATATATTTTTGTAATGATATATCACACTAAGATGTATTTTGTTACGATCCACCTGACGAGATAATTGACCCATCAACTTCATAGGCCCAAATCACTCACCTAATTAAAATGCTTAGGTGTTGAAACTAATCTTCCCTACTTCCCTACTCAAGCTTTGATGTGACCTTCAAGATCCAAGTCAAATCAATGCATAGCAAAAAAAATCACACACCTTAGTGGCTCCACGCCTCCACCTACTTAAGCTGAAGTTCTTGATAGAACACCCATCAAACCTTATTACTCAAGACAATCTCATGAAGTCCCAAACGTCGGACTAAACCGGAGTACCACACAATTACAATTGTGGGATCTCAGCAGTGATGTAATCCAATGGGCAGTTATGACATATTCAACTAGAGTTGAATGAAGAGCACTGTTTGTTAGTTGGACTCATACCAAGCACAATTAGAAGACCTAATCTAAAGGATGCACTGTCATGGTATGTGATACTAATTAGTTCCACATGGATAAAAAGATTAAGAAAAGCTCGGGTAACTGTGTGTAGGAATTGGCTGATACTATGCTAGCTTAACCTTTGGATTGCAATGGTATCTAATCACTATAATGAATGTCATGCCAGTTACACTCTATGAAAGAAAGACTCCCAATATGGAGGAATTAAATTTTATGGAATTATAATGTGCATCAGTAAGTAAAGATGACAAATAATCTGAGTAACTTTAGTACCTTTATCTAGAAATCCACTTCTTACTTCAAACAATGGATGCACAATATCTCAGGCTTACTGAACAATTTGTTTTGTGTTAACAGCTAAAATAGAAGTTAAGCCTTTCTTTCAATCAAGAAAAATTGAACTTCTTATATGCATATATGGTCTTTCCTATGTCTGAGTGCTTCCAGTATATCAAACGCTAATCTGTTGAATCTTAAAGATGAAACATAAAAAAAAAAGAAAAAAAAAGATGGTTTTTGAAAGAAATAATGCATCCACGATAGAAAAAACAAGGAAATCCGAAATTGGCACTCACCATTCCCTTCACAATCCGCACAGACGAGACTATTTACTTTCGTGCCCTTAGTAGTATTACTCTCCGTAGCCTGCACCGGAAGAAACTTGAAGAATTACAACAGGCAGAAAAAATATACTAAAAGCACTTCGCAATTAAAAAAAGCGAGATCAAATAAGCCCACAAAAGCCGGGCACCTTAATTTCATTGATATTACTCTCCGTAGCCTGGACAGTAAGAATCTCCAAGAATTACAACCGGCACATAGAGATTAAAAAACAGGAATTTAAGGAAGACCAAAAAATCCGTTCACCTTACTCTTGAGAGATTGGAAGTGAGGGTGACCGCCGCGGGTGATAGGGCTCGGAAAGGGAAGAATGGGCTTGGGAGAAAGATTAGAAGGCGAAGTTGAAGGCTTGGAGGGTGAATTAACAGAGTACGCGGCGGCGGTGAAGCACACGACGCTCGCCATGAGACCGGAGGAAGAGGAGAAGAGTTGGGGGTGATGATTTGGTGGTGGGAATTGATTGGGGTTTTAGCGGAGGAATAGATAAGGAGCGCTCTTTTATTTTACTGCTTTGCCGCTGATGAAATATGACTTTACATATTTACCCTCCAATTTTTCGGCCATAACTATATTTCTAACCCGACAAGTACTAAGAAGTCTGATCTACCTGCTTTTTAATTGGACGATTGGTGAGCCAAAACTTCAGACCGATTCACACTCACGCGGGTAGAACATGGGTAAGAAGAAATTAATATAACAGATATTACCTATTTCATCGATGTGGTTTGGGTATAGGACAAAACGGTCATTTGATTTATATCGGTACAGGAGGGACCATCTTAGTTTATAACAGCCACAGGAAGCAGGGGACAGCGCGGAGGGCGGAGAGGAGCGCAAAGGAAGCGGGAACATGGCGAGCTTGCTCTTATCTTTTCCGCACCTCTATTATCCAAGTAAGCATTTCCGCTCCTCTATTATCCGAGATGTTTGCATGTGTGAGAATACTTTGAAGAGGAACATATTTTGCACGAATGGAGCTTTGGATCAGTTGTAATTTTGAGACCGGAATCAGCAGATTTAGGGTTCCTGATTCCTTTCTCACATTTTCTATGTACACTTGCTGAATGCGAAGTGAATTTAGTTTTATCCTTTTAAGATGGACAGAAGGTTGACTTTTTTAACCTTTAGAGGACACTTAGATGGGATAACTAACACATCAACTTCATAGACCAACCTATTGGCCTAATTAAAATGCTTAAGCTAAAGTTGATAGTAGCACACCCATCAGACTAAACCGGGGTATTACAATCTCCCCCACTTATGTCTTGACGTCCTCGTCAAGACCCAACTCGAGTCTAACACATAGCCCAGAATCACACCCAAGTCATCGGCATGTGAGGCCTAGCCTAGTAGCGGCTTCACCCCATCACCTGGGCAGCCCTTTCTCACATAGGCTCCCTCACCATGCTTAGGACTAGGTCTTGCTCTGATACCATTTTGTTACAACCCGCTTGATGGGATAGCTGACCCACCAACTTCATAGGCCAACCTAGTGGCCTAATTAAAATGCTTAAGCTGAAGTTGATAGTAGCACACCCATCAAGCCTTATAAGCCAACACCACATCCAACATACTCCCGATGTGGGACTAAACCGGGGTATTACATAGCACGTGTCTCTTACAATGATCTTTCCAAAGAATAGTTGAATGGCACCATTGTTGACCCTAGCTATTTCATTGGTAAATATATTTATGTTTAGGGGTTCAGCCTCATAGGTAGTAGTTCTTGGAACCTGTTCATTTCTCCATTATACTCGAATGGTATTCTCCATTTGAACCTAAAGGCTAGATATTCAATGGTGATTTATGGGGCGAAGAATTAGATTATAAGTCTGAAAAATCAAGGCACAAGGCTTGGTCATGATGCCACGATTCACACAAAAAAGTAAAGCTCGATTGAGAGCCCAAATTATACGGAATGCCCACTATAATCAGGGGTTTGCATGAGATATTCCTTTCAAATGCTGGACGATTGTTCCTTGTACCTCGATTTTCTACAAAAACATTTGGCCATTTGAAGCTCCATCAATTATAGATCATGTATGTTGGAATATTGTATGTGGACATCTGGTATTGGCATCCACTGCCTAACTCAAGTGCTAGACCCTCAAGTCACAACCTGGGTACCATAGCCCAATAGTCGGCACTCAAGGCTTGACCCTTGACTACAACGTGGTCCTCATGTCACAAACAAGAAGCCTGCCTTTGACCTCCCCATCCAACATGGGGAAGCTGGGAGAAAAAACATTTGCAACATCAAGCAGGATTTGGAAGAAATTGTTCAAATAGTGTTTTTTTCATTATTTTCTTAGTCTAGGATAGAAGTGCCTGAATGTTCTTCCATAACTGGTAAGGTTTAAATCTCTGTCTTTGTTTATTGAGCAGGTAGAGAAGCAAGGCCATATGGTGCAAACTTCCAGAGTTTATTTTGTAAAACGAGTACATATGCTAAAAGCTTCATCAGTAATAATTCCATTTGCATTAATGGAAGTTTTGCTGCTGTTGCATCAATGGTTCAGAACATCACTTTTACAAATAGATAGTATTCTATATCTTCCTTTTGTTCTTTATGACTAATTTATCATGTTTATTGCTATCTTATCCATTATCCAGGGGGATTAGTATATTCCTGATCTATAACCAAATATTGGACTATGAATTTTTTCTTTACTGTCATATTAGATGTGTATATATGGAACAATATTAAACAAGTTCATCAGAGAACAGACTAATAACTTGGCATGAAATATTGCAACCTTGTAGTATATATGGTGCCTCTATATGTTATTATGTTTTGACTAGATAAAGTGTACTACACTAAACAAACCTGCTTAAGACAAATATCTGCTTTACTAGACTCTATGAGTTGCGAGCTCGTTTAATGTTAATTACTGTTTAAATGGTTTTATCTTCTTTCAAGTAAGCTTCTTGTGAGTCATCAAACACTTGTCCCTATTATGCATTCGTAGCTTCCGCGAGATAATGTTTTTGTCAAATACATTGGGACTAATTCAATTAATTCACAAAGTAATTCAAGATATTTTCTTAATTCAATTTTTGAATAAAAAGACATTCTTAGTCATGATGATAAAATATCAAGTTTGGCTTTACTAGTTTTGGCTCTAAATTTGTGCTTTCTTTTCATATGAGCATCAAATCAAATGGATTTTCTTAAAAATGAAAAACAAAAAGAAAAGTTAATACATGAACAAAAAGACCGAAGTTTGATGTGCGCAAGTGATGGTCCATGATAAGTTTGTTATGCAACCACCAAAATCAGTTCTTATGTTGAACTCTTTAGTGTGAATAAGATACAGTGATAAGCATTGGTCCTCAACATAACTGGTACAGAGAAGAAAATAACAAAACAATATTAAATTGTTCTAATTTCTAGATCCGAATCATTCAAGGACAAATTTGTTCTTTTCTACTATAAAATATTTCCCACCTTTTAAGTTGTTTTTTATTTCCATTTACATAGTTGAGATAGGAACTGTTGTTCTTTCAGAATTTTATACTTAGGAAACATATCTCTAAATCAATCTGGTTATTTGTGTTTTGAACTACATAAGATTTCAAACTCTATAATCTCTATTACTTATAAAGACAACTGTACATGGCTTTTGAGAATTTACCAAGACAAGTCTTGGTAAAAGTAATATAAATATGTTTGCAAGTAATATTTTCTTGTTTAGTTCTATCACTTGATAGCTTCTCTCAACTTTATTAGGTTGGAAGAAAGGCCAAGAAAAGAGACGTTGTAATTCCTGAACCAGACTATAGGATACCCATTGTCTTACTTGGTAAATCTTCTTCTCGAACTGTTAGATAGGTTTTTGGACATTACATTTCTGCATTCTCTTTTTAAAGATTTACTGTAAAAAATTTCATGCATACTACCAGTTTTGAAGGTGATATATTTGCATACAGATCATGGTGTTCAATTCACTTTCAGTCCACTAATATTTGATAAATGATAATTAGGTTAGAAATCTTTTAGAGAATTTTCGCAAAACCTTAAGCACTTCATGGTTTATTGGCAAAACCATAAATACTTTATGGAATTTGTAGAAACCATAACTTTTTAATGATATTAACCAAATTGCCCAACAATTCTATTTATTAACTTACTGTATGCATTTTACTACATAGGAAACTTTAAATTTCATATGTTTATGAAGTTAATAAACCTAACAACCTAAAATTGGGTGTTAATTGCAGTAATATTGGCAGTTAGGAAATTTAGTGAAAAATCTCTAATTGTTTTTTATATACAAAATTTAAATTTCACATATGTATGAAGTTAAAAATCTAAAAATCTACAATATGTTGTTAATTACAGTTATATTAACAACTAGGTTTTATATGCATTTTACTGTATGTGAAACTTTACTTAAAAACTCATTTTAGGTTCTTAGTTTTCTGCACTTCATATATAAATCAAATGTGAAGTTTGGTATGTTGCAGAAAATGAATACAAGAGCACTTAAGGATTTTTAACCAAAGTCTCTAACTGCTAATATAAGTGCAATTGATACCCATTTTAGGTTTTTAGATTTGTTAACTTCATAAACATATGAAACATAAGGTTTCTTATGCTAAAATGTATATAAAAGCGGTTAAAGACTTTTTACCAAAGTTCTCATTTTAGGTTGTTAGGTCTATTAACTTCGTAAACATATCAAATTTAATTTTTTCTATGCAATAAGATGCAAATAAAAGTAGTTCGGGACTTTTCATATAATTAAGTTAATGAATAAAGTTAGGGGGCAATTTAGGTAAATCCTAAAAAAATTATGGTTTTGGCAAATACCACAAAGTATTCAATAAATCATAAAGTGTTTATGGTTTTGCCAAAATTCTCAATCTTTTATTTCCTGCTTGTAAGATGAGTTCTGGAACAGGGATGGATAATTTTGTATTAGCATCCTAATGTGCAACTTTCTCCTTTTCATTTTGAAATGGTTTGTCTTGTTGCCATTTTAACCTTGGATGATAAGCAACTTAACGTGAAAGTCAGTAAGTGGATTCAATCAACATGTTCATTTATATATGGTTGGATTGCTAAGGTTCAACCATGTTCCTACATTTTCATTGGTAAATGGTGATAGGCTTATATCTCCTGACCAGGTACCAACCTAGATGGCAATTTATTTGGAGTCATTGATGTGTGCCATGGAAACCATGAAGCACATTTGATTCGAACATCTTGTGGCACTCATATAGTCACAATTTCGAAAAATGCATTAGTTGCATATGCAAATGTGACTGGATGTGCCTATGATAGTGCTGGGTTCTAAGGACCTTTGCCTTGTTGATTGGCCACTCTATACAATAAGACTTTTCCAGTAGCACTTGGATTATTGGCAGAAAGTGGAAAATAGAAGATTTAATAGAAATAGTTCCACCGAGCAAAATCGAAAATGAGCAGTTAAGTTATACCTCAATGAGAGCATAAATTCATGCATGTAATTAAATTGATGACAGTTTTGACTTTTGAGTTGTGAGTGTGCTTCTCTCTCTTTGCGTCATGTCTTTTCACAGTTTTCAATGCATCATAGTCTGGTTATGGGCCTTATGCCACTGGTTTTGTACTTTGAGCAACAGGAACCGCAGGTGGGTTTGTGTACCAGGACAATCTACTACCAGCTGCTACAATAGGTCTACTTGGATTACTTCTACTCTTCCAGGTAAAACATTTTGATGGAAGTATGTTGCATAGCAATTTTTTTGGTTGCCCTCATCAATTTCCTTTATTTGCTTAATTTTACACACCATCTGTTTTGGCAAATTTTCTAGAAACAGCCACACTTGTTTCTATCTTCATATAAGCAAAAGGTAACCTTGTCATCCCTATGCATTGTGACTAAATTTAACCACTTTTCCTAATATCATTTTCTAGATTCCTTTACATGCATGTTAAGCTGCTGAAACAATACAGTACTCTTTCTGTATTAATGAATAATGATGCAATCCACGCACCACAAAGAGAAATTTGCTATTTAACTGCAGTAACAATACAAAATTGATTATGTTATTTAGTAGTATCCAGCTCATCTTATTGGTTTATGTTTCTGTTTCAGACAACAAGAGTACGATTTGTTTTTGATGAAGAGGCTCTGGTTAGTCACTCCATCTTAAGAAGTCTAAATTGATATCTTATTTGAAACAAATATACAAGTATGCAACTGAATGCTCATGTCAGGTGCTTCTATTTCTAGTTTTATTATGATTAGAATGCTTAGGCCTGTAGTCATGTTTCACAAAAGAAGGTTTGAAGTCCATGACCCATTTCCTTGTTCTTATGTTTTTGCTGTACCCAATTTAACCTATTAACAAAGATATCAGTAATTTTCAATTCATCTACATTCTTGGACCACAATCTCAGTTCCTTCATGTGGTTCATGAATTTTGCTCGGGGTTTAATATTAATTTCATATTCTTCTAATCGTAGCTAACACTTCTATCTCATTTGTTATCCAATCCAATTAAGCAAACAAATCATGAGGTTCTGCTTTACTTGGATGTGTTAAGTAACAGTTAACAAAAGTTAGCGTGGGACACAAATCTAATCCTCATGTTGTATGAATCTGAACCATTGTTTCTTTTTCTTGACTAACCTATATTCTTTCTTTGATAATTGATTTATTACAGGAGGTCAAAATTGGGAAGCAGCTTGAGGAGTCCGGGGAAAATGTATTTGTTGGTGGAAAAAATCGGTGGAGGTCAGGGTGATGTGTGTTCTCGTTGACTTGTTTCCTTTTCTGCAAGACAAAATAATCTGAAACGTTGAAATTAAATTTTGCTTAGGTACTCTACTTTCGTGAACTGGGAACTTTGGTGGCCACAATTTCCAATTCTGGTATATTTCAAGGAGACGCAGACTAAACCTGAAGGACAAGTTCACTTTTTTCCAGTAATTTTTGTGAGTATTTACAATCAGAAATCAAGAACAACTTTTCTGCTTCCATTTAAAGTTGTTCTTGGCAATCTCTCTTATCATTAAATTTTACTCTAGAATGGAAAGCAGCTATATGATGTCATGGTGGAGCGAGCAGGACCATCCAAGACTAGCGGACCCAAATAGCCATCAAATCGATTACCTTATGTAGTATTCCCGTATTGCTTCCGCAATCTACTAAATTCCTATCACTTGTAAATACACATGTTGAGCGTACTATCTTTATAGATATCATTAGGTGTTGTTTGATTAGCGAAAATTATTTTTTAGTCTGGTTTCAATGAAACTGAAAATTGTTTCGAAAACTTGGTTTTGGTTTTTAGTTTTTAGTTTTCTGAAAACGCGTTTGGTTAATGAAAAAAATATCGGTTTTTGTTGATTGAAATCAATGAATATTTATTTGGTTATAAAAAATAATATTAATTTTTTTTGAATAATTTTAATAATAGTTTGCTTTTTGATTAAATAATAAATTAATTCATATAAAACATTTCATCAAACTTAATATGGTTATAGAAGAAAGTCATGTATTATATTTGTAGTTAGTTTACAAAATTAAATATTTGCTAATATAGTTATAAAATATTTGTTAGTTTTAATTAATTGAGTTGTTGATAATTTAAGATTTTTTTTGTTCAATTAGATATATAATTAATTAATAAATATTATAAATTTTTAAAAAAATAAATTCATGGTCTAAAATTAATTTTGATTAAACTATAAATTGATTGATTTTATTAAAATTGAGTTATTTTAAAATTTAGGTTTGAGATTTATTTTTAAATTAATTTTATTTTATAAAAAGAATTTATAATTACAAAATCACAACTGCATTCTGATAACGAAATCGACAATTTCGAAATCACATAAAACAAACTTTTGATATTTTTATTTTTATTAAGAAAATTAGTTTCGTTGAAATCTATTTTTCATTCTGGTTTCGATTTAGTTTCATGAAAATGCTGAATCAAATACGTTTTCGTAAATAATTTTGGTTTTAGTGAAATCGAAATCATGAAAACAGATTTAATTTCGCTAACCAAACGTACCCTAATTTTGTATCTGTCATGCATGTTTTTTCTTGGAGGCCAAAATACACTTTCATTTAATTCATTCAAGTCTGGTTTCTCGCATTAGGGAACAAAATAAGGACGTGATATTTTATAATGCGTTGGAGTAGATAAATAGGCTCTTTTGCAGATCCTTAGTTGCACAAATTGATACGTTTTACATCACAGAAAAGAGGTTCTTGATTTGATGGTTTATAAATCAATTTATACACGGATCTCGCAGTAACGTGATATAAATAGTGATACAATTAAAGATGCGTGTGCAAGTTTGCATCTGCGAACGTTTGTTGAAAAGTAAATGCATTTGTTTTCGGCAACCAATTACAGACACGAGCTGCTAACAAACAATATTCAAGAGGGGAATTCATGTTCAAAATTTCCTAGAAACCCACGAGCACAAAACACCAATTTATATGATTCAATTTAACCCTGAGCTCACCTCCACAAAGGGATATAGTAGAGGTGGCAATGGGCAGGGCCCACTCGTGGGCGGTACGGGCCCGGCCCGACTCTAGGCCGTGCCTAACCTGGCCTGAAAAATTTCGGGCTGGGCCGGGCACGACCCGCCTATGCCCAAGGGGTAGGCTGGGCTCACCCCTTGGGCACGTGGGCCGTGCCAAGCCCGGCACGGGCTCGGGCTTGCCCTTGCACCCGCAGGCTTAGCCTAATATTCTGTGTCAAACATGAGCAGTATGTACTTTACTTAATGATATTATATATATATATACATATAAAGATCTTTGGTGTGGTGGTTAGTTCACCACAAATGAAGCTAAAGGTCGGCAGTTTGAGTCTCACCGTCGGCCTTAATAATTTGTATTTTTAATATTTCGGGTTGGGCTCGGGCACAAAGGGGCGAGCTCAGGCCCGAGTTGGGCCTCCACTTCGAGTTGTCGGGCCGTGCCTGGCATGGGCCGGAGGTGGCCAAGCTTGCCTAGGCCTAGGCACAGCCCATTGCCACCTCTGGGCCGATATAGTTGCTTAAGTTTATGAGAATCTATAAAGATATAGGAACCAAATCATGCTTTCTCCCTTCTTTAGAAAACTCCCAACCTCCTCAACTCAAAATCTTAAAGATCTTTTGAGAAAAAGATTCCAAGGAAAGTTCCCCTCTTGATATCCTTAGCTCTTAAATCGTATCATACACGTAGGGCTGAAAATCGAACCGAACTGGTCGGGCTCGATTCAGATTCGGCTCAGAATCGAACGAGCGGGACTCGAATTCGAAATGGATCTGAGCCGAATCTGATCCCCTTTAGGGTTTGATCAATTAGGCGAACCGAATATGAATAGAAGGGTTCTCGACTCGTTTTCTCCTTAAGCTACTCGACTCCTCCTGAACTGTTCGCGAAGGCGTCGTAGCTCGAAATCGCTCAAGCTATTCAAGCGAAGATCCGATGCAATGCAATTACTACTGGCTTGATCTGTCGAACAGTACTCGGATTCGTACTCGGATTCGTTTCAATCAGATTGTTCGATTGCAAACCGAGTCGAGCAATTACGAACTCGAGTGCTCAAATATTCGAATCGAGCCGAATATAACCAACAGGTCTAGGTAATGCTTCAAATTCGAATCGAATTCGAATATGAACATTTTAAAACCGAGCCGAACATGAGCAGACCAGTACTCGCTCGTGTTCGGCTCATTTTCAGCCCTACATACACGAATCCAAACACAATCAGCTTTGACACAAACCATTTTTATTAACCAATAAAAAAATCAAAGACAAACCTTATTTATTAGACGAGTAACCTGACATGACACGATTAACTCATTCAGGAATTTTCCCAAATCAAAATATGGATGCTAAAATTCTCATGTCCGGAACCAATCATTAAAGACTGGGAATAACCCTCTCTACCATGATAACCAAGTTTTGATAATACCCATTCTACCCTGATAAAATGTATCCAAAATAATTCAAAAAACAACACTAGAAAATGTCAGACATGTTAGAGAGATATGGCCATCGATTTGGATTTATTATTCATGCTTACAATATCTGAACAAATAGTAGTAAACTGCTGCTTATCAGGAGATGAGGCTTTTGGATGAACAAGCCAACATGGTAACCAGCTAAACCAATATATGTATTAATGCCATTCTCCCCAAGAAGGCTGCAGGAAATGTGAAACTGCAGGTCCAAATGACTAGTTTCCGAGGCATTTGGCTGGAAATGTTTTTGTTTCTTCTCTCTGCTCTTGATGTGTGTACAGATATGACTACCCTTGGCTAGACCTGCTACTGGCATAATGGCATCATCATGCATTTGTCACTGGTAAAGAGAATAGCCAAGGGCTGGTGCAACAGTTGTTTGTTGCTGGCTACCATAAAGAGAAGATTGCCCAAAATACCCAGAGCAGTTTAACTTAAAGGTCTTAACTTAACAGTCATTGCTTTTTGTAAATCGGTATCTTTGACATTTTGATAATGTAATTGGAAAATTCTGTTAGAAAACTATTTTTTTCCTTCACTTACTCATTTTCCTATGTCCTAAACCTGAGAATCAGATAGATCATAAAGGAAGCGACATTAGGATCATTTGGGGAAAATGATGGAAACTTGAGCCTTTATATCTTCTCCAGCATGCCAAAACCAGAAGAAAATAAGACTTTAGAGTTGTAAAACAATCTTATTTTGCAATGGAAAGAAAAAACTTGGTTGAGGGAAAAACATTCTATGTGCACTATTCACTTGTATAAGTTATAACGTATCTGAAATAAGTAGCTACAGAGCTGATAAGAAAGTGACGAGGTATATACCAAGCAAGAATGCAACTCCTGTAGTTGACTGCAATTTCTTAGACTACCATCAGCTTTCATATGTTCACGCATGAATATCAAGTTTTGAAAAGAGTTTCCTATTGTCATGTGTAACTTATATCAGGAAAAAGAGATCTACATTTATTTGCATGCCTTCTGCTTATTAAATTGGAAGAACTTATGCAGTAACCTATGGACTTCACCGTAACCTCGGGTGGACGAGACAAGTTGTTGCTTGATCCAAAGTGGTAGCTTGTAGGTTGGGTGTGAGAAACTTTGGTTTGATTGGTTGCATACATAACGCGAGTCAACCAGCAAAACTGCAGCATAATCATTTATATGCCTAATTGCACGACCTGCAGTCCCAAGATTTTATCAAGGAAAAGATCATGACAGAGCCAACAATTAACAAATTTTACTACAAACTAAAAGCTGAAAAAAGAAAGCATACCAATTGATTGATTCACAGCCTTCATGCACAAGTTCTCATAGTACTCTTTTCCTCTTTGCTTGCACCTTCTTAAGAATTCGAAGCCAGCCTGAACTTTGTTATCGTCATAAGATAGATTACCAAAGGAATTGCTGCATTTCTGAGACTTGGTATCTCCTAGGCCTTCTATATGTTTTACTCTTTCAATCAGTTCAACATCAGGACTTGGATAGGGAAGTCCGACCATTATAACACAACGACCCATACCATCACTTAGGTTTATACCTTCTGAAATCTTTCCACCAACTACCGCCAGGAGTAAAGCTCCATTGGTTCCTGAATCTTTTAATGTTTGGTCACAAGAAGCAATGGTTTCCTTGTACTTCTTGAGCACAAGGTCAACGTCATTACTGCTTCTGGGTTCTCTATATACAATTTTTTTCTTTAGAATTTTTGAAAGAAGCCCTGAAGCCTTCCATGCATCATAAACTCGTCCTTCATAGTCAAATGAAGAGAAAAATATTACTATTCCTTCTGGAACAATTGCCACGAGATTGCAAAGTAGGCGTCCTAGTTCTTCTATCTGCTTGGTCAACAGAAGATGAATGAGATCAGATGGCCACAAAACATAATTGAAATTACTATCTTAAATGAAGTAGCAAGATAATATTCTACAAAAAGAAAATGTGACGTGTAGTTAGCTATATAACAGGATTTTTGGTATTCATGAGAGCACATTGGCATAAATATTATAGTATCACCAGTAAGGAATACAGAGGCTGTATTAAAGAACTGAATCACTCTCTCCTCTATTTAATGGAGCAAATGCCAACTTTCTTGAAGAGGGGGAGATCAGGATAATTCAACACCAATTAAGAATACCTGGCAAAGTTCATGCAAGCAATGGACAAAAGCTTCATTATCAATGGGGCAATTGAGCAGAATACTCAGAAAGCGGCACCACTACAAGGAAAGAAAATACAAGGTTTTGCTTCTTGTCATGGAAACAAAAAGAAACTAACCCGGTATGATAATGGAATTCAGTTTTCCCTGGTTCTCTGACAAGGCTATATACTGAGACAAACTTCTAATTTACTTATCATTTAAACTCAAGGGTAGTTACAATTGAATGCCTGGGCACTATGAGTTGCAAAAGATAAAATACAATGGGCCCCATGAATACACTACTGCAACAGAGACACTGTTTTCTATTTTTTCGCAACTTAACATCAGGCATGAAACTTCTGTTCTAACATATATATACTATTTTGAAATAATAATGAACCTTACTGTAATTTGTATAATTTCATTATGTGCTAATCAAATCATTTATTTTAGGATACCTCCAAGTAGTGAACAGTAGTTTACTGCACAAATGATAGCAATACCTTTAGTAATTAACTAGCCAATAAAGCAACAGTGTTGATCTCAGAGGACAGAGGGCCAGTGGCATAGATCTTTCAGTTCGAAATCACCAAAAATTTAATTGTTTCCATCACTTATTTATAATCTATAGATCTGAAATTATCATTGAAGAGCATATTATTTTTGTAGTAAAGATCTGCTTGTTGTTCTTTAGAGCATCTAGTTCTGTAACAGAATGAGCAGAAATATAATAACTAATATTCAGCACGAATTTAGAAAGTAAAAGACTGCACACAAACCATATTTGAAGAACTTCTTGAATTGTAACTGAAATCAAAATTGATGCCTGATGGTCCACAAGAAACTGCAATGGGCAAAATACTCTCTGGAGGAACAATATGGTTGCATGTGTAGAAATGCACTTGATCTAGTGATATCTGAGGAAAGAGTCGTACTCTTGTCTCTTCAATAGGCTGAAGTGTTCCTCCAGCCAGAATGATAGCATATGCTTGATCCAAAATCTGTAGAAAACAAACTTAATCTTTTAAGTTACCACAATCAAAATCATCTCTTGTTCTTTTTGAGAATTTAGAAATTTGGTATGCACAGAACTACAGACCTCAGAAAAGATTGTTTCCCCAGAAAGCATCACAAATTTGATCTGTCCTTCTTCTCTTTGATCAATGAGTTTAAGTCTCGAGATTAATATTCTTCCATCACTGTCATTGTTTACCAGTGAAATTATAATATCAACTAATGCCTGGAAGCTAGATAAGATGCTCCCTTCAGCATAATTACTTTGGCTATCAGAATGGTTGGTGTCACTTTGCATACTTGCCATTTTAGTTCCATATCCACTTACCTGAAAACTAATAGGATCAGCGGCTAGAAACAAAATACAAGTGCGGATGGATGACACTGATCTAGTACCTTGTGAGCTATTTTGCTTTCTTTCACATATCTGTGGAGTTTGACTAAGTTGATATTGTCAATGTTAAGAGAAAATAGGAAGTCATTTATAGTCATGGAAGTGTCACCGAGTTTCCCTTTCAGCTCTTGCTCATTTATGCAAGAACTGACACCACAGGATTCAAGCAATAGTTGAAGGAATGACTGAGTCAACACTATAAGGGTCTGGATGTAACGTCGATTGCCTGCTCCAAGACGACTCCGAAATTTGTCAAGGTATAACTCAAGGTTGGAGAGTACGTGATTCAACTGGCAATGGAAAAGTCAAGTGAAATCAAGTTGTTGCTTTGGCTTTGTCTATAGCCAGTTTGTTCAAGTATGGTAAACACTGGTTATGTTAACAAGTTGCAAAAACCAAATACAATAAAAAGTAATAAACAATCTGGAGTAATTTATATTGATTTACATGAAGTATCTTGTGATCAACAATAGATATCCTTATTAATGAAGGTTTGCTTCTACACACCTAAAATCAGGAAAATTCCATCATGCAAATTACATGATAGCATGAGAATAAATACTGTTTGAAATAAGTTCTAAAAGATCTTTGGATTAGGTCTTTTTTACAATATTAGTTTATATCCACCAAAGTCAAATAATTCCTATGTTTTCAAGAAATTACCTGTGTCTGAGTGATCTTTGCATTGTACATGTTGGTAAGCGAATCAGCTAGATTGTGAGCTTCATCAATAATTATTATACTCTTCTTCAAGTTCAGACCTAATGACTCACGCGCAGACCTCAACAATAAGGATTGGTATGGAAGCACAACAATGTCAGAGGATGGAACAATGCTACGAGTACCATAGTAAGGACATGTTCCAATCCTACTTCCTAGTTGCACAAGATCTTCAATATCCAGAGCACCCTTGTTGTGGGCTTCATTCTTGAAGAGGTTTTGCAATTTCTGCTTTCTCAACATTGGACAACCAGATGTAGCCTTTGTACACCGTATTCTCCCCTTTTCACTCAGGACCTTCATAATAATGACAACATAATTTGCAACTTGCAAGGATAATATTATCGTTATTATGAATTACATTTGTACGAGCACCATTCAATAAATAGAGGGTTAATCAACTCCCTACCAACATAGTCAAAGTGCCAAGCTAAGTAATGAAAATACAAACAGTTAAAATAATTATGTTCTTTATGCCTAAAACTGGGAATAAAACATGTGAGGCTATAAAATTTGTACATTCAAGAAATAATAGATTCATTTGCAAATAAAGGAGTAAAAACAATTTGTAAATTGGTAACAACAAAATAGAATAGGCATTAACTGTAACAAAAATGTAACAAAAGATAAGCCCAGTAGGAGTTTAGAAACCTTGACTTTAGTATCCTTCTTGTTCTTTTGCAACTCCAAGCACCGTTCATTGATTTGATTTGTGTTTTGCAGCTTTAGAACCTCTGATCATAATGGAAATAAGCATAAATTACAAAGATGACATATTAAATTCAAACATATAAAGAGCTATGCTCACCAGAATTGTTACACAGATTCTTCCTAGAACCTAAGCATGTGACATTGAGCTCCAGAGCAAAATTCGTCCTCTTGAACTCCTTCACAAACTGAGACAACTGTGAATGTGTCCGGCTGGAGAAAAATACCTTTGGTGTTACTTCTTCTTCCCCCTCCTCATACCCCTCCTCATCACTGCTGCTCCAGTTAGAATCCCTAGCTGCCTTCCTCTTCATTCTCCCAGTGCTACTCTCCATTCCCTCCTCTTCGCTTTCATATTCTTCCATCAAATACTCCTCTTCATTGTCCATTGACTCGACAGCTATCTTTACCGTATCTGCTGGTTTTGCAATAGACGCCTTCCTGTCAAAATCCCCCAAGCCAAACCCACGTCTCTTTCCCGGAATCTCTTTCTTTTCTGTTGCAGCGATGTCAAAGTCCCTCATCCACTGGGGTTCGTCGCTGTCACCATCATAATTGGATTCACCCGGCTTTGCGATCGATTTCGCAAGATTTGGTTGCCGTTGTTTCTTCCTGTGATCAACGACCCATTGCATCGCGCCGCAAATGAGGCTTAGGGTTTTACCAGTTCCTGTTCCCAAATCAAAGAACAGTGGTGAAGGAAAGGATCGAGAAGGAACTTCATAGCGGAAACAAGAACGAATTGAGATGGAGAAAACGGAGAGGATTACCAGTTGGGCTCTCGAGCATAGCGACGCCGCCGCCTTTGTCGAGGAAATCGTAGAGAAAGCTCATGAACTCGATTTGGATTGGATAGGGCTCGAAGGGGAACGCCGGGAAATTACGTTGCGGCGGCATCGAGGATTCTCCCATTTCGCCCTCGTCTTCTTTTCTTGTTCTCTCTTCTCTTCCTTATCCGATTCACTTCCTCTTACCTTCTGCAACCTTGCTATGTTTTCCCGCGCTGTTTTATTCGTCGCATTTGTATCTGCCCGATACTAAACTTGGCGCCGAATTGGAGGGACTGTTATATTCAGATAACATACGTTATATATGAAGCACCTCCTGGCCAGTTAACCTCTTCTTCACACTTCATAGTCCCCATTCACATAAGAAAAATAGTATGAAAACAAGATATTAAAGGGTCTCGAGATTTACGAAAATGACTTTGTTTTTTTTGCTAAATATTTAGGACAGTATGAGTTGTTGTTAACCAAATAATATCTTTGACAACCATGGGTAGCACGGCTGGTGACAACATGTTGAATGTTGCCTAAAAATTTAAAATTTGAACCTTATTATGGTCATATATTGTTACTTTCTATCTTTGTTTTTTTAAAAAAAAAATTCAAATAATATCTTTTTCATGTTTGTTTGTGACTAAGGAGAATAGAAGTCCTTGTTGACTAAATAGACGGAGTTCTAACTTCGATTTTGTTTCCTCATAACTTATAAATCATAATATGTATATTTTATAGGATAAAAGAAATAAGACAATGAATAAATTAATATTAATTATTTATTTAATATATAAATTAAAAAAATATAAAATTAATATTATATTATGATGTACATCGAATTTGAAAAATTTATATCCAATCCTTCTTTATTTATAATCTAATTTTATCTTTATCCAATAAAACAAATATACAATAAGTACTTGAATTTTGTTGCTTATATGAAAAACAAATTAAAATGTTGAAATCTAAAATGGCATTCATCAAAATTGAGCATTTCCAAATTAAGACCACATACTAAACCACCATGGTAACCAAGAAAAAGAAAATAATTGAATACTTCACACGACAAGTTCTGTGTAATGCCTGCAAAACTCCACTGGATTTTGGTGTGGAATAAGTTGTTGTATAACAATATCAAAACATAGGGTATAGAAATCATTATGCAACAAGCATCAGAACAACAGTACAAACACCAATTCTTGCTCATGCTTGCTTAGTCACAAGGACTTGATATTAATTTATTTTAAAATGTTAACAATTATGCAATTACAATCAAAAAATGTATAAATCATTTATTCAAGCCTCTTTTACAAATACAACAAAAAGGAAACACGCATCTGAATGTCAAAAATGAGTTTCAATAACTCAAAGATTTTACTTTGCTCATGAAGGAAGATATTCTCATAGGATCTTTCAGAATGCCACCAGAGTCACATATGCCACTACTAACATCGACTCCATCCGGCTTAAGAGTAGCAATTGCTTCATAAACATTGTCAGGATGAAGTCCTCCCGCTAATAGCCACCCATGTTTGCTTTTAACAGATGGCAACCTGAACTTTTGCCAATTAAATCCTTTACCACTGCAAATCAAGGAATAAAGGACAACTTTGTGATTTTTTTTTCCCAGTTTGGGAAGTTAAATAGTGAAAAACTGAAAATATTTGTAATTAGTATATTTCATAGGACCACATGAAGAGAAAAGGCAAAACCTAGTATATTGACAATTAGACAATATCTCATCCCAGAGATTTCAAATGATAACGATACAAGACTTTCTCTCCTAAATATCTTATTTTTCATCTTTTGCCATTAAAACGTCCACTGCAAACTCTTCCATTGATTGTAATTCTGAAACAGAATGAAAGAATAATAACTGTTTGTCATCATGTCATGTAACTTATGACCATATAAAGTTCGCATTTGTTAACACAAGCATTATGTGTTTCCTCAAAACACATGCATTATGAGAATCCCATAAGTTGCACAGTAAAATCACCAACAACAACAACAACAAAAACAAGCTATAATGACTACTACTTGGGGACGTGTACAGATATTTTCTCGCCATTGAGTTTTGTTAATTCATATTTTATTCTTTAGTTATACCTAGGCCTTTAGATTGGTTTTACTATTTCATGTAAAGATTTGTAAACCTTTTTTTAGTTTCCCACCACTAACCATAATCAATTCACTTAATTTACAATTAGCATTATATGAAAAATTGAAAACACACATGAAGAATCATAAGTATATCATCATTTGCACCACGGAAAGCATTTCAGACCTGCCGCCTTTTGCGCTATCCACCAGAAGCCAGTCAACTAAAGACTCCTCCTCAGGTACACTGTTGAGGAGGCTTCCATTTTCATCAGCATGGAGAACATATATAACTCGATTTTGCTGCAAAATAATAGGGAGCAAAGAACGAGAACCATCCCCATGAAGCTGAAGAATGTGATGATAGCAAAAAATGATTATAGTTATTAATAATAATAATTTGGTAAATAACTAATTCCTGAACATGAAAAGATTTAAGATAAGTGATACCTGAACGAACTCTAAGTCTGCTGCATCAGCAACTCGAAGTATTGTGTCAGCATCATCATCAACAAACACACCAACTGGCTGTGCCCCACACTCCCGGGCAACTTTGGATATTTCTTTTGCTATTGCTAATGGAACCGAACGCTTTGAATTTGGCCAAAGAATCATACCAATAAAGGTAGCACCAGCATTTGCAGCAATTTCAGCATCCTTTGCTGATGCAATACCACACATCTTAACCACAGGCTTAATCATGTTTAGACCTTCAGCAGACAAACATTCAATAGCATTGGCAGGTGGAGAACCATCTGACTTAAGACATGATATCTTTACTGACTCCAACCTTGAGTTTCCTGTATAAGAAGCTACAACAATTAGTAACAAAGTTACCAAGGGATTGAGAATTGATCTGAACGAACACCTGGTCACTAGTTCACTAGTTGGATTGATGCATCAGCTAGTAGGACCATAAATTTATTCAGAATATTCAAAATTATATATGATAAATATGAAAAACTATAAATATTAAGTAAATAAAATCTTAAAAAGAAAAGTTAAACAAACCATGTATTTTTTTGGAGCATGGACCCCCACTAAGCTCAATCATTATGCTAACCCCTTTATAGTGGCTTTATATTTTTTTCCCTTTGTTTAGAAATAAATGGATGAGTTAACTAGTAGTATACAAGATGATATCCCATGGTGTATGTTGTTTGCGTATGATATTTTATTAGTTGACAAGATGAGAGAGACTTAACCATAAGTTAGAAGTGTTGGAGAAACACCCTTGAAAGCAAAGGTAGGCTAAGTGGATGTATGCACTATAATTTTAGTCTGAGTAAGAGGAATGGAGGGGAAGTGAGTTTAGGTGGTGTAGTAGTGCCTAAGTGTAGCCATTTTAAATATCTAGGCTCCATTTTCAACATGATGGGATGATAGATGAAGATGTAATCTATAGAACCAAAGCAAGATGGTTGAAATGGAGAAGTGCCACAGGTGAGCTATCTGAAGGGAAAGTTTTATAGAACAACGTTAGACGAGCCATGTTATACGGGAGTGAGCGTTGGGCAATAAAGTTCAGCATATACACAGGTTGAATGTGGTAGAAATGTGGATATTAAGATGGATGAGTGGCTATACAAGATTGGACAAGATTAGAAATGAATACATACGACAAAGTGTGCATGTAACACATTGAAGACAAAATAAGATAAGGACATTTAAGATGGTTTGGACATGTGCTACGGGGACCCTAGATGCCCTAGATCACGTAGAGAGAAATAGTGTCTAAAGATCTACATTTACTAAATATTGAGGCAGATCTAGTCTCCAGAATCCATATAGCCTAAGGCTTAGTTGTGGTTGTTGTTAGGAATAACATAAGAGTTATATCCCTTCTTTCATGTTTTTACAAGTATACTCTCTCTCTCTCTCTCTCTCTCTCTCTCTCTCTCTCTCTCATTTAATGCCAATAGTTATTTTAAGAGTCATTTCGTTCGTGCAAAATACATTAAAGCCTTATCACCTAATTTTGGATCGATGGAGAATTATACGGGAGAACTAATATTTCCAATTTAAGCTATTATATATCTTTATTATAGATAGAAATATGTAGAAAGTTACTTTACCGCACTACAATAGTTTCATTTGAAGATAACATTTCTTACAAAGTAACATGAATAATTAAAGTGAAACGTAAGATTCACTAAAATTCTCTTACAAGTTACAAGTTTTTCAAAAAAAAACATATATGTTGTCACTTATGTCCAAGGAAGTGGAAGAAAAGGTTAGATCAGACCATCCCAACCTTAGAAGTCTGCAAAGATCACACCACCCAAGTAGCTTGGCCCCAATCCACATGGCGCTCAAAAAGGTTCATCAATCTCAATGTAAGACAGTCGCACCACTTCACTTGAAGTGATTTGATCAGTATTTATTAAAACTCCATCTAGAGCCAAAGCAGTTGTTTGTAGTGTGATGCCTTTTGCACAATACAAATTGTTGCCAACTTTCAAGGAGCTATATTTTTATTTTTCACTCTATAATTCATGTTGAGTTACACTAGCTTCTCGATTTCATGATGCGTGTGCCATAGCTGCATGCTAAGCTGAAAATTTGAGTAAGATAGGTTGAAAGTAAGATAAGATGCTAATCATGTGAATGGCGCCGCTAGAAAGATATTGCAGTGACCTTGCAATTTATGGTACGGAAAAGGATAGCATCAGGTGATCAACAATTTTAGTTTAACTAATTAGCTATAAAATATTAGGATTGTAGTGCATTTTAGTCGCGACTTAATGTTTGTGTGGCTATGGACAGTACCAGAACTTTGGGAATGCAAAAAAATTGATATTATTGGAAATTTTAACTCATGACAGTTTATTGTACCAGAGCGTGCCTTGTGGGCAGAGATGTAGCTTGATATTGGATTTCTGTTCAAGTGGGGCAATGGACTTGAATTATGATAAACTTAGTTAGGCACAGATGATTTTGTTATTTGACTAATAGTTCTTATATGATGATGGAGGAATTAGAGGGAAACATGTCCCAGAGGCCCGACTAGGCTTGGGTATGGCTTTGAGCAGGCCAGCAAACAAGGCACTTCACTAGATAAGTTGTGACGTAACAATTCCATGTAAGACATGGAGCCCACGTGTCTTATGACATGCCCCATGTACCCATGTATTTATCTTGAAATGGTTCATATATTGATGATAATTATCATGTTCCGTACTCTTCCTGGTCTATCCCTCGACTTCATCAAGTCTATCTTTATCACCTTTGATGGCAAGGTGAGCCTATAAATAGGCTAAGACACCACAAGGATCTCCATACTCAACAATACAGTTCCACACCATCTAGAAAGTATTGTGAGGGCTCTGGAAGAATCCCTAGTGGGAAGAGGCTACTGGTTTCAAGAAACGCATTCTCAATGGCATGAGGTTAGTGATCCTTACGCTTCCGCAATTAGTATATTGTATTACATGCTCTGTTTATAGAATTTACTGTGTATTATTATCTATCATTCCAATGACATCAGCACTTAGGTAGTTAGGCTAAACCTCCTAGGGTTGTTCCCATTTAAGCACTTGATCAGAAGCCCACCTCCCTATGAAAGTTGGTTCATCACACGTTGTAAAGGATTTCGTTCACAGTTTATTATTGCATTGAGCGTTGTAGGAAGCACCCTCAAACTACATCCCCTAGGTGCTTCTCTTTCTGCAAGGAAGTGGGAGAAAGGCTAGAACTGAACCAACTCAAGTTTAGGAGTTTGCAAAAATTGCACTATTCTAGTAGCTTGGCCTAGATCCACCTAAGCTCTCCCAAAATTTCATCCATCCCGAGAAAAGGCCTCAATTAAGCTCTGCTTCACTCAAACTCATGGACAACCAAATTCTGACTTCATCAGGATCGATCTTGTTTTCTTGCATTTTTGATTGGTGAGTTAAACCAAAGTACCAAATTAGTATACATTTTGTTTAAAGAGTCCAATCCAGATATTTAGCATTGATTTAGAGAACTTGTTGCCAAACAAAAAAAAGAGTACTACATGGAATTAAAGAAAAGAATTATTGCCACATGAAATAGAGAAAAATATTATTATAGATCTTAGATATATGTGTAACTTTATTTAGTAATACTTGAAAGTGAAACCAATATACACCAGTGAATATTAATGTGTTGGTAAAAAAAGATCTATACCAAAATCAACTATTAATCAAACACAAAAACAGACAAAATAATTCCACAAACTTACCTCCATGGTGCAACCATGGAAGCTGCATGACTGAACACGTGACCCCAGAAGTAGCCATTCTTCTGCATTGCAGGCACAAACTCAAACAAAAGAATGACAAAAAAAACTATAAGGAATGCATAAAGTTTAAATCTTAACATCTAGCTCGGGCACTTGATCGAACATATGGTGTGCAAATACTACAAATACGACGAAGAACCTAAAGTTGCTGAATCGTTTCGTCCAATCAAGGCCACAAAACATAAATTTATGTAGCCACGGATCCCTCAAGCTTTAAATCTGAACAAAATCAATTGGTTGTCATACCTTGCGCGCCTGGAACTCCCACTGCTCCACGCCGCTTACTGCGAGTGCGAGGAGCTGGCAGCGACAGATTGGACTATATGGAAAAGGGCCCTTTCATTCGTAGAGCTCAATTCAGATCCAACCTTGAGAAGGAGGGAATGAGCCAAAATTAGGGTTTTGGTAAATTTAGGAAGAAATAAAAAACATTTGCACTTTACACCTGTTTTAAAAGGGATAGGGTGGGTAGTCATTAATATCCAATTAATTTAATTTGTTATCATATCTAATTTTGATAGCTATTTGTCTCTTCCTTTGACGGACGACATCTAATTACTGGAATGCTGAAAAGAAATAGAAAATAGAAAATAAATATTGGAATGGAAAAAGAAAGTCTTGCCTAATATTCGTCTAACATAAAAATGGAATTGAATTAATATTGGATTAGGGGCTTTTGGTAGAATTTAGAAAGGTGAGGGTGGAAAAGCAGTTGAAACTTGAAATTTAAATGGTGGAAAATCATTTACGACAAATAGATATAAAAAAAATTATATAGATGATGATCCACCTAAAAATAGATTTTTTTTTTCCGAAGTGATCCACTTCATATGGTTTCCACTTCCACTAAGAATTAGGAATAAAATATCATTGTAAATATTAATATAATATAAAATATCTTGAAGTATCAATAAAAGGATTAGGAATAAAATTATAAATATTGATAAATATATGATTCGATATAAAACGCCTTAAAAAATTAAATATTACATTAACATATAAGGAAAAGGCTGAAGTCGGGGTGACGTGGTCCTACGTGTCTCCTAGTCTAGTGTAACTAGGGGTGGCAATTTTATCCGCATCCGCTAACTAAAAATCGCATATGCACCGTATCTGATCCATATCCGCAAGTAAAAATGGATATGGATATGGATACGGATATGGATTTAGAAAACTTATATTCGCGCGGATACGGTGCGGATATGGATATGACTATGGATCTGCACCGGATCCGCACCGCCTATCCGCATCTCTGAATTACTATTTTGCCCATATAAGTTATTAATATATATAAGAGCCTTATGGTAATTTCATGTCAACATGAATTTTGAAGTATATTATATATTTATTTTGGATCAATGAATTGGTAATTTATTGATTTTTTTAATTAAATATATTTTTTAATATTTTTTTATTAAATACGGTGCGGATACGGGTGCGGTGCGAATATCTGCATTTGAAGCGATGCGGATATGGATATCCATATTCACATCCATAGAGGATACGGTGCGGATACGAATGTGCGGATATGGGGTGTGGTGTGGATACGGATAATCCAGTATCCACACCGTACCCGATCCGTTGCCAGCCCTAAGTGTAACTTCGGCGGGAGGAGAGACCTGCAAAAACACTTCGAGCTCAAGTAAGTAAGAATTTCAGAATATAGAATTAGAATCGAAAGTATACCTGGTGCATTGTGTTTGTATATTAAGGGTGAGCATCGATCGAGTCGGGTCAAAACCCGACCCGACCCGAATAATCGAACACGAATAAGTAGGATCTTACACCATCAGACCCTACCCAAATAAGATTTTGGGGTGCAACCCGATTAACTCAAACAAAATCGGACCCCGACCCGATTAACTTGAATAACCTGAAAAAAAGTAAAAAGTGGTATTGAAAAAATAATTTTATTAGGAATTGAACTCAAGATCTCTTGAATTTTATTTTTAACCCTCTAACCAACAAGACAACATCAACTTTTATAATTATAACATATATAAATATATATATTTAACTTACATTTCGGGTCGAGTTGGGTATATCAAGGTTTTCACCCGACCCGAGCCGACTCGAATAAGGGTTGAAAATTTTAAAATTCAAACCCGACCCTAATTGAATTTTCGGGTCGGTTCGGATTTTGCTCACCCTACTGTATATAATGTAGGATAAGGATGACTCGGGCGATGATGCCTCCTTGAACATCGCAAGGACATGCTCAGAATGAGTCGAGGCTAATTCCAGAGATGTTAGGTTTGTTATCGTTGAATCCCTAATAATTAATGAGGACGTGAGTAGACTTGTATGGTCAGGTGAAGCCTCCGGACATAGTGGTGTCTGGCTCGACTGAGTCCTCGTTCATCAATGTGGGCGTTTCAGGGCTCGATTCGATCGGATCCAAGTGTTAGTCCAATCTAATATCCCTTATTGAAAAAGAACGACGAGTAGGAAAGAAGCGCCTCTATGAGTAGTAAACGAAGAATCTCATCTCCAACTAAGACTGCTCAATGATCTCATCTATCTTGGACAGTTCACTCCTTAGTTGAATCTCTCTCCAAAGAGAATTGCGCCTTACCAACCCCAGGAAAAGTCCATTTTTACAAACAGATTACTTGGGTGTTATTTTGGTGAATTTATAGTGCAATAAGATTAAAATTAAAAATAGCAGGGACAGAAAATTAAACTCAAATGTCCAAATCCCCGTAGATCACATATTTGTTGTGAACTCAAGCTGTGCAATTCAAGCAGAAGATTGCATCACCCTTGGCACATTGCTGCAATAGAATGCTGATTGTAGTGTCAAGAATAATGTATGCTCTGGTTGTAATGTTGTTAGCTAGCTTCAAAGCATTTGAAAAGGTGGCATCTAATGATACCATATGTACTGATGTACCATAGGAGGGCAAGACTCCTTTGAATCATCTCCCAGATGGTGCTAGTAGTGAGAAACTTCGAGGACTTTTCATTCGACATATGGAGGTGTCACGCCCCGGTTCGGGTCCACCCCCACGCCCCGAGGCGGCCCCGTTCGAAACGCGACAGTAGGCGACTCAAAAATCACGCAGTAGAAGGAAAATCACCGATACGCATCATAAATCATAATCAAGCATATTATAAAACAAATAATTACATCAAAAAGTTGAATGATATAGATATACGACAAAAGATAATTCAATCAGGTACAATATTAAGCAGAGTATTTAATAATATATATTTACGAAACTCCAAAATCATCAATATCAAAATCAATATAAAAAAAGACAACAAGGTAGGACAAAATACGGAGCTGTCGCTACAGTTACATGCTGTCTACCAACTATCTATACCTCGATCTATAGATCAACAGTTCACCCCTGCAAGTCTGAAGCAATAACAATAGGAGTCAGCGAAAATGCTGAGTAGGAGTACCACAATATGATCAACAACATAAATAAAGTGTCAACTCAATAATAAATAACAATATGGCCTAAGATGCTATCAAAGGCAATATATATATACAACAAATACTCCACACCTACTCCTAATCAACGTCGACCAAATCATCGAGCGTATGGACCATTGGGTAAAAACCTCTACCACTCGCAAAGAGGCGTCAACCATCCGCTCCAACAATGACGCGACTACCCCCACCAAGCAGGTAGCCCGACGGACATCGTATCCGACATCCCCACACCCGAAGGTGCCCAAAGTGACCAATCAATGTTCATACCCTCACCCATGTCTGGAGGGTACCGCACTAAAATGGTCCTGGGCCGAAGTCCTATCCAAGGTCGTAGCCTCCAGGTCGACAACTCAACTCCAACAATGCAACAAGATATATCACCATGATCAATGGATAATAAATAACATCACCAATATCAACAATATAACAACTCTGAATAATGATGACATGATCAAGAGAATAACATCATAAATAACAACACAATATTATGCATGACATATCATGATCAAATATCAACATTAATAAATGACAATAAAATGTAACACATGCAATTATCTACATGGCATATCCAACAATAATATGCAATAGGAGTTCAATAAATTTTTAAAAGCAAGCCAAACAACGGAAGTAAAGGTATTTTCGTAATTTATCTCCGATGACAAATCAACATCTGACAAGGGATGACAGACTTGCAGGCTCAACCTACCCTCAATACACTCTCCAAACTACAATTATATCAACTAAATTCTTATACTAATAATTTAATATTATTTAAACACCTCGACAACCTCAACAACTAACCAACTGAAAGAACAACCTAACAATGTTTTCTCGAAAAACCGACCCCACCATTGTGTTTAGCACGCGAAAATGATCAAGATTTCTATTCACCTCACCTTCAACCAACAACTCATGACCCACCAAATAAATTAATTTCAAACGCAACTATCACTCGTTTACTAAACAATAGTAAAATATCGAAAAATATAAAAATCATACCAAACGATCCTCTGATCTAGAATCCGACACCACCATCGCGTTCGGCACGTGAAAACATACAACTTTGGTATTCACCTCATCTCAATCCGACAACTCTATAATCAACTACAAAAATATCTTGATAATCTATAAATTGACATCATTTAATGAGTTACAACTCTCTTCTCTTCTCTGGTCTACCTATTTATTAAAACAAATAAATCTTAAATAACCCTCTCCCTCACTCGTCTCCGTCTCCACCCCGACGCCCGCCCGAGCGCCGCCTTCCTCTATTCCGCTCGGACCCACGCCGGCCGGCCCTCCCGGCCGCCGGCGATCACCCCGACAGTCTCTCCGTCCTCGCCGGCCTCTCCCGCGGCCCCCGGCGCCGGCGGGACACCCAATCTCTCCCTCCTCTTCTCCCGATCTCCCTCTTCCCTCGCCTCTGCGCCCGACCTGCTTCTGTTTTGCCCGAACCCGCGCCGAGCGGCTCCCCCACCCGCCGGCGACCACCACGCTGACGACTCCGCCCTCTCCTCAACCTCCATGGCCGATCCGACTCACCGCCGGCCGGATGATGGCCCTTCTGCATCCGACCCCGCCGCCTCCTCTACTCCGCCCCGAATCCACGCCGGGCGGCTCCCCAAGCCGCCGGCGACCGACCCACCGGCATCTCCGCCATCTCCTCGGACTCCGGCACCGGTCCGACCCACCTCCCACCGAATGGTGGCCGGGGATGGCCACCACCTATTGCGGCCAGCGCTGCAGCCGGCCTGCGCGCGACGCGAGTGGCAGCGTGCAATTTCCGCACGCGGCCACCCCCGGACTCGGCTCCGCAGCCGATACTCGCCTTCGTCGTCGAATTCGTCGGAGATAACAACGGAAGCAAAGCAACGAAGTGGATGAGAACTCCTACCTCAAGATTCCGGCTCTGGAGACGACGCCGCCGACGATCCGACCTCCGATCCCTCACCCTCCGGCGCCGATCTCAAGGCCTCTTCTTTCCCCTCACATTGACTGAGCCAGCTCTTATACTGGCTATGAGGGGGTGGCCATGAGGCGGTGGGGAGGTTATTTTTCAAATAACCACCCACACCTCCTTAATTTGCAATTAGACCTTTTTTAAATAAATTTTAAAAAAACCAGGATATAACAGGAGGACCAAAGAAAGCGCAAAGCTATTGAAACATGCAGCGAGGCGAAAGCTAAAATGGCTGAGCTTGAAGCGGCTATGTCAAATATTGTGGGATTGCAGGATCTCAAAATGCAATTGCGTAGATGGGCTAGGTGTATGCTTTTTGACGAAAAGCTATGTGCATTTGGATTAAGTATAGCTCAAAGGAGGCCGCCCCATATGGCTTTCCTTGGTAATCCTGGAACAGGTTGGTACTCTCTTCTTATTAAGTTGGAAAACTTGTGTTATAGCTTTCCACTATGGGAAGAAGTTTGATGTGCTGCATCAGATGCCCCCCATCAATTTGAACTTGTTTTTCACCCAAACTTAGATATCTGTTTCTCAAACTTTATATGAAATGTAATTTTATGCAGTAGTAGTAGTGTTTCAGTTCTCCCCATCCTATTTATGCATTTGGGATTTGGATAAGCTAATCTCAGAATGCTCATGTCTTTTGATAGGTAAAACAATGGTAGCACGTCTTCTTGGCAAACTCCTACACCTGGTGGGAGTATTGCCTACTGATAAAGTCACAGAAGTACAAAGGACTGACTTAGTTGGAGAATTTGTTGGGCACACTGGGCCAAAGACCAGGCTTGAGGTATATACTTGTATATTTGTCAATAGCATGATGTCATGAAATGGCCTATTATTTTATCTAGATCCTGATAAAAGTTTGTTTCTCTTTCCCCCTTTGGATCTTTGGTTGCTTATACCTATTACAATTTTGTTCACTTATTAGCCTGTTGGTGGGCTGTTGTTAAAATATCCTCACAAATTTGAAGTTCTATCAGATTGGTTTTAATGTGATCTTTTCTTTACAGTAACCTAAGGCAAATGTTAATTTTGTTGGACTATCTTTTCCAGATAACTGAAGCGGAGGGAGAAATCATTTTTGTTGATGAAGCCTACAGATTGATTCCAATGCAAAAAGCAGATGACAAGGACTATGGCTTAGAGGCACTAGAAGAAATAATGTCTGTGATGGACAGTGGTAAACTGGTTGTGATTTTTGCTGGATATTCTGAACCAATGAAACGTGTGATCCAATCTAATGAAGGCTTCTCTGGCCGCCGGATAACAAAGTTCTTTTACTTTGAAGACTTCATACTACGGAGCTTGCACAAATCCTTCACATCAAAATGAATAACCAAGATCAAAGTTGTTTACTCTATGGGTTCAGGCTCCACCCATCATGTAGCATTGAAGCCATTGCAGGATTGATTGATAAAGAGACGACGGAGAAACAGAGGAGAGAGATGAATGGGGGTTTAATTGATCCATTGCTTGCAAATGCTCGTGAAAATTTGGATCTCCGACTTGATTTTGATTGCTCTGACACTGATGGTTTAGTGACGTTAACAATGGAGGATATGAAAGCAGGTCTTCAACTGCTTTCTCGGTGATGGTACCTCTGCATAGCATAGACTTTTAGTTCGTGTAGTTAGCTTCAGAAAATTTCAGCTTCTTAAATTTATGATTATATTCTTTTCCCATCAGAGTTGAAAAGTTCATCAGCTAAGTTTATTAGACATTTAATTTTAGGTCATTTATGTTCATTTATTTATTAAACAAATGAGTATTAACAAAAAGAAACTAGGCTTATTTTTTTAACACATCAATATATGTTCACGAATACACTTATTTAATGTTCATGAATAAACTCGTTTAAGTACTCGTTAAATACTCTTTAATAGTTAATTAATTAACTTTGATTCCTTTCTTGTGAACTTGGTAAATGATCATCTAATGATACATTTAAAGTTTGTTAATAGTTCATATAAGAGCTTAATTAAGCTTAGCAAGTCGAGCTTAAACAACCTAAAAGAAATCAAGTTTGAATGTAGAAATTAAAGCTCAAATCAAGTTATAGTCTGAGTTTGAATGAGTTCAAACAGCACAATACTCACCTAAACTAGTTTGCATCCATGAGCATGTGCCATAAATTGCACCCTGTTTCCTCCGTGTGGAGCAAATGCTTTGGTTGGTTGAGATCCAGTGGAGGTTTCTATGAAAGTGTTTCCTGTGACAGCAAAACAGTGTGCTGTACTGCTGTCAAACAGATGGTCTGCATGTGAACCCTGCTCCTATTTTGCATTAGTTGTTAGATGAAAAGCACGTGAATGCACTCACATTAAATTTCCATGGAACTTTCCCCATTTGTCAGATCAAGATGAACAATGTTTTTCTAATTGGCATCAACATTGGCTCATCTTTTTGAAGAAAAATTAAGCTACTTTTGCGAGTTACAAATAACTAGAGATGTTTGGTTTAAAAAAAAAAGAAAAAAAAGAAGAACTAGAGATGTCATGTTACACAAAGCTCGATGAAGAAAAATAGATCTATTTAACTGATCACAATAGGGATTTTACTGGTTATCGTGTTTATAATAAGTTGCAATTAGCAACATGAATTCACTTACTATAGTTTTAAGAATACAGCAATTCAAGGAATCATGTCTAATAAAAATAGCTGATGAACTTTTCAACTCTGATGGGAAAAGAATATAATCATAAATTTAAGAAGCTGAAATTTTCTGAAGCTAACTACACGAACTAAAAGTCTATGCTATGCAGAGGTACCATCACCGAGAAAGCAGTTGAAGACCTGCTTTCATATCCTCCATTGTTAACGTCACTAAACCATCAGTGTCAGAGCAATCAAAATCAAGTCGGAGATCCAAATTTTCACGAGCATTTGCAAGCAATGGATCAATTAAACCCCCATTCATCTCTCTCCTCTGTTTCTCCGTCGTCTCTTTATCAATCAATCCTGCAATGGCTTCAATGCTACATGATGGGTGGAGCCTGAACCCATAGAGTAAACTACTTTGATCTTGGTTATTCATTTTGATGTGAAGGATTTGTGCAAGCTCCGTAGTACTGAAGTCTTCAAAGTAAAAGAACTTTGTTACCCGGCGGCAGAAGCCTTCGTTAGATTGAATCACACGTTTCATTGGTTCAGAATATCCAGCAAAAATCACAACCAGTTTACCACTGTCCATCACAGACATTATTTCTTCTAGTGCCTCTAAGCCATAGTCCTTGTCATCAGCTTTTTGCATTGGAATCAATCTGTAGGCTTCATCAACAAAAAGGATTCCTCCCTCCGCTTCAGTTATCTGGAAAAGATAGTTCAACAAAATTAAGATGTTTGATTTAACATAATTAACATTTGCCTTCGATTACGGTAAAAAAATCATATTTAAACCAACCTGATAAAACTCTAAATTTGTGAAGGTGTTTTTAACAATAACCCACTAACAGGCTACGTGAAGAAAATTGCAATAGGGCAGCAACAAGATCCAAAAAGGAAAGAGAAACAAACTTGTATCCGTATCTAGATGAAATAATAGAACATTCTATGACATCATGTTTGACAATACACAAGTACATACCTTACGCCTGGTCTTTGGCCCAGTGTGCCCGACAAATTCTCCAACTAAGTCAGTCCTTTGTACTTCTGTGACTTTATCAGTAGGCAATACTCCCACCATGTGTAGGAGTTTGCCAAGAAGACGTGCTACCATTGTTTTACCTATCAAAAGACATGAGCATTCTGAGATTAGCTTATCCAAATCCCAAATGCATAAATAGGATGGGGAGAACTGAAATACTACTGTTAAGTAAACTTTATGAGGCTTTTATCAGATATGGATGTTTGCATAAAATTACATTTCATATGAAGTTTAAAAACAGATATCTAAGTTCGGGTAATCAAATTGAAAAAGGAACACATGATGGGGGGCATCTAATGCAGCACATCAAACTTCTTCCCGAAGTCTGAAAACTATAACACAAATTTTTCAACTTATAAGAAGAAACCAACCTGTTCCAGGATTACCAAGGAAAGCCATATGGGGAGGCCTCCTTGGAGCTATACTTAATCCAAATGAACGTCGCTTTTCGTCAAAAAGCATACCCCTAGCCCATCTACGCAATTGCATTTTGAGATCCTGCAATCCCACAATATTTGACATAGCCACTTCAAACTCAGCCATTTTAGCTTTCGCCTCGCTGCATGTTTCAATAGCTTTGCGCTTTCTTTGGTCCTCCATATGTCGACTGAGAAGTCCTCGAAGTTTCTCACTACCAGCACCATCTGAGAGATGATTCAAAGGAGTCATGCCCTCCTATGGTACATATAGTATCATTAGATGCCACCTTTTCAAATGCTTTGAAGCTAACTAACAACACTAAGACCAAAGCATACATTATCTTTGACACTACAATCAGCATTATATTCCAGCAATGTGCCAACGGTAATGCAATCTTCTGCACGTATTGAGTGCCAAACAGCCAAGTGTAGTGGAGTCATCCCATTCTACAATTAACATGAAAAAAAGCTATAAGAGATTGTCACGGCATAGGGTCCAATGAACCATAAAGGTACCCCAACTCGATATAATTTAAAGTTTTCGAGTCCATGAATCTGAGAAGTAATAATGTTAAGGACTTGCATTAGCTTTTGCTTCAAGTGAGGCACCATGTGCGAGAAGAAGCTTTGCCGATTCACTGCAACCATTTTTTGCAGCCATGTGCAGTGGTGTTTCCCCATACTGTAAAAAGTATTGACCCCAGGAATGCCAGTTAGCAAATCATTAGATGGACGAATAGATTTTGACTAAATGTTAAAAAGTAATAGTAAAATATTTGTCTGTCTACCATGTTTTTTGCTTCCAGCTCAACTTTCTCAGGACCTTTCCACTCAAGCAGAAACTTGACAATACTGCTATTGTTGTATCCAGCTGCCACATGAAGTGGAGTTTGTGCCATCTAGAATTAAAAAAAAGTAAATTGACGTCAAATGTATTCATAGTGAACAGTGAGATAATAAGTTAGCAAGATAAGAACCAAATACACTTGGTGACCAGAGCAATATGAATATTACAAACGGCAAGAAATGATGATGGAAAACGAAAACGGATCCAAACAAGCCTAGATTAGATGGTTTAAGCAATGTATATGATGAGGTTCCAAAAGATGCGAAGGATGAGATCTTGGGTTGACTATGCAGGGCTCCAACTAACGTTTGAAGAGAAGCGTCTGAGATTTCTATAACATGTGAGAAAAGTTTCAGAATTCGGTCCACACAATTTTTTACCAAGTGAACAAGAGATTATTTAGGTTATTCAACAGTGTTCATTTCCCAAGATCTACAAAATCTGCCAAGAGCATATACTAGAAAGATTGCCAAAATTTGAAGATCAAAACAGAATTCCGCCCCAAAAGGACAATCCCAGAGTAAGAATGTATCATACCATAATTCGTGCAAAACATATAGCAAGAAAACATATTCAAATGCAATAAAATAAACCTACGAATAACAGGCATCTGCTTAACCAAGAACTAAGAATCATTTAGCAAAAAAGGAAACGAAGACATTTCAAACTAAAGAAAGAAAACTAAATTCCAAAGGAAGATTCATGCAAGTATGCCTTCATCTTTGATCTTGGTATAAATCGAGTGTTTGAAAAAAAAACATAAGGAATGACGAATTTGAGTAGAACTACCGACACATTCAGAGAATCGATCCATTGAATAACCCAAAGATTCAAAATAAGCATCTCAAACAACCGAATAGCTATTTTAGCTCAAACAAATCCCAGTAAACGAATCGCCAAGACCCGCACCGCACGAATCAGGAGAAAGAAACGAATCTGCTGAAGCAAATAGAAGCAAGAAGACGAATATTCACAATAAATCATCCAAGAAAGGAATCTAGAGGAGAATTAGTGAGAAGAATGAGGAGCAAGGAGGCGTACGACTGCGTTCCTATCATTGAGCAGGGACGGGTTTTCTTGGAGCCGCTTCTGTAGGCCGAGGAGGTCGCCGGACTGCGCGCAGCCGTGGATGGTAGCCTTCTTGGCAGGTCTCATCCGCTGATCTTGGCTTCCTGGCATCCCTTCTCCTCTTTCTCCCGTCTCCGTCTCCCGATTTCTTAGCTTTTCAAACACAGAGAAGAGGAGGAGAAAGAGGCAAAAGAAAGAGGGGGCGAAAAGAGAGAGCGAGATGAAGGGCCTTTTTGCGGCCGTCCATCTTCTGGGGCCCACCACAACAACTGGAAAATAACATGCCTGTCTATTCGCAGCTGTCCTCAAAATTGTTTATAAGGCAACGCATGCAATCATGCAATGACATTGTTAATCTATGCTTTTGTATTATTAACAAAATATCAGTAAATATTTGTTAATTTATGTTTCAAGGAGTACATGTATTTACACTAAGGTTGAGTTTGCATTGCTTAAAATGATAATTCACACCAGATATATTAACATCTCTAATTGATCGACAATATAATATTATCTTATTTATCATATTTAGTTAGACGATCATCCAATTTTATATTTTTTGACTTCGCAAGTAGTTATCAAAAACTTTTGTTAGAATCTAATGGTATCTTATATGAAGAAGAATTTATGAAAAAAAATGATAATGTTTAAATTTAGAATTATCATTGAGTGGTAATCCACGTACCCACCTCTCATTTGAACTATCTATTACCGAGGCAATCTGACATATCTCCTAGAGAAGCGACTGAACAATTGCAAGTCATGAGTTTCTTAGGGAACACAGGTACCACTAGTAGGTTGCTGATACGAAGGAGAAAGCCCCTTTATTAATAAGCCGAAGAGATCCACTTTTGTTAGGTTTGTTGGGAAATCATCAAAGATCATAGGGGGGGGTGCATAGGTATCGGATAGACCTTGAATCGATTGAAATTTATCCGATCGAATAGGTTCTGGGTAGACCCAAATTAAATTTAAGCGGAGTTAAAATTGACTAAAATCAGTTTTGATTCTGGGTCCCGCACATCGGGTACCTAGAACGGAAATCGATATCTGAAATCTATACCTTAGAACTTGTAAAATGAACATGTTCTAATAAAGTACCCGGAACCTACAAATGAATAAGTTTCAACATAATATTTGAAACTTGTAAATGCACAAAATTTCAATATGGTGCCCGAAACTTGTACTACAATCATAGGTTTCGGGGTAGGATCCAGTTGTATGTCCCAATACGGTAGGATTCGAATTCAAAATATAGGAACTGGTCATATACATGGTAGGATCCGAATAACATGAAAAAAATAAGGTATCTAGACTCACTCACTCCTAAGAGATTATGTGTGCAAAATTGTATCGAACTTCGATATAGTGCCCGAACTAAATATGATAATACGTGAATCTTAAAAATTTAAAAATTATATTATCGATAATCAAATATATTGTTGGATATCAAAAGTCACCTAGAATCAATGATATCATATAATTGTACCTGACATCCGTTGAGGGGAGCTCGTAGCCCAAAGCCTAAACCAAATAAACGAGTGATGAACGATGATTAGGAATGATAATAGGACACTCGGACAGGGCTCCGTAGGAATCTCATTTCTCATACATGATTATAACTTATGAGTCACAAATGTGGGAAGAATTCGGGTCAATATGTGAGTTAAATTGTCATCCTTATTTTTTTTCCATTAATCTTAGTAGATTACAGAGTGAAAATTGTAACATAAAAAGGAACGAGCAATTTATTATGTATAAACAACCTTATGCCTCATTAATTCTTCCTTCGTTACTTTCCTATCATCTTACTTAAGTATCCAAAGGAGGCCTCTAGTCTTCTCATTTAGAACATTTCCATTGATGGATATTTCTAAGATAGGGATGCAATTGAAATCCGTTGGCTAAATAATAAAATTTGATTTCGTATAATGGTTTCGTGGTTAGATTTAGATTTAGATTAATGAATTTAAAAAATTGATTAAATTTGTTTTAGTTTGGATTGCTGATTATCGCAAATAATAAATAATCAAAATTGATTGTAAATTTATTTATTGTGTGTTATTTTTATTTATTCAGTGATCGATTATTCGTTTAGTAATTAGATATCTTGTAATTAAATAAATAATTTCATCTATCTAAATCGGTTAGATGCGGATAATATGTTTCAGATAATCAGTGGATAACCAACACTAAATTGGTTTTGATTTTGAATATTAATTTCTAAAATGGAATGATTTCAATTTCAATTAATTCTAAACCATTTTGATTTTAGTTATTCATAAAAAAATCTTTTATATATGCATGCAAAGTAAAAAAATTCAAAATAAATGAATATGACTCGAAGGTGGGACCAAAAGTTGACGCAACCTATTATCTCATCCCTTTAGTTGTTTGCAAAGCATAGTACTCAAAATAATGTTGATAAATAAGTTTTATAATGTTCTAAAATATCAAGTAGAATAAATTATTTTCTAGAAACAAGGGTTAAACCACAAATACTTTGGTAAAGTAAATAAATCAATCAAAATAATAAAATAACAATCATTTTTCTAACACGTCATGACGGGCATAGATTAAAAAGCATCAATGCTCACTTATTTAAAGTAGTCTCATATGTTTCTTATAACTAAATAATAAAAGTACAATTTCTATGGAGTTAAATTTCATAAAAAAGTTTAAGTAGCACCTCTCAAAAATGAGCTTAATCTTATTAAAATTGAATCTAATATCGTTAATAAACTGTGTTATGAAATAATAAATATTTTAAGCTCAATCTTTAATGATGTTAAGTTTACTCTTAACAATAATATATTAAGCTTCATAAAAAAATTAGGATGAATTACACTGACATTTTCTCCGTTCGTAATTTTATATTATGACCTTCTTGAATTTTATAAAAGATTACACAAATTTTTTCTAGTGCATTACACAATGTGCATGCTTACTAACGACAAAAATATTTTTATATTATTTAACTCTCATTTTCTTATATTTTCATCTCACAAGTATTTAACATTTAACTAGTATTAATTTCGTAAAAAGTATTAAATAATAAAATAATTTCTCAAATTTTATTTTAAAAATATTTATTTAATTATTTTATGTATGTCTTTTAACGATTTTTTAATAAGGACCGTAAATGAGAAATCATATGTTGTATTTAACACTGTTAGTTACATAAGAGTAGATAATGAGTGTTACTGGATAAATAAAAAAAATGTCAGGAACCTGAATGGGGGTAAGTATAATGTTAAGTTGAGTCTTTAATTAGATAGAATCATATTATATTGTAATTTTTTTGAAATAATAATGCTGCATCGGATCAAGTTGTTATATTGGTGTGTTATATACATTACTCGTGAGTGCAACTTTTATGGATATTACTATGGAACCCCTCGTAGGAATCAATGTAGTTTTATTAAAATTAAATCTAGTATAATTTAGATTGAACCTAAAGTAAGAATGAACATGTATTGTAAACGAGTGGACCTAGCATTTTCATTTTAGATTCAGTATTATATAGGAGTGTGCACGGGTACCGAGTAGACTCGGAACCGGTTGAAACCGACCCGATCGGGTAGGTTCCAGGTAGACCCAAATTAAATTCGAGTAGGGTCCGAGTAACAAATCAAGGAACCGGTTAAAATCGGTTCCGATTCTGAGTCCAACACATCGGGACCCAAAACCGAAATCGAAATCGGAACCGGTACCAAGTTATATATATTTAATTATTTAACTCGAATCCGATATATTAGATAATAGATATATTTAATTAGGAGCATATTTGCAATTTCTCAATATAATTTATTGGTTACACTATATATATTACTATTTTTATCACAAAACAATAATAGAAATTATAGTGAACATTACCAAACTTTTTCATTCATTAATTCATTATTTTTTATTCACACTAATAAAATTAAAAAGGTGATCCAATAGGGTACTCGGAATCGGAATCGGAACCGATGGTTCCGGGTAGAGTCCGATTCTAGGTTCCAACAGGGTAGGATCCGGGTCCAAAATATAGGAACCGGTCCTATATAGGATAGGATCCGGGTATCATGAAAATTATAGGGTACCCGGACTCGCTCACCCCTAGTATTATAAGAGTAAATTTCACGTATAGTCCCTCAACTTGACACATCTTAACTATTATATCATTCATCTTCATTTTAGAAATCAAAATCTCTTAAACTTTGTAAAATATATTTGATAAGTCTCTATGATAGGCTAATGCAGATTTCATGACGTGGCAGCCATGTCATCTTTGAAAATTTTCATATATGGTCCATGAACTTGGCATTTCTTAAGTACTATATCCTTCATCTTTAGTTTATAAGCCAAAATCAGAAAAAATTCACAAAATATGCACAACATATACAAATAAAAATATCACAACATCTACATATTTGGACCGAAAAAATTCGTGTATGGCTCGGCCCAAAAATATTCGTGCACGGCCTGACCTGAAAAATTTTGTGCCCAACCTAGCCCGAAAAATTTTGTGCCCGGTCTAGCCCAAAAAATTTCGTGCTCGACCCGGCCCAAAAAATTTCGTGCTCGACCTGGCCCAAAAAATTTCGTGCCCGGTTGGCCCGGAAAAATTCGTGCTCGCCCCGACCCGAAAAAATTCGTGCATGCCCAGCCTGTCCCGGGTCGGCTCGGGCCGACCCGAAAAAATTTGTGCCCTGGCCCGACCCGAAAAAAATTTGTGCCCGACCCAACCTTGCCCGAAAAAATTTGTGCATTGCCCAGCCTGTCCCGACCCGGCTTGGGCCGATCCGAAAAAATTCGCGCCTGACCCAGTTCAAAAAATTCATGCACAACCCGACCCGAAAAGTTCGTGCCCGGCCCTGCCCTAAAAATTTTGTGCCCGGCCTGGCCCAAAAAAATTCTTGCCCGGCCAGGCCAAAAATAATTCGTGCTCGGCCCGACCCGGCTCAGGCCGACCCAAAAAAATTCATGCCCCGGCCCGACCCGAAAAAATTCGTGCCCAACCCGGCCCGAAAAAATTCATGCTCGGCTCGGCCCAAAATATTTCGTGCCCGACCTGGCCCGGAAAAATTCTTGCCCGGCCAGGCTGGGGAAAAATTTGTGCTCGTCTCGGCCCAAAAAAATTCGTGCATTGCCCAGCTTGTCCCGGCCCGGCTCGAGTCGACCTGAAAAAAAATCGTGCCCAGCCCAAAAAAATTTGTGCCCGCCCCAACCTTGCCTAGAAAAATTCGTGCATTGCCCAGCCCGTCCCGACCCCGCTTGGGCCGACCCGAAAAAAATTCGTGCCCGACTCGACCCAAAAAAATTTGTGCACAACCCGATCCGAAAAGTTCGTGTCCGACCCTGCCCGAAAAAGTTTGTGCCCGGCCCTTCCCGAAAAATTTCGTGCCCGGCCTGACCCAAAAGAATTTGTGTCCGGCCTGGTCCGAAAAAATTCTTGCCCGACCAGGCCGGAAAAAATTCGTGCTCGGCTCGGCCCAAAAAAATTTGTGCATTGCCCAGCTTGTCCCGGCCCGGCTTGGGCCGACCCGAAAAAATTCGTGTCCCGACCCGACCCGAAAAATTCGTGCCCAACCCGACCCGAAAAAATTCGTGCATTGCCCTTTTGTGATATTTTTCCGGGCTGGGCCGAGCAAGAATTTTTTCGGGCCAGGTTGGGCACAAATTTTTTCGGGTCAGGCCGTGCACGAATATTTTTGGGCCGAGCCATAAACGAATTTTTTCGGTCCAAATATGTAGATGTTGTGATATTTTTATTTGTATATGTTGTGTATATTTTGTAAATTTTTTATGATTTTGGCTTATAAACTAAAGATGAAGGATATAGTACTTAAGAAATGCCAAGTTCATAGACCATATATGAAAATTTTCAAAGATGACGTGGCTGCCACGTCATGAAATCTGCATTAGCCTATTATAGAGACTTATCAAATATATTTTATAAAGTTTAAGAGATTTTGATTTATAAAATGAAGATAAATAATATAATAGTTAAGATGTGTTAAGTTGAGGGACTATCCGTGAAATTTACTCTAACGATCTTATGTTCAATATTAAAAATACTAAGTTCACTGGTACACGGAGCATACAGAAGTTCTATAAAATTTGACACCATATAATTTTTTTTCCATTACCCGTTATGCAATAATTGCGGGTGAACGATGAACCGATGGGTTAGAGGGTTCGAGTCTTGAAATCGATTGCAAGATTAGGGTTAGGGCTCAGATTGGGTCAGACGGACCAGAACATGAACCTAATCCACTCAACTTGGCTCCACCACTTGACTCTTTTGTCCAGATTCCGGAGTCTTTCCCTGTCGCTTGCTCCCTTCCGTTCTCGGCCTCCAATATTGTTTGTGGATAAGAGCGCTCCGGAGGCAAAGGTAAGGCAGCGATGTGGTGTGCAACCCAACCCAATCGATTAGAGCGCCTCTCATCGCTCCACGCCTTCACCCTCCTCTCCGCCTCAGGATGATCACAGCAGGCAAGTAGCAAAAGCTCCCCCGCCTACTCATCTTCAAATCCGTACTCTTCTACTTCCTCAGTTCATCTCTCCTTCGCGTGACCGAGGTTTCTTCTGAATTCGTACTGTTTGCGTTTGTAAAATGGACAAAAAATGGTACCCCTGATCTGTTTTTGGAGATTACTTCTATTTGGATGAGAAAATGAAAATTCATCTCGGTGTATAATTTTGGCCTGTCGTATACGATTTATCTTCCTCAAAATTTGGTATTTGCTCTTCCTAAGCTCGAGTGAATACTTGTTTGTTGACTAACTTGCGGTTGTCTGTGCTTGTATTCTTGTTGGATGTTGTGTTTTTTGTGTAGAGTGTGTGAACGAACTCTATGTTCAACAAAATTTGTTTCTAGTGATGCATGCTGAAGGGTTTTTCTTGGCATTCTCAATTTTATACTTAGTTACTACTAAATGTAGCATTTTTAAGTTGAAGTTACACGGTTATTTTTTAAAATCTTTGTGAAGAAGTTTCATAGTAACTATCTCGTTGGGCGATGAAGTCCACCTTAATGTATCTATGAAGCATGTGAGCAGATAAACCATGAGGCATTAGGAAATCTTCGCCCTTTTCTTAATAGATATCAGTCGAGCAGTCTCAGGCAGGCAGCTTAATTTGGGACATTAGGAATTTCTTTTCTTTTCTTTTAAATTTATAAAGTGAAGGTGGTATGATTATTTTTTGTACACATGTATCAGTTATTTACCCTATGCTTTGTTAAAATTTAAAGTTTAAAGTTTCAACACAATTTGCTGAATCCAAAATGGTATAATGAAGAAAATGAATCTACCATGATGTTTGCAGTTGAAAATCCTCAAAGAGACGAGGCAACGAAGTTCATCGTAGTATGCAAAATAGAGAGTGCTCTCTTGGATGGTTTGGCAAAGGATCTTGATAAACAAAGCATGAAGGAAGTACAGTTACTTGATGACTTGTCTACTAAGGTATTTTTTTCTTGCTCATTGTTGCTGTTATAATAATCCACATGTACTAATAATTAGTATATTTCAATGGCATTATCTAGTTATTTTTGTAAATTTGGAAAATGTACTAAGCTTTTAAAATTATCCAGTTCTAAGTTCTTATACACCAGAGGTCATGTCTTGATGGCCTTTCATGTTACATAACAAAGATAAGTCATGAGTACTTTGTATGGATCTCTGCTAGTATTGCCTTTGATGGTTTGCCACATTCAAGTTTTTTGCTTTTACAAACTTGAGATAGAAAGTTTGCAAGCAAAAGCAGTCACAAAGAATAACCTATGAGGGTAACTCAAGCAAATAGATCAGACTATAGCATACTAGAACCTTACATGGTTGATAAACCTGGCCCATACTTGATCTAACACTGCGACCAATTCGTGTCCAATTCAAATCTGAGTGGATTGTATCAATAGGAATTCAGGATTGCCCGGTCAAGTATGGAAGATAAGAAAGTCTAGCTATCAGGAGGGAGATGATGTTAGGAGAAATGCCTTCTACACATGTTTGACTGGGAAAAGGGGGAGTAAGGAGGATTTTGCCTGCATGTGCACACATCATTAGGAAAAGGGGGAGAAAGAGAAGATGAAGAATAATCTCTTAGATTTATTCTATGGTAAATAATGACATTATGTTTTATGAAATGATGAGAGCGAGTTGAGAACAAGATTTTTGTTGTATCTTGTTCTCCCAGTAGATTGGTGGCAAATGTCAAAGTGTCTGGTTTTGTAGATTGCAAGATGTATTTTCCAATGTGGAAAGGGAATAGGGCCAAGCTTCTTTCAAGCTCTTCATGAATGAAATCTCACCGCATTAAGTATCTGACGGAAATAAATCAGCAGCGAGAAACAATGATATTTCACTTATAATTCCAAATGTTAAGATTGGCTACGATTTGTCTTAAGTCTTAACAATCATCTTACCTTTCCCTTGTTGGAATCTTATTTTTCAGATATATCATAATGAATTTTGGTTTACTTTTTTTTTTCACACGAATTATGATTATCTTTCTGCCAAATGCTCTCTTATATGTGTCAAATCTCTATATTTTCCCAAAAAAATCATCTTTATTATTAACAGGAACGGCGAAAATGGAGAAGAAGTGAACAAACCATTTCAATTTCTCACTCTGGAAAGAATCAAATATGTCCTGTCTGCTTGAAAGGAAACAATTGCCACACAGTTCGTACAAGAACAAAGAAAATGTGTATGCTAATTGATGAAAAGAAACCTCGTGAAGCACATTCATTGTTTAATTGCTTAATCGAAGAGGGCCATAAACCTTCATTGGTGACATATACGACTCTATTAACTGCCCTGACAGATCAGAGGCAGTTTAAGTCCATTCCTTCACTTATCTCTCAGGTGGAAAACAATGGATTGAAGCCTGACTCAATTTTCTTCAATGCCATTATTAATGCTTTTTCTGAAGCTGCAAAGATTGATGAAGCTATTAAGATCTTTTGGAAGATGAGAGAAAGTGGGTGTAAACCAACTACAAGCACTTTCAACACTCTTATAAAAGGGTATGGTATTATAGGCAAACCTGAAGAAGCACAAACACTTTTGGATATGATGTCGCGTGAGGAAAATACAAGACCTAGTCAGAAAACATACAATATACTCATCAAGGCATGGTGTGATAAGCAGAATCTAATTGAAGCATGGAATGTATTTAATAAGATGTGTGCTTCTGGCATTCAGCCTGATGTTGTTACATATAACACCATTGCAAGAGCTTATGCTAAAAATGGTGAAACAAAAAGAGCTGAAGAGCTAATATTGGAGATGCAGATGAGATTGCATCCAAATGAACGAACATGGGCCATTATTCTTGGTGGTTATTGTAAAGAAGGCAATATGAAAGATGCATTGAGGTGTGTGAATGAAATGAAGGCTGTTGGTATTAGGCCAAATATTATAGTCTTCAATACTTTGATCAAAGGATTTTTAGATCTCCAGGACATAGAGGGGGTTGATGAAGTAAGAGCATTTAATTCAAAAGCCTTTCTTTTATCTTCCAATCTCTCAGTAAATAAAATAATTATGTTTGTTAATTGAGCAGGTTTTAGCATTAATGGAAGAAATTGGGGTCAGGCCAGATCTTGTGACATATAGCCACCAAATGAATGCATGGAGTGCAATGGGACTTATGAACAGATGCATTGAGGTTTTCAATAAGATGGCGGAAGCAGGAATTAAACCAGATTCTCAAGTATACAGCATTCTTGCCAAAGGTTATGTTCGGGCAAGAGAACCTGCTAAAGCTGAGGCCCTTCTGGTTACCATGAGCGAACTGGGAATCCAGGCCAATGTTGTGACCTTCACAACAATCATCAGTGGCTGGTGCAGTGCAGCAGATATGGAAAATGCAATGAGAGTTTACTCCACGATGAAAAAGTCTGGTGTTTCCCCTAATATAAAGACCTTCGAAACACTTATATGGGGTTATGGTGAAGTGAAACAGCCATGGAAAGCTGAAGAACTGCTCCAGACAATAAGAGAAACTGGAGTCAGGCCCAAGAAAAACTGCATTCGCCTGGTTGCTGAAGCCTGGAAAGCTATTGGGTTGCAGGATGAAGCTAACAGAGTCCTAGGATCTCTATACAATGACCATACAAGCCCTCGGTCAGACGATTCACATATTCTTGTGGAGAGAAAGGAGGAACCTGGCCGAGGACAAGTTTACGGTTCTGTGAACTCAAACCTGCAACAGGTAACAAATATTGTTTCTAATGGTGGACATGCCCTTAAGACGCATGGAACCAGAAACGGATCACAGTATGCAGATCTGAGTTTGGAGACCCTCCAAACCACCATGAAATCGGCATTAATCAGTCCCTCCTTCAGATTTGGAGTTACGAACCCAATTGTATGCCGGAAACAATTCCTGCTACAGCCTGGGATATACGGCCAGGTTATGATGCCGTGCAAAGCTGTATTCTTATAGCAATGAAAGCAGATTGATGGGGTTGAGAGGTGGAAGGAACCAGTCTCAAATATGAAGTACAATTCAGATTGATGTGGGAAGCTATTACAAAGAACCAAGTATCATTCACCAAAGCTGCTCGTTATGAGAAAACCTGCAAGAGCTTGTACATTCTGTGAATTCCTTTTTCATCTCAGATTCTCCAAATCTATTCCTGTTAGCATTTTGATTAAGATCACACTATGATGCCCTTGTTATGAATCTTGCTGAAAGGCAACTCTAATTATTCATTGATCTATATAATACCTCTCCTTTCTTTCCAGGATATATGGAAGTCGGTGCTTTTTTTTTGAGAATTGAAATCCTGTATTCATTCTAGAGTGTTGAAGGGATACAAGAGAAAGAGGAAAGCAACAGAATCAAAATAAAGGAAAACAACCTAAGAAACAAGAAAAAAACAACAAACATTTAACACCCTCAAGTTCTGATCATAAAGGCCGCGAGGAAAAACATATCAATTAGAGCACATTTTGTAAAGATTTACTGCAGAAATAGCTGTAGATTGCGCAAAGGAGCTCTAGTTCAAAAAAACTCTGGAGTTCATTTCATACCAGACGAACCAACTCCTAATGAGTAACAATGCACTCATGACAGAGGCCGCAAGGGTAATATGTTTAAGCTTTAGAAAGGAGAGGAAATACCGCCAGCCGCTCAATGTGAAGGGGCGAGTAGCAAACAAGTGATGATGGGATTCTCGACCATCAATACAAAGGAGGCAAGCTTCGCCCGAAGTTACTCTCCATCTAGCAAGCCTATCACGAGTAAGTAGCCTCTTTCTAAACCATAACCAATAGAAGATGAATATTTTAGGAGGGAGCTTGTTGTGCCAAAAGAATGGAAGTTGCTGTCGTTGATTCCTCTGTAGGAAAGTATACGATACAGACTGAGTAGTAAAGAGACCATCCTTTGACCATTTATGGAAGTCAGTACTTTCATACTCTATATAATCTGATGCTGAAAATGACGTATCTGATTTGTATAGATTGCACTCACAGAGTCTTTAATTGGTTGACATTCCAATCTACCCTCTAGGCAATGAAATCATAAGGAGAAGTGCAGGAGACTTTTACCAATGTGCGACGTAAAGAGGATCAATATACAGTATATTATCTTTGCATAGCAAAGAAAATCATTTTGTGACTCAAATTTTAGTTTTTCAACAATCTTATCATTTAATCAAGGCTTGCCTTCTTTTATTGCAAATGACTGTGAATCAAAAAATTAAGTATTCAACAACCTTCTGAACTACCAATGCATTTCTCGGTAATGTAATAATAGGTAAATATCCAAAAATACGAAATTTGATTATTTTTTCATTTTTAGCATGAATTATTTTTGTTAGCAAGACAATACACGAAGTTAGGATTTATTATTCCGTTTAACATGATCCGTAAATTTTAACAGAAAAGGCCGATGTGTCATGTTAACGGCAACGACGTGGTAGATATTTATCTTAGCTAGCATGGCACCTACCCAATCGAGTGGAGTTTTTAAGCCGAATTACCATTTTGCCCGTTGCCTATGGCGTACCTCTCATAAATGTTAATTCAGGATGGGCTAACGGGTAATTTCACTTTTCACCATTAGAGAGTATATAGGTGAAGGCTTCCCGCTTCACATTGCAGTCCCAAATTGAAGATGATCATACAAAATTATCAATTTGCCCATCCCCGATTAACATACATGAGCGGTTGGTGATGAGCAAAATGGTAATTTAATTTGAAAACCCCACTCGCGCTAGTGGGTCTCATGCTAGCTAGGGAAAATATTTGCCATATCATCACCGTTAATGTGACATCAGTCTTTTTTTGTTAAAATTAACAGGTCATGCTAAACGGAATAACAGATCCTAAGTTTGTGTATTGTCTTGCTAACGGAAATAGTTTGTACTAAAAATGAGAAAAATGATCAAATTTCATTTTTTTTTGGTATTTACCCTATTATAATGGTAATCCATATTACCATAAGATAAATTATCACATTTAGTTTACCGGTAATATAATATTACTCCGTTTGTTTGATCAACATGGATGACAATCTAACTTTGTATTTTTCGACTTCACAAAAAATTATCAAATATTTTGTCAAAATTTGGTGTACCTTGCATGGAGAATAATGTATGGAAGAGAAGGACAATGTTGAAATTTACACATCTCCCATGGGGGCTATCCATGTTATCGCTATTACTAATGGAAAAAACTTATATGAGCATCCTACCTATATAAATCTCTATGAACGAATGAATATGTAAGCGACTGAACATAGATAGAAAAGGAATGGATACATATCTATTCCTTTTCTATCAATATTCATATCCTTTTTTTTCCTATCTATATTCAGTCGATTAAAATTCATATTCACTCGTTCATAATTTTTTTTAATGAACGGTCTACCTATAGGAGTTGCACCCCATGGAAAGATATGCCTAACTTAAAATAAAGCCCATGTTCAATGAAGCACATACTAAGCTTGATACTCGCTCTTGCCCTAAAAAGCGCATTCTTGATTTCTTTCTTCCCCGCCAAAAATGTGCTTTTCTTGCCCGCTAAAGATGTCAATGTAGGATCATATTACGGCATCGAGGTTGGACGCGGCAATCTGTACTCGCAGTGTCTCCGCTTACAGGAAGCAGATCAAAAGATGATATCTTCTCTCCCGTTCTTCCCACCCGCCGCTCAAAGCGCGAATCCTAAACCGGATCACCTCCTCCCCTTCTGCAAGAATTCCATCACCGAAACCTCCTCCTTATCCTCCTCCCTTGCTTGCCCCAGACCCAACCGCTCCAGATCCCTCTGCTCCTTCAAGATTCCCACCTTGATCCCCGTCAAACGTGCTTCGCCGCCAAAACGCTCCATCATCCTCGGTTTCCCGTCGTTCCAGCAGCGGTTCTGGAGGCGGATCGGATGCGGCAAGATCGAAGCCTCCCCGCTGTCCGATGGCGGCGGCGGTATTCGGGACGGGGCGGGCGAGGATGGTGGAGGCGAGCACAAGGACGAGAAGGTAGAGGCGGGGACTAAGAAGGATCTTCCACTGGAATGGATAGGTAGTTACTTGCGTGACGCCATCACTATATTGGGAGCATTGGCCATTTCCTTGGTCTTCCAAGCTTTCGTAGCCGAGGCGAGGTTCATTCCTTCTCTTTCGATGTACCCCACGATTGATGTTGGGGACCGCATTCTCATCGAAAAGGTAATGCCCTTGCATTTGCATCTGCCAACTTGAATCAAACAACCACTGAAGATCTTCAGTTTTCATCATATACTCTATTGGAGTTCTTAGAAGGCAAATGTGTTTTGACTTTTTTGTAGTGAAATACTTGAAAAGGGGCAATGTGCATCTGAAGCTTTTGTGGCTAATCTGTATTTCATCCTTTATTAGGTTTCATTTTACTTCAGAAAACCATATGTAAATGACATAATCATCTTCAAAGGTCCACAAGTCTTGCAGGTACTGGAGGGTTGATAACATTCATATGCATTTTTTTTCTACATATCCTTTAACATTCTTTTTTTCTGAAATGTCATGTGCAGGAATTCGGATATAAAGATGATGATGTGTTTATCAAAAGAGTCGTTGCCAAGGAAGGTGATGTTGTAGAAGTGAGTTAATGATGCTTTACTCCATAGGCAAATTGTTTTTAAACATTGATGATAATTCTTGTATATTTTTCTGATCCTTCTCTATCATGTTTGGACTTGTTGACATATATACTGAGATTTGTCTTAATATGTACAGGAGGAATATTTGTCTTAATTAGGGTATAGTTCAATATCCGTCCCTGCCCCACGCCACACAAGTCTGTCCTCACCTCGCCCCGCGCTCCATCACGGGGCAAGGCGGACGGATCCGCGACTGCCCTATCGCAGGACGGATTCGATCCGCCCAGTCCCGTGCTTTCGAAATCAATTTAATTGAAGTAATTAAAACATGATTAAAATGACAAGGAATTCACACACATACACACTGATTAATCCCAAAACCATACACGTACTAATTAATTCCAAACTGAATTCCAAATCCAAAATTAAGCAAGAGTCATCACAAACAAACTCTAGATTAGGGCATGAGATGGGTAGTAAATTAACTAATTATTGATTATTAAATTAATTTTTTATATTATATTTTTTAACACTTACGTGGGGCAGGTCAGATTAGAAATGTTATCCATGCCTATCTTGTCCCGCGCACAAATACCTAATTTTCCACCCATCCTTGCCCTGTTTTAGCCTCGGGGCGGGTAAAATTTGCCCGGGGCGGGGAGGAGTGAGTATATACGGTTCGGGCCAAATTATAACCCCTAATCTTAATATTTGATCATATAAATAAATGCTTTGGTCCTTTTTGGTACCAATTTTGAAAAGTATTTTGAGTCTCGAATTTTAAGAAACAGTCAGCTACTGCAAATAGACTAATGTCTTGAATATTGATATATCCACAAACAATGGCTCATTATTTTTGTCGTTGCTTCTGCTCATTGCCTCGCAGGTTCGTGGTGGCAAGTTAGTAGTAAATGGCATCGCTAGAGAGGAAGGATTTATTCTTGAGCCACTATCTTATGAGATGAGCCCAACTGTAAGAGTTTTATTTTAAGGTTAAGGATGATTTTTACCTTCGAATTATTGGGATAAAAATACTCCTAAATTCTTATTTGGTTGATTTTTACTCTTAAACAAACAAAAACAGTTGAAAAATACCATCGAACTATTAGAAATAAGTAAAAATACCCTTAAATTTATTTTTTAATAGATTTTTTACCCTTAGACAAACGAAAATAATTAAAAAAATACTAGTATTTTTATCCATTTCTAAGGAAAAAAATTCTTTCTACCTTTAGACATGGGTAAAAATACTAATATTTTTCAACTATTCGTTTGTCTAAGGTAAAAAACCTATTAAAAAAAAATTTCAAGAATATTTTTACTTATTTCTAATAGTTTGAGGATATTTTTCAACTATTTTTGTTTGTTTAAGGGTAAAAATCAATCAAATAAGAATTTATGAGTATTTTTACCCTATTTTTAGTAGTTTGAGGGCAAAAATCACCCTTAATTGAGGGTATTTTCCCTTTTTTGCCATTCCTAATTAATAGATGAGAATTATGTGGTAAACTTTATCTTAGAGACTTGTCAACAAAATTCAGTGCGATTATACTAGTAATTATCCAGTAAACTTTGGTTAGAGATGAAGAACAATTTTTAACCTGGTACAGGAGATTTTGTGTTCGATTCACTTTCACAAAATGTTGTTAGTTTACATACCTTTTGAACATCAGCAAGGAATTGAAACATCTTGCTTTGCTTAAAAATTGTTCTTCTAGATCTTACCACAACCTGTTTTTTTATATCACTTATCGTTGATTTCTTCAGCATTCAATTAATGGTCCTTTAAATACCACTATTTCCTGCTGCTGCAGCAAGTGGCTGAAGATTCTGTGTTTGTTATGGGTGACAACCGCAACAACAGTTATGACTCGCACATATGGTAATCATTCTCATCATGAAAATTTTCTCTTATTCACTAATTTAGCCTAAGAATATGTTGCGAAATTTGCAATCCTCCAGGGGTGTACTTCCTACAAAGAATATACTTGGCAGATCAGTGTTCAGGTACTGGCCACCAACTAGAATTGGCAGCTTAACTCACTCATAGTGAAGGTTGTCAAAATATGAATTCAAAGAGCAGGTTAGGGACAAAGTGACAAGTAAGGTGCAAATTGCTACTTTTGGAGCTTTCCAAATAAGACATCCAAAATAGACTGCGTCTAACTATAATTTCTTTAGAACCATGAACAGGCATTCCACATAACACATTATGCAGAACATGTTTACTGACTCCATTCACAAATCAAAAGCCCTCCCTCGAACCTTGTTTAAAAGTCTGTATAAATCACCTCCCTTCAGTAATTATGGAGAAGGGTGAAAGCTTGGATGATAAGTTTGTGAACCACCTTCAGGCATACTTTAGCATGCAAGTAAAACCCTGTCATGGGTGTGCTCACCAGATGTTTGATAATGTGTGATGCCAAAGCTCTAATGATAAGTAAAAATAGGTCATCACAACTCATCTTTCTTATCCTGTTTTTTATCTGAGTTTCCACTGTCAACATCTGGTTTAACATTTTTGTTGATGAATGCTATCAAATCCTTCAAGCTTGACTTCTTGGAAACTTTGACCTGTAGAATGAGATATATATATTTACAAATAGTACATAATTCAATGGTAATCCGAAGTAATCATGATCTTGCTATACATACAGGATTTGACTTGTCTCCAGCAAGATAGAGTAGAAGTGTTGGGTAGTTAGTTATCTGCAGCAACAGCAAAGGTAGAATTACAATGATCACTTAACGTCAAAGAAACTAACAAAAATATCTTTGGATGTGTTCGCTAATCAATTTGCAAACATCTATAGTTTGAGAAGCCCAAAACTTGCACCTCTTTATAATAATCAAATTATTAACCAAGACTTACGTGAGTGCCTTCTAATAAAACAAGATATTACCAACAATTTCCTCTTTGATTTGAGTAGTTTTTCATTACTGTTTGGACAATATTAAATTCCATACCTGCAGCTTTGGATGCTCATTTGAAGAAGCATCTATTCTGGCAAATTTTAAATTCTCCAGCCCCTTAAAATGCTTGGCTAACTTTTCTACCTGTTTGCTCGTACTTTTGCAGTCAATGCACCAGGGTGTATAAACCTTTAGTTCGAAACAAAGTATTGAAATGAGAACATGCAGACAAATGCTGGGCAACTTACCCGAAAGCACAGGTTAAGATACATTTCTAAACCACTGACCAAATAAGCATACATACGTAACATACCTCCAGAAAAACATTTTCTGTACTGTCCAATACCAAAGCATCAAAAGTCCTACCAACAACTTTCTCAATCATCCCCTTCTGCATTTTTCATATGGAAAAGAGAAAAGCGTCCATGCATGATATGAGATATCAAGAGTAAACCAACTGCGCGAATATGAATAAAAAGGCTACTACAAAAGAAATCATGTCGTCTTTCACAATGATTAAAATAATAAACAAACTATGTTCTAAATATCGGAATTATCCCAGAGAATTAATCTTCTACATGAACATGCACCCTGGTGGATCATGCCAATTAAATTGTATATGAAAGTTAAAAATCACATATAAATCCTTTGTGCCTTATTAAGCTACTCTAAGACATCAACTATGAGCCATGCCACAAATTAACAAAAGAATACAAAGATCATATTTGTAGCAGCCAGATAACACTGAACAAAAGTTTATAATTTGGGAAGATAACTTATAATTACACTAAATAATATTTTTTCAACTCATAATCATCACAAACTTTATGCAATCAAATTAACACACAATGTAATGCAGTACATACTTCATTTGGTATTGGCTCTGACTTGAAGTATGGTGGCAAAGTACCATGAAGAAGCCCATTACAGAATTCCTGCAATGTAAATCACATAAACAACACTCTACATGTTTCCAACTTTGAGTGTATTATAAAGAAACACAGAATCATACTGAGTCCAACTTACTTCTAGTGTGTTTCTCGTGAGATCTGACTCCAACAAGTACTTGGAACCTATTTTGTTATCAAATGCAGTTACCTGCGCGACAAAGTAACAACATCAAGACAAAGTTGGTTGTGCTAAATATTCAGATTCTAGAGACATGATGAACAAAAGAAATACAAATGAATGGATAGTCAATGAGAAGAACATGGATTATAGTTAGTCAAATTAGCAAAACCTGATAATGCAGGAGGCCTTTTTTGAAAAGGTAAGTGGTGAGGGTGGGTCTTGACTCCAATACTTTTGCAATTAACAGAAGACCGTTACCAGCTAAGCTAGCTTACAACCTGAACTATGACCTAATATGGAAGCCTTGACCAAAGATAAGATAAGGGTAGGTAATTTGACTATAGAAAGTTAACAGTGAAAAACCAGCTTATGTCGGAGCCTGGCATGGAAAATTAGAAAATTATTGGTACTTTTTATGTTTGAGATTCAGTTTTTTCACCAAATATTACATTAAAATTTCATTTCCATATCAAGCTAGATAAAAATTAGTTTCATTTCATCTCAAAATCATTAGAATACATAAAGCTTGGACTAATTGTTCAAGCTATCTTACTGATTAATGCTTCGATGCTAAGACGATACATAATTTTAAGGGCTTATGACGCCCATTAGAAATAACAGAATCAAGTTTTAGCAAACTTACAATAGGCTTTTCAGATTCAAGTCCATATAAGGTCATGAATGGTTTTGCAAGGTTGTCTTCAGCATTATCTACATATACAAACATTATCTGCATTTGTAAGTAAACAACAAAAGGTCAGAAAACTAGGATAACTTTTTACAAGAGAAAAAACTTCAAAGAAGCATCCTTTACTTACATTTCTTTTATAAGATCTTGCAATGTCTTGAAGTAATGGATGGAGATCCTCAAGATCATCAGCAGCTGCAAAGATAAAAACCTAAAAAGAAATTGAACT